>OY728153.1:1966317472-1968817472 GCA_963277665.1 Viscum album
GTGTGTGACCCACTAGGATTCATTCTTATTGGAATTAAGTGGTTTTTCTTAAATTCCAGGATTATTATCCTGAAATGGGTCAAGGAATCTAAGATATATAAGTTAATGTCATGAAATTTACAACAAAACAAAAACATTTACTATGTAATATAATCGTTTTTTTACAGAATCTAATCAAGATGGTTTCAAACTCATGTCACCTACATATGTGTGTGAGATGTATTTATTTGACTATCTAAAATTAACTCATCCTTACACAAAGTATAGAGAATTCAATATAACCGTTCTATTTTAATCAAAGGGATGTAATATGGGCGTACATTAAAATAAAAGGTACATGTCCTTTCTCAACTTATTAATTAATAATATGTCATTCGTGATGCACCGCAACATACCCTACTTCCCATGAACATATGGAATCATGGTTTTGATCAGTACATACAAGTAAATGAGGTATTATTGGAAATAATAATAATCATAAAGTCTAAGGTCCATTATACACACTAGAGGATAAGAATATTTGATGAAATATAAACTTTCCTGCATGTTCTCATATTCCCCCATCATGGAGATTATTAAGTGTGAATATCTTCAAAATACGTTTCATCTACTTATGAGCACTCTCATAGAACAATATACATTATATGTTTCCCATATTAGTATGTTATCTAACCATAAAATTATATTTAAGAATATCACCATTGAATTTCAAGTTTCTCATCACAGTGGGGAACTGCTATGATATTATCAATGTGATAAATACTCTAGGAAATTATTTCATTATAGTTATATTGAACATTGAAAAATATATAATAAAATGTTTTATTAATATTCAAATATTCATGTATAAATTTAATCCAAAGTAAAATCTATTGGTTCTAGAAAACCAAATCCAAATTATACACAATTTTAATAGATAAAACTGCCTATGACTTTCATTCCACTAAACCTCACATGATGATCATGTTTATACTATGTTAAATATTTAGTCAAGAGATTAACCATATTATTTTCCATGGATATTCTTCTCAATATAACTTCACCTCTATTAAAAAAATCCCATACGATATGATAATTCCAAAGTACATGATTCATTAATTGATGTGACCTTATCACCGTTGAAAGGGTCATCAATATAGTATTATCATAATAGAGTTTCATATGATATGTACTTTTAAGTAGTATTAAAAGTTCATGGATGAAGTTGAATACCCAAAATACTTCTTTAGAATCCTTGGATGATGAAATAAAATAAAAATGTACTCTATAATCAATTAGTATATCTTTCGTTGAGATATTTTGGCTCCCAATACCATTTATTATATTGATTATGTACCTCACCTATTATTTTAGATCATCATGATATATTTGGAAACTAGCTTCATCATGTCCTCTGATAACTAGTTCTTCATCTCATCTATTTACTAGGATAATTTCCTTATTATACATCAAATACTTGAGGATAGTCTTGAATTAAATCCAATGGCATCCACATATTCCATATTGATATCATTCTAACACACTTATCGCGTAGGTGACATATATCCTTTTATATATAATAATACACATGATTGACCCAAACACCTACATGTATGGAGCATTTCCATACACATTCCTTCCTCATGTTTGTATAGACACATTTACTTAGAATCTTAAATTCCATGTGACATTGGAAAAAATTCTCTCTTAGATTGTTCTTATTGAGTCTTCTTAGTATCTTGTCATTATATGTACCTTAACATAGAAAGAACAGCCTCTTGGATCTATCATCGTGGATCTTAATCCCATGAATATATATATTTATTAACCAAAATCATTTATGGAGAAACATGTGATTTACCAAGCATTAAAGAATTGTGTGACTTGTATTTCACTGTTAATAAACAGTATGTCATGGATATAAACTTTTAAGAAAGCAACTACAATCCCACTAAACTGCTTATAGACACAATGCTCACATTCATTATTTATAAACCCAAATACAACTATTTATTAATAAATCAATATATTCTATGACCATATTTCATTATCTAATCCATAAATATATATTCAATATTTTTATACATTTTTGGCATCATTTGGAGTCACAGATACTTCAGGTTGTGCCTATAGAAATACTAATAATGGTTACAAATAAGGAATGATGTTTTAAAATACATTTTACTAATTTTATATTTATGGAAATGTCACATAGAAAGTATAATTTTGATATATTTCAGCATAATACCAGTGAAAGGTGTTCATCGTAGTTTATGCCATGATAATTTTTGAACACTTTTGCAACCAGACGTTCCTTATAACTATTATCTTGTCTATCCATGTTCATTTTGATCTCGAATAGCCATTTAAAACCAGTAGGATTTACATTAACTATATTATTAATAAAAATTAATACTTGACCTAGAATCCATTTCATAATTCATAGATTTCTTTCACGCGGAATCATCTATTCCACTTGGTGTATATATATAGGTAACATGATCATTATTATCAAATAATAATGAGAAACCACCCTTAGTTACTGGAAAAATACATATTTTAGGCTCTCTAAACTTTTTTGTACTCCTACATAGTACTTGTTTCTTTAAGACTACTTCTTATCTAGGTATTTTCATAACTTTTTCCTATAGTAACTCTTATGTTCCTTGAACCTAGACTTCCCCAAGGTCTATCTTTCTCCCACTATCACTTTTAGAGATGTGATCCCTGTCAAGGAATAACTTGTATCTTTATTCTATTACCTTTTGGTTTGAGTTTTTTCATAGGTAATATTACTACGTTTCTTTAGGTTACGCTTTAACAGGGGACTATAAACCATAGGGTGTATGTTTTTTTCCTAACGTGGCCTTAACAAACACATAAAATTCTTATACATGTAAGTATGACAATAGGAGTTTCATTCAACTCTACAACTAAAATGGAATTGCAACTCGAACATTATTTTGCACATAGTTTATTATGTATGTTATGGTCTTCAATTTTTATCCACAAAAGGATAATGGATGAATTTCATGAAACATAATTTATATCACCATATCCAACATGGTGTGGTTCCTCCATTCACTCACACTAGTCCGATTACTCTTTATAAATAGGGGTGTGTTGGGATAGACTCCAAAAGTCCCATACATAATCAATAAAGCCTTATTAAATATATTATCCACTACAATTTGTGAATTTTTTCATAATATTCTTATTAAGATGGCTCTGAACATCATTCTTTTATTCCTTGAATCTGTAAAAGGAATCAAAATTATACCTTATTATATAGACATATCCTTATCTACATAAATCATCATTAAAATTTATGAAGTATTAGTACTCACCCCTTAATTTAACTGGAAATAGTCCACACACATTTATGTGAACTAATTCTATAATATATTTATCCCATTCACCTTTTCTACTAAATGGGGTTTTGTCCATTTTCCATTATAAACAAGTGTGACACAAACCAAGTGGTTTTAGATCAATGGAATCCAAATAACAATCTTCGTGCAATTTATCCAAAAGTAATTTTCTCATATGATCTAGTCGGCGATGTCATTGTTGTGTGCGGTACGAGTCATGTGAATTATTTTTGTTATCAATTTTCATTACATGGATTGTGCAATCGAAATAGTAAATACCATTATTAAAATATGCCTTACCATAACATATTCATTCTTTATAAATGGAAAAATATTTATTAAAAAATTAAAAATAAATCTACATCTATAAAGTCAATATATTGAATTTATGTCTTTGGTAACTTAAGTCACATAATGACAATATTTTAAAACCAATATCATTTTTTTCAACAGTGTAAGGTGTAATTTCATAATAACCATGGAAAAAAATCTGGCCCTAATAGATATTCAAAAATCTACCTCCCCTCTTTCAATATTCTGGAACGTACATGTTCTTATATTTTACTACATATATTAGAACAACATGTTATATATAATACCTAATTTGTCAAAAATAATATATATTTCACTCAATAATAAATACACTTGACACTTAACCATGCTTCTTTTCCAAGGTGTAAATTTTATTCCAGTGACCCTTTCTTCCACATGAGAAATAGATAGCATCATGTAAAAATGCTTTTCACTTGGTATTTCTCTTATTTTGAGGGAATGTTGAAGAATATTTGGAATAAGAACACTTTTCCAAGAAATTCCATTTATTAAACCTAAGGATGTAATGATTTTCCCACATCGTCTCTATAACAACATAGTTAAGAAATGTGTGAACTTTTGGATGGTACTTATCTATGTTTTTTATATTGAAATTCACAACAAATGTGGAGAATCAATGAGTATGTGAAGCAATAACTAGATATGTGTGTCGTTATTCAGATAGCTCAAACCCTTGTACCTCTAGATTCTGAATGTAAGCATTGGGTTTCAGTATATGAGCCCCAACTGGTGCACCAACTATAAGAATACTCTAAAGGTTATCTACGGATATCTCAAATTATTATTACCTATCTCTCTTGTAATATAAACCAGAAATATATATTATCATTCTATAAGATTTATTGTATTCATGTGACTTCTTGAGTACATTTTAAACGTAGGAAAGTATTAAACAGTAATCATTGACCATATTTCCTAAGTGTTCATTGTAGATAGAATTAATTTCTCTCTCACCTCCTCTATAATAGGATCAGGAAGTCAGGATTATAGAAAGTATGATTTTTGTCCATAACACCACACATCCTATATGAATCTTATCCATTCCTAGAATTTATTTCGAGTGAGTTGATAATCATTGTCCAATATGGATCATAGGGATAATGTGGTTGATGAATATTCTATAATTATAAAATTAAAAAAGAATATATTATTATTACTTCACTTGATTACAATTTATATGAGGGATGATGTTTTAAATTTTATTAAGACTCCCAATATTTTATTAATTCCTAACATCCCTCACTATTGGACAATAAATTTCTTGTTACGTAAACAATTTAGTGGAAAGGATCCATCTTCCCCCTCACATTACCTAAAAATTGGGATCAATCAATTAATCAAAGGTATTTAGGTAGGTAGGTATTTTCCAATGGTGAGATTTTATCTACTGGATCTAGTGAGTGGACTCCCAAATCATGAAATCTAACCATGGATTTCCAAAAACACGTTCCTCTACAATACATAAAGACTAAAGTGGGAAACATTTCTTGATGTAAATTGGTTAAGTCAACCAAAAACTTTTATATGAATACTATGGAAAAAGTAATTATCTCAATGTTGGTTAGAAAAACACTTATTTATACTGTTTTAATTTTTAATTGAGTAATGTAAGGTATGGAATGAATTAATATTAAATTGATAGATTTCAAATATTATCTTGATAAATTTCTTATATTATCTTTTAAATTTTTTTAATATTATGTGTATTTTACTAATTAACCAAGTTTTTATAAAACATTTAGGCATAATCCATTAATTTAAATTTGAAATTTTAATATTAGATTACTTATTTATGCGATCACGGTCTTTTATCCATAAAATAAATAATGCATATTAAAGAAACACAGAAATAAATAAATGACATGGTAATGGTCTTATCTAATTGATGATTTATTGTGTAGAAAATAAATCAACCTATAACCCTATGGGAAAACTTTCTATGCTGGTCTTTGGATGAGTTTTAGTATTCATATAGAAACCTTAACTACAGAAACCTATAGCCAGTACCTACTTTATTACATTAGTATAAGCTATAAGGAATATTATCTTAAAAGACTGGTCATTTTAGTTGTCCTCAAAAACTAGATACATACATGACTCCTATATTTTATTGAAAATTTTAAATATATAGCATCAAACCATTTTTTTCATCATTGATATTATTCACAATTTATTTCTTAATATCATAGGGAAATTAAAAAAATAATTGGGAGATCGTATGATTAATAAGAGTTACGAATAGTATAATTGGTCAAGATTAAAAAAGGCACTGTCAACATGGAATGTTAAATTATAAAAACACTTGACATTTAAACAATAACATGATCATGAAATTAACTAATAGATAATATTAATAAAGTAATATCATGGATAATAATAAATAAATTCTAATTGAAAGAAATGATTAATATTTTATGAAAATATATAAGAAGTCAAGATATATATACCATTAAATCCCTGTTCCAAAATAATATCATTGATGGGTAGGTATACACCAGAAACCCTTTTATTTTTGGAAAACGATTTCTCTTGTGATACTTGTTGATGAATTGAGGGGTTATCTATAATTGGTCCCCACCATTCACTACATTTCCAATGTATTATTCATAAAAATAATGATGAATTGTATTCCTAAAGAGTATGTCTTATTAACAAATATTCATATAGAGTAAATAATATAGATTCATCATGGTATTACCTAATCAATCAAAGAACAATCATAGTAAAAAATTATATATAAAAATGATATAGAGTTCAATAAAAAAAATATATGATAGATATTTAGTATGAATTTAATACCCAAAAAATGATCATAAGAAAGTAAATGTTTAATGAGAAATTTAATGACCCCAAAATTATTAAGATATAAAATATGATGGTGAAACCATCAGAATTACATGTTTTGAAATAATTTCATGTATTTTTAAGAATAATAGAAAATATGTGATAAAAATTAAATTAATCTTTATTAAAAGTTATTTCTCAATAAAACATTTCAAAACATATATAATAAGATAAATAGTATAAAAAATTCAGGAAGTGGTAAAATATATTATTGTATTATAGTTCAAAAACACATTCTATTTGAATTTATAGAAAAGATAGTCAAAACCCACCCTTTCAAAAAACATTTTAAAGATACCTTCCAAAATATTTAAAATTCATGGTTTACATAAAAATTAATTTTGAGTAGATAAAATGGTTCTCAAAAAAATTAAAAAAAATGACCTGGAAGAGTAATATCTCTGATCAAAAGATAATATTTATTGGATTTTCTTTTAAACATTTATTTTCATAATTCCAGTTCCAAATAGAGGAGACGTTGGAAGAAAATATGGAATGTCCTCAAATTTGTTAACATTAGTTAAAACATTAAACACCATGAATAAATGTATATTCATTTAAAATAAAACAAATGGTTAGTATATATACCAAATCAAAATATATAGTTTCATCATAGTGATTATTTCTTAATGGAGTGGAGATTAGGATGAAATCTCTTTCATTGAGTTTGAATTTACTTGTAGGCTCTCTAACCTATTGTATAATATATAATAATTAATTATAATTATATAAAAGTACCATATTAATATGAATAATATCATATATGATCCATTTATAAAATTGTTTCACCCGTTTATTAACAATCAATTATTATAATCATTATGAAAAGTGTTAACTTCTTGGATATTCATGAATGTTTTCATTTAGTATTCTTAGTCTTTGAATATATATAATGGTTATGTAATATCTATAATGTTATTAAAGATATGAATATCATATATAATAATAATATGGATAGTAAGAGTCATCAATAAAACATATATATATAAAATTGAATTACATCATTCCTGGTGATGGTAGGTCATACGAACGCATGAACACTGATTTCACTTTTTAAAAGAGGGAATGAAAGAAAGGTAAATAATAATTCGTAATTAAAGTATAATTTATACTATATATATGTTATATATTCACTAAATCTATCCATATTACCGTACATTTGAATAAAAAATGAAAAATGGGTCATATCGCTTTATCGAGGAGGTAGTCCACACATACGCACAAGCAACGTTATCGTTTTCATAAAGATTGGAAGGTAATAAGGTAGATCTGATATTATAATTTTATAAACATAGTTAAATCATAAACATAATTTATATATTAATTAGTCACTTCATTATAGACAACCAAATAATGGGGTGATGAGGAATAAATTTTACCGCTACATGGAGGAGGTTTGTCATAAGTACACATGAGTGATTTTTTCATATTTCATAAGATATAGAAGCCATGGAAAATGATTTTACCATAATAATAATAACATATAAGTATATTTATGATAATTTATATACTATTTTGGGATAGTTACAACGCATTAATAGTACTTAGAAAGAAATAAACATGAAAGGGTGTGAAAAGTGGATTTCCTTTTCTTCAATAGATTCCTTTAGATCTGCCCTTACGGGACATAAGGTTGGTCTTCTGGGAAGAAAAAAACGTTAAAATAATATAAGTGTTCAGGGTTTGGTTGATCTATGCTTTTTAATATGGTGTAATGAAAATAGAGAATGGGTTTCCTTTTATAAGTGAGGAGAGGGGCATACTTGTAATTTCATGAAAATAAAAAATTAATATTAATTATTTTCATTAAAAAATGGATCAAAATTGGTATAATTTCAATATAACATTAGATTGAGTTAAAATACTGACATTAAAAAAATTAGATGTTTTTGTTATGTTTTAACCCTTACCTTTTAGTTTTAACATCTCGTTATCCCTTTTGACAATTACAAAAATATTAAATGAATCTACATTTTAAGGGTAAATAATGCTAAATTAAGTGTAAAAACACCATAAATATACCATGATTGTTATATTATGTGATACACCATTCCTTTTTCAAAATATGTCTTTTTTATGAATTTTAAAATATTTTGTAAAATATTATTTATTATAAAATATCATTAATGTCATTTTTGACACTATTCATTTAATTTGACTTTAAATACATCAAGGAAAACATGGAATTAGAAAACAAAATATTAAAACATGCCAAAAATTTAATATATATTAAATTAATGTAGCACTATATTTCATCAAATATTTTATTCTTTTAATATTTTTTACAAACATTTTTTTATTTTTCTATTAATTTAAAAAAATTATTTTCAATGTTATGTAAGATTTTAAGCTAATGATTCAGTCAATAAAAATAAAAACAAAATTATCATGATAAAAATGTAATTTATCTTGAAAATTTATATATAAACCAAAAATAACTTTTATCAACATTATATTTTATGAAATAAGTTTTTCAAATAAATTTTTGTTTTTCGTTGGCATGTGTTATACATAACACCAAGTTTAAACAAACCCCGAAATACTATTATGTGATGGTTATCATCAAGGAATTGGAATTTTGGGTATTAATTGTACTAAATAAATTATAAAAAAAATTATACATGTAAAAAATAAAATAATTTATTCCCAATTAAATTGAAATAAAAATAAACATGTTTTGATGTAAAAGTGATGTTTTTCTAGAAACTATTTTTAAGAAGATATACACATTTTATATTAACAATTTAAATAAATAAATTTTAGTGAAATATTATTAATGAAAGTTATATATTATATAATCAATTAAATGTTTTTACATTCATCTAATATTTTTCTAGTGATGGAATAAGAATAAAATTCTGTTAAATAAATTAAAATGTATTCTTCTAAAAAATAAGTTTTCAACATATGTTACAATATTATTTTAATGTTTTCTTCCTATACATATATGTATAAAATTAGATAAAATTAATTCATTATTTGTAATCAAGTGGTCCAAATTTTTTAAATATGTCATTTTTATTTTTTGTAAATATGAATAGTAATTTTTATAAATTCTATCACTTTAGTAAATGGTGAATCACGTTAACCTTGGTTAAAACTAAATGATATGTCCAAAATCATTCATTATAATTCTTATTGGATGATTTTATTTCTACCATTATTACCTTTGGCTAGAAATATAATTGATTATGGGACAATTTCCAATGAAAATGAAATATATAATATTTCAATAAAAGAAAGTTACAAAATATCACACTATTAGTTTTAAATATACCTTATTTTTTCATATAGGGAAAATAATTTTATAAACATATATAAGAGTATATTTTGATCTTAATCATATTTGTTTATTAACAAAAAAATTTATTTTCAATATTTAGTAATTTTTATTAATAAAATAATGACCTTAAATGCTTATGCAACACTGAAGCAGTATTTCTCCAATTAATTAAAAAAATAACATATATGTTTTAATAAATATTAAAAATAACATAATTTTTGTAATTTAAAATGTGAAAATATTTTTCAGATGAGTATGACGTTTTAATTTTATTTTAAAGGATTATATTCCAATTCCAACTCTTCCATTATATTTTAATTTGAATGAATAGTGTCTAAATTGGATAAAATGATATTTTATGAATGAAAATTTATAAAAATATTTATAAATCAAAAAATAATAATAAAATAGGACATGGAGGATAATATAAGGTCTAAATTTACATACCTTTAACATTTATATTCCATTTTAAACCATTTTTCTAGAGAATGATTTTATTATATTTTAATCCTTAAAGAAATTACCACAATGACCCTCCACTCAATTATGTTAGGGTACCCCTCCATATATATTTTTCACAACACATTTATCATTCTATATCAACCATAATATCAAAATTTATCTAATCAAATCCTATATACACATTATTTATGTTCCATTCCCCCAAAAATTCCACCCCTACAGAATATAAGAGAAGATCTAAATGAGTTGTTTCAGAAAAGTTGTTATCTATTTAACTGATGACTTTTTTAAATTATTATTTTAACACCTTAAAACATGTTATATTATTAATTAAATAATAAATTATGTTTTTTCAATATACTTAAATGTTTTTATGATTATGAAACCACCATTATTCTCCCTCTTTTCCATCAAATGAGAATTGACATTATCCCTCGAGCGTAAGTATATTTTTCCATCTCTTTGTAGCGATACAATTATCTTTTCATTACCATATTTTGTGGATGATTATTATGAAGAGTTTAATGTTTATGTTATTTATTAAATAATTGTTATTTTGAAATTATAATATCATATCCACCTTCTTATCTTCCAAACTATTTGAAAATGATAACGTTTTTCGTGTGTACCTGTAGACTACCACCTCCACGAAGCGATATGATTGATTTAAGTTTTTGTTACACGGATAATAATAAGGATGGATATAAATAATATATATGATATATATGATATAATAATTATTATTTAAAGGTTATTTTTATTTACATTTCTTTCATTCCATCGATTGAAAAATGGAAACAATGTTAGTGTATACATACGGCCTACCATATCCATGAATGATGTGAACAATTTTTTATATATCTTTTTATGGATGACTCTAAATATGTATATAATTAATATATATGATATATATATATATATTAACATGATGGGGATTATGGAACCATAATAAAAGTACATGGACCAAATTTATTGAACCAAAACATACATGAAAATGATGCAGACATCACTGAGAATAGTGATTTTAATAAAGAATCATTAATAAAATAATGATAAAGGGTTGAGAGAAAATAATAGATTATATGATATATATTATTATGATTATTTAACAAATTATTAAAAAATTTATATTTATTATACAGTACATTCTAATATGTATGAAGTAATTTCGATTAAATGTAAGTGATTTTTGTCTCACATTTAATTATATGAGATAAAAGTAATATTCTCCAATTTTTCTTTTTAAGGGTTCATATACAACCCATGAATATATTTTAGGATACTTTTTAAAAAATTGTTAAATATGATTCAAATTTTATAATAGAGGAAGGGGATTATATTATAATCTAATCATGTATCACGAATATTTATGGTTCTGTTTTGATGAAAAAATATTATGATATATAACTAAATAAACACATGAAATTTATCTATACTAATTATTTTTTGAGAATTTATGTTTCATTTATTTTTTCACACCTTAAGTAATCTACATAATAAAAATTTGTTTTTATGGGATATCAACTTCATTTCTCTCTTCAGTCGAAAAACTATTTTCTTCCATATCCAATTTTTTATAATATAATTTCATGAATCTTTTTACTAATATTCTATGATTATTTAAATAAATTCTTACCCATGTTTTAATTTTTCCCAAATGGTATAAAACGAATATTCTTATTGTCTTCCAAACGATGATCATTGTTTAATTTTTTCATAAAATGTGAAAGAAATATTTTATATTAACTTATATGCTATGAACAGAATTTCTCACCATTATAAACACTCAATGTTTTGAATATTCCTTTACAAGTTTCGCATATTATTTTCGATGAAAACTGTGTCCATAATATTTAAGAAATATTTTTATTTAAAAAAAATTAAATTGAAATTTCATTTTTCTCATGAAATATTTTAGTGATCTTGGGCATAAAGTTTAAAATATGATAAAATAATTTGATAATAATTATGATTTACTGGGGATATGATTCAATGGTATCATCCTTATTCTTTTTTTGGGTGGTTAATGTATATATTTAGGGTATTTTTATGAAACTTATTTGTTTTACATAGGTTTTTCTCTGATGAATTAATGAAATATTAATGAAACCAATTTTATTTGCATTGGTTATGATGTGATGATGTGATGAATGTTTTATGATCTTTTGGCACACATATATATCATTTTCATTATTTTATGGTGGATTCATTATAAAAAAGTTGGTGGTTTCATAATAACCATGGATTGTGGTTATGTTATAACTAATCATGGTGTTATGTTGTAATAAAAAACGATGGTTGCATTATGACCCAGGAAAATGGTTATGTTATAAATAAATATGGTTGTTACATTATAATAAAAGATAGTGGTTATATTATTACCATGTATTATGGTTATGATATAACAAAGTATGGATAGGATATACATCTCCATCCAATGTATTGGGTAAAAATTGATATCTCATGAGATGAATAGGATTGGAATGAGGAATGAACCCAATTTAGAATGGGACACTATCCATTATTATAGTCTTCAGAGTTAACCTTGACAACTATGATATTTTTAGGTAGTGAACCCAGTCCACTATAATATTCCTATTAATGAAACATTGAATAAAAGAAAAATGATTTTATCTGCTTATTTGCAAATAAAATTTCCTTTTAATATGTAAATGTTATTCTCTCATGGATCTTGTTCTTTGACTCATCCTCAAATACTTTTTTTTTATTTTCTGAATAATTGACTTTAAAGGTGAGTGGAAACCTCACAATACTAAAAGCCAAATTCCAAACACCAAGATACCAAATTTCAAACACCATAAACCGGATCCAAAATCCTCCCCCAAAACATCATAATTAAGATTCATATTTCAAATTAAAAAAATATGACATAACCGTCAAAAACCCATACAAAACATTACATAGGCTCGCGATCTGCCTCAATCTATGCTCCCTGATTCAAAATCCATCCCTTGATGTCATCACATCCCCAGAATCAGCATCTTCTAGAGCTTCAAATGACATCAATAGAAAAAATTCATTTGTCCCATAAACACCCACAAAATAGCTTCAAACGATATTAGCACATCAAGACACAAACAGAAACCCATTTCATCAAAAATTGCAATGAAGGACATGCACACAAATAGCACAAATTAAAGGAAGTGATGGATGCACCACTCAAGGCATCAACTACTGAACAAACTACACATCATAAAGATTCTTGTAACCATTGAAAAAGACCGACATGGATAATGACAATGGGAGATGGGGACAAAGTAGATATTGATGTATAAGGGTCTAGACGAAGAAGCACGTCCTCACTCAAAACCACCAAGCTCGATCGTTGAAACTGATACCGGGAAACAAGAACATCATCAATACACCAATGTGTCAATGACTACTAATGAAAAATATCATTGCAAATACCAAACACAAGTTGAGCTCCAGGTGCACTGAGATGATTCAGAGAACACATCCCAAACCTTCCGAGAGGACTAGCAGACCAAACCAGAATGTGGTCATAAAAGTTAAAACCTAAAATAATGACTATCGGAAGAACCAATTGGGCTTCAATAGGGGGAAAGACCATGTACTATAGATTGAATGATCAGGGAATGAATTAAACCATATAAAACCAAACAAGTAAGAGGAATAATAAATAATAAAGAGTAGAGAGTAGGTATGGGAAGAAAGAGCAATGAGGGGAGGGGGAGATGATGTTGGAGAAGTGGTGCGCAGGCCTCCGCCATCCAGATCACCATCAGAGGAACCCTAGCTCAGGATGGGAGAGATAGAGGGGTCTCTCTTTTTCTTTGTTCCATTATTATTCATATCTTAGGAACTACCATGTTTTATCCATGAACCAAGATAATGATCTTGGATATTTGGGGTATCATTTTCAAATGTGATTATCTTGTTTTCATACCCTTATTATCATGTTATTATTAAATAATAATTGATATATCCCTTTTTTAACCTTGCTAAGCATCAGATTTCACCCTTTATTATGTTTCTTTTCCCCATGATTTTAATAATGGTTTCAGGAATTCTATGTCGAAGAAGGGTGCTATTTATGAAGGAATTAATGTGATACTCTTATGAACTAATTTTTTATGTGTATACGTTTCCAGTGATACTAGAGATATACATGTTTATAATGTATTGTTATGATATATAATGAATATTCATCTAATAAGATGTAATCTCTATGTATGAAATGTATGGGTTCAAATAATTGTTATCAGGGAAAGGTTTAGTTAACCATTGGAAACTAGGATTACATAACATTAGTGAGAAACATAGGAGTAATTATATTCATAGTTTATAACAATAAATTTAATCCTATGGTTTCATATAATGAGTTATCATGATTTAGATATACTAAAAATGATTTTTCATGAATATGTGGTTTCCCACTATGATATATGTTTGTCACACTATGCATTTTTGTCTTATCCAATGGATGGAACTTGATGGAATCATGTTAATAATGGATTTTATGGACAAGGTAATGATTTTACTCTAGAATTACCCACTATTAAGGTAGATGGAATTCAAAATATGATATTTATTCTCACAAAACATTCTAAAGATATGAATAATGATGAAATTAAAAATGAGTAAAGGACTGAACAACATTATATTGATTCTTTCATGCAACAACATCCATCAATTTTTGTGTTTTCATTAATTAAATATTTGCTGATAATGGATTGGTACCACTGAAAAGATATTTTTTCTTCTCTGATTTTCAGAACATGAATAATTCTTTCTGGTTTTCTATTGTTTGGAAGGAGAAGAAGATCAATGTTGGACTCTTATCAAGAATACAAGTCAATAGAAATAAATTAACTCCATAGGGTGGGATTAGTTTAGGATCTTTTTTTCAATAATTAATTTTTTTGTATTCATCACATGAAAATGGAGAAGTAAGTACTTAATCTAATGTAGAAGGATTATGAATCAATTTATACCTTTAAGGAAAATTTCTGAATACATGTGAGGTACACTTCTTATATTATCTAGGAAGAAATCATTTAATGTTACATCATGGGGGGTGGGGTGGGATTTACCCATAAATATCATGGTTTTGATAGGAAATAAATATATAATTCAATATAAATTTCAAAAAACTGGGAGAGAAAAATGTGAAACTCCCTTTATACTCAAAGTGTGGAATGAGACATTTAGGAAATTTTCTTAAGGGAAGAGTTATGTGCTTAATCTATGGAAAGTAAGGTAATCGGTAAATTGAATACTAAAGTGATTGGAATACGATATCTAAGGATGTGAATAGAGAAAACAAAAAATGGAATACACCACCCTTACTCTTGTGCTTTAAATTCAAGGATTATAGAATTATGCTAACCAGTCCCAAATCTAAAGCTTAATGATGACTATTGGAATCAATTACCTTTTATTTCCATAGACAGTGAGAAATATCATTAATCATGTGTCAATATGGAGGTTATACCCAATTATTTAAAGGTCCCTTCTATATCCATGAGTTTAATGAATATATTATTTAGATATTACCTTAATCATTTTATGGTAGCCTTTATAGATGATATTTTTATATATTCAAATATTAATGGAGTGCATGAAAACCATGTGAGAATTATGCTGAAGACCCTAAGGATGGAGAGTCCCTATTCCAAATTTACCATGTATAATTTTTTTATTCGAAATGTTTTAATATTGGGTCATATATTCTCATGTGGGTGTATATCAGTAGATCCTTCAAAGAAAACATTTATTGAACATTGGACCAGATGTGAAAATGTTACTAATATCCAATGTTTTCTTGGGTTTTCAACATATTATCAATGATTTGTGGATAATTTATCTAGTATTTATAATATACTAAACATGTTTACTCTAAAAGGATCTATATTTATTTGGATGGATGAATGTAAGTATAATTTCAAGAAGCTATAAAGAAGGTTGGTCAGAGTAACTATGATCACACAACCTTATGGTGGAGAAGCGAGTATAATAAGTAGTGATACATGAAAGAAGTTATTAATATTGGTTCTCGTGAAAAATGATATTATAGTAGTGTATGAGTCATAGGAACTTACGTTTCATGATAATTTTTACCAAACTCGTGATTTGGAGTTAACAGTGGTAATTTATTTATTACTGATATGGAGGAACTATATTTATGGATAAAGGTATGATATATATGATGATAATACATGTTTAATGTATGTTTTCACACTTATAGAGTTTAGTATATACCGTAGAATATGGTTGGTGCTAATTGATAATTATGAATGTTTAATACATTACCAACTTAGGAAAGTGAACAAGGAAGAATGTTATCATAGTTTAATGTTTCATGCATTCTTATCTATGATAAGGAACATTAAAGATATGATAATTAGGGATTTTTAAACAATGGATATCAAAATATGGAATGAAGGGGAAATATTTTATCTTTCTAAAATTCGTGTCCAATCATCTATCTATGTGATGATTTAAAAAGTGTTGAAGGTAGATATAGTCCTATAATAGATAGTGAGAAATTTTACTAAGTTTTACCTTTTTCATGATGTAATTATAAGGTTCAAAACCTGTGTATAGGTCTTGTCCATATAATATTTGAAGGATTTTGTAGAGAAATCTTAGAGTTATTCATTCTTTATTAATCATGGAAGTATAAATATGTATAAATATCTGATGGTATAATTTTTGTGCGACAACCTGAAGAGAGTTATGACAAAGTATGTTTCTCAGTTCATGGTATGTCATAAATTTTAGTATTATTGGAAAAATATTACGGTATGTTATAACCATTACCCATAACATAATTTAAATGGGGAAACATCCCCATGTATTTTATATTTATACTACCCAAAAAATCTAATGGGTTCAATATTAAATGGGTTGTAGTAAATCGCCTTAAGAATTTGGTACAATTCATTGCTATTGAAAAATATATCTCATTGAATTATCTTTCAAGGAGATACAATAAATAAGTTGTAATTTTTCAATGTGTACCACATTATATTGTATCTGATCAATATCTAATGTTTACCTCAATGTTCTAGTAAAGTCCCTAGTAATCATTGTATGTAGTGTAAAGTTTCAAAACAGCTTATCATCCTTAATTAGATGGTCATACTGAGAGAAAGATTAAAATAATACATTATATGTTCATATATTATTTAATGGATTTAAAAGGTGTTTGGAATCAACATCTTCCTCTAGTCAAGTTTCTTACAAAATTATCATTCATTAAAATATTCAATTGGATCCTTATGAAACCCTCTATGGAAAGTATTGCAGAAAAATAGCATGATGGGATGATATTAGGGATATAAAGCTGTTGGAACCTAATATAACTATGTAAATGATATATAAATTTAGATCCATTCATAAACACATCAAGTTATATTTGATTTGATATAAAAGTTATACTGACAATCATTAGTCGGACCAGGAATTTGAAGTTGGAGAGAAGTTTTTTCTATTAAACATTCCATGGAATAAGTTTATGAGATTAATAAATAAGGTAGATATAATCAGTAATTATATCATCCCTTTTCTAGACTCTTTATCTAGTATGGACGGTATCATTTATCTTGGTGCTTCCCCCGAAACTCTCTCATATTCATGTTGTGTTCATGTATCTCTCCGGAGGAAGTACATACCTGATCCATCATATTTTCTAAACTCGGTTCTTTTACCACAAGAAAATAATATTTTTGGTGAATAATAGTAGGTAGAATCTTGGAACATAGAGATAAAGTTATACGGAACCAGAGAACTCACCTGGAGAAATTTCTCTTCAAAAATATCAAATTTGAAGAAGCTACATTTGAACCCGTTAATATAATGAAACAAAGATATACTCATTTTTTAGTATCATAGTGATAAATTTTTAGGCCCAAATTAATTTTGAGGTTGTAGAATATAATATACCTATGATTTTATAAATTATTTTTTCAAATATATTTCATTTCATTCATATCGTGTGTTATATACAACACAAATTTCAAAGGAAATACATTATACTATTATAGGACAGTTGTAACATAGATGTTGGATTGGAGGATATCAATAGTGTTAACAATAAAATGAAATAATTATGGTTTTTAAATGTATGAAATAAATTAGTTGGTTACAAATTTATTAGAAATAAAAACAATATCTTTTGAAAGTAAAATAGATATTTTTATTGGAAACTACCTTAATGTACACAAACACATTTTATCTTAATAAATTAAATAAATCCATTTTGGTGGATTATTTTAATGAGAATCGTATATTATAAATTCAATCAAATGTTTTAACATTAATCTATTATTTTTTAGTCATTTAATGTGAATAAAATCAGGTTTAACACTTAAAAATTTTTTTTAGAGAGATAATTTTTTTTCGTGCATTGTACACTTATTTTAAAATTAATTTTTTTTATTTATAAGTATTCAATATGATAAAATGGATTATTTATTTTTCATTTTTATTTATAAATTTTTTAAATAGGCCCCTTTAATATTTGGTCAATGTGAATGGTAAACTTACTAGAAAATATAACCTTCATAAAGGCTAAATTTTGTTAATGGAGGATAGAACTAATTAATAAGGCCATAATTTTTCATAATAATTATTTTGGGATGAAGTTAATTTTCTCCATTATAACCTTTTTCCTGAAATGTAATTGTATAAGGGACCCTTTTCTATGAACATGGCCTTTATAATATTTAAATCAAAGAAAGTTACAAAATTTTACTCCATTAGAAATAAATACCACTTATGTACCCAAAATGGGAAAACATTATGAATGAATATCTGTGTCTATTTTAATATTAATAATATTTATTTTATATTTGAATTTTTTTCTTTATTTTTTGAAATTATTGAACGGCCTAAAATTCTTATGTGACATAGATGCATCATTTCTCAAATTAGTAAAAAAATATCATTCGATTTTAAGAATATTTAATTTACTATAATTTGACTAATATATGTGTGACATGAATATTTTTTGTTTAATATGACATATTAAGTTGTTTTAAATTATTAAATTCTAATTCAAAAAAAAATATTTATGAATTTTGAGCCAAATTAATTTAATACTGTCTAAATTAGCATTAATGATATTTTATCAAAATAATATTTTATTAAATTATTTTAAAACAATAAAAAATATTAAATGAGGAAAATTTGGATAATATATTGATGAAAATTTCAACACTTGTCCCCTTTATAGTCTAATTTTAACCATTTTTTCTAGAGAATTACTAGAATATATTTTAATATATTAAGAAATTCTTAGAGTGCCCCTCCCCTAAATTATAAATGGGCACCCCTCCTTTATCTACTTCACACCACTTTAAACATTCTATATCAACCAAACTATTAATATTTCTCTTATCAAATCCCCTATACACATTATATAGGTGTGGTTTTTTCCAAAATACCAACCATATATCCCTTAGTTGGATATCTATAAGAGTGGTTTTAAGTAAGAGGCAATCGCCTTAACCGATCACTTTATTTTTAATTCTTATTTTCACTCCTATATATCTATAATATAATTAATTAAATAATATATTAGCTATCAAAAATATAGTAAAATATTATTATGATTTTTAAAACACAATTATTCAACCTTTTCTATCAATTGGGAAGTGAAATTATCACTTGTGTGTATCTACGTCTTACTATCTCCATGTAGAGATAAAATACATTTTTCATTACCATATTTTATGGATGTGTATTTATATGGATTTAATTTTGATTATATTTAAAAAATATTTATTCTTATATAATGATAGTATCATATGAACTTTTTAACATTCCAAATCATTGGAAAATGATAATGCAGTGTGTGCATATATGTGAACTATCACCTCTACAAAGCGATACGATTTGTATTTAATTTATTTTATAATTTTATGGTAATAAGGATGAGTTTATTTAATATATAAGATATAATTATTATTATTTAATGATAATTTATTATTTACATTTCTTTCATTCTATCTGTCAAAAAATGTAAATACCATTCATGCGTATATATGGTCTACTATGTCTGTGAACTATGTAAATATTTTTTGAATCATTAATTTTATGGATGAATATAAATATATATATATATAATTAATATATATGATATTTATATAATTATTAAAATTATGGATATTATGGAACCATGATCAAATTACATTGACCCAAACAATTGAACTAAGACATATATGAAAAATGAAGCATATATCACCTGAAATAGTGATTTCAATAAAGAATCATTAGTAAGCATGTGATAAATTGTAAAAATAAATAATATATATTATGATATATATGATTATGGATTTTGAAAATAATTATAATAAATATATATTTATTATACAAGAGGTTCTAATGCGTACAAAGGATGTCAGACCTATGGTAATGGATTTTCGTCTCACATTTACATCTATGATATATAAGCCATATTCACCACTATTTTATTTCATGTGGTGTATATACTACCCATGATTATATTCTCTGACCATTATAATGATTTTTATAGTTATTTACAAATCCTTTTATGTTTCTTTATTCAATGTGTCTTAGGATTCTAATGTTAACAAAGCTGTAAGAGCATTATGTTACAATCTCATTATATATCAGGATAATTTACAATTATGTTATGATGATAAAATCATATGATATATCTTTTATGAAACTCATGAATTTTATTCTCATATTTTTATTTAATGAGAATAAATGTTATTTATTTCATTTTTCTCACCTTAATTGCTCAATATACTATTCATTTTTTTAAGGAAAATCGACTTTATATATCTCTTCGGTTAAACTTTTATTTTTTTTCCATATCTAGGTTTTTATAAAATGTTTTCAAGGATTTTTATACAATTATTCTATTAAATTTTAAAGCAACTTTTTAACATGTATTATTTTCACAAAAAAACAAAGTGGTATATTCATTTCATTTTCCCAACAAGGTAGTTTTTTTACTTCTTACCAAAAATAAGAAATAATTGTTTTACATTAAATTAAATAGCATGAACATAATTTCAAACCATCATGACCACTTATAGTTTTGAAGATTACATTACATGATTATAAAGTAATTTTAAAATAAATTTTTTTATATAATATTTTAGAAATATCATTTTTTTAAAATTTATTTCTAAAATGAAAAGGTTATTTTCCGGTAGAAGTTTTTATAGGATATTTCAAATAAATTTCATATATGATAACATCCATTGATGTTAATTATAATTTAATGGGTATATAATCCCATGGTAACATCCTTATTATTTCTATGGGTGGTTAATATTTATATTAATGAGATTTTTGTGTAACCCATTTATTATATATGGGTTATTATAGTATGAATAGATGAAATTTTTATGAAAGCCATTTTATTTTTCTAGGTTTTGATGTGATGATATGATAAATATTTTTTGGTCTTATCGAACACATATGTATGGTTTTCATTAAGTGTCGGTCGTTACATTATAACCAAGTAAGGTGGTTATGTTGTAACCAAGGACAATGGTTATTTTTTAACTAAGGATGGTAGTTACATTATAAACCTAGATAATGGTTACATTATAATTAAGTTTGGGGTTAACCAGGGAATATTGTTATATTAACAACAAGGATGCTGGTTATGTTATAACCAAGGACATTTGGGACCTATATCTCACTCCAATTAATTGGGTAAATACAGATATATGATGAGATAATTAGGTTTTTAAGGGGGAGTGATGCAAGTTAGATAAGGTAATTTGTCCACTATGATGTCCTTGGGAGTGAACCTTGACTGATATGATGGTTTTGGGGATTTAACACAATCCACATGACAGCCCTAGTAGTGAATCCTTGACTACTAAGGAAATATTTTTTGTGCTTATCTGAATATAAATATTCCATGTACTATGTCAATGTTATACTCTTAGGGATCCTTCCCTTTGACTCCATTATGATCCATGTTTTATGAACTACCAAGTTTTATCCATGAATTGTGATTATGATCTTTGATATTTAGGGTGTAGTTATCAAATGTGATTATCATATTCACGTACTATAATGCTCGTGTTATATTTATGTGATCACTAATATATTACATGGTAACCCTTACAAAGAATCTAATATCACCCTTTTTTATGTTTCCCTTACCAATTTTAATAAGAATTATTTTAGGAATGATAGGTATAAGAAGGGTGATAGTTATGAAAGACTTAATGAGAGACTCTTACAAACTAGTTTTTTATTTATCCATGTTTCCAAAGATACTAAACCTATACTGTTTTGGTGTTTATTGTAATGATATATAATTAATATTAGTCTAATAAGATGAAATATCATTTTATGAAAATTATGGGTCATTATATACCCACTTTTTCTCCTAATAGAAAAATATTGATGATATTAAAGAAAGAGAATTACATTTTTGACTTTATCCTTTAATTAATAATTATAAAGGTCAATATAAAAGATAAATGGACATAAGATGTCATATTTTTGAAATTTGAAATACTGTGGGGGAAATAGACTCATAAAATGAAATAAAGGGAAGTGTTTTGTATATTTTAAATGCCTTATCACATTATTTCTATCCTTAATTTTCCTGATTTATCCTTAACCATGGTGATAAATT
Organism: Viscum album; assembly: GCA_963277665.1. Taxonomy (NCBI): domain Eukaryota; kingdom Viridiplantae; phylum Streptophyta; class Magnoliopsida; order Santalales; family Viscaceae; genus Viscum; species Viscum album. The sequence continues at coordinate 1,966,340,367 of OY728153.1, forward strand.
TTACCATAATTATTATTCATAATACCTAGAAAAAACGATAATTCTTTACCAAATTTGAGCGTCATAATTCGAAATATATAATCCATTTTATTAAATTTGATTCATTAGAGTGACAAAAACAAATTAAAAAATAAATCTATAAAATGTGATAAAAAATAGTTGGTGGAAAAGTGCCTTATATATAAAACAAATGAACTAATACTAAAATATGGTATTAAATTTACTCCAATGAAATTATATAGAGTATTTATAATCAAAATAATCTTATGTTAATATATAATTTAAATAAAATATTTATGTGGGGTTTTCAATTAAAATAAATGATTTTTTTACAAAGTCGATATTACTCACTATTCAATAAAAAATTAATCTTTTCATAAAAATCCCAAAATATTAACATAAGATATTATTGAAAACATCGAATTCAAAAATTATGTCCTTTTCATAGAATAATATTTTAATAGGTTATTGTGGTTTTTTGAAACTCATTGTTTTGTGTAGAATAAGCTTTTAAAGAAATTTATATATAGGGTAACATGTCCTAAAATCTTGGGATGTTACAATTCCAACTATCCACAAGTGTATCAACTAGATTTGTTTCATATCAGTTCTATATTAAAGTTATGACATTAATTTTAGGATTATAATTGTATTATATATGTTTATAACTCACACACAGGTGAGGGGAACCAAAGTATTGGTTAGGTGGAATTATATAAAAAACCTTGGATATGCATGTCCACAATAATAAAAGAGGGAGGGATGGCAAGCATGAACTCAAAATTAATTTAATAATAATGAAGTACGATACCCATGAAATAAATTATACTAAATTAGACCAATACATATATAGGTATGGTCAAATATCATCACCAATCAGAAACATATAATGATTATACAAATTTACACTGGTTATCATTCAATTTAATTCATTATTTACTATTAAGATTAACACACTTTAATATATTTACTAATTAAATGATCAGTTTATTCCCTTCATCTTAAGACTCTTTTAGATACCCATCATAAATTTATTAATGTAAAATAAAACTACATAACCAATAATAAAATACAATTATAATAAATTAATTGAGAAATTATTAGTTATTTAAAACTCTATTACATAGTTTAAAACATCTGGTACCCATAGTGTAATTATGTTTTAATGATACGATATATTAATTTTATTTAATTTAAATATTTCATTTATTTAGATACAACATGACATGTAATTACGAGTTACATTTTATGTTACCCATTTATCATGTATCAAATATAAACATGTGGGGCTATGCAATGCATCCCAGTTGGATTAAACTATATGTACAAACTAGATACATATCATTTTTTCAACTTTTTTTGTGTCTTTGTAATCGATTGATTCACTCGGAATGCTTTTTAGATACAAGACCACACAACATTCACTCTGGTTATATTTCATGTGTTCCACATCTCTTGTGTCCTCATAACCTACTGATTTACTCGGCAAGTTATTCATATAGGGGAAATTAATGAGTTATAGTCTAGCTACATGTTGTCTGTTTCATTGTTTATCTATGTGGTCAATCTAACATTGTTAAAACCCATATATTTTACTATGTGGTTTGTGTGAATTTCTCTGTTAAAATATGCAGACTAAATAATGTGTACACTAACTGAATTCCTTATAATCAGAAAAAGAATGAGATATATTTTCTTGATCAATATATGGTTTTCAATAAATACACTACATATAATAAATTCTTATTGTGTCATGTATCTTATGACACAACCATGTTTGTTGAACATGGGTATAAGATCTTTACTATGACTACACACTATGTAACCTAATCAATTGGCCATAAAATTTGGCACCTTCGGATGGAATCTCGAGTCATTCCCCAGATGTTTTTAGTCTCTAAGAAAAAATGAATCTCTAATGATGAATATAAAAATTTCAAAATTAACATAATTAATCTTCATTTAAAGAATGATAAATCTGGAAAAAAAATCTAAACATTATAGTGAAAAATCATTCAATGATCAAAAAATTAACATTAAATTTTAATGTGACCTATTTGATACCACTTAGATATTCTAAAAACAGCAAGATAACCCAGTGGGTGAATAACCATTAATATTTTTTTATTGAATTTGATGGATCATATTCCAATTTTTTAATATTTATATTTCATGGACAATGAATTTTTTCCATCAAATATCGACATATATATTTTGGAAATTGGAGATGATATATTCTATGTTAAATTAATAATTTATTTAAATCTGGTAAGAAGAAAGATCAGCTCATCTTGAAATATTTTTTTGATAATGGTGTTGATCATCAAAAACACTATTTTTATTATCATCATTGTGTATGGAGGACCCAAAGAAGATACCATCATGTGGTGATCCACACATGTTCCTTTGATCTTCTTACCACACCAATGAAATTCCATTTGATATCATGGTAGTTCGATCATCTTGTGTTGTTCATATTGATCACATGATGTTCTTTCTCAGTTGAAGGATTTTCCCTTGTTCTTCACATTCTTGAGAGGATGAGAGAAGGAGGAATATGGAGGGAAAAGTGTTGTGCCTAATGATTATCAATTCTCAAATAACCCTATAAACAAGAAATTGAAGTCTATTTTTAGAGTAAGGTTTTAGATAAAAATATTATTTAGTTAGAATACATCACTAAAATAATATAATAAAACTTAACTAACCCTAAGCTATATAATATTTATATTAGTATTATTTTATCGCATACACTTTCTAGAACATTGAAAAATATTGTCTTACTTAATCAATAATTAATATTTATCAATAGACAAAATCTTTTCTTATTCATCCTCCATGACTATTTATCAAATACATGAATAAATATTTATTCACAAATAAATATTTTATTCTCAGTTTAATGAATAAATAGTTATTAAATATTCCATAAATAAAATAAATATTCTATTCATATTCCATAAAAAAATATGAATTATTCACATAATTAAGTCATTTATTTATTAATTATTACATAATTATTTGTGACATTCTGAATATTTGAGATCAATAAATCTTAAATACATTTTTTTTCTCTGTATATATATTAATATTTCTTCCAAAAATTAAATTCTAATGGAATTTAAATGCAATATATATAAATTGTTAGTTTTTAATCCTTTGGGAATCGTTCTAATTAGTATTAGATTTTCTTACATAAAGTATAATATTATTATCTATGAATGGGTCATGGAACTCTAGAAAAAGAAGTTCTCATCACAACATCAATAACAACACAAAAATGATTATTATATAATATAATACCTTTGTTAGGGTTTCTCATCAAGATGGTTATATAATCATGTCATTAACCTATGTGATTGATACATCTATCTCTAACTATAAAAAATAAACTCATCATTACACCATGTCCATGTAATTTTATGATATAGTTCTAATTCATTCAAAGGGATGATATATGAACTTCCCTTAATATGGAAGGGAAAAATCATTTATGTACTTATTGATTAAGAACATGTCCTTCATGAGGCACCCAACATAACCTACATCCAATGAATATATGGCTTTATAGTATTGGTTAGTACAAAAAATTACACAATCCATTACAGTTAGAAATAATAATCTTAATGTCTACGGACCCTTACACACACTCACACATAGGGATATTTGATGACACAAAAACATGTAAAATTCCTATAGGTGGGCCTATTCTCTAAATCTCTTTTCCTGTATATTATCATGTATGAACATTGTAAGAATAATTCAAATATACTTATGAGTACTGAAACCTTATAGTAAAATTTATATGTTCCCCATCATAATAAGTTATCTGACTATATAACAGTATTTAATAATATCATCATGTATTTTAAGGATTACATCGTGATAGATATCTTCTAAGACCTTATCAATTTGAAATATACTCTATGATGTTATTTCATTAAATTCTTGAATAAAATTGAATAATATATAAAATAATTTTTTATTAATATTCAAATATTTGAATATAAATGTAATCCAACATACAAAAAATTGATTCTAGAACATCAAATCCAACAAATTATTTTGGTTTGTTTAATAAAATTTATTGATTTGATATCCATGATGAAATTTCTTAAATTCATCTTTGGTGGAATTAAAAAATGTTTTTTATAGGGGATTTACATCAAAATAGTTTATTCAGATTATGTCTCTAATGAAATTCCACAAATATGATTTTTTAATAGAAAAATGATTTTCAAGAATAGGAGTGGTGGTGTTTTACTGTGACTCTATTTTACTAAATTGTAAACATGTTTAGATGTGTTTTGGAAATCAAATCACATTGGTAACTTTAGATTTTTTGGGTTATGGAAATATGAAAATCGCAGTGAGTGTTTCACCACTTGGTGTTATTATTATGATATGGATAGATTTTGATGGGACTCAATATCGGTAGGATTCATGATATTTTGTGATTAGTTTACCTTCACATTTATGAGTATGTATTACCATAGGTTAATGAAAAATGTTTTTTGGGGTTATACATGATGATATTTTTCATGTTTTATTTCTCACATGTTTATCATATAATATTTCCATAGATACTTCTATTATGTGTTTATGTTTTCTTTCATGTACTTAACATATTCCTTGTTTTTGTGATTATGAAAATCCTTTATGTAAACCAAAGGATGATATACAAAAATGAATTGACATTTGAAATTGATTTGTAAAAAAGTGTATTTAATTGAACTAATGGTTCCATAGAGTTAGACTTTGAATAGAACCATTGATTATATCCTAATAAGATTTAATAATAACACCTTAGATTTTGTTATTGAGTTTGTAAATATATTTTCATAGGATGTGGGTAAAGAGAAGGGAGTAATGTAGTTTTTTATATTATCTTGGATGATTTAATCTTCATAGTGGGTTTTTAGGGTGCTGGAAGATAGTTAGATAGAGACTTGGAACTTATCTTGTTTTGTTATATTTTTCATTATAGAATATGGGATTAATTTTTTATGTCTTCTGGATTTTTACTCTTCTTCCACAATGTATAATGTTTATTTATTTAATTTATATTACCCGTGAGACATTTTTCTCTTTCTTGTTTATCTATACTAATGTGGTGGGTCATCTTATGTGAATTTTCATGTCGAGAAATGTTTCTTTGTTAAATTTTTAATTCCTATTTAATTTTCAATTATTCATTTATATTTCCTTATAATCTTATTTTAATAAATTATATTTATTCTAAACATCTAAATGAAATTTGTTTTCTCATTCAAAGGTCACAACAGTTTTTTAATAACGATGGATGTTATTTTCAAATGATTCCACAACTCCAAAAGTATAATGAAATTAGTTGCATTTAGTTAGGAAATGAAATGGTTCCGAATATCTATAATTATTAAAACATAATCATAGTTTATTGATTACATTTGTTATCATTTAATTGAGTTTTTTTATTTTTGGTCATTTTACCAACAATTACAAATTATGTTTTTTAAAATTTATGATTGTTGGACTATTTTTGGAATGATATTAAAAATAGCATTACTATGTTCAAATTTAACAACAAATTGGATTATTATAACCATCCGTGAAGGAATTTATTGTTTTTTAAAAATAATTGATTGTAATACTAATCATTAACATATTTTTTTTATAAAAACAACTGTCTGGTCATTATATGTTTTTAATATTAATATTACAGTGGCATAATATCATTATTTTATTAAATTTATCTAGTATATTAGATTTATGGGGTGGAAAATGAAGATGAAAAGGAATATATTGAAACACTGTGATTATGAGTTCTTACCGAAATCCTCAGGATGACACAATCACATATTTTATTAATCTTTTTAATGATGGTCTTTTTATGACACCAGTATCACAACAAATTGTTAACAGTTTTTCTGAGGAATGTTGGAGAAAATTCGAAAATATAATATTATTAATGTGTGACCATGAGAGGGGTAGTGATGGGTGGTTTTTATATGGTAATGAGAGAGGCGTTTTAGAATAAAATATTTGAATAATAAATTATATATTTGAGTAGTTGTCTAAATTATGATTCAATAGTAAGGAGATTTGGATTTAACATTAAATAGAACATTAAAATATTCATCTAGCCTTTTGAAACCTCAAAAATTATTTTATATAAACTATTAAAAAATATGGTACTTATATGGTATTTTTCTTTTCACCTCAGTATTTTACTATTTATGAAAAAAGAAACCCTAAAAAATTTAACATATTTATTCTGAAAATGAAATCTATTTTATGAAAATAATTTTCTTAATATGATAAATTTTATTTATATATGAAATCCTTATTTACTGAAGAAACTATTCTTTATGACCAGATAAAATTTCTGACCATTGGAGAAATTACTTATTAAATCATAAAATTGTATTATGATTTCTGTATATATAAATATTGTTTTATAAAAAATAATGAAAAATATAATTTTATTTTTTATTTTCAAAGTTATAATAAAATGTATTTTATTGAATTTAAAATATATATGTTTCACAAAAAAAATTATGATTTCATTTTTACAATTATTTATTTTATAAAATTTAAAAATAGTGTTGTCTTATGAAAAAAATTCCATATATTTTCATTTCATAATATACCAAAATATTATATTACTATTCCAATAGACATGTTACTATTTCTAACGGTCAGTTTTTCTATTCAAATGATCATATTAGATTGATATTTCTTATGAATACATCTTATTTCGTTCATCCATCATTCATTACAATTCCTCTTGGGGTTTCATATTCTTTTTTTTAATGTAGATTACGTTAAAACTATTTTGTTCCTTCTTATAGTATTTTTCATAAGTTTGATTATTTGAAGAGTTAATAATGATCTAATATTTTTAATTCTCCATATTTTATTTTATTCTTGGTTATTGACCTATTATAAAATTTTTGTTTTTTGGAGATTATTTATTCTAACTATTTAATGTTATAAATTAATATAATAAATTATTTTGGGTTTTTCATTTTTTGTTTATGAGTTTTATATCATATTCCTAACTATTACACACATATTTATTCAAATGAAAAAATATATATGTGTGTGTGTGTGTCTGGGTCATTTTATTCTTCCCCCATTGTAAATTTCCTTACTAAAAATTCAAGTCATGTCCTCAGTTTAGAAAGAGGATGGAATATTTTTTTCATTTATTTTTAATGTTTCCATGATTATTCTTCAAACATATGGTTTCACCAAACTTTTTTTATAAGGTGAATTTTCCTATTTCATACCACTATGTCTCAACAGTCTATGTTCTTAAATGGTTGTTCATTATAAGAACGATCATTCTCCAATAGTAACACCTATAGATTTAGTATATTTGAGTTATTTGGTATATAAATCATTAATAGATATATGTGGAACACATCATGTACTTGATATAGTATTGGAAGGAATGTATTTTAATAGGAGAAAAATATATTTCAATCAGGAATCCCAAAGAAACAATTCTATTTGGTATATAACTTTTCTTTCTTACCAAACCACATGAATCTCTTCTATTGATATTTAAAAAGGAACATTTTATCATTGACTTCAAAATTTAGGTCTCATAAATGATTGTTTAAAAATCTATTCTATCTTATTAATGATTCTTTTCTATGATCTTATATGACTTTGAACTTCTATTCTATTTGATAATTTTTAATCTTCTTTAAAATAGATGTTTTTGGAACCATTTATGCACGTTAAGATGTTTTTCATTCCATAATGATTACCATTTTTATCCTTTGTATTTCTATAAAAATCGGATCCTTTTAAATCCTCATCTTATATTAGGTTTCAAGGAATTCTATAATTATATCATTTTATACATTATTCAACTATCTAGGATGGTAATCAATTGATAAATCGTAGCCTTTTATTATCACTAACCAACTTTATTAGTGCATCCTAATTTTATTTTGTGTGAATATATACTTCATGCTCTTATAATATTTATATATTCCACACATATCATCATAGAGATAATGACTTAAATTAATTAGTGAAAAGATTACTAAAAAATACCATATATGTCTCTACAAAACATTTGTCATGAACAATCAATTTTATTAAGGCAATAGGCTATTATATAAGCATTTTTCCTGAGTACACAACCCAATACATTATTTTCTAAATCACTATATATCTAAAATATTTCCCCTCTTTAGGGTAGTGTATGTATGGTTGTGGTTACTTCCCTCTTATTATAATTATAGAAACTATATTCACCTTACTCAATCTAAAAACATATTACTAACTTCAAACATATCCCATTAATTGGGTTTTTCAATCTTGACAAGATCCACAAAAATCATTGATAGTACCCAGTTAGTCCAAGAAAATTGTTGATCACCATTATAGACATTAATATATGACACTCCTTGATTTTATTTTTCATTGAAATACCCACCAATATCCCTTTTATTATGACACAATATCCCAATAATTTTACTTTCTACATCCAAAAGTAAATTTAAAATACATTACATATAACTTCTTCTTTCATTAAATTTTTAGCAGAGTACTCAAATTTTACTCATGTTCCTATTTTATTTTATATTATAGGGAATATCATATATGAATGCTATGATGAATATTTTAAATTAACATATAAATACTATATTCATTACGTATGTGAAATGTTTTGGAGAATTCGAGAGTCTAAATGTAATTACTATAAACTCATAGTGTACATACCTTGTTTTAAAGGAAAAAAAACTAATATCCATCTTCATTACATTTTATTGATGATATATCGGATTAATGTAAACTTTATAGAAGTACTAATACCCTCATATTTGATTGAATAACTCATAAAATAATTTTAGGGGATAGTTTTTCATTATTGGAATCTTTATGAGTTCCGAATATTCAATGCAAATGAACATTGGCCCATTAAACTTCTTAAAAAAGATAGTTGGTGCACTCCATGGTGGATCACATTAACATATATTTTTTTTATCAGATTCTATTAAAATTTATTATTAAAAATCATCTAATTCCTTAGGTTATATTCAATATTTTCTCTTTGATATAAATAGGGATCTACTGATATATTGAATTGACAAATCAACCTCTTAATTAGGATGAATAAAATAGAAATATTTTGGTGATATAGCAACAAATTCACTCCCAATGGTAATATCTTCAAGTATGATCCTCCCCTCTATCTAAATCATTTGAGATAGATATGATTGATCATAAGGAAATAATATATATTATTGAGAAGGATTTTTCAAATGAGATTTAACATTCTTATTTCACTTCTATAGAATCATAGGAAGACTGTGATATGAAATGTAATTTCCTTTTCCCAACAATTAATGTTGTATTTATATAATGACAGTCAATCCATTCCTAGTATACCAATTATTTCTAAAAAATGGTTTATAATAAGGTTTCTTGGATGATTATTCTCAAAAATAATATTTTGGGAAGAGTTATATACATTAGATTAAGTGATTTCACCACTTAGTGTTTTCACTAGTAACACAACATTCAAGAATTGATGTGGTGTTTGAATATTTCTACTAAAATTTCTTGGTATAAAATAATTAATAGAACCATATTAAGATATGAGATTCTATATTTTAAAATTAATAAAAAGTTTACAAGAAATAACTTTTTTTCAATATCCAACTATGTAATAGTGATATTTTATGCTCATATTTTCTCTCCAACACCATTTCTTATAGATAATTTTAATGACCCATTACATAGTGCACTAGTCTGTATGGTTTACAAATTTTTTATAGTTGAAACATTGTACCACATGTTGATTATTGATCAAAACGTCACTCTCTTCCATCATATTATTTGGATTATTCTTCCCCCTTTGAAATTAATTTTCTTGTTTCCCCTCCTTTAAACACCTGAAACATCTCCTCGTAACTGTGAAGAATTTTCCTAGATGCTTATTATCACAATTATGGAATTTAGAGATTTGTATTTTCTTCCCTATATGTTATTTATATATTAGTATAATATAATTAAAATATATTATCATATTTCTACCACTATCCCCATGATACCATTTGGAATCACTAATATCCAAATCAATTATTGGCGCACATCAGATTATTTCTTCATAGTTGTAAAAATCTAAAATTGCTAAGTATTTTTAAAGACTTAGTTTTCATCCACTAAATAAGTAGTCAACATAACTTTTGGATTCAATGACACGTTCATATGTGTACCTTGAAATAATATTTCTGTTTTCCTCATAATCCCAATTTAATCATCGTAACATTACGTTTTTCTAAAAAACTCTAACTCCGTTTTAAGGTTGAGGGTCAAGGAAAATAGGTATTAAAAACACTTTCTTGAATTCTTTACATCCCCTTAATTCAATGTCTTCTATGGGTTTCATATTACCGATCTGTTTCCACCATGGATCTAATTCTGCATAAAAGTTATAGAAAACTAATATAACATTCTTTTACTAATGACATTGGAGGATATGGAATATCATCTCAATATATATAATCCATTTTCCTTGATTGGGGGATCAAAAGATCCACTTAAGGTGGGATTCCATTGACACATAAATAAAATAGACACAACTATTTCACTCTTACAATAGAGATGTAGTACCAAATGATTCACATTATTTTGTATAATTTCATTTAGTTGAGCATGTACCACCCTGAGGTCTCAACTCTCAATCCCATTATATTTGGCATCTTGTTTGGGAAATAATTGCATTTCCTATATCATTAGTTATTGAATGGGTTCTACCTATTTCAAACCATTTAATTTAAAATTAAATTTAGGGATGATAATACTCAAATTAATAATTATATAAAAAAATACTATGAAATTATAAAGAATAAATCATAAATGACATGTATATCATAACTTACAAATATATAATATTCTCTCTAAGATATTCCTGGTATATTTCCAAATAGGTTCTTGAAGAAAATATCCAAAAATTACAAGATCATTATATGATACTAACTATAGAAACATAGGTATCAAACATATAATATTATATTATTTTTAACATAAATCCCCATAAATCATGAGTTATAATGAATTTTGGTTGTTAAATACAGAATACATCAACTCAAATACAAACTACATCATTTTTATATTGATGTATATAATAATCCCCTAGATATATTTGTTCTTTTGTTACTAAAATGATACCCTCGAAGCCTACATTAAATAAGTAGGTGATATTATAAAGGCTACTGTGGGAATAAAAATGATAATGACTTATGACATATTAGTAGAGTGTAATAAATTGATATCATAGTATTAGAGGATCAAAAATTAACACCTGGAATAATGTATAAAGTATATTTTACCATAAGATCATGGCATAAAAATAATGTAGAAATAAACTAAAACATGACATTTTAATCACAAATCATGACACACTACAAAGATAAAACAACATATTACACTAGTATTATTGCTCGTGTACTATAAATGGTATATCATGAGATAAAAAAAATTCTAAATTAATTAGTGGAATGTAAAATTAGGGTACCACCCATGACGTCACAACATATAAATTCATATTTTTTCCACATAACACAAATATATCATATGTAAATTATAAACATGGGAAAACCCATGAGAAGGAAATATGCCACACAATCCTGTCTCAAAAAATAACCAATTGTTATATTAAAATTATTCCCAATAAAAAATACGATAAAATATTTTTAGATTTCTATAATTTATATATGGATCATAGTTCATGAATATGGGGTTCATGTAAAGATAAATTAATAATAAATTTTTAGATTAGTAGGTATAGAAATAAACCTCTTAAAATATGTTTTAATAAATGAATGAATAACCTTTAAATAAGGCAAGTACATAATTCATTCCTTAACAAAATAAATGAACCAAAAATGTTTTCCATATAATATTTAAAAAAAATTAAATCATGAATGAAAAATTCATTAAAACAGTGATAGATGGAATGGAATAAAGAATACATAAGTTCTCATTAAGTGGGTTTTTTAAACGAGATAGAGAGAAGGGAACATAAAAACATGTATTTAAAAAATAAATAAATTGATGATATGATAGGTATATATTTAAGGAATATATATATATATATTTATTGACAATGTAAGTGTAAATAAAATACAGATAAATTGAGGTAAAGTGAGAGAAATCATAACCTAAAATAAAATATGGTAGTATGGTAATTCTCCTTCCTTGGGCCTTGAATTTCTTGGTATGTGCATCTAATATCCCAAATAATCAAACTAAATTTATAAATTACATCATTCAAAACATTTTCATGTATATTTTATTTATTATAAATCTTTTATATATTTTTAAAATCAATTTATTTTGGAGTTATTTTTATGTCCACCGTCCCATGAATGCTTGATACCTGGTTCTAAGGTCACATATGATTTTTGATAATGAAATAAGTTATTTTAGAACCAGCCAATATCTATAGATGTGTTATTACATTATGTTTATGAAATCATATAATTTAAATTGTTTACAAATATTCATAAGTTTCCTGACATAGGCATGGTTCATTGAGTATAATCATTCTCGTTTATTGGTTTTCTCATTTATGTTGTTCGAACGACTAATGTGAGGTTAATTTTTTATTTAATGTTTTATTATTTACCTATTACAAAATTTGAGTCATATTATTATATTATTAATATGTTCATATTTAACCATAAAATTTTTAATTATAACTAAATATGATGGAATAAATAATTTTTAAACAAAACTTCTTCATAGGTGGTTATATCGCCTATGAATTGATGTTTATTAATGAAAACAACTATCATGTCATTATAAGGCTATAATATTTAAATTATGTATCCTAGTATCATATATTTTTTGAAATTAAACCTAGATAATAAATTTATGTGGCATTATAATAATATATAAAGGAATATAATTCAATAAGTGTTATTATGAGTTCACATCCCACTCCTTGGGGTGAATCTTTGGCTAATTGAATTTTTCCATCTAAGGGTGGTCTTCAAATGATATCAGGGCCTATAAAATGTGAAAAAGGGAATTTGTGAGGGAAATTGGTAAATTTAAGACAATATTGTAAGCCAAATTTTCAAGGAGAAGGGGTGACGAATGGATGTATTTATGAGGGGAGGAGAGGTGATTGAGAATAAAATATTATATATTCAAATAGTAATTAGACTAGTGATTAAATAATAAGGTGGTTTTGATTTAATTTTGAATGGGATATTAAAATTTCCATCTAAATTTGATAAAAATCTAAAATTCATTCATATATAATATTTAAAATTACAGTACTTATACGATATTTTACTCTTCAGATCCGTGTTTTATTATTTTTGAAATATACAAATGCTTTGGCCTATTTATGTAAACATACTAATTCCAAAAATGAAATCCCTTTTATAAAAATAATTTTCTATGAAATTTAAACTCAATATTTAAATAAAATCCTTATTTATTTAAAAATATTAATTATTGTAACCTGGTAATATTTCAGACCCTTAAAAATAATTATGATTTTATAGTATTATATTATTAATTATACACAAAAAAAATAGTTTTTTATAAAAAAATTATGAAAAATAAATTTTTCTTTGATATTTTTTTCTTTAAAAATAAAATATATTTTACCAAAAAAACCTATATGATTTTCAAAAAATACAGTTATGTGTTCATTATTTTAGATATTTATTTCATCATATTTATGACATTAATTGTGTTATGATATAAATTCCATAAATTTTTATTTCAAAAGATTTCAAAATATAATTTTCTTATTACAACAGTAGAGTTACTATTATTAATGGAAAATTATACTATTCCAATTTTCATATTGGTTTTATACTTCTTATAAATACCTCCTCCCTCAATCAAAATATTTATTAATAACAGAAATACAAGTTAAAGGAGGTCTGAATTAGTGGATCCCAAGGTCATGTTCACCGATAATTTTATGGAAACTAATGGGAAGTGAAAATATATTAGGTAAAAGTTTAATACTATAAATGAAACTACCTTTTAGATCAATAATATCAACATCTTTATTACAATCTTTCCATGTGTTTCGGAGAACCACATCATGATACATTTATTGTTCTTGATAATATAAGTAATTGACCAATGGGAAAGAAAATCACCCTTTAGAAATTTGGAAAGTATGGTTGAGTCTATCAACAGATCAGATAGAATAATATTATAATGTCTACAATGGAGAAGACCACTTAGAATCACATGTGATTCCACAATAAGTTAATCACTCACTATATAAAAGGCACTGAATGATAACATGACTGAACCATGATCATCCTAGATGATTCATCATTCATCAATGACACCATTTGTACATAATCCATTAGTATTAATCTTAGTAACTACACTTGGTTCAATTCATGCCAACTAATGGCCTTGAGAACTATTTTATTCAGCTATATTTGGATATATAGCGAGTTTGTGGAGACTCAGGAAAGAAGCAGTTAAGAAGTTCCTCAGGCATTGCCTATATAGTTTGGCAACCAAATAAAGTATTTTTATTTTTAGGTGGATGTTTTATAACAAATAAACTAAATTTATAGATTTATTATGTGACTCCCATATGATCCAGTAACTATAAATGATATTTCCACTATGATGGCGACCTACTAGATAACAAATCTCTATATTTTTGAACCTGGTCGAATTAAACTACTCAAAACATCAGGATTAATGGGAAAGACTATATAATGACCCGTGAAATAACATTTAAAGAAATACTACTCTCATTACATAAATAGGTGGTCGAATTTCTCCATTTTTTAATATTATAAAATGATTATTTGGAAAGCAAATATGTACCTTTTCATTAGATCATTTCATCAGTGGGAATAGCCCATTATTTTATGTGCCCCACTAAAAACTATGTTTGGGAGGTATGGATTTTCACTATATTATATTAGACCAAGGGTTCAATATTTGAGGGAAATTAGTAATCATATAGAAAATGATTGTTCTAAATTGACCCCATCATTATGGAATAAAAAAAATGAATTATTCCTAGTTAACTAGTCTTATGTTAGATAATAATTATTTTTGTTCATCCAGGGTTTCATCAAAAACCCTATATATTCCATGGAATCATGGAATAGTATGTTTGGATATAGGAAAATTATGAAAAAAGTGGTTAATATAGAGATTTATTTAAATAAAATGAAACTTTTTCATGCCCAATGATCCATCATGAGTAACCCTGAAATGTTTGGAAGCTCTCTTTAAGTACATTTCGTAGTTATAAAGTCTCAAGCCTAAAATTCCCTAAATATTATAGACCCCTCTCATTATTTTCCTATATGTACACATAAAATTGATAAAATCCCTATAGATCATCCTAATCCATATTTTGTTTCTTATTAAACTTGTATTCCTTGTGATTTTTATCATTGATTCCACAATCCTCAAAGGGATTCTCCAGGTGGGATTATTTCACTCAATGACATCAGCCATCTATAAGGGAGCCCCTTTGGAAATAATTATAAATTATTTTGATAAGCCTTATGAAATATTTGGGAACATTGATTATAGAAAACACTTGTTGTGGTATAGAAAATATTACACTATTTATGAGTGTGATCCATCCTTTAAAATATTGAGGATGTATTTTCCAATTTGAAATATGATTTGTGGTTCTCTCTATAGACCATCTTTGTGATAGATTTTGAGTATCTCAATAATAAATGCTTCACCATGAAATATCATCATTAATATTATTTAAAATAAACCAATAAACCTTTTAATAATAATAGAGCATCTGGAAAAATACCTTCTAGATATTAAGATAGTACACTTCATTTTACTAATCAGTTTCCTACTCGGCTTTCCATATGCTTTGAGTATAATTATAAAATTAATGGTAGATTGGGATATAAAATTGAGAACAAAAATTATATCATTCATAAAAAATATTCAGAATTTATTTGATCCCAAATCTACCTCTAAAAGTACACACCTCTCTATTGGAGACAACATTTTCAAGGTTCTTACTAAGTTGGTCTTTGGTAAGGATAAAAAAGTCTTGGGGATAGATGGTCACCTTAGAGAATCCCATAGAATAATTTTATGAACCCAGACTTATTTACCATTAGATAAATAAGTAACCATAGTGATGTGTACATATTAAATAGAAAACCAAATAACTACTATAAGATCCCACATCTATTAATTATCTTTTGGAAAAAAATCCACTCTATTATACCATATGATTACTCTATGTCAATTTTCACCAATATATTGGTACCAAAATAATTGGGGTAAAGATCATAAATCATATATTATTCAAGTATAATGGAACTAAGAATAATAAAATCCTTTAAAACTCTATGTATTTCTCCCAAGATCATTGTTGTTTTAGAAATGAGAAATTTTATCTATTAATATTTCATCTAAAATAATGTAAGAAAAATTACACATACTAAATGGTTAAAACTAGTTGAAAGGTTTAGGGTGTCAAACCTTATTAATGAGGACTATATTAGTAGAAAAGATGACCCTTTTAAGATAAACTCCTTTAATAATCCATGAAAAAGGGACAAAAACTGATTTTTTATAACATTCCTTATAGCAATATAAAATTAATCTGGGAAACCACTACGGTCTGGTGCATGGTCTCAGTTGATGTCATGGACTTCTACCTGTATAATTTCTTCTATAGTAATGGAATATTTTATAATCTTTTGGTAATCATAAATGGAACATGGGATGATTTCTATAAAATTGGTATCATTTATTTCCCTAGAGGATATTTTCTACCTATATCAATCCATTAGATGAAGTGCATATTGTAGAAGTGGGAGATAAATAAAGAACACAAAACATCGATATCATTAGTGTTGGATACATCTTCTAATTATAAATATCCCCCTTAATATTAAATTATTTTATACATGTATGGAAATAAACATCATTCATGACTTCATGTCCCAACTATAGTTCTCTAAATCTCTCTCAAATATTTCATTCATCCTATTGTTTTCTTTTATAATTCACTTCAATTAATATCATGGTTATATATTATTTATTTTAAAAACATATTTTATATCCTTAAAATTACAATAGTATTCTTTTTGAGTGATGTTTTTAAATGGAAGAAATATTTTAAGTTCCTATTATTTTATTTTAAATTATTATTATCCCATTTAACTATTTTAAATTTAATAGAGTATATTTATTTTGTACATGTAATGTTCTAAATTCATATAATGTCTTATATTTTATATTTATTATGTAGTGAATATGTTTTCTAGTATGATCTTGACTATAGAACACTTATTTATTACAAAGCTAAAATCTATATATAAAGGTTCTGGTTGTTACACTCTTCTCCTTTTATAGATTTCATCCTTGAAATTTCAAATTATATCCTCAGTGAAGACAGATGAGGATAAAACTGTATCATTTCTTCTTTGGGTTCACATGTTTCCTCTTGATACTTATGGTTTTTTCAAGTTATGTTAACAAAGTGAGTTTTATTTGTACGTAGAATTTTTTCTATATATTTTTTTATCTTCACGAGTTACACCACATAAGAGAGCTCATTCTCTAATAGTACCAACCCCATATTTAGTGTATTTGAGGGATCTAGTGTATAATTACTATAAAGGTATGTATATAACATGTTATACAGTTATCAGAAGTTTGGTGGGAGTGATAGTCGATATGAAACATCTCAAATGTGATCAAGAATCTCAACAAGGGTAATCTATCTTGGACTTAGTTTTTCCATTCTTCCCAAATTTAAAAAACCTCTTCCACGAATATAAAATAAGAAGCACATTATCATTACCCTCAAAATCCATGACTTGATGATTATTGTCATCATAAATCTTCTATCAACTCCCTATTTCTTTGAAGTATTGTTGAATGGATTTGACATTTTTTCACTTTATTTTACAACTTTATGTCAAAATGGATTATGTTCTCTCATAACTTCCAAAATTAAAGAGTATTAAATTTATTCTTATAATGGGCTTTATAAGAATATATCTTAATGATTGAGTATAAGGTATTTTTATATGAGAACATGAGTAGAGGAAGATATTGATCCCACCTCCATTTATTTTCATACATGGAGCTCTAAGAATACCATCTCAAGTGTTGAAATATACCTTTCAAATTGGATATCAGTATAGGGGTGATAATTTGTACTATGGTCAATTGTGTGTTCAATTAATGTTAAATAATTTTCTAGAAAATTGTGTTAAACATCAGATCTCGACCATAGATAATCAAAAGTGGTGTTCCAGACAACCACAACACTTATCAAAAGTATATCATAGTGTGTTCATTGAGTAAGAATTCAACTTGAATTGAAATTAATTGATAATTCTTTATAAGAATATCCGCTAAAAACCAGAGAGAGTTATTTCCATTAGATGTCTTCTAAAGTACTATGAAAAAATCATGTTGATTTATTCCATTTTCAACTAGGTATGGGTATTGGTTGGATCATCCCCTTGGAATTTTTCCTTTCTACCTTTACATTATTGAATACTAAACAATTTTTATATATTCAATAATCAAATCCATAGTATTTCCCCACCACTAGTAATATTGAAGCACTATATACGTTTTCATGATGCTAGGGTGGATTGATAAGTATAAACAACATCATTCAATGACTCTTTATATATAACCATATATATCTCATCATATGATGGTATGCTTAATCATACCCCAAATCTCACTAATCCTTCTTTATAAATGTTTAACTTTGAGGCTATTAAATTCCTTATAAAATGAAACATATTTTGTTTCTCCATGTACTCTAATTGACATTTTGTAATCTTACCCAGAACGGATGGTTGGAAAATATTTTGGGTAATGTATGATGTTATTTATTCTATTATAATTCCCATGTAAATCATTTTTTTGTATTAGAATATTGGTTCCTTGTCTATACTCATCATGGATGAGGTTTCATAGAGTTTTCTACTTAGATCTCTAACAACCTTCTTCACCATTCACGTATAGTAATGTGTTGTGAAATCTTAGTCATTAATCATATCTATCTATTTTTATTAACACATTTTTATCTCATTTTTAATATATACCTAAAACCCTTATAATATATATACATATATTAGTGTGTGTGTCTGCGTTTAATTTCTCTCCATAGAGAAAAAATCACAAAAACATCAATGTAAGGATTACTAGATCCAACTCCTTATCATTAATTAGATAATGTTTCTATCAAACAATCAACATTCAAGAGTTATAGGATATTGTATTTTCATTTTACATGATTACACATCCCAATATCTTTTTTGATGTATCAATGTATATAAAACATCATTCCCTACATGAGGGTAGTATGATTATGGGTGAAATGATTATTCTCTTCTTCAACTTCATGAATATCACTTTAGATTAATAAGTATAGACAATCTTTACTCATTTCTATGTTAGCTTGATTTGTGGGATTAAAAATATTGAGACATTACTCAAAAAAATTCAAAAGGACCAATATTACTTTTTGAAACTATGAATCTCTATTATATATATTGGTATGTGTCATTCCGAGATCTCAATTTTCATTTATGGTTCCATAAATATCCCATTACATGATAACGATCCCAAATAATTGTATATACTCCATTCTAATGTTATATTTACTATACATTTCATGTAACTTATAATTTATAAAATATTTAGAAAATTATCAAATATTCCTCATATTATTCTATTCTTTGAGATTATGTAAGAATATCATATATAAATATTACAACAATTGTTTTTAGTTAATATATAAAAGAACCATTTATCAAGTCCATGAAAGTTGTTGGAAATGTTTTTTAGTACAAATGGAATTACTATGAACACATAGTTTCCATACATTTTACGTAATATAGTCTTGGGAATACCCTACTTTTTCAACTTTAATTGATGACATACTAAAAAAGGTCAATATTGGTGATGGAATGATCCACTTAAATATGATCTCATAATTCATCAATTTGTGGTAGGGGATACTTGTTCTTTTTCGTGATCTTTTTACGATTAAGATAATCAATATAGAGATGCATTGAACCATATTTCTTATTATTATGGAGGACTGGTTCACCTCTTGGTGATGATATTGGGTGTATAAATCTAATACTCTGAGTGTAATTATCAATAGGGGTTAATGTGTCCTTTAATATTTTTTTTTGTCTTAGAGTAATTAAAATACAAATCCCATAAATTTAAAGATATCCCACTTCACATATACAGTAGGTGTATATAATTTAATACGTTAAAATAATTCCTCAAAGTTAGTGATCAATAACTAGTTAAAATAATGGAATTAATTTTACATCAAAAATTGTTTATTCATTCCAAATATTATATATATATATCATAGATAAATTATAACTATACAATTTTATATCACACACACATTTTTAAAAAGGCTCAGTGAAAATTAGATTATTGAAAGGAATTTTAATGTGAATTCATTTTAAACAATGAAATCAAAAATTAACATACATAGTAGAATTAAAAACTATATGTTCATTTATAGAAAACAACTTAGTCTTCTCTTCTTGAGAGTGATGCACTACAATGAAAATTTATCAAAACTAATAAACAGATCCACAAACTAGATCAGATGTAATGATCCATAGTTGGGATTGGGTAATAAGATGATAACTTCAAAAAGGGTATTGTATGATAAACTAATCCTCTTCCACATCCATTCATGTGTGAAAATTATTAATAGTATAAGAGGAAATATTATCTGATTACATTTATTTATAATTTTTGATATATTCCAAAAAAATGCACAAGAATAATGAATAAGAATTCAAATATAAATAAAAATAGATGAAGGGAGAAAAGTTTAATTGATATGTAATATAGATATTTCTCTAATACTATTTGGTTGATATGAAAGATTATTTTTTATTTGTACACTAATCCAATATATTAGAGAGAATATGTAGTAGTGAATCATACTTCCTCTCAATTTTTTCAATATCGTGGATAAATATAGTATTATGGAGAGATAAATAAGAAAATAAAATTAAATAAAAGGTTCAACCCTTAGCATTTTAATTCCTTCATCATGTTTTTAGAATACTCTTATGCATATAGAAAATGATAAATAAGTACAAATTATATCCTTGGGGTGATAATATTCAACTTCTCTAAAAACATCATTAAATGAAAAAATATTTCCATTGTGTTTTATCCATATAAAAATAATCATGGGTGATCCTAATATAAATCATGATATACTTCCCTAGTCTTGTAGTTAGTCACTACCATGGTAGGTCTTCAGTTCAACACATGAGGTCTACAGAGTTCTTTCGGTCAGTTAAAACTTTCTTCAGGTGATAGTTTCGGAATGCGTTCATTCAATGTGTGGTCAATCGGAACACCTTTTTGTCAGTCTAAGACTATACTAAATTTCATATATATTCTAGATATGGGAATGGTTGATTAAATCATCTTTATAAAATCAATGATTTTATTTGGGTGGTATCTTTGTCCATTATAAAAAATATGAATAAATATGTTTCCTTTATTTCTCTCATGTGGTCGATATAATTCACATGAATTCAATCCATTATATCACATGATTGATGCAATATAAATTCAATTGATTGATCTAAATCCATTTTATATTACAGTCAATCCCATATATAGTTATTTTTTCTCGAAAATGATGTACTTTAGTAAAATATAGAACTTATTAGAATTATAATTAACTTTATTTGGGATCATTAAAGCACATAATTGTTTGACTAATACAGTAATCATCACCTTTTTATTATCTAAAATATGGGTAATAAAATTTTAATATTAAGAATGATTACTCAAAAAATATATCACATAAAATTTATTAACTTCCCCAAAAAATCCCATATTATTTAATATAATAATTTTACAAAGAATTATATTTCTCCCCTACTGAAATAATCAAAATGATACTAATGATAGTAGAGATAATAATGAAAATATTGAACTAAATTGATGTTTTGGATTAATAAATAATTGAAAATATCTAGAATAATAAATAAATATGTTATGTAGAAAAAAAAAGATATAATATACTGAATAAACTATGAAAATTTATTCTAGAGGTTATTATAATAATTTGAAATAAAGAGAGGGATTATCATGAACATTAATCTGAAATAGAATAATATTATATGATGGATTTTTGATATACAATTTGTTCCTATTTACATATAGATGTATGAAAAGTTTTAATATTAATAGAAGTAGAAAATTTACTAAACACTATACTCTGGTCAATAGGATCAATGTCTTTCATGGCCTTAGTAGAGGAAAATACAAAAGGTATATAAGTTGGTTTTATAAGGGTATGTATTAGAGAATTATAATATGAAGGATTACTAGGAGGTATAGCAAATATAATAAATTGAATCACCAGTTCACTATTAAAAATTTAGAAGTAGGGTCTCATCACCTTGGTGAAGTCACATAAACCAAGAGATCCATACTCCATCATCTATAAAAACTAGGTATGTCCTTCAAAAAGATCTCCAAAAAAGTTCCAAAACATTCAACTGGTCTTCTTGAGTACTGAAGGATCAAATTACAAGAGGCTTTTTCATAACATTTATCAAGTTATGAAATAAGGATTTCAATAAATCTTTAGTAAAAATCCTTGAAAAGTAATGATTAATGGCCTTAGTGATCGTTTATCTAAATTTTCCAATTAATTTATCCTTAGTACATATGATATCCAAATACAATTTATCCTAGGATTCATGTGTAGATTTCATCATCACTCAAATTTCTGACAAAACGCTTAACATAGATTTCAACTAAAGAAATACAATCATCATGATGAAACCTTCATTGATTGAATTTGAAAGGAGGTATAAATGTGGTATAACAAACAAGAGAAGGTGAACTAGAGGAAGAGTGAAACAAATTGAGATCTCTTCGATCATGACCCATCACCAAATCTTGAAAATATTTTTAAAGAGATCCCATTTTCATAGTGTTTTATTTCAATTTATTATTCCATGAGATCTATCTTAAAAAATAGACTTCAATGGATGTGTTTCACAATAAGGGATATATCCAAGGATATACTTTTTTCCCTATTTGTCTCAAAAAGTGTTCCAAAATAAAAAATAGATTCTTCAACATGTTTAGTAGACTAAAATTGAACTCATTCATGTCATATTTTATAAAATGGTTGAGAAGAAAGGTTGAGTTATTATCTATTTAGAAGGGGAGGGACTATCAACCAATCAAACATCTTCTAAAATAGGTGTTTGTTTCTCTCATCATCAAAGAATCAAAATCTATTCTAGCACATCTGAATCCAAACATTCTAGATTGCATTGATTAAATAAATTTTTTTTGATTTATTCCTGAAATATCATCCGAAAAATGTTTTTTAATTTTTTCAGATCATTTTCTTCATCAAATTTAATAGATCTAATAGAAGTTTGCACAATCCTATTTTTTCAAATCAATCTGATCGACTAAATTTCCTTAAAATATTTTAGGTATACCGGAAATAGAATATCCATCATTATCCAGAGGCATATATCTATCATTATGGTCTATATATGGATTAAAATTAGAGTATTCAATGAAAATCAATGATCTGTAGGACTCATCCCCTACAAAAAGTAAAAAAAATGGATAATATCCATATTTCCTATCAACATATAGAGTCACTTTCTCACTCTGATCCACTGATAGAATACCATCGTAAATAGATTAATTTTCATCATAATCTTAAATGGTATTTTAACAAGATTAGTTATATAATGCATTGTATCGTTATAATTAGAGTCAAATTCTTTTCTTTTTTAATGTAGAGACTCAAGGGTCTCAGTAGGTCCACAGAAAGTATTTCAAGAAGTAGAAAATTTTACTTATAGACGATAATAAACTTCTACTTGGTTATGAGAAATACTCACCTCCACTGATTCATAAGTAGAAATCCCTTACACTAATTCTATTATAACTTCGTCCTTATCAATAGTTATTTCATACTCTTAACAGTACTCTATAACTTAAATAAGATTAATATATGGATCACATTTTTCATTTTTCATCATGGGGTTCATAAAAAGTATTTATTTACCACAAAGCTTCTCATTATCATCCATCCATGTCTTTGTCTAATGGTTACAATTCACATTCATCCTATTCTATGTTCTATTGTGACATGTGCATTCAAAGATATATATTATTCCAATAATTCAAGAAAAACTCATTTTGACTCAAGAAAATAATATATTATCTTTTGATATTGATTGGTGTTAAACATAGAAGTGGGATTAAACACTTATTTTATATGCCTCATCGAGAATCCATCAATAACAATATTCACATCACTTTTCCAAAAATATATAAAGAAAATATCTTCATACCTCATAATAATAAAATTTCTTTTCCTTGTGAAGATTTCTTGTTCAACGAACTTGATCAATTGTATGTATTGTATATTTGTATCTATAGTATTTGGTATCATAAATTTTATATCTATAGTCATCTCTTTCAGAAATATATAAAAATAAAAACTCTATTGATCAATGAAGTAGTGACTTTTGTAAACCTGGATTTTACATTTTTGTAGAACCAACAAACATTGTCACTAATTTTGGGAAATTCCATCTGTATCCACTTACCAAGGCTAAGTTGATGTATTTATTTTCTCAAACTTCAAACAGAAAATTCAGATAAAAATATGTATCTAATATAATATTGAAAGGTAATTCTTTCTTAGAAAAACATTTTAACTCCTCAATTTTTTTAAATAATAACATTTTGTTCGACATCGTATATGATACACAACACCAAGATTAAATTACCTGTGAAATATACTATATAAAATAAGGCTATTATAACCTATATATTAAATTTGACGGTATGAATAGGATTACATTACTTATAAAATTGATAAGAAATTTTGACTCAACATATATTTATTGATAAATTAATACTAAATAATCTCTAAATCTCTAGTAAAGAGAATTTATTCTTCAATAAAAAAGTTTATTTTTAAATGATTTTTACTACTTCTTGTGAGAAAATAATATATTTGAATTTTTAATATTTTAAAAAATGTATTTGTTAAAATGAACATAATTTTTATATTTAGTATATGGAAATTAGCATTTGTTGAATTTTGGGTTTTTTTAATTTTGATTTTCCCATGAATAGTGGAAATAATTATTTTTGTTGAAAACTATTTGTAAATTCATAATGTCATTCCATTTTAATTAAATTAAAATAATATTTAATGATGAATAATATAAATGAAATTTATAGATTATTTATCTGATTATATGAAATTGAATCTATATTATGATGATCAATTGACATATATTTAATGCTAGATCATCTTATGCTTAAAAAATGATTTCCTTGGAAATTCATTTTTTGGAAAGTTTTGTAGGTTTATTTTAAAATTAAATAATTCCACTTATGTGAATTTATTTTTATATAATGGATTTTATATTTTTAATCCTAATAATTAATATTACTTAATGAGGTCAATGTAATTTTTTCACATAATTAATAGTAACAATAGTAAAAATATTTTACCATGGTTAAGGGTATAACATGTTTAATAGTGGTTAATCTAAATCTATAATGGTTTAATGAACTAAAAACATGTATATTTGTTATTTTATGGTCATATTTGGACTTAATAAAATCTAATTTCAGAAAATTTACCACTTTTATGCCATATGTATTTGATTATGACCATTATAAAATTTTATGTAATGAAAAAGAAAATATCTCACTCTCTTACTTTTAAAAATATCTTATGTGTTCCCATTGGGATAGAAAATAAGAATGTTTGGTTATAAACATTCATTTTAAGTATAAATATTTTTTTATCAAGTCAATTTTTTTTTATTTTTTAGGGATTATATAGTTACCTTAAATACTTATGCATCACTATCGTGGTAATTAATCAATCCAAAGGAAATAGAATAAATTATTTTAAAAATATTAAAAGTAGTATAATTTGAATAATTATTATGTTCCACATATTTTATATATAATTATAACATATTATGTTTGTTTTAAAAGAATGTATTTTAATTCATACTATTTCTTGATGGTTTTAAAGTCAATTTAAATGAATAGTGTCAAAATTGATATTAATATTATTTTATAACATATAATGATTAATTAAATGCTTTTAAAATACTAAAAATATTATATTCATACAATTAAATTTTAAATGGTTGAAAATATAAACTATGGTCCATTTATGGACATTTTAACCTTTTATAGGATCTTTCTTGGGTAGTAATGTGTAAAAACATTAATTACAACAGTTAAGGTTAAAATGAGGTTTTCATGTTACATATGCTTATTTTAAAATAATTTTCCAAACAAATTGAATTTTTATGTGACAAATTTGATTTAATAATTAGATTTAGTGGGTCTAAAGTTTTTAATATGGAACTGTTTTATTTTATTCTTAATGTATAAATTATCTATGTAGAAGAAACAAGTCACTATGTTGTAAACAAAAATAGTGATTATATGTAAACTTAGAGGGTAAGGGAAAACATGCTTAAAATATTGATTTTCATGTCCATATAATACCCCCATTGATATGATATATAATTATTAATTTTATATCCATTGTATTTAAAGTTTTACTTAAAGTTATTTCTTTCATGTGTGTTATGATTCAAAATTCACTAAAGAAGTAAGGGTCTATTTTATAATTTTATCGTCATCCGATAATATTTATTATAAAGAATAATTTTTTGAATTAATTTGATATTTTTATCTTAAATAAAATATATTTTCTTTTCATATTTTTATTTGATTAAATATAATTGTTTCCTTTTCTTCACTCTCTAACTACTCATGATACTAAAATCATATTTTTAATGTAAACTAACTTTATTTTTGTACTCGTGTGTGAATATTTTTCTTTCATTTTCATATTTTCCATAAAACCATTTAGGGAATATTTTAAATATTATATATTTATTTATAAATTAAATTATTACCCATGATTTAATTTTGAAAAAAAAAGATTCAAATGGAATATTCTCATTGTTTCATGTATAAGGTTTTTGAGACTTCTCTTACCAAAGTGTGAAAGGAATGTTTTTATAACTTATACAGAATCAATGGAATTAACCACCATCATGAATGATCAATATTTTAAAAATTAAATTACGTTCTTAAATTTTTATTTTCAATGAAAAATGTTTCATTAATATTTGTGAAATTTTTCGATTTTAAATAACTGATTTCAAATTGAAAATTGGCATTTCCCTCAAGAGTTTTTCAAGTGGTATTTTGAAATTATTTTCATCTATATCAACACAATTTGATGATGATTATTATTTAATAAGGATATAAACCAAATATAAAATCCATTATATTTTTATGGATGTTTTATCATCATTTTTTATGGGGAGAGTAATGAAATTTCTTATATTACTTCTTCCAATAATGGTAGTTATTTATTTTTAGGCATATTGATTAAGTTGTATTGTTAATTAAGATGATGAATTCATTAGACTTATTAACTGATAAGTGAGGCCTGGAATTACATAACCCCTCAATTCATCAGTATGTATCATGAGACAAACTAGTAAGACAAAATTATTGAATGGGTTTATGGTGTATACTTTTTCATAGTTTAAACTGTCTTGGAACAAGGCCTCAATGGTATGATTCATATGTCCAACATTATGCATTCCATTATTATGAAATTGTTTATAGATTTCAATGTAATTATTTTGAATAATATACAAGGATATGTTTCATGATTATGTGACTATTTATATTGAATTATTTGATCTTCATTTAATTCATCCTTATTTTTCTTCATTGTTGATGTTATTAATTAAATGGAACATGTTCTCAATTATTTACCTTCATATATTGATTATTCATTATTTAATCATTATATATTCCCCTAAACATAACTCTTATAGAACATTTGAGCTCATCCTTTTTTTCCCTTTCCCAGGGATATGAATAATAAATCATTGAATGAGTTTAAGGTTGAAGAATATTTACTTTCACTGGGTTTTGTTTTTTATGTTTTTGAATATAAATTAATATTCAATTATATATATTTCTTAACAATAGTAATAAAAAATTCAGTTCTTTGGGATGTGATCACTTATTTCTAGTGTTAATACAATAATTTAACCACCAATTTTCATGGCCTTTAAACTTTTCCCATTGTAAGCTCATTGTCACTTATGCATATCTTGGTAAACTAGATCATGTTCAAGAAGGTGGTTTCCCTTGAATGAACAGTAAATATTTTATATCATTTATATATTACTAGTCTATTATAAACTATCACTTGAAGATCATGATATTCAAGTTTGATAAATATCAACTACCTCTGGGCTCAGTGGATCATTTTATTAATTGAACATATGTTTTTTATTTCCTAGAGGAAATGAATATTCTTGATCATTGTAGTTTTAGTCTTTAATTGTTATTAAAGTATGAATTTTCTAAGGCATGGTCAATGGAATAAAAATTAAACAATAAATGGTGTTTCCTCCTATTCATATGGTTGATAAATTTTCATAAGATAAAGGGTTTCATGATGTGTAATTTTAGGTTTGTCTAGTTAGTTGACCACTCAATTGTTATGATTATTTTTCCTAATAGGAATAACATTTTCCTTATGAAACCTCCTCAATGTGAATGAGATAAACTTTAAAATGAGGCACACCATAATCTTGATGAATTTTTTTTAAAATAAATCTCCCTTGGAAGTTCATACATTAATTTATTAGAGTGATTTATTAGATATCTCATTCTGGAAAAGTTCTCTCTTCAATAACATTGCTAGTTTCATCTCCATGTGTCATTTGAAATCCATGTTGAAGAAAAATACTATAATTTAAGAATATAAGTCTACCATAATAAATATCGTGGTCTCTAATTGGATAATGTTATTAAAACCTCTAAATCAAAGTGGAATCCTTTTCATAACTATATCTTAACTGGGTAGAAATCAATCCTGAAATGAAAGAACAATAGAGTCGGAAAAGAGATTATAGTTGGAAATCAGGGTTTTTGTTAATTTTTCTCACTAGAAACAATCATTTTTAGGGAGGATAAAGCCTCATGAAAAAAGGAAATCAGTTTTATCCCATCGGTTCATGTTTTAGCTCAGGGATGGTAAATTTTATATAGTGGGTTTATCATGTCTCCAAATTTTATAGGCCTAAGTGTATATGTACATATATTACCAATGGAAGCATCCAAAGAATGTTGGATAGGCATTGTCACCCTGGTTTTAATGAAATTGGTAATTATAAGAAGATATAATCAACTATGATAAAGGATATGATCCCTAATGACAATGTTCATGAAGATATTGATCTCTAGTTTATGGACTTAGACTAATCCTCAAAATCGATAGAAGATGAATCTATTAAATTTAAACATATAATTCCTTCCCTTTCACCCTAAATAATAAATTCATAACATTGTAAAGCTTAAAAGAGACATCCCAATCCACTTTACCATCAAGCGTATTATAGAAGGGAAATACTCACTATGAAGAAGTCTAAGAAGATAGTATCATGTCAACACTATATATTTATACATTGATTATATATATATTCATTTTATTTTCACTTGGAAAATAAGTTCTTCAATCCTAATTATATTATTTTTATCTTATTAGGATAGGATTTCCACTTTGTATTAATTTCATAAATCTTGGGATGATTTGATTGATGTCTGGAAAAAGTATTGTCGAAGATCAAAACATTGGAAAACACACCTCACATGGAATCAGTGCATGAGAGACACAATAATGAATATTTAAGATTAAATTTGAGCTTGGAGAGGGGAAATCAGAAAATCCCATACACTTGTGGATTATGTGTAAAGGTGATGTTATAGTTAGCGTATATCGAGAAAATGGAAAACTATTTGTTAGTTCCTTATATAAGTTAATGTAGTTTTCTAAGTCACTATACATATCTGAGGGTAACTACACTAATGATACATAATTGTATTATGATATTTTAACTACGAGACATGTAATTAGATGGTTTAAAATGGAATGTGAAGTTATATGCCATGAGTTTTTGGTTTTTCAACATGTATATGTACTATGGAAACATTCTAGAGACCTTGTTGAACCATGTAGATTGAGTTCATGGCCAGAATTATGGATAATAGTAGATACATTTTAAATTATTTGAATCATGGAGTTTTCTAATTTTATATTAATATTTTCATATGAAGGATATGTTTGTGTGCATCAAAGGTTTTGAAGCTACTTTGAAACAATAATTTTGTGGTTAATAAGTTCTTAGTTATAATGATAAATTTAATATGTAGTATTGTTGATCTTAAGAGTCCCTAAGTGTCATCGTTCCCTAGAATGCAGTGTTGTGAAATATTAAAAAATGTTTTATTTTTATATTTTTTTAATAGATAAGGAATGTTTTTCAATTTTTCATTTTTCTCTTATGTGACTATTAAAGGAACAAAATAAAACTTAAATGGGGATCGATGATCTATCAGGATGAGATAAAATCATTTACCAATGAGGATCATCTTTAATTAGTTTTTTATGTATTGTATTTTACTAAGGAATGTGTTAATGTAAACAGAACAAGATGATGGCTCCCGTTTTGCTCCCTGGCGGAGACGGTTCGTCGGAGGTTCCTCTGGCCACTTTAGGAGGTTCTGTTGAAGGGACTGGGAATGGTGCTCGTTCTAGGGCCTCCTTCAATGAGGTGCTTTGTAGGGGCAATGCGGGATCTGGTGTTTCTGCTCAACCTCAGGTGCTTGTGGAGGGTTTTGAGATTCCTTCAGTAGTGGTGGCACAGCGGGGTCCTCAGAAGGTCGGGGAGACCCCATTGGTGAGTCTGTCGTCTTGGGAGCTATAGGAGGTGGCCACCTTTCATGATCTCACTCTGGTAGCTCGGTTTGGACGCTCTAATATGCCTCTTGGTTTCTTCCAGGGCTTTGTTGATTCGTGGGGGCTATCTCTTCCAGCGGTGGTTTCAGACTTGTCTAGGATAGCCTTTTGTGTGCACTTGGCCTCCAGGGCGGATTTTTTGAAGGCGTGGTCACGGTAGGATATAAGGTGTGGTTCTGGGCGCTAATCTTTGTCCAGGTGGTCTTGGTACTGTCATCATGGTCGTGAATCCTCCTCAGATGCGGTGCGGCTGTCCTTGACAGGTCTCCCGCTTCCTCTTCAGAACCCGGCAATTCTGAAGGAAGTTGGGAACTCTTTGGGGTCCTTTCTGTGTGTGTATGCGGATACTAAGATTCTCAAGGTGGCGGTGAACCCTCTCCTTTGTGTAGAAATGGATTTAGTGCTGAAGAGGCCCTCTGTGGTGCAGTTTGAAGATGAGGATGGTTTTTGGTGGAAACAAAAGATTTTTTATCGACAGTCTCCTCTTTTTTGTGTGTTCTGTGGCTTGCATGGCCACGATGTGATGGGTTGTCGGCGCCGGAGGGAGGTGGCGGGGAGCTCTGGTCCTACTCTGGATGGGGAACCGTGTCATGAACCACTTTTCTCGGGCGGGTGTGGGGTTACGGATGCGAACGTTATTCCTTGGGAGGTTTCAAATTTGAATCCTCCCATTGAGGCTTATGGGTTGGGAAACTCAAATGACCAAACTGGGGAAACATCTTCATGACAGGGATGGATGTGGGTTAGAGTTACTATCTGGGAAGCTGGATCTCATATCTTGTTCCCCAGGTCTGGTGCTGCAGAGGATCTCTTCATCTTGTCGGGGAAAGGACGTGCTTCAGAAGGATGTTGAGGTGCATATGTCTCTACCACTAGTGAGTCAGCCCAGACAGCTCTCCTCACCTGTTTCCCCCAAAGGTTTTTCTTTGAAGCTTTCCCCAGGGGCTATTCAGACCCGTCTTGCGAATATGCTTTGGGATCCGTCTGATAAGGGTCTGGAGGTGGATAATTGGAACAAGGGTGTGAAGAAGGAGGTGATGTCGTCGCAACACTCTCCTCAGAGGGAAATCCTGTTGGCTTTGTTCCAGGGCGAACTGGGAATGGAGTATCTCATGCGTGGCCTGTCAGGAAGGAAGCCTCGGTTTGGGGAGTTATACGTTATGTGTGATGTTGGGGTTTTATCAGCGAAACAGGGCAGTGGTAGGGATGGTTTTTTGGGGCCTATCACTCGATCGAAAACCAAGGGGAAGGGTGTACCTGTACCTTACGAACATTCTCTTCCATTGGGCCAAAGAGCCCTTAAGGCTCTATAGGATGCTTTCCATCATAATTTGGAATGCGCGTGGTATGGGAGCTCATTCCAAGTGGGCCTTTTTATCCTTTAAATGTAAGAAGGACAAAGTATCTATGGTGGTGATTCTCGAGCCAAATCAGGACGCATGAAAGCTCCCTGGGTTATCAAGGAAAATGGTCTTCCCAAACTATTTTCATGGTGGTTTAGTGAATTTGCATATATGGGTTGGATGGAGGAATGGTATATCGGTGGTGAATGTAGGTATGATGTCTCAGTGTATTTATATGAAGGTGGAAGTGGATGGTTCTTTTCTTATGTTCTCATTTGTCTATTCAAGCAATAAGGTTGTGGAGAGAAGAGAGCTCTGGTCTCATCTGAAGATGGTTCAAGTTAAGACTATGGCATGGTTCGTGGGGGGTGATTTTAATAATATTGTGGATTCATCAAAAAAGCGTGGAGGAATGGGGTGCAATGTTGAAGGTATGGTGGACTTCAAGGAGTTCCTGTTACAAGCAGGTTTGTTGGACTTAGGCTTCAACGGGGTGAAATACACCTGGTGTAATAACTGAAGATGACATAATCGGATTTAGAGTCGGCTGGATAGGTGGCTTACCAACGTACATGGGTAGGAAAGTTTCTCTAAGTCGCCAGTTAATCATCTTCCTCGTATCCTCTCGGACCATGCACCTATTTTACTAGATATTAAATGTGAAACTGGGGTTGGCAAGAGTTTTTACTATTCTAGCGAATGGCATAAGGACACTAGGTTCATGTAGGTGGTGAGGAAGTCCTGGGCGGAGGAGGAAAAGGAGAGTTCTTGGGGAGGGCTGGTGAATCCCCTTAAAAGAATCAAATAAGAGATCAGACAATGGTTGATTGTGCAACCAGACCTGAATAGTGGGGTGACATCTCTGCAGGAGGAGGTTGGCAGATTGGAGGAATCTCTTCATGTTTCGTGGGATGAGAATGTCTTTATTAAGTTATGTGATTAAAGGGTGATGTTGGCAAAGAAGTTGCTGGAGGTGGAGAGGATCTTCATGCAGCGCTCTCGAGTGAGATTGATTAAGGAGGGGGACCGCAACAGTGCATTATTTCAACCATTCATCAAGGAAAAGAGGAGTATGAAAATCAACTTGAAAAGGGAGGATGGGTCTTACACGTCAGATGTGGAGGTGGCGGGCAAGCATGCACTGGATCACTTTGTGGTTTTGTGGGTGGGGGAGAACAACACTGGTTTTCATAGGGAATCTTCAAGGGATTCTATTTTTCTGATTTGTTTACCTCTGTTGATTACTTACTCTGAAAATGATCACCTCTCATCTATACCCCAGGAGAGGGAGATTAGAGAGGCACTGGGGAGCATTACACGCGAAAGTGCACCTGGGCCAGATGGGTTTCCGGCTTCCTTCTATTTTGCTACATGGGAAGTGGTCGGACCCTATGTAGTGGAGGCTATTCAGGACATCTTCCGAGGGGCCCCCTTGATTAAAGGGATATCAGCTTCAAGGGTGGTACTTGTACCAAAAATCAAAGACCCTTTTCTTATCAACCATTTTCGGCCGATATGCTTGTGCAACGTTTCATACAAAATCTTGGTGATGGTTATTAGCAGGAGGCTAACCATTGTTTTACCCAGGATTTTCTCTAAGGAACGACATGGTTTCATTCAAGGGAGGAGTATACAGGGGGAAGTTGTTATCGCGAGCGAGATGGTTCATGATCTGAACAAGCGGATGGTTGGGTCCAATACCATTCTGCAGGTGGACATGAAGAAGGCGTATGATAACATGGAGTGGAGATTTATACTTCGGGTCATGAGGAGCTTTGGGTTTCAGGAAGGTTTATGTGATCTTTTTTTCACATGCTTTGCCTCTCCGTGGATATCGGTTTCGTTACTGGGGAAGTGTTTTGGATTTTTCAAGTCGGTGAGGGGGGTGCGGCAGGGGGATCCGCTCTCACCGTCTATCTTTTTTATGGCTCAAGATGCCTTGTCCAGATGTTTGAAGAAGGGCATGGAGGAGGGTGCATTGAAGCCTTTCTGTGGTAGAAGAAACTCGGGGGATGTATCTCATCTGATGTTCGTTGATGACATACTTTTATTTTTTGAATGGTGGATGCATGACTCTAAAACCCGTTAAGGTTATTATGGGCTTGTATGGGAAGCAGAGTGGGCAGTCGGTCAATCATGAGAAGAGCCATGTGTTCATATCCAACAAATGTTCGGGAAGGAGACGTAGGATTATCCAAGAGACTCTCGGATGTGGGTAGAAGCATCTCCCTATTCTTTATTTGGGGATACCTTTGTCCAGCGGGAGGATACTGAAGAGTGATTTTAATGGGATTGTGGATCACATCTTGGGAAATATTTTCAACTGGAAGAACAAGGT
Source organism: Viscum album (assembly GCA_963277665.1). Lineage (NCBI taxonomy): Eukaryota > Viridiplantae > Streptophyta > Magnoliopsida > Santalales > Viscaceae > Viscum > Viscum album. Next base: position 1,966,374,946 of record OY728153.1, read on the forward strand.
ACTTTCGTTTGGGGGATAGATTATGCTTATTAACAGTGTATTGTTGTCTATACCCATGCATGTGTTTTCCATCATCAGTCCTCTAAACGGAACTGTGGATAGAATTGAGTGCATTCTTAAATCCTTCTTGTGGGATGCGAAAGGAGAGGGTAGCTGTCATTGGGCCTCGTGGAAGAGGATGGATGGTCCAGTGGAGGTGGGTGGGGTTGGTTTATGGGATCTACAGGAAGTCATACTGGGAAGTCAGGCCCATTTAGCATGAGAGGTGATTGTGGGTAAGACTATGTGGGCCAGATTTTTCAGAGCCCGGTATGGTTGGCATGGGGAGTTCTTCATGCGGGGGGCGACGAGCCTAGCCAGATGCATGTTCTCTCATCTGGACGTACTACTTGATCACACCAGATGGGTGATTGGTCGGGGGGAGGTTAGTTTTTCGAAAGACATGTGGACAGAGGAGAGGCTTTGGTTTGAAGGTTGTTCGCATCCTGACATCCTGTTTAAGGAGGCATGTCGAAATTATGAGTTCATGCATGCAAATCTTAATGCATTGAAAATGAATCATCTAGGCGGTGTGGTTATGAATGATGATCCAGATGAATGTTTTTTCACAGAGGTGAGCTCGAGGCGTTTCAATATGAATGGGTATAGAATAATCCTTCATGGTAATGATGCGGCGGTGGGAGTGGAAGAAGTTACATGGTGTAATGTATTACCAGCGAGGATGAATTTTCTGGTGTGGATGGTCAGAAATCGAGCCCTGCCAACGGAGGAGAGTATTCAGGAGAGAGGGATCAGCATGGCTTCGCGGTGTTACTGTTGTGAGAATCCAAACTCGGAGCCTACAGTCCATATGTTTTTTAGGGTCGCTGGGCTTCTTTCCTCTGGTCGCAGATTGATCAGTTCGGGTTTCCATGCGGAGAGGGCCACTAGGTTCAAGAATACATTTCGTTTTGGTTCTCTAGGCTTGATGGAAGGTCGGGGGAGAGAACAACACGCATCATCACCCTTGTAGCCATTTGCTGGACCATTTGGGAGGCTCGCAACCAGGTGAGGTTGGGTTGTGGGAGGTCTTTGTTATATCGTCAGATCCGGATGAAAACCATTATTGTGGAATTGTCCACCCTTTTCAACAAAGATGTTAATTCACTTATGCTAGAGGTTCTGCTTAGTAGACAGGCCAGTCAAAGGTTGGATAGAGGACGGTGGGTTAAATGGAAGCCTCCAGAGCATGGGTGGAAGCTGAATGTGGATGGATCATGTGTGGGAGGAATTATGAGGGGAGGTGGCTTACTTTGAGACTGCTGGGGTTCGGTTCTTGTTTCTTTTAGTGCTTATTATGGACTATGTAAATCAATGGGTGCGGAGTTTAGAGCCCTTTTATCAGGTTTGATGGTATGCAGGAGGAAGGGGTTCCCAGTGATGGAGGTGGAATTGGACTCGGAGGTTCTGGCCAGATCTCTGCAGGGCTATCATGACATCCCCTGGGATTTAACGTATGTATATCACAGGTGTAAAATGGAGACAAATCATGGAAGGATGGTACACCATAGTCTGAGGGAATCCAATTTTGCGGCTGATGCGTTGGCTTGTTGGGGCCGATCTGAGGAGACTCTGGTGGTTTATGACAGCCTTAACTCTCTTCCTTTGGAGTGTGTTAATGTGGTTTGAAGGACTCTCTTGGCCTATACTATTTTCGTCCTCCATGAAGTATAATTTGGTTTTCCTTGATATTAATAAAAAATAACTTTTCAGTTAGTATTTTACTAAGGTTTAATTCTTTAATATTGTAATTCATACATTAATTTATCATTATTTCAATTAAAGTTTCTAATATTACTCAATTATTTCTTATTTTTCATTTATATACTCTCTCTTTTATGGAATGCATTTTATTTTTTGTTGATGACCACTTAAGGATGAGTGGATAATGACATAAGTCATAGGGTAGTAGATGGAAGGGGGTGTATTTCATGTTTTGATAATACATAACTCATAAGATAATCTTATTCTTTAGCTATGTATTGTGAAAAAATTAATTTATATTATTTGTTAGTGAATCATTTACCTAATGTATTCAGTAAAAGACAAAACCCATCATAGTATAGGTAATTAATTCATAAATAGATTACTGTATTGTTACGTTACTTGTTTGATTAGGTCTTAATTCACATTAGTTATCCCACTTCCTCTGATAAATATTTATATTGATGTCAAAGTAGTATTTAAATAATTTTACCCAATGGATATAGATTATATTTATTATCATGAAGATTATAAGTTTGATTATTTTGAGAGTGAAGTTAGGTTATTCTTCTTAGAGAAACCATCCTTGGATATTGATTCCCATATCCTCATCCATATGAATACCTTTGGTTTTTTTATTCATTTATTTTTTTAAATTTACTTTATCTTATATTTTATTTAATAGTCTTTAAAAATCTGTAAAGATCTATTTTTTTCATTTCTGCAAAGATACCCAATTCCTCATGTGATTGACATTGAAATGTGGCATTCTATACCTTAGTAGTAAGTTTCAATTTTAGATAAAATTAAATTTATAAACCATATCCTCTATGAGAATGTAATGATTCCTTAGGAACGGTTATGTATTTGAAGTCATTGGTGGGGATTAACAGGAACTAGTTAACAACACAAAAATTTATTTATTTGATTTAAAAATATTCTTCTCTCATTTCTGTTTCCTGGTTTCACTTTGGGTTTTTGTTTTGTTTTTTTCTTTTATATGTGTGATTTTTTAGTGGTTTAATTTGAAATATGAATCACATAATGAATCAATATATCTATATGATCACACCATGATTCACATTTTTGTTTCACCCTTACACTAATATATTAAACTGGTTTTGTGTTGAAAAAAACTAATATAATAACAAATTTCACTTCTTTTTTTATTTAATATGTTAATTTTTAACACTATTAAATATGGTAATTTTACTTGTATTAATATTTTCATTATAGGTGGTGGTGATTTGGAGGGCCCAGGATTAGGTTGAAGAAAAATGGGCCAAACTACACATGAATCCAAGCATACCAGTGGACATAACCACAAAATGTGTCTAAACCATTAATCAAATTTAGATTCAATTTTTTATGATGGTCCAAAATGGAATGGGACAAAAATCTTATGAAGATATCCAAGACCAATATTTCCATTAAAATTGTAACGACCTGGACCTGGCCAGCCACCCGAACAGTGCCGAACGGGTCTGGTGTCACTACCTTAGGCGCATCTCCCCTGAACACCAAAGGTTTCCAACTAGCAGAAAGGGTCTGATAGGTATAGTGGGAGGCTATACCCTCTCATAGGATCATAATAAGGGTACTGGTCCAAGTATAACAGTGAAGATGCAGAAGAAAGAAATACTCAACAAACTCGAACCAGACCCGCAGAGCGGAAGCATAACCAATATAGATAGACTGCGAAAGCAATAAATATAACAACAGCAGCAGAAATAAACACAATAGCATGCTGATAACATGTAACTACTAATGAACAGTAAAACATGCATCCAAAGTAGGTCATACTCAACTGAATATAAAAAGGGTTCCAATGGCTAACCAACAGTAGCTACAACAATTAAGCATGCCGATACAGAAAAGTAAACAAAACAAAGTAAACCCAGCTAGGCCTGACCTCAAGGTCCATACCATCTCCATGAAATAACTAATGTAGCCCAGCTCCTGAAGCTGGCCTCTTTCCTGCATGTAAATCCATAAAGTCTGCACGCGTCCCGAAGGGCCCGTGTAGGGTGTGAGACAAATCTCAGTAGGATACCACCCAATGGTTCATACCAAATATAAGTGTTTGAGCAGTCAATAATTTCTCAGAAAAGCAGTAAACGGTACAATGCACAATTAAACAAAAACCCCACTGGTACTCAACATCCACCATGGAGAGTCACCTATTTCGGCCAATGCCGGAATCTCGGTCGTGTAACCCGGCCCCATATGCCACCGGACAGCTCGTGTCTCAAGTACCGACGTCCCAAAGGCATTCCCAAAAATAGTAACTCGGCACCAAGTGCCTCCTGAAACCTCGTGTCTCATGTACCGACGTCCTGAGGGCACGCCCAAAAATAGTAACACGACACGAAGTGCCGCCTGACACCTTGTGTCTCAAGTACCGACATCCCAAAGGCACGCCCATCCCTAGAAGGCTCCTCACCTCCCATTTGGCTTTCTATTACAAGCACCACCAACCAGAAAACCTAACCACAAATATGGAGGCCTCTACCCACATGATTGGTCAAAACCACCTCATCACAGAGTATCTTTGTGTGCACACTAATCAAAGTCTCGGTGAGCGGTAATCACCAAATTAGTCCTAAGACACCAAAATATCAGACACCTCGTGTCCCTGCAACCATGTCTCTCAAGTCTGATGGCCTCATCATCCATGTAAACCGGGTCATTCCCCAACCTGACAGTCGTACTGCCTGAATCTGACATCCATGACGCCCAATCCCGTGGTCAAAACCACCCAAAGTAACCCGGGCAAAGCCCCAACCTGTGATTTGCATCACTCAAGTGTAACCGGGACAAGCCCAACACAACACAAGGGGTCCCGCAGATGAAATTCAGCAATTTCATATATAACATATGTAAACAGAAAACATAACCAGGCAAAACAAACTAAACAGTTGAATTGCACTATGCAAGGTGTTTTCCCATACCAGTACTAAGGTCTTGAATGCCTCTAGCAATTTTTATAAGAATTTAATAAATAAAACTAAACAGTTTAACACATTAATATTTTAATTAAAACCATTTGGCATTCCCCGACCAAAATTCCCTGACGAGCAACGACCCCTCACCCCGCCCCGCTCACGCAAACTGGTAATAGGGACTACCCAAAGGCATCCCATAGGTCCAAAAAGCAATTCAATATGAAATAGCAGATTAAACGGGTCCCTCTCAAAATACCTGACAACGTGCCGAAGGTCGCGTCACCCAAAAAACTGCGAAAACAAAAAATGAATTATGCACCACCTACCTAAGACTCGCACGATGCAACTCCTCCGGTAACACCTGCCAATTTGGTCTAAAACGCGGTAAATCTACAAAAGATTCAATACTGCTCAAATGCCTATAACTCACTCTAGAACAAAAATCAGACAAAACGGCCAAAGTGGAATCTAGGCCTTACCGAGGGGGTTCCAACACATCCAACCGAGGTCAGATCGTACTTCAGACGAAGAACTGAGAAGCAATTGAAGGTTCGGCCGACTTGGTTCGCGTATTCGGGCGGAGGGTATGAGGTTCTGCCTCAATACGAGGCTACTTCCCGTTTTATGCAAAAAAAAATAAAGTACACAGCATGTACTTTAGGACTACATGCCGTGTATAGTTCATATAACGGTTCAAAAAACGGCTGATTCTGCCGACTTACTTTCTGAACCTGCCGACATGAGTACACGGTGTGTACCTAGGGGTACACGGCGTGTACTTGGTTCCTATTCCTTTCCTCGCCAACGTACCTAGACGCCATGTGTTTCCCTTATACACAGCTAGACTACATGGCATGTTCAAAGGAAACACGGCGTGCCCCTGGTTCTTGCCGGCCAACAGGCCTACACGCCATGTACGGCCTCACACGATCGGGGTACACATGCCGTGTTCAAAACTACACGCCCTGTAGTAATAAACTACTACACGGTCATCACACGGAATGTACCCAGCGAGCACATGGCCGGTCACTCGCCTACACATACACAACACGTACTTAAAGTACACGGCATGTAGTCTGGAAATTTCCAGAACATCGTATTTTCTCCAGTTTTGTCAGAAACCACTCAAAAAAAATTTAAACAGGGTCGGGATTTTGACCCTTTCCAAAACCCGGGTTCTTACAGACTCCCCACCTTAACGTAGCTCGTCCCCGAGCTAACAAATGAAACTCATAGATGGCACTGAACATGCCCACCCCAGTTAAACAACCTGGACTACCCCGGTTCCAAGGTTCTGGATAAATTCCTCAAGGTGCTCCCCACCTTAGGAATTGACTACTCGGTCTCAACTAAACAAAATTTAAAGAGAAAAAGGTTTACTAACCTGTTTTCCAGAGGCATAGTCTCTCGTGATGCATCATCACCCCTGTACCTCATTGGCGCTCACCTGTACTCCCAATGTATCCCGCACCGCATCGGTGTCCGCCCCTATGAGGTCCTGGTGCCTAGCACCTCAAGTAACCTGCATCCACGATGCCCCGATTCCCACGACACCTCAAGTAACCTGCATCTGCGATGCCTCGATTTCCTAAGGACCTCATGTAACCCGCATCCTTGATGCCCTGATGCTACGCATATCATACATATATATAGAATATATCACACACCCGATATGGTTCCAATCCCATTGAATATCATCTAGTCAGTCCACATAGATCTTGTGCACCAAGTACACTCAAAAAGACATGCCTCTATAGGTCATGCCAAAAAGGAGACATGGAGATCACGGCCACACTGTGGTGTACCTCTAACCGTCATTGGCTCGCCAGCCTTCTCAGCCACTGGAAGCTCCACCTTTCACCTAGCCTGAGACACGGCTTCCTGATGCCTGACCTCCCTACGATGTTTCTCCAGTCACCGGACACTAACCCCTCAACTGGGGCCCACCGTCTCTCTCACGAGCTATGTGCACAGCTGAACCTCGACTACTCTTTCTAGGTACTGAACCTGAACCAACTCCAGATGCTACTGTCTGTCCTGGTCCATGCCTACTGGCTATCTGAGAAGGCTGCCTGCAAAACCTCTCCAGATGCCTGCCCTATCCACATGCCTTGTACTCCTTTCGAGGCCTATCACACTGAGGTCGAACATGTCCTGGCTATCCACACTGAAAGGAAATCACCGAAGAACTATAACGAGGTGGTCTAGATGAATTCCTAGCCTGACTGACCTGCTGGAACTCATCCCGTCCCCGCTTCCTGCTATCCGAACTGTCACCTGAAGCTATCGCCCTGCCCAAGCAAGACTTTTCTCTCTTGTTTCCCTCGGCTATGAGCGTCTGGTCCACTACCTCAGAGAAGTAACACAGCCTGAAGATATTCACCTGGACCCGAATGGCGTGTCGTAAGCCATCCTCGAAGAAACTCACCCTAGTTGTGTCGTCGCTTACCATACTAGGTGAAAAGCGATATAACTCAGAAAAATTTGTTGTGTAGTCTATAACGGATAGGTCTCCATGCTGAAGACTCAAGAACTCCCAAGCTCTATCTACCATCAGTGTCTCCGGGTAGAAGTTCTCGAATAACCTATCCTCAAAGTCCTTTCAAGCGAGCCCCTCATGCCTACAAGAATGTACCTATACGCCCCACCCACACTTCGTCGGTCCTCTCAGCATGTACGTCGCCAGCTTGACCCTTCACCCTGGAGGAATCTCAAGCATCTCAAAAATCATCTACATACTCTCTATCCAGTTCTCAGCCGCCTGCGGACCACCCTCACCCTGAAAAAGCGGCGGGTGCTACGACTAGAACTCCCGCATCAGATACACCATAGAAGGCTCAATACCCTGCGCGCCTCTGTCAATCCCCTGTAAAACATGTACCAGGAAAGCTCAGAGCTTCTTGTCAATCCACAGACCGAACGATGCCAATCCAGGTTGTTGTCCGGCCTGCACTGGATCCTGAACCTGATCCTGTCCCTGAGCCTGTACCTACGGCTCGTGCTCTTCCTATATTGAATCCTGAACCTGATCCTGTACCTGTGGTTCTATATCATCTCCTGCCTGACGCTCCATCGAGTTGTGAATGAGTAACCCGCTGAATACCATAAACGGTCAGGCATCCCATATATATATAACAATATATTCTACACAGATATGGAATGCAGTAAAGGGAAGTTCATAACAACTACCCTTACTCCCCCTCATCGCACCCCAGGCCCCACGGCATTCCGGCCACATGGCCTCCTTACCCGCCGTCAACAGAGCCAAGTATTAAAAGTACCTTGGGCCATGCCCGTCCTGACAACCCACGTTGACTCAAACCGACGACCGAGTCGCCTAATCCTGACAGTTACACTGCCTCACCCATAGTACCTGCCTGCTATCATAAGAGTCATACCCCAAAATCCTACATAATGAAATTCTACAAAAATAAAGCATAGCATACACATTGCAACAATGAGAAATTCTATTAGGAATTTCACCAAATTACATTTAAATCAAGGTAATTGATATTTCATTAACATGGCATTATCACTTCACAAAGTATACGTGCAGTTATGAAATTGAAATACCCTAAAAATGTGTCTATCAAAATCCAAGCAATGTAGCCTTGCCATACCGGGCCAAGGTCCAATTATCCCTTACCGCACCGGGTAAAGGGTCACATATCACAACCAAGAACATCACACATTAAGTGATCCACTAAGGTGGAAATCATATAAATTGTAATCTGAGCAAAAAGCAAACAGTAATTCCCACCTCCGACAACTCAATCCATCCCTCGTACATGGGGCTGCAGGCACCCAAGCACAAGTTCAAAAATCAAGTTCAACAACAACCTATCTCCATTCTACCATATCCCAAATAGTAAAACCAGAAGAAATAAAAAGAGAAGTCTCAAACTCATTAGTATCTTGCAAAGCAATGCTACTAAATCCTTTTCAAGAACTCCTCTGATACAACTTTGTAATGACCCGGACCCGGCCAGCCACCCGAACATTGTCGAACGGGTCGGGTGTCACTACCTTAGGGGCACCTCCCCACTATACCTAATAGATCCTCCCTGCTAGATGGAAACCTTTGGCGTTCTGGGGAGGTGCGCCTAAGTTAGAGACACACGACCCATTCGGCAATGTTAGGGTGGCTAGCCGGGTCCGGGTTGTTACAAAAATGCCCAAATAAACATATCGATCCTGAACTAAGAATTTTCAAGATGTCAAAATGTTGGCTATGTATTTTGACAATATCAACCATTATATATAATATCAAGGTGACAACATTTACAAGGATATATAAGGGCTTCCGAACAACAAGTTTTTTCTTTTTTCCAAGTCTTCATAAGGTAGTTTACTATCTAATAACCATGAGACAAGTGGTATCTCTAAATCTATGTTCCCAAAACCACCTACCATTTTGGACATAAAAAACGTCACCTTGGGACCCTCATTTGGGAGTTTATCCAGGATGAAAATATCTTCCATTTTGGAGACCAAAAGGATTACTCTCCTTATTCCATGAAGTTAGGGATGCTATAGGAAGCTCTACTTCAACATTTATGGCTTACTCTCTCTCTATCGAGTTCTAAACTCCTTGTGATCACCGAGGGAAGAACATGATGTAAATCCCAAACTTCGTGTTTGTAATATTTGAATAATCATTTTAATTATAGGAATTTTTTTTTTCTTTTTCATCCTATATTGTTATTTAATGGAGCTATGTACTGGTATGTTATACTCAAATCATATGACCATGTTTGGGGATACTCATTCATGTGATGTTCCACACACTGTTCACCACTTCTTTTTTCCCCATTCAATTGTGTTGTTTGTGTGGTTCATATTTGTCAAATGAACTATCATAAATAATTACATGTAGACTCACCATAACATCATGGTATCACATTGAAATAATATGAAAACCTGGATAGTGGATTGAGTCTTCATGTGTTTCCTTGGTGAGTTTTAGTTATTAATTCCATCACAAATTTTCCAAATAATCGACTATAACTGGTAAATCATTAGGTGTTTCCAGGAAAATCCTAGGTTTTATTTTATTATAAACTTTGTAAAATTAATGTTCTATTTTATAAATACCATGTATTAAAATATATATACCCTTTAACTTGATGTGATGAAGGATAAGAATCATGAGAATCCCTCGGGCTGATCATGCTTAATTAATTTTGTTAATTTCCTCTTGGTTTTATTACTTCCATTTCTCTATTAGCTTATTAATTTATCAAACCTAAAGCATTCCAAAATATCATTCCCCATTTCATTACATAATATAAAATATATTCTAGAATTAATGATCTAAGGATCCAATGAGTGATGACCTAGGGTTCCTTATATACTATAGTAATTCTTTTAAAACTACAAAAATAATTTGATGTGTTCGACAATGCGATCACTACAACATCTGACTACAAAATCATTCAACAAGAGTTTAATTCAATATCAAGGTAAACATTTTAATAGTGGAAACTATAATGACGTAGTTTGGATGCATCATACTCTTATTAATGAGATGAATTCCAAATTTAACAACAAAGTGGTGATTGTTATTAGCGACTTGAAGGAGCCCTTGAATTTTAGAACTTCTAATGTGAATAATGGATTGAGTATAATTATCAAAGAGATCAGTAATTTAATGTTCCTCATTAGAATAAATCTCAAAACAATTATAGAAACACTTTTGAAGTTCATTGTAATCAAATATACAAATCTGAGGCCCAAAGAAGAACACTCATGATTGGATACTTACTAGCATAAATCTGAGTCCCAATGAAGAATATATACAAGGTTGAAGTCTCCAATAGAAAGTAAATTACTTGTATAGTGATCCACATGGAATTTTGACCTCAACTAAACACACATCCATATCCACTTCATCATATCTTTGAAGGCCATGTAGACTTACACGACATATACAAGTTGCACACAGTGTGTCTCACCTCACTCAGCTTCTGGCTATGTCTTTGTCCTCATGGCTCATCCAGTTGTGCCTCCAAAAACATCATGTACACGGGTACACGTTGTGTCCTAGATAATTTTCCCCTTATCCATGCCTCTTTCTAGTGTCTTTGTTTGGAACCCCATGTCAATGTAGTCTAGTCATGTACTTTCACATGATGATGTCCTTTGACACTGCTACCCTGGCCATGTCCCCTATCCACACAACCTAGGGTCACTACACATCATGTGACTCTAGTACATGATGTGTATTCCCAAAATATCATCTTCTCTAAATAGTAATAAAACACGGTGTGTGTCCCTACACTACATATTTTGTGATCTGTAATTCCCCATGAGTCACCCAAATCACCCTAGTTTCCCCCTAAAAACAAATGACTAACACCCTACGGGATACCTAGCAGTCTTCTAAGTGGACTAAAACCTTAAAATAGTGCATAAAAATGGGATTGTTACATAAAACTAAAATCCAACAACATGATAGAAACATACAGAATCTTCACGTTCAAATCAATGCTTAGGAGTCATTGTTTCATGATCCGGAGGTGATCACCATCAAGTTCAGATATCGTCGATGCCTCTTCTCCTTTGTTTCTCCTCGGTTCTTCAGTCTCTCTAATGGGATATTGGGGCTTACGTTTTTATGTTTTTCACACCAAATACGAAGGGTGGTATTAATCATCTCATTTTATTAAAATGATAAACCTCAACCCAAAACTGCTACAACACACGCCCTTAATCAAACTCCTAATTTCAAATTTTCATTCATGCCTATAGTAAACAAAAAATTCTAAATTCAACTATTGTCTCATATTTTGGAACTGAGGCACTTCTTTATATTTAAACCACATTTACAAAGACACTTCATGAGAGTGAAAAAATAAGTGTAATATTTTAAATATCACAACATCGAGGTTCTATGGACCCCAAAATCCCACATCATCTAAATGCTTAACTTCAAAAATATTCATAGAAATGTTACAATGACTTATAGGTCAAAAATATAATCACCAAAATATCAGTATGAATTGTAGTTGATAGTTAGAGTAGTAGGAAATTCATATGGTAGGAATCACCCATAACCAGAACTATCTAATCTGAGTCGGTAATGTATAGGGTTTGAGAATTAACGGTTTCATTAAAAATTTATTTTTTTTTTGATAGGTTAGATAAAAGTTTCATAATATGTTTATTAGTTCATGGAAGTGTTTTTGTATGTGTATTATAATTATGTATTGAAAAATATTGAGGATAAGTTGTGTTATGGAAGGGGGTTGGACTATTTTTATTTGGGTCTATTTGAGGTGTTGAATGTGTTTACAGATGTTTAAGGTTAGGTTTCCTAGAGATTTCATGAGGTTAGATTCTATCCCCCTTGAGGAATGATATCTCTGGTGTAACACCCCAAACATCCATGGTACGGTTCTTTTTAAATAATGTAATATCTTGCATTGTATGCAAGTTCGAGATTCAAACACACTATGATGAATCAAAGTAGCCTTTATGAATAGTAATACCCACCTTTTGAAATTATATAATTTTTTATATTTCAAAATGGTCTTCATTTTTGGATTCATAATATCGAAATTAGCCTTTGTTGAATTTTTGGAATTTTTCTGAGAACTTCCAATTTTAGATGAATAGTAAAAAATACATAAAAACAACTATTTTAATCAAAATAATTTATAGTGATAAATTATACTATTGAGTGGTTTTAATGTATAATTAGAATATATGTTTACAATTTTATCCAATGGTGGTCATTAGAACTAATTTCACATTGAAATTGGACATAAACAATTGTCAATCTTTTGATAGATATTGTTTCTTAAAAACACGCTATTTGTTGTGACAACGAGAATTAATTATTCAATTAATTAATTCAACTTATTTGTTTTAAATTTTTTAAAATAGAAATCATTTTTATATTTTGAATATAAAATATAGCTATTGGTCAATTTTTGGTATTTTTCTGAAAAACATCAATTTTTGATGAATAGTGAAACCACTAAGTTATAGTTAAAAAACTAATTTTTCATTTAATTGAAACCTTACCACTAATTTTAATTGAATTTCAAAAATCCGACATACATGTTTGTCATTAGTAAGTAAAATTTGGTTCAATGGGATGAAAGTAATTTTTGGTGAATAGTAACTTTTAAGTTTTATTAATCGTGATTAAAGGTAATTAGTGTAATTTAAGGTAAATATAATGTTATAATAAAATGAAATTACCATTACACGTATCCTATCCTTATTGGATTAGTCATGGCCGACCTAGACAATCCATGGGTCAACCTAGGGACCCCATGGATCCACTTGGGTAAGAAAATGACATTAATAACTTTTTATTTAAAGTAAAAAATAAAATTGTCAAAAACATGTGTTCTTTTATTAAACAATTATTAAATGGGGTTATATAAGTTAACTTTTTGACTATAAATATATATTGGAAATATAAACATATTTCCTAAATCATGGTAATTTTATTATTGTTTTTAGACATTAAATAAATTTATTTATGACACCATGATGATACAGTGATTACCTCTTTAATGAACAATTTAAATAAAATGATAAGATAAGGTAAAATATAAGACTTAAATTTGTCTAAAACCTATTGGATGGGTGGATTTATAACCCTTATCACCTTATCCTCGAAATATATCATTGTGGGAGCTTTAAAACTCGAAAACCATTTCATAATAATGTAACATTTCATGACTTTCCAAGAGTGACCATCCTCTCCTATTATAAAAGGCCCCTACCTCTACCACCTTATTCAGACCTTCAAAGCCATTTTTCGTGGCCATCCTCTGCCCCAAAACACTCTCAACTTCCATCTATTACTCCTAAAAGCCTCACATTGGGCAGAAGTCTTCCCAAGGAAGCCTTTGGATCAAATCAAAAAGAGTTACCCGATTTTAAGGTAATGTCTTCTCTTATGTTCTTTTGTTTTATTTTGCTTCTCCAACCCCTTGAACTCTTTTTATTATTTTCTTTTGTAACAACACCAGTATCTTCAATATAATAGGATGTTGTTATGATATTTATTTTATTTAAAATTATGCACACCTTCGTCTAATGGTTATTGTTTCTATGGGTTGCGAATTACTGCCTCGTGAAACGGTTATTGTTCAATCTTTTTCAACACCTCTCATGGTGGCCATTAAGAAGTCACTATATTTATATATGGTATATATTATGTTTATGTTTTCATTATGTTTCTGTATTTTTTATTTATGTCATACCTTTATTATTTCCATTATGGGTAAACGCGATAATTTAATTTTAGTAAGTGCGGACTACCGCCCCCTCAAAGTGATTTGAATCATTAATGTCATATGTGGGATGTATAAAGGATGGAGTAAATATATGATATTATACTGAAATTATGATATAACTTTATATCATTATGATTTCATTCCATTAAATATGAAATAGAAATGAAAGTACCGTTTATGCGTATGTACGGCTTACCCTCTCCATGAACAGTGCATTTCATTTCTTACCTATAAATGTTATGTTATATTATAAATTCATGTATATAGTGGATATATATATGATATATATGATACCTACATCATTAATATAATTCCGGATATAATGGATATTTTACCACATGAAGAACTTGTAATTATAAGAAGTTTATTTTTGACTCAAGTACAAAAGATCGACAAAACGACTGTTATTAACTTAAATAATTACATAATGTTCATAACATGGTAATAAGTGAAATAAAAGGAATAATGAACTTGAAAAAGGATTATAATAAAGTATAAATTAACTATAGTTTATTATTCAGGAGATTAAAGAACGGTCGAGTGAAGTCGGACATGAGGTAAGGGACTTCATCTCAATCTCCTTTCATTGAGGAATATTTTGTTTTATATACAAATTTCCTTTATATGGTGTATAAACCCCGTTGACTTTTACTTTTATTCATAAGTAATCTTTTTATATGAAGCGTTTTACTAAATGACAAAAGGGAATGTTTTTTGTCGTATTTATGCTGTGATAATGACTTCTCCGCCGCTGTGACCATTATTTGAGTTTCGGCTTCCTCTACAAGCCGTAACTTGTTTTAAGAAATGAATAATAAATATAATGTTTTACTTTTCATTTATTTTGTTATTTAAAATGGTTTTGATAATGTTTTTATAATATCAATGTGTTTTATTTATATCTTGTGATTGAAATGTGGAAATGTTATGTTTCGTTTATGCATGTTTTATGTGATACGATTATGTTATGGTTTATGATATGTTTAAACCTGTTCATATGAGGAATGCATTAGACATAATAAGTGATGGGTGGATCCCGCAACAGCTCCTCGATGCATTGGTAGGTCTCATGTGACAAACTAGTGTCTTGGCACAAGGCCATGACAAAATATTATTTGTAGTCTTGGCACGAGACCTTGGCTACGTGGTTATGATAGTCTGGCATTATGCATTCCATCATTATGAAAGTGGTTATTGATATTGAATGTGATTATTCGACTAGTAGAATATCCATGTGGGTAAGTAAATGGAATTCTTTCATTTTAATTTTTCCATATTATGTTAGAGTTCATTTTTAAAAGGCTTTTGTTTCAGTTATACATTGCCTTAAATGTTTATGTTTATTTATGAAAGTTTCTGCTATATTGTTATCTGTACTGAGCATCTGATCTCACCCCTTTTGTGTTTTATTTTCCCCTGGATGTGAAGAAATATTTTATTTCTGACCTACAGGAATGGTATTAAGGGGATAAGGGTGTGGAATATGGAGACTATGTTATTGTAGTTTTTCACTTTGTGATGTAATGTAACATTTATGAATGTATCTAGTGTTTCCAATGCTACTAAAATAATCGGTATTTTGAGACTTGATCTTTTGTGATCATGCCAATGTTACGTAATAATACACTGACTCTGGGTAACTGGGGTCGGGACGTTACAGTTGGTTTGAGAGGAATTTTAGTACTATCCTTGGAAGATAGATTTAGATAAACTCTGATTAAAGCACATAGCCCTAAGATAAACTCTGAGGATCAGTATATAATAACTTCCTAGAATTTTGGTATTATAGATATTTTGTGATTTTTCCAAGAAATACATACCTGTCTGGATACAAGAAGGTAGAGGCGGCTCTGGCATTGATGTACCTAGGGGTAAAACCCGAAAACACCGCTTTGATCTAGACTCGAACGGGAACTGGTGCATGACAACAGGCCTTGATGCACTCTTGGTTACAACACTCCCAGGGGATATGATTAGGATAATTATCATTCTCTTTATAAAACATTATAAAGGGTTTTTGAGTATATACTTCCTCAGAGAAAACATTTTTATGATTTTGGATTATATCAATAAATTGTTCAATTTATGTTAAGTGTTTTACAAGTATGGAACTATGTATTTCGATTCATAAACTAATCTAGTTTATGACATTGTTTAGAAATGGCGCCTAGTGGAACTAATGGAAACTGTATCAATGCACGCACTCCATGTAGGGATTTCCCTCCCACTCAAGATAATTATAATGGAGCTGGTGATACAACTATTGTTGATCAGCTTATCACCATACTGGGAAAACATAGTCAGGTTATGAATAATAACCTTACTCGTATAGAGCACACTGATCCGCAACGTGGAGGATCAATGTTAGATCTCTTCATGAGGAAACAACCACTGACATTTAATGGGGGTATAAATCCATTAGTTTCTGAGCAATGGATAAATTCACTAGAGAAAATATTTCAGTCTTTAGGGAGTAGTGAAAGGGAAAAAGTAGTCATGGCAGCTTACCGCCTCACTGGAGATGTTGACCAATGGTGGTCATTGATTCAAAACACAAACGAAGATGATGATGTATCAAATATGTAATGGAGGGAGTTCAAAGAGATTTTCATAGAAAAATACTTTCCTCGTGACCGTTGAGGAGATATAGAAAGGCAATTTCTGTGTCTGAGTCAAAAGGAGGATGAGAATGTCATAAATTATGCGGCCAAATTTACAAGGATAGAGAGGTATGTTGTAGATTATATACATAACCCAAGAAGTAAGATTGATTGTTTCTTTGATGGGATAAAATCGTTTCTCCATCGAGCATTAGTATCACAATCTTTCTCAACATACGAAGATATAGTCTCGTGTGCTATCAAGATAGAAAAGGAATTCTCTAAGTCTTATGACATCAAAGTAAAGCAAGAGAAGAAGAGAACGGTGGAACAAGAGACAGATAAAGGGAAAAAGTGAATGAAGGATTTTCCATTATGTGATAATTGTGGGAAGAATCACCTCGGTACTTGCCTAAAAGGAATGAGAGTTTGTTATAAATGTGGGGAAAAAGATCACCAGGCTCGTGATTGCAAGGGAAAGAAAGAGATTTCAATGTTGAATGCTATAATTGTAGAGAAATGGAACATTATTCAAATGAATTTCCTAGGCATCATGGAAAAGTTCCTCAAAAAAGGCCAAGGGATCAAGGTCATGCTTATGTTGTTACTACAGATGAAGTTGAATAATTATTGTATTTGTGTTTTTGGACTCAATAACTATATTATGGTTATAAGAATAATCTAAAATATATATAAGGATTGTACTGTAGTACTTGTTGTTTTCATTAAGGTTTTAATATGGTGATGGTTATCATATTTTTTTATGTGACAATAAGAGAAACATTACTTTATTTGGGGAATCTGATTTTACAATTGATTTTGGAATTTAGAGACCTTTTAGAGAATGTCTGGACAGAGGTATTTTGGATAACTATAAATGTTGGAATGGATTAAGTTGAACTTTGGATAGTATTTTTTAAGGTTGAAACATTTCTGAAGATTATTTTTGGAATATTATAATACTATAGTTTTAGTAAAAGGACAACCTGCAGGTTGAGGGATAACTCGTCGCATCAGACAAAGCTGCAGAAATCGAACCCACAACCATTGTGAGACAGACCTTTATTACCTACCACTAGCCTATAGGAAGTCTCTGGATATTACATTATATTTTTCTTCGTGGTATGCGTTAATATTTGGAACCTTATACTATTAGGATAAATATTATATTTTTGATTTCTATTATCTTTTTGAGTGAAAGATGAGTTTGTGGTATAAATTAGTTGAAGGATGAATTTCTACTTGTCAAGTATATATATATATATATATATATATATCTTATTTTATGAAGAAATTAATTCTTAAACTTTAGGGAATGGATATTAAAAAAATGTGTTATCCTAATATCTTATGTTTTGTTGAACTAATGATATTTTAAATCACCGTAGATTGAAGGCTTTGAGGACCTCAATTTTACACTTGTTTGTGATTGATGACCTCAATCACTCCCGAAAAATATTTACGTTTTCCCTCCAATTATGTGTCTCTAGTTTCCACCAATGTTCTCCTAATCGAGATCCTAATTTGGTTGTGACTTTTTCATTTCCCATTGCCTCTTATTAAGACTAAATTTTATTAACCTTATTTCCGATGTGGGTTTTCCACAAAGGTATTTTCTACTTTCATCTTTTTATTTTTGAAGAACAATTTCAAATTGCGAGGACACAATTTACTGAAGAAAGGGAGAATGTAACACCCCAAACTTCCACGGTACGCTTCTCTTTAAATAATGTTATAGCTTTCATTGTACGCAAGTTCGAGATTCTAACACACCGGAACCAATCAAAGTAGCTGTAATGAATAGTAATAGCCACCTTTTGAAATTATATAAATTTTATATTTTAAAATGAACTTCATTTTTGGATTCAGAATATCGAAATTAGACTATGTTGAATTTTTGGTATTTTTTGGAGAACTTCCAATTTTAGAAGAATAGTGAAAAATACTTAAAAACAACTTTTTTAATAAAAATAATTTATAGTGATAAATTATAATATTGATTGGTTTTAAAGTATAATTAGAATATATTTTTACGATTTTATCCAATGGTGGTCACTAGAATTAATTTCACTTTGAAATTAGACATAAACAATTGTCAATCTTTTGATATATATTGTTTCTCAAAAACACGATATTTGTTGTGACAACGAGAATTAATTATTAAATTAATTAATTAATATTATATTTTTTAAATTTTGTAAAATAGACATCATTTTTTAATTAGGAATATCAAATATAGCTTAGGGTGAATTTTTGGTATTTTTTTGAAAAACATCAATTTTTGATGAATAGTGAAACCACTAAGTGGTAGTTAAAAAACTAATTTTTCATTTAAATGAAACTTTACCACTTATGTGAATTGAATTTCAAAAATCCAAAATACATGCTTGTCATTAGTAAGTAAAATTTTGTTCTGTAGGATGAAAATAATTTTAGGTGAATAGTAACTTTTAAGTTTTATTAATCGCGATTAAAGGTAATTAGTGTAATTTAAGGTAAATATAATATTATAAAAATATGAAATTACCTTTACACATGTCCTACCCTTATTGGATGAGTCATGGCCGACCACGAAAATCCATGGGTCAACTTGGGGACCACATGGAGCCACTTAGGTAAGAAAATGACATTAATAACTATTTATTTAAAGTAAAAATAAAATTGTCACAAACATGTGTTGTTTTAATAAAACTATTATTAAATGGGGTTATATAAGATAAATTTTCGACTATAAATATTAAATGAAAATATAAAAATATTTCCTACATCATGGAAATTCTTTTATAATTTTTAGACATTAAATAAATAAATTTATTTATGACACCTTGATGATGCACTGATTACCTCATTAATGAACAATTTAAATAAAATGAAAAGATAACATAAACTATAAGACTTTAACTTGTCTAAAACCTATTGGATGGATTTATTTCTAACCCTTATCACCTTATACTTGAAATATATCATTGTGGGACCTTTAAAATTCGAAAAACATTTCATAATAATGTACCATTTCATGACTTTCCAAGAGTGCCCCTCCTCTCCTCTTATGAAAGGCCCCCACATCTACCACCTTATTAACACCTTCAAAACCATTTTTTACAGCCATCCTCTACCCAAATACTCTCTCAACTTCCCCATCTCACTCCTAGAAGCCTCACTTTGGGCAGAAGTCTTCCCAAGGAAGCCTTTGGATCAAATCAAAAAGAGTTACCTGATTTTAAGGTAATGTATTCTCTTATGTTCTTTTGTTTTATATTTCTTCTCAAACCCCTTAAACTCTTTTTATTTCATTATTTTGGAACAAAAATAGTATATTCAATATACTAGAATATTTTTATGAGAATTATTCGATTTACACTTACACACACCTTCACCTAATGGTTACTGTTTCTGTGGGTGGCGAATTACTGCCTCACGAAACGATGATTGTTCAATATTCTTTCAAAACCTCTCATGTTGGCCATTAAGATTTCACTATATTTATATATGTTATATATTATGTTTATGTTTTCCTTATGTTTTTGTATTTTTCATTTATGGCATACCTTTATGATTTCCATTATGGGTAAACGTGATAATTTCATTTTTGGAAGTGCGGACTACCGCCCCCTCAAAGTGATTTGAATCATTAATACCATATGTGGGGCATATAAAGGATGGAGTAAATGATATTATATATGATATTATAATGGAATTTAATATACCTTTATATCATTATTATTTCTTTCCATTAAATATGAAATATAAATGAAAGTAGCGTTCATGCGTACGTACGGCTTATCGTCTCCATGAACGGTGCATTTCATTTCTTACCTATAAATGTTATATAATATTATAAATGAATGTATATACTGGACATATATATGATATATATGATACCTACATAATGAATATAATTCTAGATATAATGGATATTTTACCACATGAACAACGTGTAATTATAAGAAGTTTATTTTTGACTCAAGTACCAAAGATCGAAAAAATGACCGTTATTAACTTAAATAATTACAAAATGTCCAAAACAAGGTAATAAGTGATATTAAAGGAATAATTAACTTTAGAATGTTCTTAATAAAGTATAAATTAACTATAGTTTATTATTCATGACATTAAAGAACTGTCAATTCAAGTCGGACACGTGGTAAGGGACTTTGTCTCAATCTCCTTTCATTGAGGCATATTTTGTTTTATACACAACTTTACTTTATATGGTGTATAAACCACTTTGACTTTGACTTTTATTCAAAATTAATCATTTTATATGATGCGTTTTACTAAATGACAAAAGGGAATGTTTTTTTGTTGTACGTATGCGGCGACAACAACTTCTCCTCCGCCGTGACCATTATTTGAGTTTCGGCTTCCTCTACATGACATAAATTTTTTTTAAAAATGAAAAATAAATACCATGTTTTAATTTTCTATTATTTTGGTATTGAAAATGGTTTTGATAATGTTTGTATTATATCAATGCGATGTATTGGTATCTTGTGATTGAAATGTGGAAATTTTATGTTTCCTTTATGCATGTTTTATGTGATACGATTATGTTATGGTTTATGATATGTTTAAACTTGTTCATATGAGGAATGCATTGGACATATTAAGTGACTAGTGTAGCCCGATATAGCTCCTAAATTCATTGGTAGGTCTCATGAGACAAACTAGTGTCTTGGCATGAGGCCTTGATAAAATCTTATTTGTAGTCTTGGCACGAGGCCTTGGCTACGTGGTTATGATAGTCTGGCATTATGCATTCCAACATTATAAAAGTGTTTATTGATATTGCATGTGATTATTAGACTAGTAGAATATCCATGTGAGTAAGTAAATGGAATTATTTCATTTTACTTTTGCCATATTATGCTAAATTTCAAGTTTAAAAGGCTTTTGTTTTAGTTATACATTGCCTTAAATGTTTATGTTTATTTTTGAAAGTTTTCGCTATATTGTTATCCTCACTGAGCATCTGAGATCACCCCTTTCTATGTTTTATTTTTCCCATGATGCGAAGAAATATTTTATGACTGAACTACAGGGATAGTCTGAAGGGGATATGGGTGTGGACTATGGAGACTATGGAATTGTAGTTTTTCACTTTATGATTTAATGTAACATTTATGAATGTATCTAGTTTTTCCAAGGCTGCTAAACTAATCGGTCTTTTGAGATTTGATATTTTGTGATCATTCCAATGTTCTGTAATAATGCACCAACTCTGGGTAACTGGGGTCGGGGCGTTACAGTTGGTATCAGAGGCAGTTTATTACTAACCTTGGAAGCTAGATTTAGTTAAACTCTAATTAGAGCACATAGCCCTAAGATAGACATTGGGGATTAGTATAGAAGAACTTCCTAGAATTTTTGTATTATAGAGATTTTGTGATTTTTCCAAGAAATACATCCATTTCTGGATACGAGAAAGTAGAGGTGGCTCTGTCATAGATATAACTAGGGGTAAAACCTGAAAACGCCGCTTTGAGATAGACTCAAACGGGAACTGGTGCACGACAACAGGCCTTGTTTCACTCTTGGTTAAGACACTCCCGGGGGATATTCTTAGGTTAATTCTCATTTTCCTTATAAACCATTATGATGGGTTTACCAGTATATAATTTCTTAAAGAAAACATTTTTATGATTATGTATTATATCCATAAACTGTTCAATTTATGTTAAGTTTTTTACAAGAATGGAATTATGTATTACGATTCATAAACTAGTATAGTTTGTGAAATTGTTTAGCAATGGTGCCTAGTAGAAGGAATGGAAACTGTATCAATGCACGCACACCATGTAGGGATATCCCTCCTTCTCAAGATAATTATAATGGATCTTGTGATACAACTGGTGTTGATCATCTTATCACCATACTGGGAAAACTCGCTCAGGTTATGAATAATAACCTTACTCATATGGAGCACCCTAATCCGCAAAGTTAAGGATCAATGTTAGAACGCTTCATGAGGAAACAACCACCAAAATTTAATGGGGGTACAAATCCATTAGTAGCTGAGCAATGGATAAATTCCCTAGAGAAAATATTTCAGGCTTTAGGGAGTAGTGAAAGGGAAAAAGTAGTCATGGAAGCTTACCGCCTCACTGGAGATGCTGATCAATGCTGGTCATTGATTCAAAACACAAAAAAAAAGATTTTGAAGTATCAAATATGTTATGGAGGGAGTTCAAAGAGCTTTTCTTAGAAAAATAATTTCTTTGTGACCATCAAGTAGATATGGAAAGGCAATTTCTGAGTCTCAGACAAAAGGACGATGAGAATGTTGCATAGTATGAGTCCAACATTACATGGTTAGAAAGGTATGTTGTAGATTATATACATAACCCAGGAAGTAAGATTGATTGTTTCATTGATGGGTTAAAACTGTTCCCCCTTCGAGCATTAGTATCAAATTCTTTCTCAACATACAAAGATATAGTCTCATGTGCTATCAGGACAGAAAAGGAATTCTCTATGTCTTATGACAACAAATTAAAGCAAGATAAGAAGAGAACGGTGGAACAAGAGATAGATAAAGGGAAAAGGGAAAATAAGGATTTTCCATTATGCGATAATTATGGGTAGAATCACCTTGGTACTTTCCAAAAAGGAATTGGATTTTGTTATAAATGTGGAGAAAAAGGCCACTAGGATCGTGATTGCAAAGGAAAGAAAGAGGCTATCAATGTTTAATACTACAATTGTAGAGAAATGGGGAATTATGCAAATGAATGTCCTAATCATTAGGTAAAATTACCTCAGAAAAGGCCAAGGGATCAAGGCCAAGATTATGTTGTTACAACAGATGAAGTTGAATAATTATTGTATTTGTGTTTTCGGACTCAAGAACTATATTATGGTTATAAGAATAATCTGAAATATATATAAGTATTGTACTGCAGTACTTGTTGTTTTCATTAAGGTTTTAATATGATGATGGTTATCATATTTTTAGTATCTGACAATAAGAGAAACTTTACTTTATTTGGGGAATCTGATGTTACAATTGATTTTGGAATTTAGAGACCTTTTAGAGAACATCTAGACAGTGGTATTTTGGATAACTACAAAGGTTGGAATGGATTAAGTTGAACTTTGGATTGTATTGTTTAAGGTAAAAACATTTCTGGATATTATTTTTGGAATATTATAATACTATAGTTTTAGTAAAAGGACAACCTGCAGGTCGGGGGATAACCCGTCGCGTCGGACAAAGCTGCAAAAATCGAACCCACAACCATTGTACGACATGCCTTTATTACCTACCACTAGCCTACAGGAAGTCCCTCGATATTATAAAATATTTTTCTTCGTGGTATGCGTTAATATTTGGAACCTTATACGATTAGGATAAATATAATATTTTTTATTTCTATAATCTTTTTGAGTAAAAGATGAGTTTGTGGTATAAATTAGTTGAAGGATGAATTTCTACTTGTCAAGTATATATATATATATCTTATTTTATGAAAAAATTAATTCTTAAACATTAGGGAATGGATATTAAAAAAATGTGTTATCCTAATATCTTATGTTTTGTTGAACTGATGATATTTTAAATCACCATAAATTGAAGGGTTTGAGGTCCTCAATTTTACACTTGTTTGTGATTGATGACCTCAATCACTCCCGACAAATATTTACATTTTTCATCCAATTATGTGCCTCTAATTTCCACCAATATTCTTCTAATCGAGATCATAATTTGGTGGTGACTTTTTCGTTTCCCTTTGCCTCTTATTGAGACTAGATTTTATTAACCTTATTTCCGATGTGGGTTTTCCACAAAGGTATATTCTACTTTCATCATTTTATTTTTGAAGAACAATTTCAAATTGCGAGGACACAATTTATTGAAGGAGGGAAGAATATATCACCCCAAACATCCACAGTATGCTTCTCTTTTAATAATGTTATAGATTGTATTGTACGCAAGTTTGAGATTCTAACACACCGGAACCAATCAAACTAGTCGTTATGAATAGTAATACCCACCTTTTGAAATTATATAAATTTTATATTTTAAAATTAACATTATTTTTGGATTCAAAATATCGAAATTAGCCTATGTTTAATATTCAGTATTTTTCTGAGAACTTCCAATTTTAGATGAATAGTGAAAAATACTTCAAAACATCTTTCTTAATCAAAATAATTTATATTGATAAATTATACTATTGAGTGGTTTTAAAGTATAATTAGAATATATTTTTACCATTTTATCCAATTGTGTTCATTAGAATTAATTTCACTTTGAAATTGGACCTAAACAATTGTCAATCTTTTGAAATTTATTGTTTCTTAAAAACACGCTATTTGTTGTTACAACTGGAATTAATTATTAAATTAGTTAATTCAACTTTTATGTTTTAATTTTTTTAAAATATACATCATTTTTTAATTAGGAATATCAAATATAGCTTAGGGTGAATTTTTGGTATTTTTCTGAAAAACTTCAATTTTTGATGAATAGTGAAACCACAAAGTTGTAGTTAAAAATCTAATTTTTCGTTTAAATGAAACTTTACCACTTCTGTGAATTGAATTTCAAAAATCCGAAAAACATGGTTGTCATTAGTAAGTAAAATGTGGTTCAATGGGATGAAAATAAATTTTGATGAATAGTAACTTTTATGTTTTATTAATCGCGATTAAAGGTAATTAGTGTAATTTAAGGTAAATATAATGTTATAATAATATGGAATTACCTTTACACTTGTCCTGCCATTATTGGATGAGTCATGGCCGACCATGAAAATCCATTGGTCAACTTGGGGACTCCATGGAGTCACTTGGGTGAGAAAATGACATTAATAACTTTTTATTTAAAGTGAAACTAAAATTGTCACAAACATGTGTTGTTTTACTAAAATAATTATTAAATGGGGGTATATAAGATACATGTTTGACTATAAATATTCATTGTAAATCTAAATGTATTTCCTATATCATGGTAATTTTTTATAATTTTTATACATTTAATAAATAAATTTATTTATGACACCATGATGATGCAATGATTACCTCATTAATGAACAATTTAAATAAAATGAAAAGATAAGGAAACATATAAGACATTCACTTTCCTAAAACCTATTGGATGGGTGGATTTATAACCCTTATCACCTTATCCTCTAAATATATCATTGTGGGACCTTTAATATCCAAAAATAATTTCATTATAATGTAACATTTCATGACTTTCTAAGAGTGCCCCTCCTCTCCTCTTATAAAAGGCCCCCACCACTACCACGTTATTCACAACTTCAAATCCATTTTTTTCGACCAAAATCTACCCAAATACTCTCTCAACGTCCCTATCTTACTTCTAGAAGAATCACATTGGGCGGATGTCTTCCCAAGGAAGCCTTTGGCTCAAATCAAAAAGAGTTACCCAATTTTAAGGTAATGTCTTCTCTTATGTTCTTTTGTTTTATTTTGCTTCTCCAACCCCTTAAACTCTTATTATTACTTTATTTTGGAACAACAATAGTATCTTCAATATAATAAGATGTTGTTATGAAAATATTTTGATTTACACTTACACAAACCTTCTTCTAATGGTTACTGTTTCTGTGGGTGGCGAATTACAGCCTCACGAAACGATGGTTGTTCAATCTTCATTCAACACCTCTCATGGTGGCCATTAAGATGTCACTATATTTATATATGGTATATATTCTGTTTATGTTTTCCTTATATTTATGTATTCTTCATTTATGGAATACCTTTATGATTTCCATTATGGGTAAACTTGATAATTTCATTTTAGGAAATGCGGACTACCGCCCCCTCAAAGTGATTTGAATCGTTAATTCCATATGTGGGACTTATAAAGGATGGAGTAAATGATATTATACTGGAATTATAATATACCTTTATATCATTATGATTTCATTCCATTAAACATGGAATATAAATAAAGGTAGCATTCATGCGTACGCATGGCTTACCATCTCCATGAATGATGCAATTCATTACTTACCTATAAATGTTATGTAATATAATAAATGCATGTTTATACTAGATATATATATGATATATATGGTACCTACATCATGAATATAATTCTGGATATAATGGATATTTTACCACATGAAAAACTTTTAATTATAAGAAGTTTATTTTTCACTCAAGTACCAAAGATCGACAAAATGACCATTATTAACATAAATAATTACATAATGCTCATAACATGGTAATAAGTTATATAAAATGAATAATGAACTTGAAAAGGGTTCTTAAGAAAGTAGAAATTAACTATAGTTTATTATTCAGGAGATTAAAGAATGGTCGAGTCAAGTCGGACACGAGGTAAGGGTCTTCGTCTCAATCTCCTTTCATTGAGACATATTTTGTTTTATACACAACATTGCTTTATACAGTGTATACACCCCTTTGACTTTTACTTTTATTCAAAAGGAATCCTTTTATAAAAAGCGTTTTACTAAACGACAAAAGGGAATGTTTTTTTTCTTATGCATGCAGCCACAACGACTTTTCTTCTGCCGTGACCATTATTTGAGTTTCGGCTTCCTCTAAAAGTCATAACTTTTTTAAAAAAAGAAAAATAAATACGATGTTTTACTTTTCATTTATTTTTTTATTGAAAATGGTTTTGATAATGTTTGTATTATATCAATGTGTTGTATGGATATCTTGTGATTGGAATATGGAAATGTTATGTTTCCTTCATGCATGTTTTATGTGATACGATTATGTTTTGGTTTATGATATGTTTTAACCTATTCATATGAGGAATGTATTGGACTTAATAAGTGGTAGGTGGAGCCCGATATAGCTCCTCGATGCATCGGTAGGTCTCATGAGACAAACTAGTTTCTTGGCACGAGGCCTTGAAAAAATCTTATTTTTAGTCTTGGCACGAGGCCTTGGCTACGTGGTTATGATAGTCTGTAATTATGCATTCCATCATTATGAAAGTGGTTATTGATATTTCTTGTGATTATTCGACTAGTAAAATGCCTATGTGAGTGTCTAAATGGCATTATTTCATTTTATTTTTCTCAGATTTTGCTAAAGTTCAAGTTTAAAAGGATTTTTTTTAGTTATACATTGCCTTAAATTTTTTTTATTTATGAAAGTTTCTGCTATATTGTTATCATTACTGAGCATCTGAGCTCATCCCTTTCTATGTTTTATTTTTCCCAAGAGGTGAAGAAATATTTTATGATGGACCTACAGGGATAGTCTGAAGGGGATATGGGTGTGGACTATGGAGACTATGTTATTTTTGTTTTTCACTTTATCATGCAATGTAAAATTTATGAATGTATCTAGTGTTTCCAAGGCTACTAAACAAATCGGTCTTTCGAGACTTGATCTTTTGTGATCATTCCAATGTTACGTAATAATGCACCGACTCTGGGTAACTGGGCTCGGGGCATTACATCTGTGTACCTATTGGCTGCATGAAGTGATTAGATAAACCTAGAGGATCATCGGGTGATTGGTTATCTTGAGTTGGTAATCGATGGATGTTGATTAGGTACTCAAAAATATCTATATGGATATATTAAATTTTTTAATTAATTAATTATAATGTAATAAAAAATATAAAATCAGGGGGTTTACCATTTTCTAGAGAGTAAGTCTCTAAAGAATTCCATCTTTCATTCATTCTCTACATTCTCCAATGATAGAATTCCTTATTTTTTTCAAAATTTTCATGTCATTAGTCATTGGGTATCACTATAGGTAGGGATTTCCATCCTCTTTGGTTTTTTTATTTCTCTCACCATTTATTCATTCTCCAATGATTATTCCCTAAATATTGTTTTGTGATTTCTTACAGTTAGAGATAAATTAGACAGGGACTTGGATTGAGTAGGATATTACTAAATCTAGGTAGGTGGTCCCTAAATCTTTTCTCCATTATATAAATGTCACATGTGATGTGTTATAAAGGGGGTATACTGATAGAAGGGAAAATATTAAGATGAAACCAATGATGATTTCTATAAAACTTGTGACTTGTTGTGGTGTTGTTTAGCATTATGGATGTATAAAGAGGTTGGTGAGGGGTTTTAGGCATCACTGATAAAGGTAGGGATTGGTTAAATAAGATATGTGACCTAGGAATTCAAAATAAATTGTGCAGTTTAGGTTGAGAGAGGAGTGAAGAATAGGGTATGGGATCCTTCTGGGTATAAAGGGTGAAGGAATCCATCATTTAAATGTGTCTCCCGTTAAAATTATAAGACAATTCAATGGAGTAATCTAGATATAATAGGGGTTGGGAGCTAGTGGTTATCTGGATACTAGTTGGGGTGACATAAGGTTCACCAGGGCATGGGTATTGGTAGTTAGGTTTTACCATGGAAGGGTGGTGATGGGTCTTCAGATGTGATCCATTTCATCTGATTAATATATGGTGATTATTTCATAGGTTTTAGGTATATGTAGATTCATCATGAATAAATGGTGTAATTTAGGTCACTAGATGTATGAAGGTGATGATATATGGTATAATTTGAGGTAATGTTGATCTCTACTAGTGATGGAATTAAGGGATTTCTAGTTGTATGATTGTAATGAATCCTCTCACCATTAGAGGTAAGGTTATAAATTTTTGTCTATACAACATTACTAGTTAACTAGATTTCCCTGATTCTGGTCATATCCCCCATTGATATTTTCTCATAGGGTGACTAAGTTTCTCATCAACTAATTGAGTGATACATAATAAACAATGGCCACAAATTGAGGTGGTGATTTGATAGTGGAAAATTTGGTGCCATTAGACTTGTTATGAGGTTGGTGTGGTTCCACATTAGTGGAGGTATAGTCATTATACCAAAGAAAGAGGTGTATTACCAAATGGAGGTGGTGTGTTCATTATAGTTATGGTATGTTTGTGATATCACTGGACCCGAATATGGATTCTTATGTTATATGGTACTGACTTCAGGTAACTGGTGATGTGATAATATATAGTGGAGGCTTGAGTGGGCCTTTAGGTGAGTTAAGACTATTAGTACATTATTTCACTATGGAACTAGAAAAATCGTGTAGGTTTATGGATGAGGATGATGGTATAAAACTCCATTTATTGAGGGATTGGAATGGGAGAAAGTTGGTTATAATATCATGTTATGAATGCAAGAGTATACTGGTACAACCATTCTAGGTCACTTTGGTGGTGGCCTATTGAGTATTGTACTAACACCATGAATGGGTATATCAGTGTAGGTGAATTTCTTAGGTTTCATATTTCATGATATGGAGTGGCATTAAGTTAGAGTTGGAGCAGGTCGATGATGGATTTATGGTGCGGGTTGGTTGCATGGATAATATTGAAGATCGAACCAGATGTATCCTTAGTGTTCAGTTGATCTTACCTGTTATATTATTTATTATTTATTTAGATGGATGGTTTTGAACAATTTTGGGAATTCCTTATAGTACACCTAATTTTATTCTTTTATAATATGTCAGTTGATACAACATGAGTTGTGTATTTATAATATTTCTGTCATATGTATTACATTATATGGTTATTTACACTTTTATATGATATAATTTTATATAATGTTATTTTTTCCATATGATCACACCTATAACCTTTCCACATTTTGATATCCTCTAACATATGTGGATGTTTTCATCAGGTCATGTGGATCCACCCATCTTGGATCCCTTCAAGATGACCGAGATAGGGATGTTACAGTTATCGGGGACATGCATGGACTCAAAAGAAAACCTAGATGAAACAAAAATCATAGAGTGTATTTTGGGAATATTACCATCTTTTTTAAGTAAAAAGGTATCATTGAATTAACTAATGGATCCTAAGGTGGTTTCATTGGATATTTTTCATGGAATTATTTTTATATATGTGATGAGGAATGGTGATAATTATCTAGTGATAAAGGATATATCTCCAAAAGAGGAATTCATGGAAATGAATAACATTTCAATTGAAGATGATTCTAAAGAAAAGTATGTTGATGAAATGTTGAAATTTATTTTTTTGAATGATAAATAGGGAAGTGGAAATCATAAATTAAAACTTTCAATCACATGATTATGATAGATAACTATTTGAATTCTTTGTGAAGTGTTCTAATAAATCACACGAAGAATTGTATGATGATGTACCCATAAAAGCATAATTAATATATTTGAAAGGAAATAATAGTGGTAAAAGAATTTCCTTAAAATGTGTAAATTTATCTATAAATAAATGGCTCTGAGGAATAAAAAATGAAAGAAATTAAGGATTACCAAGATATTAGTGAATAATTTTTTAGGGTATCTATAGATAAACCACATTCAAAATAGAAAATTGATAGTGATGATGCTAATGTTGAGAGTGTTATAAACCTCAACATGGAGTTATAGGAAATTATTGATGGAATATATGTTTGGAGATCCAAAAAAATAAAAATTATGGAAAAATATGATATTACATGGTCTATATACTATATGAAGACAAGAAGAAATCTAATTTGAAGGATGATATTGAAATGGTAACCCTAAGAAGATGAAAACTCAGATTATGTTATTGATATCTAGATCAAATATAAGGTTTAGACCTGGATATTTTTTAGGATAACTAAAATTGTAAAATATGAGATAAAAAGGATTTGGGGTATTGAAGAAAAATCATCATGATTCAGTTAAAACTATAGGATAAAAAATATATGACTTTTGAAAATTACATTAGGACGTTGGATCATGTAGTATTTGGAAAAATCTAAAGAGAATCATGGACATCTAGAAACATATTTGTTGTACTACCTTTATAAACAATGATTTTATCATAAATTAAATCATTGGGTGTAGGTATATTTCATAATAAAAAAATTAAAATGGTTGATTCATATCCTCAAGATCCCACTTCTATGAGATAGACTGGTTTTGGAGAAACTGAAAATACAACTACTGTAGTTGTGAAGACACTTGAGAATAAAACAAAAAGCATGTGTTATTATAATGGAAATATGGAGAAAATAAAAAATATTTCTTCCACACAAAAAAAGATACTTCAAGGAAAAATAGTGGTAGAGATAGATGATAATAAATAAATATTCACAGAATTTTTTGATAGAAACTATCTTTAGTGTAACGATCACAAGCACAAATACATTTATTAATCATCAACAATCATAAGTGACATGTTACGGTAGAATAAATGAAATATAATAGAGTAGCTCAAGGAATCATAAATCAAGTAAAATATAAAAAAAATGACAGCATTAAAAGATAAGGATCACCCATCTTATCCAGAGGAGATACATGCATGTAAAACATCAATGTATGTAATGAAAAAATATTTTTTCAAGAATAAAGGGATTTAGAATTATATTTTATGAAATATTTCTTTAAAATAATTATATAATACAATGTGTGGATCCTTAAATATGGATTCACTTACCAGGTGACCAGGAACATGGATCTTGTGATGTGAATTAAATACATTTAATAAGGTGTGATATTGATTGGAAATGGTTAATTACTAAATATCACTAGATCTTAAAAAATTCAAAATTAGTGGGAAAGAAATGATAATAACAGAATTATTAGTTATTAAAGGCCTTATTCACAATTTACATAGTGTAAAATAATTATGTGACATGGAGAATTTAACAAAATTGACAAATAAAACATGTACAATCATTTGAAATTATGGATAAATTATGATGTATGAAAACATCACAAATTAATGTCTATTATAAATTAATGTAGAAGAAGATATGTGTTTTCTATCAAAGGATTTTGATAATAGTTTTGGGTATAAAATACTTGACCACATAAGCTTAAAATATTATAAATAGTTTGTGAATGATAATGTGTATGTGATATCCCTAAAATTATATGTGTTCATACTCCAAAATGTAATGTTTTCCAAAATGGAAATATCGTAAATGGAATAAAATAAAAAAGATAATAAGTTTATGTGGTTGTGGTTTTATTCATGTTGATGTTTGTGGGTTAATATAACTATGATATATTGGTAGAGAATGGTACTATATACTTTTCAACATTTATTATAGAAGAATGTCATAGTGTGTAGTCATCACTCAAAAATATGCAGTGTTTAATTTCATAACATGTTATCAGATGTTGGTAAACAATATTCTTTGATACAAAATATTGAAATTATATACCATCAATGGTAGGGAGTTCACCAATATCCAAGTGCAGTACTATCATGAGAATCATTAGTTACTATTGAGAACTCCTCAATAAAGTGGTGTGGTTGAGTGGAGGAGTTATATAATTAACAATATTTCTTGATTGATGTTTATCAAAAAATATATTCCATTGAAGCTTTTTAAGGAAGCTTTCTTAACATTGATCTATATTTTAAAAAATACTTATTGTATTTAGGTGAGGAAAAGACTCAATATAATA
This sequence comes from Viscum album, assembly GCA_963277665.1. Taxonomy (NCBI): domain Eukaryota; kingdom Viridiplantae; phylum Streptophyta; class Magnoliopsida; order Santalales; family Viscaceae; genus Viscum; species Viscum album. Next base: position 1,966,407,871 of record OY728153.1, read on the forward strand.
TGTGATACCTGAAGAATCCCATAATGAAGTATTTTTTAATATTAAAATTAAATATTTTTTTTCTAATAAAGATAAAAACCCACAAGATGTTTAAATCTTATAGAGATAAAAAATTTTGGTGGCTACTTCGATATTATAATGTCCTATAAATTTTTCAATGAATGGATTGGAAAAATTAATGTAAAATATGATTTCAATGTGCTGTTGAATGGGTATGTTTTTTCAAATATCGTGAAAAATATTGAGAAACGCATTACTAAAGATATCTACTAAAGTGAGTCACTAGGTATGGTATTGATTTATAGGAATACATTGACTATGAGGAGGTTGGAATAAGCTCATCAATTATATGGATGTTTATAAGGAGATCTAAAATCATTGTGAATAATGATATTTTTTTATGGATGACTTCTATGAATATAATAATAATGAAATGTCTTGATTAGAATTTACTCCTATGTATGATTGTTGGATCAAGGCTATGAATGAGGTGCTTGAAAAAATTGATAAGTATAAAACTTGGTAAATTGTTTAAACTTTAAAGGATGTGAATATTATAAGAACCAGTTAGGTTTTGGAAAACATGTTAAATTGAGAAGGAAAAGTTATTCAAAACAAGGCATGACTCACATAAAATATTTCCCTAAATTAAAAGAATTGTTATAGGTGATAATTTTACTAAAATGGTTACGTTATAAATGATTTGATTATTATAGGACACAATAGTGCAAGGGAGATTTATGGTTTTCCAAATGGATTTCAAATCTTGGTTTCTTAGTGGTGTCATTTTAGAATAAATTTAAATTGGAGAAATATATGTATTTCTTATTCAATCATATGATAACAAAGTGATCAAGTTGAATAAGGCACTTTATTGGCTAAACTGATCACTAATAAATTTATATTATATTCTTGATTATTATCTCAGAAAAACATATTTATAGAATTTATAATTTAATTATGATATATATGTAAAAAATAAGAATGGATAAAGGATGCCAATTCTTATTTATGTTAATGAAATAATATTTAAGTGATCATATGAAGGATAACTAAATGATTTTTCTAAATTCCTGAAGAAAGAGTTTGAAATATCAATCAATGGTGAGTAAGAATTTTTCCTTGATTTGTATGTTATATAATTATAGAATAAAAATATAGTTCCAAAAACATATTTCAGATAGGTATTGGAACTTTTTTGAATGTGGTATTGTATAGTATTAATAAAAGTTATTTCTATTTAAGTAATTTTATCCAAAGATGAAGAGGTAAATGAGCTCTATATTACAGAGTATAGGTTAATCATTGAATGTCTATTGTACTTTACAAATTCATTAAAAAAAAATTCTAAATCTTTTGATATAAAGTATCAAACTTATCATAATGAACCCCAAACAATATCATTGAGAATAAAACACTGATATATCAAATTCATGGTGTATTTTAGAATATTTCATCATAAAACATCACAATAGAAGTTATTCAGACATACAAATGTGGATTGGGCTAGATCAATGGATAAAAAGGAGTCAACATCTGATGGTGTATGTTATCATAGATATTTTTGAATTTATTATCTAAATAATAAGTAATATCATATATCACTGACCACTAAGAAATCTATGTTTATAATTGATACTCAAGTTTCAAAACACTCTTGTTGAAAAATCATCAAATTGATTATAATGACATTGAGGTGAATTATATTATTGAAATCATGTGTGATAACTCAAATATTAATGATCCTTGAAAAAAAATATTACATCATTCAATGGAAATAAATATCAGCGTCAATTGTCAATTTACTAAGGAAAAGTTTGAACAAGTGTTGGTGGGATTGGAGTATATGCCTACTCAAAGTCAAGTTATAGACATCGTAAAAAAGTAATATTCCAAATAATTTTTTGAGAAGTACGAGTTATCATTTGGAGTTTAACCATGTATATTCACTTGGAATGTTTAGATAATGGATACCTACTTCTATAGGGTGATTGATGATCTCATTTTAGTATTAAATATTCAATATTAAACACAGTGCTTCATGGAAAGTTACATTTTTATCTCATTAAATATTTTAATGAGTTAATATTTATTCCCTATAAAAATGAACTAAGTGATATTTGTTTACATTAAAAATGGGGAGATTTATAGGATGATTTTATTGAGGGGTTATATTCACAAAGCATAAATATTTATAAGTGTCTCTTAAAAATGTTGAAAATTTATGGGATTGCTAAAAATTATTGAAAAAGATAAATATTTCTTTGAGAAGAATCAGGGGAGAGTATATGAATGTTTTTTCATAGTTTTTGAATATTAAAAATTTTAATTTTAGAAAATAATTCATTAATAATTGATGGATTGTTTGTTGGAATGTGATGGAAATGGGTTTTAAACAATTTTTTTAATGAAGTGTTTCCTATATTAATATTTTATTTAACTCTTGTTTCTCATATCGTGTTTGAATCATGTGATATTAGAGTGAATGATGAGTGAATTATTGATTAAACCATTTGAAGTGCCTTGACTATTTCTAAATATATAGTTTTTGAAGTTGTGTTTAATGTGTTAGAGTGTTGTCATTAAATACAAATGGATTATTTTCTATCAATAATCTGAAAACATAGGTTTTTTTACTAATAATAATCTTCTAAAACACTCAAGAAAACACCAAGAATTTAATTTATAGAGTATTGAGGAGTTCATTGGTATATAGAGATAGCTATTTTGGTGAATCACAAATCATGCTGTAAAAAAATATAACCTCACATTGAAAAATTCATGAGGATTAGAATGGTTCTGGAGGGAGTATCAATCCATAATAGTAAGATTTATTTTCATTTTATATATATCAACTTAAATCTAGAATATGGTGTTCATTATTGATTGTTAAATTAATAATGTGAACACATATTATAATAACCCAACCTTAAACATAACATGTTCTAGTGTTTTTGAACAAGAATTTACTATTGAGGATCTTTTTAGTTTAGAGTTTTAGAGAAACAGGACAAAATCATAAAATGTAAACCATATATTAAATGTGGACACATATAATCAGTATCCATTTTTTCCAACAAAGAAAACCCTTTTAAAATAAAACATGGATTATTTTTTAGAAACATGTTGATTTCATACATCACAACATCTACATTGTCCAAACTAATCTTAAGACCCACAAAAAACATTTTAAAGAATTGAATGTGAATAAGAAGCTCATTAATGGATATAAAATAAATAATTAAACCATTAGTCCATGAATATTTTAAACTCAATAATTTATTTTCAAAAAAAATCACACTTTTCACCCATAAAACATATGCACTTTAACATACCTCAAGAAACAATATGATTCATAAAAAACTACTTAGAAATCCTAAATCAAAAAAGATAACTTCTAATATCAATATCTTACTTACATTTTATCTTCCACAACTACCAAGGGAGTAACTATCATGGTTACATTTGGAATACCCATCATAGTAAACTCCATAAATTTCTTACGAGAGACATAACCAGTTAACCTCATCTCATTACCCAACGCATTATAGAGATATCATAGGATACACCACCCTCAATGTATCACATAATGACCAATATATATAAGAAATTCCCAAGAACCATAACAAAAGTATGACACATAATACAAGCATGATGAAAAAATTATATTTCCACATCGAAATCACATTTCATTTTTACAAAGTTGTGCAATCATAAATAAAAACACATTATTTGAAAATAAAATGGTACACATATAAATGAATAACCAAAAAATACAAAAGAAAATAATGTTTTAAATTCCATTCATGGTGTATATGATAAAAAATATTAATTTTTTGATATGTAAAAATAGTTGAAAGGGAAACTTTTAATGAGGTTCTTAAAAGAAAGTCCTTTACTGGGAGCTCATTATGAAAAAAATATTTAGATAAATTCAAAAGTTACCATTTTAAAAATTAATTTACATATAAATACATTCATCAAAACCATTTTCGACACATTTAATCTTATGAGGAAAATTTATAAGAATAAGTCTTTAAAACACATAAAATGATGTTTTAGTTAAAGAGCCCATTACCTAGAGTCTGAATAATCTCATACATTATTTATATTCATGAATAATAAAATTAGGTTAATTTATTGATTTATAAACTTTTTTATATCTATTATTCCTTTTATATCACTTATTACTATGTTATTATAATTACATAGTTATTTATGTTCATATCAAATATTTTGTCATTATTTTGTACATGAGTTGAAAATGAATTTAGTTTTTTGTCAATAGTCAATGTGGTCATAATTACAACATATCCAGAATAATTATCTTCACATAATTATCTCTTTATACATCCATTAATTTTTTAAATAAAACCATTAATTTTGGTGATGAAAAATGAACAACATTATAATAATTGAGATCGACGGTCGTATATACGCATGAGTAACATTTTACTATTTAAATTGATCCTAATGGAATGAAATTAAGTATTATTTTAACTTAATATAATTATAATAACTCTATTAATATGATATAAATAATTTAAATATACTTATATTTATTATGAAATTGATGTAGTTAATAAAAACAAATCACATCACTTTCTTGAGGTGATAGTTCACACATACACATGAACGACATTATCATTTTCATGTCATTGGAATTTAAAAATGTAATTGATATATTATTACCATATAATGATTAATATGTCATTAATATAATATATTAACATTAATTTTATCACTATAACCTGTTATGATAGACGGTTAGGGAAAATGAATTATATCAATTCGTGGAGGTGATAGTTCACATGTACAAATGAATGATTAATTCCATTTCCATTTTATATAATTGGAGTAGGATTAATGTGGGAATAATAAAATAATAACATCTAATTATATTTTTTATATGGGATTTATTGTATCGTCATTTTTGGAGAATATTTGAAGGGAGATGAAGTAGAATGAAAATAGAAATACTTAATTAAAAATGATACGTTTCCTTTGGATAATCACCTTTAATAACACCTTAACACTTATAAGGAAGGTGTTGTTCCTAAATTAAGGCCCATAGAAAGTAGATTGGTATTATATTAAAGGTGTTGGTTAGATATTGGTAGAACCACACTCTTTTGGTAGTGTGATTACTAGAGTAATTGGTGACTTATTATAGGAAAGTGGAGGGGCACTATTAGAATTATAAAAAGAATTAAATTAATAAAAATTCATTTTCCCTTAAAATGGTCCCAAATGATTTATTTCCATGATATTATTATTTTGGTTTTAAAACCCATTAAGCAATTAAAATTTAACCTTTTTTAAATATTTTTTTAATCCTTAACATTTTGTTTTAACCCTTTTTAATTCTTATTGTTTTATAAAGTAATTTACACATTGGGAGTTAAAATAATTACCACAACTTTCCAAAAGACCAATTGGGGAGTCAATAATGACATTTGGATACTTACTTAAACTATTGGGTAGAATATTGGTTTTTTATAAATTTTATAAAATTACACTAAATATTTTATATTTTAAGATTTGAATTATGTCAATTTTTACACTATTTATTACTTGAATTTTTCAAAAATAATAATAAAATATTTATTTAAAAAAACATAAATAAATAATATTTAACTTCTAAAAGTAATACAAAAATTAATACATGGCATAAACTATTACAAATTAATATTTCTTTAAGATTATTAATATCATTTATTTGATTCTTCCTGTAATAAATTTATTAATACATCATCATTGTGTCGCAACTAAATTTAATTATTTAATGTCAAAAAACTTATAAATAAACTATAATAATGTGTACAAAGATTTTATCTTTATGAACACTATTTATTTTCTAATTTATCTTTTATAATAACATATATAAAAAATGATTTACTTATTAATCATATTAGTGTGACATTTTTTGAATGTCTTTAAATAAAACATAGTAAATGTAATATTCATACCGCAAGTGTTTTAAAAAGGTTATAATTTAGATATAAATTTTATTGTGGTTTAAAATCACTCATAAATTAAAATTAGGACAAGTGTTATGGTAATTTTATAACGTTATATTATTATTTTTTCCCTTATTTACTGGATTTTCCTTTTAACCTTGGTAAATAAAATACTAATGTTATTATTAACAAAAAAATTATTTTATCCTATTAAAACCAAATTTTTATTCTGATTACAACTATGTATAATCTTTTTTCCAAAATCAATTCACATAATTAATAGAATTATGTTTACTGCTAATCCTGCTGACGTGCCTAGAAAGTCGTTAAAAGAGATGTTCAAATTTTCAATAAGTGTTTATTTCGAATTTCAAAAAAAATCATTCCAATAACCTAAATTGGATTAAAGGATAATAAATTAATCTAATTATACATTATTTAAAATTAAAAGGATAATCTAACAATATAAATAAATTATATAAAAAGCATTTTTGAATAAAAATGTAGTATTTTTCACTATTCATGATAATATTATTCTTATAAGAAAAAGACAAACAATTTAACCAAAGTAAATTTTTATGTCCTAATTCCAAATATGAAGTTTATTTTTTCAAATATAACATATGAAAGTAAAAAAACTAGATTTAAATTGGGTTCTCCATCAAAAAACTCTAAAAAATTATTTTTTGAAAAAATACTCATGTTATCCGTAAAATTTTATTATTATTATAAAATGTCTAGAAAACAAATAATATGAATTTTAAACATTATATTCAATTTAAATATCATTAATATAATCCAACAATAGTGATTTTATTATTTTATAAAAACAATTATTCACATTTAAATAGTATTTCATAAAAACACATCCACTTTATTGAATTAGTTTTTATTTTAATTTCTAATTAATTTGTTGACCGATGAATCATTTTATAAACATCTGTAAACCATATTTTCATAATTTAGTTAACATTTTTCATTCCCCGATTCAAATGGCTAGGATATAAATACCATGTTAAATAATATTATTAAGTTGTTAGTATAAGCTCGATATGGCGATTATGTATGTGATCAAACAAATTGTTTCGTTATTAAAACTCAGGATGAAAATTCTCTCCCCCATTTTGGAAATTTCACCCTTGTAATTTGAATTCAAGGTTTCTAACTAAGGTATGACTTTCAAAAATACCTTTACTTCAATCCCACATTAGAAAAAGGATTAATAAAATTTCCACATTAAAAGAAAAAAAGTACGAAGGTTACATGAGATGTCACATACTATGGTTTCATATTATAAAACATGGATATGGAATAAAAACAAACTATAATGTTCTAATAGTGAGTTATAGAAAAAATTATTAGGAAACAAATTTACAATCACAAATCCATAAGTTCGTTATATGTTAAAATGTCATTGATTTCCTAGTGATAAAAATTAACGGATAACATTTCCTTTTTAATATCATATTCATGGAGTTCTGGAATTAATTTACTTACATTAACAATAACATGAAGAAACATACTTTAGAATTATAGTTTCATCCTTTTCTCTATTTATATAATAAATCATATTTTTCTTCTCCAAAAAAATGAGAATTTAAGATTAATGTTTCATGCATGAATCAACTTCTATAGAATCACATAATCTGAAAAATATTAACTATATATTTATCCATTTGTGAAACATTAACCCAAAACAAAATGGTTAGTATATGATAAGATAATTCCTCAAAAATAATTATCCTATTAATGTATAAATACGGATTTTAAACTCTAAAACTAAATAGTAATGCCCAATGATCAATATAGATCATTCCAAAAATAAATATACTAAAATTTCCTACAAAATAACACAAACTAAGATTAAACACAAAATTTATAAGGATTAAATCACATAGTCTTCTAGGATTATGTTTAAAAACTATCTTCAAATAACACGATTTACAGTTGATGTTCCATGAAAAAAAGTAATATCCTAAATCACATAATCTCTAAGATATGGAAATTATTTAAATAAATAACCTGAATCAATGTATGTCCAAAATAAAATTATATATTCTTCAAAAATATAATTAAACCATTATTCATAAAATAAAATACAATAGTATTCAATTTAACAGGATTATAGAAATTTCCCAAAATAGTTATCATCTTCCAAAATAACATCAATCACTTAATATCAAAATATTTTCCAATAAGACATGTTTTTCTAATTTATAAAAACCCATAATTATCTAAAAATCATATATCATATAAACCATAAAGTCTACCAATAACATTAAACCCATTTCCACTAAAAGTAAACAAATTTTTTTCAAAAATAACCTTTTCTTCATATCATAAACTTAAGGGTTATATCTACCTCAATCATTTAAAAGACTCAATAAAAGTCTCCCAAATATTATAAAATTTTTACATGTCGCACTTGGACTTCACATACGGTATGTTTTAATTTTAATTTTAATTTTATAAGTTCATCTACCCTTTTTATAATTATTTAGTTGGAGAGCGCATCAAGCCTGACATGTGGTGCGCATCTTGCGCTGGTCAGGGGACCTTTGTTTGGCAACGTTCGACGTGCGGGCAGGGCACGGGAAAAGCCGTGCAGCCCACCCAACATGCGAGCAGACCTCTTTATTATTACCATATAAATCTAGTTTTTATTTATTTATTTGAATTTAGTTATTTTATTTTATTTTAGTTTGTTTTAATATTTTTCTCTCCCTCATTTATTCCCCCATTCCACTCTATTTTATTTTATTTTATTTTATTTCATTTTTCTTTCTTTTCTATTCTATTTTTATTTAATCTTTATTTCCTTTTTAATTTATCTTTTTTCTTTTTTTCTCTCCGCCTCCTAAACCCTACCCTAGCCGCCACCCCCCCCCCCCGAATTCTCTTTTCTTTTTTTTCCTCCCTTTCTCTTCTATCTCACAACCTCCCTTGTCCCCTCCTCTCCCATTTTCTTCTCCCTCTCCCCTTATCCTCTTCTCTCACCCTCTCAGTCGCCCCTCACTACTCTTCCTCCCTTCCTTCCCTTCCTCTGGCGCACCACCCTCTACCCCCCTTAGCTGCCGCACCTCCCCTTATCCTCTCCCCTTATTCGTCGCACCCCCTTCCTCCCTTCTCCCCCCCCCCTCAGCCCGCGCTCACCTTTCCCCTCTCCCAGCCGGCTGCCAGATTTCCTCCCCCACTCTCCTGCTCGGACAACCGCGCACCCGCCTTCTACTTTCTACTTACTCAGGCTGGCACCCATGTGTCCTATTTCCAGAAAGCTGTCGCAACCCCCTCCGCTCGCCGGATAGCTTCCGCAACCCCCTCTGCTTGCCGGACAGCTGCTACAAACCCCTCTGCTCACTAGGCAGTAGCTCCGCAACCCCCTCCTCTCACCGGACAGTAACTCCACAACCCCCTCTGCTCGCCGGACATCCTCTGCGCTGCCCCTCAGTTGTCATTCTGACGATTTTCGTGGTCGGGGGTTTGTTTTTAATTTATTTAATTATTTTGATGTGTTTAATCGTTAATTAATTGAGTGAATTTGTTTTAGTTGTTAATTAATCTATTTAATTAATTTTGTTTAAGTGTTAGTTAATTAATTTAATTATTATTGAATTTGTTTATCTTTTAATTAATTAATTAAATTTGTTTTGTTGTTAATAAAATTATTTAATTGATTTTGTTTAATTGTTAATTATTTTAATTAATTATTATTTAAATTGTTTATTTAATTGCTGATGTTTATTTTTATGGACAGTTGATGTTTTACTGGGATGGCATTGAGGGTACATGGTCTATTGTTTTAGGACCTTTTTTAAGGATCCATACGGTGCGGCTGTTGTGTAGCGGGAGTGTTGCATTGTATTGATGTTTCGTACATACTTTTTGGTATGTGGTTTCGCATGCTTAGGTTATCTGATCAATTAGTCTGCTGGTTTAATTAAACTGATATGTCATTTATTTACCTGCTTCTGTGATTTTTTGGTTTTGGTTGGTAGGATTTGGTGATTTATTTATATTAGCATCATTTTTAGGTTGTTTGGTTTTTACTAGATTGTGCCTTTGGTCTTTGGAAAAAAATGTTGTAGTTTAATTTTGATTCCTGTTACAGTCCTAGTGTGCATTCGAGTGAGTCTTGGCACTGATGATTGTGTTGTTTTATTTTCTTTAAAACTACTAGACCATTTGTTCTCAAATTCCGATTAAACGTTAGTTTGGTTCTTGTAATTGTGTAGTTATTTTACTATGTAGTTCTTTCACGTTGTGTTTTGGTTTCAAAGGATTTATTTCGTGTTTAATACCTTTAGTGGTTGTTTGTTTATTCATTTATATTGAATGTGTAAGTGTGATGGTTGACATAGTTGACCACCTAGGTTTATGGTGTTTGACTTAGTTGACATCCAGGTGTGTTGTGTCTTGACCTTGATGAGTAGGGTGAAATTTGAATGTTGAGCACAAAAGGGTAATCCTGGGAACTAGGTGGGTGGACTAGACTAGCGGGCTAGTGATATGGGAGTGGCTCCGGCCCAGTTTCACTTAGAGGGATTGATGCTTACAACACTAACTGAACTCTGGATGATGATTGGAGACCACTAGGTTATTAAGGTGTTTCCCTAATAATGGCTCGTGTATGGGAACGTATGATATGGATTCTTTGGTACACCAAGATGTGAGGTTCTAGGGCCCCACACAGATTTAGTCCCTTAGGACCTCTCCAACTTTTTGTTCTCTTGTGTGATTATATACTCATCACTGGTTGATTGTGTGATTTCTGTGGTGTAAAAAAAGGTAAGAATGTTTTCATTTTCTTTTATTACCAAAAACCCTTGTTCCCTATTCAAAACTGTATTTCTGTAAAAAAAATTCATTAATGTTGTTAGTGGATTTTTTTATTTTCTATAATTCATGTCTGGAAATTTTTTTTGTCACCTAACCTTTACATGCAGAATCATTTCTTTGGTTCCAACCTATTGAGCGATTTATCACACCCTACATACACCCTTTGGTGTAAGTAGATCTGATTATGTCTGATGCATGGAAAGTAAAAGGATTTGAGAGCAATGGTCCAAGTTGTTAGCTGATTCTTCTGACTTGGCGTTGGTGGTGAAGGCCGAACGTTGGTATCCCTCCACCAGGTGATGGTTGCTGACTTGGTTTTTGGTCACCCCTTTTTGGATTTAGTTGTGGTTAGGTTGTAGTAGTTTTTCAGACTCACTTTTTCTGTTTAAAGACTTGTGGTTGCAACACTCTTTTTGAGTTCAGTTTACTTGTGGTTATTCCTGGTTGTTTTTACGAGTGAAGCATTCCCAAAGTTTCAATTTGATACTCAGGCACTTGTGCTAGCTTGTGGGGATCGGGAACTCCCTTCGGGCCTTGCCACGGGCGGGGTCGGGCATCGGGCTGATGGAGACCTAACTTGGTTTGTGACAAAATGGTATCAGAGGAAGTTTAGATCTTTGTTTATGTTATTTGGGATGAGTCTGGATAGACATGAGTTAGAACTGTCGGGGCTCGGAATTCTGGTTGCGAGTAGGGTGCCTGGCCAGCACGCCTCATGACAGACACTGAGTCACCATTGGATATCAGGATGCTTGTTTGACTTCTTTTCCAAGTGGGACGTACAGGCTACAGACTCTGTGTGGAAAATAGGTGGAAGAGTAGAGTTTTGATACAATGTTATTTTTTTCAAGTTTTTTTTACTGATGATTATTTATCTTGTTTAGAATTTGTTCTCTCTTGGGATATGATATATTTATGGTGTTCTTTTGTGACTGTTTCTTCTTGCACCAAGATGCCTCCCTAGAGTGCTTCCACGCACCCACAGGAGGAAGCCAGAGAGAGTTCTCCTGCGCCTCTTGATCAGAGATTGGTAGAGGCCATGGTCCAAGCTATTCAGGCTTTGGGAAAAGGGGTGACTCATGCTCCCTCACCTATTCTAGATAGAGGGGATCAATCTGACTCCAAGAAGGATACACATCAAGAGTTTTTGAAGAATAAACCTCCTTCTTTTCGATGTAGTTCAGAACCTCAGGAGGCAGAGAAATGGATTGATAAGATAGAACGCATGTTCAAATTCCATGACACGCCCAAGGAAGTCAGGGTAATGTGTGAAACTTTCCATCTAGAGGGTTCCAGTTGCAAATGGTGGCAATCAGTGGTACAGGCTGGGAAACATGAGCATATGAGTTGGAAATATTTCAAAGTTATCTTCAACAAGTAGTACTATCCAGTGTTCCTGACCTACGCAAGATCCCTGGAGTTAATGGATCCTTCACAAGGAAATCATACAGTAATTGAGTATGCGAACCACTTTGCGGAGCTAGTGCGGTATGCACCTGAGATTGTTTTATGTGAAGACTTGAAAGCTCGGAAATTCGAGAAGGGCCTTGGACCAGAATTCCACTCTCATGTTTTCTTATTCAAGCTAGGAACTTATTCTGATGTATTCGATCATGATTACATGGTCGAGATTGAACAGAAAGGAAATTTGGGGTTTTCTGGATCAGTGTCTAGATTTGGCAGCGGTAGTTCTTTAGAGAAGAAGAGGAAGCATGATGAGCAGTGGAATAAGAGTGGTGGCAGCTCAGGCCATCCCTCTGGGAAGACTTCATCTGGGGATTCTGATGCGAGGTCCATTGTGTGCCATCAGTGCGGAATGGCAGGGCACTTCCGATCTTCATGTCCCACCCCTCCCAGACCTTTCTATCAGTTTGGGAACATTGGGCATGTACAATGCTTTTGCAGAGTGACACGCCCTTACCAGAGTGGGACTAGATCTGTGGCTTCTGGGGGAGTATCAGTACAGTCAAAGGTGACCAGGATTCCGGGAGCTTGGTTCGGTGGTTGTGGTGGCAGGACTGGATCGTCTTCAGGGCAGAGCCAAATCAGGGCAGAGCCTCGGGCGAGTGGTCGTTCTCAGGCAGGGACTAGACATTTTAATGTTGTAGATCAGCCACCAGCGGGATCTGATGCAGGACCATTGACTGTTCGAGGTACCATTTTGATTTCATCTTCTATAGTTGTAGTTTTATTTGATATTGATTCTTCAGTTTCATTTATATCTTCCTATTTTGTGAACCTTTTGAGGCTTCTAACTGAGATTTTATCTGTTGCAATGGATTTAGTAACACCTCTGGGTAAGAAAAAGGAGCAGGGTCTTAGGTTCCTGTCATGCGTACTCTCTGTGTCAGGAGTCGAGATGGAGTGGGATTTCTTGGTCCTTTATATGGACATGTTCAATGTGATCCTCAGCATGGACTGTCTGGCGTGCTTTCAAGCACATATTGACTGCTATCGGCACCGAGTCAGCTTTACGACACCAGATGGGAGTCCTCAGATATATCATGTTGAATGGGACCCTCAGTCGGGTCACGCGGGACCTCCACTCCATGAGTTGGGAAAAAATTGTTTATCAGTTGTCGTCACTCACACTAGAGGATGATGTTGGTGTTTCTCAGGGAGGGTTACCTCGTGTAGTGGATGAGTTCCTAGAGGTTTTACCAGATGATTTTTCAGGCTTACCCCCAGAGCAAGACGTGGATTTCTCGATTGAGTTGGCACCAGGAACACAGCCTATATCTCTTCCCTCATATCTCATGGCCCCACCGAATATAGGGAATTAAAGATACAGCTAGACGATTTGGAATCCAAAGGATTCATTCGACCGAGAATCTATCCTTAGTTCGCCCCAGTTCTATTCACGAAGAAGGACTATGGAACCCTCCATTTGTGCATTGATTACTTGAAATTGAATATGGTGACCATCACGAATAAATACCCTTTTCCCCGGATTGACGATTTGTTCAACCAATTGAAGGGGGAAAAGTGTTTCTCCAAGTTTGATTTGCGTTCGGGATACCACCAGCTCAGGGTGAGAGAAGAGATATTCCGAAGACGGCTTTCTGAAGTAGGTATGGTCACTTTGAGTATCTAGTCATGCCATTTGGATTGACGAATGCCCCTGTAATTTTTATGGCACTCAGGAATAGGGTGTTCCACCAATATCTAGACTCATTTGCCATGGTATTTGTGGATGACATCCTAGTTTATTCAGGATCTGAGGAGGAGTATGAGCATCACCTACGCATTGTTTTGGGCACTTTACCAGATCACCGCCTGTATGAAAAACTATCGAAGTGCACATTATGGATTAGGGAAGTGAGGTTTCTGGGACATGTCATCTCATAACAAGGGGTTTTAGTGGATCCTGAGAAGATCAGGGTAGTTATGTCGTGGGAGCAGCCAAGGAATGTGTTTGAGATTAGGAGTTTTCTGGGCCTGGCAGGCTATTATAGTCGTTTTGTTCTAGATTTCTCACGGCCCGCCTCCCCCATGACAACACTCACCCGGAAAGAGGTGAAGTTTGAGTGGAGCCCACAGTGTCAGGCATCCATTGAGTAATTGAGGCGGTGGTTGACCACCACACCTGTGTTGACCTTACCAAAATCTGTAAAGGGCTATGTAGTTTATTATGATGCTTCAGGTACGGGCCTTGGATGTGTTCTCATGTAGGGTGACCATGTGGTGGCTTCTGGTTCTTACCAGCTTTGGCCGCATGAGAATAATTATCTGACTCACGAATTAGAGTTGGCAGCAGTGATACACGCCCTGAAGACTTGGTGTCACTGTATCTTTGGGGATAAATTTGTGGTTTATTTTAACCATAAGAACCTAGCTTAAATTTTCTCTTAGAAGGATCTCAATCTGAAGTAGCGCCGCTGGATCGAGTACCTGTAGGGTTTTGACTTTGACATTTTCTATACTTCGGGTAAGGGTAATGTGGTGGCTGAGGCTTTAAGAAGAAAAATACCAGTGCAGGCATTGAGGAAGTGCAGCGATTATTGGACTTTGATTGGGCTCTTCACCTAGATGCACTTGCAGAGAAGGGATCACAGCGGAGATACTTTCTTGGATAGAATTCAGTTGACTCCCTCTCTTATGGAGTTGATCCAGTGGGAGTAGCCTAGTGATGAGATGTGTCAGTGATCTATGTAGTTTCTTTGTGGTGGGGAGACTCCTTCTGATTGGTCTTCGTCTCCCATGGGGATCTTCTGCTTTAAGGGTCGTGATGTGGTTCCGTTGTCTCAGCGGAAGGTGGTGATATAGGATAGCCACCAGTCTTAGTGGTCCATCCATCTTGGTACCACCATGATGTATTACGACATTCACCATTAGTTCTGGTGGCCTTTTATGAGGTGGGACATAGCCGACTTTGTATCGAGATGCTACACTTTCAAGTAGGTGAATGAACAGCATCAGAGACCATCTGGCCTACTCCAGCCTTTACCCATTCCTACCTAGAAGTGGGACGAGGTCTCCATGGACTTCATTGTTGGATTGCCTCATACACCTCGGGAGAGGAATGCTATCTGGGTAGTGATTGAACACTTGACCAAGTCATCTCACTTTATCCTGATCAGAGATACAGTGAAGGTGGAGGATTTGGGCATTTGTATGTTCATGAGGTGGTCAGACTTCATGGTGTTCTGTCAGCAGTTGTTTCTGACAGGGACCCCCGCTTTACATCTCGGTTTTGGGAAGGCCTCAATAAGGCTTTGGGGTCATAGATTAAGATGATGACAGCATACCATCCTCAGAACAATGGCCAGATAGAGTGGGCGAATTAGATTCTGGAAGACATGCTCTAAGCCTATGTGTTAGATTTTGGAGGCTCATGGGATAGAAATTTTGGATTGGTCGTGTTTGTTTATAATAACAGTTACTGGTATTATATTAGAATGGAACCCTTTGAAGTTCTATATGGTCATCCTTGTCGGTCTCCTTTGTGTTGGGCTGAGGTAGGCGAGGCCTCACTCTTGGGACGAAGCCTTGTTCAGGAGACATCTGAGAAGGTCAAGCTGATTAGGCAGCGGTTGTTGATAGCGCAGAGTAACCAAAAATCATACACATACCAGAGGTGTTGAGATCATGAGTTTTTAGTGGGGGAAAGAGTGTTCTTGAGGGTGGCCCCTCACAGGGGTCACCGCTGATTGGGGAAGTAGGGAAAGCTGACACTGAGGTATGTTGGGCCTTTCCAGATTACTGAAAGGATTCGCAAGGTGGCTTATAGGTTTGCCTTGCCTTCACAATTAACGTTGATCCATGATGTATTCCATGTCTCCCAACTGAAAAGGTATAATCCCGATCCATCACATGTTTTGAATTGGGAGGAGTTGGATATTGAGATAGAATTATCAGCGTTTGAGATACCAGTGCGGGTAGTGGATTCTCCAGATAGGGTTCTGCGTGGGAAGTCCATTCCATTGGTCTGTATTCTCTGGCAGCATGGGAATGATGAGAATTATACTTAGGAGTGGAATTCATGGGCTGATCAAGAGTAACCTTTTCTATTCTCTGATCAGGCATCGAGCTAACTTTCTGAGGGTGGAAAGTTTTCATGGTGGGTAGAATTGACGATCCCGAACTTCACGTACGGCATGTTTTTAATTTTAATTTTAATTTTATAAGTTTGTCTGCCCTTTTTATAATTATTTAGTTGGAAAACGCGTCGATCCTGATGTGTGGTGTTCTTCTTGTGCTGGTCAGTGAACCTTAGTTTGGCAATGCTCGACGTGCGGGCAGGGCACGGGCAAAGCCAGGCAGCTCACCCGGCGTGCGAACGGACCTCTATACTATTACAGTTTAAAGGCATTTTTTATTTATTTATTTAAATTTAGTTATTTTAGGTTATTTTATTTTGTTTTATTATTTTTCTCTGCCTCATTTCATCCGCCATTCCACTCTATTTTATATTATTTTATTTTATTTTATTTCACTTTTCCTTCTTTTCTATTCTATTTTTATTTTATCTTTCTTTTCTTTTTATTTTATCTATTTTTCATTTTTTCTCTCCCCCTCCTAAACCCTACCCTAGCTGCCACCCCCCCTAATTCTCTTTTCGTTTTCCCTCCCTTTCCCTTTTCTCCTGCGGCCTCCCTTCTCCCCTCCTCTCCCCTTTTCTTCTCCCTCTCCCCTTCTCCTCTTCTCTCCCCCGCTCGGTTGCCCCTCCTTCCTCTTCCTCCCATCCTTCCCTTCCTCTCGCGCACCACCCTCTACCCCCCCTTAGCCACCGCTCCTCCCCTTCTCCTCTCCTTTTATCCACCATTCCCCCTTCCGCCCTTCTCCCCCCCACCTCAGCCTGTTCTCACCTTTCCCCTCTCCCAACCGGTCGCCAGATTTCCTCCCTCACTACCATTCCCGGCCAACCCCCCCCCCCCCCCCCCTCGCCTGCTTCCTTCTGCTCACCCAGGCCGGCACCCCTGCTTCCTATTGACGGAAAACTGCCACAACCCCCTCCACTCACCGTACAACTATTGTAACCCCCTCCCCTCATCGAACAGCCTCCACAACCCCATCCACTCGTCGGACAGTAGCTCCTTAACCCCCTCCGCTCGCCGGAAATAGCTCCGCAACCCCCTCCACTCGTCGGACAACTACTGTGTCACCCCTCAGTTGTCATTCCGATGATTTCTGTGGTCTGGGGTTTGTTTTTAATTTATTTAATTATTTTTATTTGTTTAATCGTTAATTAATTGAGTGAATTTGTTTTTGTTGTTAATCAATTTATTTAATTGATTTTGTTTAAGTGTTAATTAATTAATTTAGTTAGTATTGAATTTTTTTACCTATTTATTAATTAATTAAATTTTTTAGTTGTTAATAAAATTATTTAATTGATTTTGTTTAATTATTAATTAATTTATTTAGTTATTATTGAACTTGTTTATTTAATGATGATTTTTAAATTTATGGACCGCTAATGTTTTACTGGGTTGGCATTGATGTTAGATGGTCTATTGTTTTAGGACCTTTTTGACGGATCCGTATGGTGCGACTGTTGCACAGCGGGATTTTTGCGTTGTTTCACTGTTTCATACATACTTTGAGGTTGGTGGTTTTTCATGTTTAGGTTATCTCATCAACTACTCTACTAGTTTAATTAAATTGATATGTCTTTTATTTACATGCTTCTATGAGTTTTTGGTTTTGGTTGGTAGGATTTGGTGTTTTATTTTTATTAGCAGATTGTTTTGGTTGTCTGGCTTTTACTATTTTGTGCCTTTGGTCATTGGAAAAAAATGTTGTAGTTGAAGTTTGATTCCTATTACAGTCCAAGTGTGTGTTCGAGTGAGTCTTGGAACTCATGATTGTGTTGTTTTATTTTCTATAAAACTACTAGAACATTTGTTTTCAAATTCCGGTTAAACTTTATTTTGGTTCTTGGCATTGTGTAGTTATTTGACTGTGTAGTTCTTGCACGTTGTGTTTTGGTTTCAAAGGATTTATGTCGTGTGTAATACCTTTAGTGGTTGTTTGTTTATTCATTTATATTGAATGTGTATGTTTGATGGTTGACTTAGTTGACATCCTAGGTGTATGGTGTTTGACTTAGTTGAAATCCAGGTGTGTTGTGTCTTGACCATGATGAGTTGGGTGACCTTTGAACGTCGAGCACAAAAGGGGAAGCCTGGGTACTAGGTGGGCGGACTAGACTAGCGGGGTAGTGATACGGGAGTGGCTCCAGTCCAGTTTCACTGACAGGGATTGATTCTTACAACACTAACTAAACTATGTATGATGACTAGAGACCACTAGGTTATGGAGGTGTTTCCCTACTAGTGGCTCTTGCACAGGAACGTATGATATGGATTCATTGGTACATTGTGATGTGAAGTTCAAGGGCCCCACACAGCTTTAGTCCCTTAGGGCCTCTCCCACTTTTGTTGCTCATGTATGATTATATACTCATCACTGGTTGATTGTGTGATTTCTGTGGTGTAAAAAAAGGTAAAATTTTTTTCATTTTCTTTTTGTACCAAAAACCCTCGTTCCCTATTTGAAACTGTCTTTCATTAAAAACTATTGTCATTAAAGTTGTTAGTGCATTTCTTTATTTTCTATAATTCAAGCCTCCAAACTCTTTTGGTCACCTAAACTTTACATGCAGAATCTTTTCTATGGTGCCAACCTATTGAGCGATTGGTCACACCCTACTTACACCCTTGGGTGTAAGTAGGTCTGATTATGTCTGATACAGGGAAAGGCTAAGGTTTTCAGAGCGGTGGTCTGAGTTGTCAGCTGATTCTTCTAAATTGGCGTTGGTGGTGAAGGTCGGACGGTGGTATCCATCCATCAGGTGATGGTTGCTGACATGGTTTTTGGTCACCCCGTTTTGGATTTAGTTGTTGTTGGGTTGTAGTTTTTTTTAATACAAACTTGTGTTGTTTAATGACTTGTGGTTGCAACGCTGTTTTTGATTTCAGTTTACTTGTGGTTATTCCTAGTTGTTTTTACAGGTAAACCGTTCCCAATGTTTCAATTTGATACCTCGGAACTTGTGCTAGCCCGTGGGGATCGGGAACACCCTTCAGGCCCTGCCGCGGGCCGGGTCGGGCATCGGGCTGATGATGACCCGACTTGGTTCGTGACATTTCAACATGGTAAGGTTATAGATTCCTTCTAAAATTAGACTCCATATTATTGAAAACAAAACCTACTATAGAATAAAACATAGGATTTCAAAGAAAAACAACACTATATCATAAATTCAAAAACTCAACACACAAACACATCCTTCATTCCACTTCCTTATCATTCAATTGACAATGCTTGATCATCATATTCCATAATACATTATTAATATAATAAATAATTGTAATTAAACCCTTATGATTCATAAATATCAACCCAAAAATGTTTCCTATATAAAACATATGAAAATAACTCATATATTAAATCCCGACATCAGTATTTTATTGGTATCCCCTTTTGACTTCTAACATGATGCACAACATCCAGAATATAAATGATCAATTCCTTTTTATAATTTCAGGTTTTGAATGATTTTTTAAACATGATATTTTGAAATAAAATAAAAAAGATACATTTAAAAATAAAATATTTGGATAAATGAATAGCTATTTGATAATTTAAATAGTTTCTGGTAGGTGATTAGAATACTCAAAAAACATTCAAATCCTTTGAATAGTATTTTTTAATAATAGTGATAATAAAATCATCCAAAAGGGTTAAAATGGTTGTGCAATATCTCTTTCCTTACATCCTTATATATTACCCTTATTCTATAGAAAACAATATCATTAAAACATGAAATTAGTTATAACGTGTCAACATGATAAAAAAATATCAATATAAACTCTATAATACTTTAACCATCAAATCCTTTCTAACTATATCAATTTCCATTATAAATGTAATCTCCAAAAATAACATTATTTAACATAAAATTTCATCACATAAAGCCTCAAAATGTATTATAAGACATTAATTTTTAGATTAACCCTAAACTTATAAACTTGTGATGATATCCATAACTTTTATGAAAACATTGTAAACACCAAAGTGATCTAAACCATCATCTAATACCTAATATAACGACCAGACAATAAAAATATCTTATTCTAATGTTTTTTAAATAGAATTTACATTTATGGATATTTTTTGTTTGAATTGTTAGATAAATAGGAAAAATGATTACAAATTATACCCATACATTACATGTGGACTCTTATACTCCGTATCCATTTTTTCCACCAAATTAATCCCTTTTAAAATAAAACATGATTTCTTTTCGAGACACATCTTGATTTATTTCATCATGAAATTTTCATTGTCCATACAAATCTTAAGAACGATGAAAAATATATTAAAATAAGGAATGATAATCAAAAGCGTAGTAAGGGATATAAAATAGGGATTTAACCCATTATTCAATGAATATTTTAAACTCCTGAATTTTGATTCAAAATAACATACATGTCACCCAAAAAACATAAACTCTATAACACACATCAATAAATAATAAGGTTCCAAAAAAACTTCTTAGAAATCATAAAACATAAAGGTATCTTGTCGAATCCATATCAAACTTATATAATAGCTTTCACGACTAAATATTAAATAACCTTCATGGTTTCATTTGGAGTTATCATCATAGTATATTCCCTTTATCACTTAAGTGAAACCCAACTAATTAACCCCATATCATTACCCAATGAATTGGATAGATATCATGGGATAACCCACCCTCAATTTATCACAAAACCACCCATATACATAATCAATTCCCAAGAACAATAACATAATTATGACACATAAAACAGCCATAAATGAAAAATAAAATTTACAATTCAGAATCACATTTTATTTTTACAAAGCTGAACACTCATAAATGAAAACATGTTATTTTAAAATAGTAGAGACCCATAGCTTGATGTACATTGAAATTACATTACTTTTGCGGAATACTTAACACAATACAAAAAAGGAATCCCAAAGACCGTATTAGTTTAGTGTCTTTGGAAACTAAGAACATAATCTTCTAGTCATGGTGAAAGATCTTCAACATCTCCCATAAAGATCTTCGACTCTTGTTTTCTTACCTAAAACCTTTCTATATATCTTGGGGAAAAGAAAAAATATAAAGGGTGAGCTCAAATGCTCATTAAGGGTAAAAATGGATAAAATAAAACAAACTATATACATATTAACATATAAACATGAACATAATGTTTAAACATCAAGATCTTGAGTTGTGAAACCAATATGAGAGTATGTAAGGCATATATCATAAAGGAACATTAATCATGATAAAATAGCATTTGAATAAAACATGTAATTTTGGAAACAGTTAATCACACGATATGATTTCCATAGTAGCCAAGGCATTGCTTCCAAGACAATCATAGTGGACAAAGTCGCTTATTGAATCGAGTTCACTCCTCGTTCCAGTCCTGTATCACAAAACTGGATTAACTTGTCGTTCCAGCCAAGTCTATCTCATGATATATAAATATTTACCTAGTGAATTGGAGGGATATATAGTTCCCACCCATCTCAAAATGAAATCATTCTTACTTGTGCCACAAAATAAGCATAAAACATCCATCATAACCTAAATAATAAAATGGGTTTTATAAACATCATCCCATCATCACATAATCCATATAAAACAAATGGATATCATTTTGTCACAAGAAAAATCACACCATGTAAATAATAGAGACATTATACTTGAAGCATAAACATGCTAAATAATGTCATCTTAGATGGAAAATAGTTTTGATAAAAAACATGAAATTAATTCTTGAGGAATTTTTTTTTTCTTCTTCAAAATCATTTTCTTTTCACACAATTCCACACAATTTTAAAATAAAAGGATTTTATTTTAAATAACCAAGAAAAATTGTAGATGAAGATTCATTAAAATTAGGCATTCTGAAACTGTAAAAATAAGTTCATGCCGTATAAGTTTAAAAAACATTCTCCTCATACTTTTTCCTCAAAAGTCAAAGAGCTCCTCATATGGTAAACAGAAGAAAGATTCTTTCCATAACACAATGTAAAAGTAAAATATGGGTAAACATGAATTAAAAAATACATGGAATAATGTTAATCACTTTTTAAAAAACTTTTTATGGATAAGGATGAAAAATATAACCCTAGTAAATACTTATGTGTAAGCAACTTGGATAAAGATGAGATTGAAAAATTATCCCTTACCTTTTGTCCAATTTCTTCCGCATGTGTCTGAGACTCCTGTATAGTGGGTTTAAACATATTATTAAATTTTAAAAAAAACCATTATAATATTTATGATATCATATATGATTCACTTATGACTCTATATTACCCGTTCATTTGTCAATTCCATGTTAAAGCAGTGTTTTAGGTAAAATCGTTTCATTTATCATACGTTTCTAAACGTGTTTTTGTTGATATTATTATTAATTATATCATGATTTACGTAATTGAAGAAATTAAAACATGATTTATATATCATATATATTCAGTATATATATATAATAGATATATAAATGAAATGAAACACACCATTCATGGAGACGGTAGGTCGTACGTACGCATGAACGTTGTTTTCCTTTCCTTATTGACTTGAATGGAATTAAGTAGATGTAACACACACACACATATATATATAAAAATCTAGTATAATTATTATGTCATGTATATCACTATTCTTCATTATATAAACTTTATAATCATTCTTGAATTGTTAACATGGAAAATGAATCTCATCGCGTCGTGGAGATGGTAATCCGTACGTACGCACGAGCGATGATATAATTCCCATTATTATTTAATTAAATTGGCGTAGATAATATCTCAGAATTAGTATCATGTTATAATAACCATATATAGTTATTATTTCCACCATTATACCCATCCAAGTATGGTGGTGGTGGAAAAACAGATTACACCACAGCGTGGAGACGGTATTCCGTACGTACGCGCGCGCGGTGATTTTGTTTTCCGTATGATGAATAGAAGGTAAAATGGGGTTGTTTCATATTTATAATAACATATAAGTATATTAGTTATACTTATGATATTACTTCATAATGAAACAACTAAAGAAGAAGAAGTAGAAGAATAATTAAACTTGAAAGAATCGGTAGAAAAGATTATCTCTTCTTTGACTCGCCTCCTCTTAACCTCCCCTTTGGGCACTAAAGTTGGTCTTTGAAGAAGACCAGAACCTCTATTGCGTTTTTATGGAAGTGGAGAAGTTAAATGGGCAGGGTTTTGCTGAGCTTGAAGGCTCAATTTGTGTTAAGAGGAGAGGGAGGAGGTTCCCTTTTATAAGGGAGGAGAGGGGCACATTGGGAAACCTCAAAAATATTAATTTAATATAAATTCAAACCCCACTTAAAACAACCAAAATGAACCAAATATGAATCTTAGAAGAGATTTGGATGTATTTTCATCAACCAATAAATGTTATACATGTTGTAAATTTATTTTGAACCTTATCAACTTGATTTATCCTTATTTAATCTATTTAATATTTTTGTGGTAATAATATTCTAAAATTTAAATTGTTATAAATAATTACTTTTTGGTTCTTAATTGTCCATAATTGTATACTTTATGAAGTTTTAGACCACATAAATTTCAATATATAATTTTTAAATATTTTTTGTGGTTTTTAAACAATTTTATAATATGTTATTTTTATAAAACAATAATAGTGTCAATTTTGACACTATTCATTTATTTGAATTTAAATAAATTTCACATAGAGGATATATTCAAAAAAAATTAATAGAATCCTAAAATTTTATATTCATCTAGAAAATTTGTGGATAACATTAATTATTTGATATAATATTTATTTTATCATTTTTAAAACAATTTCTTTGATATTTCAACCAATAAAATAATTTCGGCATCACTATTGTGTCATCATTAATGATATTTATTTAATCCCTAAAAATTATAAATAAATTCTAATGATTTAGATAATTTTATTATATTTCTATATACTATTCATGTTTTAATTTTTATGAAGTTTATCACTAAATTAAAATTATTATACTTATAAGATATATGAGAGTGACATGTTGTCACTTTCTTTGGTTTTAATAATAAGTATATAATTTTCATTGTACAAAGTCCATTAAATTAATATATTCCGACCCTTAGATGATATGGGTCGACTTTTATTCATCCAATAGAATTTTGGTAGGTGTTAGGGTAATTTTATAACCTTATTTTTACCCTTAATTGCCCGATTTACCTTTAACTGTAGTAAATAAAAAATATCGCAGTTTCTATTCATAATATCAAAAAATTTAAAAGTAACCTATTAAAATAATTTAGACCCACTGAATCAAAATATGTAATACATTTTTCAAAATTCATAACACATAAGTTTAATTAATTAATTTAAAATTAATCCTGCTGTTGAGAAAACGGGTTTCAAAAGTTAAAATGTTGCAAAAGATTGAAATGTTTTTACCTATGAATTCAATGTAAAATTAATCATAATGACCTAAATTTTATTAATGGTAAAAATAAATTATATTTATAATTTAAAACCATTCAATATTACAATTTAACCATATAAATTATCTCGATGAAAAAAGTTGTGTTTAATTAAAATTTAGCGTATTTTTACTATTCATCAAAATATGAAGGTTATCAGAATAATCCCAAATATTTATCCAAAGTAAATTTTTATATCCTGATTCCAAGGAAGAAGTTTTATTTGTCAAATTTAACTTATAAGAATGTCAAAAACTATATTTAATATTGTTGCGCCATCAGAAGGCGGTAAAACTGTATTTTTTTTTAAAAATACTTATTTTACCTGAAAATTTTATTTTATTCTCATACCATGTTCTATAATATGTGAAAGATGAATTTATAATGTCATAAAATTCAAAATGTAGTTACTAATATTCATAACGGCTAGTTCATAATAATATTATAACAATATATCATTGTTTATTGAAACTCAGTATTGCGTACAACACAGGCAATCGAGGAAGGTCTTTCTTTCATGCAACACAAGCCAAAAATAGTGTTTCTGTATACTACAAGCTAGTACGGTGTTTTGTATAGCGCAATCTAATCTTGTTGTAGTGTAAAACACAAGACATAAAAGAAATTAAAAAGAATATTTCTTATAAAAGTTCGGGGGGTTACATTCTACCCCCTTAAAATGAATTTCGCCCTAGAAATTCGTCGGGGTTATAAATGGTTTACTACATGAAAGTTTCTTTCATATAAACCCACATCGTAAAAAGGAATACCAAAACTTAATTTAAAAAACTATAGTATGAAATGTAACGTTTACCCAAATTAACTCATCACTGGGTTTCGAAATAGGATAACATAAGTAAAAAAATGGATATGGAAGAGAAATCTAACCATCATGTTCTGATGGAGAGTGGTAGAAAACATGGCTATGAAAAATCCAAAAATCACAAATCCATAAATTTGTGTTGATCTAATGTACCATATAATTCATTGAATTTGAGGTTACTAGGACAACATTTTTTGTTTTCAAGATCATTTCCCTAAATTTGAATAATTTTTTAATTAAAATAAATACTTTCTTGATTTTGGTACAATCCCACAGTGGGTTGTAACTTGAACACTTTTCACTTTATCTCTTAAAGAAATGAAGTTGAATTTGTCTTCTGTGAAGTGTTAGCAGATCATGCGATAGAATGATAGGTCATTCCATCTGACTCAACCGTAAGGTTAGAAAAATTTATATACATAAGTCCATATTATGGTGAGATTAATCGTATATGGTTGAAAAATGGCCTTGTACTTCATCTATCATACTGCTTAATAAAATAAAACTAGTTTATGCTAACCAGGGACTTCTTATAGGCCAGCGGTAGGCAATAAAGGCATGTCTCACTTCGGTTGTTCAATTCCCACAACCTTGTCTGATGCAACGAGTTTTCATTTATCCTGCAGGTTGTTTTTTCTAAAACATTACTATTATAACATTCAAGAAAAAAGGTTCTAACCTTAAACAATACTATCTAATTTCCAATCTTTAGGCTTATCCAAAATACTTCTATCCAATATTATAGTGTAATGTAAATGATTACTAGAAATGTCATCTACCGAGCATGTGAATACCATCATCTATCATATGATATATCTTGTTGGGCACATTCCAAACATGTGAATAACATAATCATGTATTCTCTTGAAAAATGAATACTCATTGAACCTTAGTGAAAACATGAATTCTGTCAAAAGTTAAGTCTTTCCACATAAACAAATCCCAAATTTTCTATATACTCAAACCAACATATCACTTTTTCCTTATATCAGTCATGAGCTCATTAATACTATCAAACATATTATTTTCTCCTTATCCCTTCATTATGTGCATATCATCTGCTTTCCAAAAATATTTCAATCACTTTTCATGGTTACTGGTACTATATAATTATTGAAAACCACAATCAACTAATACATATATATTCCAATATTCCACAATACTATAAATTAGATTATGCAACATTATTTTGGAATCCCGTTACATAAACACATAATCATTCCACCACATCATTTCCATACTCGAAATCAAAAATAATGATCACATGTGACTTCCCTTTGTCCTTTTCCTTAAGAGGTTTCTCACGTCGATCATCATTAACCCTTGGATTAGGGCATTGATTATCATAATGCCCCATTTCCTTACACTTGAAGCATTGAAGTGTTGGTGGATCATTCCTTGTTGTTTTTTTCTGTATTCAGTTCATTTGAAACCTTTTTCCCATTACTTCAGCACTTATCTGCTCAATGACATTCTTTTCCACACTTGAAACATTTTCTAGTTCCTTTTAGACAATCTCTAATATGCTTTATTCCACACTTTGATCATAAAAAACATTCACCTTCTTTTCATCATTGTTCTTAGATTTTTCTTTGAACTCCATCTTTCATTTTTTTTCAAAACCGAGAGATGGATATGTAATACCAAATTCCAGTTCTACCTTGATAGCACAATGCACCATTTATTAATAGCTACTGAAGTCTCTTATAGCTAATTCCCTTCAAAGACTTGGTTTTAATCCACTGAAGAATCGATCAACATTACTTTCAGGTTGGATGATAAATCCAGATGCATACCTTTCAAGCCTTGTAAAAATTTTCTTCTATATACCAACAGATTCATCATCCTTTTGCTTAATCTCAAGGAACTCTTTTTTCATCCTTGATCGAAGAATATGAGGGAATTTCTAATTGAAAAACAAGTTCTTGAACTCATCCCATTCCATGGATTCAATTTCATCTTGGGGCCTTATATTCATAATTAGAGTCCACCACTTGTATGCTTCACCATGTAAACGGTAAATAGCCATAATGATTTTTT
Source organism: Viscum album (assembly GCA_963277665.1). Classification (NCBI taxonomy): domain Eukaryota; kingdom Viridiplantae; phylum Streptophyta; class Magnoliopsida; order Santalales; family Viscaceae; genus Viscum; species Viscum album. The sequence goes on from OY728153.1 coordinate 1,966,435,495, forward strand.
CATGTTCTGAACAGCGATGTATGGAAAATATCTTTTCAATGGTACTGATCCATTGTTCAGCAATAGGTGGATCAGAAAACCCACTGAAAGAAGGTGGACGTTTCCTCGTGATGGACTCAATAGAATATTGTTCCATTATCTACCCATTTGTAAGTCCAAAATGATTCACAAATTGGGTAAGTATAGAAATAATATTTTTCACTCCATCTCCCATAACATTGGTTTATTCAAGAGGACAATCATTGCATTTTCCATTACATTGACCAACACGGTTCCTTCAGGTTCCAGCCATTGTCTAAAACCCAAATAGAATAGTCGGACAGGCAGAAATCATGCTAGGAAAACAACATAATAAAGGGGGATTACCTTCTATATATAAAATACAAGTTTTAATTCTATTATCTTTACCATAGTTCTAGGACTATAACCTATACTTATACTTAACCTTAGAGACATCCCTAGGCATACCTTAGAAATACCTCTAGGGATTTCACTAAAGTTTTAGTATCATAGTTTCCATAGGTAAACTAAACCTGGATCTGATACCAACAGTAGATACCCATATCTTGATGTACATAGAAATTACATTACTTTTGAGAAATACTTAATACATTACAAAAATAGATGCCCGAAGACCGTATTAGTTTAGTGTCTTTGGAAACTCAGAACATAATCTTCTAATTATGGTGAAAGATCTTCAACATATCCCATAAAGATCTTCCACTTTTGTTTTCTTACCTAAAACCTTTCTTTATATCCTAGGGAAAAGAAAATATATGAATAGTTATCTCAAGTTCTCAGTAAAGGAAAACATGGAGAAAATAAAACAAACCATATACATTTGAACATATAAACATGACCATAAAGTTTAAACATCAAGATCTAGAGTTGTGAAATAAATCTTGGAGTATTTAAGGCATAGATCATAAATTAATATTAATCATGATAAAATAGGATGGGAATAAAACATTTAATTTTGGTAACCATTAATCACATGATATTATTTCCATATTATCCATGTCATTGCTTCCAAGACCATCATAGTGGAAAAATTCCCTTACTAAATCGATTTCACTCCTCGTTCCAGTCCTGTATCACTGAACAGGATTAACATGCCATTCCAGTCAGGTCTATCTCATGAGATATAAATCTTTACCCAATGTATTGGAGGGAGATAAAGTTCCCACCCATCTCATAATTAAATCATTCTTACTTGTTCCAAAAAATAAACATAAAACAGTCATCATAACCCAAAGAATAAAATGGGTTTCATAAACATCATCTCATCATCACATAATCCATATATAAGAAATGGATATCATTTATTTATAAGCAAAAATCACACCATGTAAATAATAGAGACATTATACATGAAACGTAAAAATTCTAAATAATGTCATCTTAGATGGAAAATAGTATTGATAAAACACTTGAAATTAATTCTTGAGGAAAATATCCTTTCTTCTTCAAAATAATTTTATTTTCACAAAATGCCACTCAATTTTTAAAAAAAGGAATATTATTTAAAATAACCATGAAAAATTGTAGATTAATATTCATGAAAATTATGAGTTAGTAAGCCTTAAAAATCCATCCATGCCGTATAAGTTAAAAAAACATTCTCCTTGTACTTTTTCCGGAAAAGTAAAAACGTTCCTCGTATGGTAAACAAAAGTATGATTCTTTCCCTAACACAATGTAAAAGTCAAATTGGGGTAAAAATTAATTTATACATAAATGGAAGAATATTAAAAACTTTTTGAAAAACATTTTATGGACATGGATGAAAAATATAACCCTAGTAAATACTTATGTATAAGCAATCTCAGATAAAAATGAGATTGGAAAATTATCCCTTACCTTATGACCAATTTCTTCTGTATGTGTCTGAGACTCTTGTATGGTGGGTTTAAACATATTATTAACTTGTAACATAACCATAATAATATTTATGATATCATATATGATTAACTTATATCTTTATATTACCTGTTCTTTTGACAATTCCACGTTAAAGCAACGTTTTGGGTAAATTTGTTTCATTTATTGTATGTATTTGTACCTATTGTTATTGATATTGTTATTACTTATATCATGATTTTCTAACTTCCAGAATGTAAAAAATGATTTATATATCATATATATTCAGTATATATATATATATATAATAGATAGATAAATTAAATGAAACACACCGTTCATGGAGACGGTAGGTCGTACGTACGCATGAACGTTGTTTTCCTTTCCTTATTGACTTGAATGGACGTAAGTAGATGAAATATATATATATATATATATATATAAATACAGAATCATTATTATTTAATATATATCATTATTCTTCATTATATATACTTTATAATCATTATTTAATAGTTAACATGGAAAATGAATCTCATCGCGTCGTGGAGACAGTAATCCATGCGTACGCATGAGCGATGATATCGTTCCCATTATTATCGAATGGAATTAGAGTGGATAATATCTCAGAATTATTATAATGTTATAATAACCATATATATTTATTTTTTATACCATTATACCCATCCATGTAAGGTGGTAGTGGAAAACAGATTACACCACGGCTTGGAGACGGTATTCCGTATGTACGCACGCGCGGTGATTTCGTTTTCCATAGGATGGATAGAAGGTGAAATGGGGATGTTTCATATTTATAATAAAATATCATTATATTAGTTATTGTTATGTTATTACTTTATAATGAAACAACAAAGGAGAGGAAGTAGAAGAATAATGAAACTTTAATGAATCGGTAGAAGAGATTACGTCTTCTTTGACGTGCCTCCTCTTAACCTCCTCTTAGGGGACTAAAGTTGGTCTTTGAAGAAGACCAGAACCTCTAGTAGGTTTCAATGGATGTGTAGATGTGAAATGGGTGGGGTTTTTCCAAGCTTGAAAACTCAAATTTGTGTGAAGAGGAGAGGGAGGAGATTCCCTTTTATAAGGGAGGAGGGGGCACCTTTGGAAACCTCAAAAATATTAATTTAATATAAATTCAAACCCCCCTTAAAACATTCAAAATTACTCAAATCAGAATCCTAGATGATATAGGTTTGTAATCCCATCAACCAAAAAAATTTAGACATGTTGAAAATTTATTTTAAACCTTATGAACTTGATTTTTCCTTATTTAATCTATTTAATTTTTTGTGGTAATAAAAATTTAAAATTAAAATTGTTATAAATAATTACGTTTGTGTTTTGAATTGTCCATAATTGTATACATTATGACATTTTAGACCATATAAATTTCAATTATTAATTTTTAAATATTTTTGTGATTTTTAAACAATTTTATAATATTTTATGTTTATAAAAAAACAATAGTGTCAATTTTGACACAATTCATTTACTAGAATATAAATAAATTCCACACTGAAGATATATCCAAACAAAATTTTTTAATATAATCCTAACATGTCATATTAATCTAGAACATTTTTGGAGAACATTAATGAGTTCATATATTATTTTTTTAACATCTTTAAATTCATTTATTTGATATTTCAATCAATAAAATAATTTCTATATCACTATTGTGTCATCATTAATGATATTTATTTAATCCCTAAAAATTATAAATAAATTCTAATGATGTAGATAATTTTATTATCATTATATATAATATTCATATTCTAATTTTAATTAAGTTTATCACTAAATTAAAATTATTATACTTATAAGATCTAAGAAAGTGACATGTTGTCATTTTTTTTGGTTTTAATAATAATTATATACTTTTCATGGTAAAAAGTACATGAAATAAATCTATTTTGACCCTTAGGTGATATGGGTCAACTTTTATTAATCTAATAAATTTTTTTCAGTTGTTAGGGTAATTTTATAATCTTACTTTTACCCTTAATTACCCAATTTAACTTTAACTGTAGTAAATAAAAATTACCGTAGTTACTATTCATAATATCAAAAAAAAAAGTAACCTATTAACATAATTTGGACCCAATGAGTCTAAATATGGAATCCATTTTTCAAAATTCAAAACACAGATGTTGCAGAATTAATTTAAAATTAATCCCACTGTTGAGAAGACGGGTTTTAAAAGTTAAAACGTTTCAAAAGATTGAAATGTTTTTACCTATGAATTCAGTGTAAAAAAATGATAATGAATAATATTATATTAAATGATAAAAAAATATTCTATTTATAATTTAAAAACATTCAATATTATAATTTATCCATATAAATTATCTTGATGAAAAAAGTTGTTTTTAATTAAAAGTTATCATATTTTTATTATTCATCAAAATATGAAGGTTATCAGAATAATCTCAAAAATTTATACAAAGTAAATTTTTATATCCTGATTCCAAGGAAGAAGTTTTATTTTTAAAATTGAACTTATAAACATTTCAAAAACTAGATTTAAAGTGGGTGTGCCATCAAAAGGTGGTAAAACTATATTTTTTTTAAAAATACTTATTTTACATGAAAAATTTATTTTGTTCTCATACAATGTTCTATAATATGTGTAAGAGGTATTTATAATTTCATAAAATTCAAAATGTAGTTATTACTATTCATAATGGCTAGTTCATAATAATATTATAACAATGTATTCTTGTTTAGTTAAACTCAGTATTGCGTACAACACACACTATTGAGGAAGGTCGCTCTTGCGTGCGACACAATCCAAGAATAGTGTTTCCATATTCTACAAGCTAGTATGGTGTTGTATATAGCGCAAGCTAATCCTGTTGTAGCGTACAACACAAGATAGAAAATAAATTAAAAAATTTCTCTCTCATAAAATTTAGTGGTGTTACAAAAATAATATGGAAATAATATAAAGGAATAACCAAAAGATTAAATATACATGAGTGAAATAAATTCAATTCATGGTTTATATGTTAAAAAGATTCATTTTTGGTTTTATAAAAGTAGTTTAAATTGTAGATTTTAAAGTGGTTTTTAAAAGAATGTACCTTACAATGATCCCTTTATGAAAACATTTGAGATAAATTCAAATGTTACCATTTTAAAACATTCATTTCTATAAAAATAAAATCAAAAAAATATTTTTATAATATTTACATTAATTAAACATATTTATTTGAATAATTCATTAAAACACATAAAACAATGTTTTATTTAAAAAGTTCCTTACCTTGGCTCTAAATCATCTCATATATTCATTATCTTCGTAAATAATAGATTTAAGATAATTTATTTATTTAGAAACATTTTCATTTTTATTATTCCTTTTATATCAGTTGTTACAATGTTATAACAATTACATAATTTTTATGTTTATATTCGATGTTTGGTCAATATTTAGTACTTGAGTCAAAAATGAACTTGGTTTGATGTCAATAGTCTTTATGGTCATAAGTACATCATCCCCATAATAATTTTAATTATATAATGATTACTTTTGTACATAAATTATACTTTTAAATCAAACCATTAATTATGGAAATGAAAAAGTAACAAGGTTCTAATCATGGAGGCGGTAGGTTGTATATACTTGTAAGAAACGTTTTCCATTTTTAATTGATCATTATGGAAAGAATGTAAGTATTTTTTTACCTTTGTACAATAAAAATAACTATATTAATATCATATTAATCATTTAAATGTAATTATATATATCATATAAGTGATTTAGTGAAAAAAATGAATCATCTCACTTCGTCGAAATGATGGTTCACACATATGCATGAACGACATTATCATTTTTATGTGAATAGAAATTAAGAATATAATTGATATAGTATTATATTATAATAAATAATATATAACTAGTATCACAAATGAACAAAAAATTCCATAATTATAACCATTCATGAGCGATGGTTAGGGAAAATAATTTATATCGATTTGTTGAGGTGATAGTTCACACATACACGTGAATGATTGATTCATTTTACACTTTATAGTATTGGAAATGAATTTTTGTGATTATATTAACATAATAATATCTAACTAAATTCTGGATACTAGATTTATTATTTCATCATGTTTAGAGAATATTTGAAGGACGATGAAGAAGAAACAAAATAGAAATAGTTATTTTATAAAGATACCATTCCTTCATCATCATATATTTATTTTTTATTAATAAACAATTTTGTGGGAAAAGTGGGAAACCACAAGAGTACACAAAACATCAAGAATCCTTATAATAAATAGATAAATCTTTAAAATGCAGTTTAAGCCTTTAAGAGACCTTACCTCTGACAAGACTCCATTGAGGAGTGGTAGCCCACCCATTCTGTTCGTCTTTGAGGGTGTCTGTTAAATATATTGACAACTTGTCCCAAAAGTGAATGAGGACCTCCATTGAGATATTATTCCCAATAAATCCATGATTCAAAATTCCACATTTTTTGTTGATCCAATAATCGTGTTCTGAATTTAATGTACACGAGACATTCCTCTCAACCTGCCTATCAAATTACTCTTGTAAAGAATCGACATTCATATACTTATCTAAGAATTATTAATTATCATTCATGATGGTTTCCCACACATCACATTCAATCATTTCCATTACACAATGAAGGCTATAAGGATTCATAGTCTCCTTTTCATCAAGTGCCAAATGCTTCGCTGAATAATTGTCTTTACTCAAAGAGTGATATTATAAAGGATTGGACTCCTTCATAGGTGGATTGAATTTTCTTGAGGATCTAGTAACTGGAGTATGTGGTAAATTTCAATAATCTATCCATCTATGTGGTCTCTTTATGTTCATAATAAAACATTCTAAATCAATAATAGTGATCTAACCCTTCCTTAAAGCAGATCTGAGATAGTCCTCCTCCATGTTCTCTTCCTTGGTCTCAATGAGGGAGTCTGAGGAATAATTCATATCCTTCTAGGAGGCCTCCACTTCTTGCCAATCCTCATAATATTGTCCCACTGTTTCACCGAACACAGCAAAAAAATTTCGAGGATTAATGTCCATTCCCCCATACTTAACATTCTCTGTATAAGACTGACTTTCCTGTAAGGCCTTCACTGGCAGTTCTGAACCACTTGGAAGCTCGAATCCACGACCCATATGTAACGTCCCGATCTCGGGTGCCACTCAACGGGTGCCCCAAACCCATTTTTCAACGTGACCTCAAACGTATTTCCCCAAACGCCATAGGCTGCCTACTAGCAATGAGGGCCCAGTTCTAATAGTGGCGATACTATGCCCTCATTTGTCAATGTGTAGCACAGCAGAATACGAAATAAAACATACAACGAACAGCGGAAGCAGTATAACATACACAACGGAATTAAACAACAAAAATGGATACAACCAACAGTATATAAATAATGATGCTACATGTCTCAAGTCCTAAGATTAGGTTCTAAGAAAACAGCCAGAACAAGTTATACCTCAATACAGTACAACAGAAAATAGAGTACAACAAAGCAAAGCAAATAGCTGGCAGCGGCATCGCGAGCCTAGGCTCGGTCCCATGCCCTCCTACTCCTCAGCAACAGTCAAGTACTTGTATAGGGACTCTTTCCCCTATCTATACCAGCAGCAATGTAATCTGTTTGGGCTGAAAAGCGTGACCCAAACAGGGTGTGAAAAATATATCTCAGTAGGCACCCACCAAAGGCCCGTGCCCAAATGCGCATAAGCATGCAACAACAATGTCAAAAAGTAAAATGCAATAAAGTAAGCAGTACTGAAAAGTAACTAACTTAACAATTAAATTTCCAATTTATTATTCATTTAACCCATTAAATTTAGTATCGTTCTGTCCTTAACATCACCAACCCCTCAGGCCAACCAGTATCTCGCCCTCAGGCTAATATAGTGAACCACGCCCTCAGGCTATACAGAATCTCTCCCCCAGGCTATAAATAATCTCTCCCTCAGGCATTGTAACATAATTCTCACCCTCAGGCATACGAAGTGTCTCCCTCAAACACATAAGTCAAGCCCTCAGGCACGAAAGGTTGCCCTCATGTGGAATAACGACATCCCTCAGGCTAATACAGTCACGCCCTCAGGTTAATATAGTACAGTGCCCACAGGATAATCACAACAACTCCCTCAGGCTAAGAGGGTAATAGATCCATGACCAATAGGTAAAAAAGCAGTAAACAAGAAATTCATCTCAAGGAAATTCTACAATTACTACATTAATGGTATACCCTCGGGTATCCTGGCCAAACGGCTAAACAGTGAAACACACCCCGGGGGTGGTTTCGGATCCAAGAAATGATCTCGACCAGCATTTTATTATCATAATTTAATCATCTATGCAATTATAGGCATTAAATATAGCAACGGCCTTAGCCACATGACACCCCAACATGGGTTTGTGGCACAAAAATGCACAAAACACACACACAAAACGCACGACAGTTGGAAAATAAACAAGAAGACACCTACCTTATACGCCAACGAATGCTATACCCGAATTTCGACTCTAGAAACACCCAAGATTGACGTAGATCTAATTAAGAGCAAAACCCATTCAAATGTAAATAACATCCCCTCAGGAAATAATTGATAACAACGGTACCACGAGAGGAGAGGGATTTCCCGTGCGGTTCCAACGAGATCGTCCGAAGCCGAATCGGATTCCAGATGAACACCCGGTGGATCTTCAAAGGTTCAACCTCATCCTTTGGTTCCAAATCGTCTCAAGTGTCTCCTCTACCAAATGAGGTGTCTACTTCCTATTTTAAGCCGAAAAAATGAAGTACACGGTGTGTACATCTGAGTACACGACATGTACTTCTTTCATTTAACTGTTCATTTGGTGGAACCACCACACTATTCATCCGTCAACATGAGTATAGGGCATGTACTCCCAAGTACATGGCGTGTACTGCCGCCCAGCTGGCGGTGACTCCACCGCCTTACTGTTTAAGCCTGCCGACTGACTACACGGCGTGTAAAGGAACACTACACGACGTGTAGTCGGTTCCTACCCCCTTTGTCGCCGGCAAGGCTACATGCCCTGTGTACTCATCCCAACACGGCCACAAGTACACAGCGTGTGAAAAAAGTACACGGCGTGTATTTCCAAAATTTAGGATTTTTCCCCATTTTCCATATTTTCTCAAAAACACTTATGGAAATGGAAAAAAAAGAATCCCACACCTCAAAACTAAGAACCGAGTTATTACAAACATCCCCCATTATAGCAATTTTTCCCCAAATTTCCCTTCCAAGGGTGGTGAAGATAAATCTCAAAACAGCTCTGTCCATTGAGCATGTATGTCGCCCTCCCGCTCCCAGGTCTCGTCCTGCACTCGGCCATGCTGCCAAAGCACCCGTACAAGAGGAACTGACCAGCCTCGGAGAACCTTCGTGCTCCTGTCTACGATACAAATCATATGCTACTCAAAGGACGCATCATGATAAAGCTCAACCTCCTCTGGCTAAAAGGCTTGAGAAGGGTCTGAATGATAGCGACGCAACTGAGACATGTGGAAGCCATCGGGCATGGCTCGGTACTGCTGCGGTAACCATAACCGATAGGCAACCATCCCGACTCTCTCAAGAATCTCAAATGGCCCCACATACCGCGGTGAAAGTTTACCCAGTCTCTTGATCTGCTTGTGTCCCAGCCTCGGTGAAACACGCAAGAAAACCTGATCACCGACCACGAACTCCAAAGGTCATCTACGATGATCAGCGTAGGACTTCTGATGAGACTTCGTGGTAGCCATCTGCTTCTGAATCAACTGGACCTACTCATTTGTCTCCTGTACGAGCTGTGGCCCCTGTAAAGCTGCCTCAACTACCTCTAACCAGCACAAGGGTGATTAGAACGACCTACCGTATGAAGCCTCGTATGGTATCGTCTCAATAGTTTCCTGAAAACTATTGTTATAGGAAAACTTGACTAAGGGTATATGCTTCTACCAAGAGCCCCCAAAGTCTAGGATGCATGCACGCAGCATGTCCTCAAGTACTTGTATCGTACGCTCTGATTGGCCGTCGGTGTGAGGGTGGTATGCCGTGCTTAGAAGCACATGTGTACCCAGCGCCCTCTGAAATCTCTTCCAGAAACGAGACGTAAAGAGGGCGTACCTATCTAAAATGATAGAACGAGGGACCCCATGAAGATGGACGATCTCTCGGATATTCATCAATCTGAGCTCGTCAACACCGAAGGTCTCCTTGATCGGCAAGAAGTGATCTACCTTCGTGAGTCTGTCCACAACAACCCACACGGTGTCATTGTCTCAAGGTGACCTCGGAAATACCGTCACGAAATCCATCGTGACATCATCCCATTTCCACTCTGGAATGGGCAACTGTTGTAACATCCCAGCTGGCCTCTGGTGCTTTGCCTTCACCTGTTGACAGGTGGAACACCACGTCACAAAACTAGCTATCTCTCTCTTCATACCCGGCCACCAGTACTGACGCCTCATGTCCCGGTACATCTTGGTAACCCCGGGATGAACTGCCCAAGATGAAGCATGAAACATCTGCATCAGCTCCTCACGTATATCCCTTGGAACCCATACCCGTCCATGGAAATGCAAAACCTCATCATCGCCTATCGTCCAACCAGGAGAAGGGTCTCCACATGCCACCGACTCTCGTAGAACTATGCCTTCTGAATCCGATAGTTGTCTCATCCTCACTCTGTCCAGGAGGGTAGATGTCATAGCTAAAGAGGAAAGATAAGTCTGCCCCTGACTGTCGTGCACCTCCAGATGCATTTCAGAGAACAGAGCCATAAGCTCCCACTCACCATTGGCCTCCTACACTGCCTGTATCTGAGCAATCCTGCCCAGTGCATTGGCTACTGCATTACCTTTACCAGGTGTATAGGCAAGCTCAAAATTGAAGGATTGTAGGTACTCAACCCACCTTCGCTGCCTCAAATTCAAGTCACGCTGAGTGAAGATATACTTCAGACTTTAGTGGTCAGTGAAGACCACAAAATTCTCCCCAATAGATAACGTATCCAACAGCACAACGCATGAACAACGGTTGCCAACTCAAGATCATGCGTCGGGTAATTCCTCTCATGCGGCCTCAACTGCCGAGACCCGTATGCAACAACTCGATCACCCTGCTTCAAAACGGCTTCCCGCCCAATCCCTGATGCAACACATTAAACTGTATAGCTCTTCCCCTACTCTGGGAGTATCAGGATCGGTTCTGATTTCAACCATCCATTCAGGTCCCGAAAATCTATCTCGCAACCTTCTGACCAAACGAACTTCACACCCTTCTTAGTCAAACCTGTCAACGGTGCTGCTAAGTGGGAGAAGTCCTGTATGAAGTGTCTGTAGTAACCATCTAGCCCTAAGAAACTCTTCTCCTCAAACACATTCTTAGGATACTCCCAGGAAACTACTACCCTCACCTTCTCTGGGTCTACTGAAACTCCTACCTCAGAGATGATATGACCCAGGATGTGAATCTGGTCCATCCAAAAGTGCCACTTCCAGAGCTTAGCATACAGCCGATGCTCTCTCAATGTACTAAATATGATCTCAAGTTGGGTGGAATGGTTGTGTCGAGTGTGAGAGTACACCAAGATGTCCACGGATCCTACCACAAAAGAATCAAGATACGGATGGAACACACGATTCATCCGAGCCATGAAAACTGCTGGCGCATTCGTGAGTGCGAATGGCATAACCAAGTACTTGTACATACCATATATGCTCCTGAAAGTCGTGAGAGGTATGTCAGATGGTCTCACGCGTAGCTGATGATATCTGGATCTCTGTTCAATCTTCGAGAACACTCGTGCTCTATGAAGCTGATCAAAAATATCATCAATCCTCGGTAAGGGATATCGGTTCTTAACCGTCAACTAGTTCAGCTTCCGATAATCATCACAAAGTCTAAGGGTACCGTCCGCCTACTTCACAAAAAGAACCGGCGAACCCCAAGGAGAAGTACTGAGTCAGATAATGCCATTTTCATGTAACTCCTCCAACTACGTCTTGAGCTCCTGCAACTCAAGTGTAGCCATCCTATAAGGAGGAATGGACACCAGTGATGCTTCTGGCACAAGATCAATGGAGAAATCCACCTCACGCACCGGAGGTAGACCTGAAAAGTCATCTGAGAAGACATCTCTGAAACGAACAAAAACTGGAGGGAAATCTGTCTGACAAATCCCCTGATCGTCCAGATATAAGCTCGTAATCTAGACGGTGACTCCACCTTGCCCATGATGCTCTGGTCCTGCTCAACTCGCCTGAACATACCATTCTCCCTTGTATAGAAACTCTCTGCCCTATTGTGACGTGAACCACACCCTACGATGATAGCAGTCTACAAAGGCTCGAAAGGGAACAAACTAGTCCATCCCGAGAATGAATTCATAGCTTGTCATCTCTAGGACATAGAGGTCCAAAAGGAAGTGACACCCACCAACCTCAAGGGGTAACTCCTTGCCCTGATGCACACCGACCGTTCTAGTCCTCAAAAGAGCATTTAGCGTCAAGATATCGGAAGAAGTAGAAACCCAGAGCCCAAGGATCTCCACAACGGGTACATATATGAAACTATGTATAGCACCCGTATCGAAAAGTACTGTAGATAAGACAGAAGCTACTAGAATAGTACCTCTGACTGTCGAAGGTCCCGGATCTTGCTCCTTCTGGGTCTGTTGCACTGCATATGCTTCCCCAGTGTCGCGGCCCTGCGACACAGCCTGGCTACCCTGAGTTGTGCCGCCCTACTGCCTCTGAGATCCTGGTGTCTGGCTACCATGGCCACGACCACCATCTCCACCTGGACGCCCAGACGTATTCCAGTTCCCTAACTGGTAAGAAGCCACTGGTCCTGCTCCTTCTCACGAAGTCTGCACAAAACCCCTCTCACTAGCCATCGGTGGATACACCCAGCAAAAGCACTGCAGATGACCCATCTTGCTGCAAGCTCGGCACTCCACTGGGTCACGTGGACACTGCTACCTCTTGTGTCCCTCTTTTCCACACTGGTAGCACCTGATCGGGCCACTTGAAGAGACTGCCTGGCTGGTACTGCCACATTGAGAGAAGTCCATCTGTCTCTTCCTCTTGCGAGTAGAAATGGTACGCGTAACTGGTGCTGAACCAACCTGGCCCATACCACTAGCGTCCTGCAGGTTCCTCTCTGAAATCAGCGCCTGATTTACAATAGCATGTAGAGTAGGCAACATGAATACATTCACCAGCATGCAGATTTCATACCGAAGACCATCCTCAAAGCGTCTAGCTCTCAGTGTCTCATCACCCACCAGCACAGGTGCAAAGAGCTAAAGCTCCGTAAAACGAGCAGAATAGTCCATCACTGACATTGCACCCTCCTGCAGATTCATGAACTCTCGAGCTCTATCTTCCCTTAGCATCTCGAGAAAGAAAAAGTCATAGAAGACTACCTGATAGTCTTCCCACGCCATGTCCCTGTGATGCTCTGACTGGGTGGTAACATCCCACCACCTCTTGGTGGAATCACGCATCATGTATGTCGCGAGCCTGACCCTCCGCCCTGGAGGCATCTCAAAATGCTCAAAAATAGTCTGCATCGACCCCAACCAAGACTCTGCAGCCTATGGTCCACCATCTCTTGAGAATGTAGGTGGATGATGCTACTGAAATATACGTGTAAGATCCTCCATAGATGTGGCATCCTGCAGTTCTCTTTGAAGGGTCTGCATGAACTGTAATAATCCTTCACAGAACTGCACCTTCGCGCCTGTGTCTGGTATAACAGCTGGTGCCTCATCTGGCTCTGCTGGAGGATCAACTGGTAGCCCATGGCCTACCATCTCTGGAGTATAATCGTCGCCACTCTCCTGGCGAACAAATCGCGGTCGTCTAGGCGGCATGACACTACAGGGTCAAAATCATGCCTCAGATTCAAAGTTATTAATGCTGAAACGAAGAAACCAAAATGGGAACAAGAGGAAGATGGAATCTCAAAATTTTCAAAATAAGACTACACGGCATGTACACTGACTACACGACGTGTACATGACATTCCTTCCCCTGCCCGGGTCCTTCTGCACGGCTAAGCCACATGGAACCTGTTTAAAAAAACTACACAGTGTTGATATTATCTACACGACGTTTATGGTGTTATTTTCCAACTGCCTGTGTCGTCTGTGACACGGACGACTACTCAGCTTGACACCACACGGCGTGTTACACCCGCACATGACGTGTCAACAACCCTGTTTCCCCATCAAACAACTAACTCCACACAATCTGTCCACAGACAAGACTGCACGGTGTGTCCCCAAAGGTACACGGTGTGTTCAAGGAATGGTGACACCGGCCCGTGTTGTTAGTTACATGGCCGAGTCCTCAGGTCACACTACACGGCGTGTTCATCATTTGACACGGCGTTTTGAGTCAAGGAGTTCACCGAACCATGTTGTTAGTTACACGGCCGGACTCTAGTCCAACACTACACGGCGTGGACGAAAGCTACACGGCATATTTTACCCAAGCCTTTCCCTACCTCGTGTCACCACCCACATATTTTGTGACATGGGAAGATACTACATGGCGTGTACTTAGGGTACATGACATGTACTCAAAAAGTTCATTTTTCTTCCCGAACAGAAGTCCATACACGGCGTGTGTAAAAATATCACACGCCGTGTATACTAGGTTTCTGGATAGTATGCCTCAGAAACTTCTCCATAACACAGAAAATACTGAAACCCAACACCTAAGTGTCAAATTCCGACCCGTGGGGGCCCATACTCCCCACGAATCAATGTTTGACATCTTATATGTGTTATAACCAACAAATAGTCAATGATCAACCAATTTCCGGTCAATGGGATCCCATACTCCCCAAAAACCAAAGTTTTGCATCCATTATATAAACAAGCTCAACCAAAAATACCATATCACAAGGCAGATATTTATCAAGCTGCTATCACAACATCATTCTTTATTAGCACAAAAACTATCACAACAACATGAAAATTTCAATGCACCTACATGGAATGGAATCTATGAATGACATGTGATATCTAGCATGTTCCTATATGATACACGAGACGGCATACCCTCATCTCATCAGGTTGAAACTCAAGAGAACCCATAGATAAATTATAAACAGCACAATCTCAATGTGTGTCACCCAACAGTGAAAACATATCAACCGTAAAATTTAAAAATCAGAAAAATTTCAAAATACGAGGTAGACTGGATTTTCCCTGTACACATATCAGCTACACCTGGGAACAGCTTATTACCAACTACCGGTCTGTCCTATCCCTGACTACATCTCCAAATAGTAAGTCAAAGAAAATAACTCCTTTGATACCACTTTGTAACGTCCTGGTTCCGGGTGCCACTCAACGGGTGCCCCGAACCCGGTTCGCCACGTGACCTCAAGCGCATTTCCCCAAACGCCAGAGGCTGCCGACTAGCAGTGAAAGCCCATGTCTGATTGTGGGTAAACTATGCCCTCATTTGTCAATGTGTAGCACAAGATAATACGAAATAAAACATACAATGAACAGGGGAAGTAGTATAACATACACAACTGAAATAAACAACTGCAGTGGATACAACCAACTGTATATAAATAATGATGCTACATGTATCAAGTCCTAAGATCAGGTTCTTGGAAAATATCCAGAACAAGTTATACCTCAATACAGTACGATAGAAAAAAGAGTATAGCAAAGCAAAGCAAACAACTGGTAGCAGCATCGCGAGCCTAGGCTCGGTCCCATGCCCTACTACTCCTCTACAACAGTCATGTACTGTATAAGGACTCTTTCCCCTATCTATACCTGCAACAAAATAATCTGTTTGGGCTGAAAAGGGTGACCCAAATAGGGGTGTGAGAAATATTTCTCAGTAGGCACCCACCAAAGGTCTGTACCCAACTGCGTGTAAGCATGCAACAATAGTGTGCAACAATAAAATGCAATAAAGTAAGCAGTACTGAAAAGTAAGTAACTTAAAAATTAAATTTCCATTTTATTATTCATTTAATACATTAAATTTAGTATCTTTCTATGCTCAACAGAACCAAGCCCTCATGCCAACCAGTATCTTGACCCCAGGATAATATAGTGAACCACGCCCTCATGCTATACAGAATCTCACCCTCAGGCTATAAAGAATCTCTCCCTCGGGCATTGGAACAGAATTCTCACCCTCGGTCATACGAAGTTTCACCATCAGGCACAGAAGTCAAGCCCTAAGGCATGAAAGGTTTCCCTCAGGAAGAATAACGACAGCCCTCGGGCTAATCCAGTCACGCTCTCAGGCTAATACAGTACAATGCCCACATGCTAGTCACAACAACGCCCTCAGGCGAAGCAGGTAATAGGTCCATGCCCAATAGGTAAATAAGTAGTAAATAAGAAATACCTCTCAAGGCAATTCTATAATTACTACTTTAAAAGCATACCCTCAGGTATCCTGGCCAAACGGCTAAACAGTGAAACACACCCCGGGGGTGGATCCGGATACAAGAAATGATCCCAACCAGCATTTTATTATCACAATTTAATCACCTATGCAATTCTAGGAATTAAATATAGCAACGGCCTCAGCAACACAACACCCCATCATGGGTTCGTGGCACAAAAATGCACAAAACACACAAAAAAAAGGCATGACAGTTGGAAAATAAACACAAAGCCACCTACTTTATAAGCCAACGAATGTTATACCCGAACTCTGAATCTAGAAACGCCCAAGATAGGCGTAGATCTGACGAATAAAAAACCCATTCAAATGTAAATAACTTCCCCTTGGGAAAGAATTGGTAAGAACGGTACCAGGAGAGGAGAGGGCTTACCCGTGCGTTTCCAACGAGATCGTCCGAAGCTGAATCGGATACCAGATGAACACCCGGCGGATCTTCAAAGGTCTGGCCTCCTCCTTTGGCTCCAAATCGGCTCAAGTGTCTCCTCTGCCAAATGAGGAGGATACTGCATGTTTTAAGCTGAAAAAACAAAGTACACGGCGTGTACTTATGAGTACACGACTTGTACTTGTTTCATTTAACTGTTCATTTGGCAGCACCGCCACACTATTCATCCGTCGACATGAGTACACGACATGTACTCCCAAGTACACGGCGTGTACTGCCGCCTAGCAGGAGGTGACTCCACCACCTTACTATTTAAGCCTGCTGACCGACTACACGGCGTGTAAAGGACTACTACACGTCGTGTAGTCAGTTCCTACACCCTTTGTCACCGGCAAGGCTACACTCCATGTGTACTCAACCCAACACGGCCAGATTTAAACGGCGTGTGGAAAATGTACACGGCGTTTAGTTTTGGAATTCAGGTTTTTTCCCCATTTTTCATATTTTCTCAAAAACACTTATGGAAAAGGAAAAAAGAAGAAGCTCGTACCTCAAAACTAAGAACCGGGTTCTTACACCATAAACTGGAATTGTGATCATTGAGGATCCTTACCTATGTGAAAATTAGTACAAACATCCCCAATGCATGTATCTCTAATAGTTGGACTAGATGAAACTGGTTTCAAGTCTTGTTTGTCATCACCCAGTGCCACTGTTACCAAAGTATTCAAAGGGCTAGAAGATCCTAAATCACATTTCAGTCTCGAAAAGATATCTAAGACTTTGGGTTCTGGTAGTATGGACTTAGGAGGCTTCTAAGCAGCCTCATAACAATCACACAAAAGCAATGGATTAGAAGAATTCAACATAGTCCCAGCCGACATTTGACCATAATTAGATCTGATGTTGTCCCCATTTAGAGGGTGACAACGCTTAGGGGAAACATGGCAGGCATTAGAACATTCAGGGTGGAACCATCACCCCAAGCCCCCCATCTATAGGGATGCTTACTACATTTTCAATAAGATTGAGACAGATGCCCAAGTAGAGAGTAGAAATAATAGAAAAGCATTCAATACTCAAACATGACAGGCTTTTACCATCGAAATTTTTCACCTACAAAAATCTAAACCCATTCAACCAAGGGTATTGATATGTCGACATCCACACAGATGTGTGGGGAAATAGGGTGACAGATAGATATGGTTCTCAATTCTGAGTAGAGATTCCTACCAACCATGTTACATAAAATTCGGATTATAAAGGGGTGCTAAAAAGGAAGAGGAAGCTTGTGGAATCCTACCCACAGATCCGATGACGGAGTATCCTACTTCATGTGGGGATCATAATACCATTTTACCAGGTGGATGTAGAGGTCATTTCATTAATGAAGAGCATTGGACCACATAGTTATTAGATCATCTAGGGATGAGAAGGGGATCATAATATGGCACTTGTTGAGTAGACCAACAGTCGACCGTTCCTGAAGATCCCAGGATTCGAAAACAAATCTATTGAAGGTGTCCACCGATGGCTGCTGAGAAATCAACCAAGCCAAAAAAGTTTGATTTAAAAGAGATGAAGAATCAATTATCTTTGAAATCAATAAATCAGGCTGAGGGAAACCATCTCATATGTTTGGGACTTTTGGGAAAAGTGCAACACTAGGTAATGGAAGATGAAAGTCAGGGATGGATAATGTGATGAAAGAAGTTGTATAGTCAGATGCGGAAGGATTACCCCCCCCCCCCCGACTGGGGAGGGGTGCCGGAGGTGTCCATCGCTACCTATAGAATGGGTTTTATCAATAGACAAAATATCATAGCATGTCTCCCATCACCTTTCCTTCATATAATCACGTTTCATAACAACTTAACACCTCTAATGATGGTGTGTTCAATAATATAAGGCTTCTAGAATGTGAGGAGGTGTTCTTAGAAGTGGGTTTTTTAGATATTGGTTGAACAAAATTGTTTTTAAGTTTGATTAATAGAGATTTATGGTTGCTTTTTATATGAGAGGGGATGGTCACTCTCAGAATTATAAAAATAAAAAATTAATATAAATTCATTTCAAAGTAAAAATGGTTAAAAACTAATTTATTTCTAATATATTATGATGTTGGTTTGAATATCCATCATCCATTTCAAATTATACATTTTTTTAATATTTATTAATTCTTATCATTTTCCTTTAACCCAATCTTACTCATACAATTTTATCAAGTAATTTACTATTTGAAATTTAAAATAATTACCATAACATACCAAATGACCAATTAATGTGTAATTAATGAAATTTGAAGTCCTATTACAACTATTTGGAAGAATGATGGATTTTTAGAAATTTTATATCATTTAAATAAATATTTTATATTATAATATACGAATTATGTAAATTTTTACTATATACATTTCATCACATTTTCATAAATCATAAAAATGTGATTATTTCAAAAAAAAAATACTTTAAATTATTTATAGCATGTAAAATTAATCTAAAAACTCATGAATGGTATTAAATATTTGAAATTGTATTTATTTTAATATTATTAATATCATTTGATTGACTATACTTTTAATAAATCTATTACTTCATCATCATTGTGTCACAAATAAATTTAACTATTTAATCCCAAAAAATTGTAAAAGAGATGATCAAAATTTCAATAACGCTTTATATCAAAATTTCATAATGAAATCATTTCACTGACATATATTATATTAAATGATAAAATCATAATCAAATTATATATTATAACCAATTATAAGGATAATGTAATAATATAAATAAATTAGAAAAAAGGGTTTTTGAATTAAAATGTGGTATTTTTCATTATTCATTAAAAATGATTCCTATCCAAAAAATAACAAAAAATAACTGAGGTAAATTTTGATTTCCTCATCCAACGAATAATTTAATTTTTTGAAATATAATTTATAAAAATAAAAAATTTATATTTAAAATGGGTTCTCCATCAAAAGGTGGTAAAACCATCTTTTTTGAAACAATACTCATTTTATCCATAAAATTAAATTGTTCTTATATAATGTCTAGAAATCAAATAATATGAATTTTGAACATTATATTGAATTTATATTTCATTAATATAATACAAAAATAGTGATTTTAATATATTTTAAACATAATTATTCACATTTTAATAGTACATAATAAAAAATCCTTTATATTCAATTTGTTTTTATTTTAAATTATAATTAATTTTCTAAACATTTTATCATTATTAAATATGTGTAAACCATATTTTCATAATTCAGATAACAGTTTGCATTCCCTCCATTCTAACACCTAGATGATAACTACCCTATTAGACAATATTATTTAGTTGTTTGTTTAAGATCGATGTGGTGTGTTATGTACGCTATCAGACATAGTGTTTCTTTCATAAAACATAGAATGTTACACATTATCTCAAACATTACATTGTGAGGGTTTCAATTTCATGGTAACATATAGGGTGTGAATGTTTTTATGGCATTATAATTAAGCTTTATGTCAAAATATTTCTCATTACCCCATGATATTATAATCAGATATATCTTCATATGGTAAAACATGACATGAATTACAGAGTATTAATCAATCTATTCAAATATTTTGATAAAATTAAAGGCATTGCATTGTGTTTCTTAGTATCACAGCAGAATCAAGTCATGTTAAGAAGATTTAAAAATTATTAATTTCCAATATTTTTGATATATTTTTTGATTCTGATAGGGTATTTTTCACTCAATTTTGGACGATGCAGATGGATAAATTTCCCAATTATGTTTTAAGAAACATTAATTATTTAATGAATGGTAATATATATAATCTCTAGAGATATTAGTGAAAAAAAATTATATAAAAAAGAGATATAGTTGGAAGATTAAATTGAACTTACTAATTAGATTAGATAGAGTATTCTAGAATTTTAATATTTATGGTATTTCATAGAGTTCATTAGGTTAATGAAGATTGATTTTATTTTTATAATATTTATGTGGTAATCATTTTATTTTGTTAATAAATATTAAAGTGTTCATTAGAGGATTAGTGGGTTCTTCTAGATTTATGAGTGAAGTAAGTTCTCAATATTTGTGATGGTTGTAATCCGAAAAGGATAGTGATTCTATAATAAAATTATAAGAACAATCATGGTGATTATAGTGTAGTTTGGTCACTAGAACATCGCTGAGTTTATCCTAATTTGATGTATCCTAGTGTGTTTAAAATGAGTAAAATATCAATTGTGTCTCTTTTTTTATTTATTGATTTTATTATACAGAAAAAATGGTGATTTGAGTTTTATCTAACTATAAAAAATTATCACTAGAAAGGGTAAGTTTAATTTCTCATACCCTAATTTACCCACCTCCTCCTTCTATCAAGGTATCATTCCTTATGTGGGAATAATACTACTATAACCGAATATCACTCAATATATTTTCCATTCTCTTAACACATGATGTCCATTCAAAAAATGTCATATTTTCATGATTTTCTTATTTAGGAATGGGAAGGACCTTCCTTCAAAGACCCAATGTTTTATATTCACCTCTAACTAGGATTGGTCTTGAAATAAAATTATTCAATACTATTATGAATTGACCCATCATAAATTCTCTATTAGACTAAATCTAAATTTTCGTTACACCTCAAGCATAGATCCCCATATTCGTGAGATCACTAACTAGAAGTAAGTGTATAATATATGAATAGGGTGGCTATTCTATGAAACCTAATACATAAATTTAATACCCAAATATATTGAAAATTTGGTATAAATAATTTCTAAATTGAAAATAAAAACCTATAAAAAATATTACGAGTTTCCAGCCATTGGAATTTTATAATATGGTATACTAAATATAAAAATACTATATTATTTTTCATATATATATATATATCCCATAAATATATATACATAAAAATCATAAACAATATCTTCCTATAGGCAATATAGCTATTGAACAAATTAAATAAATAAAGCACATTTGCCTTTGTCCCATCCGTGAAACTACAAAACTGCAAACTCTTTCACCTTCGTGACATTAGAAACCGCTATCCATTTCATTGATACATGTATTTACTTATATATATATATATGAAAATGATGTCTATAGATATACAACACAATCCATTTCAAGTATGAAATTAGGGATTTAGTTCAATAACCTAGTATTATACCATCAATTTCCTCAAGTAGTTGAGTTCTAATGATCTATATAGTTTCATGTTCAAGCCTATGGTGAGTACTAATCTGGATATAATAAATATATAGTCTAATCATGATCAAGATAAAAAATCACATTTATATTCCAATGAGGTTTAGAATATATATTCACACCTATAATACTAAGTGACATGTTTGGTCCCAACATTCCACTTAATAGGGAAGTGTTGAACACACTAATGTTGTTCAAATATATCTCAATACTTCACATGTTTTGATTCTAAAAAAATACTATTTATTTTGTTTATGAATTTTTCTTAAGTAATTTTTAGTGAATAGGTAATATTTTCCAAAAGTATTATTTCATTTAAAATCTCTTTAGTTAAATATAAGTTATTTAAGTTTGATGAAATTTTTTAATAGAAAAATCCTATGATCCATAAAAAAAATATCCCACACCATTGGAATTCAATTTTTTGTAAAGGAAATTATCTTATTGAAGGAAAAGATATCGTTCAATGGAATTTAGAATATAAAAAAGTTAATTATCTTTTGAGAGTCTCTTATTGAAGAAACAACTTATGATATAAGTAAATTATCATATGATATAGGAGAAAGATCCTATGAGAGTAATTTCTTATGAAAAGTATCTTAAAAGCCTATAAATACATCCTCACTAGATATTTGGTAATGTAAATTATCCTATGAGATAAGTAACGATTACATATTTTGTTTTAGGAAAATTCAATTATTATACAAATATTGAATATCGTATGTTTTCATGAATTATCCTACAAAAACGACAATTATCCAATGAGAACATGTATTTATATATTACCTTATGGAGTCAAAATTCCATAAACTAAAGAACATACTCAGAAGATAATGATTTATAATAAATTTAAAAAATTATAATGTGGCCCATGAATTTATTTCGAAGGTGAAAATATCATATTATGTGTAAAAAGTTGTAACCATGTTAGATGTTATCTGAAGAGTTCAAGTTCAAACTTAAATCCGAAGTTCAAAATGAACACTTCTATTAAAAAGAACTATTATGATCAAATGAAATTTCTATGCTAAGTACTTATGTAGATAAAATTAATATAAGAAAAATACTTACAAGGTAAATTCTTATGAAGCTAAATACTTATGAATATAATCATTTTTCATTATTTAATTTAATTTTCAAGTAACTTATTTCCATTTTTAATTTTTTGAGAAAAGTACCCATCATTATTTTGTTATATCAAAAACAATTTCTAAAAGAATGAAGAAATATCAAATAAAACAAATATTTCATTTACATGAAATTTTATACTTATAAGGGATATAATAGATACATTCAATGACTACCTCATTGTTTGTTTTAATTTTTTTTGAGGAATGTCACATGGAGAGGAAAACTTGTTTTTTCTAAAGAGTATATATATTATCCCTCAACCGTTTATATAGAATAAGTGTTTTAATTAAAAAAATAGCTATGTATACTTAAGAACAATTAACACAATATCTATTTTACAATTTTATTCTTATTATGCAACTAAGAGAAGAAACTCTAATTTGGATGTATTATTTTATTACACATCTAAATTAAACAATGTTTCCTCAGAGATACTTCAATGTTTATTATTTATCTGAAGATTTTATATTATCTATCACCACTTGTTTATTTAAAAAAAGTGTCAAAGATACTATCTTTCTTATATCTCTTTCCCTATAAATTTTATACTCTATATACTAATTGTGAAAAATTCATGGATAGGTACTGTAAATAGAATGCCTGATAGAAATCTATTGGACCTTTTTTCCAAGTGAAAACTACACACACTCAGATGGGTTTCCCCTAAGAAATGGGGTAGTTTATTAAAATCCAAAAACTCTCATTCAGTGTTGGTTTATTTGATTAGGGGGATTTCTTGTTACCCCGAACCACAATAAGTCATTATTTTCTATTCTCTTTATTTTTTGTTTTTTTTAACTAAATATATAATAAATGTTGGGGGAGATCTTTTTATAAGTGTTTAATATGGTGGATTTAATTTGGTGAAAATTTTAAGAACTCAATTCACCCCACCCCACTTTAGTTGTTATGAAACCCTACTTATAAAACAATTGGTATCAGAGCAGTGACTTTTGCATTCGAAAAATTTACCTGTTAAAGTATAAGGATATCGCTTTTTGATAAAATGATATATTTCAAATAAATAAAGTCTATGATTAGTGAATATAACTTAAATAGAGAAAATTGTTTGTATTGGATAGCTAGGATGATCATCTATTTAAAAACCATGGATTAAATGTTTATCTGTAAACTATATAGCATTATAAAATTCATAAATGAGAAAATGGAAAGAGGGATACTACTCAAAATAATTAGTGTGATTGAAACTAAATGTCTATGATTTAAATTATATATGGATTAAAAACATATGATTTTGGTAAATTTTCTTAGTGTTACACTACTCATGGAATGTAGGCTGCTTTTTTTTGTTACTTATAAAGGGACAGAAATTAGGCATCATAGATAAAAAAATGTCAAATTGAAATTTGGGACTTTAAGAATGGTTAATGGTGAAATATACACTCATATTAATGAAAGAGTAACTAATATTATTAGTGATATAGATTCTATAGGTACTATAATTCTAGATTAAGGTAAGAAATAAAACTTTATCATAGTTTTACAATATTAATAGAGTTGATTATCAACTTACATAAGATAATAAACTCTACATAAAGACCATATAATAAATAATATTATTGAAATTATCATGATATATGAATTTGAAATATAAGTTTATGTAGCTGATCCAAAAATGGATAAAAAACTAAAATGATGATTTGAAATTGTTTACTTCTTAGGATGAGAATAATGCTTGAGAAAAGTTATTTTTTGAATCATTTAATGAAAGTGACCCAAGATGCAAAAATTTTGAAGCTAAAGATAATTAGTTTTCAAGCAATTTTACAATTTTTTATAATAAGACTATAACATTCAAAAAAATCCTTAAAAAGTATTATAATTGTGAAATAATTTCAAAAAAACTGAGTTATTATGAATGAAACAAATATGGGACATATCAAGCTTGATTTTCTATAGATTAAAGATAATAGTAAATCTAAAAATATGATTCATAGAAAAAAAATTATAATAAAAAGAAAAAAATGAAATGAAGTCTATACGGAGAACATTAGAAGACTCTAATTATAATTCATCTATTAACACAAAATCTTGACATTTCAATCAAAAAATAAAATCTATTATTTTTTGATCAAGAATTATAGTTTTGATCTTATTAATATTCAAAATCATAATTTGAAACTGAAAACTATACTTTTAATGAATTATATGAGTTTTTAAATGATAGAATAAAATATGAATCTTTTAAGGAAAATGAAAAGGCTATGAATTTAAGTTTAGGGATTTTCCAGATCGCTTCCTTTCTCATATAGGGATATTTGATGGTTTATGAGTAATTTCATAAATTTTAGAAGTTGTTTTAAAATTCCTTTGTAATGTATAATGTCTTTAAAAAATCTATTACTAGTTAAGGAATTAATTTCAAATAATTAAAAGTAATTTTTGAAATTTATTTTTCACTTTTTGATGTGATTCAATACATTTAAGACATTATTTAGAGTTTTGAAAATGATAATAAAGGAATAAATTTATTTTATATATGTTACATTAATTGAAAGTGTAATATTTTCAATTAAATATTTATCTTTATGCATAGAATTAATAGTGTGTGAGTGTAAGGTTGTTTTCCATGAGTTAGGTAAAGGTAGGGATCATTTCCTATGAGTTTTATAAGGGTATAGGGGATTTTATAAATCATGTGTATTAGTATGTCAGAATTTTCCAATGGATACATAAGGGTAACTCCATCACAATATAAAGGAAACATCAACCTCTCCTTTTATACATACACATAATATTCTACCTATGTAAGGGTATTTATGAGTTGAATAAGTCTATGTAAGGGTAAACAGTAATAGTATAAATTTTAGACCAAGTTTTCCATTATTATTTGAGTGTAAAAATATTCATAAGGGTAAAACCATATTGTTGTTATGTAGCCTATATGAGTTGTATGTGGGTTTCTATTTTTTTGCCATGTTTTTCAATTTTCCTTCTGATCATCAGCCTTAAACCACCTGAACTCTTTTAAAATGTTTTTCAATGAATAATATCAGGATTTTATTTATTTATTTTGACTCATTTAAATTTATATCTAACATTTTCAAATGGATTAATTGGATCCCAATGAAATTTTGAGTGAAATGTGAGTTAAAATGGAGAATAAATTGAAATTTGTCAGATTTTTGGTAATATTCCTGGGGGATATCATTGAATATTAAAAATAAGTTTCTTTATCTCATTTGAGTCCCTCCTTATTTCTCTTGAGTTCCATTTACCCTCAACTCAAACATTCATGTGTTTGTTAGTAATCTATAAATTTCCCGAGGATCCTCCTACTTTCAATCTATATGAATACACTCTTTGTCTCTTCTCCATTATTTTGTTGTGGTATATGAGGCTTCCAAGAGGTTGGTTTATGTGACTTGTCTTTAATTTATACTGTGTATGTGTGAAATTAAATTTATTTAGACCCCTCTATTTAGATTAATGATGATGAACATAATTAGATAAAAAATTTGAAAAGAGTCTCATGATAGAATATTTTATGATAATATAAACATTAGAAATATTGAGGAAGAAATGAATATAGTGAAATATTAATAACATATTATCATATAATTGTAATAATAAGATAGAATAGTCTCATGTTAAAAATATACAGTAATATTCATGCGAGAGAAATTTTTTTTTCATGTTGTGGATAAATTAATATTTTACGAATTTTAGGGCATGTTTTGGAAGAATTACTCTCCCTTTAAAATTATTAAAAAAACCTATAGAGTATTTATATCTTATAAAATATCAATGCATGTTTTTCCTTAATAATATTCCCTTGAAATTATCATTTCATATTGAGATTATTATTATTCCTCCTGAAATAATTGTGACCATATCTTACGGATTAATGTGATAATTTGTATGATCATCGAAATAAAGGGAAATAAATAATTTCACATTATAGAATAATAATTATTATTATTGAAACAATCCAAGAGATAGAAAATGTTAATTTCATTTTATTTTCTAATTAATATATGATAAAATTAAAATGATATCATTCCATGGTGTAAACAACTTAAATAATATTGAGGTGAATTATGTTTTTTAACTTATATGTATTATAGAAGAAAGTGTGTAACACCCCAAGAATTCATAATGTGTTATTTCTTCAAAATAATTCAATAACATGCACTACACGCAACACCGAGTTCAATTGCACCATGAATTACCAAAAATCCATTAAAAAGAGGTTATGAATAGTATTAACTAAATCTTAAACTTTATATAATCCTTATAATTTTTCCATATTATGAGTATCTTAGACATAATGCAAGAACAAATTCATTTTCAGTATTGCACTTTTATCAACTTTTAATAGTAAACCCTTTTTAAATACAATATTTTAAACTTTTTGACTAAATGGGGACATCAAAAATTTAAAATGAAACATCCCAATCTTCCACGGTACGCTTTCTTTGAATAATACAGTAGCGTGTGTTGTACGCAACCTTGAGTTTTAACACACACCATAACCAATCAAACTAGCCGTCATGAATAGTAATACCTACTTTTCGAAATTATATATATTTTATATTTTAAAATGGACTTCATTTCTGGATTCGGAATATCGAATTTAGCCTAAGGTGAAATTTTGGTACTTTTCGGATAACTTTCATATTTTGATTAATAGTGAAAATTACTAAATTTTAATTAAAAACAACTTTTTTAATCAAAATAATTAATAGTGATAAATTATGAATTTGAGTGGTTTTAAAGTATATTTAGAATATATTTTTACCATTTAATATAATGTTGGTCATTGGACATAATTTTACAATTAAACCGAACATAAACAAGTGTCAATCTTTTGATAGTTATTATCTCTTAAAAACACGCTTTTTGTTTTGACAGCGGGAATTAATTTTAAATTAATTTCTGCCACTTCTGTGTTTTGAATTTAGGAAAATGGATTCCATATTTGGAATCAGGATGTTCAAATTGTGTAAATAGGTAACTTTTATTTTTAGACATTTTGAATAATTACTGCGGTAAATATTTTATTTACCATGGTTAAGGGTAAATCCGGTAAATAAGGGTTAAAAAATAATATTATAATAATAATAAATTACCCTAAAACGTGTCTTAACCCTATTTGTTGATACATGGTCGACCATGGGCATCTTTGGGTCGATTTGGGGACCACATGGATCCACTTGTAAGTGATAATGACACTTTATTTTAATTATGTTAAAATGAATACAAAAATGACACAAGCATATATCTTTTAGAAAAACAATTGTTACATAGGGTTATATATGTTGGATTTTAGATTATAAATATTAATTAGAAAGATAAAAAGAGTTCCTACATAATGATATTTTATTTATAATTTTTAGACATTAAATAATATATTTTATATATGACACAATTATGATGCAGTAATTACTATAATAGTGAAAAATTAAAATAATTGATATTATAAATACCCAAATAAATATAATATGAACCTTTTAATGAATTAAACTAATTTTATAGGATAATATGATATATTAGGATTTATTTAATTGACTTTTTTCGAAGTAATCAATCTGTTATGAGTTTCACAAAAATCAACTATTGAATAGTGTCAAAATTGACATAAAAGAGTCCTTAAAAGAAATATTATATTATTAATTGATATTAAATTCCTAAAAATCTAAGGTTCGTCCAAGAGACTTATATCATGATAGGTTCATCATTAATGGACCACTTGGGGGTTGCTTGGATGTATGTAGTAAGTTTATTAACCATACTATATAAAATTACAAAGAGACATTGTAAAAGTGAAACTAATTAACTTATAGTTAATACTTAAAGATATGGTTAATATAAGTACCCAAACCTGTCTAAATTATATTGGTTGAGTGGTTTTCGACCTATCCCCACATTAAACTTTGAATAATCAACTTTGGAGCCATTGGAAACCGATTAGGAATTTATTATAAACTAATATCTCTTGCTTTTGCAAAGGTGCCCCTCACCCCTCTTATAAAAGGGCACTCCTACTTCTCATTTCTTCACACCTTCAAAGCCTTTTGGTTCGGCCAAACACTGCCCAAATACTCTCCCAACATCCATCACTACAACCTAGAGGTCTTAGTTTGATCAGAAAGCCAACCTAATGTTCCCTTTTGATCAAATCAAAAGGAAGAACCCGAAGAAGAGGAGGTTAACCTACCCCAACCAAGTAAAAGTACAAGGTAAGGGATTTTCTTATCTCACATTCAATTCCGTGAGATTTCCATTATTCGCCACTAAATTATTGAAAGTGGTGTATTTTGTACTGTAATTTGATATATATTATCATGATTATCTTTATATTCATGTTATTCTGTAAATAATTTGGTGGTTATTAACTTTTGGCTATACGACTCAGTTGATTAACGTGGTAAGGTGTTTTCATCTCACTCTTTATTTTCGTGAGATTCATTCCATATTTCTACTATTATCTTTTGTGTGGTGTATGTACTGCCCATAATTTTATTCTTTGTGTAATACACTTTACCTTATGTGTATTTACAATTTCATTGTATGATGCCTCTTTCATGGGTTGTATGTTTCATAAGTTACCAAATTGATAATTGTTTACTTCACAATCTCTTTAATATCCGAGGTTGTATTTACATAAGTATCTACAGAGAAATATTTACTATCCATGTCCATATTTCATAAAAGAGTTTTCAAAGGGATTATTTCTAAGGGAACTTTTACTAAAACATCATTTTAAATGTTTTAAATATTTATTCTTCTAAATCATCCTCATCTATGTCCTCATTTTCAAAATGGTTTGTAAGGATATATTTATATGAAAATGAATGTTTTAAAAGTTTTAATTCCATTCAAAAGATTCAAAGTGGTATGGGACACTTTGATTAAAAAATGTATTTAAATGCCTTACTTTCTAAATTGTGTAACATTAAAATGTTTTCATGAAAAAGGGATATTTCTCTCAATAATTTTTAAAAAAAAAATTTTCATCTATGTCAACATCCTTTGATGGATTTTAAGATTATTTGAAGTTGATTTATTATGATATAAAACTTCCATATTGTAATGAAGTTTTGTGATATGTTTGACTGTAGATGTGTCATTTATATAGCATTCATGTTTTATGAGTAAAGTATTGACATTTCGTATTCTAGTTCCAATAAGAATGTTTATGTTATATTTCAACCTTTACTTCATATGAATGTGTTGGACAAGTATGTTCCAGGTTGGGGACTGGTTAAAGTAAGCCCTCCAGGTTGGGACTGGTAAAAGTAAGCCCTCCAGGTTAGGGACTGGTAAAAGTAAGCCCTCCGGTTTGGTCTCCGGTTATTAGAGGCACTCCGGGTTGGTGTCCGGTTATTAGAGGCACTCCGGGTTGGTGTCCGGTTATTAGAGGCACTCTGGGTTGGGTTCCGGTTACAGTTATCCCCAAGGTCTTGGGACGAGGCCTTGAAAAGAAATTGAAGTTTAGCATTATGCATTCCATCATTATGAAAGTAGTTATTGATTTTACATGTGATTATTCGATTAGTAGAATATCCATGTGAATAAGTAAATGGCATTATTTCATTTTACTTTTGCCATACTATGTTGAAGTTCAAGTTTAAAAGGATTTTGTTTTAGTAATGCATTGCCTTAAATGTTTATTCTTATTTTGAATGTTCCGCTATATTGTTATCCTTACTGGGCATTTGAGCTCACCCCTTTTCTATGTTTTATTTTCCCCAGGATGTGAAAAAGTAAGTTATGAATGACCTGCGGGGATATTATGAGGGGATAATAGTGTGGACTGTGGATACATTATGTTGTTGTAGTAGTTTTTCATTTTATGATGTAATGTAAAACTTATGAATATATCTAGTGTTTCCAAGGATACTAAACCAATCGGTCTTTCGAGATTTGATCTTTCTTGTGATCATGCCAATGTTATATAATAATGCACCGACTCTAGGTAACTGGGGTCGGGGCGTTACAGTTGGTATCAGAGGAAGTTTAGTACAAACCTTGGAAACTAGATTTAGATAAACTCTGATTAGAGCACGTAGACCTAAGATGAACTTTGAGGATTAGTATAGAAGAACTTCCTTGAATTTTGGTATTGTAGGGATTTTGTCAATACATCCCTGTCTGGATACGAGCAGGTAGAGGCGGCTCTGGCACAGATGTACCTAGGGGTAAAACCCGAAAACACCGCTTTGAGCTAGACTCGAACGGGAACTGGTGCACGACAACGGGCATTGCTGCACTCTTGGTTACGACACACCCGGGGGATATGCTTAGGATAACTCTCATTTTCTTTACAAATCATTATGAAGGGTTTATGAGTATATACTTCCTCAAAGAAAATATTTTTTATGATTATGGATTATATCCATAAATAGTTCAATTTATGTTAAGTGTTTTATAAGTATGGTATTATGTATTTTGATTAATAAACTAATCCAGTGTATGCCATTGTTTAGAAATGGTGCCTAGTAGAAGGAATGAGAACACCAGCAATGCACATGATCCAAAGAGAAGTAAGGATCATATCTTTCATGGTCTTAAGCTAGAATTTATAAGAGAAATAGTCTCTCATGTATTATCATCATATGAAGAAATAATATCATGTGTTTATAAGATAAGTAAAGAGTTTACTGAGTCCTATGGCTTTGAAGGGAAGCAAGAGAAGAAAAGGGTGGAATAGAGAAAGATGGATAAAGGGAAGAGGGAAAAGAAGAATTTTCTCATATGGGGTAACTGTGGAAAGAAACACCCTGGAACTTGCCTGAAAGGAATGGGAGTTTGTTATAAGTGTGGAGGAAAAGGGCACAAAGTACGTGACTGCAAGGGTAAGAAAATGGTTTCAAATGTACAATACTTCATTTGCAAGGAGTTTGGACACTACGCGAACCTATGTCCCATTCATCAGACTATGCCGCAAATGATGTTATTGGATAATAATCAAGTTATGATACTACCACAGATGAAGAGGAATGATTAGAGTTCTTATGTTGATTATGTCAGTTGAGTGTTGTATCAACAATGTACTTGTTATAATAATTATGGAGTATATAATGATTGTATTGCAGTACTATTTCATTAAGGACTTGAGATTGTGTGGAACAAAGAAAAGTGACTCAATAGCAGGATAAATTTTTGGAAAATATATGGTTGAGAGAATGATAAATCATAATATAGTTTTGATATTGAGGTAGTGATTTTGGAATAATATGTGATTGTTTTGGATAAATTATATTGGATATTCTTGACTACCTTGGAACTGATTAATGATTTTTATATTCCATCATTGTTGGGGTTTAAAACATTTTTGGATTAATGAAGTATATCCATCATTCTATATGGAATAAGGGAGCATGAATGTAATCAATAAGGAATATGGTAATACATGATGAAGGTATTCATATGCTATTACGGGGTAAAAAGGATCTATATTATGTTTACCTTCCTTATGAATGTTGGACTGTGAGTTTGGACAGAAGTATTTTGGATAGTTCTAGTTTGGATTATTTTAGATTTCCATAAAAGGACAACCCGGAGGTCAGGTGGAAACCCGTCGCGTCCGGCAAGGCTGCGAGACTTGAACCCGCAACCGAAGGGCGATAAGGGTGTATCACCTACCACTGGCCCACGAGATTTCCTGGATTAAATAATGTAGTTTTTATTAAAAGATCGTGTAGATGAATTATAAATTCGTTTATTTTGGAACCCTATACGAATAGTGTAAATAGAATTTTTTTTACATTCTATTATCTTTTAGAGTGAAAGATGAGTTTGTGGTAGAAATTTATTAATGGATAAAACACTAATTATAAAGTAAATATATCTCCTTATGATTTTAGCCAATCTCATAAATAAATTCCTCAACATTAAGAAAAGAAACTTAGAAAAAAAATGTTTTCCTTGATGATACCTTAAATCATCACTAAATTATGGCTTTGGGATTGTTTGCCTTTTCATAGCCATGTTCTCTACCACTCTCCATCAGATAATTGATGGTTAGATTTTTCTTCCATATCCATATTTTCCTACATGGAACCCTAGTATGTGTTATTTTCGGTAATCTTCATACTTTCGACTCTT
This sequence comes from Viscum album, assembly GCA_963277665.1. Taxonomy (NCBI): domain Eukaryota; kingdom Viridiplantae; phylum Streptophyta; class Magnoliopsida; order Santalales; family Viscaceae; genus Viscum; species Viscum album. Next base: position 1,966,468,684 of record OY728153.1, read on the forward strand.
TATTTTAAATAGAGGCCTCATTAATTCATTTCTGATGTGGGTTTTCCCACAAATATATTATCTACTTTCAACCTTTTATTTTCGAAGAACAATTTCAAATTGCAAGGACGCAATTTATTGAAGGAGGGGAGAATGTAACACCCTAAGAATTCATAATGTGTTATTTCTTCAAAATAATTCAATAACTTGCACTACATGCAACACCGAGTTCAATTGCACCATGACTTACCAAAAAGCAATTCAAAAGAGGTTATGAATAGTATTAACTAAATTTGAAACTTTATATAATCCTTATAATTTTTCCATATTATGAGTATCTTGGACATAATGCAAGAACAAATTCATTTTCAGTATTGCACTTTTATCAACTTTTAATAGTGAACCCTTTTTAAATACAATATTTTAAAATTTTTGACTAAATGGGGACATCAAAAATTTAAAATGAAACATCCCAAGCTTCCACGGTATGCTTTCTTTGAATAATACAGTAGCGTGTGTTGTACGCAACCTTGAGTTTTAACACACACCATAACCAATCAAACTAGCCGTTATGAATAGTAATACCTACTTTTCGAAATTATATATATTTTATATTTTAAAATGGACTTCATTTCTGGATTCGGAATATCGAGTTTAGCCTAAGGAGAAATTTTGGTACTTTTCGGATAACTTTCATTTTTTGATGAATAGTGAAAATTACTAAATTTTAATTAAAAACAACTTTTTTAATCAAAATAATTAATAGTGATAAATTATGAATTTGAGTGGTTTTAAAGTATATTTAGAATATATTTTTACCATTTAATATAATTTTGGTCATTGGACATAATTTTACAATTAAACCGAACATAAACAAGTGGCAATCTTTTGATAGTTATTATCTCTTAAAAACACGCTTTTTGTTTTGACAGCGGGAATTAATTTTAAATTAATTTCTGCAACTTCGGTGTTTTGAATTTAGGAAAATGGATTCCATATTTGGAATCAGGATGTTCAAATTGTATAAATAGGTAACTTTTATTTTTAGACATTTTGAATAATTACTGCGGTAAATATTTTATTTACCATGGTTAAGGGTAAATCCGGTAAATAAGGGTTAAAAAATAATATTATAATAATAATAAATTACCCTAAAACGTGTCTTAACCCTATTGGTTGATACATGGTCGACCATGGGCATCTTTGGGTCGATTTTGGGACCCCATGGATCCACTTGTAAGTGATAATGACACTTTATTTTAATTATGTTAAAATGAATACAAAAATGACACAAGCATATATCTTTTAGAAACACAATTGTTACATAGGGTTATATATGTTGGATTTTAGATTATAAATATTCATTAGAACGAAAAAACGATTTCCTACATAAATATATTTTATTTATAATTTTTAGACATTAAATAATATATTTTATTTATGACACAATGATGATGCAGTAATTACTATAATAGTGATAAATTAAAATAATTGATATTATAAATACCCAAATAAATATAATATGAAACTTTTAATGAATTAAACTAATTTTCTAGGATACTATGATATATTAGGATTGATTTAATTGACTTTGTTCGAAGTAATAAATCTGTTATGAGTTTCACAAAAATCAACTGTTGAATAGTGTCAAAATTGACATAAAATAGTTTTTAAAACAAATATTATATTATTAATTGATATTAAATTCCTAAAAATCTAAGGTTCGTCCAAGAGACTTATATCATGATAGGTTCATCATTAATGGACCACTTGGGGGTCTCTTGGATGTATGTAGTAAGTTTATTAACCATATTATATAAAAATACAAGGAGACATTGTAAAAGTGAAACTAATTAACTTAGAGTTAATACTTAAAGATAAGGTTAATATAAGTACCCAAACCTGTATAAATTCTATTGGTTGAGTAGTTTTCGACCTATCCCCACATTAAACTTTGAATAATCAACTTTGGAGCCATTGGAAACCGATTATGAATTTATTATAAACTAATATCTCTAGCTTTTCCAAAGGTGCCCCTCACCCCTCTTATAAAAGGGCACTCCTCCTTCTCATTTCTTCACACCTTCAAAGCCTTTTGGTTCGGCCAAACTCTGCCCAAATACTCTCCCAACATCCCTCACTACAACCTAGTGGTCTTAGTTTGATCAGAAAGCCAACCTAAGGAGCCCTTTTGATCAAATTAAAAGGAAGAACCCGAAGAAGAGAAGGTTAACCTACCCCAACCAAGTAAAAGTACAAGGTAAGGGATTTTCTTATCTCACATTCAATTCCGTGAGATTTCCATTATTTGCCACTAAATTATTGAAAGTGGTGTATTGTGTACTTTCATTTGATATATATTATCATGATTATCTTTATATTCATGTTATTCTGTAAATAATTTGGTGGTTATTAACTTTTGGCCATACGACTCAGTTGATTAACGTGGTAAGGGGTTTTCATCTCACTCTTTATTTCCGTGAGATTCATGCCATATTTCCACTATTATCTTTTGTGTGGTGTATGCACTTCCCATAATTGTATTCTTTGTGTAATACACTTTACCTTATGTGTATTTACATTTTCATTGTATGATGCCTCTTTCATGGGTTGTATGTTTCATAAGTTACCAAATTGATAAGGGTTTACTTCACAATCTCTCTAATATCCGAGGTTGTCTTTACGTAAGTATCTACAGAGACATATTTACTATCCATGTCCATATTTCATAAAAGAGTTTTCAAAGGGATTATTTCTAAGGGAACTTTTACTAAAACATCATTTTAAATGTTTTAAATATTTATTCTTCTAAATCATCCTCATTTATGTCCACGTTTTCAAAATGGTTTGTAAGGATTTATTTATATGAAAATGAATGTTTTAAAAGTGTTAATTCCATTCAAAAGTTTCAAAGTGGTATGGGAAACTTTGATTCAAAAATGTATTTAAATGCCTTACTTTCTAAATTGTGTAACATTAAAATGTTTTCATGAAAAAGGGATATTTCTCTCAATAATTTTTAAAAAAACATTTTCATCTATGTCAACATCCTTTGATGGATTTTAAGATTATTTGAAGTTGATTTATTATGATATAAAACTTCCATATTGTAATGAAGTTTTGTGATATGTTTGACTGTAGATGTGTCATTTATATAGCATTCATGGTTTATGAGTAAAGTATTGACATTTCATATGCTAGTTCCAATAAGAATGTTTATGTTATATTTCAACCTTTACTTCATATGAATGTGTTGGACAAGTATGTTCCAGGTTGGGGAATGGTTAAAGTAAGCCCTTCAGGTTGGGGACTGGTAAAAGTAAGCCATCCAGGTTAGGGACTGGTAAAAGTAAGCCCTCCGGTTTGGTCTCCGGTTATTAGAGGCATTCTGGTTTGGTGTCCAGTTATTAGAGGCACTCCGGGATGGTGTCCGGTTATTAGAGGCACTCCGGGTTGGGTTCCGGTTACAGTTAGCCCGAAGGTCTTGGGACGAGGCCTTGAAAAGAAATTAAAGTTTAGCATTATGCATTCCATCATTATGAAAGTAGTTATTGATTTTACATGTGATTATTCGATTAGTAGAATATCCATGTGAATAAGTAAATGGAATTATTTCATTTTACTTTTTCCATACTATGTTGAAGTTCAAGTTTAAAAGGCTTTTGTTTTAGTAATGCATTGCCTTAAATGTTTATTCTTATTTTGAATGTTCCGCTATATTGTTATCCTTACTGAGCATTTGAGCTCACCCCTTTTCTATGTTTTATTTTCCCCAGGATGTGAAGAAGTAAGTTATGAATGACCTGCAGGGATATTATGAGGGGATAATAGTGTGGACTGTGGAGACATTATGTTGTTGTAGTAGTTTTTCATTTTATGATGTAATGTAAAACTTATGAATATATCTAGTGTTTCCAAGGCTACTTAACCAATCGGTCTTTCGAGATTTGATCTTTCTTGTGATCATGCCAATGTTATATAATAATGCACCAACTCTAGGTAACTGGGGTTGGGGCATTACAGTTGTTATCAGAGGAAGTTTAGTAAAAACCTTGGAAACTAGATTTAGATAAACTCTGATTAGAGCACGTAGACCTAAGATGAATTTTGAGGATTAGTATAGAAGAACTTCCTAGAATTTTGGTATTGTAGGGATTTTGTGAGTTTTCCGAGCAATAAATCCCTGTCTGGATACGAGCAGGTAGAGGCGGCTCTGGCACAGATTTACCTAGGGGTAAAACCCGAAAACACCGCTTTGAGCTAGACTCGAACGGGAACTGGTGCACGACAACGGGCCTTGCTGCACTCTTGGTTACGACACTCCCGGGGGATATGCTTAGGATAACTCTCATTTTCTTTACAAATCATTATGAAGGGTTTATGAGTATATACTTCCTCAAAGAAAATATTATTTATGATTATGGATTATATCCATAAATAGTTCAATTTATGTTAAGTGTTTTATAAGTATGGGATTATATATTTTGATTCATAAACTAATCCAGTGTATGCCATTGTTTAGAAATGGTGCCTAGTAGAAGGAATGAGAACTCCAGCAATGCACATGATCCAAAGAGAAGAAAGGATCATATCTTTCATGGTCTTAAGCTAGAATTTATAAGAGAAATAGTATCCCATGTATTATCATCATATGAAGAAATAATATCATGTGTTGATAAGATAAGTAAAGAGTTTACTGAGTCCTATGGCTTTGAAGGGAAGCAAGAGAAGAAAAGGATGGAAGAGAGAAAGATGGATAAAGGGAAGAGGGAAAAGAAGAATTTTCTCATATGTGGTAACAGTGGAAAGAAACACCCTGGAACTTGCTTGAAAGGAATGGGAGTTTGTTGTAAGTGGGGAGGAAAAGGTCACAAAGTATGTGACTGCAAAGGTAAGAAAATCGTTTCAAATGTACAATGCTTCATTTGCAAGGAGTTTGAACACTACGCGAACCTATGTCCCAATCATCAGACTATGTCGCAAATGATGTTATTGGATAATAATCAAGTTATGATACTACCACAGATGAAGAGGAATGATTAGAGTTCTTATGTTTATTATTTCAATTGAGTGTTGTATCAACAATGTACTTGTTATAATAATTATAGAGTATACAAAGATTGTATTACAGTACTATTTCATTAAGGACTTGAGATTGTGTGGAACAAAGAAAAGTGACTCAATAGCAGGATAAATTTTTTGAAAATATATGGTTGAGAGAATGATAAATCATAATATAGTTCTGATACTGAGGTAGTGGTTTTGGAATAATATGTGATTGTTTTGGATAAATTATATTGGATATTCTTGACTACCTTGGAACTGATTAATGATTTGTATATTCCATCATTGTTGGGGTTTAAAACATTTTTGGATTAATAAAGTATATCCAGCATTCTATATGGAATAATGGAGCATGAATGTAATCAATAAGGAATATGGTAATACATGATGAAGGTATTCATATGCTATTACGGGGTAAAAAGGATCTATATTATGTTTACCTTCCTTATGAATGCTGGACTGTGAGTTTAGACAGAAGTATTTTGGATAGTTCTAGTTTGGATTATTTTGGATTGCTATAAAAGGACAACCCAGAGGTCGGGTGGCAACCCGTCGCGTCCGGCAAGGCTGCGAGACTTGAACCCGCAACCGAAGGGCGATAATGGTGTATCACCTACCACTGGCCCACGAGATGTCCTGGATTAAATAATGTAGTTTTTATTAAATGATCTTGTAGATGAATTATAAATTCGTTTATTTTGGAACCCTATACGAATAGTGTAAATAGAATTTTTTTTACATTCTATTATCTTTTAGAGTGAAAGATAAGTTTATGGTAGAAATTTATTAATTGATAAAACACTAATTATAAAGTAAGTATATCTCCTTATGATCTTAGCCAATCTCATAAATAAATTCCTCAACATTAAGAAAATAAACTTAGAACAAAAATGTTTTCCTAGATGATACCTTAAATCATCACTAAATTATGGCTTTGGGATTGTTGGCCTTTTCATAGCCATGTTCTCTACCACTCTCTATCAGATAATTGATGGTTAGATTTTTCTTCCATATCCATATTTTCCTACATGGAACCCTAGTATGTGTTATTTTCGGTAATCTTCATACTTTCGAATCTTTATTTTAAATAGAGGCCTCATTAATTCATTTCCGATGTGGGTTTTCCCACAAATATATTATCTACTTTCAACCTTTTATTTTTGATAAACAATTTCAAATTGCGAGGACGCAATTTATTGAAGGAGGGGAGAATGTAACACCCTAAGAATTCATAATGTGTTATTTCTTCAAAATAATTCAATAACTTGCACTACACGCAACACTGAGTTCAATTGCACCATGACTTACCAAAAAGCCGTTCAAAAGAGGTTATGAATAGTATTAACTAAATTTTAAACTTTATATAATCCTTATAATTTTTCCATATTATGAGTATCTTAGACATAATGCAAGAACAAATTCATTTTCAGTATTGCACTTTTATCAACTTTTAATAGCGAACCCTTTTTAAATACAATATTTTAAACTTTTTGACTAAATGGGGACATCAAAAATTTAAAATGAAACATCCCAAGCTTCCACGGTACGCTTTCTTTGAATAATACAGTAGCGTGTGTTGTACGCAACCTTGAGTTTTAACACACACCATAACCAATCAAACTAGCCGTTATGAATATTAATACCTACTTTTCGAAATTATATATATTTTATATTTTAAAATGGACTTCATTTCTGGATTCAGAATATCGAATTTAGCCTAAGGTGAAATTTTGGTACTTTTCAGATAACTTTCATATTTTGATTAATAGTGAAAATTACTAAATTTTAATTAAAAACAACTTTTTTAATCAAAATAATTAATAGTGATAAATTATGAATTTGAGTGGTTTTAAAGTATATTTAGAATATATTTTTACCATTTAATATAATGTTGGTCATTGGAAATAATTTTACAATTAAACCGAACATAAACAAGTGTCAATCTTTTGATAGTTATTATCTCTTAAAAACACGCTTTTTGTTTTGACAGCGGGAATTAATTTTAAATTAATTTCTGCCACTTCTGTGTTTTGAATTTAGGAAAATGGATTCCATATTTGGAATCAGGATGTTCAAATTGTGTAAATAGGTAACTTTTATTTTTAGACATTTTGAATAATTACTGCGGTAAATATTTTATTTACCATGGTTAAGGGTAAATCCGGTAAATAAGGGTTAATAAATAATATTATAATAATACTAAATTACCCTAAAACATGTCTTAACCCTATTGGTTGATACATGGTCGACCATGGGCATCTTTGGGTCGATTTTGGGACCCCATGGATCCACTTGTAAGTGATAATGACACTTTATTTTAATTATGTTAAAATGAATACAAAAATGACACAAGCATATATCTTTTAGCAAAACAATTGTTACATAGGGTTATATATGTTGGATTTTAGATTATAAATATTCATTAGAAAGAAAAAACGATTTCATACATAATGATATTTTATTTATAATTTTTAGACATTAAATAATATATTTTATTTACGACACAATGATGATGCAGTAATTACTATAATAGTGAAAAATTAAAATAATTGATATTATAAATACCCAAATAAATATAATATGAAACTTTTAATGAATTAAACTAATTTTCTAGGATAATATGATATATTAGGATTGATTGAATTGACTTTTTTCTAAGTAATCAATCTGTTATGAGTTTCACAAAAATCAACTATTGAATAGTGTCAAAATTGACATAAAAGAGTTCTTAAAACAAATATTATATTATTAATTGATATTAAATTCCTAAAAATCTAAGGTTCATCTAAGAGACTTTTATCATGATAGGTGCATCATTAATGGACCACTTGGGGGTCTCTTGGATGTATTTAGTAAGTTTATTAACCATATCATATAAAAATATAAAGAGACATTGTAAAAGTGAAACTAATTAACTTAGAGTTAATACTTAAAGATAAGGTTAATATAAGTACCCAAACCTGTCTAAATTCTATTGGTTGAGTGGTTTTCGAACTATCCCCACATTAAACTTTGAATAATCAACTTTGGATCCATTGTAAACCGATTATGAATTTATTATAAACTAATATCTCTAGATTTTCTAAAGGTGCCCCTCACCCCTCTTATAAAAGGGCACTCCTCCTTCTCATTTCTTCACACCTTAAAAGCCTTTTGGTTCGGCCAAACTCTGCCCAAATACTCTCCCAACATCCCTCACTACAACCTAGAGGTCTTAGTTTGATCAGAAAGCCAACCTAAAGAGCCCTTTTGATCAAATCAAAAGGAAGATCCCGAAGAAGAGGAGGTTAACCTACCCCAACCAAGTAAAAGTACAAGGTAAGGGATTTTCTTATCTCACATTCAATTCCGTGAGATTTCCATTATTTGCCACTAAATTATTGAAAGTGGTGTATTGTGTACTTGCATTTGATATATATTATCATGATTATATTTATATTCATGTTATTCTGTAAATAATTTGGTGGTTATTAACTTTTGTCCATACGACTCAGTTGATTAACGTGGTAAGGGGTTTTCATCTCACTCTTTATTTCCGTGAGATTCATCCCATATTTCCACTATTATCTTTTGTGTGGTGTATGTACTGACCATAATTGTATTCTTTGTGTAATACACGTTACCTTATGTGTATTTACATTTTCATTGTATGATGCCTCTTTCATGGGTTGTATGTTTCATAAGTTACCAAATTGATAAGGGTTTACTTCACAATCTCTTTAATATCCGAGGTTGTCTTTACATAAGTATCTACAGAGACATATTTACTATCCATGTCCATATTTCATAAAAGAGTTTTCAAAGGGATTATTTCTAAGGGAACTTTTACTAAAACATCATTTTAAATGTTTTAAATATTTATTCTTCTAAATCATCCTCATTTATGTCCACGTTTTCAAAATGGTTTGTAAGGATTTATTTATATGAAAATGAATGTTTTAAAAGTGTTAATTCCATTCAAAAGTTTCAAAGTGGTATGGGACACTTTGATTCAAAAATGTATTTAAATGCCTTACTTTCTAAATTGTGTAACATTAAAATGTTTTCATGAAAAAGGGATATTTCTCTCAATAATTTTTAAAAAAACATTTTCATCTATGTCAACATCCTTTGATGGATTTTAAGATTATTTGAAGTTGATTTATTATGATATAAAACTTCCATATTGTAATGATGTTTTGTGATATGTTTGACTGTAGATGTTTCATTTATATATCATTCATGGTTTATGACTAAAGTATTGACATTTTGTATGCTAGTTCCAATAAGAATGTTTATGTTATATTTCAACCATTACTTCATATGAATGTGTTGGACAAGTATGTTCCAGGTTGGGGACTGGTTAAAGTAAGCCCTTCAGGTTGGGGACTGGTAAATGTAAGCCCTCCAGGTTAGGGACTGGTAAAAGTAAGCCCTCCGGTTTGGTCTCCAGTTATTAGAGGCACTCCGGGTTGGTGTCTGGTTATTAGAGGCACTCTGGGTTGGTGTCCGGTTATTAGAGGCACCCCGAGTTGGGTTCCGGTTACAGTTAGCCACAAGGTCTTGGGATGAGGCCTTGAAAAGAAATTAAAGTTTATCATTATGCATTCTATCATTATGAAAGTAGTTATTGATTTTACATGTGATTATTCGATTAGTAGAATATCCATGTGAATAAGTAAATGGCATTATTTCATTTTACTTTTGCCATACTATGTTGATGTTCAAGTTTAAAAGGCTTTTGTTTTAGTAATGCATTGCCTTAAATGTTTATGCTTATTTTGAATGTTCCGCTATATTGTTATCCTTACTGGGCATTTGAGCTCACCCCTTTTCTATGTTTTATTTTCCCCAGGATGTGAAGAAGTAAGTTATGAATGACCTGCAGGGATATTATGAGGGGATAATAGTGTGGACTATGGAGACATTATGTTGTTGTATTAGTTTTTCATTTTATGATGTAATGTAAAACTTATGAATATATCTAGTGTTTCTAAGGCTACTAAACCAATCGGTCTTTCGAGATTTGATCTTTCTTGTGATCATGCCAATGTTATATAATAATGCACCGACTCTAGGTAACTGGGGTCGGGGCATTACAAAGTGGATATTTTTATATATGATACAATTTTTATTCTTTTTATAATGTACGTTATTGCTTGAATAGAATATTATTTATACTTAAGGGTGATTGTCAAATGTTGGTAATAAATTCTTGAGACCTAAATATTATTGCAAGTGGTAATATTAATATTCATGTTTGAAATACTTTGCAGTTGTGATCTCATGATTTTAAGATATGTATTTTGTTTCCTCTATGATTTACTAGATAGAGTGATATCTACAGTTACAGTTGTTAAAAATGGTTTATATTCTTTGATGTTAAATAAAAAGATATAGTTTATAATTTTTTTATTATAAAATTGAAATGTTGAAATAATTATCTTTGAGATTGCTGATTTATGACATATTATCTTATGAAATAATTCTATATTAAATAAATTAAGACTTTCTCTTTAAATTTTAATGGAAAATTCTTTTGAAATTTATTCATTATAAATCAGTTAATTAAATATTGTAGTTAAAATTTACTGATCTCTTAAATCACTACTTTTGGGTTGAGCGAGCCTGATGTTCTTTTATGAAGGATTGAATACCTTTATTTATTGGTCTATAATTGCATTTAAAATTATTTAGGGAGAAATAAATTTTATATATTTATTTATTCTCGATATATTTATATCCTTTATTTGATTGATTTTTAACCTTGTATGGTTAGAATAAAATGCAGGAATGCCTGAGGATATGATGATGGTGGCATGAGGTGTCAGATATGATGATAGTGGTGGCATGAGGTTTTGGTTATACCAATGATGTTGGAATGGGATGAATAATGTGATATTATGTGTCATAGCATCAGAGATTAAACTAGTATAGTTGGGATGATTTCATAGTGGGGCTTTGTCATCAACGCTCACATCTTGATTAATGACTTCTTTATGGCTTGATGAATGAATTTTATTTCTATGATCAATTTCTATCTACAGGGAATAGTTTGATTCTATGAACTATGAGTGAATATATTAAGTGGTTTCTTATGTTGAGTCCTAGAGTACCCATATGTTTATGAAATGATATTTATTTAATGAAAGAATGAGTATGGTTCTTGGTTTTTTTGTAATGATGATGTCATTCTTGATAATATAAAATATAAATGATAGTGTTATTGGAACTTAGTTTAGATAATTAAAATATAAATATATTAAATTATAATTGTAATAATTAATTAATCGTTAATTAATTAAATAATTAATATTTGATGCTTGTATGCTTATTTGATTCAAATACCATAGTAGTGGCAGTCGGGATTCATGTGGGACATTAGTGGTAGATAAGTTTATGGATAGGTAGTTTCCCATAGTGTGGTTTTGATATATATATATATATATCATAATTTTTTGTAATTTCATACACTACCCCACCCTTTTCGGTGGTGAGACTAACACCTAGTGGGTTTTGGGAGGGTGGTTTCCCTAACATCCATGTTAGTGTGGAACTGATGGTTGATTCCCCTTTTGGCCTTACTCTCTTATCATAGAAGTTTTATGTACTAATATGTATAAATGTTGTGTTTCACATATATGTGTGTGTGGGGTTGGAATGACTTGTGGTTATATCAAACACATATATCTACAGATATAGTATCCTATGGATTATAATAGGTAGGTCATGTATGGTTTGTGATTGATTGAGGAAAAATACATAACATAAGGGCTATGGTGGGTGCTAAAACTACATGGAGACTATAGAGAAATGTGGATGGGATGATGATATTATTTGATTCATGGGTTTAATGGTATTTGATTATTATATTATGGGATTAATAGGGTTCATGATAAGATCAGTAGGCCCAGGTGTATTCAAGGTGGTTTACTTTAGGAAAGAGATGGACTTTAACATGCATCCTCAAGGAAGAATGGTAAAATGGTAGGGAATTTGTAGTGGGGTACCTTTATTTTATATTATATTGGATATTATATTATTAAATTTATATGATACATGGTGAGTGAGACATGGTGAGGATTGGAAAATAATAGTAAACCTGTATAGATGACAATTTAGTCACATTTGTTTATCCAATGGTCTTTATTATGCCAATTTCATATTTTTATGAGTGGTTTTAGAGAGAATCCATATATGTATAAATGCTATTCTCACCCTATATATATAAAACTTTTTTTCAAGTCAATAGAGGATTTTTTGTCATCTAGATATACATTAATTGTTTGAGGAGTTGTTCAGGAGCTGTCGGAGCTTCATGGTCACTGTTGAGGATCTATTTTTGTGTTTTTGGATATTATATATATATGTAATTACATTCATGTATTGGTATTGATTATTTATTTTTGTAATCATGTTCTTCATGGTGGTTTTTCTTATATTATCTATTACTTCTCACATTTTTATATTTGTCAATGTGAGTAACTCAAAAGGGTGGTGAACCAAGTTCCCAATAAAATTTTCTACTAATGATTTTCTAATTAAATACCTCAATTAAAATAAATTCTACTAGTTAATCAAATGAGTATTTTAATATAATTTCAATATTTCAAAATACTAATCAAATCATGATTTGGGATCAATCCATAAAATGGAAAATTTATTTCACATTTGAAATAAATTTACTCAAACAAATCCATATATAAACCCTAATTATGATTAATTATCAAAGTACTGGTTTGTTATTGTTTCAAATAAAATATAGTTTAAATATTTAAAATAAAGTAAAAAAAACAAAATAACATAATCGAATAAAACAAGCGGTTTAGTCACAAGATGAGACCCATTCCCCTTCACATGTAAATCAATCACTACCATGAAGAATATATATATATATAATATGGTCAAAACCTGGAAAGGGTATAAAAGAAATATTTTAAAGGTTATCTGGGCCATGCATGGACCTCTTCCACAATAACTATGAGAAAAAAACAATTAGATGAAACACATGGAACTCTTCTACAAACACATGGGTAAGAAGGTAAAAATATATAGAACATAGTATCAAGTATTCTACAGTTCTAGGATAGGAGTCAGTGTGTTTTACTAAATAGAGGAAACAACACACTACTTGAATGTACAACATAAGAGAAAGAAATAAGATATTGTAAAGGTAATGTTTCTTAGTCTGTAGTTCATTAGATTATCGAGTTTCCCCTAATTTTACATAGGGAGGTGCTCTAACAAATTCTCTAATAGTTGCAGTAAAACAGATCACAAAAAATACTTATTTGTTCTAACTATTGGAAAGTATCTGGATGTTAATTATGTTCCACTCCTTCATAGTCGAATTCAAGTAAGTATGTATTGTGTAATCTCTCGTGTGATTAATATTTTAGTGTTTATAAATTATTACACTTGATCACCACTCTCAGTCATGTATTGTTCATGCACAATTCATGAAGGAGGATACATAAAATATATATCTCCTGATGAATCAATTGAAGAATAATCATCCAGATCTTTTAGATCCTCATACGTAGCTCTAACATCCGCATCAATTCAACAATACAACATTTTAATGAATCATAATTAAATAATAAATCCACATTAATTTAAATAAAATACTCATTATAAAAATTATTTAAATTAATAGAGAATAGAAATGACAAAATTTCTGGTGAAAAGATATCAAATAAAATAAGATATATTTGGTGGTGACTAAAATATGGTGGTGAGTCATGTCTGGAAGTGAGTAAATATTTAGGTTATTGGATCAGAAAGGATATGAGATAGAAATGATACAAGAGTATGTGAATTTTATATTTAAAATTTTCTTTTAAAAATTTTAAGGAAGGTTATTAGTCTACTATAACATAAAATAAATCAATTCAAATAGCCTCTTATAATAAAAATGATCGGACTGACTATCTATCAAATGATATAACATGATAACAAAAGGTATGAAAACAATTGTATTTAGATTGAATACAAATATCAGAGTAATACAAATTGAAAATGATTCTACCATATAAAGTATAAAATAAATACTAAAAATTATAAACTGTAATTAAAACAATTAAAATATAAAATAAATTAAATAGAAAGAAGAAATAAAAGGATTCTCTTTCTATTAAAATAACTAGTATAAAAGTAAAATGTAATAAACTTATTTTATCCCAAATAGTAGGGTATCCTTTCACCTAGGATACTAGGTCTTTCTCACCAACACTAGTAATCCCTAAATAAGATTATCGGTGATTCTATCATTCTATCCTCACAAGCCCTTAATTTTATTTGAAATTGTCACCTATCTCTTTTAAAAGCATTAAATCCATCGATATAATGATTGGTTGCACCGTCTGCCTATCCCCGGCATCACTAGATCATAATCACCTGATCAGATGCACACAGAAAATTGAATAAGTTATAGAAATACAAAAACTATGAATGAGTCATTCATGTTTTGTAATTTCAAGTCCTTCACATGAAGCAAAGAGAAGTCACATGGTATCTTTGTAGATCATGGAAGTGGCTGAAGTGGATTAGTTATTTATCTGTATCAAAAGACCTCCTAGTTATTGGCCTCAATTTCCAATGGTCATATTTTTTCCAACGATCATATTTCTCTAGAAAACGCAGAGGGACTTGGACACATTGCATTATAACGTTCGTATTGAAATATAAAACACAACGATGTTTTGATTAGTTTATAACTAACTCCATGACATAGTTTTGGTTAAAAAATAGGTATATGAAAATGATAACATGAATACGATTGATATAAAACACGTGTTTTCATAAATGAATACAAGAATTCATGTAATAAAAGTAAAATACGAGTACGATATAAATTAATTAGTCCGATGTTTTGAAATAAGGTAAATTGATTATGATAAATATAGTCATTACGATAAACAATGTAAATATGATAGACAGATTCATTATGATATATAGAGTCGTTATGATATAAAGATTCATTACGATAGAAAGATTCATTACGATAGACATAGTCATTATGATAGGTAGATTCATTACATTCAATGTCAGTTCATTATTTTAGAAATGAGTAAAAAGAGATTTGTGATTTCCAAAATAAGACATGAAAGTCAAAATAAGACTTTTGACATAACAATCTCCCCCTTTTTGGAAAGCACAAAACAAAGAGTAAAACTAAAATGAAATAATTATCTCTCTCTGAGTTATAGAAACTATTTTGAATAAATCTATGATAAAATTAACTCCTCATTAAGTATAGACTTTTTTAAAGATTTTATTCAAATATTTTCCATGATTTATATGTATTAAATTTGAATAATAAATTAATAATTATCCCCCTTTTTGAAACATTATCTTCTTTCATAATACATTCTCTACATTTTTGATTTACATAAAGAATGGGTTGATATCAAGTTTCTTGAAAATATTGTGGAAAAGGATAAAAAATAGTGGAAATAGAAACACAGTTCATTGAAATGTCAAAAGTCCCATGATTTTCAAGAAACAAACAGGAAAGGGAGATACCACTAAAAATTCATTTGTTTTCTCTTTAGTTTTTATTTCTTGATCAGCTCATGAATAATAGCTTTCATCTTCTTTATCTCTTTCTTGTCTTCTGATATTGAAACACCCTATGATCTGAGAAGCTCTTGTTGGTCTACAAAAATTTTATCGTTGTTTTTGATATTATCTTCTTGAATTCTGATCACATCATCATGTGTGTCAATTTATTCTTTCATATTCCTATTTTCTTGAGTCAAAACAATTTTTTTTAACAAAACTATTTAATTTTTTAAAGATGAAACCTTCAAAAAATATAACTGGAAGACATTCATCCTTTCTTGAAACTCTTTTACTAAAGTAAAATCAACAATATGTGTTTTTGAAATTTGATTCAACCAATCAATACTTTCCTTGTTATGCTTATTAAATGGAATAGAATGATAAATTGAAATCCTCCTTAGGTCTTCAATAGTTTCCTCATGTTCATTCACCTGGATTTTGATTTTGTATGACCATTTAGACATCTTATTTCAAGCATTCTTATGAGTAGTTGAAATGTCATTAAAAACTTTTAGATTGTCCTTTAATATCATTAATCTCATTCTAGGTTCTCTTACTGAACCAAATTTATTCCTTTGATTATCTATGATGAGATCAATCTTTCCTTATATTCTGGAAAATTAAGAAATAATCTTTTCAATCCTTCTTAAAACATGAATGATGTTATCATTGTTCTTCAAAGAAATTGTATTCTCTAAATCTTTATCATCATCGTATGATTCATGTTCATTTAATCGGCTCGAGACTTTATCAGGTTGTTTTCCTTTTATTTTCTCTTTGTCCTTTTATTCCCATTTTACTTCTTTTTTAGCCCTTTCTTCTTCCACTTTTTCACTAATGACAATTACTTTCTCAGCATGAGAAGTTTGAGCCCCTTGCTAGACTAGAGAGGGAAATCTCTTTGATTTAGTTTCTAGGGATTGAAGTGGTGTTTGATTGGAATGAGGATTTTTTGAGTTACTTAAATTTGTTTTTTAAGAGAATATTCTTATATACTTTTCTTATAACTCTAAAGATATTCCAAAATAGTGTATCTTTCTTCTTCTTATCCTTTATATTGTGTGGCCAATTGGATAAAATCTTTCACTATTTGTCTTCATTTTTCATTCTCTGGAAGAGTCTGTATGATTAGTTTATGTTGAACGTATTATATCGGTAGAGAACTTGTTAACTCAACACTTTTTAGAATTTTAGAAACATCAAAAACTTGATCTTTTCTTTTCAAAATATTCTTCTTCTTCACATCTTCTAGAGTATCTTCTGTTCTTATCTTCTCTGCTAGAGCTTCTGCGGGGTCAAGACCAAACGTAGGATCACCTTATTTTCTTTGTTCTTTCTCCTTTATCCACTTGGATAAAACCTCTTTATAGTATTTGTTTTTCTTATTTGGCTTTGTACTGATACAAGGATATGACTTTTGAGAAACAAAAACTATTGGAGATGGTTCTATTTGAATTTACGCTGATTGATTTGGTTTTGATTGATTTGTTACCAATTCTGCTTCCACATCATTGAGGAAGAGTTTTGATTCTTTATCTAAACAAAAATAAAATTTCTTCATCGTACTCTTACTTATCCAAGAAGGCGTCATCACTTCCTACTCCCCTTTTATAGGAATAGCTCAAAACATCAAATGTTTAAGAATGATCATTGTGAGATGGAACAAATAGAAGAGTGGGTGAATTGTATATTTAAAAGTTTCTATTAAAAATTTTCAGGAAGGTTCATAGTATACTATAATATAAGATAAAACAATTCAATAAGCCTCTTATAAGACAAATGATTACACTGACTATCTATCAATTGATATAATACGATAACACAGGTTATGAAAACAATTATATTCAGATTTAATACAAATACCAGAGTAATAAAAATTGTAAATTATTCTACCAAATAGTGTATAGAATCAATACTAAAAATTATAAAGTATAATTACAAAATACAATATAAAAGAAAACAAATAGAATGAAGAAATAAAATGATTCTCTTTCTATTACAATAAGAATCGGAAAAGTAAAAGGTATTATTATTATTTTTTTCCCAAAGAGTATGGTATCCTTTCACCTAGGATAAATGGAATGTCTCCACAAGACTAGTAATCCCCTGATATTATGATCGGAAAGTCTTTCTTATTATCCCCACAAGCCCTTGATTTTATAGGTAATTGAATCCTATTTCTTTCAAATACTTGAAATCCTTCGATACGATGATCAGTTTCTCCATCTACCTATCCCTAGACACCCTCTATCATAATCACCTAATCAGACACACAACTAAAAACAGAGCACATAGATAAATACAAAAACTAGGACTGAGTCATTCACATTTTTTAATTTCAAGGATTTTTCACGAATCATAGATAAGTCACATTGTCTTTCTCCAGATCATGGAAGTGGCTGAAGTTGATTAGTTCTTTCAGTGCTTCAAATGACCACTTATTTATACACCATAGGTTCCAATGGTCATATTGTTTCCAATGGTCATATTTCTCAAGAAAACACAGAGGGACTTTGACACAACTGTTCTTTCTTGCATTAATATGCCTTTACAGAAATACCAGTATTTTCCACGTACACTACCTGGTTTTGTGCACAAAATCACTTCTTTCATGCCAAACTATTAATATTTCATGATCCATCCTTGGATTTTTTCAGACCCATATTATATTTCTAATAAAAAAATAAAAAAAATATTAAAGACGTTGATGATGCATAAATTTTTAAAATGATTGAAATCCCTAAATACATTAGGCCAGGATGGTTGTATCAAACAAAAAAATGCTTTTAGGCATACTGATGCAATTTTAAAAGTAACATCCTCTGAGTGTCTATCTTCCCATATGGAACATTGGACTAAAAGATGAAGTGATCATCCCAAATTTTCAGTTTTGATTCATTGTGATATCTGTTCACACATGAAGATAATCCCCAACACTAGTACATCAATATTCATAATCATGATTCCATATATTATAGGGTTATTTCTATCTATGAACTGAATGGGGGGGGGGGCTAATGATCTCCAACACTAGGATAACACTATTCACAGTCATGAAATTGAAGATTATTGGTACATCACTATATACACACTGAATGAGAGTGTAAGAACCCAGTTCTTATTTCTGAGGTATGAGTTTCTTCTTTTCGTTTTTCCTTAGGTATTTTTGAGAAACTAAGAAAAATGGGGAAAATCCCAAATTTTGGAAAATACACACCGTGTACTTTTCTACACATCATGTACATTTGTCCGTGTGGAATGAGTACACGGGGTGTGTGGCCATGTCGGCGACGAAGGGTGTAGAAACTGAATACACGTCGTGTAGTGGTCCTTTACACGCCGTGTAGTTAGTCGGCAGGTGAATAATAAGGTGGTGGCTAGCTGTGAGACAGAACACACCGTGTACTCAAGAAGACATGTTGTGTAGTCAAGTCGGTATATGAACAGTGCCACGCTTGAAGGAAACCGCCAGATGAACAGTTAAATTAAGGAATTACACACCGTGTACTTGGAAGTACACAATGTGTACTTTGTTTTTTCGCATAAAATGGGAAGTAGCCTCCCCTGTTCACGAGGAAGGCTTAGAACGGGAAGAGGGAGTGGAAGAGGGAGGCCAAAACTTTGGAGATCCATCGAACGCACGTCAGGAATCTGTTTCCGCCTCGGACGATCTCGTTGGAACCGCACGAGTAATCTCTCCACTCCTCTTAAGTCGTTCTTTCCAATTATTCTTCTAAGGGATGTTATTTTAGTTTGAACGAGGTTTATTCAACGTCAGATCTACATCATTCTTGTGAATTTCTAGAATCGAAATTCACGTATATCGTTCATTGGTATTAAAGGTTGGTGGCTTGGTGTTTATTTTCCTACTGTTGTTCATTTTGTGTGTTTTTGAGCTACGAACTCATATTTGGGGTGTCATGTGGCTGAGGTAGTGGCTATTTTAAATACCTATAATTGAATAGGTAATAAATTGTGATAATAAAATGATGTTTGGGATCGCATCTTGCATCCAGGACCATCCCGACGGGTGCGTTCCTCTGTTTAGTCGTTTGGCCAGGATACCTGAGGGTATGCCATGTTTAATTATGCATTACTTTTTCCTTGAAAAACATTGTATGTAAATTGCATGTTTATATGTTGGGCATGGCCCGGTTACTTGTGCCTGAGGCAGTGTTTTACTATAGCCTGAGGGTTTGACTGTTTTAGACTGAGGGCGACATTCTATTTCGCCTGAGGGAAACCTTTCGTGCCTAAGGTCTTGAATTCTGTTATGCCTGAGGGCGATATTCTGTTATGCCTAAGGGTGAGATTCTTTTATGCCTGAGGGTGAGATTCTGTTATGCCTGAGGGAAAGATTCTGTTATGTCTGAGGGCAAGATTTTGTTATGCCTGAGGGCGAGATTCTGTTATGCATGAGGGAGAGATTCACTGTGGTGTTTTCTTAATATCAAGTGGTTAAATGAATAATTAAAATGGTAATATAACTGGTTAAGTTAGTTACTTTTTATTACTTCTTAGTTTATTTCATTTTCTATTGCACACTGTTGTTGCATGTCTACACAGAGTTGAGGACGGGGCTTTGGTGGGTGCCTACTAGGAATTTATTTCTCATACCCTATTTGGCTCATTTTTTCGGCACAAAAAGATTATTTTTTTGAAGGTGTAGATAAGGGAAAGGTTCCTTATATAGTTACATGATTGTTTCTGAATAGTAGGGGAGCATGGGACCGGACGGAGGCTCGCGATGCTACCGGCTGTTTTGTTCTGTTTTTCTTTCCTATACATGTACTATAACGTATTGTTTTGTAACATGTTCTGGATGCTTTCTAAAAATTTGAGGCATGTTTAACTATTATTTATATACTGGTTGGTTATGTTCAGTGTAATTTTTTAATTCAGTTGGGTATGGTTTACTACTTTCGCTAATACTGTATGTTTAATTCCATTCCGTTGTGCTACACTTTGACAAATGAGGGAATATTTCCCCACTATCAGACCGTGTCCCTCGCTGCTAGTCAGCAGCCTCTAGTGTTTGGGGAAATGCGCTTGAGGTAATGTGGCGAACCGGGTTCGGGGAACCCGTTGAGTGGAACCCAGAGTCGGGACGTTACAATGTGGTATCAGAGAGGTTCTTTTTTGACTTAATAATTGGAGCCTTAGTCAGGGATATAACGAGAACGGTAATTGGTAATAAGTTGTGCCCAGGAGTATCTAACCCGTGTAGAGGGAAAAGAAAATTTAACTCGTATTGCAATTTTAACAATTTTTCAATTTTACAGTTGATTTTTTTCACCGAAGGGTGAACCACTTGTATTGTGCTGTTTATATTTTATCCTTGGGTTCTATTTAGTTGCAACCTAATGAGATGAGGGTATGCCATTTCATGCACAATTTAGGCACATGCTAGAAATCACATGCGATGCATAATTTCATGCCATTTAGGTGCATTAGAATGTGCATGTGGTTGTGATAGTTGTTGTGCTAGAAAAGCATGCTGTTGTGAAAGCTTCTTGATAAATACCTGCTATGTGATAGGGTATTTTGTATGATCCAGTTTATAGAATGGATGCCATACTTTGGTTTTTGGGGAGTATGGGCTCTCATTTTCCTGAATTTGGTGGATCATTGATTGTTTATTTTATTATAACACAGATGAGATTTCAAAATTTGATTCGTGGGGAGTATGGGCCCTCAGGGACTAGAATTTGACACTTAGGTGTTGTTTTTAGGTAATTTCTAGGTTCCGGGGAATTTTCTGAGGCATACTGTCCAGAAACCCAGTATACAAGCTGTGTAGTGTTTTACACATGCTGTGTATATTCTTCTGTTTGGGAAGAAAAGAAAACTTGTTAAGTACACACCATGTACCCAAAGTGCAAGCAGTGTAGTCTCTTCATGTGTCACAAACCATGTGGGCGGCGACACGGGGAAGGGAAGAGCTTGGGGTGAACATGTCGTGTACCAGATGTACACACCGTGTAGTGTTGACCCGGATTCCGCCCGTGTAACTAACAACAGGGAAAGAGGTGACATAAGACATACACGACGTGTCAATGATGCACACGCCATGTAGTGTGACCTAGGGACTCAGTTGTGTATCTAAAAACATGGGTCGGTGTCGCCTCTCCTTGAACATGTCATGTACCTGTGGGACATGCCATGTAGTTTTGTCTGAGGACAGACTGTGGACTTAATCGTGTGGCCAGAAAAACAGGGTGGTGTACACGCCGTGTTCAGGTGTCACACGACGTGTAGTAACAAGCCGAGTCATCCTCCGTGTCACATACAAAATGGGTAGTTGGAAATAACACCATACACGTCGTGTAGTTTTGTTCAACGGGAGTCGTGTAGCTTAGCCGTGTAGAAGGACACGGGCAGGGGAAGGAAAGTCAAGTACACGTTGTGTAGTCCGTTTACACACCGTGTATTCTGATTTTGAAAATTTTGAATGCCTTCTTCCTATTGTTCCCTTTTGGGTTTCTTCATTTTCGGTTGTTGTTAATCTTGTTCAAAAGGCGTGTTTTTACCTTGTATGGTCATGCCACCGAGATGACCGCACATTGTTCTCCAAGAGAGCGGCAATGATTATACTTCATAGATGGTGGGACATGGGATACCATTTGATCATCCAGCAGATCCAGATGCGGCACCAGCAGTTATACCGGACACAAGCGCGGATGCGTAGTTCCGTGAAGGCTTTATGTAGTTCATGCAGACCTTTTAGGGAGCACCGATGGCTACCACATCTATGGATGAGATTACTCATATCTTCTAGAAGTATAATTCGGCTACATTTTTAGGGGATAGCGGGCCACATGATGTGGAGTCTTGGCTGGGATCTATGCAGACTATTTTTAAGCTTCTTGAGACGCCTCCAGGGTAGAGGGTCAATCTTGCGACGTATATGATGTGGGATTCTTCCAAAAGGTGGTTGGATGTTAACACCCAGTCAGAGAATCATAGAGACATGGTGTGGGAAGATTTCCAGGTAGTCCTCTATGAATTCTTCTTTCCAGAGACGCTATGGGAAGATAGAGCTCGAGATTTCATGAATTTTCAGCAGGGCGCTATGTTGGTGATGAACTATTCTTCTCGTTTCACCGAGCTTCAGCGTTTTTCACCTGTACTAGTGGGTGATGAGATGTTGAGAGGTAGACGTTTTGAGGATGGTCTTCGATATGACATCTAAGAACTGGTGAATGTTTTTTGGTTGCATTCAGTACATAATATTGTGAACCAGGCACTGATTTCAGAGAGGATCTTGAGGGAAGCTTGTGGTGTGGGTCAGGGCAGTTCAGCACCAGTTACTGGTCCTATTTTTATTGGAATGAGGAAGGGATAGGTGTATTTCTCTCTGGGTGGCAGTATCAGCCAGACAGTCTCTTCAGGTGGCCCGATTAGGTCCTACCAGCGTGGTAAAGAGGGGCACAAGAGACCTCAATATCCACGTGATCCAGTGGAGTGTTGAGATTGCAGAAAGATGGAGCATCTACAGCACTTTTGTAGGGTGTTTCTACTAGTGTCTAGTTAGAGGGGTTCTATGCAGACTTCGCGTGTGGGAGCTGGACCAGTGGCTTCTTTCCAGTCAGGAAACTAGAATACGTCAGGGCATGCAGGCAGAGATGTTGTCCATGGCCATGGTAGCCAGACACCAGGTTCATAGAGGCAGCAGGGTGGGACAGCTCAGGGTAGTCAAGCTGTGTCGCAGGGCCGTGGCACTGGGCAGACATATGCAGTGCAACAGACCCAGCAGGAGCAGGATCCCAGACCTTCTACAGTCAGAGGTACTATTCCAGTTGCTTCTGTCTTATCTTCTGTTCTTTTTAATACGGCTACTACACATAGTTTTATATTTGTGCCCATCATGTAGAGCCTTGGGCTCTGTTTTTCTACCTCTTCTGGTATCTTGACGCTAGAAACACCGTTGAAGACTAGGACGACTGGTGTGCATCAGTGCAAGGAGTGCCCCCTTGAGGTTTGTCGGTGTCACTTTCTATGGGACCTCTATTTCTTAGAGATGGAGAGCTATGATGTCATTCTTGGGATGGACTGGTTGGTTCCATTTCGAGCCTTTTTAGATTCCTATCATCGTAGGGTGAGTTTCACATCACTAGAGGGTAGAAGGTTTCTATACAAGGGCGAGTGGGATGTTCAGGCGAGTCGGGCTGGACAAGAGCATCCTTGGAGAGCTGGAGTCACAGCCCAGATTGTGAGTTTATATCTGGATGATCAGGGGACTTGTTATAAGGATTTCCCTCCAGTTCTTGATCATTTCAAGGATGTCTTCCCAGATGACTTTTCAGGTCTACGTCTGGAGCGTGAGGTGGATTTATCTATTGATCTTGCACCAGGAGCAGCACCAGTGTCCATTCCTCCTTACAGGATGGCCACGCCTGAGTTGCAGAAGCTCAAGAGGCAGTTAGTGGAGTTATAGGCAAAGGGTTTCATCTGACCCAGTACTTCTCCTTGGGTTTCTCTAGTCCTTTTCAAGAAGAAGGCGGATGGTACCCTCAGACTCTATGTGGATTATCAGAAACTGAACCAGTTGATGGTTAAGATCTGATATCCCTTCCCAAGGATTGATGATATTTTTGATCAACTTCAGGGAGCACGAGTGTTCTCGAAGATTGACTTGAGATCATGATATCATCATCTACACATGAGACCATCAGATATACTGCTTACAGCTTTTCGGAGTAGATATGGTTTCTACGAGTACTTGGTTATGCCGTTCGAACTCACGAACGCACCAGCAGTTTTCATGGCTCTGATGAATCGTGTGTACCATCCCTCTCTGGACTCTTTTGTGGTAGTATTCATGGAAGAAATCTTAGCGTACTCTCACACTCGACACGACCATGCCACCCGTCTTGAGATCGTATTGAGTACACTGATAGAGCATAAGCTATATGCTAATCTCTCCAAGTGCCGCTTTTATATGAACCAGATTCACTTCTTGGGTCATATCATCTTAGAGGAAGGAGTTGCAGTAGACCCAGAGAAGGTGAGAGCAGTAGTTTCCTAGGAGAAACCTATGAACATGTTTTAGATACGGAGTTTCTTAGGGTTGTCTGGTTACTACAGACGCTTTACACAGGACTTCTCCCACTTAGCAGCGCCATTGAAGGGTTTGACAAAGAAGGGTGTGAAGTTCTCCTGGTCAGAGGCCTAAGAGATAGCCTTTCAGGACCTGAATTAAAGGTTGACATCAGCACCAATCCTGATACTCCCAAAGCATGGGAAGAGATATACAGTTTATTGTGATGCATCAGGGATTGGACTGGGAGTTGTGTTGATGCAGGGCAATCGAGTTGTTGCATACGGGTCTTGGCAGTTGAGGCCACATGAGAGGAATTACCCAACGCATGATCTCTAGTTATCTACAGTTGTTCATGCATTGCAAAGTTGGAGACATTATCTATTGGGAGAACGTTTTGTGGTATTCACTGACCACAAAAGTATCAAATATATCTTTACTCAACGAGACTTGAATATGAGACAGCGAAGGTGGGTTGAATACCTTCAGTCCTTCGATTTTGAGCTTGCCTACACGCCAGGTAAAGGTAATGTGGTAGCTCATGCACTAAGCAGGTAGACTCGGATACAGGCTGTGTAGGAGGCCAGGGATGAGTGGCAGCTCATGGCTTTGTTCTCTAAGATGCATTTGGAGGTTCACGATAGTTAGGGTCAAACTTATCTTTCGTCTTTAACTATGACTTCTACCCTCCTGGAAAGAGTGAGGATTAGACAACTATCTGATCCAGAAGGCCTAGTTCTACGGGAGTCAGTGGCAAGTGAGGACCCTCCTCCTAGTTGGATGATAGGCAAAGATGAAACTCTGTGTTTCCATGGATGAGTGAGGGTTCTAGAGAATATACGTGAGGAGCTGATATAAGAGTTTCATGCTTCAGCTTGGGCAGTTCGTCCAGGGGTTACCAAGATGTACCGTGACTTGAGATGTTAGTACTTGGGGCCGGGTATGAAGAGAGATGTAGCTGGTTTTGTTATGAGGTGTTCCACCTATCAGAAGGTGAAGGTGGATCATCAGAGGCCACCTGTATTGTTACAGCAGTTACCCATTCTGGAGTGGAAATGGGATGATATCGTGATGGATTTTGTGACTGGTTTTCCGAGGTCACCTCGAGGCAATGTGGTCATGTGGGTTTTTGTGGACAGACTCACGAAGGTAGCTCACTTTTTGACGATCATGGAGACCTTAGGTGTTGACTAACACGAGAAGTTGTATATCTGATAGGTCTTACATCTTCATGGGGTACCTCATTCTATTGTTTCAGATAGGGATTCCCGATTTACATCTCATTTCTGGAAGTGTTTTCAGAGGGCACTGGGTACACAGGTGCTTCTGAGCACAGCTTACCACCCTTAGACCCATGGCCAGTCAGAGCGTATGATATAGGTGCTTGAGGACATGTTGCGAGCATGCATCCTAGACATTGGGGGCTCTTTGGAGAAGCTCATACCCCTAGTGGAGTTTTCCTACAATAACAATTTTCAGGAAACTATTGAGATTGCACCATACGAGGCTTTATATGGTAGGCCATGCCGATCACCTTTGTGTTGGTTAGAGGCATGTGAGGCACCTTTACTGTGACCACGTCTCGTGTAGAAGAATTTAGAGCAGGTCTAGTTGATTCAGAAGCGGATGGATACCACGCAGTCTCGTTAGAAATCTTATGTTGATCGCCGCAGATGACCCATGGAGTTCGTGGTCAGGGATCTGGTTTTCTTGCGTGTTTCGTTGAAGATGGGACACATGCGGATCAGCAGATATGGAAAACTATCACCGAGGTATGTGGGGCCATTTGAGATTCTAGAGAGAGTCAGGCCGGTTGCTTATCGGTTATAGTTACCTCAGATGTATCGGGCCATGCACGACGTCATCCAAGTTTCTCAATTGTGCCGCTATCATTCAGACTTGTCTCGCATCTTTCAGTCCGAGGAGCTTGAGCTTGAGGTTGATGCGTCCTTTGAGGAGCATCTGATTCTTATCATTGATAGGAGCACGATGGTTCCCCGATGTTAGTCAGTTCCACTCTTACGGGTGCTATGGCAGCATGGCCAAGTGCAGGACAAAACCTGGGAGTGGGAGACCGACGTACGTGCTTAGTGGATGGAGTTATTCACGGTTGTATCTTTTCCGCCCTTGGAAGGGCAATTCGGGGACGAATTTCTTTAAGGGGGGATGTTTTTAAGAACCCGGTTCTTATTTCTGAGGTACGGGTTTCTTCTTGTCATTTTTCCTAAAGTGTTTTTGAGAAACTACGGAAAATGGGGAAAATCCCAAATTTTGGAAAGTACACGCCATGTACATTTGGCCGTGTGGGATGAGGACACGAGGCATGTGGCCATGTCGGTGATAAAGGGTGTAGGAACTGACTAAAAGTCGTGTAGTGGTCCTTTACACGCCGTTTAGTCAGTCGGCAGGCGAATAGTAAGGCCCTGGCCAGTTGTGCGACAGAACACACCGTGTACTTAAGAAGACACACCGTGTAGTCAATTCGGAAGATGAACAGTGCCACGCTAGCGGGAAACCACCAGATGAACAGTTAAATGAAGGAATTACACACCATGTACTCGGAATTACACGTTGTGTACTTTGTTGTTTTCACTTAAAATGGGCAGTAGCCTCTCCTATTCGCAGGAAAGGCTTAGAATGGGATGAGAGAGAGGAAGGGGGGGGATAGAACTTTGGATATCCATTGAAAAAACCTCGGGAATCCGTTTCCACCTCAGACAATCTCGTTGGAACTACACGGGTAAGCCCTCCACTCTCCTTAAGCCTTTCTTTCCAATTCTTCCTCTAAGGGATGTTATTTAAGTTGAACTAGTTTTATTCTACGTTAGATCTATGTCATTTTTGGGATTTCTGGAATCGACGTTCACATATATCGTTCATTGGCATTAAAGGTAAGTGGCATGGTGTTTATTTTCCAATTGATGTGCGTTTTGTGCGTTTTTGAGCTAAGAACCCATATTTGGGGTGTCTTGTGGCTGAGGTCGTGGCTATTTTAAATACCTAGAATTGAATAGGTAATTAATTGTTATAACAAAATGTTGTTTGGGATCGCAGCTTGGATCCAGGACCATCCCGAGGGGTGCATTCCTCTGTTTAGCCGTTTGGCTAGGATACCTGAGGTTATGCCATATTTAATTATCCATCCCTTTTTCCTTGAGAGTAATTGTATGTAAATTGCATGTTTATATGTTGGGCATGGCCCGGTTACTTGTGTCTGAGGGAGTTGTTTTACAATATCCTGAGGGTGTAACTGTTTTAGCCTGAGGGAGACATTCTATTTTGCCTAAGGGAAACCTTTCATGCCTGAGGGCTTGACTTCTGTTATGCCTGAGGGTGAGATTCTGTTATGCCTGAGGGCGAGATTCACTGTGGTGTTTCCATAATTCAAGTGGTTAAATGAATAATTAAAATGGTAGTATAACTGGTTAAGTTAGTTTCTTTTGAGTACTACTTAGTTTATTGTATTTACTACTGCACGCTATTGTTGCATGTCTACACACAGTTGAGCACGGGCCTTTGTTGGGTGCCTACTGGGAATTTATTTCTCACACCCTATTTGGTTCATGATTTTCGGCCCAAAAAGATTACATTTCTATAGGTGTAGATAAGGGAAAGGTTCCTTATAAAAGTACATTATTTTTTCTGAGGAGTAGGGGAGCATGGGACCGGGCTGAGGCTAGCGATGCTACCGGCTGTTTTGTTCTATTTGGATTTCCTGTACTTGTAATGTTCTGTATTGTTGTGTAACATGTTCTGGTTTTTTTCTTAAAATTTGAGGGATTTTGAACCATTATTTATATACTTTTTGTTTATGTTTACCGTAGTTGTTTAATTCAGTTGTGTATGGTTTACTACTTCTACTGTTTCTCTATGTTTAATTCCATTCTGCTGCACTACACTTTGAAAAATGATGGAATAGTTTCCCCACTATCAGACCTCGGCCCTCACTTCTTGTCGGTAGCCTCTGGCATTTGGTAAAATGCGCTTGAGGCCATGTGGTGAACAGAGTTCAGGGAACCCGTTGAATGGAAATTCAGGGACAAATTTCTTTAAGGGGGGAAGTTTTTAAGAACCCGGTTATTATTTCTATGGTACGAGTTTCTTCTTTTCATTTTTTCCTTAAGTGTTTTTTAGAAACTAAAGAAAATGGGGAAAATCCAAAATTTTCGAAAGTACATGACGTGTACTTTTCCACACGTTGTGTACATTTGGCCGTGTGGAATGAGTACACGAGGCATGTGGCCATGTCAGTGATGAAGGGTGTAGAAACATACTACACGCTGTGCAGTGGTCCTTTACACGTCGTGTCGGTAGGTGAATAGTAAGGTGGTGGCCAGTTGTGCGACAGAAAATGCAGTGTACTCAAGAAGACTTGTCGTGTAGTCAAGTCAGCATATGAACAGTGCCACACTGGCGGGAAACTGCCATATGAACAGTTAAATTAAGGAAGTACACGCCATGTACTCGGAAGTACACGCCGTGTACTTTGTTTTTTTTTTGCTTAAAATGGGCAGTAGCCTCCCATGTTCACGGGGAAGGCTTAGAACGGGAAGAGGGAGCGAAAGAGGGAGGCCGAGACTTTGGAGATCCGCCAAACGCATGTCAAGAATCCATTTCCGCCTTGGATGATCTTGTTGGAATTGAACGGGTAAGCCCTCCACACCTCTTAAGTTGTTCTTTCCAATTCTTCCTCTACGGAAAGTTATTTAAGTTTGAACTAGTTTTCTTCTACGTCAGATCTACGTCTTTCTTTGGAATTTCTGGAACTGAC
The DNA here is from genome assembly GCA_963277665.1 of Viscum album. Classification (NCBI taxonomy): domain Eukaryota; kingdom Viridiplantae; phylum Streptophyta; class Magnoliopsida; order Santalales; family Viscaceae; genus Viscum; species Viscum album. Next base: position 1,966,498,080 of record OY728153.1, read on the forward strand.
GTTCACGTATATTTTTCATTGGCATTAAAGGTAGGTGCCTTGGTGTTTATTTTCCAACTGTTGTGTATTTTGTGTGTTTTTGAGCTACGAACCCATATTTGGGGTGTCGTGTGGCTGAGGTCGTGGATATTTTAAATACCTAGAATTGAATAGGTAATTAGTTGTGATAATAAAATTCTGTTTGGGATCACTTCTTGGTCCAGGACATTCTCGAGGGGTGCGTTCCTCCATTTAGTTGTTTGGCCAGGATACCTGAGGGAATGCCATTTTTAATTATGCATTAAATTTTCCTTGAGAGGAATTGTATGTAAATTTCATGTTTATATGATGGGAATGGCCCGGTTACTTGTGCCTAAGGGCGGTGTTTTACTATAGCCTGAGGGTGTGACTATTTTAGCATGAGGGCTATGTTATATTTCGCCTGAGGGAAACCTTTCATGTCGGAGGGCTTCACTCATGTTATGCCTGAGGGTGAGATTCTGTTATTCCTGAGGGAGAGACTCTGTTATGCCTGAGGGACAGATTCTGTTATGCATGAGGGAGAGATTCTGTTATTCCTGAGGGTGAGATTCTGTTATGCCTAAGGGAGAGATTCTGATATGCCTGAGGGGGAGATTCACTATGGTGTTTTCTTAATGTCAAGTTGTTAAATGAATAATTAAAATGAAAATATAACTGGTAAATTAATTTACTTTTGAGTACTGATTAGTTTATTGAATTTACTACTGCCCACTATTTTTGCATGTCTACACACAATTGAGCACGAGCCTTTGGTGGGTGCCTACTGGGAATTTATTTTTCACACCCTATTTGGGTCATGATTTTTGGCCCAAATAGATTACATTTCTACAGTTGTGGATAAGGGAAAGTGTCCTTATACAGGTACATGATTGTTGCTGAGGAGTGGGGGAGCATTGGACCGGGCTGAGGCTCGCGATGCTACTGGCTGTTTTGTTCTGTTTTTCTTTCCTGTACTTGTACTGTACTATATTGTTGTGAAACATCTTCTAGATGCTTTCTTAAAATTTGAGGCATGTTGCACCATTATTTATATACTGGTTGGTTATGTTTACTGAAGTTGTTTAATTCAGTTGTGTATGGTTTACTGCTTCCACTGTTGTTGTATGTTTAATTCCATTCTGTTGCACTACACATTGACAAATGAGGCCATAGTTTCCCCACTATCAGACCTGGGCCCTCACTGCTAGTCGGCAGCCTCTGGCATTTGGGGAAATGCGCTTGATGTCATGTGGTGAACCGGGTTCGGGGCACCTGTTGTGTGGTACCCAGAGCCGGGACATTATAGGGAGAACCAAGATGGTCAAAAGGGATGAGACATAGGTAGAAGAGTTCCCTTCCCAATATGACACTACTTTCTAAAGTTGTATGAGAAACAAAAGCTTTGTCTGGAAGAAGGAATGGGACCAAGGGTCTGGTGGCTACTTCACTAGTGAGTGGGAGTGGGTGAATTGGTTGTGATACATATACCACGAGTATGGGATAAAGTTGCACTACATTAGGTTGTATAAGGTTGTATGGAGTTCACAATTCCATTTTTACGGTCAAAATGAGCTACTGTCAGAGTCTATACAACAAAATAATCCATTAATTGTTATAGAAATGGCATTTATCGATGCTAGAAAAGCACTGACTATGTGAGAAAGGTTAAAAGACTAGTACTTTTATCAGCACTTATAAAAGATATGATTAAAGCCTTTTATCGGGAATCTTAAAATCACTGATAAATGTGTCCTTTATCAGTGCATTTAAAAGAACTAATAAAGGGCCATAATGCAGTCTATTATTAAATCACACTATATCACCAAAAAGTCACCAGAAACACACTTGATATAAAAAAATTTCCCAATACATAATTAAAATGAAATGAAATTTACAATAGAAATACATGAAAAAATAATATATTATAGACATTTCAAACTTTGGTTTATACAATTTCATAATTATAAATTCTTACATACATTCAAAAAAATCCTAATCATCAATTTTACCATGATTTCCATTCACTTTCTTTACCGAACTACCAACACTACATGAGTAGTTTGAACTAACCATGCCAAATCAAAAAAATAATCCACAAGTATGCGAAAACAATATTTATGAGAAATACTAAAATGAAATAAATTGAATGTAAATATGGAATAATACATTAATTCTATGTATAACAGTTTTATTGTTCAAATATCAAGATTAACTCTATGATTAAGCCATAGGGGTAACGTAAAAGAAAATTACTAAATTTCAACACAACAAGATTGAACGGTTTTTTTGGAGAAGAATTATGTGGATGTTTCTATTTAGTAAGGGATAAAATATGGGCAGAGAACCCCAAATAGAACAATATAATCCACTAGTATATTTAAACAATTATTATGTGAGTAATACTAAGAAAAATTAAACATACGTAGGAAACAATAAATTAATTATATGTAAAATTATTTTATTTTGAAAAAAAACAATATTACATCTATAATTGAGTAGAGGTAGCATTGTTTCTATTCTTACCAAGTTAATGGAGGTAACTTGAAATAAATTGATAAATGCACCACTAATGGGGTGAAAAGTTTCTAACAGGGAAGAAGCATGAATGATATATAGATCATCTAAAATTGAACAAAAAAATCCACCTGAAAAGAAAAAAATTATTATTTGAGTAATACAAAGATAATAAATTAATCATAATATGAAGAAATACATTAATTATCTTGAAAATGATTTTATTTTGAAAACATCATGATTTCCTCTACGATTGATCAGAGAGAATATCATTTCTATTTTTGAAAAGGCATGACACATATATAGAATTTTTCTAAAATGAATGACCTCTTCAAGGAATTATGAAAATTAAATCAAAATTCCATTATATAATTTTTTGGTAAAATAGAGAAAATATATTTTAACCTTACCTTTTCATCTACCCAAAGGGATTCCTTCATTAATTCTTGTTCTTTGGAGGGACTGGTAACATCATTATGTTGAGAAGATATTGTCAACATGGGTAGTAAAATATTTATTTTATATTATGTTAATGCATTAGAGAACATATAATATTATGAGGAAAAAAATAATACATTAAAAACCCATTTACATTCTCATTGAACTCTCTTTATATTTTTAAAGGATTCAAGGATTTGGTTCCTCTTTAAAGAATAAAAAACCCATCTTTGTGGTCCCCTCTAACATACAATACATCTTCTACATTGGGACCGACATGAACTGATTGTGATGTCCCAATGAACGGGTCAACCTTGATTTAATTTTCATCTAATAAAACCTTTTTTAGTCCCCAGCTGAAAAATTGATAAATTATTGTTTGTTGGAACAAAGGAATGAAATAATTTCACAACTTTCAATTCCATTATGAACAAATCATATTTTTCCCTCCTATACTGAAATTCACCATCAGAAATCCCATTTAATCAACTTTCACTCGATTGATATTTTCAACACATTTCCAATGGAAAAGTGAAACTTGAAATGATGTATAGTCCAACTCATATATCTGTTTGATAATGAGAAAATTAGACATATTTTCATATATTGGATTTTTATCCTTTGAACCAGATATGTGCATCACAACATTCAAAAATTTAATACCACTATTTTTCATCGTACTGAAGTCATCATGTTATTTTGAATAGAATGTATAACTATTTATTGCAAATCCATGGTAAGATATAACATTTGTAGTCAGTCCTCTGGCTAGCCATTGCAATCATTAAATAATTGAATTCATATTTTTAGACAACCCCCTATAAATCTGATATATGAACTATCATATAAATTTTTTATTATCTGTATTTGATATCCAAACTTCATCCCTTGATGGATTAAAATCTCTTAGAATTTATATGTGGGATTAAATGTATGGATAAACATCTTCAAAATTATATAACATGTAAATATTATCATTCTCCCACTATATAAAGGTAATTATAACAACATATCTTTTAAAAATTCCCCGTCCAAAAGGCATTCTCTATTATGAGACTTTGGGAGACTGATACTTTAAACATCTGATAGGTAATCGACATATAATTAAATATCTTCCTCAACATTATATAGTTCTTTAATAAAACCTTATAGTCAATGTTTATTCTTGACATACCCTTTAAAAATATTAATATAGACTTCAATGGTGTACATCCATCTGAAATGGACAACACCACTTAGTTGAACCTCTTTGACCATGCGAACCATCTGGTGGACCATTTTATTAAAGAATTATGGGGGTAAGAACATATCTAATTCACATAATTTGACTTCAATATCCTTATTAATGAAGGGAAACTTCACTGGGTCTACTATTTTACTACATATTTCTTTGAAAAAGAAGCAGATTCTGGTTAATGTATGTCGTACATTTTTAGTTAGAATGGAATGAAAAGAACCCAGAAAAAAGTCTTCCATCAAAACATTATAGTCATGTTATTTTAGTCATCTTAACTTGAAATTATTCACTGACATAACATTCATGATATTGTATTAATACCCTTTTAGATCTTTTATACTCATATGTAAAATAAAAAATTGCAATTTTTCTTGTTTGGATAGAGTGTAAGCAGCAAGAGGAAGAAAATTCAACCATTGAACCTTCATCAGTGCCAAATATTCCTTTATCCCCATTTCAATCAAGTCAAATATATCATTGATTCCATCTTTAATTATGTTAGGAAAATTTAGTAACATTCCAATAACATATTCAAAAACATTTTTTTCTACATGCATGGCATCAAGAAAATTTATGGCATACAAACAATTACAACATGGTAATTAAATGAAAATTATTCTTCTCTTCCTGAATTTATAAATTTTATCTATTCAATGACAAATTAAATGTTCTTCCAACTCTTACAGACTAATTTTTCATGAATAAATATAATGTAAATAGGGACATAGAATTTTAGAAGGGTCATTTTTATTCTCTCTTGAAAACTTTAGGAACTTTTTAACTCCATCTTCATATTCATTTTACAAAAGATTAGTGTGCATCTATTTTCGGTTAATATAAATCCAATTGGGTTCATAAAAGATTAATTTTAGACAAATATGTAAATAAATATACATTAAATATTCATTATCAAAAGTGATAGTCATGGAAAATTATAATTAGGGAAATATAGATCATTTCTTCTGAAATATCTACGAACCTAGATATTCAAAATCAAACGATAAAGGTTGTTGGAATTTCAAAAAATTGAGAGAGATAAAGGTAGATAATAAATGATATTATCTCTAGAAATTATAGCTGTAAACCAAATGATGGATAATGTAATGATCCTATCCTGAATTACCTAAAAACACCATGTCATATCATCGAAAGTATTGTTTAAAATTTGGGTGAAAAAAATCCATAAATGGGAGGTGGTCCCCTCCCACCGAATAGAAACAATTAGTACCCAAGGTCGAACAAAATTCTAACCTGACCCTTATATTAAATTGACATGAAGACCCAAAATTATCATTACTTGATATAGGCATACCTGTTAGACAAACAAATATAGAAATAAGTGATGAAATATGTATATATACACACATACATGTCACACCATTATAAAAACTAACTTATAGACTATAAGAAATAAAAAATAGATAAAAACCTTATATTCAAACATAATATGAACTATAAAGGCACCATAATGATTCAAAAGGTGAAGGATTGATGTGATAAAACCTCATGTGCTTAACTGGGGATGACCGCTTTGAATATGATCTATAATAAAACTAAGGACCATAGTGAATTCTAAGAGGAACTATATCCTCAGATACATTTAACTAATATAGGAACCTACATCTGTCAACTAACTTGTTTCCTAAAAATATCATCTAATGTTGCATGTCCACTGATGTGTCTATGAAAGGTGTCAGCATATATATAATATCTCGAGAACCACCAATGTGACTCAAATTAGTCATTAATAAAAAACATACATGAAAAGTTTCCACTTGTGCTCAGATAGGGTGGTAAGGGTGGGGAAGGATTTGGGGCATGGTCACATGGTCAAGTCCTCAGGCCAGCAATTTACCAGTATTTTCATTGTCAAATTATGTGCCACTTTTTTTGTTATACCCAATTATTTAAAAACAATATTCTTCAAAAATTCAACACATTATATACATATATTATTAAATTATTTAGTAGGAAGATATAAAACATAGTTTTAAAATAACAATGAAAAAATCTATGGTTTATCATCAGATATAAAAAAAAGATCATACATCAGTAGTCAATACAAACAATGGATAACAAATCATTCCCTAAATAACAGATAACAAAAAAATCATAAACAACTGATCATAAACAAATCATAAAAGAATAAATCTGTAATGAAACCAAAAATACACAAATAATGTTGGAAGGCCTACCTCACAAGGTTGATTAAAATATGATACCCTCTTCAAAAATCCTAACTACAATCGAACACTAGATGTTAGATGAGATGTTGGAGTAACTGGAGGCAGTTGAGTGGTGTGATTTGACCTTTGATTCACCAAGGAAGAGTGCTGATAGTGGGTGGCTTCTATGGAAATCCACTGTATCATGAAGGGTTCGCAAATGGTTAGGGTTTTTAAAATAGATCGGGATAGGTTTATCAATGCTAAAAAAGTACTGATAAATATTAATTATATCAGTTATTTTTTAGAACTGATAGAGTATATCTTCCGCAACACTAAAAAATCACTAATAATGGATTTATAATTATAATTATAAAAAATTTAATATTTATATATACGTAATAAATATATAAATATATATATAGTTTATTTATTCCTTTTAAAATATATTCTTTATTATTTTATATTTATTTATTTATAATTATTTAAATATTTTATAAAAATAATATTTATACCATTATATATATTTATATAATTATACATTTATATATAATAAATATATATATATTGTAAATATATTCATTATTTATGTAAATATATTATAAATTTAATAATTATTTAAGTATATGTAATTTTTTATTTATAATTATAAAAATACTTTTTAAAAAAATATTTATTTATAATTTTAAATGTGTAAATGTATAAATATAGTTAATTTATAATTTTAAATATTTTGGTTTATAAATATTTTTTACTAATATATTTTTAACATTATTATTGAATATCTAATTTTAAGAGCATGGATATATATTTAAAATGAGTGGCATTGAATAAATTCAGAATAAGTACACTTTAACAATATTGAAAAAATTGATATCTTTTGTGTGTGTGCATTGTAATATATAAAAATGAATTAATTACATATATGTGAAATCAATATAAAAAACATTTGATCTATATTAAACTAAAAAAATCAAAGGACATTCAATTTTTTGTCGAGTACAATAAAATTAGTCAATATTATTAATTCATATTTATTTTTAGTTATAAACTATTATTCTATAAATGCATGATTAATTAATTTAAAGTGCATAAATATTTTTTAATATATAAATCATATTTATATACAATGATACATATCTATATATATAATATTTGTAATTTAATAACATTAATTATCACAATTATCCAATTAATTAAATGTTTTGTATTTAATAATGTATAATAAATCTATTCATTTTTATCAAAAATTATTTTATTAATAAAATTTGTAATAGTTTTTTTTAATGAACGCGTTCTTTATTTTTTTTAATTACTTAATTTTATTTATTCAAACCATTAACAGTGCTAAAAACGTACTGATGAACTAAATATTTATCAGTGTCAAAAATAAAGCATTAATAAAGGGGTTACCTTTATCAGCACCAAAAATAAAGCATTTATAAAAGATACCCCTTATCAGCACTAAAAATAAATCCCAAATGAAGGATACCCTTTATTAACGCTGAAAAGAAAACACTAATAAAAGTCTAAATTTATCAGTTCTCTCTTTAGTAATGATAAATATTCCATTTATTGGCATTTTTTAGCACCCTTAAAGGACTTTTTTTTTAGTATTAAGGTCTTCAAATCATGGTCCATGAATGAAAACATATTTCATCTCCACCATAGGGAAGTTATCATCCACTTATGGGACATTCACTACATTAGTGATATTTCATTGGAATTGTTCCAATATAATGACTTCCTCCCACCAAAGAATACATAGGTAAACAAAGAGTATACTCTTATCCTAAATAAACTTCTGGAGGTAGTGAATGAGAAGCTAAATCTTACTACTCTTTTTTAGAAGGACATCTCGTTCAGGTCATGGTTTGACCTATTCTTAAAAAAGGTCACAAGGGTGATGATGTTGGGATAAGGGAAATAGTTCCCAGTCACATCATAAAGGGGGAAGGAAATATCATACTGGTTCATTCTAAAAGAAGGAAAACATTATACACGGTGGGTACCACATGGTCAGAGTCTCGGACCTGTTGGTTTTCTATATTTCTTTCATTGATGCTTTCTTTTATAGTTGTCTACTACAATTGAGAGACACATGGATGGGGATATCTCTAGGGAACATGGTGATGGTAACGATCCTAGAATTTGGTAATAGGGTAAATCTAGGGGTACATGGCTATGATTTACAATATATTGGTATATGTTTTAAGAGGAAACAATCCAAGGAGGGTGTATGGACTGTTCTAGATTTCTCATAGTTGGATCACATCATATATTGAGCATTATGAATTCTGGAACACCATCAGTCCTCTAAATAGTGGTCTGCGGTCATCTCTCTTGAACATTACTGGAGTTCATCCAATGACACATGATGAGTTAGGGATCGTACATTGTATTGGAATCCAAAAAAAATCAACTTCCACATCCATGGGACTCTTGTTTTTCAGACGGTAGAGATCCAGCAAGGCTAATTGGATCAAATAGAGTACCTACAATGTTTCAGGGGTAGAATGTTGGTGGCCCAAATCAATGGAATGGTTTTCAGTGATCCATAAATTTCATCTCTCATTTCCTATCAGTTTGGGTGCCTCCAACAAGTGTTAATGAGATTCTACAATGGGGTTCATGATGAGTGACACCCCTATATCCTTTGCTAACTATGGTGAATGTCAGTGATTGTACGCTCCGTTGAGACCATTGTGTTGCTCCCAACCAAAGGTGGTAGTGCCCTGAGGATAGAACATACCAGTAATTGGGTCAAATCATAACTATATGCAATCCTATGGAAGAACAATAGTGTTATTGAACTATCAAGAGAGGATTAGGATCATCATGGAAGAAGATGGGTGCCCCCCCAAGAGGCAAGTCATATATCTATGGTGACCCAAGATGGAGCCACAATAGTGGTGGGGGAATCATAGATTCTATTTCACCCCCACCACTAGGGGAAGAAGGGTCCCATATATTCTTTCGGGGGACAACAAGGAGGTCTTCTTATAAAATGTTGAAATATATTCTATAAATAGCTATTGATGCATTCCATCCCTCTATTTGGTCTGCTTGGAGGAAATTATAGTTGTCACAAACGCTTGAGGACCTATAGCAGTAGCTGGCCTGAGGTGGGGCTGAGCTGCCAATGTTTTGTCTTACATAGGTCATGGAAAAGGTCAACCTTCTTTAAATGCATTCATATTTAGAAACCATGGATGGATTTCATTTCCAGTGGGGGAAAGTCATTATTCCTTCCACCTTGGTACGGGTGATGTTTGGTGGTTTGTTGGGGCATGTGGAGACACCACCCATAGATTACCCAAGTAAAGAGGCATCAACAAATTATGAATCATAGTATTATGAATATGAGACATCATGGGGAGTGTATACTCACTAAGGGAGTCACCCCCATTGTTTAAAAATTGTAGTCTCTACAGAAGAACTAGCTGAATTCCTTGAGGTATGTCTTCACTCACCTACCATTCCCACAACATTCCTCTCTTCTTTTCTCTGAATTCTCTATCTAAAACTTTTTTTTATTGGACACTCTCAATAACAAGAAAGGGGTTCTTGTTTGTGGGGATGAAGGAGGACTAACAAGTGAGATGGAGAATGTTCTAGGGCCTGTACCCTGGACTAAAGTGGCTGGTGGGTCGCTAGAGATTGAGGAGTTCGAGGTGACATATATAGAGCCTTATGTCCTAATTGTAATATACAGGGGGCCATGACATGGCATTCAGACAATAACACCCACTTTTTTAGAAGCGGTGTTCTTAAGACATCTCTTCGATGAAATTATTCCTCCTCACAATAAGGTAAATTCTCAAATCATTTGGTCATAACTAAACAACATGAAACCATTGTGTCAACATTTATTTTGATTTCATGTAGCTCATGCTTGATCGATATAATAGGATTTGGTATTGGTCATCGAAATAGCCAATGCTGAAGTTTCACCTACGGTGTAAGTCCCTTCTGCAACCGATGAGTTTAATTTTTTGATTCTCAACTATCGTAAGTTCTTTACTTTCAAAGGGTCATACCCACTACTTGCTGATTATATTGATTAGAGTGTTCCTTTCTGAAAAATAATTGAGTTATTTCCTGCTTAATAATTATATGAGGTTATAACTTCTAAGGTCCCTCCACCAGTGTTCACATTGGTTCATATGGAGTTTATCATCCAAGCTGATCCATCCTTGGTTCCCGGCAGACAGTCTGTCACGATTGCGAGTGACGCCACTGATGGGGCAGAACTCGAGGCCAGTGGAGATAACATTTTTGAGGTAGGTGCAAGTGAATATAATCATCGACAAGATCAATAGACCATCCCATATGAGAGGAAGCTAGATTAGGATACTACTACGGAACTTTTTAATCCCTTCTAGAGTATGAGCCTACACTACCTGAAGAACTGGAATATTCTAATCCTAACACTGAAAAAGATAATTGTATCATCCACTACAAGGCATAGAAATGCATTCAATGTTTATCTAACAAACTCTAGAGACATAACTATTGGTTCATATGGGTTGTTTTTCCATTGTAATCATAACATGTACACTAGAGGGGGATGCTCATGGTCTTTATTCCCTAGTTCACAACTACATTACTGAAGGGATGTTGTAAGAATCCAACATTTTGGTGTCTCGTGATGCGAGGAAAAGTCCAACCGCACCCGCAAACTCCTAGAAGTCAATCTGGATATCTAGATCCTAGAAGAACACATCGATAAGTGTTCTTTCTTTGTCTATTCTCCATAGAAACTCATCATTCTACTAAGGGTTTATATAGAAGAGGAACATGGCCAGATAAGGGAGGTGGCATGTTAATCAGACAATCTATGGGTTCAGCGAGATCAGTTATAGATCAGAGATAAAAATACTCTTCCATTGTATGATGTAGAGTAAAGGGAGCATTGAAGGAGGCAACAGACCCTGGAGGCTATGTGCCAGAGGTTGGTGGAGCAACAACACTCGATCACAAGAACATATCTATAAGTATGGATTTGTTAAAACTCGTGATAGGCTCCAACATTTGGATGTCCCTCTATACTACCACAAATTATTCTTTTCTTTGGTTAATTTCTTGAGTGCATGGACTCATTTCCTTTCATCACATTAATTATCACACTTGGATCAAATTTTTGAGACAACCAATGATCTATCCCCAAGCTCATGTGGGTCATGAAAGTGTGATAAATAAAGGATGACCATCAGAATTCTAATTTGTATGATAGTTTCAAATAATAATTGAAAACTAGGGGTATTTTATTTTTGAATGAACACCTAGGGTGTTCATGTTTAGAGAGATTATGGATGGAGAATAGAGCTCTTATAATATCTGACTTTCATTTCCAACATGAACTAATACATGAATGGGATAATGAAAAGAGTATTGGAATCTATCAGAATAAAGGTGAATGAGAAGTGTGAATTTTAATTCCACATATTTGGAACATAATGACCGTATCAAGGAAAAATAGGATAAATGATGACCATTGTAAAAAACAGTATCCGTATCATTAGCCTGAAATGGGGAAAACCAAACGAGGGTTGGATGTTTACCATGTTCAAAACATGGAATGCATCACGAGATGTCATCCAAAATCTCATGATACATTGGACTAGGATGGTAGTTAAAGAAAAAATGACATGTAATCAAGCAGTTAGAGGGTTCATTCAGACATGGAAGGGGGTGAAGATCTAAAAAAGGGGCACGTGGAGCATGGAAATGGAATGATGGAATGTTTAAATGGATTCCAACACTCTCAGAATTACACCACCATGGATTAGAATAAATTTCTATAAACATAGTTTTTATAATGATAGATAAAACCCATATTACAGGGAATTGATATCTCAAATTAAAAGTGAAAAATGAGAACCTGAGCAACACGGTAGTGAAGCAACACTGGGGGAGAGGACCTCTTAGGAAAGCACATGGAACAAATTTTATTTTTACATCATGAAACATGCTATGATTTACATGTTCTTAAACATCATAAAGTTAGCATATAAGAATTGTAGTTTAAATTGCTATGGTATAGAAGAATCATTTTATAGTTTTACATCGTATGATCAACATGCATATCACAATTTATTATCATGTGTTTAGGACATTTCACACAGATTAAGGGAGTACTTCTAGGACCTTGGCCAACTGTTTAAAGCCATGTTTCATAGACAAAATTAATGTCTTTTCCGTGTATATTTGTGTGACATAGAGAAAATAAAACCAATGTGAATGAGACAAAAGAGGATTTTGTACCACCCAAGTATCATGAAGTTGATGGATGTCGACGCGAATGAAGATTTAGGAACCCTGTATAGCATTGAAAATAAATAATTATATTTAGACTCAATTTAAAGTCATGTTTGGATGTAGACTCACATTTTAAGGATATTGAGTTTGAACTGAGGGAATGAGGCTTATCAAAATAACCATATATCTAGTAGTAGAGTGACAACTTGACTTGAATGAGATCTTAGGAGGCTTGGTGCCACACCATACTCATTGAGTGAGGATCTTTGTTTATGTTCCTAGATTTTGGACCAAAAATTACCTCATGTAGCTCGACCACATCATTTCACACACTAACATGAGTCATAATCCCACATGAGCCATGCCCAGTGTGGGATATAAGTAATCATGTAGTGGGTCTTCCTGATTTTTTGAAACATGCATTAGGGGTAACACCAAGGGTTTTTAATTCCACTATGATATAGGGGAGTGGAAATGAGGTAAGTTGATACTTTCAAGATTTGTTTAAAGGGGAAACTAATGATTAGGGATAGAATACTAACCATATTCTAAAATACATGAGTCTCAACCACACTATCCAATAATGGGGTGAGTAAACACAAGACCAACTGTTTACCAGGTTTGAAACACAAGATCCACTATTTGCTTCTAGAGATCCATTTGTACATTGGCCTTGGATAGAAGGTGATCAAAAATGGAATGAGGCCATCTCAATTAGGGGGAAATTCTATATTTTAAATATGATGAAAACCCAAATTTATAAAGTCTCAAAGTGTGTAATGGGGTGCACCGGAGATTGGGATTGAAACCTGTGCCTTGTGAATAGTTTAGAGTCATATCATTTGGACTGTATGATCGTAGGTTAAGGTCATAGAGTTTGAACCATAACTGATATTCCGGGCAAAAGTGTTGAATAACATATGGTTGGGCCCAAAGAACAAAATTTCTAGGCATCACTACATATATCATAATGGTGAGAATCAAGCCACAAGTTGGTTTCTAAGTTGATGCACACATTTTAATGTCACAAGGTATAGACCATAAAGGGGTGATAAATTTAAATTCATGATGTAAAGACTATGAAATTATAATTTTTGAGGCATCTATGTGGCATGGGAGAGGCATAACCTGATTTTAATGAGCTAATGAAGCTCATTTACAACACATACACCTTGAAATGTACTACATAGTGTTTAGGTTTTTGATGTCTGAACCATAACAGGGCCAAGTGGATGAATGGTAATGAATTGGGGTTGCACCCAAATATGAAGTTTCTAGGTGTCACTAAGTATCCTATAATGATGGTAACAATGGAAAAAAAATGTTATTGAACATAGTTTGGTGGGAGAGCAACACTAGTTGGATTAATCCTCTCTAACGAAGAAACTAGATCATTCCATGATTATCATGAATAATTTTAAATCTGTTTATGGTGGGATCATAGTTTAATGTCTTGTGTTGAGAAAATTAACTCCTAGTTTAATGTTTTAGAGTATAGATCATATGGTAGAATATTTTGAATGGGTAGGTATCATGTGTCATTCTAATTGCTCTGACATGAATGAGAACCAAGGAGGCCAACACACCACATACACATTTATGAGGAGGCCTCTATAATGTTTAGATTTGTGAGGCTTGGAATTAGAATAAAACATTTTAAGGTCGTTTTGTCCATACCATAAGTTTATTAGTTAAAATTCATATAATTATGATCATATAGTTCTTATTTTATGTTCATAATGATTAGATCATTGCCTCCTCAGATGAATATATGTGGCATGGTGAATTGATATACCTGAAAGGAATGAGGACCTAGGATTCCCAGTACCACACCACATATTTCGAATGGGAATTTTTATATTGTATATATAGACTATTATACTGAAAAAAACGAATAAACAAAAAACATGAATGGTAACCAATAAAGCCCAAAATGTCATAAATATGGCCTATGGGTGATGGAAATATGATGAACCTGTAGTTGGACCCAGGGAAGAATATTCTAGGTTTCATAACGTATCCCATGAGGATAGGAATCAATATGTACATCATTATTCAAGGATATATCCTTATGTAGGTCTAACCCATACATAGGTAGGGGACATGTTTTGTTTTTGGGGCTACTGGATAAGGATATAGAATTGGGGCTCATATGTGTATATTATTTGGATACGAATTAAAACCTATGTATTTCTTGAACATGGCATAGTAGATGACCAATGTTAGGGAAAATGTCCTCTCAGGTGAGAAAATAATGATGATGTGTATTTTATTATCATGTGTGCGTCCAGGACTATTGCAGTATAGTTTAATGTCATGTTGTAAGGATGATGGGGGAAAATGGTTCCAAGGTCGATGTGCATGGTGAAGAAGTTATAACCTGACATGAATGAGGACCTAGAAGACCTAACTCCAAACTGCAAACACCTGGGGAGGCTAGAACATAGTATAAAGTCATGATGTTGAGACTCGAAAATCTATTTTAAGGTTGTAGTGACCAGAACATAAAATGGTTATTACATTAAGTTATTAAAGTGGGGAAAATGTGTCTGGATTAGCATCGTGTTCCCAAGATAATGATGTTATGTAGTTTAAAGTCATACAACTCAAGCTATAGGGGTTGCAAACATTTTAAGGTCATAATGATTCGATCTATTGAAAATAGTTCATGGTCATGTCACCTAGACCATGGGGTCATAGTTTAAGGTTAGAGAGTTCACTACATAGGAAAGGGATTCTTGAAATCTGAAAGGTGGAATGGAGGATTGAAAAACCTAAGATGAATGAGGGATAAAGGTACCCAATGCCACACTACACATTTCCAAGAAGGCATCCACACCATATAGAATCATGATGCTTGGATGATAGTTCCTTACACAAATTATTTCTTGAAAAACATGATATTGGATTGAGGAGTGATATACCCCCATCTGTATTGGTCAAAGAGTATGCACCATTAGGATAGATCTTATGAATGATGTAAGGTCCTTACCACTTGGGCTCTAACTTTAGTGGCTTTCTGCTGGATATCATAAGAGTCCTAAGAGCCAGTATCATGTCACCCTAGAGGAAGGATTAGAGGTGAACCATCTTGTTTAATGCCCTTTCTATCTTATTCGGGTGCCTATATAGGTTTTAAAAGGCATGTATCTTGTTATCTTAGAGGGATTCCATCTCAACTAGACAAGCTTATGCTAATTGATTTGGAATATTCTAGTAATGGATAACTATTTAGAGAAATCGAAACTTAATCTAGATTTGTAGGACAACCTCTGTTCTGTAAACTAGTGAATATGGAGTCACCTATGTGGAATTTAGTGTCATCATATGATAAGTCCAGAGAATGTTAGGGAGATTTTCTGACCAGATCTTCCTATTTTGGGCAACCATCTTATGAAAAATTTTAGAGTGGGTCTTGATAAATGCCTCGATCTATCCATTTTCCTATGAATGGTATCATGGAGTATGGTTAGACTTGAGACATTTGATAGAACACAAATTCTTTAGAACATTAGGCTAGAACTTGGTGTCATTTTTGGTAATAATGACATGGGGAACTCTAGAATCATGAAAGTTACTGGAGCTCATGGTTGAGACCACTAATCGAGTCTTGAATTCCTTAAGAGGAATATATTCCACCCCCTTGGAAAAGAAATCCTTCATGTTCAGCATAAATCTACACTGGGAACTGTTGATAGTTAATATGGTCCCACGATATCGAGTCCACAGACTACGAAGGTACAATAATACATGGTGGTATGAAGGGGGCCTAGAATCTGATTCACATAGTTGGAATGGATTTGACACACATGGAACCTTTTGGATAACTCGATATAATCATAAACCAGGTGGTCTAGAAGTAGCCCAAACTTTAAATATGGTGGGGGATCACCAATTCTATCTAATGAACACATTAGGAACCAACATGAAATTCAATCATAACTAAGGGAATATCATGTCCTTGAATGAAGTGGATAAGAATTCCATAAAACCCACATATATGCAGAGTATTTCCATGTTTGGTCCCACACTGTTGGGTGAATTTTTCTGTGCTTTGAAAAATTATCTAACACTCGGATCTATATGATGGATGGTTGAAATGATGTAGATAATTGAAAAAATGATTTATTCTATTAGAGGTTTCCTCTACTCTTGGGGTATCCAAAAGTCCCTACGTAGAAGCATCAATGGTCAGGTTGTTTACCTTATGGTTGTCGTCACTACTTTAAATGATGAGATTGATGAACCTTCGTGATGCCACATGGATAAACAATTCATCCTAGTTTAGCTCTACAAGATACACTAACAGACTAGCCATGGAATCAACTTGACCATCCTACAACTGAGAAACACAATTCACATATAACTAAGAAGGGAATTGGGCGATTATATGACATACATACTCTAATAAGGGAACGAACTCAAGATTCCTGAAGATGCAATCACCATTGATCTTCTTTATTACTGATTTAGAGTCTCTATTCACATGTAATTTGGGGGATTTAAATATCAAGGTCATGCTCAATACTAGTAATTAGGGACCAATAAATTGCCTTATTGTTGGTGAAACCTTTTGAAAATATGAATGAGTAGGGAAAGACAGCTTATGCAAGGGTGATGAAGACAATCCCATTCCAACTTTGTGAATATTGGGGTTATTTTTCCTTTTATTGGTTGGTCTTATAAAGTCACCATCAATATGAATTTTCTATAAAGTAACATCTTCATCCACTAAGATGATGGTCTCATCTTGGAAATCAGCATCTAGTGGTTCTTCTTCCGGAGTCGGATGGGCTGCCCAAAACTCTTCTAGCGCTTAACCCTTCACTCATTTCTATGGAATGAACATGATGTTGAACTATTGAATGATCACTACCAATCATGCATGATGTTCTATAAATATAGGATAATTTAGTATATACTTTATTAGATTCATGTGGGACACCATTTGTATCTCTTGATGCTACAGATAATGTGACAACTTCTTCACAGTGAAAACATGCATGAGGCAGATCTTCATTATAGGAGATTATCTATTCTCTGTATCTAGGATCTTGACACTAAGATATTATAAACTATTCTATTGTACCTCATTGTTATTTTGAGTGATAAGGTCACTAAGGAATCAATCTTGGGAGGTCACATAAAGGACCAAAGGCTTTCTAATGATTGGTGGAATCAGAACTAGAGACTGTAGATGACACTACATGATTCCCTCAAATGTGGCATGATACTCTTCATTCCCTTGGTAAAAGACACCCTTCTTCATGAGCCATGAAAAGTTCTTACACATGTAATCCAGATTCACAATGAATCTGCGTATATAGGATAAGTGGCCTTGAAGGATTTGGAGCTCCCTAAGGATGCTCAAAAAAGGCATCTTTATTAAGGAATTGATCTTCTCTGGGTCGATCTTAATGCCTCTATACCTGAATAAAAACCTATAAAATTACCAGAGGTAACCCCAAAATCACATTTCAAGGGGTTAAACATTTATTATATGAGTATAGAAAGGTGAAAAATTTATCAACATCTCTATGAAAGTCCTTACACTGGTAGTACATGACCACCAAATCATCCACATTGCTTCCAGTAGCATCCTGGGGATCATTTTGAAAATGTTTTATATTAAACAATGATAATTTTCTCTTGAATTCATCAGTACAAAGGGAATTACCTGATAGTAGAAGGTCTCTTATGGTTCTCTAAAGGAGATAGGATCATCATATTTGGGGTCCATCTAGATCTAATTTTATCCAAAGTATCTATCCACGAAGGAGAGAGCTCAGAACCCAACTGTATCATCAATCAACATATTTGTGACTAGAAGAGAAAAATCATCCTTTGGACAATAGTAGTTGATATCCTAGATTTCTATGTAGACCATGATCTTCCCATTATTCTTCTTGACTAATATGAGGTTAGCAAGCTACATGGGGTACTAAGAATCCTTGACCAATATGGAATTAATAAGATTATCATCTTTGGACCTAACCATTACACCATGAGAATAGTGCATTTTCCTAGGAGCCTACTTAAATCCACGATGAATCACTTTAATACAAAAATTGTAGGTGGTGACCTGAGGTTTTACTTCTAAAATCAAATCATAATTCCAGGAAAATACATTATGGTGTTTTTTTCGTAGTTCCTTGAAATGTGTGTTCTTTTTTATGAATCACTACTTCCAGGTGGTTTCTATTGGATTTATTCATGGAACTAGAATCATCCAACAGTTCTTTTTCCAAATGACCCCAGCTTTCCAAAGGCAGTCATTTGTTATGTTTGAACTTTACGATACTTATGAACTAACATTGGTCGATATAATGGGAGGTTAGACTCATCACACCCTTTTGGGGGAAAATTATTGTCTACTTTGGGACTCTCTTTATAAATTTATGATATTTTTTTAAATTACTATTAATTCACCAAGTACAACATAAGTTTCCCTTAGAATTTTCAATAACTTATTAACATGTGTAAAATTTATAATCAACTCTATGTATTAAAGGTTCTTCATTAATGGAGATATCTGTATGTATTTGAGGTTCTCCATAAACGATATCCTCTCATATACTATTTGAATATTCTATTAATCATCATTATGATGATACAAGTTTTTAAGCCACTTAGTGGGGCACTCCGGAATTCATTTTCATCTAGGGTGATGAATATTATTTTTGATCTTAGGATCGTACCCTTAAAATGGGATACCTATGTATCCTTGTGAAAGGAATCAGAACCCTCATAGTTCGGTTCCACTTAAGGGACACATCATACCTTTTTTAGATCATGTGATACAGACCTAACTGTATAGTTTAATGTCATGTGGTAAGGACATCTAAGCAGAAGGTTCTTAGTCAGATATTAGTGTGGGACTTTAGCCAAATCAGTCCAATAAACATGGAAAGGATAGGGATTTCCAAGTAAGATTAGACCATGTTTAGAATATGGACCAAGGAGAATAGGGTAAATTTAAAATATTGGGTTTGTACATGAAGGAGGCTACCTACGTATCCCATGTGGATGGGAATCAAATCCCATGTAGTTCTATAAGTCTCATATAGGAGAGTATAGTCCTTTGAGAAAAAAAATGATATTGGTCTTACATCTTAAATGTATTCCTTGATGATATGGAGGATTTATTTGGGGATTATTCATAAGGATGATGTCCATATTAAGGGAATTAGGGTTGTATTCCTAAATAGGATGTTCAGTGAGCTTGGGCCCCAGAAAGTCTTACTACATATCCCAGTTTGAATAATAATCAGAGTTCTTATAGTTCGTTGTATCATGAAAATGTTGTGACAATGAAAAATATCTACACCTATATGAGCCATTCTCGGTGTTTGAAACAAGGGGATGTTAAAGATTAAATTGCGGCACCCTCAATTTTCCTCCTCTACTGGTGGACGAGGGAGATCTTAAGAGATGGCGATGGAAGAGGGCGAGGCAACGAGCCCTCACTCTATTCACATTAAATTTTAAAAAGGTCCAATGAAAGGAATAATGGATAATGGTTAGGGGATTACACCAAGATTTATGGCCTTAAATTGATCCTCATAGGTGAGGAAGACTTCTCCTTTGTTCAAAAGGAAGAAAAGTAGGTGTGAACTGTACTTTTTGTACCATAAATTTGAGTTTCCAACTCATTGAGAAGCGAGTGGTTATGACCCAAACCCTTATTCTCAAAACTAGAAATGTTCCAAAAATATTCCTTGGATAAAGGACCATGTGACTGTGGATATACAAACACATAGACATTCCATGAATCCTAACCCCATTATAAAACAAATTTAAAAAAACCTCTGATTGTGGGAATACAAACCTAAATAGAAGACATGCTGATGTGCCTTTAATAATGGTTTGATAATTTAAGAGGTTTTGGTGGAGGTCTCAATAGAATCCCTTTCAGATAAGGTATAAAACGAAGAAGAAGTTTTTTTCATGGATGGATTTGATGAGGTCTTGATGGCTAGTATGCTAAAAAGAGTAATTTAATCGAAGAGGGGTGCCCAAGTAGGTAAGGGGGCGCAAGTATGGGAATGGAATTATTCTTCGATTACCATATATTCACTTAAGTGATGTACAATATGTATGGTAATACTTGGGAGATTCCTAGCTAAAGCCTTAAGGAGTATTCACAAGTGATCCCAAAAGATGGGTGCTCAAGTTCCTATAAAAGGAATTGGTGGAGTGAAAGTATTTTTGATTCAGGGAGGTTGGGAGCCTAAGGCACACAAGTGTTATGGTTTTCAAACACTAAATGGACTTATTTCCAATGATCCTCCGTTAAATATTTGACTCTAGGTGTTGAATAACTACCTTGAATGTTTTGGAAGACATGGGCGAAGCACTATGGATACCAACGTAGCAATTGGGCTTCATTGAAATTCATTTGTTAAAATGAAGGCCCCAAGGGTATATTTATAGGAAAAAATAGATCCTTGAGCGAAATGATTTTGGGCAAACATGTAGGTTTCACACCATCTTTGTTCTGAATAGGTGGTTGTGCGCTGGATGGTTGGCGCCCATGTAGGCTTGTGCGCTGCCGGTGATTTGGCCTAACTGGGGTGATGCTTTTAGGACTTATTCGAAATAATACATTCATTTAGCTACAACATGGTGGCACACATGTGTTTTCACATAGGTACCTTGGTCGCCTACTTGAGGACTTAGCCAAAATTATTGCTCCCTACCATGGGGGTTTCACCCCCGCACCCCTACTTGGGATCAGTGTTGGGCTGCAGTCCCATCCCTTTAGGATGGTTCCTTCGCTACCATCGCTGACCCCCCATGAAAACTATAGAGTCTCACCGTGATTTATTTTCGAGCCCGGTTGAGGAAATTTTTCTAAGAAGTTCATGGAATACATTTCATGGTTCCAACAAAATCCCCCCCCCCCCTTGAATTTGAAATGTTCGGAATGAGAAGAATGTTGTTCTAAGGTAAAATTAGGGCACATTGAGGCATTACAACAATATACGGTTAGATTTGGAGCTACATTGAGTTTGGAAGCATGCTCTAATTTTTTCCTAAGCCATGGGGCTAGAGAGAATAATTCGATTTTTTTCTAGTGTTACACAGACAACCCCACATACTTTATGTCTATTGAATTTTTATTGCTCAATGTTACCAAAATCTTACAAAATTCATGTTTAGTGATATGGGAGTCAACTTTTGTTCAGAGTTCCCTTTGTGGGTTCTCAATCTGTTGAGTACCACGTCTTTTGTTATTGTCAGTTTAGAGGTATTCATGTTGGACTATTAAGGGCTAGTGTTTATGGGCAAATATCTGTGACCATAAATTTTGAAATTAGATCCCAAACAAGACTCAGTGGCTAGAAATTTCTTTAATATTTGTTAAATTTTTATAAGTGGAATCATGAGCCATGGTTTTATGGTCACAAAATTTAAAACTTTTATCAACATTAGAAGAGTATCCTCCAAGAAAGAAGAAACCATTATTTGAAAAACATGATATGGTAGTTGTTTTTTGCAGGGTCAACTAAGGAATATGCTGCATATCCAAATAATAGAATCTTTTTACAGATAGACCTGTTATGTAGGAAACTTATGCAAGGCCACCTAAGAGAACTTACTGCGTAGTCAATAAAAATAGATCTTAGGAATATAACATTTTACTACTCATAGGAAAGGTAAAATAAGATTTGGGTAACTCAAGACCACAGTGGGTAGTTTTTCCAACGAAATTAATTTTAAGAATGAAAGGGATACATTATGCCAACATATGTCGTGAATAAGAAAACCATTTGTATACAAATTTGTTGTATGAGGAATGGTTAAAATTTATCCGAATGGGGAATTTTTGATATCATATTGTGTAGTTTTAAGTCGGGTGGTGAGGGCATTGTACTATGTAGTATTAAGCCATGCAGTGAGGACATTGTACTGTGTCGTTTTAATTCATGTAGTGAGGAAATTGTGGGGATTTAATTTGAGGTCTTTAGTTCTGGCCAACAGTATGATACTCTCCCAATTTATTGATAATTTGTTTGGAAACATACTACTATATTCAGGTATAGAAGGGAAAATTTTAAACTATGATTTGGGATTTTCTAAATCTAAATAATGATATGGAAAAAATGGATAAAAGAATTAAAGTAACTCTTTTCCATGAACAAAGTTACCATTATTTTGAGAAACTTGTTACGAGAGTTGTATTATGCTAGGCCAAATAGGGAATATTCTATATATCCAAATATTGGTATATTTTAGCTGACATGACTATTATATTAAAGAATTTTATGCAAGGCCTCTTTGGGGAACATAATGCATAGTCAGGAAAATGATTTTTTAGAGTTTTGAAATTCTATTGATAAAAGAAAATGAAAGTTTATGGAGATCAGATTTGATAAAGCATAGAGTTTGGTTTATGAAGAATGGCACCTAAATATGTTGAGAGTATTCCCAATCTTGATTTCCAAAGAATTAGAGGAATATGACTTCTATGAAGGTCTGTCCCAAATGTAGAAGGTATGGTGTTTATAGTTTTAGGTTATACGACTAGGACCAGAAATGGAAACATATAAGATATGTGGTCAAGTGATCCAAGGTTATTTTATACAACTTTGAACACATGGAGAGAGAGATGTCTGAATCGTGGTCTTGAAGATTTTTAGATCAAGAGAAAGATAATGGGACAAATATACATGAAAGGATGTTTTAAAATACATATTCTTATATATTGTCATCAATGTTTGAAGGGGGAAAAGATACTATAACCAATAACGAAATTACCATCATTTGACAAACCCATTATGGGGTTGTATTTTTCAGGGACCACTGGGGCATATGCTGCATATCCAAATAGTGGCACCTTTTGACTAATATACCCATTATGTAGGAAACTTATGCAAGGCCACCTAAGGGCACATACTGCATAATAAGGTAAAAGAGCTCTCATGTATTAGAAATTATATCACCAGAAATCATAAAAAATAATATGAAGATCTGTAAATATTCAAGATTATGAGTGTGAAATATAGAGGGGATTTTCCTCAATGAACATAATAAATTCTTTAATCAATACTGGCCATGAGTTTGATGACCTTTACATCGATATGACTCATATGTAATATAGAGACTTTCTTTGTTTCCCATTGAATTGACATTATGGTGTCCTGTTAAAGTCATGTTGTGAGGACATTATAATATGCAGTTTTCAGTCATGCAGTGAGGAAATGGATAACCCCATAAGAAATTAAGACACCTTATTTATATAAAAAATAATTTTACCCAATTCCAAAGCCCATGTGAGCTATGCTTAGTGTGATAAAGAAGGACCAATAAGGGTTTCTTCTATAACACAAATGTGACACAGGTGAAGAATATGGGTTTTATATTTCATGCAGTGTAATGTCATGTGGTAAGGATGAAGATGAATTGATGTGAAAAGGGATACACATTGTAGTTGTACTACGGGATAAAAACCAAGTGTCATTGTGTGTCTTACTAGGGGCAATAATCAAGCCATGCATAGTTCTTTAAACATTCCCTATACAGGCTTGATTTGTATATAATGATTAAATGTGTTTTCTATCATGGATATGCCCAATATTAGAGATATGGGCATCTCTATATATCTCATATTAATGAAAATCAAGTCGTACATAGTTCTTTAAACATTCATTTCCCACACCAATCAAGTTTTACATGGGAGATGGGGGGATTTAACACATTTTAGATGAATAATTAAATTTAAGACACAAGATGTTATGAAAATAAAATCATGTATCTTAAAATATAACTCTGTATAGATCTAGTTGATATATAGGATAATAAAAGGGAAAAAAAATTGTGGCATCTAGGCCAAATATTGGAGATCCAGACATATCTATGTATCTTCAATAGATGAGAATCATGGTACATTTTTTTCTTGATACATCGTCCCTATGTAGATCTGACTTATACATACGGAAGAGAGGGAATAACATGCCACTAAGGAGTATAGATGATGTCCATGATTCATTCTTATGGAATCAGTTAACATCAAGTAGAGAAGATACTAGTTGTATAGTTTAATGTCATATAATAAGAACAAATGGTGTCATGTAGTTTAACATCGTCTGACTAGAACAAAGATTCTACGTATGTTAACATCATTCAGTATTGACACTTATAGTTGTTATGATGTTTAATATCTTGAAACTATGACATGATAATATTATGTTTTATGCATTGTAGTAAGAATGTTGGAGCTGTGTAGTTTTCAGGCTCGTAGTATGGACGATGGGGCAGTGTATTCTTCAGTCTTTCAGCGAGGACGTTGGGGGTTGTGTAGTTTTAATTCTTGAACTAAGGACATGGTATGAAACTACGCAAAGTATTTCTTCAAGAATATTACATTCGTGGGATTTTTAATATGCTCTATATCCATTGAGATTAAGGCATAGGCTTTATTTAATTAAACTTTATGTATGGAATAAGGTCCTTCCCATTTTGGCTCAATCATTGGAGATTTCTTTCTTAGTATCATTGGTGTCCTAAGGACTGATACCAATTCTCCTTGAAGAAATGAATGGAGAATAACATTCTTATTAAAATCATGTGGTATTCTATTCTGTTATACTTCTAAATGATAAAAATTATGCAATATTTTCTCATCTAATCGTTTTATCTCATTAAAAACATTTTGAAACATCTCATATATAGACAACTGATCATATATTGCAACTCTGAGGGAAAGAAATTTCATTTCAATTGGAAAAACAACTTCTGTTCCATATACCAATGAATAATGGGCTGCTTGGGTGGCAGTATGAGTTGTAGTCCAACAATCCCATAAATCATGAAAAAGGTTATTATAGTAAGATTTCTTATCATTATCCATCATCTTCTGGAGTATATTAGATAAGGTCATATTGAAAGCCTATATCTATCCATTTTCCACCGTATGATAGCTAGATGACTGGTTGGACTTGATATTATACTTATTATATAACTTCTTTACTTAAACAGATCAAAAATTGGGGCCGTTTTCCATCAATATAGTATGAGGGTCACAAAATTTGTTGATGATGTTAATTTTGACAAATCTAACAATGATTTTGGATCTGACTTCTTTGAGAGGTATGTCCTCATCCCATTTGGAGATGAATTCTAGAGCAGTAAATATATACTTGACCTTTTTTGTCATTCCTAGAGGATAAGGTCCTGCTACATCCATTCCCCATGTATAAAATGTCCCGGAGTATTTAGTTGTATGTAGAAACTCTAGGGGTTGATGAATTAAGTTCACATGTACATGGAAGGGAAGACACTTATTAGTGAAATCTAGACAATCCTGGGTCATTGAAGGCCAAATGTATCCAAGCCTTCTGATTTAGTCAGAAAGTCTAGGCCTATAATGGTGAGCACCACATTCTCTTGGATTTACATCTTTTATGAGCTACAGTTTATTCTCCATCAATACATCTGAAAAGTATTCCCTCAGTGCCTCATTTGTAGTGGATTTTTGGGTGACATGGACTGCCATAAAGAGTAAAATTGGCTACTCACCATCAAATATGTTCTTTTATAGCCTTATCTGGTTGAAGTACTCTATTTTTAAGGAATTCCATGATGGGTGTTCTCCATCCTGTGGTATGACTATATGGATCAAAAATAGGTCTAATTTCATTAATTTCATCTATTATAGTTTGAACAAAAGGTTAGTCCACATGACAATGGGTTATGCTGGTTATCGTCTCATCCCGATCTGGATCTTCCAAGGCTATAGCTGCTTTATCTGTTGCATCATCTTTGGAATTTTGTGATCGCGGGATGTAAGACAATTGTTTCACTGAGGTAAATTCATCCATTAACCCTCTGACATAATCTCACAATGAGATTAACTCTACTTTTCTGATAGAATATTCCCCATTGATTTATTTGATTACCAATTTTCAATCACCTTTCACTTTCAATTGATTCACCTGCACTAGAAGTTACAATTCCAAGACGATAATGAGTTCTTGATACACTGCCTCATGGCATGTTTCGTCTTCTGATAATAAGAAAGAATAAGTAAGTACTACCTTTTCTAGGGAGACAAGTACAATTCCTAACCCCATTTTGTTGATTTTAGGGTTTTCCTTTCTCTTTTCTATTGAACTTCTAGAAGCACCATCAAAGTACATATCCAATGATTAGGGATTATCTTGAATATAGATGACCTCTACATTAGGAAGTTCAGTATTCAATGATATTTCTTCATCGAATGGATGTTTAGCAAGGAAGTCAGCTAGAGCTTGACCTTTTATTGCATTATGTGGCACAAACTGGATATCAAACTATTGAAAAATAACTACCCATCATGCCAGACACCCTATAAGTATAGGAAAACTGAAGATAAATTTTAGGTGGTTACTACAAGACACCAATTGACCTCATGATGTTTTAGGTAGTTCATAAATTTCTGAACTGAAAATATTAATGCCAGATAGCACATTTCAATACTTTAATTCCAAGTTTCTACATAAAGCCAAGTTCAACTGAGATATTAAAGACTATTCTCATTCCCAACATCGTTATTTTGGACATGGAAGGTACCTAGTGATCTCTCTAAAGCTCTCACTTAATGAATAATTGGTCTTCCTTCAATAGGTTGAATTAAAAATGGTAGAATCAAGTGATACTTCTTGAGATCATCAAATGATTCTTATCAATCTTCATTCCATTGATAGGTGACTCCCTCCATCATTAATTTGGTGAAGGGTAAACGTTTTCCTTCTAAATTTGCGATAAAGCACTTAAAATAGGCCAAGTTTCCTTGGAGTACTCTTAATACATTCAAATTTTTAGGACGTTACATACCATGGATAGATTTTGTTTTCTCAAGATCAACTTCTATACAATGATGTCATAGAATAAAGCCAAGTAACTTTCTTAAGGTTACACTAAAAGAAAATTTCAATGGGGTCATCTTCAAAATATGTTTTAGAAGTTTATTGAATACGGTCATTAGATCATCCTAGATACTAGAACGTTGTCTGGGTTTGACCACCAAATCATCTACATAACATTCAACAAAATCCCTTAAGAATGGTTTGAAGATACGGTGCATGGCACGTTGATATGTTGCACCTGCATTCTTTAAGCCAAATGGAATTACCCAATAACAAAACACACCTTAAGGGGCCCTAAAGGCTGTAGATTCATCATCATCTAGTGACATATGGATTTGATTATACCCATATTAACCATCAATGAATTAAATATCTTTATATCCAGCTGTTGAATCAATTAAAATTTCTATGATCGAAAATGGAAAGTCATCTTTAAGACAATGCCTGTTAAGATCTCTGAAATCAATGAAAACATCGATTTTTCCGTTCTTATTTTTTACTAGGAAAATGTTGGCCATAAATCTGAAATATTGGACTCCCTTGTAAAAGTTTGTCTTTATAATCTTATCAACTTTAGAATTAATTTTATAGGAATGAGTTGGGTGTGTTCTTCTTGCTACCTTCTTGAATATGCGATATTCTTCTGGAAAATCCAAATGATGAGTGGCTACATCGGGATTAAGACCAGTAATTTTTGTATAATTACAAGAAAATATATCTCAATGTTGCATTATAAATTAAGTATATCTCTCTTTCTCTTCATAAGTCATGGTCGCAGTAATTAGAGTGGGGGTGGATCTTCTTCTGTACCTAGATTTATTTCTTTGAGCTCATCCACAATGGTAGAGACTCTTTCTTGAAATGTCGTAGGAGTATCCTAGAGATCTTCCTATTATTCTTCATTATATGTTACTTCTTTAGTTTCTACATGCATAGAATATGAAGAATCCAAACTTCCAATGATAGGGTAGGAGTCAGTATTTGAAAACCCATAAGAAGAGGCCACTATTTCCAAACCTAATGATGATGAAGTGTATTCTGATGGTAATAA
Organism: Viscum album; assembly: GCA_963277665.1. NCBI lineage: Eukaryota > Viridiplantae > Streptophyta > Magnoliopsida > Santalales > Viscaceae > Viscum > Viscum album. Next base: position 1,966,526,595 of record OY728153.1, read on the forward strand.
AGTAGAGATGATGGATTGGGAATCAAAACATTTGAATTCTTCTAGAATTTCAACATATTATTCTAATCATATTGACGAAGAAGAGGCTATCTATAGTTCAATAGATGATATGAAGACATCTCCATTTAAGATTCCATCACTACTTAGTGAATCATCTATTTCTCCCATGTTTTGAGGCTCAGTTTCTGTAATTAACATTATGGGTGGTATTGGTTAGTGCCTGGATTTGGTTTTACCCTTTCAATTTTATTGATGGGTAACACATAATCTATACACAAATGTATTAATGGGTTTTTTGGGATCTTTTTCAAACCATTCAGAGTATTATTTCTAGTTACCTCCTTTGTCATGGACCTCATTCCTTTTGTGTGATAAAACTCTACCTCAATGTATTGAGATTCACACGTTTTGAACAGAGCCTTTCCACCATACAACTTCCCAATTTGACCATTGAAAAATTACTTAAGACATTAGTGGTATGAAAAAGTTATGGCTTCATGTTGATGCATCCAAGGACTTCTAAGCATAATGTTGCAGCAGGTTGTGTCCTAAAAAACAACTGTGAAATATGAATGAGAAAGAAGATCTACAAATTGATTTATAAGTGTAATATCTCCCAAAGTTTCTTGATCATTCTTGTCATATCCTTGAAACATTAACGTGGAAGGAGATAATTCAGTTTCTGTCAGGCCAAATCGATGACGAGTACGAATGGGAATGAGGTTGACTCTAGAGCCAATATCAATGAAGGCTCATCGGATGTCTATGTCATTGACCTTTCTAGATTTATATAAGGTTTCGATATGTCTGTTTACAACATCATATTCATCATCATCCATAAAATATAAGACTACATGACATTTTTTCAGAATCATTCTCTATACGGTAAACCTCAGCAGCAGCAACTTGAGTTTCAAACTCTTGAGGACTTGACGAATCCTCAATAACTGCTTCTCAAAGATCTTTTGACAGATTCAAGGAATCCAAAATAAATAACTTGTCTGGTACTTGTGTTGATTTTTTCAATACATCATACTTTTGATCCAAAGGATTTTGTTTCCCATCATGGATATGAAATTTTGTAGGTGTCTTGGAAGTTGATTCTTTTAATGTAGATGTACCCTATATCAGATCAGAATCATGAAATAATCCAAGATTTGGTAGATTAGATTGACTAGGTCTATCTACCTTCTGAGAGGAAGATGGTGTGACTTGTAATCAGTCCTCCAAAATAATCATGTTTGGACCGAACCTGTCTTGCATGTAAGAATATATTTGTTTTTTTGAGCCTACATAAGGTCTCTTCCATGAGTTTCCACCTCATATATGGTTTGATTAGGGGAAGAACTAAAACATTAGCTTCTAGAATACTCATGTCTTCCCCTTTATCCTCGACCTTGGCCTCTTCCACCGGTTCCCCAATTAGGTATAATTAACTCCAACTCATTATAATTAGAATCGCCATTGGAATAAGGATCCATTAAGTAAATAACATTCACATAACCAAAGATCAATTCTTCATCTGATAAAGATTCTATCTAATAGGTTAGTTCTGGGTTTTCCATTTGGCAGGGTAGTGCATGTGCTTTTGAAGAAGATGGCATGAATTTTTCTAGGGTCAAGGTCCAATTTGGCATTGAAACAAGCTCATCTTCTTCGGAATGATATTTATCCTTATGATCACTTTGCTTAATTATGTATGTGCCTTTTAATGAAGATGGTTTTTCTATGGAAGGAGTGGTGTATGACACAATCGATTTTTTCAACTGCATTTTTAAAATGGAATGAGTTTGGATAATCATTTTCATGATCATACAATCAACATATTTCTACATATTTTAACTTTTAATGTTCTTCCATTCACCTTCTTCCTCTGGATCAGTAGCAGTAACACATGATACTTGATATGAAAAACTTTTCAGTTTCACTTTTCCAGAGTTTACCATTTTTTGCAAGAGGTCCTTGAAAATAAAACAATCCTAAATGTGATTCCCTAACATCTGGTGAAATGTAAAATAATTCAGAAGATCTTCATATCCTTCTTTATTTGGTTTATTCAGCCTTGACAACTGAACAAAATTATTTTCCATAGTTGAGATGAAGTAACCGAGAACTTGTTAATTCCAGGAAGAATAAACATTGTTCTTTAATTTCTCAAACTATTTCTGCCTTTGATCCTTTGGTCATATTGATGAGGTGGTCATTGCTACTGATACTCAGGATGCAGAGCCCATCAATATGATGAATGTTTTGAAGTGGAAGTAGGTACATGTGTTTACTTGAGTGTAACTGTAGCAGCATCTTCTTTCCGTATTCTCCTTCCCAGATCAGATGGAATTACATGAGTATTAGCCTTAGTTAATATAATAGAATATTCTATCTGTTGAGTAATTTAAGTAAGGTCCCAAAACCCTCCTGTATATTTTACATGGATCAATAGTTTATGTTATTATCAATTAGATTTTCCACACAAATTGGAAGCAACTCTTCACGAGGGAGTGTGAGACATAAGGAATATGTTAATCATTTCCATCATGCCATGAAATCTGAAACACTTCCATTCTCCCTTTTTTTACAATTGGTAAGATAAAAAACATGTCATCTTTAGTAGCGTCGAGCTAAATTGAACAGGGAATTTTTAATGGAGATCTTTCCATCTATAAATTGATCAGGATTGCAAAATTGTCTACTATACAAAATCTGGTCCTTATAATGACCACACAAAACACCTAAGCTTTACTGCTTCTTATTGTTGAGGAGTTCCCCTCATGGGATCAAAACATGAAACACAATGTGGTAAGTGTTGTTCCATATCTACCAACCATTAAAGATTTGGAATGTGGTATTCAAAAAACTTGGTGGGGGAGGAATCTGATCCACCCATTCATGGTAATCATTCTTTTCATGTTGAACTTCCACACGTCATTCCCCCCATAGCATTCAATCGAGTTGTTAATGCATCAATTGATTTCATATTAATTTGGGGGAATGTCCAGATGAGATGGAACCTGTGTATGTATAGAAACTAAGGATTGATCAGTTTCAAGGACTGGAAAACCACTGGTGATGGTACCGGTATTTTCCTTGGATAACCCAAAGGAACAGGCTTATCAGGATGTGTATGATCATGCCTCAGTTGTGTACCCAATGGAGGGAATTCACTATCAGCATCTATAGTTACTAAAACTTCTCTTTTCTGAGGAGGTACTATTGGATGTGCAAGTTGAGGACCTTTCTCGGGAGAACTTCTATGATAAATGCTGCATTGAATTAACTCTTTATTGAGTCTTTTCAACTCTTTCATAACCTCTTATTGCTATGAAAATCTCTCTTCATGCAAAATATATTGACCTTCTCCAGTGGAAAAGTGATATTCAATTTGAATTTTACATTTCCCCTTGTTAGAGGACTTTCTGAGGGGGGGAGTTGGTTATTTGAAGGCATACCTAGATTCTGGGTAAGCATATGATTTCGAGTATGCACAACTTCTTCATTTTTTATGTGTGTACCATATTATGAATAAAAACATCGTCTTCTGATTCCCCTAAACTAGACTCCTTTTCATGAGGATCTAGACAATGGTGTTAATGAAATTTACTGACGCATAATGAATTGATGGAATTTTTTCAGTATCTTTGTGAGATCTTCTCCCTCTGTATATTCCAAGAGACTCATTTACCTTGTATGATGAATCCCTAGGAACTGTTTGGAGGGCAGTAACCTGAAGGGAATCCTCAAATAGTTCATTTGTGCGCTGTCTTTGTGGCTTCTTCCCTAATTGGGAGAAAACTGACTTCCATTGAGGAGGAGATTGTAGATTTGAATAATACCCCAGCCCTACAGGCTTGGGTTTTTCCTGTTATTCTTCTTCAAATCTTTTAACTTTGTTTAATGAATTTAATGGTTGAATTAAATGATCCCCTAGACCTGCAAGATGGGGTGGTTCTTAAACTATTATGGTTGATATTTCTGTACTAGCTCTTCTGGTTTTGTGAATTTAGGTTCAACATTAGCTTGGTGAATTCTCTGACAACCACTCAAACCACCTGTTTCGAAAGATCGTTGAGGTATTTCATAAATTTTCATTATATTATGGCCTATATCCTCTAAGCGGGATGCCTGCTCAAGATTATCAAATGCATGATATAAAAGTAACTCAAAAACTTCTTTTCTTTGTTCTTGACTCTAATGAGAGAAATTTGAGGCCTATTCTTCATCATACATTTTATTACATACAAAATATATTGATTGTGTTTGACCGTGGGAAATAAAATTGCATGATACCACATGTGGTGAACATTGCTGATTATAGTGTGCGGTGAAATTCAATGCTCCATGTGAATCCCATCCTCTTATACAAACACCATATGGGGTGTCATAAATTAACTGGTGTAGCTCCTTTAGAGCATTTAGGTATGCACACTAAAGGGTTCTCTATTTTTTTCAACCTTTGGATGTTGGTAAACTGAGAGAGATTCCAATTCAATTTTGAATTTCAAACATTTTATTACCTTTACATGATTATGATATTCATCATATGGTAATACTTTAGTTTTCAAATGACAAAGAGTCCTCCATAAGTTTAAGTGGATGTCATGAATGCAATCTTCTTCCATCAATTCAGGAATATTATATTGAGAACTTTCCAAAGGGTAGAACATGGTTGGTATTTATCCTTTAGTTAATTATTTTCTCATGTTTAATAAATTTTCATAATATTTTACTGGAGGTTTTTTCCCTTAGTTTAAACAATGTAGAAACTCTGTATTGGAAGACAAATGACCCATGGTAGGTTCAGATAATGATTGTTCCCTTAATATGTATTCTGGTTGAGAAATTGTTTCACCTGTTAATATCAAGGCATCAGATATGACTGGTGTTGTATTTGAAAGTGCCTCGAGATAAGAGGCATTTCTCATCACTAAACTTTCAATTAGAGAATTATCTGGAAAATTTGAAATACTACTCCAAAGGGAATTTTCACGGAAAATTACATCATGGGGAGTACCAAGATGATGGATTATAGCAAGGGATAAATCCTCTAGCTTTTTGGTCTTATGGAAAAATAGAGGGTTACTGTGGATCTCATCCAGAGGTAGATTCTCTGGATTGATATAAATTTCATGAAGAAATCCATCATGATGAATTTTACGACAGAAGACTTTAGAATTACTACTACTACTCCCATAATTTGGTAATGGGAGGGTAGGATCTTGAGTTGCAACAGATAAATGTCTAAGGGCTTCATGAACTCCACAATTAAGAGGAGCCAAATTGTTGCTTCACTCTTGATTTTTAAACCATGTTTGGTGAGACTTATTCTATAATGTTCTCTTGTACTTAGTTGGGGCCACATGCAGGAACCTTCCTTGGAGTGGTCACTAGAATAGATATATTACCTCCAATTGGAAAGGGTGTTTGTTCCTGATCCTATTGTCCATATGATATGGGGGAGTATGCCCCATGACCCTCCTGGACTGGAAAAGAGGTGTGTATATACTCTGGAATGGAATGCTGATGTGTCATCCCATGTGTGGGGATAAATTTTTGTGTGTGTTTTCCTGGTACTATTGACTTAGTTGTTATAATATCCTGGCATGCTTCCAGGATATGGATAGAAATTTGGGTTTTCCCTTTCACTATTGATAAGATGTGTTTGGTGAATTCAGTATCCAGAATGGGAATATGTGTCCATTATGTATCTGAAGTAGGTGTATGTTCCTACACATGTAATCCATTTCCAATCAATGGGGGTTCAAAGTACTCAGGTATGGTGGTAGAGAGTTGGGTATGCCCAAGATTTTCCATCAAAGATTTCTGACTGACTTCTCTAGGAGCTTCCAAATGAGACTGTTGGTAGGCTTGATGATTGTAAGAAGGTGTATGTTCCTAATAGCTTATTCCCATTAAGTATGGTTGAAATACATCCTTCAACACTAGAAGATTCTATTGCTATCAAAATTGGTGATTGTAAACATGTGTATGTTCCTATTTACCAGATTCCACCACATTAGATTGGTGGTCTTATTTAAATGTAGTCAGACGAGCCTGTTGACTGGCTTATAATTTGTGAACTGGTGTGTGTGACTTTTCACTATAATCCACTGGATTTTTTTGGAGGGATTGGTGGGTTTCTTCCAAGCGAGTCTGCAGGTCAGAAAAATTAGGATGGATGGGTGTATGTGCCCGCTCATTATTTTACATCAAGTTAGTTTGATGGGATTCTTCGAAGGGGGTAGAGGTAAGATCCTTCTCTAGTTTGATTGCACATTATCACAGTCATTTCTTCTTGCGTTCCCAAGTCTGAGAGGCCTAGGCCGAATGCCCAGAGGCAACACCCCCATCATGTTGTGGGTTCACTACCGTTTGATTCTACTGGCGGCGATTGCTAGTGGGAGTCCTCGGAAATCACCCTAGAATCCTTTAATTGAGTCCCTGAGTAACCTCTTGATCTACCTCCCTATAGTATGGAAGGGTCCTATTGTTGCATTCAGTGGATAAGGACCTGAAATATTCTGAGATCGTAGAGGAAATCGTCTACTTCTTGATCATTGGTCTTCATTGTTCAAACAACATAGGTTTATTATTAACCTAGAGGGCCTATTGGGAAGCCTCCAATGTTGGAATTGTTCCATGATGACGGTACTCCTTTACCTGAACATTAGTGACCCAACATTGGAGATGTTGGGTTGGTGATGAGGTCCTTCTGTTGAATGACGATCCAGCTTGAGCAGCAGATGGGACATTCATGAATGAAAACATTATGGAATTAATTTTGGAGTGAAGGGAATTCTGAGAAAAAAACTGAAAACAACAATAAACTTCATTAAAGTAATGCCTTTTAGATGAATACATGTGTGATTGAATCATTTTTCGGGCCTTCCTTTATTAATTGATAGGGTCCTGATAGGTGGGTATCATTATAACTTGGTAAAAGATTTAGGTCGGCTTCACCATTTTTTTTGTAGTTCCTTGAAATGTGTGTTCTAGTATTAAGTATCACTGATTACAAAAAGTTTCCATTAGATTTATTCATGGAACTAGAAACTCCCAATAGTTCTTTATCTAAAAGGGTCTTTCTTTCCTAAGGCATGCATTCGTTATGATTGAACTTTACGATACATAGGAACGTACATTGGTCGATAGGATGGGAGGTTAGGCTCATCACACCATTTTAAAGAAGAATTATTATCTACTAAGAGACTCTCATTATAAATATATGATATTTTCATGAATCCTTATTAATTGAAGAAGTATAACATAAATTTCCCTTGGAATTTTCAATATCTTATTAACATGTGTAAAATGTAGAATCATCAGTATGTATTCAAGGTTCTTCATTAATAGATATATCCATATGTATTGGAGGATCTCCATCAATGGTATCCTATCATATATTATTTAATGATTCTTTTAATCATCGTTATGTTGATACTGGTTTTTAAGACACTCAGTGGGGCACTCTGGAATTTATTGTCTTCCAGGGAGACAAATGTTTGTTTTCATCTTGGGATCATACCCATTAAATGGGCTACCTACGTATCCTTGTGAAAGGAATCAGAACCCTCGTATTTTGGTGCCACATAATGGGACACATCATACCATTTAAGGTCATGTGATAAGGACCTAACTATACAGTTTAATGTCATGTGGTAAGGAAATCTAAGCGGAAGGTTCTTAAACAAAGTTTGGTGTGGGACTTATGTGGAAGAAAACCAATAAACTGGAAAGGATATGTATTTCCATTTAAGATTAGACCCAGTTGTGAATATGGCCCAAGACTAATAGGGTCAATTTGAAATATTGGGTTTGAGCCTCAAGGAGTATTCCTACGTATCCCATGCGTATGGGAATCAAAGCCAATGTAGTTTGATAAGTCACATATAGGAGAGCGTAGTCCCTTAAGAAAAATGAGTTGGGTCTTACTTCTTGAAATGGATGACTTCATGATTTGGGGCTTTAATTCAGGGCTTATTCTAAAGATGGAATCCCATATTAAGGTAATTACAGTTGGATTCTTGAAGAGGTTGTCAAGTGATCTCGGGCCCTTGAATGGCTTCCTACGTATCTTGGTTTTAACAGGAATCAGAATTCTCATGGTTCATTGGATTGTGAAAATGTTGTGGCCATGAAAAATATCTAAACCCACGTGAGTCATGATTAGTATAAGAAACAAGAGGATATAAAATATTCAACAAAGTCACCATTACTTTTCATCCTCCACTGTTGGATGAGGTCGAGCCTACAAGATTACAATAGAAGAGGGAAGGCAATGAGCCCTCCATCTATTCACATTAAATTTGAAAAAGGTACAATGAAAGGAATAAGGGATGAAGTTTGGGGACTTACACTAGGATGGAAGCCCTAAAATTTATCCTTGTAGGGGAGGGAGACTTATCCTATTTTCAAAAGGAAGAAAATTGGGTGTGAACCGTACCTTCCCTACCATAAAGTTTATGTTTCTTCTCTTCGAGATGGGAGAGGTTAGGACCAAAACCCTTATTCTCAAAACTAGAAACTTCCCAACATGATTCCTGGGAGAATAGTCCATGTGACTGTGGGTATACCAACCCATAAACATTCTATGAATCCAAAACCCATTATAAAAAAATGTGGGAAACCACTGACTGTGGAAAGACATACCCAAATAGGAGACACACGGATATCCCATTCCTAATGATTTGTTATGTTAGGAGGTTTTGGTGGAGGTCTCAATAGAATCCCTTTCATACAAGGGATCCAATAAAGAAGAAGCATTTCCATATATGGATTTGAAGAGGTCATTATGTCTAGTACACTGAAAAGAGTAATTTAATCAAAGAGGGTTGTCTATGTAGGTAAGGGTGTGCAATTATGGGTGATCAAGTAGGCTTGGGTAACCAGATATTCACTTTAGTGACGAACAACCATTATGGTAATACTTGGGCGGTTCCTGGCTCAAGCCTTTAGGAGTATTCACAGGTGATCCCAGAATTTTTTACTCAAGTTCCTGTAAAAGGAATAGGTGGCGTGAAAGTATTTATGACTTAGGCTGTTTTGGAACTTTAGGCACGCTAGTGTTATGGTTTTAAAACCCTAAAAAACTAAATTCAAGTGACCCACCTTTAAATCCATCACTCAAGGTGTTGAATTACTACCTTGAAATATTTGTAAGACTTTGGAGAAGCACAAGGGTGACCAGAGCAACAATTGGGCTACAGGGAAATTAGTCCGTAAAAATGATGGCACCGAGGGTCTATTTTAAGGCCAAAATAGGACCCTAGGAAAAACTAGTTTTGGCACAAAAGTGGGTTGCATGCCAGCTTTGTGCCTTGCAGGTGGTTGTGCATCAGATGGTTGGTTACCAAGTATTCTTGTGTGCCATCAGTGATTTTGCCTAACTGGGGTGCTGCTTTGATGAATTTTCCAAAATAATAATTTCATTTAGCTCCCCCATGGTGGCGTTCAGGTGTTTTCATGTAGGTACCATGGGAGCCTCCTTCAAGACATAGCCAAAATTATTGCTCCACAACACGGGGGATACACCCTCACACCCCTGCTTGGGATCACTGTCAGGTTGCTATCCCATCCCTTTGGGATGGTGCCTTATCTACCATCACTGGACCCCATGAAAAATGAAGATTCATACGATGATTTTTTTTCCGAGCCTGGTTGAGGAAATTTTGCGGAGAAGGTCATGGAACACATTTCATGGTGTCTACAATGTTCCTTCCGAATATCAATATATAGTTATAGTTCTTTTTTAGGTAGAGTTTCACTGATCATCATTGGTATAAATTCTATCTTGGTGCCAAGGATAACATGAACTAAATCATTAATAGCAGTGAAGACACCCTCTTAAAACACAAGTGGATTTTCTTCAAAATCCCCTTCATCATCTGAGGCAGGGGAATCAGTATGAGGTGATGGTTCATCAAGGCTGACGATTCTAGGGGAACACTGGTTCCTACTTGGGAAGATGTGTAATCCTCATTTGGATAATCCTTCTCTATCAAAACCATAATGATAGAGTCTATAGAACAAATTACATGAATCCTTTGACCAAGGGTTCCATGCTTGATATCAATGAAATGATGGTGGGCTAGCTTATATCATTTTAATCTGGATCAGTGTAACTAGTGAGTCTAATGTACAGTGGTAGTCATGGGGTGAATGTCATGATACCTTATTGGGGTAGGGGGTTTTGGTACCACAAAATCCTATCCTATTTAGGAGTATGAGGTAATATTCTAGTTTTCATTGTACTTAGGGATGTGACATATATCCTAGAAATGATGAAGCAACTTCCTAGGTCTTGCATCGAAGCCTCCAACTAGAGAATTGGAAGGATGAAAGCATCATCCAAATCTATCCATTGGATGGATCCAATAGTGTTGACCTCAACATCATTAGTCTAAATGATATTTTCCTTTATCATGTAATAGAAATGATTCATATAGAGGGATTCTCATGATTTGAAGGGAGAGGTATCACCTAGAGTATGCCTACTCAACTATTGAGAGAGTACTTGTAGCATTGGTGATATGATGATAGAACCACTGTATGTAGATGAATCCAGGGCCTTCCCATCAATGAATATTTAGTGGTATCATGTGAGATAACCATTAATTCAGTTTTTTCTACCAAACCATCAAATTTTCTCTTTAACTTGATTCTTCCACATGGTCTTTGCTTGGTCTATTCATAACCCTAGATATTTATGTCAACGGGACTTAAACCTTCTTCATTCCCACCCACCCTTGGGAGTATTCAGGTTGGGATGAGATTTATCCCAGAACCTATGTCCATCGAGAAATGATGGACCTCCATGCCATTGAACTGTCCAAATATGTACAATGGGTGAATGTTCCCATGCACAATTGAAGCCTCATATTCTCCTGAGAATGAGATGATGGCTTGACATTATTCATACTCTACCTCCTCATCATAGAAGATATCTTCGATCTCTACCTTTTGTTTCAAAATGTATTTATATTTCCAAAGCTTCTATGAGGGCCTCATGCATCTCTTCTAATAGTCATAAGGCCTCATGTATTAAGAGCTCCACTGTTATTCTAGTGAGGTTCTTAAGAACATCGTACTTCCATGTCTGACTCACATTTATGCACGTATGAGGTTTCTATTTGGTAGGATACATTATGGGAACAACTAGATAAACCCCTAGATTCTAAATGGTTCTAGTGATATCCTGCTCTCATTAGAAAACTCACCCAGAACCACTACTGGATGTCTATAAGCTAGATGAAGCCTAAATTTAGCTATAAACAACCAATCACAATGAGATTGCAACTATTCTACCCAGTCAACTAGCATGGTCAATTCTGGTAGCATTTCTGAAAAAGTGGGATAAGAGTAATATGCATGTTGAGCTCTAAAAAACACCTATTTTGTAGTTATGAAATCATGAACACCCTAGCTTGGAGCACTAGCCTGCACATTCTACCAATTTACATGTCTGCAGCTTATCCTTCAACGGTATTGACTAAAGGAACTCAGAGGAATTTTTTGATATTCATCATTATCAAGAACCATGTATGGGTCCACCATTTTGGTATTATTCATATAGTCATTATCATATCCATCCTTAGTGGTGACTCTCAATGCTAGATGAATCTTGTTTATGAATTCCATTTCAAGATACATGAAATCACCAAGCATGAGAGAAGGATTTGGCATAGGTACGTGACTTTTATTTCACTAACGTCATCAGAGCCTACTCTTATATGATGTAGAATTCTGCAATGTGGATTCATAAGCATCATTTGGAGGAGGTGCAACAACTTTAGGTTGTTCTAGCTAGCCTAAGTGTGTGCAGATAATGCCATGGGCGCAAGTGACTATTATATGATCCAACCAGTAATCATTCTTTTGAGTTCCATGACTGGAAACCAATTTCCATTCACCAAAACCATATTTATCACTATTGGTATTGATAATGGTATGTGAAAAATATATTTATACATGGTTCAACATGACATCACCATTGTCCCGTTGCTCCTAGAGCCAATCCTTAAACACATTGCATTGATTGATGGTATGTAAAAGGATTTTGTGGAAAGGTAAATGGTCTGGGTGATCAGTGTTCTTGGCTTCTTGTGTGTTATTACACTATAGTAGCATCAGAACCCCCTATTCCATGTAACATTAGAAAGAACCAGAAAACTCTGAAATTTGAAGGAATAGGTTTAGATTCTCTTATCCGAGAAGGGAATTCTGGGATCATGGTCCTGGTAAGGGGTTGGAGCCTGGTGAGGGGTTAGATCCACATTATCTCAAATAAGTAGCAGAGTTGGTTGAGGATGTGATTACAAATTTTGTACTGGGTGAGTTTTATCTTGATGATTTTGATGCACTCAACAAGGTTATGCTAGGTAAGGCTTGGCCGATAATAACTCTAGCATCTTTGGGGGCTCCACCTATACCACATTGGCAGTCTCTTTATTGGTGGATCTTCTTACAAGATTTGTTAGCAGAAACGAACATGAATATATAGCGTGTGTCAAGGATTCCTCTAGACATTGATACTTGTTTTTTAAATCTAAAAAACAACTAAGAATGTTCTATGTGATGAGGGTAAGAACTAGTTCAGTCTTGACATCACCCATGCACATTGTAATCAATTTCTCTTGGGTTAGTGGCATATTTAGTGAATATGTCAGGCCCTTCCACCAAGTGAAAATCCTATAGCACACTCATATGGTATTTTTATACCCTTTAAGAGGTTATAAATACATGTATTTCATGTAGTGGATCTGAAATAGTTGAGAAACTTCCTATAGAGGTCTTCCCAACCAATTATAGTCCCAATCAGTAATTGGTTAAACCAGATGAATATAGGCTCTTCCAATGTTTTTGTGAAACATATGAAGCATGGAGGCTTATTGATACTTTGAGGTGCCCAACATGGATTCACATATTGAGATTAAATAGACTAGATGTTATTACGAGTCACCCAACTCATAGAAGGGGGTGAAGGTAGGATTCGTAAAATCTAGGGGTGATCGCCTGTCATCCTCCCATGCCAGATACAGTTTTCCATAAAGTGTGATTTCCACCTGTCATATCTTTATGTCCTTTAGGAAAGTGGTGACATCGGCTATCAAATAATCATGGAAGGGGTTTCTATCTTGACAAGGTTCCTTGACAACCAGTGTCATGTCACTTCCCTTGGGGCTCATGTCTTGAAATTCCCCAAGCCCACCTCCCAAAGGCCATGGGTTGGTGAATGGAACTAAAGACGTCAACCTTGATGTGGGAGGTGTTTTCCTAAGTACCTATACACATGCACACACAACCACGTCCCAATTATAGAAAAGTAAACATTCATTCCACTAATCAACAACTGAGTAAAAGTAAAAATGCTAGGTCAAATGGGCCAGAATACAAACCCAACAAAAGATAAACTGAAAACATAAAAGTACAAGGAAAACTCTAAAATCAATTTTATGGAAGCCCCACCTAAAGGGTAAGTACATAGTAGATACTAGAAGGCGTAGAGGTATCCACCACCTATCTGGTCTCACTAAGGACCACCGGGTCCTAGGACACAATGTCCACCATCAAGGAATCAATCATCTACATCAGACAGAACATGTGTTGGTGAATCCCATGTCAGGATGAGTGACAATATACTCTGTATGGACACCAAAACACAAAGGAAATACCACAATGTTGTTCAAAAACAAACCACAAAGCATGATCATGGAGAATTATCACAAATCATGATTACGAAGCAAGACATATCACACCATGTATATTATAGAGTTTGAAATTATGACAATTAGTCATATCATCAAACACCTTGGGCTACTAGAGAACTCTTCTTCCATGAGTATAGTGGGCCTGTCAGGTCACAAAGAAGCTGATTTTCACTATCCTTGGACTGTTGTGGTACTCATCCCAGATGAGTACTCTGTGTATGATGGGTCACATAGAAGCTGCTCTCCACTGTGGGTATGTCAGTTCACATAGACGTTGTTTCCCACATTGGGAATACTGAGGTACTCCTCCTATCGAGTTTCGTGGTTCTGTCAAGTCACACAGAATCCACTCCCCATTGTGGTCATGTCGGGTCCAATAGTAGCCTCTTCCCACTGGTCCATAATAGAAGATCCACATAGGGTCTCTTGGTAGTAGTCCTTAGGTCTCATCCAACCATAGGGTTTCCACACATAGAACAATTGATCTTGGGAGAAACACTCCGCAAGCCATTCATCAAATTTCAACTTCCATGAAATCCTATGTAGAGTATTTAAAAAAATATACATCATCACAAGGGTTCCAATGTCGCATACATGTAACACCCCGAGATTTTATGAAAAATATTCTTTTAATTTTATTAATTCCTTGTGCTACACCAAGATTACCTTGCGCTATACGTAACACCGTATTAGCTTTCAGTATACACAAAACAATTCTTGGATCGTGTTACACACAATTTTGATAATAGTTATTCTACGCAACATTGAGTATATATATATATATCTATTCAATGTATAAATGAAATATGGTTGGATTCTGTTATACGAAACAACGAAGGATTCTTGCACAACACGCAACCCTGACTTGGCTTGCATTACACGCAATCGCGACCTTCCTCGATAGTGTGTGTTGTACGCAATACTGGGTTTTACTAAACAACGATATATTATTATAATATTGTTATAAACTAGCCGTTATGAATAGTGTTAACTAAATTTTGAATTTTATAACATTATTATTCATCTTACACATTCTCTAGAACATGGTATAAGAACAAAATAAATTTTTCGGGAAAAATAAGTATTTTTCAAAAAATGCAGTTTTACCGCCTTTTGATGGCGCACCCACTTTAAATCTAGATTTTGACATGTTTATATGTTCAATTTGACAAAAAAAAATTCTTCTTTTGAGTCAGGATATAAAATTTTACATTAGATAATGTTTTGATATTTTTCCGATAACTTTCATATTTTAATGAATAGTAAAAACACGCAGTATTTTAATTAAAAACAATTTTTTTTCATCGTAATATCTTATGTGGTTAAATTATAATATTGAATGGTTTTAAAGTATAAATAGAATATATTTTTACCATTTATCATAATTTATCTCATTAGAATTGATTTTACCTTGAATTCTTAGGTTAAATCAATTCAATCTTTTGCAATGTTTTATAGAAAAACCCGTTTTCTTTCGACAACGGGATAAATTTTAATTTAATTTCTGCATCTTTTGTGTATTGAATTTGGAAAAATGGATACCATATTTGGAATTAGTGGGTCCAAATTATGTTATTAAGCTACTTTTTATTTTTGGACATTGTGAATAGTAACTACGGTAAATTTTATTTACTATAGTTAAAGGTAAATCAGGTAATTAAGGGTAAATATAAGATTATAAAATTACCCTAACACTTGTAAAAATCCTATTTTATGGCTAAAGGTAGACCCATATAACCTAAGGGTTGGATTAGATTCATTTTATGGACTTTTTTCCATGAAAATAATTTAATTATTATTAAAACCCAAGAATGTGACAACATGTCACTTTCTTAAATATTATAAGTATAATAATTTTAATTTAGTAATAAACTTAATGAAACTTCGAACATGAATAGTATCCTGAATACTAATACAATTATCGACATCATAGGATTTTATTTATAATTTTTAGGGATTAAATAATTATCATTTAATATGACACAAAGATGATGCAGTAATTGTCTTATTAATGAAATATTGACATAATTGATGTTATAAATGACCAAATAAATGTAAGATGAGACTTTTTATGACTTACATTAATTTTATAGGTTAATATGACATGTTATTGTGGATTTATGTAAGTTGGTTCTGACTTATCATTCTTTTATGAATTTCATAAAAATCATGCACCAAATAGTGTCAAAATTGACATAAATTAGTTTTTAAAACAAATATTATATTATTAATTGTTATTTTATTCCTAAAAATATAAGGTTCAGAAAAATGACTTATATAGGATTATATATATTAATAATAAACAACTTTGGGTTCTTTTGGCTTGATATAGTAAGTTTATTAACCATATAGTATAAGAAAACAAAAAGACACGGTAAAAGTTAGATTATTTAACTTAGAGTTAAATCTAATTGATAAGGTTAAAATAATAACCTAAACTTGTATAAATCGTATTGGATGATTGGATTTAGACCCATACCCACTTTATTTTCTAAATAAGACCCTTTGGAACCATTATAAACCGAATTTGATGTTAATATAAAATAATATTTTGAGATTTTCCTAAGGTCCCCCTCTCCTCCCTTATAAAAGGGCACATCCTCCCTCTCCTCCTCACAAAAATTTGAGCATTCAAGCTCGGCCAACCCCTGAATAAATCTCTTCTCCACTTCCCTAGTATCATCCTAGAGGTCCTGGTATTCTTCAAAGACCATCCTTAGTTCTTTAAGTGGATGTTAAGAAAAGGCGCGTCAAAAAGAGGTAATATCCATTACCGATCGTTTTCAATTTTTTTCTTCTTCAACTTCTTCTTATTTAGTTGTTTCATGATAAAGTAATAACATAAGTATTTATTATATACTGATATGTTATTATAAATATGAAACAACTCTAATTAACCTTCTATCCATCCTACGGAAAAAGGAAATCACCGCGCGTGCGTACGTATGGAATACCGTCTCCACGTCGTGGTGTAATCTATTTTCCGCCACCACCTTAATTAGATGGGTATAATGGTGTAATGAGTAACTATATATGATTATTATAAAGTGATATTGATACTGAAATATTATACATACACTTCAACACAAGTTCACGATAATGAGAACGATATCATCGCTCGTGCGTACGTACGGACTACTGTCTCCACGACGCGATGGGATTCATTCTCCATGTTAACCATTTAAGAATGATTATAAATTATATATAAGAAATAATAATGAAATATATTATATTATAAATCTACTAGATTTATGTATATATGTATGTCATCTACTTACTTCCATTCAAGACAACAAGGAAGGGAAAACAACATTCATGCGTACGTATGGACTATCGTCTCCATCAACGGTGTGTTTCATTTCATTTATCTATCTATTATATATATATATATATATATACTGAATATATATGATATATAAATCATGTTTTATATTCTGGAAGTAAGTAAATCATGATATAAGTAATAATAATGTCAATAACAAGAAGTCCAAACACCTACGATAAATGAAGCGATTTTACCCAAAACACTTATTTAACATGGAATTTACAAAAGAACGGGTAATATAAAGTCATAAGTGAACCATATATTATATAATAACAATGAATATGATTATTTAATAAGCTAATGACATTATTTAAATCATTATACAGGAGGTTCAAATGCGTACATAGCATATCAGACATAAGGTAAGGGAAAATATCATAATCTCATTTTTATCCGAGATTGTTTATACTTTGGTATTTACTAGGGCGTATTTTATCATACCTATCCATGTTTCATAAATATGTAATATTTATATCCTTATACAATATTTTATATCCAATTTTACCCTTCGATGAGTTTTTAGTAAAAGATATGAAAGGAATCTTTTGTCGTTTTTCGTATGAGGTACTTTTTGACTTTTCCGACAAAAGTACGAAGAATGTTTTTTTTAACCTATACAGCATGAATGGATTTTTAAAACATTATTTCCAAGAAGCTTCCTTTACAAGTTTTCAAGTTTATTTTTAATCAACTTCTTTTAGTTTATAATTGTACGACATGTTAAGAAAGAAAAATTGTTTTTGAAGTAGAAAGGATATTTTCCTCAAGAATGGAGTTCAAGTGTTTTATCAAATTTATTTTCCATATAAGATAATAAAGGGTTTTGTTTATATCCCTGTTATTACATTGATTTTATTATGTTGTGATGGAATTATATTTATTAATTCCTTTATCTTATATGAATTGTTTTATGATGTCACAATGTTTAAAATTCCCATTTTTATTACATGGGTTATGCTATGATGTATGGTTTATGATTTTGTGTCACATATAAGAATGGTATCATTATGATATGGGTGGTACCTATATCTCCCTCCAATGCATTGGTTAATGATTTTATATCTCATGAGATAGACATGGTTGGTATGATAGGTTATACCGGTTCAGTGAAACAGGACTGAAACGAGGGTGACTTGGTTCAGAAATAGACTTTGTCCACTAAGATAGTCTTGGCAATGAGTCTTGACTAATGAGATATCATTCTCTATGATTATGTGCGTATGCCACAAAGTTTCATGTTTTATGTTATGATTATTGGGATTTCATTTCACTACTATGATTTATCCCATGTTATGAAATTATGCTATCTTTTGCAGGTTAAGATTTCCAAAATGTTATGTTCTTATGAATATGATGTGATTGATATTTCTTTTGTTTACCCTTACTGAGCATTTGAGCTCACCCTTTTATGTTTTCTTTTCCCCGGGATATAAAGAAAGGTTTTAGGTAAAAAAAAGGAAGATCTTTATGGGAGATGTTGAAAATATTTCACCATGATTAGAACATTATATTCTGAGTTTCCAAAGACACTAAACTATTACAGTCCTTGTGTGTGTGTTTTTGTTATGTACTAAGTATTCCACAAAAGTAATGTAATGTCCTTGTACATTAGGCTTCAGGTCTCTACAGTTGGTATCAGAGGAATGTTTTAGTCAACCTTTGGAAACTAGGATGCGAAAACGTTAGTGAGATCCCTAGAGATATTTCTACGGTATGTCTAGGGATGTCTCTAAGGATAAGTATACGTATAGTATACAGTCCTAGAACTACGGTAACGATCATAGAATTTAACCTAAGATGTTAGATATTGAGGATACTCCCCCTTTATTATGTTGTTTTCCCTATCATGATTTTTGCCTCTCACACTATTCTTTTTGGGTTTTAGATGATGGATGGAACCTGAAGGAACCGTGTTGATCAATGCAATGGACAATGCAATGATTTTCCTCCTGAACAAACAAATGTTATGGGAGATGGAGTGAAAAATCTTATTGCTATACTTACACAAGCTATGAATCATTCTGGACTTCCAAATGAGAAGAGAAGGGAACAATATTCTATTGAGTCCTTCATGAGGCAACGTCCACCTTCTTTCAGTTGGTCTTCCGATCCACTTGTTGCTGAACAATGGATCAGTACCACTGAAAAGATATTTTCAGTTCTTCAATGTTTTGAACATGATAAATTCATCTTAAAAGTATATCGTTTGGAAGGTGAAGCTGATCAATGGTGGAATCTTATCAATAATACGAGGCCAAGAGATGAAATTGAGTCCATGGAATGGGACGAGTTCAAGAAATTGTTTTTCAGTAAGTACTTCCCTCGTATTCTTCGAATAGAGATGGAAAAGGAAATTATTGAGCTGAAGTAGAAGGATGATGAATCTGTTGGTATAGACGAAGCGAATTTTACAAGACTTGCAAGGTATGCATCTGTCATTATCATCCAACCTGAAAGTAAAGTTGATCGATTTTTCAGTGGCTTAAAACCAAGTCTTCGAAGGGCATTATCTATAAGAGACTTCAGTAGCTATGAAGAAATTTTGTGTTGTGCTATCAAGGTAGAAATGGCAGTTGGTGTTACATATCCATCTCATGGTTTTGACAAGAAACGAAAGACGGAGTTCAAGGATAAATCTCAGAATAATGGTGAAAAGAAGATGGATGTTTCCTTATGCACAAAGTGTGGAAAGAAGAATGGTGGAGATTGTCTTAAAGGGAATAGAAAATGTTTTAAGTGTGGAAAATAAGGTCATCGAGCAGCTAAGTGTCGAAGTAATGTAAAAAGGGTTTCTAATGATTTGAATAAATCAAACACTGCAGAGAATGCACCACCAACACTTCAATGCTTCAAGTGAAAGGAAATGGGGCATTATGCTAATAAATGCCCTAATCCAAGGGTTAGTGATGATCGACATGAGAAACCACTTAAGGCAAAGGACAATGGGAAGTCACATGCGATCACCATTGGCGATGTTGAATATGACAACGATGTGGTGGAATGATTAAGTGTTTATGTAATGGGATTCCAGAATAATGTTGTATATAGTATCTTGGAATGTTGGAATATTTATGTTTTGGTCTATTGTGGTTTTCAATAATTTTATGGAATCGGTAACCATGAAAAGTGATTGAAATATTTTTGGAAAGCAGATGATATGCACATAATGAAGGGATAAAGATAATCTAATATGTTTGATAGTATTCATGAGCTCATGATTGATATAAGGACTATGTGATATCATGGTTTGAGGATATAGAATTTTGAGTATTTTGGTATGTGGAAAGTGTTAACTTTTAACCGCATTCATGTTTCCACTATGGTTCAATGGATATTCATTCTTCACGAGAATACATGATTAAGGTATTCCCATGTTTGTAATTTGACCAAAAAGATATATCTTATGATATATGGGGGATAAATTATGGCATTCACGTGATCATTTTCTTTATACTATGAGCTTAGACCGAAGTATTTTAGATAAGCCTAAAGATTGGAAAGGATTATGTTGGACATAAGTTAGTATTGTTTAAGGATAGAACCTTTTTTTGATATTATTGATGGGATGATATAGTAATATAGTTTTAGAAAAAGGACAACCTGCAGGACAGGCGACAACCCATCACGTCGGACAAAACTTTGGGAATCGAATCCACAACCGAAGTGTGACTAGCCTTTATCACCTACCACTGGCCTACAGAAGTCCCTGGTTAGTATAAACTAGTTTTATTTTATTAAGTGGTATGATATATGAAGTATAAGTTCATTTTTGGAACCATATACGATTAATCTAACCATAAGATTGACTTATAACTTTTGCTAACCTTTTGTTTGAAAGAGATGGAATGACCCATCATTCTATCACATGATCTGCTAACACATCACGAATAACAAATTCAACTTCATTTCTTTAAAGGATGAAGTGGAAATTGTTCACTTCATGAACAACAGTAAGATTGTACCCAAATAATGCAAGTATTTCTTTTAATTCATCAACTTTAGGGAAATGATCTTGAAAACAAAAAATGTTTTCCTAGTTTCCTTATATCCGATTAATCGGATGGTACCTTAGATCATCACAAATCAATAGCTTTGTGATTGTTGGCTTTTTCATAGCCATGTTCTCTACCACTCTCCATCAGAACATGATGGTTAGATTTTTCTTCCATATCCATATTTTCACCTATGTTCTCCTACCCCGTGATGAGTTAATTTGGGTAACCATTACATTTCATACTTTAGTTTTTAAAATCCATGTTTTGGTATTCCTTTTTTACGATGTGGGTTTCTATTAAACAAACTTTCGAGTAGTAAACCATTTATAACCCCGACAAATTTCGAGGGCGAAATTCATTTTTAGGGGGGTAGAATGTAACACCCCGAGATTTTATGAAAAATATTCTTTTAATTTTATTAATGTCTTGTGCTACACCAAGATTACCTTGCGCTATACGCAACACCGTATTAGCTTGCAGTATACGCAACACTATTCTTGGATCGTGTTCCACACAATTTTGATAATAGTTATTCTACGCAACATTGAGTATATATATATATATATATATATATATTCAATGTATAAATGAAATATGGTTGGATTCTGTTATACAAAACAACGAAAGATTCTTCCACAACACGCAACCCTGACTTGGCTTGCATTAAACGCAATCGTGACCTTCCTCGATAGTGTGTGTTGTACGCAATACTGAGTTTTACTAAACAACGATATATTATTATAATATTGTTATGAACTAGACGTTATGAATAGTGTTTACTAAATTTTTAATTTTATAACATTATTATTCATCTTACACATTTTCTAGAACATGGTATAAGAACAAAATAAATTTTTCGGGTAAAATAAGTATTTTTTTAAAAATGCAGTTTTACCGCCTTTTGATGGCGCACCCACTTTAAATCTAGTTTTTGACATGTTTATATGTTCAATTTTACAAAATAAAATTCTTCTTTTGAATCAGGATATAAAAATTTACATTAGATAAAGTTTTGATATTTTTCTGATAACTTTCATATTTTTATGAATAGTAAAAACACGATGTATTTTAATTAAAAGCAATTTTTTTTCATCGTAATATCTTATGTGGTTAAATTATAATATTGAATGGTTTTAAAGTATAAATAGAATATATTTTTACCATTTAATATAATTTATGTCATTAGCATTGATTTTACCTTGAATTCGTAGGTTAAATCAATTCAATCTTTTGCAATGTTTTAAAGAAAAACCCATTTTCATTCGACAATGGGATTAATTTTAATTTAATTTCTGCATCTTTTTTGTATTGAATTTAGAAAAATGGATTCCATATTTGTAATCATTGGGTACAAATTATGTTAATAAGCTACATTTTATTTTTGGGCATTGTGAATAGTAACTACGGTAAATTTTATTTACTATAGTTAAAGGTAAATCGGGTAATTAAGGGTAAATGTAAGATTATAAAATTACCCTAACACTTGGAAAACTCCTATTGGATGGCTAAAAGTAGAACCATATAACCTAAGGGTCGGATTAGATTCATTTTATGGACTTTTGTCCATGAAGAATAATTTAATTATTATTAAAACCAAAGAATGTGACAACATGTCACTTTCTTAAATATTATAAGTATAATAATTTTAATTTAGTAGTAAACTTCATTAAACTTCAAACATGAATAGTATCCAGAATACTAATACAATTATCATGATCATAGGAATTTATTTAGAATTTTTAGGGATTAAATAATTATCATTTATAATGACACAAAGATGATGCAGTAATTGTCTTATTAATGAAGTATTGACATAATTGATGTTATAAATGCCCAAATAAATTTAACATGAGACTTTTTATGACTTACATTAATTTTATAGGTTAATATGACATTTTATTGTTGATTTAAGTAACCTGGTTAGAACTTATCATTCCTTTATGAATTTTATAAAAATCATGTACCAAATAGTGTCAAAATTGACATAAATTAGTTTTTAAAACAAATATTATATTATTAAATGTTATTTTATTCCTAAAAATATAATGTTCGGCCAAATGACTTATATAATATTATATATATTAATAATAAACAACTTGGGGTTCTTTTTTCTTGATATAGTAAGTTTATTAACCATATAGTATAAGAAAACAAAAAGACACGTTAAAAGTTAAATTATTTAACTTAGAGTTAAATCTAATTGATAAGGTTAAAATAATAACCTAAACTTGTATAAATCCTATTGGATGAGAGGATTTCGACCCATACCCACTTTATCTTCTAAATAAGACCCTTTGGAACCATTATAAACCGAATTTGACCTTAATATAAAATAATATTTTGAGATTTTCCTAAGGTGCCCCTCTCCTCCCTTATAAATGGGCACCTCCTCCCTCTCCTCCTCACACCAATTTGAGAATTCAAGCTCGGCCAACCACTACCAAAATATCTTCTCCACTTCCCTAGTATCATCCTAGAGGTCCTGGTCTTCTTCAAAGACCATCCATAGTTCTTTAAGTAGAGGTTAAGAAAAGGCGCGTCAAAAAGGGGTAACATCCATTATCGATCTTTTTCAATTTCTTTGTTCTTCAACTTCTTCTTATTTAGTTGTATCATGATAATGTAATAACATCAGTATTTCTTATATACTGATATGTTATTATAAATATGAAACAACTCTAATTAACATTCTATCCATCCTACGGAAAAAGGAAATCACCGCGCATGCGTACGTATGGAATACCGTCTCTACGCCGTGGTGTAATCTATTTTCCACCACCACCTTAATTGGATGGGTATAATGGTGTAATGAGTAACTATATATGAGTATTATAAAGTGATATTGATACTGAAATATTATACATACACTTCAACACAATTTCACGATCATGAGAACGATATCATCGCTCGTGCGTACGTACGGACTACCGTCTCCACGACGCGATGAGATTCATTCTCCATGTTAACCATTTAAGAATGATTATAAAGTATATATAAGAAATAATAATGAAATATATGACATTATAAAGCTACTGGATTTATGTATATATGTATGTCATCTACTTACTTCCATTCAAGACAATAAGCAAAGGAAAAGAGCGTTCATGCGTACGTACGGACTACCGTCTCCATGAACGGTGTGTTTCATTTAATTTATCTATCTCTTATATATATATATATATATACTGAATATATATGATATATAATTCATTTTTTATATTATGGAAGTAAGTAAATCATAATATAAGTAATAATAATGTCAAGAACAACAAGTCCAAACACCTACAATAAATGAAACGATTTTACCCAAAACGCTTCTTTAACATGGAATTTACAAAAGAATGGGTAATATAAAGTCATAAGTGAACCATATATGATATCATAAGATTGGATATGATTCTGTAATAAGTTAATGACATTATTTAAATCATTATAAAGGAGGTTCGGATACGTACAAATCATATCGGACAATATGGTAAAGGAAAATATCACAATCTCATTTTTATCCGAGATTGTTTATACTTTGGTATTTAGTAGGGTGTATTTTATCATCCAAATCCATGTTTCCTCAATGTGTAATATTTATATCCTTATACAATAGTTTATATCCAATTTTACCCTTCTATGAGTTTTTAGTAATAGATATGAAAGGAATATTTTGTCATTTTTCGTACGAGGTACTTTTTGGCTTTTCCGACAAAAGTACGAAGAATTGTTTTTTTAACTTATACGGCATGAATGGATTTTTAAAAAACTATTTCCAAGAATATTACTTTACAAGTTTTCAAGTTTATTTTTAATAAACTTCTTTTAGTTTATAATTGTACGACATGTTAAGAAAGGAAATGTTTTTTTGAAGCAGAAAGGATATTTTCCTCAAGAATGGAGTTCAAGTGTTTTATCAAAATTATTTTACATCTAAGATAATAAATGGTTTTGTTTATATCCCTATTATTACATTGATTTGATTATGTTGTGATGGAATTATATTTATGAATTCCTTTATCTTATATGAATTGTTTTATGATGTCACGATGTTTAAGAATCCCATTTTTATTACATGGGTTATGCTATGATGTATGGTTTATGATTTTGTGGCACACATAAGAATGATATCATTATGAGATGGGTGGGACCTATTTATCCCTCCAATGCATTGGGTAAATATTTTATATCTCATGAGATAGACATGGCTGGAATGGTAGGTTATACCGGTTCAGTGAAACAGGACTGAAACGAGGGTGACTTGGTTCAAAAATGGACTTTTTCCACTAAGATAGTCTTGGCAATGAGTCATGACTAATAAGATATGATTCTCTATGATTATGTGTGTATGCCACAAAGTTTCATGTTTTATGTTATGATTATTGGGATTTCATTTCACTACTATAATTTATCCCATGTTATGAAATTATGCTCTCTTTTGCCGGTTACAATTTCCAAAATGTTATGTTCTTATGAATATGATGTGATTGATATTTCTTTTGTTTACCCTTAATGAGAATTTGAGATCATGCTTTTAGGTTTTCTTTTCCCCAGGATATAAAGAAAGGTTTTAGGTAAAAAAAGGAAGATCTTTATGGGAGATGTTGAAGATCTTTCACCACGATTAGAAGATTATATTCCGAGTTTCCAAAGACACTAAACTATTATGGTCCTTGTGTGTGTGTTTTTGTTATGTACTAAGTATTCTGCAAAAGTAATGTAATGTCCATGTACGTTAGTCTTCGGGTCTTTACAGTTGGTATCAGAGGAAAGGTTTAGTCAACCCTTGGAAACTAGGATGGGAAAACGTTAGTGAGATCCCTAGAGATATTTCTAAGGTATGTCTAGGGATGTCTCTAAGGATAAGTATACGTATAGGATACAGTCCTAGAACTACGGTAACGATCATAGAATTTAACCTAATATGTTAGATATTGAGGATACTCCCCCTTTATTATGTTGTTTTCCCTAGCATGATTTTTGCCTCTCACACTATTCTTTTTGGGTTTTAGACGATGGATGGAACCTGAAGGAACCGTGTTGATCAATGAAATGGACAATGCAAGGATTGTCCTCCTGAATAAACAAATGTTATGGGAGATGGAGTGCAAAATCTTATTGCTATAATTACACTAGCTAAGAATCATTTTGGACCTCCAAATGAGCAGAGAAGGGAACAATATTCTATTGCGTCCTTCATGAGGCAACGTACACCTTCATTCAGTGGGTCTTCTGATCCACTTGTTGCTGAACAATGGATCAGTACCATTGAAAAGATATTTTCAGTTCTTCAATGTTCTGAACATGATAAAATCATCTTAGTAGTATATCGTTTTGAAGGTTAAGCTGATCAATGGTGGAATCTTGTCAAGAATACGAGGCCAGGAGATGAAATTGAGTCCATGGAATGGGACGAGATCAAGAACTTGTTTTTCAGTAAGTACTTCTCTCGTATTCTTCGAACAAAGATGGAAAAGGAATTTCTTGAGCTGAAGCAGAAGGTTGATGAATCTGTTGGTATATAGGAAGTGAATTTTACAAGACTTGCAAGGTATGCATCTGTCATTATCATCCAACCTGAAAGTAAAGTTGATCGATTTTTCAGTGGCTTAAAACCAAGTCTTCGAAGGGGATTATCTATAAGAGACTTCAGTAGCTATGATGAAATTGTGTGTTGTGCTATCAAGGTATAAATGGAAGTTGGTGTTAAATATCCATCTCATGGTTTTGACAAGAAACGAAAGATGGAGTTCAAGGAGAAATCTAAGAATAATGGTGAAAAGAAGATGGATGTTTCCTTATGCACAAAGTGTGGAAAGAAGCATGGTGGATATTGTCTTAAAGGGACTAGAAAATGTTTTAAGTGTGGAAAAGAAGGTCATCGAGTAGCTGAGTGTCGAAGTAATGGAAAAAGGGTTTCTAATGATGTGAATAAATCAAACACTGCAGAGAACGCACCACCAACACTTCAATTCTTCAAGTGCAAGGAAATGGGGCATTATGCTAATAAATGCCCTAATCCAAGGGTTAGTGATGATCGACATGAGCAACCACTTAAGGAAAAGGACAAAGGGAAGTCACAAGTGATCACCATTGGTGATGTTTAATATGACAACGATGTGGTGGAATGATTAAGTGTTTATGTAATGGGATTCTAGAATAATGTTGTATATAGTATCGTGGAATATTGGAATATTTATGTTTTGGTCTATTGTGGTTTTCAATAATTTTATGGCATAGGTAACCATGAAAAGTGATTGAAATATTTTTGGAAAGCAGATGATATGCACATAATGAAGGGATAAAGAGAATCTAATATGTTTGATAGTATTCATGAGCTCATGATTGATATAAGGACTATGTGATATCATGGTTTGAGGATATATAATTTTGAGTATTTTGGTATGTGGAAAGTGTTAACTTTTAACCACATTCATGTTTTCACTAAGGTTCAATGGATATTCATTCTTCAACAGAATACATGATTAAGGTATTCACATGTTTGTAATTTGACCAAAAAGATATATCTTATGATATATGGGGGACAAATGATGGCATTCACGTGATCATTTTCTTTATACTATGATCTTGGACTGAAGTATTTTAGATAAGCCTAATGATTAGAATGGATTATGTTGTAAATAAGTTAGTATTGTTTAAGGATAGGACCTTTTTTTGATATTATTGATGGGATTATATAGTAATGTAGTTTTAGAAAAAGGAAAATCTGCAGGACGGGCGACATCCCATCGCGTAGGACAAGGCTGTTGGGATCGAACCCACAACCGAAGTGCGACTGGCCTTTATCACCTACCACTGGCCTACAGTAAGTCCCTGGTTAGTATAAACTAGTTTTATTTTATTAAGCCGTATGATATATGAAGTATAAGTTCATTTTTGAACCATATACGATTAATCTAACCATAACATGGACTTAGAACTTTTGCTAACCTTTTGTTTGAAAGAGATGAAATGACCCATCATTCTATCCCATGATCTTCTAACACATCACTAATAACAAATTCAACTTCATTTCTTTAAGGGATGAAGTGTAAATTGTTCAATTCATGAACAACAGTGAGATTGTACCAAAATCATGAAAGTATTTCTTTTAATTCATCAAATTTAGGGAAATGATTTTGAAAACTAAAAATGTTATCCTAGTTCCCTTATATCCGATTAATCAGATGGTACCTTAGATCATCACAAATCAATAGCTTTTTGATTGTTGGCTTTTTCATAGCCATGTTCTCTACCACTCTCCATCAGAACTTGATGGTTAGATTTTTCTTCCATATCCATATTTTCACCTATGTTCTCCTACCTCGTGATGAGTTAATTTGGGTAACCGTTACATTTCATACTTTAGTTTTTAAAAGCCATGTTTTGGTATTCCTTTTTTACGATGTGGGTTTCTATTAAACAAACTTTCGAGTAGTAAACTATTTATAACCCTGACGAATTTCGAGGGCGAAATTCATTTTAAGGGGGGTAGAATGTAACACCCCAAGATTTTATGAAAAATATTCTTTTAATTTTATTAATGTCTTTTGCTACACCAAGATTACCTTGCACTATATGCAACACCGTATTAGCTTGCAGTATACGCAACACTATTCTTGGATCGTGTTACACACAATTTTGATAATAGTTATTCTACGCAACATTGAATATATGTATATATATATATATATATTCAATGTATAAATGAAATATGGTTGGATTCTGTTATACGAAACAATGAATGATTCTTGCACAACACGCAACCCTGACTTGGCTTGCATTACACGCAATCACGACCTTCCTCGATAGTGTGTGTTGTACGCAATACTGGGTTTTACTAAACAACGATATATTATTATAATATTGTTATGAATTAGCCGTTATGAATAGTTTTAACTAAATTTTGAATTTTGTAACATTATTATCCATCTTACACATATTCTAGAACATGGTATATGAACAAAATAAATTTTTCGGGTAAAATAAGTATTTTTCAAAAAATGATGTTTTACCGCCTTTTGATGGCGCACCCAATTTAAATCTAGTTTTTGACATGTTTATATGTTCAATTTGACAAAATAAAATTATTCTTTTGAATCAGGATATAAAAATTTACATTAGAAAATTTTTTGATATTTTTCCGATAACTTTCATATTTTAATGAATAGTAAAAACATGTTGTATTTTAATTAAAAACAATTTTTTTTGATCGTAATATCTTATGTGGTTAAATTATAATATTGAATGGTTTTAAATTATAAATAGAATATATTTTTACCATTTAATATAATGTATGTCATTACCATTGATTTTACCTTGAATTCGTAGGTTAAATCAATTCAATCTTTTGCAATGTTTTAAAGAAAAACCCTTTTTCTTTCGACAACGGGATTAATTTTAATTTAATTTCTGCAACTTTTGTGTATTGAATTTGGAAAAATGGATTCCATATTTGGAATCATTGGGTCCATATTATGTTAATAAACTACTTTTTATTTTTGGGCATTGTGAATAGTAACTACGGTAAATTTTATTTACTATAGTTAAAGGTAAATCGAGGAATTAAGGGTAAATATAAGATTATAAAATTACCCTAACACTTGGAAAAATCCTATTGGATGGCTAAAGGTAGACCCATATAACCTAAGGGCCAGATTAGATTCATTTTATGGACTTTTGTCCATGAAAATAATTTTATTATTATTAAAACCAAAGAATGTGACAACATGTCACTTTCTTAAATCTTATAAGTATAATAATTTTAAATTAGTAATAAACTTCATGAAACTTCGAACATGAATAGTCTCAAGAATACTAATACAATTATCTACATCATATAAATTTATTTAGAATTTTTAGGGATTAAATAACTATCATTTATTATTTCACAAACATGATGCAATAGTTGTCTTATTAATAAAATATTGACATAATTGATGTTATAAATGCCCAAATAAATGTAACTTGCGACTTTTTATGACTTACATTTATTTTATAGGATAATATGACATGTTATTGTTGATTAAAGTAACTTGTTTTGAACGTATCATTCTTTTATGAATTTCATAAAAATCATGTACCAAACAGTTTCAAAATTTACATAAATTAGTTTATAAAACAAATATTAAATTATTAATTGTTATTTTATTCCTAAAAATATAATGTTCGGCCAAATGACATAGATAAGATTATATATATTAATAATAAACAATTTGGGGTTCTTTTGGCTTGATATAGTATGTTTATTAACCATATAGTATAAGAAAACAAAAAGACACGGTAAATGTTAAATTATTTAACTTAGAGTTAAATCTAATTGATAAGGTTATTATAATAACCAAAACCTGTATAAATCCTATTGGATGAGAGGATTTCTACCCATCCCTACTTTATCTTCGAAATAAGACCATTTGGAACCATTATAAACCGAATTTGATCTTAATATAAAATAATATTTTTGAGATTTTCCTAAGGTGCCCCTCTCCTCACTTATAAAAGGGCACCTCATCCCTCTCCACCTCACACCAATTGGAGCATTCAAGCTCAGCTATCCCCTGCCAAAATATCTTATACACTTCCCTATTATCATCCTAGATGTCCTGGTATTCTTCAAAGACCATCCTTAGTTCATTAAGTGGAGGTTAATAAAAGGCGCGTCAAAAAGAGGTAATATCCATTACCGATCTTTTTCAATTTCTTTCTTCTTAAACTTATTCTTATTTAGTTGTTTCATGATAAAGTAATAACATCAGTATATCTTATATAATGATATGTTATTATAAATATGAAACAACTCTAATTAACCTTCTATCCATCCTGCGGAAAAAGGAAATCACCACGCGTGCGTACATACGGAATACCGTCTCCACGCCGTGGTGTAATCTATATTCCGCCACCACCTTAATTGGATGGGTATAATGGTGTAATGAGTAACTATATATGATTATTATAAAGTGATATTGATACTGAAATAGTATACATACACTTCAACACAAGTTCACAATCATGAGAACGATATCATCGCTCGTGCGTACGTATGGACTACCGTCTCCACGACGCGATGAGATTCATTCTCCATGTTAACCATTTAAGAATGATTATAAAGTATATATAAGAAATAATAATGAAATATATGACATTATAAAGCTACTGGATTTATGTATATATGTATGTCATCTACTTACTTCTATTCAAGACAATAAGGAAAGGAAAACATTGTTCATGAGTACGTACGGACTACCGTCTCCATGAACGGTGTGTTTCATTTAATTTATCTATCTATTATATATATATATATACTGAATATATATGATATATAAATCATGTTTTATATTCTGGAAGTAAGTAAATCATGATATAAGTAATAATAATGTCAAGAACAACAAGTCCAAACACCTACGATAAATGAAACGATTTTACCCAAAACGCTTCTTTAACATGGAATTTACAAAAGAACGGGTAATATAAATTAATAAGTGAACCATATATGATATCATAACAATGAATATGATTCTGTAATAAGTTAATGACATTATTTAAATCATTATACAGGATGTTCGGATACGTACAAAGCATATCGGACATAAGGTAAGGGAAAATATCACAATCTCATTTTTATCCGAGATTGTTTATACTTTGGTATTTACTAGGGTGTATTTTATCATCCACATCCATGTTTCCTCAATATGTAATATCTATATCCTTATACAATAGTTTATATCAAATTTTACCCTTCGGTAAGTTTTTAGTAAATGATATGAAAGGAATCTTTTGTCGTTTTTCGTACGAGGTACTTTTTGAATTTTTCGACAAAAGTACGAAGAATGTTTTTTTTAACTTATACGGAATGAATGGATTTTTAAAACATTATTTCCAAGAAGCTTACATTAAAAATTTTCAAGTTTATTTTTAATCAACTTCTTTTAGTTTATAATTGTACGACATGTTAAGAAAGGAAAAGTGTTTTGAAGCAGAAAGGATATTTTCCTCAAGAATGGAGTTCAAGTGTTTTATCAAAATTATTTTCCATCTAAGATAATAAAGGGTTTTGTTTATATCCCTATTATTACATTGATTTGATTATGTTTTGATCGAATTATATTTATGAATTCCTTTATCTTATATGAATTGTTTTATGATGTCACGATGTTTAAGATTCCCATTTTTATTACATGGGTTATGCTATGATGTATGGTTTATGATTTTGTGGCACACATAAGAATGGTATAATTATGAGATGGGTGGGACCTATATATCTCTCCAATGCATTGGGTAAAGATTTTATATCTCATGAGATAGACATGGCTGGAATGGTAGGTTATACCAGTTCAGTGAAACAGGACTGAAACGAGGGTGACTTGGTTCAAAAATGGACTTTGTCCACTAAGATAGTCTTGGCAATGAGTCTTGACTAATAAGATATGATTCTCTATGATTATGTGTGTATGCCACAAAGATTCATGTTTTATGTTATGATTATTGGGGTTTCATTTCCCTACTATGATTTATCTCATGTTATGAAATTATGCTCTCTTTTGCAGGTTAAGATTTCCAAAATGTTATGTTCTTATGAATATGATGTGATTGATATTTCTTTTGTTTACCCTTACTGAGCATTTGAGCTCACCCTTTTATGTTTTCTTTTCCCCAGGATATAAAGAAAGGTTTTAGGTAAAAAAAAGGAAGATCTTTATGGGATATGTTGAAGATATTTCACCACGATTAGAAGATTATATTCCGAGTTTCCAAAGACACTAAACTATTACGGTCCTTGTGTGTGTGTTTTTGTTATGTACTAAGTATTCCGCAAAAGTAATGTAATGTCCATGTACGTTAGGCTTCGGGTCTCTACAGTTGGTATCAAAGGAAAGGTTTAGTCAACCTTTGGAAACTAGGATGCGAAAACGTTAGTGAGATCCCTAGAGATATTTCTAAGGTATGTCTAGGGATGTCTCTAAGGATAAGTATACGTATAGGATACAGTCCTAGAACTACGGTAATGATCATATAATTTAACCTAAGATGTTAGATATTGAGGATACTCCCCCTTTATTATGTTGTTTTCCCTAGCATGATTTTTTCCTCTCACACTATTCTTTTTGGGTTTTAGACGATGGATGGAACCCGAAGGAACCGTGTTGATCAATGCAATGGACAATGCAGTGATTTTCCTCCTGAACAAACAAATGTTATGGGAGATGGAGTGAAAAATCTTATTTCTATACTTACACAAGATAAGAATAATTCTGGACCTCCAAATGAGCAGAGAAGGGAACAATATTCTATTGAGTCCTTCATGAGGCAACATACACCTTCATTCAGTGGGTCTTCCGATCCACTTGTTGCTGAACAATGGATCAGTACCACTGAAAAGATATTTTCAGTTCTTCAATGTTCTGAACATGATAAAGTCATCTTAGCAGTATATCGTTTGGAAGGTGAAGCTGATCAATGGTGGAATCTTATCAAGAATACGAGGCCAGGAGATGAAATTGAGTCCATGGAATGGGACGAGTTCAAGAACTTGTTTTTCAGTAAGTACTTCCCTCGTATTCTTCGAACAAAGATGGAAAAGGAATTTCTTGAGATGAAGTAGAAGGATGATGAATCTGTTGGTATATACAAAGAGAATTTTACAAGACTTGCAAGGTATGCATCAGGCATTATTATCCAACTTGAAAGTAAAGTTGATCGATTTTTCAGTGGATTAAAACCAAGTCTTCAAAGGGAATTATATATAAGAGATTTCAGTAGCTATGAAGAAATTGTGTGTTGTGATATCAAGGTATAAATGGATGTTGGTGTTACATATCCATCTCATGGTTTTGACAAGAAATGGAAGATGTAGTTCAAGGAGAAATCTCCGAATAATGGTGAAAAGAAGATGAATGTTTCCTTATGCACAAAGTGTGGAAAGAAGCATGGTGGATATTGTCTTAAAGGGACTAGAAAATGTTTTTTTAAGTGTGGAAAAGAAGGTCATCGAGTAGCTGAGTGTCGAAGTAATGGAAAAAGGGTTTCTAATGATGTGAATAAATCAAACACTGCAGAAAACGCACCACCAACACTTCAATGCTTCAAGTGCAAGGAAATGGGGCATTATGCTAATAAATGCCCTAATCCAAGGGTTAGTGATGATCAACATGAGCAACCACTTAAGGAAAAGGACAAAGGGAAGTCACATGCGATCACCATTGGCGATGTTGAATATGACAACGATGTGGTGGAATGATTAAGTGTTTATGTAATGGGATTCCAGAATAATGTTGTATATAGTATCGTGGAATATTGGAATATTTATGTTTTGGTCTATTGTGGTTTTCAATAATTTTGTGGCATCGGTAACCATGAAAAGTGATTGAAATAATTTTGGAAAGCAGATGATATGCACATAATGAAGGGATAAGGAGAATCTAATATGTTTGATAGTATTCATGAGCTCATGATTGATATAAGGACTATGTGATATCATGGTTTGAGGATATAGAATTTTGAGTATTTTGGTATGTGGAAAGTGTTAACTTTTAACCGCATTCATGTTTTCACTAAGGTTCAATGGATATTCATTCTTCAAGATAATACATGATTAAGGTATTCACATGTTTGTAATTTGACCAAAAAGATATATCTTATGATATATGGGGGATAAATGATGGCATTCACGTGTTCATTTTCTTTATACTATGAGCTTGGACCGAAGTATTTTATATAAGCCTAAAGATTGGAATGGATTATGTTGTAAATAAGTTAGTATTGTTTAAGGATAGAACCTTTTTTTGATGTTATTGATGGGATGATATAGTAATGTAGTTTTAGAAAAAGGAAAACCTGTAGGACGGGCGACAGCCCATCGCGTCGGATAAGGCTGTGGGAATCGAACCCACAACCGAAGTGTGACTGGCCTTTATCGCCTACCACTGGCCTACAGTAAGTCCCTGGTTAGTATAAACTAGTTTTATTTTATTAAGCGGTATGATATATGAAGTATAAGTTCATTTTTGGAACCATATATGATTAATCTAACCATAAGATGGACTTATAACTTTTGCTAACCTTTTGTTTGAAAGAGATGGAATGACCCATCATTCTATCACATGATCTGCTAACACATCACGAATAACAAATTCAACTTCATTTCTTTAAGGGATGAAGTGGAAATTGTTCAATTCATGAACAACAGTGAAATTGTACCAAAATCATGAAAGTATTTCTTTTAATTCATCAACTTTAGGGAAATGATCTTGAAAACCAAAAATGTTGTCCTAGTTCCCTTATATCCAATTAATTAGATGGTACCTTATATCATCACAAATCAATAGCTTTGTGACTGTTGGCTTTTTCATAGCCATGTTCTCTACCACTCTCCATCAGAACTTGATGGTTAGATTTTTCTTCCAAATCCATATTTTCACCTATGTTCTCCTACCCCGTGATGAGTTAATTTGGGTAACCGTTATATTTCATACATTAGTTTTTAAAAGCCATGTTTTGGTATTCCTTTTTTACGATGTGGGTTTCTATTAAACAAACATTCGAGTAGTAAACCATTTATAACCCCGACGAATTTCGAGGGAGAAATTCATTTTAAGGGGGTAGAATGTAACACCCCAAGATTTTATGAAAAATATTATTTTAATTTTATTAATGTCTTTTGCTACACCAAGATTACCTTGCGCTATACGCAACACCGTATTAGCTTGCAGTATACGCAACACTATTCTTGGATCGTGTTACACACAATTTTGATAATAGTTATTCTACGCAACATTGAATATATATATATATATATTCAATGTATAAATGAAATATGTTTGGATTCTGTTATACGAAACAACTAAGGATTCTGGCACAACACGCAACCCTGACTTGCCTTGCATTACACGCAATCGCGACCTTCCTCGATAGTGTGTGTTGTACGCAATACTGGGTTTTACTAAACAAAGATGTATTATTATACTATTGTTATGAACTAGCCGTTATGAATAGTTTTAACTAAATTTTGAATTTTATAACATTATTATTCATCTTACACATTTTCTAGAACATGGTATATGAACAAAATAAATATTTCGGGTAAAATAAGTATTTTTAAAAAAATGCAGTTTTACCACCTTTTGATGGCGCACCCACATTAAATCTAGTTTTTGAGATGTTTATATTTTCAATTTGACAAAATAAAATTCTTCTATTGAATCATGATATAAAAATTTACGTCAGATAATGTTTTGATATTTTTCCGATAACTTTCATATTTTAATGAATAGTAAAAACACGTTGTATTTTAATTAAATTTTTTTTTTTCATCGTAATATCTTATGTGGTTAAATTATAATATTGAATGGTTTTAAATTATAAATAGAATATATTTTTACCATTTAATATAATTTATGTCATTACCATTGATTTTACCTTGAATTCGTATGTTAAATCAATTCAATCTTTTGCAATGTTTTAAAGAAAACCCCTTTTTCTTTCGACAACGGGATTAATTTTAATTTAATTTCTGCATCTTTTGTGTATTGAATTTGGAAAAAATGGATTCCATATTTGGAATTAGTGGGTCCAAATTATGTTAATAAACTACTTTTTATTTTTGGGCATTGTGAATAGTAACTACGGTAAATTTTATTTACTATAGTTAAAGGTAAATCGGGTAATTAAGGGTAAATATAAGATTATAAAATTACCCTAACACTTGGAAAAATCCTATTGGATGGCTAAACGTAGACCCATATAACCTAAGGGTCGGATTAGATTCATTTTATGGACTTGTTTCCATGAAAATAATTTTATTATTATTAAAACCAAAGAATGTGACAACATGTCACTTTCTTAAATATTATAAGTATAATAATTTTAATTTAGTAATAAACTTCATGAAACTTCAAACATGAATAGTCTCCAGAATACTAATACAATTATCTACATCCTAGAAATTTATTTAGAATTTTTAGGGATTAAATAACTACCATTTATTATGACACAAACATGATGCAGTAATTGTCTTATTAATAAAATATTGACATAATTGATGTTATAAATGCCCAAATAAATGAAACTTGAGACTTTTTATGACTTAAATTAATTTTCTAGGTTAATATGACATGTTATTTGTGATTTAAGTAACATGGTTTGAACTTATCATTCTTTTATGAATTTCATAAAAATCATGTACCAAATAGTGTCAAAATTGACATAAATTAGTTTTTAAAACAAATATTATATTATTAATTGTTATTTTATTCCTAAAAATATAAGTTTCGGCCAAAGGACTTAGATAAGATTATATATATTAATAATAAAAAATTTGGGGTTCTTTTGGCTTGATATAGTAAGTTTATTAACCATATATTATAAGAAAACAAAAAGACACGGTAAAAGTTAAATTATTTAACTTAGAGTTAAATCTAATTGATAAGGTTAAAATAATAACCTAAACTTGTATAAATCCTATTGGATGAGAGGATTTCGACTCATCCCTAATTTATCTTCTAAATAAGACCCTTTGGAACCATTATAAACCGAATTTTACCTTAATATAAAATAATATTTTGAGATTTTCCTAAGGTGCCCCTCTCCTCCCTTATAAAAGGGCACCTCCTCCCTCTCCTCCTCACACCAATTTGAGCATTCAATCTCAGCCAAACACTGCCAAAATCCCTTCTCCACTTCCCTAGTATCATCCTAGAGGTCCTGGTATATTTCAAAGACCATCCTTAGTTCATTAAGTGGAGGTTAATAAAAGGCGCGTCAAAAAGAGGTAATATCCATTACCGATATTTTTTAATTTCTTTCTTCTTCAACATCTTCTTATTTAGTTGTTTCATGATAAAGTAATAACATCAGTATTTATTATACACTGATATGTTATTATAAATATTAAACATCTCTAATTAACCTTCTATCCATCCTACGGAAAAAGGAAATCACCACACGTGCGTACGTACGGAATACCGTCTCCACGCCGTGGTGTAATCTATTTTCCTCCACCACCTTAATTGGATGGGTATAATGGTGTAATGAGTAACTATATATGATTATTATAAATTGATATTGATACTGAAATAGTATACATACACTTCAAGACAAGTTCACGATCATGAGAATGATATCATCGCTCGTGCGTACGTACGGACTACCGTCTCCACGACGCGATGAGATTCTTTCTCCATGTTAACCATTTAAGAATGATTATAAAGTATATATAAGAAATAATAATGAAATATATGACATTATAAAGCTACTGGATTTGTGTATATATGTATGTCATCTACTTACTTCCATTCAAGACAATAAGGAAAGGAAAACATCGTTCATGCGTACGTACGGACTACCGTCTCCATGAACGGTGTGTTTCATTTCATTTATCTATCTATTATATATATATATATATACTGAATATATATGATATATAAATCATGTTTTATATTCTGGAATTAAGTAAATCATGATATAAGTAATAATAATGTCAATAACAACAAGTCCAAACACCTACGATAAATGAAACGATTTTACCCAAAACGCTTCTTTAACATGGAATTTACAAAAGAACGGGTAATATAAAGTCATAAGTGAACCATATATGATATCATAACAATGAATATGATTCTTTAATAAGTTAATGACATAATTTAAATCATTATAAAGGAGGTTCGGATATGTACAAAGCATATCAGACATAAGGTAAGGGAAAATATCACAATCTCATTTTTATCCGGGATTGTTTATACTTTGGTATTTACTGGGGTGTATTTTATCATCCACATCCATGTTTCCTCAATATGTAATATTTGTATCCTTATACAATACTTTATATCCAATTTTACCCTTCGATGAGTTTTTAGTAAAAGATATGAAAGGAATCTTTTGTCGTTTTTCGTACGAGGTACTTTTTGACTTTTTCGACAAAAGTACGAAGAATGTTTTTTTAACTTATACGGCATGAATGGATTTCTAAAACATTATTTCCAAGAAGCTTCCTTTACATGTTTTTAAGTTTATTTTTAAACAACTTCTTTTAGTTTATAATTGTACGACATGTTAATAAAGGAAAAGTGTTTTTGAAGTAGAAAGGATATTTTCCTCAAGAATGGAGTTCAAGTGTTTTATCAAAATTATTTTCCATCTAAGATAATAAAGGGTTTTGTTTATATCACTATTATTTCATTGATTTGATTATGTTGTGACGGAATTATATTTATGAATTCCTTTATCTTATATGAATTGTTTTATGATGTCATGATGTTTAAGATTCCCATTTTTATTACATGGGTTATTCTATGATGTATGGTTTATGATTTTCTGGCACACATAAGAATGGTATCATTATGAGATGGGTGGGACCTATATCTCCCTCCAATTCATTGGTTAAATATTTTATATCTCATGAGATATACATGGCTGGAATGGTAGGTTATACTGGTTCAGTGAAACAGGACTGAAACGAGGGTGACTTGGTTCAGAAATGGACTTTGTCCACTAAGATAGTCTTGGCAATGAGTCTTGACTAATAAGATATGATTCTATATGATTATGTATGTATGCCACAAAGTTTCATGTTTTATGTTATGATTATTGGGATTTCATTTCACTACTATGATTTATCCCATGTTATGAAATTATGCTCTCTTTTGCAGGTTAAGATTTCTAAAATGGTATGTTCTTATGAATATGATGTGATTGATATTTCTTTTGTTTACCCATACTGAGCATTTTAGCTCACCATTTTATGTTTTCTTTTCCCTAGGATATAATGAAAGGTTTTAGGTTAAAAAAAAGGAAGATCTTTATGGGAGATGTTGAAGATCTTTCACCACGATTAGAAGATTATATTCCGAGTTTCCAAAGACACTAAACTATTACGGTCCTTGTGTGTGTGTTTTTGTTATGTACTAAGTATTCCGAAAAAGTAATGTAATGTCCATGTACATAAGGCTTCGGGTCTCTACAATACATCTCATCAAATAGATGCTCAGTTTGAAAGATATTGGTGGTTTTTTTTAAAAAAAGGGGTTGGTTGGGTTCAGGTCCTATTCGACCCCAATCAGATTGACTTGAACCAGGTCCACCAATCCGACC
This sequence comes from Viscum album, assembly GCA_963277665.1. Classification (NCBI taxonomy): domain Eukaryota; kingdom Viridiplantae; phylum Streptophyta; class Magnoliopsida; order Santalales; family Viscaceae; genus Viscum; species Viscum album. Next base: position 1,966,566,680 of record OY728153.1, read on the forward strand.
CAGACCTGATCGAGATTGTTTCAAGCCTAGTATTTCTTGTTGGTCTGTGGGTCTAGCCTAACCAGATGGGAAGGGTCCGAGCTGCTGGGGCATCTTGCACCCTGACCAGACACACGATGCGTCCGGGTGTGTCACCCTGTGACTGGAAAAGTCGACCACCTATTTCTCCTCACATGTAGTCAGAGTCCACATTCCACCTTGAATCGGAGCTTGTAATAGTGGTCCACTCCACTGACGCAGTTAAGGGGTCGCATCCCTACTGCCAGCGGCCAGCCTAGCCGATGGATCCTTCCAATTCATTAGATCCTAAACTGGCCATGGAATCCACCTCCATTGTGCTGTCATGGCATGCTAGAGGGTCTTTCTACGGGCCATCGGGTCTGCATCGGTGGTCCATTATTTGCACTGACTGTGCCTCAAGCCTCCATGGGTGTTGCCTTCCCTATGAAGGCCTCAAATTTTCCTTACCTCCATTTCAATTATTGTCCCAACAAGAACACAAAAAGCTGATGTGGGTTAACCCTTGTTCGTGTTGGGCCGTACCCTCCATGTTTGAAGTTTAAAAAAATGGGGAGGCTTGGGATCATATAACTACCAACAATAATTTAATCCCTCTATATAAAACCCATGAAGAACACCCTTCTACATGAATGAACAATCCATAGATCAACTTATTCGTGGGATGATCCGTGCTCGTCATTTTAGAGTGAGAAATGGAATACTTAAAACAAAAAAAACCCTACTGTGATTGACATTCATCATTGAAGTGCTCTGACCTTGAGGATTCAAGATCTGTTGGTGTTCGTCAGTTCCTGATCCCATTTTTCAAGATGTTTCAAAGTCGTTAATTATCTACTGGTGTTCATCATTCGTCATTGGAGATAATTCTCATCGATAGCTCTTCAGAGAAATTACACCCTTCAATTATCAATTTTTCAACGCGTTGACCCATTAAAAGAAAAATGCATCACAGTGTTTCTATTACACTGCTACATCCCATCGTTAGGCTGTCTCATTTATGAAACATCATTTCTGTTATGCTTCATTTAATGTGTCATTATGATTCAAAAAAATTACCCATTAATGGGCTTCATTTAATGTGTCTCATCGCAACACCATAGTGCCTTTATAAACCGCTCAATGGTTTCAGAAAAAAAATATTTTTATGTTATTTTATTTTTTCCCGAAAAGTTAGAAAACTAACTTTTCTGGTTTACCATTTCTGGCTGAAGTTAGGACCTTTCTAGTCAAATCCCAATGTTCCAAGTTCAACGGTGCCTTCAAATTTTTTATCCAAGCACTATTTTAAATTTAAATGAAACCCACTTGTATTTTTAGTTAAATGAACTTAAAAATTTTCAAAATTCCATTTTGGGCTCATCGGGTCACAGAATCATGTTCTGTCAAAGTTTCTTCTCTCGAAATAATTCCTTACCATTTAAAAACAATATACAGAATTATGGGACATTACATTCACCCACCTTATTGCATTACTTACCTAGAAGACAAAATAATAGATAAACAAACAAATGGGGGTACTGAGCATGAATTTGAGCCTACTGCTCCCATGTGCTCCCATGGAGGTAACCATGTTATCACCGAACATGCACTAGAAGAATCAACCATCCACAAAGGATCCACTGCTATCTATCCTCTATCTTAACTAGGAACTCTGCAAACATCGCCCCATAATCAATTTCTAGCTCGCCCCAGTCGATGATGTTCAATGGGTCATGAACATACCTCCTCAGCTGTGTCATGTAAAAAAACTTCATGCACCTGGTGTATATGTGAGGGAAGAACTAGGTAGTACCCCGCCTCACCAACTTTTCTAAGAATTTTAAAAGGAGTAATGAACCTCAGAGATAGCATGCGGCCCCATCAAAATCACTGTAAACCCCAATAGGGTGAGACCCAAACAAACACAAGGTATCCCTCCTCAAACTCCAAGGGACTCCCTCTCCTATCACTATACGATTTCTCCATCTCTATGTATTCCTCATCTACTCCTGGATTGTCTAAACCATCTCTGTGGTATCATGTATTAACTCTAGACCCTTGAGTGATGACTCCCCTGGGACATTCCATAATATAAGTGATCTTCTAGATCACCCATAAAAATCCTCAAATGGTTCTATGATAATAGTGGAGTGATACTTTTTGTTGTATGAAAACTCCACTATAGGTAGGTGGTACTCCTGACTATGAATAAAATCTAGAAAGAAAGCATGAATCATGTCCTCCAGGGTTTGTATGGTTCGCTCCGTCTGACTATCCATTTGGGGATGAAAATTTGTGATCAAGCTTAGGTGAGTCATGAACGCCTCCTATAATCCCTTCTACAACTGGGATGAAAATCATGCATCACGGTCTGATATGATTGTAGAAGGAACCCCGTGAATCCTCACTATCTCTTAGACATAGAGGCATCCCAGGAACTTTACTGATCCCTACTATTGGATGGGTAGAAAGTGAGCCGACATGGTGAGTTATTAAATGATCACATAGATAAAATTGTGGTCTCTGGACCTACTTGGTAACCCTATAATGAATTCCAATTAGATACAATCCCACATCCATTCTGGTACATTAAGTGGTTGGGCTAGGCATGCTAGAACCTAATGCTCAGCCTTCACTTGAGGACAAGTGAGGCATCATGAAAAAAACTCTTCCACCTCTTTCTTCATCCATGGCCACTAATACTAACATCATAGGTCATGGTACATATTATTCACACCAGGATGTACTGCCAAATGGTATGTATGGAACTCCCTCAACACCACCTCCCAAAATATCACTAGTACTACGGTGCATCCTCTAAATAATATTTCATGCTCCCCACCTATCGAAAATACATCAGGATCCCTTCCTGAGGATAATTGAGCTTATTGAGCCTCACAGTCGACATAAACAATATGTACCTCCCTGAATCACTATATGAGTGGAGGAGTGATAGTCATAGAGTGAAGGTAAGCTTTTCTATTATCATCCATGGAGGATATCTACATGACGGATAACTACTATGTCACATCACTCATCAACTATAAACCATACCTCCTTATGAGTGCATCTGCCACCACATTACCCTTCACAGGAATGTATACTATCTAAAATTCATAGTCCTGTAAGAAATATAGACATCACCATTGTCTGAGGTTCAAGACCATCTATGAGAAGATATACCTGAGACTCTTGTGGTCGGAGTAGATGGAAAACCATTCACCAATCAAGTAGTTCTTCCACATCTTCAAGGAAAATAATTCTACTGGTAACTATAGTTCATGGGTATAGTAGTTATGATCATGTTGACTCAACTTCCATGAGAAATAGGTGATCTCCAATTTCTCCTCTATCAGGACACAACCCAGTCCAGTTTCTGATTCATCATAGAAGAATACATACCCAACACCCTATTCTGGTAGTCTCAAGATACGGGCACTCGTTAGTCTCTGCCTCAGCTCTTTGAAACTCTGATATAACTTCTCCATCCCAAAAAATGGTTGTCCCTTTCATGTTTAGGATGATAAAGGTGATGATACTCTGGAAACATTGGGCACAAAACTCCAATAGTATCCTTCCACCCCCAAGAAACTTTGCAATTCAGTCACACTCCTGGGTGGCTCCCAAGAAAGGAATGACTCAATCTTCATTAGATCCACTATAACTCTAGCCTTCGATATTACATGTCCTTTATATTTTACCTACCATATCTATAACTATAACTTTGATAGATTATTATAATTTTAGTGCTCTTGGAGTGTGCCTGGGACTATCCTCAGGTGTGTATTGTGCTCTTCCTCCGATGCTGAGTACACCATGATGTATCAGTGAAGAACATGATGAAATAATCAAGGTAATGCTAGAAGATCCTATTCGTGAGTCCCATGAACACAATTTGGGAATTTATTATGCTGAAAGGAATCACCAAAAAGTCACAGTGACCATACTGGTGTCAAAAGTTTGTCTTCGGTATGTCCTTATTCCATACCCAAAGCAGATGATATCCTAATTTTTGGTCTATCTTTGAGAACCACCTCTCTCTCTTCAGCTAATTGAAGAGGTCATAAATTTTCTATATTGGATAAACGTTCTTCCAAATTACGTAGTTTAGGAACCTAAATTCCACGCATAGCCTCAGGGTCCCGTCTACCTTCATGGAAAACAACATTGGGGCTGCCCATGGTGAAACGCTAGGTCTCATGAAGCCCTTATTTTGCATGTCCTCTAGTTTTACCCTCAATTCATGAATCTCCATGGGAACTATTTGTGGGAACAAAGGATTTTATTTGCTTAAAATAATCATGGTTTGTGTTTTTCTTCCATACTCTCATGGATGATCAGAGAGATTTCAAGGGAAGGGGTCGTACAGTTCAACTAATAAATAGTCATGAAGGTGATGTCATTTCCCAATGTGCCAAATTTTTTGTGTCCAAAATTTGGGGAATGGAAAGAATTGTGAAATTTTTTTTTTCATGAAGGCCACAAAAAATTATGGAAAAGTCATGAGTTCTATAGAGAATGGATCCATGAAGTGTGTTTTGCGAAGATAATGAAGATTGTGATGTTGTGCTTTGTGATTACGAGAGTTTAATCTATAAGCTTCATGAAAGATATGATTATAGAGTCAAAAGATCATTTTATATAGAAAAGTAATGGTTTTCATGAATACTTGCATGAGGATTTCAATGAAATGAAGCTCTGTAATTTGAGACAGTGTTTCTTGGCAGTTATGATGATCCCTACAAACTGGATCTTTTAGAAGATATTTATGTGATTGAGGAAGTGTTGCAAAGACATTTTGGCCGATCCACATTTCATTCTTAAAGAAGAGAATCTCCACGATTGACTGTACCTCTAAATAAGAGGACACCCCTTTTTTATTTTGGACGAACATCAGAGAGAAAATATTTTATCCTTGTGACTTCCTGAAGTAATGGGTACTTTGTGAAGCAGGTTGTCATAGGTGAGCTTGATCTTCGTGAAGAGACTTCCAAAGTCTTGAATGATAAGAATGATTTTAATTCATATGAGTTTACAAATATTGGGAGCTCCACATTAGCTCAGTGACCTTCGTGAGGTAGATTTCTCTGCAAGGCGGTGAGCTTTTCAAAGGGTTGTGCTCGGTGAGGCAATGAGATTCACGAAGGTTAGTGCTCTGTGAGGTAGAATTCTCCGCGAAGGGTTGATCTTTGCGAAGGGAATTTTTGAATGGATTTTTTGAGTATCACTATTGAGTGGTCAAGTTTTTCATTGAGCATCTACTCAGTCCTTTGATGGAAGTAGTGTCTCATGTTGGATAAAGACAAAGAGGTCAATTCGAATCTATTGAAGTGACCTTCAAGTCAATAAAATGAGTTAGACTTCTCTCATATAAGTGATCTAGGAGAGTTTACATAAGGGTTTTGAGGGATGTGATGAGACATTAATAAGATTTTGTAAGGGAAGTGTGACTAAAACATAGTGAATGTGACCAAACTATTATACTCCATAACTGGTGAAGATTAGTGGATTTAGGTATGACCGGTAGCCTGTAAGTGTATTATCCTTGAATATAAACCTTTACAATTAACAATGTAAAAGTCTTTTGTCATCTCCTTGATTTCGTTTTTATGATAGATTTTATAGGTTCCTACCAATGTGGGAACAATATCCACAACATTAAGAAGAAAACTTTCACACTCGAATTCAATGATCCCCTCTTTGGTTGTTCCAGGGTCCTTTAACTAGTTTCAGAGAAAGGTTACTGGTGTTTGATATGCCCTACCCTCATGGAGAATTCATCCAATTTCAGGGGAGTCTCCCTCTTCGATTGAAATAATTTTCAGATTTGGAAGAATAGTATGAGATAGTATCTAAGATCTTTTTGAATGGAAGTTATTTTTTATATTGTGAAAGAAATACATGTTACTGATCCAACAGGGCTGGTTATGACAGATGTAGATAGAAAAATTCTTGATGCAGATGCTAAAGTGTAGAATTCCCTCAGTGTAGCCCTTTATGATCAGATCTATCTAAAGATGATGAGTTTCAACTCAAAAAATTCCTTGTGGTTAATACATGAAAATATTTTTGAAGGATATAGAAAAGTTAAGGTGGTGAATATACAATTCGTGCGTGATAGGTTTGATGATATGAAGATGGATCCTGATGAGAATGTAGACTCCTAATTCAATTTAATTACTAAAATGGTTGGATAAATTCATGGTTTAGGCCAAGAAATCAAAGACGTTGATATTGGGTAAAAATATTGAGAATAATTCAACCCATGTATAGTGTAAAGGTGTCAAATCTTGAAGAAAGGGATATTTCCAAACACTCTTTGGATGATCTACTAAGCATCATGGTGGAATATGAAATTAGAGTCATGCTAGAAGATGTTTTGACTTGAGTGATTAAGGAAATGGAGTTCAAATCCCTGTAAAAATTGAAAATTTCAAAATATAGTAGTGTTGAAGACGATGAGAAAAATGAAATTCTTTCTCTCATTTCCAATAAGTACCATAAGGGAAAAAGGAAAATTTTAAGTGAAGTTACCTCTGTCTAGATTTCATTGTGGTAAAGTTGGGAACATTGCCTCTCAGTGCTCAAGAAAGTTCGACAATGAAGAAAGATAAGGTGAACACACTGAGAATCTTTAAAATGGGGTCCCAAAAAGGGAGACCTCAAATCTATATAGAAAGTATAGAAGAAGAATTTTGTTTGTTAATAGAAAGAGGATAATTTTAAATTCAGTGAAAAAGAATAACCTAAATTTAAAACTGCAAACCATGCTTCCATGATGGCCACCATTGAAAAGTTAGAACTATCATCAAATAAAGAAATAGATAACAAGTTGATAACTAATATCGATCCAAAGTTACAAATTAAGGTAGATTTTGGTAATCTTGAGAATATGTGTAAGAGATACAATAAGTGAAGATATATTGTGGAAGAATCATCATTATTTGTTGATCAGTTTGATGTTTCAATTGAATGACTAGAAGAATTGATGAAATTAGAGTCATTAATCCTTGACAGGATAGATGATGTAGTGTAACTAAAGATCAGAATCGATGAATAGGAAAAGTTCATCAATGACCTTACCTCAAGACTGGAGGAGATGTCAAAAATTGTTGGGGGACTCAAAGAAGAAGTTGTCACTCTTCGGAGTATTCAAAATATATAATCAATTCAAAAAAAATAAGAAAATACAATTTGGTTGGTTCTTAGATATTGAGTTTCTGGATAATGTAAAATGAGGATCTGATGGAGTTGAAAAGATTTTGAGTGATCAAATACACACATGCATCGGTAATAGTGGAATCAGTTGTGATGCTGAAACATACAATGTTGTAAATAAAGAAGACTAGAATAAAGGCATGATGAAAGTTGATCATGTTTTAAAATCACTAGAAGTGCGGAAAAAGGTCCAACAAATTAAACTGAAAGGAGAACATAATAATATCCTTGAGATTCTATGAATAACATTAAGTCAAACATTTTTCCCAAAGAATAAGGAAAGAGGAAAAATAGAAGGGAGAAGACATTTACTCTCACGAAGTGTTAGTTCTGTGGATATCTAATTCATACTATGTCATATTGTGAAGATGAAAGGATATATATGAATGAGGGAGAGCTAGGAGTTCAAAAAAAGAGAATGAATACATATCCTATTTCCTACATAATAAACAATTTCTATGGATATTGTTTTTTTTTGTTCTAACATTGTCCATAAATCCATTTATTAAGGAAGATGAGAGACATGGACACCTCATACTGAAGTTTGAGACAAATTAAATCTCATAAACAAGATAGTCTTTCCCTTTAAAATAGGTTTTCTCGTATGGAAGAATATTTTGACTATGAAGAACCAATGTACAAGAAAGAGAGAATTGAAAGGACGTTAGTGTCCTATACTCAACCAAGCTTCTCATGGAAAGAAAGGAAGAAAATTCATAAATCCAACCATGTCGAGGTAGCTCTCAAAGCTACAAAAAGAAACATCACCTGGATTCTGGATAGTGGTTATTCATCTCATATGATAGGACATGTAGGCTTGTTAAGTAATGTCAATAGGAAAGTGGATTGAATAGTATGGTTTGATAATGATGGAGATATGAAAATAAGGCAGTGGAAGTATAGAACTAGATAATGGAGAGATAAAGAAAACTGAATTCCTTTATGTGGAAGGCCCATGTCATAATCTCCTCAGCATGAGTCAAATCTATAACTTAAGACTTATAATTAATTTTAATCAGAATGGATACACTATTAAGGTAACGACATGAAATTAACTTATGAAAGGATGATGAACATAAGGAAACCTCTATCAGGTTGATAGTAAAGAAACCTTTTTCTACATTACTGTTGAAGAATAAAATAACTTGTGGCATCAGAGATGGGGGAACATCAATCTATATGGAATGTAGAAGATATCAAAGTCGATGATTGTCATAGAAATTCCCATCTTAAGTCATGAATGTGGAAAGTCTTGTGATACTTGCATTCAAGGAAATCTGGTGTACATTTCATATTGTCCAAAGAAGAAAATGGAATCTCATCTTCTTGATCTCATTCCTACAGATGTATGTGGCCTGATAAATGTTGTTGTAACTCATGGAGAAAGATACATAATCCTTTTTATAGACCTTTATAGTATAATGGCATGTGTAATGGTTATACACAAGTAATGACAAGTACTGGACTACATGAAGACATATCATCGAATCACCGAGAATGATACTGGACAAACAGTCAAAGTGTTGTGATCTGACAATGGAGGGGAATACATGTTCATTTAATTTGAAAATTACCCAAAGAAGCATGGGATAGAAAATGAGGAATATTTTGTGATAAATCCATAGAAAAATGGATTTGTTGAGTGCAAAAATCGATAAGTGAACAACATGGAAAGAACTATGATGATTGAGAGTCGTATTCCTCACCATTACTGGAAAGAGGTCGTTCAAGCTACAGTGTATATTCCAAATTGAAGAGGGATTTATATGGCTAAGACAAAGACACCGTATGAATTGTGGCATAGAAGGAATCCCACTTTGAAATAATTCCATGTTTTTAGAAGTAATTGTTTCATCATAAAAAAGAATAAAATCAATGGAAGTATGGTGAAAATATAGGCGAAGGAATTTTCCTTGGATACTCAACGAATAGAAAATTCTACAAGTGTTTTAACAAGCACTTGGGAAGGATTTTGGAAAGAATCTATGTTAAGATCATTGATGTTAAAACCTCAAATGCATAGAGGAATTCATATGGTGATTTGATAAAAGACGAATAAGAACATGAACATGGATAAAATTCAAATATATAAATAATATAAGGTGCACAAAACTCTCAGGAGTCACATCATGATGTTGACTCAGAAGAAGAATATAAATAGGAATCCTTGGCTGGAGAGAATTCAATTTTATATCAAAGGAGGAATAGAAGAGCAAAAATTGATGAATCCAACATTATTGGGGATTGGATACACCCATACAACAAGAGGAATGAGGAATAATACATATTTTTTAGTTCTTCTAGTTGTGGAAGAATCCTCATTTGAAGAAGCTGCAATGGATGAATCATGGGGGAAAGCCATGAATGAAGAGTTAGATCTGATTGACAATAATCAGTAATGGGACCTAGTCAAGATACCCAACAGTCACAATGTGATTGGTACAAAGTGGATCTTTAAGAACAAATTTTACTAGCATGGAAATGTGGTCAAAAACAAGGCGTTCTTGGTTTGTAAAGGATACTCCCAAATTCAAGGAATTGATGTTTAAGATACATTTTATACAGTAGTAAGATTGGAATCAATTTGGTTATTTATTTCCATGGAAATAAATGGAGGTTATAAATTTTATCAAATGGACGTCAAGACAACATTATTAAATGGAGTTTTGGAAGAAGAAGTCTACATCGAACAACCTGTGGGGTTCTTGATTGGGAATGATGAACTAAAGGTTTGCATATTAAAGAAATATATCTATGGACTAAAATAGGAACCATGACCATGGTACTCTCATTTGGACTCCTATATGAGGAGGATTGATTTTGAAAGAGGAGGAGATGATCAAAATATCTATGTGAATAATTCTCAAGAGGATCAGTTCATGGTATTGGTATATATGGATGATATTATTTTTGGTGGATGAAAGAAAATATCAGGGGATTAATTTTCCAATCATATGAAATCATAATTTGAAATTTCCATTATTGGTGAACTCACCTACTAATTAGGTTTGAAGGTGCTTTTGAATAATGATTACACTTTCATCTCTCAAGAAAATTATGCGAGAGATCAGCTGAAGAAATTCAATATACAAGATTCCAAACCAATGGAGAATCTGATTGTAGTTAGAATAAAACTCATAAATAATGAGTATGGGATGTCTATGGATCCCACAATCCATAGGATTATCACAGGAATCTTGTTGTACCTGATACCAACATGGCCAGATGTTGTCTTTGTAACAAGCTTAGCAGCCCACTTTCAAAGTAATCCAAAGGAGGAACATATGGAGAACGTGAAAAGAATCATGAGGTACATCCAAGGTACTTAAAATTATGAGTTATACTTTTTTGTAGGAATAGATAGTGAATTTTTATCTTTTTATGATGTTGACTGGGCTAGAGATATAGTAGAATGAAATTTCACCCGTGGTGGAGAATTTTATATTTGGAAGAAATGCGTAGGCTAGTTGAGAAAGAAATAGGAAATTACATCACTTAGTACTGCTGAAGTTGAATATATCTCTTCCACCATGGCATAAACTCAGTTACTTTTGATGAAGCATCAACTGGATGACATAATTGATGAGGTGAATCAACCAATGTTTATTTACTGTGATAAAAAAAGTTCAATTGATCTTATAAAAATCCTTTTCAGCATTCACGTATGAAACATATTGAAATCAGAAATAACTTCATCAAGGAAAAATTTGAACAAAGATTGATCAAAATGGACCATGTGGGAACCAATGTTAAAGTGGCTAACATTATGAAAAAGGAACTATCGGTGGATGTGTTTGAGAAACATCGGTTGAACCTCAGTGTTCATCCTCCTCTTAGTGCATAATGATTTTACAAAATTCCCCTCTCCCCAATTTTTTTAACTATATTAATCTATTTATGAATGTTTTATAAGTTAATGGGGGAGATACAATCTATGGAAATTATATTAAAAGCTCATTTTTTTTAAATATCGGTATTTGGGTTTTTCCAATAGGGGTGAAATGACTTAATTCAATGCGGAAATATAGAGGATTCAAGATTTTGTTCTTTTCTCTGATTTCGACTTCGTTGTAGGAGAATATCATGTTAAGAAGAAATAGTCAGATCTTTCTTTGAACACATGAGAACATAATTTATGTCTTCTCTATTGTTTTCTACAATGATAATTTCCCACGTAGACATAGTGTGTTGTCTTAGTTGATTCTTGCATAAAAGGTGTTGATAGTGGTTGGTTCTCTATTATATTTATTTAGAGATTTCCAACAAACCCAAAGGGGGAGATTGTTGGAACCAAAGATATTATTTATTGAAAAAGGAACATGGTTTGTGTCTGTTTTCAATCATCTCATGAATGATTAATGATATTGAAGGGTAAGGGATCATACAGTTCATGAATTAAGCAATCTTAAAGGCGACATTGTTTCCCAGTATTTGCCAATTTTTTTGTCCCAAATTCAGGGAATGGAAAGCATTGTGAATAGTCGGTTTTCTTGAATTCCTTAAGAAATTAAGGAAAATGCATGAGATTCACAGAGAAGGGCTTCATGAAGTGTGTTTTGTGAGGACAATGAAGATTGTGATGTTTTGATCTGTGATTACAAGATTTTGATCTATGATTATTGTTAAAGGTATTCTTTTACATTCAACATTACTTTTATATGGAAAAGGAACCAGTTTCATGAAAAATTGAATGAGGATTTAAAATAAATGAAGCTTTTTGATTTGAGACATTGTTTCTTTGCAATTACAACAAGCTCTATGAATTGGAACATTCAGTAGGGCTTTGTGAGATAGAGGAAGCACTGCAGAGATATTTTGAAAGATCTAGATTTTTCACCTGAAGAATCGAAGCACTGCGATCGACCGTTCCAATAAATAATAGGTCACCCCTCTTCATTCCAGATGATCTTCAGAGATAAAATCAATTATCACTGTGACTTTATGAAGAAAGGGGTGCTCCATGAAGTAGGTTTTTCAAACCTGAGCTTGAGCTTCGTGAAGAGAATTCCAATGTCTTGAATGATGCTAATAAATTTAATTTATATGCGGTTCATGTTGTTCGGGAGTTCCGCATTGGCTCAGTGAGCTTTGTGAGGTATATTTCTCTATGAGGCAGTGTGATTCAGGAAGGGTTGTTCTCTATGATGTAGTGAGATTTGAGAAGGGTTGTTCTCTATGATGCACGCCTGTCGTAAGGCATGGAAAAAAATTATTTCCTAAGATAAAATGTAGTAATGTGGTTGACATAGGATGTCTCCCGAAGAAGTGTGCACACAAAACGATTTGTCACTTTAAAACGGGGGTAAAAATGTTGTCCTTTTGAAATGAAATTTGAAATTCAATTGATTGAAAAACTATGATATTAAAAAGGGTGATTGGTTCAGGGATGGTTTCCTAATTATAATTCTATCATTGTTCAATTTAATTCAATCCTCTTCTTCATAGTTGATTAAAGTGAGTTTCCATAATCAATTCCTCTCACTTCCTTGGTGAAATTATGATGGTGAGAGAAAACCATACCAAGATCTCGGTTTGGTCAACTCTCCATCCATGTGAAAAATAGTTGTTTGAATATACATATTTGAAATGGGAAATACCCAATCAGGGTTTTGTTTATCCCAAATAATCTAGAACTTTCACTACACCTTTTACACCTATTGATGATCGTCGAGTACTTCCGCACTAATCCCTGGTCTATTCCATCGTATATAAACCAGAAATCAGTGGAGGTAGATTATGATTATTTTACCAAGGAAAAAATAATAACGGAATTAATATTCAAGAACGATCTCATTTGATAATAAAATCTGCTATAAGAAATTGAAAACAACTTTGAAGAAGAATGAAATTTATTCAATTGTGTCGAAGAACTCAAGCATTAAAATGTATAAAACCAACCCTTCCCCAATCACTCCAAAATTCTACCCAACTGTGGTAAGGGTAATCGAGATGAATGGGTAAGAAGAAGACATTACAAAACTATGAAAAAGAAAAGAAATAAAATATGAAGCTGAAAAGTTCTTCTCCTAGGTGTCCCAGGAGGAATGGGATGGAGAATGAGATGATTTGAGAGGGTGGAGCTCTCCTCCTTTTATAGCCAGAATTTGTCCCCTAAATGTTGATATGTTGTAGCCTCAATAAATGACCTCTTCACACGTTGATCTTTATTTAAATGTTTTTCATAATTACCTTGTCCGTGTCCCCTCAAATTCTCAGCGGATTTGGACATGTATTCCGTGAGTTATGTCTGTTTTACTCTGAAAATTTATTCTGTCCAATCAGACTCTCCAAAACGCAATCTTCCAGATTAGGGTGATTTAATGACCCCATAAACGGCCAATTAACACGGCCCTTCCTTCATAACAGATGCTCCAAAAATCTTTTCTCATCCACCCATAGAATATCACAACATTTAGGCCCACCATGGATGAGTTATGGAGCCCACACCAAAACTAGGGAGAACTGAAAACAGTTTTCTTTCTCCCACTTGTGAGCTTCCTTTGAGCTTCCATATGGCCGATTCAGATTTTAGTCCAAAAATAGTAAATGAAGCCCTGGATGTTTAAAATCATCTAAAGAAATAAATTTTCAATTTTGATCAGTTTAGTTAATGTTATGTCCAATCTACATAAATAATTTTAAAACTGTTAAAAATCCAAAATGGCCAAGTTTTACTATTCATCTCAAAATAACACCAATATCATAAAAATGAAACAATTAATCTTAGAGGAACACTTTTTTTTTTGTTTAAAACAATGATATTAAATATAAATTAATTGAAAATATTTTTTCTATCACTCTACAAGGTGTTGTGCTCCATAAAGGGTTCAACTTTGAGAAAGGGCTTTGGGAACGGATGTATTGAGTATCAGTGTTGACTGGTCAAGGATTTTAGTGAGAATATTCCCAGCTCATTGATTCAAGTAGTGTCTCGTGATGGATAGAGACAAATACTTGAATTATAATCTATGAAAGTGACCTTCAAGTAGATAAACTGAGTTAGACTTCTCTCACATCAGTGAGCTAGGGGAGTTTATGGATGTGTTTCGAGGGAAGTGGTGATCCATCACTAAACTTTTAAACATAATTGTGTTGAGAACCGAGTGATTACAATAAAACTCTTGTACTCCACAACTAGTGAATATTAGTGGATTTACGTATGACTGACACATTTTAGGCATATTCTCCTTAGACGTATTCCCTTATAGTGAACCAAGTAAAAGTGATGTGTAGTCTCTTTTCTTTCTTTTGTCTGACAGATTTAATAGGTTCCTACAAACATGGAAACAAGATCCACAACATTAAGAAGAAAAATTTGACACCCTGATTCACCCCTCCCCTCTTAAGGGTTTTCGGGGTCCTTCACAATTCGATATGTTGGTGTGGATATTACTGTCGTCCCTGTGTATAGATCTGAGTAGAAGTCTACCTCCCAGTGAGGAGGTAGTCTAGGAACATCCGAAAAAAGACATCCTCATACCCGTCCACCACTATAGGAAATCTTGTATGTCTCTCATCTACCACACTGAGATTAATGCTAGATAACTGGTGAGTGATTGGTTGCACCCTCCTCTGAGAAAGTCCATCATGTGCTACAAAATCTTCCCTCTTACCGGTGAATGAAAACCTGGTCCCATATTAGTGGACACACTGTACTTGGTGACTAATACAGTCGATCTGAGCATGGATTATAGATAACAATTCCGTACCCAAGATGAATTCATAATGCCTAAATTCCACTACTATTAGATCCTAGCCGAATATCTATCCTCCTAGAGTAATCTCACACTGGCAGCACTAGTGTCTAATCGTTGAATCCCCTCCCATAGAAGTCTCTAATCATAAGGATCGAGCCAATGAATCCACCAAAATATCTGATCCTTGAATGAGGTCCATGGAAAGGAAAGAGTGACTGACACCTTTGTCTATAAGAATTATAGCTACGGTGGAGAATACACAGATCTTACCTCTAATCATCTCTAGAGTACCATGGTCATAGGCCTCCATTTCGAGAAGCTGAGATCACCCCTATTTGTCTGCTCTTTGAGCCTGTGGTGGACCAACTAGGGGTGGTGGTGGTAGAACCTAAAACTATTATCCACCTCATTCTACTCGGAATATTCCTCTTCCACATCTATTGCCATGTGGACCTCCTCGCTCAAAACTATGCCTCTAACTTGGCATTCCCTCGATCATCTGCTAATTATTTGTGTGGTAGTTTGGGTTGTCATAATCCATGTGTCACTACCCACCGCACAAGAAGCACATCCCAGTTACCTATTAACTCCCTCTACTTGGGGAGCCCTATACTGCCAATCCAGAGTCCTAGGAACGTCCCCTGAAGGATCTGACTCACTCAGGTCCCCTCGTTTGTTTCCAGCCACTCACCACTGATGATTCTACTTCCTGATGTCTTCTGGTGGCCTTGGGTGTCGGTTCGTTCTCTACTACGAAGCCCAATACAAGATGGTCTTACTCAAGTACTCTAGCCTAAGTGGGTATGTAGAGAGATACCATGGATTCCATGATATCTTTTCGGAGTCACTTCTCAAAGGCTTGATCCCTATAGAATGGGTCTCAAACCATGTATGTGGAGTAGCAAGAGAGTTCTGTAAACCATATAGAGTACTCATCCACAAACATGTTTTCTTATTGTAGGTGAGTAATCTCCTGTATGCACACTAATCATAAGGCCTCAAGGAAGAACTCTCTCCAGGAAAGCCACTCGAAGTTTATCCAGGTGAGGGTCACTCCATCATGCATCTAGATGGTCAATCTCCACTATATCCCTATTGATCCCAATATAAGGCTCATGGATAGGATCACCATTCGGTGAAGTGGTGTCCTCACTATGTAGAAGACTTCTGTCACTACCTCAAACTAGTCCTTAGCAACCTGAGGATCTATCTCTCCCCTGAACATGGGAGGTCTCTATCTCTGAAACTCGTTCAAGGTACTAAGTTTTCTTATGTCCTCTATTGGTCATCAGTATGTGATTATCAAAAATTGGTGGAAACACTAGTGCACTGCCCAGTGGGGCCATCCCTAGAATTGGTCCATGAATCGACACCTCATTGCTAGGTGGGATGTCTACACAATCACATATCGGAATCCTAGTAGGTCGTTTGTGTGGAGGAATCCTGAAATAGATCAATATGTACCACCGTTAGAAGATTATACCGGGTGAACTGATTCTTGTTCAATAAGATCATAAGGAGATACTTATGCAACAATTTTTTATGTATAGATCTGAAAAGAAGAATTTAGGGTCCTCGTGTATTGATATGTCGGCTCCCACACCAACACTGGACTCCCCAAATCTGAGAGTTGTACTCGAACCATTTAACATTTTTTCTCAAACACAAAACTATAAACTCTTAGTATTTCATGTTTAACTGACCAACTTTGATACCAAATTTTTACGACCCGTCCCCCAGGGTCTTTGTTGTGACACACCCCAAGCCTGCCTCCCAAAGGACATGGTTTGGTGACCAGCGTTGAAGGCGTCATCCTGCAAGTGGGAGGAATTTTCTTGTGTTAATATATTAAGGGACACAAAACCACTTCCCAAATATAGAAAATTAAACATGAATTCCACTAAACAACCACTGAGTAAAATTACAAACTATAAGTCAAATAGGCCATAATACCAACCCATCAAATATAAAATGAAAACCAAAAAGTAACCGAAAAACATTGAATTTCGTCAATTGGAAAACCCACCTGATCCGTAAGTATATAGTACCTACTGGAAGTCGTACAAGTATTTCCCATCTTCCTGGTCTAACTGGGCACCACCAGGTCCTGGGCCACCAAGTCCTCTGTCAAGGCAGCGATCACCTTCACCAGACACAACATGTGTGGGAAAAGCATGTTTAGGGGTGAGTAAAAATATACTCATTAGGGAACCAAAAACATAAAGGAATGACCAAAATGAAATGCATAAAACCCTTTAATCATGATAACAAAGCATGATCACGAAACAAAACAACTCCCACTAGGTATATTATAGAGTAGGAAAGTAGGATCATCAGTCATATCATTTAACACATTGTACTGATGGAGAACTCCTCCTCAATGAGTATAGTGGTCCTACGAGGTCACATTTAATCCGATTCCCACTATCCTTGGGCTATTTTGGTACTCATCCCTGATGTGTACCATGGGTATTCTAGGTCACACATAAGCCGATCTTGATTGTGGGAATGTCGGGTCACACAGAAGCTGCTTCCCACCATGGCCATATTGAGGTACTCCTCCTATCATGTATCATGGGTTTGTCAGGTCACACAGAAGTTACTCCCCACTATGGGCCTACGAGGTCACATAGAAGTTGTTTTCCACTGGGCCAGAGTTGTCGATCCACAAAGGGTTTCTTGTCAGCAGTCTTTAGGTCTCATCCAATTGTAGAGTTTTCGCACATAGCACGCTTGATCTCAGGAGAACCTCTTCACAATATATTTTTCAGATTTACTTTTTATTAAATCCTCCATATATTAATCCAAAATATCCTACTCATACTGAGGGTTCCAATTAAATAAACAGCTAGTCAAACTGACGCCTGGTTTGAAAGATATTGGCATTTTTTCAAAAATGGGTCGGTTGGGTCTGGGTCTGATCCGAACAGGTTGGGCGAACCTGACCTACCCCAATGGGTTGGGTCTTTCCCACTATAGTATCCTACACCCTTCCCAGACACATGGTGTGTCTGGGTGTGTCACCACATGGTCAGAAAGGTTGACTGCCAGTTTCTCCTCACATGTGATCGGAGACCGAGTGCCACCTAGATTCGTGACTTGCGGTTGCGGCCCACTCTACCGATGTAGATGAGGGGACGCATCCCTATCGGTAGCCTAGATGATGGAACCTCTAAATTTTCCCTGACCTAAGCCGGCCATAGTAGCCATCTCCGGTGTTCCTTCAGGGAGTGCGACCCCTGCTCGTGACCTCCGGTGTCGGCGCACCGATGGGCTTTCCGTGGGCCTATGGGTCCACATCGGTGGTCTATTCTTTTCACTGAATGTTCCTTCAACATCCGTATGGTGTCTCCTTCATTTATAAGGCACTTAATTTTCATTGCTACCATTTCAAATGACTAGTCACCAGGAACAGACAAGGTGGAGGGGGGTTGGGCATTGTTCATGTCAGCCTGCACCCTCTACGTTAGATGTTTTAAAAAATTGGTGAGGCTTGGGATCATAGTTCTATCAATAATAATTTAATCCCATTGTATAAAACCCACTGATAACACCCTCCCACACTAATGAACAATCCACATATCAACCTACTCATGGTTTTATCCACGTTCTTCATTTTAGAATTAGAATGGGGAAGACATAAAATAAAACAAACCCCAACCTTAATCTAGTTTTGTCATTTAAGCGCTCTTACCTCGAGGATTTAAGATCCATTGGCGTTCATCGCTTCCCAATTCCATTCTTTGAGATGTATTGAAGTCATTAATGATCCAATGGAATTCTTTTTTCATCATTTGAGAGAGTTCTTGTTGAAATTTCTTCAGAGAAATTCTACCTTTCGATTCTCAATTATCCAAAGTGTTAACCCATAAAAATAAAAATATGTCACAGAGTTTCTATTATGATGTAATGTCATGTCATTATGTTGTTTCATTTAGGAAACAACATAACTGTTATGCTTCATTTAATTCGTCCTTATTCTGCACAAAAACAAGCCATTAATGGGCTTCATTTAATACACCTCATCACCGCACCGCACCGCACAATCGTCGTCTGCTGCTCGACGGTGTCGAAAAACAAAAAAAATAACTTTTATTTTATTTTATTTTTTTCCAAAAATTCTAAAAACTAACTTATTCAGTCGACACTTACCAACCAAAGTAAGGTACTTTATAAGAAAATCTCAGCATTCTGAGTTCAATAGTTCCCTCTAATCTTTGACCCAACCACCAATTTAAAAGTTATAAAAACATGTTTTCATGTTTACTTAAAAAAACATAAAAAGATAAAAATTATATTTTGGGCTCACTGGGAATTGAAATAATGTGTCGTCAATTTTTCTTGTCTCAAAATAATTCCATTCAATTTAAAAATATATATATGTAAATTCTGGGACATTACAACTGGTGCATTTAAAGGCTCATCAACATGGTATGAAGGATCTGAGGCTCGTAGCACGGCCTATGGAGAAGCTTTATCTGGGTCCCAAGGAAGGTTATTTTACATCTTGGGTAGATTCAATGATGTGTACCATGATCGTTTTCTATAAACCATAGTCTCTTCCCTATCGGGTGCCTGAAATTTCCATGACGGATCAAGAACAACTGGTTGGAAAGAATTCCAGCAGACCATGTTGCCCTAATGGAGGGGGAACGTGATCCTATTAAGGAGTACCATAGTATGAGCACTAGTTAGTAAGGTGATCATCGATGAAACTCTTCTGATTTATGACATATTTATGTAAGGAGAATATTTTATGACTGAATTTCATCTTCTACGACATCAGATGGATTAGATGTATCAAGAGTCCCTTTATCCTTGTTGGTGTTCCAAATGGTAGGAAATGATATAGAGGGATAACCATGGTAGAGTTACTACATTTTTAGGTAGGTAAAAAAACATTCATGAGGTTCAATGCGATACATCTCTTCACCATGGGGTGGGTTATCTCTGTTGGAACCTATTCTAGTGTCCCTATCCTTTAAATTATTAAGGATGGCATTATTTTCCATGATGGTACATAGGGAGTATCTTCAATATCATCGAGTTGGTCCGAGGGTCGTAGTATGCGACTAAATTATAGAGAAACATACTATCCCCAACCATGGATTTGAATATATGGAGATTCCTCTTCAATGATACTTCATAGAACTATGAATCTATCAATGCATCCTTATCAAAGGTTCTAGTGGTAGCCGAGTGATGTAGGGTGTTGAGCCACTGGGAGTGTCGCCAACTCAACCATGTGTCACTACTGATTAATGTCAACAAAATGTTCCTAGATTTTGGGGTATACCAACTGATGGTTGAAAATAAAAAAAATGTGTCACCCAGATGGTCCAGTAGAAGCATGTGACATGGTCCTGGGTGAGGGACTCCATGAACATGAAGTTGGAAACCACATTGGGCCAAAAAACCACTAAGATCATTTAGCTACCAGATTATACAATAGAATTCCATGTTCAGAAGTAGGGCCCATCTATTGGTTGGGCCAAGCATTGATCAAGGTTGGCTGAGAAACTAGTGGTGGAATTAATTAGGATCATTTAGGTGGTGGATTTCCCAGTGGATGAGTCATTATTAAAGATAACTGATCACATTATGTTGGTTCATCTATTGAGGGAGATATTTTTTACATAATTATTCCCCTCTATGAACCGGGTGCTTAAGAATGCCTCATGTTCGACAAAAGAGACATTCATTGGTGGGTCAACCAGATTCGTGTTTTCTATCAATTTTCAAAGTAACTCTTAATGATCTTGAGTAGATGTTTAGAATGAGACTACAAATGATAGATATGACCGCACCATGGGACCCTATAAGGGGTAAAAATCATCCCCTACCTACTTGTTCAAAAGAATGGATTATTGAATTTTGTGGATCTAACCTTCCATGATGATGAACTTCACCTATCGTTCTCCATACCCTGAATTTTATTCATATGATTGGAGTGATGGTTCCATTATTGAATCACATTTAGCTATGTAATCTGAGAAGAAAATGGGATTGAAAATGACTTAGTGCCTCTTTAAAATTTTCTTTCGGTAGTGGTTGTTCACCCTTCTACCCCATAGTGGTTCCTTAGGGTAGGGAAGTTCTTCAACACAGGGAGGACCTCCATTCTAGTGGGTGATCTTGTAGGGAGAACCTCCCATTGTACTACCATTGGATTGGGGATGACCTCTACTCTGGATATACAAATATCTAGGAGTTCCTATTATTTGGATGCTGGGAAAATGGGGAGGACCTCTGTGCTCGCTGTGAGATCGGGGAGGAACTCTACTTTGGGGGATTGATTCATGAGGATGTCCTTCATGTTGATCAAACTGGACACTGGTATTACCAACTTGTTGAGGATCATGAGTATGGGGAGGGCCTTAGTACTTGTTTCTAAATGTGGTGGAGGATCTCCCATGTAGATGGTTGAAACATAGGGAGGTCCTCCATGTTGACTATTGAAGGAGTGTGTAGAACTTTCACTCTGGCTGGATGAGGCACAGGGAGGACCTCTGTGTTGGTCGATGGTGCTTACCTAGGGAGGACTTATGTACTGGTTGTTGATGAAGTTGGGAGAAAATCTACTATGATCACTATTGGAGTTGGGAGGACATCCGATTGAGCTGGTAATGGTGTTAGGAGGACCTTCACATTGATAGTTTATAACACTGGGAGAACTTCTGTATTGGTTTCCATAAGCACAGTTAAGACCTCTAAACTAGATGTCGATGAAGAGGGGAGGAACTCCACATTGATCGATGCTAAAAATATAGGGATGATCTCCATGTCAATTGTGAGAGCTGGGAGGACTTCCTCTTTGGTAAGAGACTTTACATAGAGTGCCTCCGTATAGAATATTATCATGACAAACCAATCTGTAATGGATACAATTGATGCTAGCAGTTGACAAAGTCATACCAACCTACCTGTAGGGAGGCTGAGGTTTTGATCCCAATTAGAAGATAATGGGTCCATATTATACAACTGTAGGGATCTAGTGGAATGCGCTGGTGGGGGAGGAGCCACTAGAACTATGTAAGATGTATTCCCTTATTGGGAATCATCTTGATCTAGGACCCAATTTTTGTGTCAGATCATTCAGCTTAGGGATAATATAGTATGTGAGAAGTCCACATATTCCTCAACCTAAAAGACCAGTTGTTGTTGGTGTTGATGAGGCTTTGTGGGATCCCACCATGGTGGCTCTCATGAGGTAGTCATTTTTAGGTGAATTGGGAATCCCATACCTCCTCAGTGTAAGGGATAGAGATGAAGGATCGCTATAAAGGTAGTCTCTCAAATAAGTTTTGGTTGGAACAGGGACTAGTGTCTCCCAACGCAGACCTTGGGGGTGGTGATGGTAATGAGTCGTAGAAGCCTCCAAGTTCTGATGAGCCATATCTCTTGGGGGAATGTCTCCCTCTTACTTGTACTATCATATGAGAGAATCCATCGCCCTCCTCTGATTACCATTACAGGGTGAGATGGGTCATGGGAACCCGGTAGCTGATGCCATAGTGGATTTTGTGGAAAGGGTGGTGCCATGTGGGACTTCCACATTAACATTTCTCCTACCTTGGTGTCTGTGGGTAGTGGGCAGTTGGTTACCTACTTCTTGGGTCTTGCAAACTATGAAGATTTAGTTGTCATCATGTATTTGAGGAAATTAATGTCCAATTCCTTAATTTCTTATAATATTATATTAATACAATGAGAGATCAATGCTAATGATGTCACATACTAGAATTCCCAATATTTTACTACCTTAATTTCTAGTGATTTCTGTGTTGATACCACTATTTTCGTGGTGGTTCTTGGTGCTGGATAGTAGGATCCCATGAGATGATAATATGTTGATGTCTCAAATTCCACTAGTATTCATTTTAGGGAAAAGATTTTTTGCATGGTTCACAATTTCTATTTCTGATGATTTCACTAGGGCACACCACATGCATGTTAACATGTGAAGGTGTCTCATTGTTTTCCCACATTCCATCTTTCCAATGGTGGGCAGATTTCATCACTTTCAACAGTGATGTCTTCACCTTGATAAAAATGGGATGATGTTATTTTGATTCCCCCTTCCATAAATTCATCATTGGAACTCATCACCTAGTCTAGGTCTCACTCATAGACTTGATTAATGTTCTTGAAACTCATTCCTTGTGCTATATCATTGTGGATGTCGTTTAATTACAGTTCTTATGTTTAGACATTCCAAGGGATCTAGACAAGGTAAAAAACTTCATTCAAGAGAGTAGTATTGTTGGTTATCACTAGCATTTTGGGATTCTAGGAACATTAGTCACGTGTACTAGTGGGTATCTCATTGATTCTTCTTAGGTGCATAACCCAATTCATCATGTATTAATCATGTGGTATCTAATTCCAAAGGCATATCTTCTAAGACTTTTACCTTAGGCAAATGATGTTTCATGTGAGGTAGCGATTTTGGATCAAAATATTAAAATATTTGGGGGATGGATCAGAGAATCTGGTTGAGATGGATTGAGGAATGAGTTTAACATATTGTGGAGAGGGTAGTTGTGTCTCTAGGAGGGAAGATCACACCATAAATGTTTATCAAAACACTCTTGAGGGTGGATTAGGGAGGAAACCCCCTATGATGTGGGAACCATGGTATTCCATTAGTTGTGATTGATCCTCAGCGAGGCATCCTGCATACCATTCATATGTGATAGAGATCAAAACCCACATAGTTTTATTCTATGGTTTAAGGTCATGTTACAAGACTGGTACATGATATTTAAGGTCATGCTCTAAGGATTATCGCACCACTATAAAAATGTCTATGAGTGGTGGTGTGGGGAATATGCATGAAATATGCCTATTATAAGGGGATTTTTCTTGGTTCGATTTTGAGGGATTTATACATGGGAGATGTTTTGGTGGATGGCATGATCTTACGAGGATGTGGCAGCTCAAGGAAAATTAGGGTGGATGTGGATGGAGTGTAGGGAGTAGATGGAATAGATGGAATGGTGGTAGTATATAGAATGGATTGATTATTTCATTTTTACCTATGAGAGGCTTCCTACATATCCTGGTTATTCGAGAATCAAGGACCATGTAGTTTGGAAATGGGTATTGGGGTTACACCTAGAGAGTCCCATGATATAGAGGCTTACACATATAAGTTACAAGGATAAGGTTACATAAAGGGGATTAAACCTAAAGAGGATTCCCATAGGTTTATTTGAATGATTTTTTTGGTCTCTACTAAGCTCTATTACCATGTGAGTCATGTTCGATGTGAGGAACAAAAGGAAGCAATAAACATGATGTGCATATTGAAAAATACGCACCAATGAGAGATGATGTGGGTCTTACACATAGAAGATACCCAAGGAGGATCACATTCAATTTGGGGATGATCTAATTCCATTTGAAAAATTCATCATTCCTTTTTATTCATACATAGATCATCCTATGAAGGGTGACTGGGGATTACTTGGAAGATTCCCATTTTAGGAGGTATGGGCCCTGTGGTAGGAGGAGGTTGCATCCCATGATGAGAATTCATAGAGAATCATGTGTTAATTGCATGGGCTAAGACTACAATTTATCATCATGTGACGTGGATCTTGGTTTTAAGAATTTTTATGCCATGCCGCTTGGATATCGGAGACTCACTCTTCAACCCTTGGGATTACATAATCGTAGCGCATGCACCGTTGGGAGGGGTATGAATTTAGCAATGCTATGGTGTAATGGTGTATAGTAAAAGTCAATCATAAGTTATACATTATTGTGACTATTCTAAAAAGAAACATTTATTATCACACCTTTTATAAGAAGAAAAAGATATGGAAACACATGCACTAGAGGCATGTGGGACACCTTTTGAGGGACCAAGAAATTTTTTTCACCCACGTTTGGAGGGTTTCACACCAGTTGAGCATGTATGTAATGGGGTTTACATGACAAATATGTGAAAACGTGATAGTTTTACATAAATTCAAGACTTGGAGCTTCATTGAAAGGGTGAACGCATGATTGGTGGCTTGTACAAAAGGGTTAAGGAAATGCATAAGATTTTGATTTGCGTGCATGGTCAGTGGTGAATGCAATGGGTATTTATGCACACACGATTTAGGTTGAAAGATGGTGGGTAAGGATTAAATAACTATGGAACCACTCTAGGGAGGATCCATAGGGAACCTATCATGAAATATCTCTACCTGGAGTGTTCCAATACATTCTCGAAGCCGAAGAAGATCAATACAATGTGTAATAGAGAAGTGGTTTGAATTATAGAGGATCACCCTAAAGAATCAGGGTGTCCTTTGACTTATATTTGAATTATTTAGTGATGGTGTAGAATATTTCAGTCATGGAATATTTCTTCCAGATTTACCCATCCTTATATATGGCTCAAGAGCACATAAGGGACTGGTTGACGTTGTATTTATCATGAAAAAATCTTGCATGTTGATATAGTATCTAGTGGAAAATGTGCCCATTTTGAGTGCACCTGCATTATATGTTTGAGAATATTCCATGGAAGAGGATGGATTGAAACTTTATTTGTCATGAAAGAGTCTTGATTATGTATTTCTGTATTTCACATGCACCTCAAACCTTCCATGCACCTTCCTTTTCTTTATTAGGATACTCTATTGTGTCAGATGAAGGATTCAGTTTGTCTAAAGTAGGTCATTTGCAGCCATAGGCAGAATTCAATGCCAAAAATGGCCCCTCAAAAAGTGATATATTACATCAATATGTTTTTTTATATAATTATACACAATATTTTATGAAATTTTTATCGCACTTATGTAGTCATGATTTATAGGGACATGTCTAAATTGATATCCATAGTCTAGAAACCTTTGTTTCATACAAAAATGTTGTGGATTGTAACTCTCTACCATTATGTATTTAGTTGTAGTAGTATACAATGAAACTCATTTATTCTTCTTACTGCAACAATATACTAGATAATTTCCAAAAAGATGACATGTTTTGTAGGTTCTGTTTTTATCTAACTTGGTACCACCAAAATCAACATCTAACTAACTCCCTAAGTCAAATGCATGTCCTCTATGGTAGAACAATACTTAAATAGAGATATATTTTAAAATCCTATTAATATAAATAAAGTGATACTATTTAGGATTTTCTTGAAAATGATCACACGCACACACACTAAACATAATATTAATTTAGATAGGATTGAAATAATACAATCATCCAATCATATCTCTATAACTATTTTGATCCCCTGACTTCCCAGCATCATCAAGATCCAACTTACATGCATTACTCATGGGAGTGTCAACATGTTTAGTTCTATCCAAACCAAAACATTTTAAAATGTCTTTATTATACATACTTTGTTTTAGAATAATTTCATCTTAATTTTGGAAATTTTGAAAATCAAAGAGTAATTTATGTTCACCCATTAAAATCATTTCAAATTCATATTGCATCATCTTTAAAAAATCAGTACCCAAAGAATTTTCAGAATATCTAAAAATAATATTATCAACAAAGTTTTGAACAACTAAAACATCTTTTGAAAATATTTTTATGAAAATTGTTGGTTCATCTATACCTTTTTAAAACCCTTTGGAAATTATAAAAGAGTTGATCATTGCATACCAAGCTACAGTGGATTGTTTTAAACCATACTAATATTTTGGAAATTTGAAATATAGATTTGGAAAATGATGATTTTTAAATCCATGGTTTTATTCATAAAAACAATCTTAACTATATACCCATTAATGATGTCACTTTTACCATCCATTTGATATAGTTTAAAATCCTAATGAACTACATTGGAAAGAATTATTCTGATGGCTACATGTCTTTCCATTGGTGTAAACATTTCCTCATTTTCAATACCATCTTTTTGAATATATCCTTGTGAAACCAATATAGACTTATTTCTTACTACCATTTATGACTCATAAAAGTTGTTTCAAAACACCCATTTAGTTCCAATAGTGAGAGTTTGTTTTGGTCTAACTACAAGTTCCCAAGAATTATTTCATTCATACCAATTATGTTCCTCATTCATTTTGATCACCCATTATTCATCATTAATTTAATCATTAATGTTCTTAGGTTTAAATTGTTATAATAATGTTGGATGTTTAACCTGTTTTATATGAGAAGCTTTATTATGTGTACCTATATCTAGGTACCAAACAACAATACATGGAGGGTAGTATTTAAGAGTCCTAATAGATCTTGGAAAAGAAAAGTTGTATATCTCATGGTTATATATAGATTCATGTTCAGGTTTCAGATGTTCCTCAAAACTAGATGATTGCTCACCTTGTTTTATAGAAGTCGTAAATGGTTTCACATTAATATTCAGAGTTAAAAAATAAACCTAAAGGTTTTCTAAAGGGTTCTTAGTCCCATGTGGATCTATATAAACAAATTTTACATGAATATATTATTCCACAGTCTTGGATTTTTTGTTAAACACTCTATAAATTTTTTTAACTTGAAAAACCAAAGAAAAATCCATAATCACTCTTGGATTAAAAAATATCAAGATTATACTTAGAGTTAATAATAAATACTTTGGAACCAAAAACTCTAAATTAATTGACCTTTCGATTTATACTCTTCCACAATTCATAAGGGGTTTTCATTAATAGATGTATAATTAAAACTACATTAATTATATACCAGGATGTATTTTAAAATCTATAAAAAAAATATAGGATGGTCAAATTTGTTATGAATAGTCTATGAATTTTTTTGAATTTTCCTATTTATTATTTCTACAACACTATTCTATTATGGGGTCCTTTGATAAGAAAACTTATGACTATATATTTTTAAGAAAAAAGACTCAAATTCTTGATTTTCATCCTCATATACATGGTCACTTTTGATGGTATTAATCATGATTCCACTAATATTATTAATAGATATAACATAATTAATAAAATAAGAATATACCTAACTTTTATGAGCTAGAAATAATACCCATGTGTAACAAGAAAATTATTCTATAAGGATATGAAAATAGTAATTTCCATTTAGATGAGAAAATTTAGATGGTCCAAACAA
Source organism: Viscum album (assembly GCA_963277665.1). Taxonomy (NCBI): domain Eukaryota; kingdom Viridiplantae; phylum Streptophyta; class Magnoliopsida; order Santalales; family Viscaceae; genus Viscum; species Viscum album. The sequence goes on from OY728153.1 coordinate 1,966,594,648, forward strand.
GTCCATGTTATCCAACTCTAGGGGTTGAGAAGTTTAAACTTATTTCTTTAATTTTAATAATATATTATGTCAGTTCCCATTTTTACATGGGTTACAGACTTTTTCATTTGGTAATTCAATATTAGGTTGATCATTGACTAATCCCTTCCTAGTAATATTTCTAAGTGAGTGAATATCAAAACATCCAAGTATCCTACGTCAATGAAAAGATTATTTGTGAAATTCACTTAGATAATAATCATTTTGAAAAAATAATAATCTAAATTAATAGCATAAACATTGCCATTTCTTGAGGTAGTAAACACTAAATCATTTTTAGAATAAAAATTTTACAAGAATTATTTTCAAATATAAAATAAACCCATAATCACATAAATATGAGATGATAAAGAGATTTTACATTAAACCGTATATAAATAAAAATTTAGAAATTGAAATAGATTAAGAAATACTGACTTCCCCATGTCCAATTATTTTCCCCCTAGGAGTGTCACTAAAAGTGACATGTCCACCATCCAATTTTACAAAAAATTTGAAGCTTGAATAATCTATATTAATGTGTCTATAAAATCAAATTTACACATAAAATACATATTTAACATATAATTTCAAGAAAATTTCCTACAAAACATGTTTCACACCAAAAAATATTGTTGTACCAAAATCATCAGGGATCTAGAAATCCAAATCATTAAGGCTTTAGGAATTCATATTTTCTTAATAGGCTTCCTATAAAATTTTTTTAAGATTTTATAAATAAATACTCTATTGGGACCTATTGAATAAAAACTAGTATCAGACTTTCTTGAAATGGATTTTAGAATAATACTATTCTTGACAATTCTCCTCTGTCAAGGTTGATAACCTAAGCTAGTAATGTACTTATATGCTATATATTTTCCAAGTATTTTTGTAAGAGTATTTCTTCCATTAGTGAATATATTTAAATATGTTTTGAGTTTCTCATTATAAAGTTTTAATTCAATATTTTCCTTTAATATTTTATCATTTTTTTGATTTTCAAAAGTAGGGTCAGATTTAATATTAACAGTTAAAGCATGTTTTTTCTTTAGAAATTTATACTTATACTTAAGATCATTTAAAGTATCTTCTTGAATGTTATAATATTAGAACATATAATCATTGTAAATGTTTTCACCATCATTTACCTTTCTATAATGAGTATAAATATGCATAGGAGAAGAAGGAATGTCATTAGATACCTCAGATGTGTTTTTCATGAAACATGTGTTAGATATGTTACATTTTTCTTCTTGAGTAGTGACTGAATCACTTGAGGTATATTTATAATAACTCCTGGTTTCATTCATTGATTCATTAATTTTCTTATTCTTATTATCATGTTTCTTTTTTTACTTTATCTTATGAAATTTTACTTTGACGTGTTTTTTCCCTTGCATTAATAACATACTATTTCATTAGAAGTGTCATCTCTTTTTAAAAATTTTACCCAATTTTCTCTATTGTCATATTTACCTTGGTATTTTGGTTTCATAAAAATGTATTTCCTATTATAAATATTTTTAAATCTTCAGGATAGATGTACCATGTCTTTATCACTGTCTATTGGTAATTCTTCATCACATGGACATTCATCTTGAACATTCTCCTTTTATTTTTAGGCAGTGGATTTGAAGGCTACAAAATTCCATTTTGGTTCATATTTTACTTCTCGGTTAATTTTACTTATTCCTAATACATTATTGAATTTCTAGTCAACTCATTAATAGGTTGATTACTCATATCAAATAACACTCTGATTGATATAGAGGTTCCTCTACATCATTCTGGAATTCGTCTCAAGAGGTGCATCACTTGGTCATTATAATAAATAAGATTCCCCAATGAGTGAATTTTATTCATGATCTCATTAAACTTGATATACTTACTAGAAATAAACTCATAATCTTTCATATTAAAAGTATCATATTTAAATTTATTAGTATTTAATCATATTTCCTTATCATTAGCTATTCCTTCATGATAAATAACTAAAGAGACTCAGGTTTCGTATGTTATTGTGCAAGTAGATATTCTATTTAATTCTTCGTCACCCAAATCACAACACATGATATCTAGAGATATAATTATTATTTTACAATATTTTATTTAGAATCATCCCATGTATTTTTATCAGTTTTAGGTATTTCATATTTACCTACAATTGTAATCCATATTTCAAAATCCATGCTCTCAATATGAATTTTCATCTGTATTTTCCACTGAGAAAAATTTGTGTCATTGGACAAGGGTGTTATATTGGTATATAACCTTCTTTTCCATTATCCAATAAAGAACTAAATTTATAACAAATATAAATTTGATATCTTTCATTCAAAACTAAAATCAATGTTTGAAACGATATTAAAAAATCCTTTGATACCAAATATTGGTTGGAGTGAGTAAGTCAAGAGGGGGGAATTGAGTTCCAATAAGAATTTCTATTAAAAACACCTTCAGATAAAATCCCCCAATTAAATTAAATCACCTAATTAATTAATTTAGTATTTTAATAGAAGTTTTATCTTTTAAAATATTTATCAAAGATTGATAAGTGCTCTATTAGAATAATAAGAGAAATTACTTTACCATTTCAAATAAATTAACTTATAAAAATCCTTATATAAACACTAGATAAGATAAACGATCAACATACCAATTCTTTTATAGTTTAAAATCAGATACTATTTAATAATTTGAAATGGAACAATGAAAATACAATCATGTAACAAAATAAAATAAGGGGTTCAATCTCAAGCCGAGAACTAGTCCCCTTTACTTAGAAATCACACACTTCCAAGAAGAGTATATAACTATGAATGGATCAACAACATATATAGGATATAAAATAAATATATTACTAGTTGTCTAGGCCATGAAAGTTCCACTTCCACAATAAACTTGGGAATCATGAGCTACACATGGACCTCTTCTAGAAACACGTGTCTAAGTAGGTAAAAGGATATAGAATGGAATATAAAGTGTTCTCTATTTCTAGGGAAGGATTACGAGTGTATTAATAGATAGGTAAAACAACACACTACTCTAATGTGAAAGAATATAATAGAAATTTCAAGTAATAAAATATATAAAAGGTAATTTCTATTGTTAAGTAGTTTTTCAGATGATTGAGTTTCCTAAGACGTAGATCGGCAAGGTGATCAAATTAATTCTATGAAATTTGTATTAAAATAGAGTGTCATTATTCACTCTTTTATTCTGACTATATGAAAGGATCTAGATGTTTAGTGTACTCGACTATTTCATAGTCGAATGAATGTATGTATAAAGTATGAAAGATCTCATGTGATGAAAAATTTCATAAATTCTTACACTTGATCACCACTCTTGATCATGCAACGTTCATCCAAATTGCTTGAGGGAGGCTTCGGAAAATATAAATTGCAATATATAACTATTGATGAAAAATAATCCAGATCTTTTGGATCCTCATATAGAGCTATGGGATCTTCTTCAATGCATCCATAATGTATTTAAATTAATAATAATTAAGTAATATCTCTAACGAATTTAAATAAAATAGCATTTATAATAATTTAATTCAAATCTTACAGAACAATAATGACAACACTTCTTTATTAAAAGAATATTTGCTGTTAATAAATTTCTAGATTTGTCTCATATCTAGAGGTGAGTCATTTCTGATAGTGATTCAGTATATTGGTGACTCATTTGAACTAATGGTCTCTCAGGCTAGTGGTGAGTCATTCATGTTGGCAAGACATTCTGGAAGTGACTCATGTCTGGTGGTGTGACATTTGTACTAATAGTGAGACATGTCTTCTGGTGAGACATTATGGTGGCAATACATCTAGCAGCAAGACATTCTTGATGCAAGACATTTTCCAATAATAGACTCTTGGATAAAGACATGAAGCGACAATACATTCTAGTTGTGACTCATTTGAACAAATTGTGAGTCATGTCTGACAGTTAGATATATTTTCATCAAATTACCTTATAAGATAAAATGCCATCATAAAATATTAATTCCATTAGAAAAATACAAAACATGATTTGGGATCATTAAAATAAATTGCTTATAATAAATTATAAGGTTAATGTTGTTAATGTGCAAAATTATATATCCTCGATTATTATCTCCTACCCTTGGCCTATTGAAGGCAAGATTTGGGAATAATTATCTCTATTCCCTCATTTTTGACGTAGGAGGGGTAAATTATTAGGGAGGGATCCAGAAATATAAAAAATTATATGATTTTTTTATTTGTGAAAAAGAAGTCTTATATAACCATATTTCTAATTTGAAATCAAAACTAGATAAATCTGTTTTTATGTGTAATGAACATGACAACAAGATTAATATTTTTGAATATGAATTTAAATCCCTAAAATATGAAGCATTTTTTTAACTATGTGGGAAATTTTCTTCAATAAAATATATGGAAATACGAAATAAAATAAATAAAAACTTGTAATTAGATGACATGGTGAGCAGAGTAAGCTAAATATAAATTAAATTGTGATCTATTTTAAAAGAAAAAATCATGTATACTATCAATTGTTCTCATTATAGAGTTAATGGGAATTATAAAAATGATGTATGACTTACCAAAAATAAATTATGTTGTGTTAAACATAAATTTAATTCAAATAAATATATAAAAATTCAAGGCTAGAAATTTATTTATAAGTAAATTGATTTGGAATAGGAAACATTTAGTTGTTAACATTACTAAACACAATAGTTTATAGGTTCCAAAAAAATCTTCTTCTTTTAATTATTTTATAAGTGAAAAGAAATAGGTACAACCATGAATATTGGTACATGGATAATGGATGTTCAAGGAATACTAGTGGAGTCTTTTCAAAATCCCACTCACTCTTAATGGTTTATAGAGGACATGTTACTTTTTATGACAATGCTAAAGTAAAAAATCAATATAGTTGGTTTTTTCAGAGATCAGATTTAGTTCTTATCAAAATAATTATTTATATTGAAGTAATTAAACATAACCCAAAAATTATCTCTCAACTCTATGATGATATATTTTCAATTGATTTTTATAACAATTCATGTTCTATTTTTAAAGATAAGTTTATTACTCAAAGATCTTATAGAACAAAAAAGTTCTTCACCTGTGATAAAAATTATTTTTGTATATATAATGTAAACTATTTGAATACTAAAATGGATGAATCCTGGATTTTTCGTAAGAGACTTGGACATTAGAAAAATTATTATTTGAGAGATTTTCCTAAGAAAAAAATAATTTTATATTTTACTAAAATAAAAATAGTATAGAAATAAACCATATCATGAATGAAAAATGAGATATCATCACAAATCATATTTCAAACCAATTACATAGTTGGATACCACAATACCATTAAAACCTAATCATATGGATTTTTTTGGACGATCTAGAACTAAAATCATTGGTGTGAAATATTTTCTTTATATTTTAGATTATGATTTTTATAGATTCATATGGGTTTAGTTTTTATGTCTTAAGAGAGAATCATGTTCAAGGTTTATAAATTTCTAAAAATTTGAACAAAATAAAAAATATACTAAAATTATTTCTTTGAGAAGTGAACATAGGGGGAGTTTGAGAATTTGTAATTAAATTCCTTTTTTAACAGAACATGGAATTAAACATTCCTTCAATGCCCCTAGGATTCCTCAATAGAAAGGTTTTGTGTAAAGGAGGAAAATGAACTTATTGGAAATTACTATAACTATGTAATGTAAATATAGAATGCCTATTAATTTTTCATCTAAAGCTATTAGAACAACATTTTATGTCATTAATTGAGTTATTTTAAGGTATATCTTAAAGAAAACACCCATTAAACAATGAAATAATATAAAACCAAAGTTTTTAAAATTAAATGTTTCTGGAGGTAAAGTGTACATATATAACACCAAGAAAAATATTGGCATATTTTATTCAAATGTTGATAATAGAATCTACTTGAATATTCTACTACTTCTAAATCTTATAGCTTTTTAAACAAAAGTTTAAGGACATTTGAAGAATTTTTTCATGTCAAATTTGATTAAAATTATCCTTTTGATCACAAAAAAATTTATATTGATGATATTATTGATTCATTTTATAATTTTATACTTGAACCACTTTTTAATGATGAAAATGTTGATAATGTGGATATTTATTAAGCACAACCAAATCCTTAAAATGTTGGGATCTGAAGAACCTGAATGTGTACTTACTATAAAACCTAGAAAATTGAAATACCGCCCTGTATAAACTATAATATAAAGCCTAGATTAAGTAGTTAAAACTATAATAAGTGATGGAAAAATATCTGAGTTTTCTTCCTTTGTGTCTAATCTATAACATAAAACCATATAATAATCCTTGAGTGATGAGAGTTAGTTGTTATCATTTCAAGAAAAATTAAACTAATTCAAGAGAAACATGGTATGGTTGATAATTGATAGAATGGTGTATTGTCCTATTATTAAAAATAAATGGGTACTTAGAAATAAGAAATATTATCATGTTTTAGTAATTATAAATAAGGATAGATTAACAACTATAGGTTATAACGAAGAGGAAGGAATAGATTTAGAGGAAACCTTTTCCCCTGTTGATAGAAAAGAATCTATTAGGATCCTTATAGAATATATGTCTCATATTAACATTAATATTTTCCAAGTGATTGATAAATTAAAATTTAAAATTTTATTCTTATGTAGGAATTCTACTTTTAATGACCTTATGGTTTTGATAATCTCCATTTTCAAAATTATATTTTGAAACCTATTAAATCACTGTATGGTCTCAAACAGGCCCACAAATCATGGTATTTAAGATTAAATTTACTTCTTTTACCAAATGGGTTTTTATATGTTTTTAATGCCCCCCTTTATTTAATAATAAATCATAAAAATATACTTTATATGTAAATATATATGTTGATGTTGTGATTTTTGGCTCAAAAAACAAAAAAATGTATTATTATTATTTTAAACATATTAAATAATGAATTTCATTTGAATATGATGGGTGAGATAAATTAACTTTTTTTATTTAAAATTTATTAAAAATATTTTTTGGAAGTGTTTTGAATCAAGCTAAATATATACAATATTTACATAAATCGTTTGGACATGACAATAGTAATGTATATAAAACTCATGTGAGTTCTAATATAAAATATGATTTGGATGAATTTGTTAAGCTAATTGACAACAAGTTATATATAGGAATCATTTTAAATTAAATATATATGTAAATTATAATATATCAGACATTGTGTTTTCCCTATTTTAATAGGCTATATTTTAGAAAATTCCCAAAGAATCTCATTTGATTGCTGCTTGAGGAATTTTAATGTATTTGAAATGAAATACATCAATATATTTATGTTTTCTAAAAACATATGGTCTTCGTTTAATTTCATATTATGATTAAAAATTTAGAGGTTTTATTTAAGATAGTAAATGTACATTAGGAGCCCACCAGTTCTTTGTAAAATCGTTAGTTTCATGGTTAAGTAATAATAAATACTCTGTTTCATTATCATCTACTAAAGTTGAATACATTAAATACGGTAGTTGTTGTGAATGGGTGTTGGGGATGAAATAAACCTTGACGTAATTCAAAAATAATTTTTATTAAATACTAATTAATTCTTATGAAACAAGTTCCATCAAAATTTTAAGAAATATTATAATCCATTCAAGAACAAAACCTAGTGATTTAAAGCATTACTTCTTGAGAGGTCACACACAAAAGGGTGATATATCTATTGAAGTAATTATTACAGAATATTAGATATAAAATAAATATATAAATATTTTACCTATAGATATATTTGGTTTTTATCAAAAGTGAATTATAGATATTTTAATTTAAATTATTTTCAATCAATTTTTAAATTGAAAATTCTAGATATTCTTAACAAATATCATGATTTTACGATTGCAATTACCGTTAATTTTTTAAAACCTTTTATCTTGTCACTAAATTTCACAATGATTAATTAATTTTAAGTATTTATTTATTTCATTTTTTACATCACACTTTAAGTGAAACCTTGTATTCTTCAAAATATTTTATATTTTTATTAATCTTTTAGTTCAAAATCTCTCACACTCTCTCTCAATTTAGAAAACTCTTGAGCTTGATTTCTCTCGCAAATCTAAACCATTATTTCCATAAACCTAATGCATTAAAATATAAAACCACACTTATCTAATGACAATTAAGATGTAAAAAATAGTATAAGATATTTGTTTATTATACTCTGAGAGACCTATGTTTTTTTTTCAAGCTATTACATTGAAAATATATTGATATTAGTTGGATGGACAACTATGATTTGTTACTAAATGAGGTGTTGAATTTCTAAATATTGGATTTTTTTATGAAATGGGGACCAATTTTTTCTATGAGAAGGAATATATATATATTTATTATAATTTTATTTTAACTATAAACAATGAAGTCTTTGTGGATTCAAAAGTAAATAGTAATATCTTTTTAATAGCTTTGATCAAGTTAGCTGAATTTTTCTTTTTCCCTCCTAAAGGAAGATTAATGTTTAATTCATCTCTTCACAGTATAGAAAATTTCATCCCTATTGAAATTAGGTTATCTCTTTTTGGGTATGAGAATTTCAAAAAGAAGCATGTTAAACCACTAGAAGGTTAGAGAAAGATCTTATTTAATATTATTCAGTTTGGGATTTCCCAATGAAATGGAGAGTATGAGAAAGTTTTATTTTTAGAAATTTATCTATTGTGGACTAAGAAGAATGTAAACCTACCCAGGTGTATTCTAATTTATATATACCATGGTAACAACAAGTCTTTGGTTTTTTATCGATTTAGAGATATTTTTACTCTTATGTTTGAATGATTTGAGATTGATCAAATTAAGCTTATAGAATTTAAATTCCTTGGATTAAAAATTTTTAGAAATAGAGTTCTTAAGAAGGTAGTTTATTTATAGATTAATTCCTTGAACTATATTATTACTATTAAGAAAGGAATAATCTGAAGAGGAAACTTATCATGGTAAGCAGTAGAATCTCATGGATGAAATTAATAAACCTACTACTAGAGGAGTGATTTAAGAAGATTATTTTATTGTTGAAAATTGCATTGCACAAGTTCCTCTAGTTGTAGATGATTATGTTTTTGGAACTCTAGATGAATTAAATAACATTCCTCTAGGAGACGACGTAGAGGGTTTAACAGATAATGAACCACTTATAATGATAAGAGAAAATTAATTAATCTCTACCAATATTCTCTCACCCATCGTTGAGGATTGAGCTAAGGAATAAGTTCCTCAAGAAGAGAAAGATCATGATGATAAGGTTGAGCCCCATTTTTTCTGTAGTTAATTTTATTGCAATTAGTGAAAATCTATTGATACATAAATACCATTGTCTATATTATCTTTGAGTGATACTATTATAAAGAGGGCTTCTATAGAATTTGGTTAAAAAGGACTATGAACATTATCTCTAATACCTTTCCTAATGTTTATTTTCTTAGATGTGTTGGAGATGGTAATATCCAACTAGGGATGTTGAAGATCTATCAGTTAGTTTGAACTCTAAGTAAGTAAAGCTTAAAAAGTTTTATTTTTCTAAAACTATGTTTTTTGGATCAGATGATGAAGAACGTAATTAGATCATTTTAATCTCACAGCTATTTAGAATGTATTCAAAACTAAACCGTCTCTTGAAAAATAAGACTAAGAAAGGTGAGAAACATCCCCAATATTTTATGAGATAAAATGCACTAAATCCGTTGGTAAACTTCAGACATTTTCTAAGAAAATATTTTTTGAATTCAATTCAATAACAATTTAAAAGTTTTATTTAAAATACCAGGTGAAATGCTTGATAGAAAATTCATCAACTAAGTCACACACTAATAACTTAAAGAAAATAATTAATTCTCAATCAATAGTTATTAGTAATATTCAAATTATTCAATTAGATATTTCAACAATAGTTTTAGATGAGTTTATGTCTTTTATAACTGAATTAAAATTTAGAATTTATAATCTGAATAATTTTTTGACTTCTTAATTTGATTAAATCAAAAATATTCTATATACTCCTACTACCATTTCATATCTTATTGATTATACATCTAATACTATTTCTGAATAGGTAAGACATTTTTCATCTGATTTTATTAGATTAGAAGTAAGGAACTAACATGTGATTCAGTCTATCGAGACTCCCTTAAACAATTAAAAAATTATATCATTTTTTAAAATTATGGATTTCCATGATGGCCATAGGAAAAGGATTCAATGAATTGGGAAATCCTTATCTGATATTGATTATTTTTTTATAGAATTTTATTCCTACTTGAAATAGACCTCTTTAGACACTCTCAAATTCTTTTATTGAACATTTATCTTGATGAAATAGTTTTATCCTTCCATTAATGGAAATAAATTACTTATTTTTTATCAGATCAAGCAGGTTATGAGATAATTTTAGAATTATTATTTTTTCATGGTATTCTTATTCTGAGAATGGTATTAAGAAAAAACCTCCAATTTATAGGGAAACTTCCAAGAGAAAATAATTTTTTTTCAAATATAATCTCAGGTTGTTTTCATTGTTTCTAAATCCACAAATATTTTTTTTGATATATTTATTCTTAATATAAATTTTTGTATGTATCTAATTGCAATTATTTCCCATAAGTCAAATTTATATAACTATCTCATAATTTTTTAAAACAAGAAGTATAAAGGATATTATATTATCCTATATTTTGGTAAACAATATATAATAAATAGAATAAATATGTGTGAAAATGAACACTTTCATATTGTATATATAAAATATCTAGGTCATGTACCACCTTATATGTATCTTACATCACAAAATGTTTTAAAGGAAACCATTGATCCCTAACATGTCGACACTAAAAAACTATCAAACAACCTCCTATTAAATAAGACTAATATTAATTTATATTTTGGTTATTTATTATAAAAATTTTAAATTTAGTTTGATTTTTATAAGAATAAAAATTTAATTTCCATATTATTATTTCGATATCTATATTTTAATTATTAATATTGATTTTTGATTTCTTATTAAAATTGTATTTTAAGTATGTTCATTCAAGTTCATTCCAATTATTTATTCGTTCTAGGACTTTATATTCTATTAGATTATTCATTTTCCACGAGTTTTATGTAATTACCCTATCATTGTTTTTTATATCAAAAAAATAGGGAGAAAAATATGAGTAAACACCAAATTTTACTCATGCTTTACAACCAATCTCCCAAAAAAATTCAAAACTATTATATAAAAAGGGGTGATGATAAATGAATGTAAAATAGAATAATATGAAATAATGAAATATCAATTTTATCTCAAATTTCATATTATCTGTTATCTTTATGTTTATATCCATAAAATATTTAAAATATAAATTTAAATTATTATGCGTTTTGTGATCATAAAAAGGGTCATATTATTGAACACACTAATAGTGTTCCAACATATACCAATACATTAAGTGTTTTGATTCTCGCAAGATCCACATTTATTTGACTAATAATTTATATTCAGTTATTTCTAGTCAATAATTAATATTTACTATTTATTATTTCATTTAAAAGAATTTTAGTTTAATTTTTTCTATTTATGTTTTGTTAAACCTTGCAAAGGAAAATATTTCATGATCTTGAAAAACTTTCCTATGAAAGTAGAATTCACTATTTTTTTAAAATTATGTTATCTTATACGTAGAGTAGATGCCTTGATATTGAATTCAGAATTTAAAATTTTAAACTATCTTATGGGAGACTCATATAGAATAAACATCATACTGTGTTAGCAAAATTATATAATATATAGGAGAGAAGTAATATAAGAAGAAATTTCTTATCAAATTTATCCAAAGAGCCCAAAAAGTCTTTTACACTAGGTATTTGGTAATGAAAATTATCCTAGGAGCAAAGAAATTGGTAGGAAATATGTTTTTATAAAATTAAATTATCATACAATGAAAAAACATTATAGGCATGAATGAATTACCCTACAACCAAAAAAATCATCCCACATGGATAGTATATCCAAAGTTCTATGTGCATTTAAAATATCTTAATCCAAAAAATAACCTATAAAGAAAACTATTTCGTTAGAAATAGAAAAAATCTTAAAAGATATAAGAATATACTTTAAAGGTGAAAATATATTATGAATGTGATTAATTTTTCTACAAGTCAGAAGTCTTACAATGTTCTGAAGTCAAAAACACTATTATAATCGGAATGAAGTTTTCTGATGAGAATAAATTTATATTCTGGAGACATACACTTTCATAAGTCATCCAATAAAAAGGATTATGAAATAAATTCCTACATTTCTAATGACTTACGATTCTGAGTATTTTCATTATTTAATTTCATTTTTTGGGAACTTATTATCATAGTTTTTTTATCAATTTACACAACTAAATATTATTTTTTTGAGTGTGATAATGCATTAATGAGTAATGTTTTAATTAAATAAATATTTCATTTTCACGAAATCATATAGTTCTAAGGGAGACCATAGTTGAAAAAACCAATTACCTTTAATTTTTACTTCTATAAAAGAATAATTTCACATATAAAAGAAAAAATTATTTTTGAACTTATTATATTTATTATTTATTGTCCTTTGAAATAGAAGAATATATCAAATTAAAAATATAATTATCCATGTATACTCAAGAATAGAAACAAATACAATATTTTCAATATTATTCTTATTGTGAAATTGTAAGAAGAAAATATGATGTTGTGGTCTGATTTCAAGTTACATATATTGAAAATAAACTTTCTTTAGAGATTCTTCAATGTATATAATTTCTCCAAATAATTTTTATAATCTACTATTTTTTATAATTTAAACTATGTTTCAAATATAATATCATTTATACATCTCATTCATCGTATGGTTCAAAATCCTTATATTATGTCTATGAAGGCCATAGAAGGGTCTTGTAAGGGGAGACCATGGTTGAAAAATCATTGAATGTTTAACGAAGTGATAAATACTTACAATCAGCTAGGAAGCCCCTATGAAAAGAGTTAGGTCATTAAAATCACTATACTCACATTGAGTATTGGTGGAGTGAATTAGGGGTAGTTCATCGTGCCTCAAACCACTATAAATCATCTGGTTCTTACTCTTTATTTATGTTTTTTTATAATGTATATATGATAAATAGTGAGTGACATATTAAAATAATTATTTAAGATGTTGGTTTTAAGCAGATGAAAATTTTTAGAACTCAATTTATCCCCCATGAAATATCTTTAAACCCTACTGGGATATAAAATATACTAGTTAATATCAAAAAATTGGGGATACAATAGGACTACAATCACATCATATCATGCACCAAGTTCAAATCCTAACATTCTCACCATACCTAAGACCCAGGTTACCCATTAGTCATCTCACTTTCCATCACTAACAAAAAAACCTAAAATATCATAAAAAATAAAGATCATTAAAAGAAAGAAAAACAAGGTCAGTCAAAATGGGTCAACCCACCATAAAATAACAATCAAGTGATAATGAAACTGAAAGGGAGATAAAAAAGGTCCTAATAATAAAATGAGGTGTATATTAATCCCATGATAAAATAAATGATAGAAAAAAAGTTTCTTGACTAGTAATGTAATAACAAATATCCTTTATTACATTCACCTAGCCTTATCTTAACTCTTTGTTCCATGTCTAATTGGTATATACCAAATTACCCCAAGAGAAACTCCTTTATTCCATATATCACATTCCAAAACATGGGTTGGATCCTACTACAAGATATTTGAGTAGTACTACTGTATACATATCCCTTGAATCATATCAATAAAAGGCATAAATTTTTCCATGGATATGTATTTTCAATCAGTGGAGTCATACAGAAGAAGTCAATATCATTAATATTAGACTATCTAATTTTAAGAACCCATTTTTTGCTATAAATGAATTTGGAATTTTCTTGATGTTGTTCTAGAGCAGTGCCTTCAGACGGTGTAGGATTCCGAGCACCAGTGTCATCGGAATTAATTTTTCAGTGCGTTCACCCTGGGCACCCCAAATAAATGGGATAACTACTAAATGGTAATTCAGATCCTAAATCTAAGAGTATGGATGGGTCTCAAATGGAGTGTTTACCCTTGGAATGACCTAAAACATATCGGCGCGGGATGTTGGGACCCCTCGCCCATTACCGAAATGTTAAGCGGATAAATAAAATAATTAATTTATTCATTTATAGGTTAAACTCAAGAATCACTTAAACGGTGGCTCGGATTGGAGAACTAAGGGCACCATTGAGTCTGGAGCATGACATTTAACCTAGGAGGGGTGTAACGTTCGTAGGCGCGAGCCTTCTGTGAAAAATGCCACCAGAGGAGTTTTCGTAATTTTGCGGCTTCAGACGTTAAATTTTATAACATTCAAACAGAAGCTCAGATTAATCTTCTGAGACCACCGTTGTGCTCGAGAGGTGGTGTTTACCCTAGGGGATGCTTAACCTCGACCCTGTCGAGGGTTGGGGTACGGGTCCACTAGAGGGAGAATAAAATTTATTTAAAATTAATTTGATTTTCCTACTTAAGTCCAAACCCATATTCATCCCTTTACATTATCTGGCGGAGGAACTCCCAAGCAACCAAGGAAGGCCTCCCATCCCTCCAACTCCTCTCCTCCCTCCGGCAAGGTGGTGACAGCTCTGGCGGTTCGACGATGAAGCTTCGGGCTACGCCCCTGCTGGTATGAGATTTTCGTTTTGCGTTTTTAATTTTTGAACCCTTGTTTCAAGTTGAGTTATGGCCTCTATTTGATCTCTGATTGTCGATGGAAGCCACTGATCACGTAGTTGATTTTCCGAGGTATTAAACGCATCATTCGGATTTAAAATCCATGTTCTGAGGCGATCACAGTCGTCCTATGAAGAATGTGGGTTTTGGAGTTTTTTCAGTGGTTTTCAGGTCGGTTCAGTGGCACACGTGGTGGCCTAGCGATCTGGCAGAGGTGACACAGGATCCATTCAGCAGAGACGGCATCGATGGTTGGCTGAGCGCGGAGGTTCCGTGTTTTTTGTGTGTGTGTGGGGGGGGGGGGGGGGGGGGGGGTTGGCGTCGCGGTCGAGCGGAGGCGCGAGCTTGGTGCGACGGTGAGCGGGCGGCCTGCAGCGCGGTCAGCGGGCGGTCTTCAGCGGGAGCAACCGGGTGAGCAACGCGGGCCGCCATGGCCGACGTAGAGCTCAAGGCCTAGCCTTGGGCGTCCTGAGGAAGCTAGGACCCGCAATGTGCGGGTCCTTCTGGCATGCTGAGGAAGACCGACCGCTTGGTCGGTCTGCTGGGGGAGCGAGGACCCGCAAACCACGGGTCGTGCTGGGCAACGCGCGGAGACAGGCCAGTTAGCCAGTCTAGTTAAAAAAATAATAATATATAATAATAATAATAATTTTATAAAAATAATAATAATATTATTATTAATATTAATATTATTAAAATGATTTATTAATTATAAATCATCCGCAGGGCATCTGATATGGGCACCGTTTGCAGCCATGAAATCCATGAATTCAGACTGGGTTTTAAAGATGGTTTTGGGGGTTTTGATTCCCTGAAACAAGGG
Source organism: Viscum album (assembly GCA_963277665.1). Lineage (NCBI taxonomy): Eukaryota > Viridiplantae > Streptophyta > Magnoliopsida > Santalales > Viscaceae > Viscum > Viscum album. The sequence continues at coordinate 1,966,610,320 of OY728153.1, forward strand.
GCCTCAGAGTGCGACACTCCTTTAAGTGAATTGGCATTTTTCTGGGGAGGGGGGGGGGGTTCTTTGGATGGAGGGGACACATCTGAGGTCTGTTTTGAGCGCCATCAGCAATGTTGTGACCCTGGCGTCGAGGCGGAGTTTTCCAGAGGGTTTTCTCACATCGAAGCTGGAGTTGAGGAATGGGCCCCACGGCCCGTCTTTTAAGCTGTGAGCTACGTTTAGCAACATTTTCATCGGACGTCTGTTCAGGGAGTGTGAGTAGTCAATTTTGGGTGTTTTTTCGAGGGTATTGCATTGGCGTAATCTACCAGCTTTAATTATGCACGATGGTGCGGGCCCCAGGAAGGCTGTTTTGGGAGTTGGCGGTGATTTCTAACTTTATCACCGGGTGTCTGTTTTGGACAAGTGATTAGTCAATATTGTGTACGTTTTCAAGAGGATCACAATAGTGTGATCTGTTCATTGTGCTTCGGGACCGGGATGTGAGTCCCACGAAGCACCGCTCATGTGCGGTATGGCGAAATGCATCTTTTTCCCTGGATATCTGTTGCACTCAAGTGAGCAGTCAATTTGACGTGTTTTCTCGTGGATATCGCAATGGTGTGATGCGCACAGATATTTTTTATGCTGAGGCTCGGGACTACGGGATATTGTTTGGGTGTAAAGTAGTGTTGAACAACCTTTACATTAGATATCCATTGGAGGTGAGTAGATAGTCTATCTCACGTGTTTTTCTGCGAGGATTACAACAGTGTAATCTGTTCAGGTGAGAAGAGCCTCTTACATGATCTTATTAAATGTGGAAATAGGAAAGGTGCTCTAGTGGCGGTTCTTCTTGCTGTTTTCGGAAGAGAACCCTTGGCATGAGATCTTTTTCACTCTTGTGTGAGTGAAGTTGATGTATAATATATATGGTTTTCTGTGCTAGGGCTATAGTGGAAGCAAGTTGTTGAAGTTACGTTTTTGCCCTTCGCATTGACGTTGGGTGTCATGTGCATGATAGCCTTTGGGATAGAGATGTGGTAAACCTTGGGAGTATTCAGGAATGCTTGGAGGTACATGTTGTAGTTTTTGCCTGAGAATGTTTGTTCTTGGTTTGTAGATGAGCTGGGGACACACGTCATGTGGGCCCATTGTGTGCGCCATGTTCTACTTTACGTACCTTTGACCTCTCGTGACGTAGAGGGTCACTCTTTTCTCGATGGTTTGGTCGGTAGAGTTGTTTGGGTTCCCCTATTTCTTCAACTATGATGGGTTTCAATATCACATCCCTTTCACCGAACTGCGGCATCATTTACGAATATGTGCGTTCGTGTAGTGTGGGTGTTTTCCCACTTTCTAGAGTGAGTTGTCTCGGGCTGCTTCGACAGTGACTCAACGGATTGGAGGATGATCACCTAGAGAGGCCCGAAGAGATCCCCTGGTCCCTTCGTGTACCCTAGTAGAGTTCATTGGGTATAGGGGTGACCAAAAAATTACGCGGGCCCTGATCCTCTACCCAGGAGGTTGTTTCTAGTAGGGTAATGCACCCCTAGTGAGCCCTGGGCGCAGACTCGCTAGCTGTGTATCGAGATCATATCTTCCTTCCACGATCTTTCGTTACGTGTTATGATTACTAGTAGTGTACCATCCAACAGGGATGGCCAGTGAGGTACCATCAAGTAGGGATGACCAGTGGTGTACCATCCAGTAGGGATGCCCAGTGGGGTACCATCTAGCAGGGATGGCCAGAGTGGTTCCGGGTCTCCCTCCAGCGGATTACCCTTCCACAGGGCTGGGCAGTGGGTACCCGTCGACTTTGAGAAAACCTCTCGACTGTGTGATAGTGATGAGGTGTGGCCTGACATTCCCTTAGAACTCTAAAGTACGGGGGTCTCTTTCCCCACCAAGATGTGTCTTTGTGACGTGACCTAAAACCGTGAAGGCGTGTCAGTGCCACCCAAAGCGGATAGTGTCAAAGTGCGGTGATTTGATCCCATTGACTTGTAGTTAGGGGCAGACGTATGGATACTGGGCATTGATGGTGTTTACTTCTGGGACTTTTGGCTACATTATTTCTTGGCTTGAGCTATGGGATGGAGACCCCCTTACAATCTTGTTCGGGTTTCTTGATAGAGCATATATTTATATATATCTTATTCTAGTGCCCACTCCTTGGGTTTTGTCTACTCTCCTTCCAGGCGAGGCGAAGACGCATGGGGGTATTCCACGTGCTTTCTGTGTCTGGCTTCTCGTGGTTGGATGAGTCTACTCTCCTGCTAAAGGTAGTGAAGACTCGACGGGAAGTTCATCTTCTCACCACTTCTAGCCCTATATGATAGGACGAGTCTTCTTCCATTCTCTTGTTGGGTTTATCTGATACTCTATTGTACTCTTTACTGCACTCTCGGTTGTACTCCTTTACCTTTCCCTATTTGATCTACTTATCACCTCTTCATAACCTCCTTTTTTGCTCCCTCGAGCCTTTAGGGAATCCAACTGAGTATTTTTATACTCACCCCTGTTGTGGCTTTTCCCGCACTTGGTGTACCCTTGAATACGACGGATAGGTTGGTCATGACTTCACTGGATCTTAAGAGTTTGGGAGCTTGGACCGTGTGCGGTGGTCGTAGTTGGGTTCCAGGTGTGGGACTCTCCCAACTATTTTTCTCTTGTTTACCTATTGTTGGGTTGTGGCACTTTTCTAGTTGGGTGCGTGTTTTTCCCCTTTTCTTTTCAGTTTACCTTCAGCACTTTCATTGTACTGTTTAGAGGTCGATGTACTTTTTTGGTTGTTTATAGTAGTTGGTACTTTTCTTTTCTTTTTTACTCTGCACTTCTTCATTGATTGGGTTGTGTGTGTGTGTGTACAGGTACTTAGGCAAAGGCATCCCTGGGTTGTTTAGCCTTCGGCGTCTGTCTCCAGCACCTGGCCTGTGGAGGCGGGCTTAGGGTAGTTGCGGATCGATCCTGGGTAGGGTCGGGTCATGAAAAAGTGGTATCAAAGGTGGTTCGTTCCTTGGGACATTGTTCAAATGTCCCTAAAAATGAATTGGTTGGGATTTAGGGCAACAGTGTCAACATGTCTTGAGAGAGGCTCTCAGGCCAGGGAGTCCAGTGATGGTGAGGTGGCCGACGTATCCACTCACCAGGACCCTAATAACCCGCTTATTGACTCGGCATACTAATACACTCATTGCAGGGAAATTGGTTTGTGCATCACATAGGATTGAGTCTTGACTGTCCTTCTTGATTCAGCTCCCCGTTGTTGTTGTTGTGATATACATATATGCTCATCTGATCACAACACTCCTTGATAACATTCAGGATGTCTCCATGAAGACAGCCAACCAAGATACCTAATTTGGGTTGGGACGATGACTCGGTGAGCTACAAGGCCTTAGTCCATGACCCATTATGTGATTCCCTTTCTCTGGGTGGGCCGGTAGCAGCACCCCAACCTAGTGAGTAGCAGACAGCTTCAGCAGAGCAGACTGAGCTTGAGCACAGGTTGAGCACACTCCGTGAGTTCCAGTGACAGAGATTGCTATGGTTTAGTGGTGAGCCAGACCTTCAGGTAAGAGACGTTTGGCTCGAGACAGTGGTTCACCTTTTCAGGTTTGTGTAGATGCCATCATATCTTATGGTGGCTTTGGCTGCCTGCCTTTTCCAAGGATCAGCTGGGCGATGGTGGAGTCTGGTGACTCAGTTTCTTGGTGAGTCTTTGCTTTCATGGGGCGACTTTCAACTATTGTTTTGTGAGGAGTTTTACCCCTCCTGCTTACGCTCCATTTAGAACCAGGAGGTCCTGCAGTCTCAGCAGGAAGTGATGACGGTGTCTGAGTATGCGACTGGTTTCACAAACCATTCATGCTTTTTCCCTGACTTGGTCTACGATGACCACTTCGAAGAATGAAATTTTGGGCAGGGTCTCTGCAGAGAGATTTTTGCTGTCAATGTACCCTAGGGAATTCCCACTTATGATGGGGTGATAATGCAGGCACCGTTGATAGAGATATTCCTATCGCGCTTTACATTTTATGGTGGCAGTAGGCACGATGGAGCCGAGGTGTATTCCCCAGCTAGTAGGCATCGAGTGACAGAACCTCGATAAAGGTGGCTTTCTGATAACCAGACTCAAGGGCGTGGTAGTACACCACAGCGGCACTGGAGGGAACCAGTGTAGTCTGGAGAGAGTCTGTGTTATGATTGCGATGGGCGAGGTCACCTGGCACGAGACTGCCCGACCTGGCGTGCTGAGAATATTGGGTAGGCAGCGGGTGCACCACCATGATAGAGGTAGCGCCGTGATCGGAGTAGTGGCCAGATAGGTGGTTCTAGAAGAGGAGTGGGAGGAGCTAGTAGTTTGGGAAGACCTTAGTAGGTCTTCCAATCACCACCAGGTGGTCCACAATAGGCTCTGGGAGCTAACTGTTGGGACCATGGACAACCGCGAGCTTTGGATGTCTACGATCCTGTAGAGCATGAAGTGGAAAGAGGTACTCTCTACAGCTCTTCTACATTTTTGCAGTAGAATTGTTAGACTCTGTGTGTGAAATTATTTTCTCCCTGCTCCTTTCATGAGGTGTTACCAGGGTGGCACGGGGCGTCAGTGAAACCTCGTGTTGGTAAGGTAAAAGGCGTGGAACCTTATCCTTATTCGATGGTATCGACTTCTTCACTCTCTGAGCGTGTAAGAGAGTCTGGGACATGGGACATCGACTGTGAAATCTTTCATGACGAGATATCCTTGTGTGTTTCACTATATGGATATTCGGAAGGAGGGAATCATCAGGCATTGTCCTAGGTCCAAATGGTTATTTCATTTGCGGCGTGTGAAATAAGGGTTCGGTTGGGGAGGTGAGCTACCCCCGAGAGCCATCGATCCGTTTGAGACGTGCAAAGGGATGGTGAGGTTCTCTACCACCTTTCCCTAACCCCAACGGCTTGTTAGGGTGCATAGCGTCTCCCATGTGACTCACCCAAGAAGAAGTGTGCGTACTCTAATGCTCTTCATTGGCAAGGGAAGACCTCACGTGAACAGATCAAACCCTTTGGTCTATGTGTGGTGACGCGGGACTGTGCAAGAGTTCTTCTGGGTACGGAAGATCCAGTTGCGGGCTTAGTACCCTGAGTTGTTCCCTAGTTTTGGTTTTTAGGGAGGAAAAGCTTGAAGGATGGAATGATGTAGAAACCCAGTTTTTTTCTATAAAAGACTTCAGAATTTTCTTGATGTTATTCCAGAGCAGCACCTTCAGACGGAATACGATTTCGAGCACCGGTGTGGCCAGAATTAAGTTTTCAGTGCGTTCACACTGGGCGCGCCAAATAAATGGGATAACTCCTACACGGTAATTCGGATCCTAAATATGAGAGTATGTATGGGCCTGAAATGGGTTTTTTACCCTAGGAACGACATAAAACATGTCGGTGTGGGATGTGGGGACCCACGCCCATTACAAGAACGTTAAGTGGATAAATAAAACAATTAATTTATTCTTTTAATGATTAAACTCATGTATCTCTTAAATAGTGGCTCGGAATGGAAAGAAGAGGTCACCGTTGAGTCCAGAGAGTTCCGTTTACCCTAGGAGGGGTGTAACTTTTGCGAGCGCGGACCTTCTGTGAAAAATGCTGCCAGGGGCGTTTTCATAATTTTGTGGCTTCGAACGTTAAATTTTATAACTTTTGAGCAGAAGCTCGGATTAAAATTTTGAGACTGTTGTTGTTTGAGAGAGGTGGTGTTTACCCTAATGGAGGCTTAACCTCGACCCCGTCGAGGGTTGGGGTACGGGTCCAATTGTGAGAGAATAAAATTTATTTAAAATTAATTTGATTTTCACACGTAATTCCAATCTCATCATCCTCCCTTGACATTCATTGGTGGAAGAAATCCCAAGAAACCACGGAATCCCACTTATCCCTCTAGCTCCTCTCCCCCCTCCGGAAAGGCGGTGATGGCTCTGGAGGTTCGAAGGTGAAGCTTCGGGCTATGCCCCTACAGGTAGGTGATTTTCATTTTTCATTTTTTATTTCCAATCCCTTGTTTCAAGTTGAGTTGTGGATTAGATTTGATGTATGTATGTTGATCAAATCCCTTAATTGTGTAGTATATTTTCCGAGCTATCAAACTCGTCTTTTGGATTTAAAATCTTAGTTTCGAGATGATCGTAGTCGTCCGATGAAGAATTCGGGTTCTGGAGGTTTTCAGGCAGGTCCGCCGGGACGTACGGTGGCACGGTGATCTAGCGGAGTCAGCGCGGGATCCCATCAGTGGAGGTGCCATCGGTGGTTGGAAGAGCGCAGAGGTGCCGGGTGAGCGGGATTCGGAGCCACGGTAGAGCGGAGGCACGAGCTGGGGGCGACGGCGAGCGGGCGGCCTGTAGCGCGGTCAACGAGCGGTCGTCAGCGGGAGTGGCCGAGCAAGTGGCGCCAGCCGCCGTGGTCGAGGGAGAGCCTGAGGCCTGGCCTCGGGCGTGTTGAAGAAGCCATGACCCGCACTACGCGGGTCCTGTTGGCATGCTAAGAATGACCAGCCGCTTGGCCGATCTGCTAGGGGAGCGAGGACCTGCAAACCACGGATCCTGCTGGGCAACGCACGGAGACTGGCCATTGGTCAGTCTAGTTAGAAAAATAATATAAAAAATAATAATAATATGTTTATAATAATAATAATAATATTATTATTATTATCATTATTAAAATGATTTATTAATAATAAATCATCCACAGGGCGTCCAATTTGGGCACCGTCTACAGCGCGAAATCCTTGAATCGAGACTGAGTTCTTAAGATGGTTTCGGGGGTTTTTAATTCCCAAAACAAGGGGCCTCAGATGTGCGACACACCTTTAAGTGAATTAACATTTTTCCGTGGTTTTTTGTTTTGGATGGCGCGAACACATCCGAGGTCTATTTTGAGCGCCGTCAGTGGTGTTGCAACCCTGGCGTCAAGGCAAAGTTTTACAGAGGGTTTTCGGGCATCGAAGCTGGAGTTGAGATGTGGGACCCCTGGCCCATCTTTTAAGCTACGAGCTGGGTTTAGAAACCTTTTCATAGAACATCCATTCGATGCATGCGAGCAGTTGATTTTGGGTGTTTTCCCAAGGGAATTGCATTGGCACAATCTACCTGCTTCAATTCTGCACAATGTTGTGGGCCCCACAAAATCCGTTTTTGGAGTTGGTTGTGATTTCTAACTTTATCACCAGGTGTCCATTCCGGACAAGTGATTAGTCAATATTGTGTACTTTTTGTAGGGGATCACAACGGTGCGATCCGTTCATTTTTCTTCGGGACTGGTATGTGGGTACCATGAAGCACCGCTCGTGTACAGTACAGAAAAATGAATCTTTTTCCCTGGATATCTGTTTCACTCAAGTGAGAAGTCAATTTGACGTGTTTTCCCAAGAGGATCGTAATAGTGTGATGCACCCAACTGTTTTTGGTGTCGAGGCTCTAGACCACGGGATGCTGTTTGGGCGTAAAGTAGTGTTGAACGACTTCTACATCAGATATTCGTTAGAGGTGAGTAGATAGTATATCTCATGTGTTTTTATGCGAGGATTACAACAGTGTAATCTGTTCAGGCGAGTCGAGCCTCTTACGTGATGTTATTAAATGTGGAAATGTGAAAAGTGCTCAGGTGGTGGTCCTTCTTACTTTGTTCGGAAGTGAACCCTTGGCGTGAGATCGCATTCACTCCCGTGTGATTGAAGTTGATGTCTAATAGATGTGGTGGGTCATTCTAGGATTGTGGTGGAAGCAGGTTTGTGAAGTTAAATTTTCGTCCTTCGCGTTGATGTTGGGTGTTGTGTGCATGATAGCCTTTGGGCAAGAGATGTTTTACACTCTGGGAGTATTTGGGAATGCTTGGAGGTATATGTTGTAGTTTTTGCCTGAGAACGTTTGTGCTTGGTTTGGAGATGAGCTGGGTCCACACGTCGTGTGGGCCCCATGTGTGTTCCATGTTCTACTTTACATACCTTTGTCCTCTTGCAATGAAGAGGGTACCTCTGTTCATAATGGTTTGGCCAGTAGAGTTGTTTGGGTTCTCCTATTTCTTCAGCTATGAGGGGTTCCAGTATCACGTCCCTTTCACTGGATTGCGGCATCATTTATGACTATGTGTGTTCGTATAGTGTGGGTGTTTTCCCACTTTCTGGAGTGAGTTTTCTCAATCAGCTTTGACAGTGGCTCATCGGATTAGAGAATGATCACCCTGAGAGGGCCGGGGAGATCCTCACATCCCTTTATGTACCCTAACAGAGTTATTTGGGTATAGATGTGACCAAAACATTATGTGAGCCCCTATTCTCTACCCATTAGGTTGTTTCCAATAGGGTAAGAAGCCCCCAGTGAGACCTGGGCATAGACTCCCTAGCTGTGTATCGAGATCATATCTTCCTTCTGCGATCATTCATTACATGTTTTGATTACCAGTGGTGTACCATCTAGTAGGGATGGCCAGTGAGGTACCATCCTGTAGGGATGGTCTATGGTGTCCCATCCAGCAGGGATGGCCAGTGGGGTACCATCCTACAGGGATGGCCAGAGTGGTTCTAGGTCTCCCTCCAGCGGATTACCCTTTCACGGGGCTAGGCAGTGGGAACCCGTCGACATTGAGAAGACCTCTCGACTCTGTGACAGTGACGAGGTGTGGCTTGACATTCCCCCATAATTCTCAAGTATGAGTTGCAGTTTCCCCATCGAGACACATCCTTGTGACACGACTTAAAATCGTGCGGGTGAGTCAGTGCCGCCCAAAGCGGATAGTGTCAAGGTGCGATGATTTGAGCCCCTTGACTTGCAGTTCAGGGCAGATGTACGGATACTGGGAATCAATGGTTTTTACTTCTGGGACTACTAGCTACTCACATTCTTGGGCTATGCTACGAGACAGTGATCACCTTACGATCTTTTTCGGGTTTCTTGACAGAGAATATATATATGTATACCTTGTTCCATTGCCCACTCCTTGGTTTTTAGCTACTCTCCTTCCAAGAGAGGCGAAGATGCACTGGGTATGCCACGTGATATCTGTGTCTAGCTTCTCATGGTTGGATGAGTCTAATATCCTTCTAAAGGTAGTGATGACTCGACGACATGTTCATCTTCCCACTACTTCTAGCTCCTTGTTATTGGATGAGTCTTATTCCTTTATCTTGTTGGGTTGAGATGATACTATAATGTACTCTTTATTGCACTCTCTATTGTACTGTTTTACCTTTACTTGTTCGATATACTGCTCACCTATTCAGTACCTCATTTTTTTCTCCCTCGAGCCTTCAGGGAATCCTACTGAGTATTTTTATACTTACCCCTTCTTGGGATTTTCCCGCACTTGTTGTGCCCTTTCAGACGACTGACAGTTTGGTCATGAATTCAGTGGAGCTTAGGAGTTCGGGAGCTTAGACCACGTGTGGTGGTCATAGTCAGGTACTAGGTGTGGGACTCTCCCAGCTGTTTTTCTTTTGTTTACTTGTTGCTGGGTTATGTCACTTTTCTGGTAGGGCACATGTTTTTTCCCTTTTCTTTTCAGTTTACCTTCAACACTTGCATTGTACTGTTTAGAGGTCGATGCACTTTTTTGGTGTTTTATATTTGTTTGTACTTTAATTTTCTTTTTTACTCTGCACTCTACATTGAGTGGGCTGCATGTGTGTGTACGGGTACTTAGGAAAAGGTCCCTGAGTTTTTTAGCCTTTAGCGCTTGTCACCAGCCCCTGGCCTATGGTGGCGGGCTTGGGGTAGGTGTGGCTCGAGCCCCGGTATGGTCGGGTCATGATAGTAATTCTCCTAGATTATGTCGAACCTCTCTCTTTCCAAGATCCTCCTTAGTTATTCTTATATATATGGGAAATTAATGTGGTGGAACAATGCTAGCATGTGGAACAATCATCAATAATAAAAAAATCATTATTTACGCACTTGACCTTATCAAAAGGCTATAATCACAATCATAGAAGTCATCCAGGGTATTCAACACCCCTCCCCATATATGTTGTTTTAGAATGGTTGGGTTTGTCCTAGACATCACATAAATTTTTGAGGTCCATCACAGAGGAATCACTTACTAATAATTAACTTCCCAGTCATGTTTTCTATCTCGGAATTGGTCATCAAATTATGTGTGATGTATCGACAAAATGTGTTTGTATAATATATTATTCAGAGCACCAAAAGTCCTCATGAATGTCTCCCCATATTCCAAAGGCAACCAATTTGTGGGGAGAGTCTATAGTTTTCATAGGGAGACTATATCATAATTAACCATGCATTTATAAATGAAAATTATATTCAAGATATATATGTGTGTGTGTGTGTGTGTGTGTTTGTGTTATATTAAATGTTATAAAACATGTAATAAAATACCAAAAAAATATCATAACATAATAAAATAAATTTATCCATGAACATTGATAATTATGACCATTATGAATTCTGATAATTTGTAATATAGTTGTTATAAAATGATTATTAGAATTAGTGTATCAAAGGGTAATGATGAGAAGTAATTAATTCAGAATATTAGAATTATGGACTCAAATAAAAGGATCATTCTTTAAAAGGATAATTTATATGATCTTGTGAGGGAGGTAGCATCATAAAAGTTCTCATTTGACCATATTGAAGCATAACTATAATACGTGAGGTTTGACCAGAATCCTCTATGGGAGAAGTTCAAGTTGGTGGGAATCACCACTAGATCAATGTTGATTGAACCCCCCCAATCATTACACACCTTACCCTAATGTATTATGTTAGTTTAATAAGAGGTTATGTATTTAGGGGATATTTAGTATGTATATATACATTATTTTATAATGAAAAGGTGTTTAATTCGATACCATATTGTTTTTAATATTTTTTGGAAAAAGTATATAAGGGAGAAATTAATTATTTTAGGGTATCATATCAAATAAAAATATGAGGAAAATATATCATAACAAAATGGAATAAAAGTGTTTTATATGATTAAAGAAATGTTTGAAAAAAATAAAAAACTAATTTTATATTTATAAAATAATTTGTGGTTTTTTGTTAATATAAATATTTTAGATAAATTTAAAATTTTTTAAAAAAATTTCATTTTAGTAAATTTTTTTCAAAAAAATTATATATTTTCATAAATATAATAATATAATTTTATGAAATCATAAGTAATTTCTCTAAATTTCTGAAATTTTATTGTTTCATATAAACTATTTTTTCAAAAAATAGTGATTTTATTTAAATTAATATATTTTAAAAAAATTGATAAAATAGATTTCATTTTTTAAATTAGAACATTGATAAATGGTTAGTATAAAGATTTTATATTTTTTTATTAGAAATAAAATACTGAGGTGAAATGGAAAAATAATATATAAGTACTTTATAAGAACCATTTTTTTAAATAGAATATATTAATTAAGTTTTGATATTTATATAAGTTATATAGATATTTTATTGTCCCCCTTACTATAGAATCAAAATCCCCCAACTGTTGAGTCACAAGATGGGTCATTTTTTAAGAAATGATATTTTATTCTAAAACACCCTCCTCCCCTTACAAATATAAAGCATCTCCACCCAATTTCTCCACCCATTATTTTATATAATATCGACCCAAATCACCAATCCACCCTCTTCCCACATCATTGAAGCCTTACTCTCACCAAAAGATGAAACTAAGGATCCTTAAAGAGTAGCCGAAGACTGAACATCCAAAGGAAGAGAAAATATTCTCTATTGAATTATCTTAAATTATTTTCTTCTTATACCTCCTCAAATATATAATATATTTTAATGTATGATTAAATAAATATTATCAATATAATTAAATTTTATTATATTAATTCTATATTCATTATCCATCATCTTTTCATTCTATTTTAAAATTAAAACATTGCTAATATTATGATCAGTTCACCACCTCCAAAAACAATTTCTTTAATTTTTCACCACAACCATTATGGATAGTTATAATTCACATATTATGGTTAAATTGAGTCAGATTAGTTTATTTTAACTGTCTTCATATTCTTGAATAGATAAATGGTCATAAATTGATATGAAACCAAGTAATATTTTCATGGTTGGGAAAACCACCTAAATGAATTAATTGTATCATAATAAGATTTTTTATAAAAAGAAGATATATATATATTGGAAGAATTATGGATATTTAGAACCATTTAAATTTATATAATGGAAAGAACATAATTTCTTCACACTTATAGATTTATATAACCATTTCATAAGAACCTCTATAATTATCTAAAAATTGATGTAACCTTAGAACTATGACACGAACGACCTCAAGATAAGGAATATAAACAAGATATATCAATAAAATTATTTGAAACTAACATAAAAGATTAATAATAAATGAAATTTATATAAAAAGTTTCTGACGAATTTTTTTTAATAAATTTAATTTGACTATTCCAAAAGTTGTTTGAACATATCAAACCAGTAAAAGACCTAAGATAAGAGATATTCTAAGCCACCCACATTACTTTTCAGTTATGTGTTCTCTTCTATATAATACCATTACCTCAATCACATTATTATATAATTATTAACGATTTTTTATGTTCTTTATATATATACCTAGTTTACTTTACCATTATTTTTTGGGGATAATTCACGTTCTTCATGTTCCCTTCTCAATTCATTCTTTTAAGGTAACTCATTTAAAGGGAACAATTTTGTTTATTATCTCATTACATGTAACTATAAATATAATGTTTTTTAAATTCTATATATTCAAAAAAAATATTTAAAACCATTTGGGTTTAATTATGGTTGTATGGAAATAAATTTTATCTTACCCACATTAAGGGTCATTTACCCTCTTTTTCTTAAAAACCGCCATCAAAGGATTATTTACACACGTAATTATCCACTCTCTCTATGTATTAAATCTACTTGAACATAACATTCATGAGTAATTCTTATTTATACATTTATAAACATTTAAAAATGCATTAATACCTTGTTTCATGGGAATATTTACGATATTCCACATGGTTTTTCTCTAAGAGAAGATTATTCAACACATTTACTTATCATGGATTTTTTAATTCTTATTCCACATATAGGATTTCATTATATTTCCCACATATAAATGTGTTGTTATGAATTTTATGGGTGGTATCAGAGTTTTACAAACCCCCCAATGCATTGTATAATGTTTTTTTTTCTCATGATATACCATGTATGGGGCATGGGGAGTGATCCTAGAACACTATGTTTGATTTTTTTAGTAGTAAGCCTTAAAATATGATTATGATGTCATATTAAAAAGTGTTTCCACATTTTTATGATTTCATGAAGCTATGATATAATCCTTTTAATTCCATTATTTCATGTGGAAATATATGATCAATCTGTTTATGTTATCCTTGAAGGTTCTGGGCACAGTAGAAGCACATCATTGGGTGGGGGAAAACATTAATTTTTCCTATAATTGATGACCAATCTGGAATAAATATAATGATTAACAATATTTTATAATTAATAATATCAAAGAAGTAGTCAAAAGTAAAGGTGTCAGATCCAAGAGAGAAAGGGATCTTGCACATCATGTTTATAATTAATTTAATTAATTTCAAAAAGAAAAGGATACCTGGTTCTTCAGTACTTTCTTCATTGATGATGTTGGTCATTGGTAATAACCCTTCCATATTGTCTTATTTCACTTTTGAGGATCAAAACTAGAATCCCAATAGCAGATATCCACATGTGCATCAATGGCCTCTTATCGACACCACTTGTTCTTCGGGTGCTAGCTCGGAGAAGCGAGTGTCTTGCAGTGGTCGTTCTTAATTGCTTGTTCTTTGGTCTTGAAGAAAATCTCTCGTTATTGAGTGGGGTAGAATATGATTCAAGAGAGAAATTGTTTGTCTCAAAAATTATGAATTCACGAAGTGTGCGGTGTGTCCTCTATTACAATAGGTGTACTTGTCTATTTATATGCATAGAACTTCAGTTACAATATTTAATTGCATGAAAGAAATTAAATACATTCATGAAATTAGATAAAACATGTGCTCATAATAATAATACCACTTCATTATTTATGGTGTACAACCTTGTGCAAAATAGAATTATAAATAAAATTCTTCATCACAAAATAATTGCAATGTTTTTATTATTTAGACTTTTTACAACAAGTAAAATTATTATTTATCATCATGAAAATAATTATTTTACTATCGAACTGGCCTTGGTTCGCTCTAATTCAACTTCCATTTATTTAACACCAACATTATTAAATAAATATTTTATTCTATTAAATAAATATTTTATTTACAAACTAGTAAATAAGTATTTATTTAATTTTCAATAAAATTAATAAATATATTTTTTAAATTTATGAGATCATTTTAAATTGAATAAAATTATTCCACAGTCTTGAGAATAATATTTATTTCATTAATTAAATTCAAATAGAATTTAACTAAGACCACAAAAAACACTTAGTGTGTGACCCTCTAGGATTCTTTCTCATTGGCATTAGGAAGGATATCCTAAAGTCCAAGAGTACTATCTTGTAATGGGTCAAGGAACCCAAGAGAAAGAACATAAAGTCATAATAATGGAATCCACATATGAATGCTCACTGTGTAATATAAAAACATTGTCTCAACATCTCATCAACAAGGTTATATGATAGTTTCATCATCCTTTATGTTTGATACGTCATTCTTTGACTATATGAAATAAACTTATTTTTACACCACGACCATGGAATTTTTCCCGATGGTTCTATTTCAATCAAAGGGTCAAGATATAAACTTTCATAATTAGAAGGGAAAAATCCTTCCCCAACATATCCATTAATAACATGTCACTCATGATGCACCCAACATACCCTACATCCTGCCATTATATGGTGTGAGGGTTTTCATTAGTAAATCAAAGTGTGTGAGTCCTGATACGTATTGATGATATTCTTAAAGTATAAGGACCATTACACATGCTCACAGATATGAATATATGATGACACCAAAACATGTGGAATTCCTACTTGGGGATCTGTTCTCATAATCTCCCACCATGGAGGTTACCAAGTGAGAACTTCATGAGATGAAGCCTCATCTACTGATGAGTACTCACACCCTAACGGTTTGTATACTATGTGTCCCATCATAATATGTCATCCAACTGAATAAATATTTTTAAGAATAATGTTATATTATTTCAAGGTTCTCATAATACCGGGGAACTTCCATGACCTCATCAATACAAAAAATACCCTGGGACATTATTACATCATAGTTATGTAGAAAAATGAACTATCTATTATAATATCTTTAATATTTAAATACATTAAATATCCTTGTAATTAAAGTGAAAACAGTTTGTTTTAGGAAACAAACTCTTACAAACTCCCACTTGGACTATAGCCAACTCCCTACGACTTTTGGTCTGGTAGACCTCACATGAATATCATGTTTCCGCTGAGACAAGTATTTAGTCGAGGGTTCTGCCACATTGTATTTCATGGAAATACTACTCACAACAACTTCACCACTTTGAGAAAAATCCCTCAAGTGATGATATATCTGAAGAATTATCTTTGTCAACAAATGTGACCTTGACTATTTTGCGAGACCCACCACTACAGTATTATCACAATAGAGTGTCATGAGATCTTTACTACTAGGTACCACATCTGGCTCTTGGATGAAGCTGTACATACAAACTGATTCATTATCTACCTCAGAAGTTGCGATATACTTAGACTCCACTTTAAAATTTATGACCATACTCTTCTTTGAGCTCTTCCAGCTCACAACACCTCTAATTAATGGGAATATGTATCCTGTATGCAACATCAAGTCATATTGATCATTTTGGAAACTATCATCTTCATATCCTATAATGAATGGT
The DNA here is from genome assembly GCA_963277665.1 of Viscum album. NCBI lineage: Eukaryota > Viridiplantae > Streptophyta > Magnoliopsida > Santalales > Viscaceae > Viscum > Viscum album. The sequence goes on from OY728153.1 coordinate 1,966,626,183, forward strand.
TCATCATCTACTTCATAAACTCGTAATATATCCTTAGTATGCCTCATATACTTAAGTATAATCTTAATTTCAATCCAATGGTGGTCACCTGGGTCATCTTGATATCTTCTTACCACAATCAATGCATAGACAACATCTAGCCTAGTACATAGAATGACATAAATGACTTAATCAATCGTTGAAATGTATATATTCCTTTCCATTTTCTCTTTTTCATCATGTTTCTGAGGACACATTTTCTTAGAAATTTGAATTCCATGTGACGCTAGCAACAATCCCCTCTTGGATTGTTCCACACTGAATCTCTTCAGTATCTTGTCAATGTTTGTACTTTCACATAGGCCCACCAATCTATTGGATCTATCACAATGGATCTTCACCCCAAGAAAATATATTGCCTCACCCAAGTCCTTGAGTGAGAAGAATTGATTCAACCATGCCTCAAAAGACCATAAGACTCATATCTCATTTCCAATATGTAATATGTCATCAACATATACTATTAAGAAAATGACCACACCCCCACCTAAACTTTTTTTAGACACAAGTATCACATTCATTCTTAATAAAACCAAATTCTATTATGGTTGCATCAAAATGAATGTTTCATGACCTATATGCTTTCTTTATTCCATTAATGGATTTTTGTTACTTGTATACCTTATGAGCATCCTTTGGAGTCGCAAACCCATCTGGTTCTGTCATATTGACATGTTCCTGAAGTTTCCTATTAATGAAGGCTATTTTGACATCCATTTTCCAAATTTCATTGTCATAGTAAGCAGTAATAGAAAATAAAATTCTGATGGATTTCAGCATCGCAACTGGTGAAAATGATTCATTTTATTCAATTCCTTGGTGCTATTTAAACCCTTTTGCATCAATTTGTGCATTATAGGTACTAAATTGTTCTTCCATGTCCAGTTTTTCTTGAATAACCATTTTCAAACAATATACTTTACATCAACTGGAAGACCTACCAAAACCCAAACTTTGTTTTGGTGCATGGAATCTATCTTAGAATTGATGTCTTTGTGCCACTTGGCAACGTCTGTTCCGCATACTTCTTCCTTATAGGTTAGAGGATAATTATTATAAACTAATAGTGAGTCACCATCCTTGATAACTAGAAAACTATACAATTCTATTTCTCTAACCACTCTTGAAATCCTATGAAATACTTGTGTCTTTGTAACAGATTCTTCTTCCATAGGGATTTGTTTAATTTTCTCCTATAACAACTATTGTTTACCATGATCCTCGACTTCATCAAAGTCTATCTCACTCCCAATATCTCTTTTGGAGTTTTTCTCCCTCTCAAAGAATATGGCATGTCTTTCCACTATAACGTTTTTTATTAGGGTTTGTATAGGTAATATCTCTTTATTTCCATGGGATGCCCTATACAGGAACACCTTGTGACTCAGGGTGCAAGTTTGTTACCTGAAGAGTCCTTGACAAATTCATCGTTACCCCACACTTGTAAATAATATAACATGGCTTTTCTCCCACTCTAAAGCTCATATAGAATACAATTTATCAATTTTTTTGGTATTTGGTTTAGTATGTGCACCAATGTTTGTAATTCATACCCCCAAAAGGATTATGGAAGACTTGAATGACTCGTCACTGATCTCATCATGTCCAAAAAGGTGTGGTTCCTCCTTTCTCTTACACAATTCCACTGAGGTGTGTACGTAAGAGTGAGTTGGGATAGGATCCCAAGCTTCTATAAGTAATCAGTGAAGTTCTAATTAAGATATCACCCACCTCTATATGAACAGAGTTTCTTAATATTCTTACCAATATGGTTCTCATCTTCATTCATGTATTCCTTGAGCTTATCAAAGGAATCAGAGTTATTCCTCATTAAGTAGATATATCCATATCTAATAAAATCATCATTTAAAGTTCTGAAGTAGGATTACCCACCCCTTGATGAAACTGGAAATGGTCCACACACATTGGTATGAACCAATTCAAGAAGCTCTTTATCCCTTTCACCATTCCCAATAAATGAAGATTTAGTCATTTTTTCATGTAAACATGAATGACATACTCCAAGTAGTTTTAGTTCAAAAGAATCTAAATATCCATCTTGATGTAATTTTGTCACGAATTTCTCATTTACATGACCTAGCTAGTGATTACAAATTTGGGTGTGGTATGATTCATGTGATGTATATTTGTTATCAATTTCCATTAATTTTTTTTAATACAACACGCAAAGACTGTTATAAAAATGTTCCTTACCACAAAAATTTTTATCTTTCTATAATAATAAAAATTCATTTCTGAACATGAAAAAAAATACATCTGTATCTATTTTGGATATAGAAAAAATGATTTTGGTTATAAAAATGTACATAAAAAATAACCCCTTAACACCAAGAACATCCCAGTTGGCAATGTGAGGTGGCAGTCCTCAATAGAAATGGTAGCAAGTCTGGCTCTATTGGATGATCAAAGATCTACCTCCCCTCGATAAATCATATTGAATCTACTTGGTCCATATATATTGATACATATTTGAGCACCACATGAAATATCTAATAAAAAATTTGTAGAAACAAATAGATTACATTTTATAACAAACATACCTGAAGCTTCCCCTTGCTTCTTAGGCTAGGGGCAATTCTTCTTCAAGTGGACCTTCTTACCACATGAGAAACAGACAGCCTCATGTTCCCTTGCCTCTCCTTTGATCTTATTTTTCTAGGAAGGCTATGAAGAAACTTTGGGATTAAATCTCTTCACCTTCCATTTCCTCTTATTCACCATAATGATAAAAGACTTGGTGCACTTCATATCTTTTTCCACCTGGCGAGTGAGGATAATAAGATTAGATAGAGACTTATCAATTTTTTTCATATTGAAATTAACAACAAATTTGTAGATGCTCTGAGGGAGTGATGTGAGAATGAGATCGGTGCCCAGTTCTTCAGAGAGTTTAAACCCTAGAATCTCCACACGCCCAATGTAGCCAATGAGCTTGACAAAATGTGGCCTATCTAGGGAACCCTCTCTATGTTTACTCTGAAAGAGTACCTTGGAGATCTCAAACCTTTCTTATATTTCTCTCTCCTAGTAAATACCATGGAGGTTCTCGAGCATGCTATAGGGATCCATATTATCATGAGACTCCATGAGATAACTATATATAGATGATAGCATCAAACATTGAATTTCAATCACGTCTTTTATATGTTGATCATAGACAAGTAAATATTGATCACTCTCCTATATGGAAGGTAAATCAGGTAATGCTGACTCCAATACATAATACTTTCATTCATGGTGTAGAATAACCCAATGGATTCTAAACAATTCCTAGAATTTACTTTTGGTGAGGATGTTGCCTTTATCCAGAATCGATCGTAGGGATAGTTTGGTTGACGATATTTTCATCTTATTATCAAATTAAAATATCATATCAGTATTAATTTATTTATTACAATTTATGAAAAATAATAAATTAATTTTTTTAAGTTTCCCATTATTTCATCAAATCTTAATGGCCCTTGCCATTGAACTCGAAATGTCCAGTTTCCATTACATTCTAGTGGAAAGGATCCACATTTCCCTTCACATAACCCCCAAAAGGGTTGGTCAAGCTGTTTTAAGGTATTTAGATAGGAAAGTCTTTTCCATTTATAGGCTTGAAACTCCTTGATCAGTTGAGTGGACTCCCTAATCCTGAAATCCTGACTTGGATTTCCTCAACTCTTGCCTCCAGTATTACACCATGTCTAACAAGGGCTACTCCTATTGATGAAATATGGTTAATTCAACCCAATACCTTTAATATGTTCTTCTTATATAAAAGTATGTGTCCCAACAGGGGTTGGTCAAAAACATTGTTTTATTGATTCTTTTCCTTTATCAAGTAAAAGAAGGCTTGGTCTAACATAATATTTTATTTGAGGGGTTTTTATATATTATGCATAAAGTTCTTATTATCTTTATCATATGCTTGTTAATATTAAGTGGAACTTACATAATTGATTAACCATGTCGTGATGATATTCATGCATAAGACTATTTAATTTTAGTTCCCTCTTGCATGATTGTTTAATTCATTAATTATGTGATCATGACAATAAATCCATAATGATAAACCCTGACACTAATAGAAATAAATTAAAGTAAATATCATGATCATTATATTTTGTAATGGTTAGTTTATCTAGTAGTTGATAAAAAAACCCTGACCTAGGGTAGAAACACCTTGAACCTTTTGGGTTTGTGTTTATATATTTCCACTTATCCACCTTCGTATCTCCTAGTATTGGCCTTGTCTCGGCTCTAGCTTGAACCACCTCCATGAGCTTGGGAGATGCATCCATTACAAATACTTTTAACTCACACATAGGTGGGTGGTAAAATGGGGGTTACATAAAAGAAACCATGGGCATGCATTCCCTACATATTAATGTGGAGAGATGGTGTGCAGGACAACAATTAATTTAACAAATAAATTAAAAGGGAAACCAATCACATACAAGGTCTGGTCTAGGTCATGATCATCCACATACATACAATGAGATACACATTTAATAAAAATAGAATTCAATTCTCTAATTATTCTTATTATGATAAATTATGCTCTAATTGATTAATTATTATCATCAATTAATCAATCCTTTTATCTTAATTCTCTTCTAAATTTCCTTTTAGATTATTATCCATGTATATAAATTCAACATAGAGGTAACCTAATGAATACCCATTCAAATCTACCCAATATGTGTTATATTCCCATACATTTTTACACTTATGACACATGGAATACAAGATGCTTTAATGCATAGAGTAATGACTTGTATAATGATTTATACATGATATGTAGATCGAGCATTATGCATAAATTAAAGATTTAATTTTGCATAATTTGGTAAAGTGAATGACGTGTAGTTCTAACTACATGGCGTGTACTTGATTCGCCGTCTTTCCTGAAGTGCATGCCTAGGGACTCGGTGTGTGAGGCATACTTTGGAAACTTTTGAGTACAGGGTGTGTATAGTGGGCTACATGCCAATTTGTCTCTTTATTACATGGTTATCGGTTAGATCAATCTGTGTATGAGATACAATGCAATTTCCCCTAACCCGAAGGGACTACATGTTGTGTCCAGTGGGCCACACAGTGTGTAATATGGTAAGTGTGTGCTTATTTATCCCAGTCAACATGTGGGGTAACATTAATTATACCATGTGTAATAAATTCACAGAACTTGAGTAATTTATGAATTACTCACTATGTGATGTACATGACAACATGGAGTGTAGCCCAGATTACAAGATTTCTATGGTAGATAAAATGACGTGTAAGTATGAACACAAGTCATGTACTTTGTTGTTACATGGATAGAATTTTCAGCACCCCTGATGAGTTTCTCATTTTAATTTTAATCCAAAAATTATTCGTTTCTGTCAAATTTGTGAGAAACAAAAAAAAACAAATAACATATCTCAAAATATCATATTACAAGAATGATTAATCCTTGTATTGAAAAATTAAAATATTAAACAATAAACCATCAATTATAATTAAATAATTATAAATGATGAGGAACCTCTATCTGACACCACTTGAAGGTTCCAGGTGCAGTGGAAGCGCATCATTAGGTTATGCCCAACATTATTTTTTTCTATAACTAATGATAAATCTAGGATCAATGCGACGATAAATGCCAGTCTATACTGATTAAGATCAATGAAGTAGAAAAATGTAGATATGTCGGATCCAAGAGAGAATGGAATTTTTCACATCATGTTTATAATGAATTTAAATAATTTAATAAAGTAAAGGATACGTTTTTATTTTATACTTTCTTCGTTGATGATGTTGATCATCTTGAATAAACATTCTGGATTGTCTCATTTCACTTACAAGGATAAAAACCAAGACCCCTCTAGCAGTGATCCACACGTGCTTCGATGGTCTCTGATCGACACCACTTGTTCTCTGAGAAGTAGCATTGTGAAGTGAGTGTCTTGCATCAGTCATTCATGATCACTTGTTCTTTAGTCTTGAAGAACATCTCTCGTACTTGAGATGGGTAAGAAGAGGATTTGAGAGAGAAATTACTTGGCTCAACAATTCTCAATTCACCAGGCGTGCACTGGGTCCTCTAGTACAATAGGTGTACCTGTGTCTTTATATGCATAAAACATCAATTACAATTTTTAATTTTATAATATCAATTAAATACATTATTTATTTAGAGAAAACCCATTCTCATAAAAATAATACCGCATCATTATTTATGTTGCACCAACTTGCAAGAAACAGAATTATAAATAAACTTCCACATCACAAAATAATAGCAGTGTAATTATTATTTTAACCAGTTCCAACTAGTTAAATAATTATTTACCTTCTTGAAAATAAATATTTTACTACCGAACCACCCTTAGTCTACTCGAATTCTACTTCCATTTATTGAACACCGGAATAAATAAATAAATAATTTATCCTCATAAATAAATATGTTATTTACAAACTAGTAAAAAACTATTTATTAAATGGCCAATAAAGTAAATAAATATATTTAATTTAATTTATGAAATCATTTTATCTTGAATAAAATTATTCCACATCCTTGAGGATAATATTTATTTAATTAATTAAAATTAAATAAAATTTATCAAAGGCCACAAAAAACACTTAGTGTGTGACCCTATAGGATTCTTTCTCATTGGAATTAGGCAGTCTTGCCTAAAGTCCAAGAGAACTGTCCAGCAACGGATCAAGGCACCCAAGAGAATGAAAATAAATCCACAACATCGACATCCAAATACAAACGCTCACAGTGTAATATAATCCTTTTGTCTCAATGTCTCGTAAAGAAGGTTTTAGATAGTGTCATCAACCTTTATGCTTGATATTTCATTCTTTGACTATCCAAAATATATTGGTTGTTACACCATGGCCATTGAATTTCATGTGACGATTCTATTTCAATAAAAGGGATGTGATATCATCTTCCATAAATGGAAGGGACAAATCCTTCCTTGAAATATCCATTAATAACAAGCCACTCAGGACGTACCCAATGTACCATACTTCCCACCATCATATGGTGTGACAGTTTTCGTCAGTAAATCAAAGTGCATGAGTTGTGATATATATTAATGATAATATTAAATTCTAAGGACCATTACACATAGTCATAGATAAGAATATCCTATGACACAAAAAAATGTGTAATTCCTATGAGCAGGTATGTTCTCATACTCTCTTTCCTTATAGATTACCAAGTGCGAATTTCGTGAGAGGAAGTCCCACATACTTAGAAGTACTCACACCTAACGATTTGTATACTATATGTCCCAACCTAGTATGTCATCCAAGAGAAGAACAATTTTTATGAATATTTTTATATTATTTCCTGGTTCTTATCATAGTGGTGAACTTCCATGACCTCATCAATGCAAAAAATACCCTAATACATTATTACATCATAGTCATATAGAATAATGAACAATATATAACAATGCATTTAATATTTAAATAAATTAAATATCCATGTAATAAAAGTATAAACCATAGGTTCTAAGACACCAACTCTTACAATAATGATATACCCCTTATCTCATATGTTTTACTTTTCATCATGATTTACTTCAATTATTCCCTTAATGAGATTTATGGCACACCATTTTACTTTATGTATTTCCCTTGGGTATCCTATGTAGTAATATAAGATCAATGGTTTATTGGATAATTTTATGGATAAATAAATAATGATATTTTTGTCTTATTTTTATGTTGATGTTTTATGTATATAATCTCCCCAAGACATTGATCTTCTAGATTTGTGGGTTTTATTTTATGGAAATTTATGTTACAAATAATGAATTGAAATATATATTAGGCTTTAATTGATATATTTGGTATCAAATAAAGTTTTATTTATTTTTAGTGATTAGTATAAGAATGAATTAGTGAAAACCAATGGATATGTTTAAGAAAAGTGTCCTAAAAGTTCAATAAATTGCCGAGAATGTGGTTTCCTAAAAATGGAATCCATGTATTCATACAAACAAGTGGATATGGGATATAGAATTTAAGATAATTTGGGTAATAAGTATGAAAATTTTATGTAGTATTTTAACTCAATCTTAACTTTGTGCACAAAAATTAGGACAAACTAGACACCTGGTTTAACACTCTAGGTTGCTATAATTGGGTTAATTCACTTGCCCATTTTAAATCATTATAAAGTATTGAATATATTATAATGGAATATTATGATTTAATACATAACTATCTAGTTTAAATACCCTAATAGGAAAATGACCATTGATAATAATGAATATACGGAATCATTCAAATAACCAATATGATGGGAAATGTGATGATTTCCAAAATGAGATGTCTAACTTTATAAGATCGAGAGTTAATAACTTCATTAAAGAACCTTCTAAACTGATCTAATTAATTAATAATAAATTGAATTGTGTGAAACCCCTATCTTCTCTTAAGAAATAACATGGTATAGTTGAGTCCTTTATATGAAAAATTCGTCTTACGTTTAGTGGAAATTATAATCCCCAAATCATGAAAAAAAGGATTAATTGAATTGATAATATATTTTTATCCCCTATTTCCCTGAGTAAGAGAAATCCAAAATATCCATTTATCCCCCATTGTAAGAATCCAATAAGTGAGGTATAATGATACAAAATACAAATACCAATTAAGTAATTAAATCAATTTTGTGGGAAGGATTCATGGAATTTTTTTGATATATATTTTCCTTGCACTTTATATATTAAAATGCAAAGGGAATTCTTTGAACTCAAGTAAATAGAGGATAATTCAATCTGGTATTAAGGGGAAAACATCACAAGGCTTTCTTGGTAGACCTGGGGATTTTCATTAACTATAAAAGTAAGAGTAACTACTTATTTAGAGAACTAAAATTGAGTCTTAAAAAATCCATAGTCATTCAATAATTTGATAGGTGTGACTAAATTGTTCATTATTCCCTTAAAGTTGGGATAGAGATTTATCATTAACACTGGTCTCACAATACATAATTAAAGAAGATAATAATTGATTTCCATTTTGAATTATTAGATAATAAATATGATGAAGGAATGAAAACCCCAACATCTCAAATTTCAGAAGTGTGAAAAGATGCATTTGGGAATATTTCTTAGGAAAAAAAGAATATTCTTTAAGTGTGGCAGAGAGGCAAATCAAGATAATGATTTTCAAATGTAGATGAAGAATACCACAAATGTGCTGCATGAAAATAAGGTTCTAATTAATCCTTATCCTATGTTGTAATGATTCAACTATAAGGAACATAGACACTATAAAATCCAATAAATTGAGCCAAGGGATGTTAAAGATAACTAATGACAACAACCATTAAGGCCAAGAAAGAAAGGATGATCTTATGTTATCACTACAATTGTGGTGGAACCTAAAAACAAAGTGCTGATAGGTACACTAGTTATTCATTAATGAATAGTGAACATAGTATTTGGTTCTAATTCAACGCATTATTTTATATCATAAAATTTTAGTATAACTATTCAAATAGTACCTCAAAACATGATGGTTGAGTAATCCGTGAAAATAGAAAATGGATAAATTATCACATCTCAAGCATATAACTCATCCCCAATTAATATTTGTTGTCTATATCTCCTGAAAAACCATTTCATATTCCCTTTATTATAATTTGATGCTATAATGGAAATGGATTAGTCATCCTTATAAAGAGGAAACATCAACCTTTAGAAGATGGAAATTATCTTCAATGTCCTGAATCATCCTCCAATTATATATAACTATAAGTAGGTAGAATGAATGGATGTTATTTCATAGTGAGAAAGAATATCTACCTCAAATATTTGTGATAAATGATGTTATCTCCCTTTAATACATTCTTAGAATGTGAGAATATGGTGATATATTCCTTAAAGAGTTTACTCGTTTTCCTCCTAATCAATAGGTTGAGTTCTCAATTGAAATTATACCTAGAGATATACCCATATACAAAACTTCATATAGAATAAACCCCCAATGAAATTGAATAACTAATAAATATAATAGAAGATAATCTAGACAAGGGTTTTATATACTAATGTTATTTACCTTGGGGTTTTCCACTTTTTCAAGAAGAATGATATTTCAATGTGCCTCTGCGTTGATTGTCATGAATCAAAATAATCAAAATAAATAACAAGTATCCCCTTTCATATATTGATGACATATTTGATCATCTAAGTGGGGAATGGAACATATGTAAAGTGGATCTTTGGTCAGATATTAGTAATTAATGGTGAATAACGAGCATATTTTCAAGAATACTTTTTGTACAAGGTATAGACAATATGAGTTCATAGTAATACCTTTCAGACTCACTAATTCTCTAGAAATATTAGTGTACTTAATGAATATAGTATCTAGATATAACCTTGAAAAATTTGAAGTAGTATTTACAGATGATATTCCCATATACTACAAAATCAAGGAGTGATATTAGGAGAATTTCGGTACTATGATAAAGATGTTAAAAAATGAGAACTTATACGCTAGGTACAGTAAATGTTATATTTTTATGGAACAAGTATAATTTTTGGGGCATCTTAAAATATGAAAGGGGATACTTATGATCCCTTTAAGAACTGAGTGGTTGAGGAATGGCCAAGAACAAATTTTTTGGTAGAGATATGTACTTTGCCTATAATGTTTGGCACTATTTGTGACTGGTGAGAAACATATCATGATTACCAAACTCATTAAACAAAATAACTCAGAACGATGTAATGTTTTTATATATTGATGAATTTAAAGAGAGATACAAGTATTTGAATAAGTGTCTAATAATTATACACGTACTCACAATAACCACCTATGTGGAATGATTTTTTCACTACAATGATGATATAAAGAAGGGTATGGGTTGGTTCCTCATTAAAAATGATTAAGTGGTAGAATATTCCCCTTGAGAATTGAAGATACATGAGAAAAACTATCTAATGAATGATCTAGAGTTAGTTGTAGTTAATATTCATTGATGATTTAGTGGAATTATATATATAGGGAATTTTTACCTTTATAATAATCATAATAACCTCAATTATATATTCACAGAATCATCTCAACATGTTCCAATAATTGTTATTAGAGTTTTTTTCTGGATTATGACTACTCAATATATTATCATATAAGTAAGTGTAATAAATTGGTAGAATCTTTAAGTATAAATAATCTAGAAACCTTATCCTTAATAATTTTTTATAAGGATACAATACTTTTAGATATAAAAAGGATGAAAATTGGAATCATAATGGAAGTAACATAATCCAAAATTGATCAAATGATATTTTATCAATCCATTCAAGAGAAGATTAAGAAATTTTAAAAGGGTTATTTGGATATATAAAATAAGGAAAATTATATTATAAAAGGGATAACCTTATAATTCATCATTTATGAAGGAGAAGTTGTGATATTTTGGACATGGCTATGTGTACTATCAAATCATGAGATAAAGAATGTTGTTATTAACTAATACTCATAGCTCAACATTCTTTATCCACCCTCGAATCATAAATATTTATAGATATGTATGAGTGAACTGCTAGTTGAATATGGAAGGGATGGTTGGAATGTGATGCTAAATGGAATTGACCTTTCCCTTGAGTATCAAGATGGATCCTTATGAAACCATTTATGGTAAAAAAATCATAACACTCATGTTGTGGGATAATTATGATGAATGTTATATATTAGGTCATGAAATTGTTTAATAAATGGCTGGGAAGGTCAATTCCATTTAGCATCACATTCGAGTATCTCATAGTTGATATAATTGTTATGTTAATAACCATCAATGAGACCAGGAATTTAAGTTTGGTCATAAATTTTTCAACTTTATATCTCTATGGAAAATATTCATGAGGTTTGGGAATAAGGGAAATCTAAGTCCAAGACACATCATCCTCTTTCATATTCTTGATCACATTAGAGTGGTTTCCTATTAATAATAACTCTCAGTAAACCTATCTAAAAAACATGACATATTCTATGTATCCCTATTAAGTATATATATTCCAAACCCCTTACTTGTAATAAATTTAGAGGTGGTATAATTGTAGAATTATATCTCTTTCAAGGAATAACTATTCAAGATCATGGATCATAGAGACAATTTTCAATGAAACAAGACAACTCACCTCTTCAAAGTTCATTGGTAGAACCATAAGTTTGAAGAAGCAACATGGGATCCCGATGATGTAATAAAATTGAATCACCCTTATCATTTTTCATCTTTGTGTATAAAATGAAATGTTGAAGGTGAAATTTATTAAAGGGGTAGAATTTATTGACCCAAACTTTTATAAATGAAATTTACCATATGAATATATTAATGTGTTATATGTATTGATATAAATACATAATAAAAGAAGAAGAAAACTTATTGGAATGTTGAATAAAAAATTTTGCCATGACTATTGGGAATTATAAATGTTAGTAAAATAACTATTTTAAAATTAATATTATAATTATTATACATAAAGTTTAATAATGAAAATTAATTTTTTTGTACGGTAGAAACAATGGCCTTAAATAGTATAATCATGACTTAGGAAGCTCGTTTATCTGAGCATGGAAAGTAGGTATCAATTTTGGGGTTCGTATTTGACCTAGACATGGAAAAACATCAATATGTGAGTCTTGAGAGGAATTGTCTACAAGAAAAGTTCATGTTACTCAAAATCTCTGCTAGATAAATGTAAGTTGAACAACTCCATGGGAATACCACTAGTTCACTCCTTACCAAGAGGGAATATGTGCATGTAATAAGGGGTAATATATCTAGGGAATATGTGGTTCTAATGTGTAAATTCTTTTAGAACTGAAATGGTGTTTACTACAATACCATATTATTGTTAATATTTACGGGTGAAAATAGATAAGAGTGAAATTTAGGATTTTTGGGTATCATAATTAATAAACATATAAAGAATTTTTATCATAATAAAATTAAATAAAAGTTTTACATATGATGAAATAAACATGTGACATAAAAAAATCATAATACAATTTTTTGGGAAAATATATATGATTTATTTTCATTAAAATAATTTTTTATTATAAATTTAAAAGATTCAAAAAAAAATTCAATTTAAAAAAATTGTTTGGTGAATTAATATTTATTTTCATAAATATGATATTATAATTTTATAAAACCATAAGTAATTTTTGATAGTGTATGGAATTAGATAGTGTTATAAAACGGTATTTTTAAAAAATAAATATTTTATTTAAATATTAAAATTCCCATATTTAGAAAATTATTTTGATAAAATGGATATAATATTTTGAATTAGTATTTCAAATAAATTATGGTGGAATATTTTAATTTTTTTTAAAATAAAATACATAGGTGAAATAGTAAAATACAATATAAGTACCGTATTTTTTAATTGTATATATGTATGAATTTTTTAGGTTTAGATAATTTGTATGGATTTTTTATTGGACCCCTTACTGTATAATCATAATACCCTTACAATTTAATCACAATATGCGTCACTTTTTGATGAAATAGTATTGTATTCTATTATTTTTTCTAAAACACCCTCCCTATGCCAATACAAATACAACCCTTTACTAAAACAATTATCCACCACTTAGATTGACTAATATATTCCCAAATATATTCCCAAAATAGTTCTTATTTCTCAATATCCTTGGTCTTATCAAATTACTAAACTATGAGGCCTTAAGTTGTATCTTAAAAGTGAACATCCAAAGGAAGATGTAATATTCTCAATTGAATTATCTAAAATTATTTTCTTCTTATACCTCATCAAATATATTATATCCATGATAGTATGATAGAATCATTATTATTAATATACTAAAATTTTATTTTATTATTATAATATCCATTATCCAACCTTCTCTCAATCTATTATAAAATGAAAATGATGTTCATATTATTATTGGTCATCCGCCTCCTGGAACATCATTTTTCATTTTTCACCACCTCCTTTATGGAAACATAAACTTCACATGTTATTGTTAAGAAAGAGTTAAATTAGTATATTTTATTTATATTCATAATGTGTAATGGATAAATGGTAAATAAAATTAAAAGGAAACAAAATAATCTTTTCATGGTCATAAAAATAGCCTGAATAAACTAACCATATAAAAAATAATTATACTAAATGTAACATGACTATATTTTAATAATTATGGATAAATGTGACCATTTATACTCTGAGAATTATATGAAAATAATTTCATCATAATTATCGATTTAGAGAAAGTTTTGAAAACAACTTTTATAATTATCTACAAACTAATACGACCTCAGAACCATGAAACAAATAAACATGAGGTAGTGAATATAGACATGATATCTCAATAAAATAATTATAAAATAAAATAAAAGACTAATAATAAATTTAATATATAAGAAAAATATTATAAATAACATTTTTAATTATATTAATTTGATTATTCAGGGAGTTTTCTGAACATACTAAATTAGTCAAGGACCTGAGGTAATGGATCTCTTGAACCACCCTCATTTCTTTTAGGTTATGTATTTTCTTTATTTTTATCATATTGGCACTATATTATTATTATTTAATTATTAAAAATTAAATATATATATATATATATATGTTCCTTACATATATATATGGATTACATTATATATAATTCTGAAGGACCCTGGGACACCATGAGAGGGGAGGGGTAAATCAGAGTGACCACTTTTTCTTTTAATGTGACGGATCTTGTTCCCACGTTGGTAGGAACTTGTTGAACCTGTATGATGATTATGATTAGAAAGCAAACATTCACATGAACAGAGAAGACACAACCCTTTTTACTTGGTTCACCACTAAGGGCTACGTCCAAGGAGTATACGCCGACAGGTTGTCGGTCGTACCAAAATCCACTATGCTTCACTAGCTGTAGACTACAAAAGTTCGGGTAATGTCACTCTGTCCCAGGCTCACTGCCTTTACAAAGGTTCAGGGATAGCTCACTGCTTCCCTCGGGTTACTCCCATTGACTCCCCCTGGCTCACTGCCGTTGGTGAAGTCCTACTCAGTTTATAGACGTAAAGGTCTCTTCATCATTTGCATAAGAATGCATCCTTTGTAGTAAGTAGATGCTCTATTGAAGTCCGATTCCCACCAGAAAAAGAATTTCACTTTTCCTTGAATGTATTGGGTAGTCTCCCGGCTTTCGTGCAGCTCCAAACTGACCGGCGGGCTTCAGCAAAACCTGGCGTGCTTCTCCAAGCCAGTCGCACAAGTCCCAATACGGCGCGCAAGTCCAAACTGGAGCGCAAGTGTCACCAACACACCTGCGCGACACTTCCTTCCCTGACTACAAACATGCGCGGTCCACTTCCTTTCTCTCCCAAACCGCCTTGGGCGCACAACCAACAACCGGCGCACAAGCTCTACTTGCGCGACCAAACTACCACCTACGCGGCTCAACCACCTGCGTGACGAGAGCTCGAACAATATCTAAGTCTTGAACTCCATCCGGAAATGATGAGGGGTGGTCCAGTATTTATAGGCAAACTGGACCCCCTACGCGGAGGTGCACAAGTCCCTCATTGGTGCGCAAGTCTCGTCTCCCGTAACTTCTGTCACGCATCTCACTTGCGCGACCCTCTTTCCTTAGCCAAATTTTGAAGTTATGTTCTTGGAAAACAATAGGTGCATAAGACTGAATCCTTCTAGGTACCAGTGTGCAAGTTCTTTCACGACGCTCAGATACACTTGCGCGGCCTAACCAACACTTGCGCGACCCTTATCCCTTTGCCATATTTTGATGTTCTGATTCTCAAAAACATATGGCGTGCAAGTTTCCTATCCTCCATGACATCGGCGCGCAAGTCCCATTTCCAAAAACACTTTGCTTTATTGGCCGATTTTCAGGCCCAAAAATTTGGCAAACACTGGGAAACGACGCCACCTTCACTATTATTGTCTGCTTGAACTATATGATCTCTTTGCTGGTGCACATTCTGAACTTCCACTGAGGATTGACAACAAACACAAACAGTATGCCAAATCATGCTTAGAAGACCCTGGTTCCAACAAATTTTTGGGGATAATATATGTTCTTCGTGTTCCCTCTTCAATTCATTCTTTTAAGAAACCCCATTTAAAGGGAATCTGTTTATTGATAATCTCTTTTCATATACCAATACATCTAATGTTTTTAAAATTTAAATGTTTTTAAAAAATAATTTTTTTTGTGGAAAACCATATAGATTAATTATTTTTAAAGGAAAATATTGTGATCTTACCCCCTTTATATACTTGTTAGCATTTTTCTTGCAACACTAATTAAGAGGTTAATCTACTAACATACCTCTCCACTCTTTCTATGTATTCATTTCACTAGAATTTATTACCATGACTTATGATTATTTTTGCATTTATGAATATCCATGAATTATTTAATGCATTATTTAATGGGACTATTTATGATATTTCATTTGGTTATTCTCTATGACAATATTATGTAACTCATTTTCTTTTCATGGGTTTTCTTATACTAATTCCCTATATATGATTCATTATGTAAAACACATATTCATATAAAATATTTGAATATTATGGGTGGAAATATAATTATAAATCCCCCAATTCATTGAGTAATATTTTCATCTAAAAAGATACCATGTATGGTGCACAAGCAGCAAGCATAACACACAATGTTATGTTATCCAGATAGTGATCCATGACTTATGATTATGATGTCATGTTTTATGTTTCTTCCAAATTCCTACAGTTACATGATCATATTAAATCATCTTATTCATTCCATATTTTATGTGAACATATATAATTCTTCCCTTTTATGTTATCATGATTTTCCTCTTATCTAATTTATATTACATTTCATCTATATTTACTTTGATTATTCCCTTACTCAGATTTATAGATCACCCTTATAATTTATGTATTTCCCTAGGGTATCCTTTATAGTAATAAAAGATTAATGGGATTTGTAATCACTTTATATATAGTTAAATATTAATATTTTTTGTTTAATTTGATGTTTTAGGTATATAATATACAAAAGACACCAGACCTCAAAATTTATGGGTTGTATTATATGGATCATTATGTTAAAAATCATAAAATAAAATGTATAAGATACTCCAGTTTCCATATATAATCTTAGTTTTATAACATAAAATAACATATAAATAACTAAATCAATATAGAACATTAGAGAAAGTTTAAGGATTTAAAGTTTATTGTTATCAATAAATGATATAATATATCAACATGACATAACCAAATGATACCTATGAGAAATATTCATATAAAAATATCCATTGAATGGTATAATAAATAAACAATAATTTTCAAACAAAATACTTGGGGAGACTCAATAATAAAATTTAGGACCCACCGTAGACTAGTCACCCAACAAACATCTAGCTACACCAGCAAAATCACCTGTATAACATATTACCTAAAAGTGAAACATGAGAGTATGCATGTGGATTTGAGTTCCATTGTAGGGTGTAAGAAGAACATATTAATTGAGAACCATGAATTTTTCTCCTCATATATGTCAGAATATGTAGTTTAGGTATGAAAAGGAAAAATAAACAAGCAGCACACAAGAATGTATATCGGGTCACCGTGTGATAACCAAGACACTTGAACACACCAACATCATCCAAATCTGGAAATAACATTTATCAAATCCATCAAAAATTGGAATCCCATAATAATAAGGGAAAAAATATCCATATACCTAGTTTCATAGTATAATAATCTTCCCTAAATAACATTGAAACCCATCTTGCACCTATGTAACTATCGTGAAAACATTTGAAGTGGATCATAGGGAGGGTGAAACATAGAAAAGCTATTACATGGGCCAAACCACCAATATGGGGTTGGTCCCATGGCTATGTTTCATATACAATAATTTAATCCTACTGAGGGATTAATATAGATAGCATTACACACATCCAAATCCCAAAAAATATGAAGGTATCCTAGCTAATCCCATGTGTCCTGAGAATTACAAGATGTGATATGAGGAGAGCATAATATATCCAACCTCTCACACAAGTAAAATCATCCCCTCAGAGTAAGGTCCCATAGTTATCTCATTTATAAATTAAGTGGATCCTATAAATTTTTTAACATACTGAATCACTCTTATGATCAAACCCACCAATATAAGGTAGGTCTCATGGCCAATGTCATATCACCTATGTTTTGTGGCCCAATAAAAACTTCTAGTGGTCAAAAATAATATGCACCTTGGTTGTGTAACTATACACCATGATCCCTATGTCTCCATGCCATAGCTTAACCTATCTAAAAACATAGTGTGAATATAAAAATTAATTAGGGCAGAAAATCCCACCCTATCTCTCAACTAGCTACTAATCCACACATACCACGTTACTACAGGATAATATATAATTGCTCAATATTTCCCACCCGAATAAAATATCATTCACGTGTTCATCTCATAGATAAAAAATCATAAGAACCAAGACATAATGAAACTAAATACCTTAGAAAATAATTATTCTATAAGCTTACCTCACTGGTTATACTAGGCCATACTCTACTATAATGCCTCTCAATAGTAACACCTAACCCTTCTAGTTTTTAAGAATCACACAATATATCCGACTAAAATCACTAGAACCCACCAAGGTTATTTAGTGTGTAATTAATCCACAAATTCCATTCCAATACTTCTCAAACACCAAGTCTGAAAAGGTTATAAGAGGAATTAAACACTTCCATATTCCCTTAAAAACACTTTATAGTGGGTAAAAAGTCAAGATAAGTGCTCACCATGCAATATAAATTAAAGGAATCAAAGACATATATATTTTATTGACCCACCAGTGTGTCATATAATTACATAAACCCACTATGTAATATGTCACTTCCACAACTAAAGAATAAAGTTAAGGCCCATAACCTATAATGTATTAATCACTCGTAAGTGTAAGATCTATCCCAATAGAATCCATATCACAATCAATCTACCCTTATTAAGTTGTTACAAGGGTATAGGGATATATCAAGAGCCTTATCATAAAATTATCATATCCTTTTACTCATTGAAATCTGTACCTAATTCCCTCACCAGATGATAGGCCATTTACCCTCATATTTGGACTCAACTCAGGCTATTAGAAATTAATTTCACAAATCAAGAACATTATAGGGACCATTAAGCCCAACTACAGGCCATGTATTATGGAGTTATATCCACTAAACAACAATAAAATCACCAAACAAATCATGGGAATCAAAATTCACTCCTAATTGGATTTTCCCTAGCCTATCACACCTCTTGAGACTCACCTAACCCCTACAGAATTCTCAAACCAAGAACCCAATACATGTGCATGTTAATTAAACACAAACATATGAAATGTAGTGAAATATGAAAAGAACCCTCTATATTAATACTATAGGAGTTTACTCTCCTGATATCAATACCTATATTTAACATCATATATCTTAAATTATTAAACCAAGGAAATCAACACTAAAATGATATTTACATTAAATTAATAGAAAATATCATGAAATTAAAAGAGAGAACCTAGTGATAACCTTAGTCTCACTAAGGTAATAGTCATAATTTGGATGTCCCTTTGATCTGTTGAGAGAAAACTTCATGGTGTTTGTTAGAAGAGGAGAGGTATATTGGAGAATAGAGGGGGAGATAAAGGATGTTATCCTCAAATAGAAACCAAAGGGGAAGGTATCTCCCTTAAAAATAAAAATTTAAAACAATTTTTTTAAAACCCTCCTAACTGCCACATGTTACTCAATTAGAGTCCACTAGATATATAACTCTCTACTAGGGAATCTTGTATTCTAGGGGTCTCACCAGGTACCTAGTATACTCTAACCAAGTACTCATTGGTTTTGATACTTATGAAAGTAGGCTTAAAACCCCACAATCCCCTGCCCAATGCTCCCCAAAACCACCAAACACCCAAAACACATAAATATATCCCCTAGAAGTTTCCTAGATAATTGAATTATAACATAATCCCAAATTATAAAAATAACACTATACTGAAAGTCAAAATTTAAATTCCAAAACAATTATCTAAACTATAACAACATTAGTAATTAAAAACTCCCCACAATGGGGATTATTGTCCCAAGTAAGAATTTAGATTAATCTTTAGATGATAGATTTATCCCTAAGAACTTAAAATTGCTATTAATATTTGGTACTAATATGGATTCCACCTAATAATATATAAATTATATATATACACACTCATTTTTCTAGAAAAATTTTTATTTGATCCCCAATATGCATCCTTCATTTCTTGAATTACACATCAAACACAAAACACATATTTATATGCCCAAATTTACAAAAATAGTGAATAAACTCTCAAATGAATTGATTTTATTTAAATTAATACAATCCCACTGCAATATATACTCCTATTTCTAAACATTAGTGACATTGTGTAACCACTTGAGCTTCATCGTGCCCAACCATCATAACATCAGTTCAAAATGTTAATCCTTAGAACCTATACACGTGTAAAAATATATTTCAATAAACTCAAGAACAAACTTGATAATTGTTTATTCTCTAGTCAATTATATTTTATATAGGGAAAATTTAAAATTTTCCTTGAGTACTAACATACTCAATACTTGGTCTACATGCAGCCCAATCACCTGATGCAAACACAAATTAGTTTCATAGTGAACTGGACACATAAACCATCATTGATGAATCCTAAAATCTATTATTTCCCCAAATACATATATAAATAATTATACTAATATCCATTAAATCTAGAAAGAGTCATGCAACTATGAATAGTGATCCTAATTTCATAAAGAAAACCCCCTATTGAAGTAGCCAATTAGATGCTCCCTGTTATGGTATTTTTTATACCTATCCGCCCCTAATACTAATAATATACAAGTATTTTCCCACATTATTCATTCTTGTAGAAACCATGATATATTATAATTTCCTTCAGATCCCGAGAGGTTACTCTATTCCAAATAGAAATTACCTGACTAAGCAGAACCTCATCCACTACCCCAAATCATCAACATGCCCCAACATCCGATGGACTTGTCACACATTATCCATATAACCAAATCCAAATTGACCCAAATTGAATAATTTCACTATCACCCACTATCCCATAACACCTTTTATAATAGAACTTTCTCCCCATGAAGTGTCTTGAATTTTATATAGAGTCCAAACTAACTTAGTTGAGACATCCCTTAAAATCATGATACAGGGAACTTTAACTCAAGGAAGTACTATATTCCTTCTTTAACCAACCTTTAAGGATTCCATAGAACCACCAAAATCTATTAATAATAAATGCACCACTCCATAATTAATGACTCATAACCCTCCAAGACATCCTAGGTTTACTTCTGAAACTGACCGATTTTATCCACCATCTTTCTCTTATCGTGAAACCACCATGAGGGTTCAAATTTTTATAACCTATCCACTCATAAGATATTTTACTAAGGAAATAGGTATCAAATAATTCCTATCATGTATTTTTATCTTCCATCAATATACCCTCATAATTATTATACCTTAATGATTCATTTAAATACTCAAGGTCCCTCACACCCTTAAATCCAATAACATAAAGTTATATTAAATATACCTCACTAGCACATCATATCAGCTTGATCCAAAATTCCATCATGATTCACATAGTATTCACCAATTTATTGAATAAAAACTATCATCACCTATAAATAAGGATATAATTTGGTTTTAATTCAAAACTACAAGGTATACATCTCACCTAACCATTTCTAGAATTCCAGTGCAGCCTTAGGAAGCACAAGTTTTAACTTCACATAAAAAAATCCAAAAAACTTGACTAAAAATTTCCAAATCATAAATATATATCAAAATAAACCACAAATGATATTATCATATTGTATTACATTATCCTACACACTTATCACATCAAGCAACCCACTTAGTTACCCAAGGAAAATGAGGAAGAACCAACTCACCCAGCTATAAAGCATGTGAGGCTCAACTATCCCTCCAAAAACCACAGTAAATTTCATTGTAAATTAATTAAATAACATATTATTATTATTTAAATATAAATTATACATTTATATACATTATAATAATATTTTTTATTTTTCATTCAAAAGGAAATATTTTTTATTTCTAACCAAATTGGATTTTCATGCATTATATGAATATATTTAAAAATGTATTTACAATTATAGATTTTTAATTTATAAATTATCTAAACTTTTAAATTCATAAAGTAAAAATTATTTGATTTTGAATTTTTGATAATTTTTTGATTTTTTTTATTTTTCTTGGAATAATGAAAATTTCAAATTTTTATTAAAAATTGTCTTTTCATTTCAAGTATTTAAGAATATTAAAATTTTTTAAGATGGTTTAAAAGAAAATATACTTCAATTATAATATTAATAGTAAAATTATGGTCATTATAATCAATTTTATACTCTATTTTGGTATAAAAAATTTTTATACATAAAAATTAATTTGCATTAAAAATCATTTTTCATTGTGTTTTATGGGATCAATTTTAAATTAAATTATGATATTTAAATTAATTTTATTTCATAAAATGTAATTTATATTTGTAATAATAATAATTAATATTATTTAATATGATAAACTTAATTTTTGTCATAATTAATAGAACAAATAGAAAAAATTGGTTACCATGATTAAGGTTAAAACAGGTTTACAGGGGGTTAAACTAAAGTGATATGGGAAATAATGACCTAAGAACATATATAAATTATATTTTTTGGACATATTTACACCCTATATCATCTAATACTTTAAAATGCTCAATTTTGTATCAATGTTTTGTGAATAATACATTAATATATTTTAATCTTTTTAAAATTCCAAGTGTGTATTCTCCCCCACTTATAAAATTATACCCAATATTCTCTCCTTTATAAACATAAAAACTATATTTTTTCTGACAATACCTAACAAAATACCTTATTTAAATCCCTTAAAATTTATTAGAGGTTCTAGTTTTATTTTAAAATTAATATATTAATTTTCTAGTTATAAACCTTAAGGGGTAGTTTGAAGAAGATGTATTTTTACTAACTAAGAGTTTTTGTTTTATTTATTCTCCTACCTCCAAAAAATATTATTCAAAAAAGTTGAAATAATAACACAAATATCTTAAATATATTGATATGTTGTTTTTTTAATTTAATCACCTATATTTATCTCCATATTCCATAAAATGTGAAATAAAACCATCGTTCGTGTGTACAAGGGCCTACAACCTCACGAGCCGATTTAATTTCTTTCCATTGTTGCCTCCAAAAGTTAGTTACATTGATCAATTTAATGTGTATATATGATTTTCATTGAACAATTATCATTAATAAAATATAATATATCATCTATTTTCATATCTTTCCTTCCATTGAAAAATGATAAAGTCGTTTTTCTATAGGTGTGGATTACCACCTCCGTGAAGTGATCAAATTTTTATCTCATCAAAGCATCACATGACTAGTATATGTATAATTATTTAAATACATAATATGATATTTATTATATAATCATCAATATATAATTATAAAATTATAGTTACCTTCTTTATCATGTTCTTTTTGAAAAATGGAAATGTTACTCATGAAAACATACAACCTACCATCTCTATGATTGTAATATAATTCATTTTTCATAACCAACATTCATGGTATGTTTTAAAAGTATAATTTATGTATAAAAATGATGATTGTTTCATTGTTATTATTCTATAGATGATGGAATAATGACTTCATTGACGATATTCAACCCACTGAAGTCATTTTGGACATATGAGTCAAATATCATCAATACATCTGATGTGAACAGAATTAATTAAGTAATTAAATATAATATGGTAATAATTAAAATAAATGTCATAATAAATTTGAAATATGTTCTCAATAAATTAAATAATTAACATAAGCTTTTTATTCATGAATATAAATAATTTAAATGATGCGTTTGAATCAAATAATGGAACACCAAAACATAAAGACTTAATGTAAATGTTTTCAATATTTATTTTAAAAATAAATTCCTTCAATGTTCATATTCTTAATAATAATTTTTATATGTATTTATATGGATGAAAATGAATTTTAAAGTATAATTTATTCCCCATTTAGATTTACTAAAAACATTCCAAAGGAATGTTTTTACATATTTTATATAGAATTTTTTGATATTATTTACAAAATGAAAAATGAATGTTAAAGTTTAAATTATATAGGAAAAATGAATTTTATTTCCTCCAAAAGTATTATTTTATATTTTTATTCATTTAAAATATTTCATATTTTCTTCAAAAAACCATTTTGTCTCTTTTTTGGGGCATTTTAGTTTTGAAAATGGGTTTTCAAATTAAAAGGGTATTTCAATTTACAAAAAATGTTTAGAATATGGATTCAAAAGTGTCTTTTAAGGGTTTTAAGATAAAAAGGTGAATAAATAAATTGTTTTATTCTTGATTTGTTACATGAAAATTATAGATGAATATTAAAGATCGTGATACATCTTATATGATGGGTGATCCCAATACAGCTTATTCTATGGGTGAGCCCGATACCGCTTATACGATGGGTGTGCATGATATAGATATCCAATGAATTGGGTAATGTTATTTATTTTCAAAGGAATGAATAAGGGAGTTAACAAGATAGTTTTTTCCTATGTATTTAACTTGGTTCTAGTTATCTCTTTCATGGTTTATGAATAAAAATCATTAAGTTTCCAAAAAGGGTTTATATTTTCTTGTTATGGGGTTTAAAGGTTTTCATATAGAATAAGGCATGTGTTTTTCGTATGATTATGATTTATTTCATATTATCAAAGAATATTTTGATAAAGGTAATAATTTTGTGAATTTACATATGATTCACTCAACTAAAAAAATTATAATTTTATGTCCCTTATTGATATTTTGTACTCAACACACATTGTTAAAAGTTTTTCTCAGGGTTTAAGGACGAGTAAGAATAAATATGATTTCATGTTGAAATTTGTTATGTTTTTCATGAAACGAAAACATGTTTGACTTTAAATGTTTCATAATGTGGTAAAAATGTATACATAGTAGAAGTTTTCTCTTTATAATAAAATGGTTTGTTATGTTAGGGTTATGACCGATTTATCTAAAAAATGAGACCCAAATGATCTTTGGGAATGAAATAAATTGACTTCTATTCTAAAAGAACTAGTTTATGTAATTTTTAAGTTTATTTCCTTATCGTTGGTATCATAAAAAAGATTAGATAATTTTATAGGTTAGGATAATATAATTAAATTCCTTTAATATATGCTAATTTATTATTATCAGGATATATGATTTAAATATAACAATATTGATTCATCTAAACTATGTATGATAAGAATGTTTTTTTGATGAAATAGGGATGCTAAATTATAATGGAACTAAGAGGATAATATTCTTCCAAATCAGAAATCTATAAAGTATGTAATTTAAAAATTTCATTTTTTTAGTGATAGATCAGTTAATTCGGGATATAAATGGTGGTGGAATCCAAGTCAGAGGGAAATATGATTTACCCCAGAGGAACATGTCGATAGATGAACATTTCGTAAAATAACAACCTTAAACATTTGGTGTAACTTCATATTTAGTGGTAGTTGAAGGTTGGATCAAAACTCTATAAATATTCTTTGAAGTTATTGTATGTTAATAAATTTAAAAGAAAACTCTTACCATTTATCATTTTAAAGGTGAATTTGATTGGTAGTCGATGTTTTTAAATAATACTATAGAGAGAGATGATCTTGTTTCAATCGAATGGTATAGATTTAATAATATGTATTTAGAGAAATATTTACCAAAGGTTGTTCGACATGGTATGGAGATATAAGTCTTGAAATTATGTCAAGAGGAAGATTCATTAGATTTATATGAAGAAGATTTTACAAGTTCTTCCCGGTATGAACCAAATTTATTTTGGGAATTTAACAGTGGTATTATTATATTTTAGTTAGGATTGAAAAAAAGTCTATGATGATAATTAACCTCATGAGAAATTAAAATTTATGAGAAAGTTGTTCATTATGTTGATAATGTTTTGGTGGAGAAAACTTTTGTGCCTCATGATGATAATAGTAAGAAGTAGTGAATGTGGAAATAATAGAGAAGAAATCAATTGATAAATATATAGGTAAACTAGAAACATGTTCCAAGTGTGTTAAAAATCAAGGAATTATTGATAGGATTTTGAAACTGTTACTGGTGTGGAAATTTTTTCCGTAGGGAAAATAACTACAAGAAAATAATCATGACAATCCTAAATGGGGGAAATATGGAAAACAAACACTGAGATGTGTTAATTACAATGAATAGGAAAATTATGAAAACATGTTTCTAATGTTAGTTTCTCGGGGTATAAATCAACAAGATCAAAAAATGTGTGGAAAATGGTTTTAAACTATTAAGGTTGATGTTGGACCCTATATTGAAGTAGTAAAAGGTGTGTTACTTGTTTATTTGAATTATTCCAATACACTTTTGACTCTGGATCATTGAATTCATTCATTTCTGATATATTTTCAAATATAATTTGAATATAATTTGAAGAAAAGAATAATTAACTTTTGGTGAAAATTTAGGTGGAATTATTAATGAAATCAAGATTTATAAGAATCATCCAACGATCATCGATGAGATGGAAATTCTAGTAAATATTGTTTAATAGCATATAGTGGAGTTTGATTTTATTTTGTGTATAGACTGGCATTGATTTTATTATGATAAGATAGACTACAGAGCTAAGAAAGTTGTATTAAATGATTTCACATATTTTATAACATATCAAGAAGTTAATAATTTTATTAGATAAGGTTGTGAAATATACCAATATCATGTTGTTGAAAAAAAAAATTAATTGTATAGATTAGTGATGTGCCCAAAGTGAATGAATATATGGATGTATTTCGTGATGATTTTTTGGTTTTGTTCTTGATTGATAGGTTGAGTTTACTATTGAATTAATACATAATGCTGATAAAATATCAAAACATCCTCATCGAATGTATTAACTAGAAATTTTTTAATTAAATAATAAATTTAAATATTTTCTTGATAAAGGATTCATTCATCACCATGGTATTAAACTCTTTTATTTGTTTAAATGAAAGATCATCCAATGATACTTTACACGGATTATAGAGCCCTAAATAACTTCATTATTATTAAAAAGTATCCTTTACCTCATAATATTTATTTGTCTAATTAGCTCCAGGGAGCATAATAGTTTTTAAATATTGATCTCAAGTTCTTGTACCATCATTTTAAGATGAGGAAGCAAGACGTTCCAATGATATTATTTCAAACTAGCTATAGGCATTTTGAGTTTGTAGTTATGACTATTAGGTTTCATAATAAAATATATGTATTCATGGATCTTATGAATAAAGTTTTCTTAGAATATTTAGATAAATTTTTAGTTTTTTTATTGAATATATTTTAGTATATTATAAAATTAATGAAGACCATGAAAGACACCAAAGGTTTTTTTTAAAACCAAAAAATAAAATAAGCTATATGGAAAATTTAGTAAATGTATATTTTGATGGTGAAAAATTTATTTCCAAGGAAATATTATTTATAAAGATTGAATAACTATTAACCCTACTAAAACTAAAGTTATTAAATAATATACATGACCTAAAATAGTCATATAGATTCACAGTTTTCTTGGTTTATTGGGTTCTGACCTTCGGTTTTCTAAAATAATTGCTCGATTATCAAGACCACTAACTAAGATAACTTTAAAAGGATTTAAATTCATCTATAAAATAGTTTGGTGATTGTTTCTACGAATTGTAAAAAATATTGGTGAATGGTTTAGTTTTGTCCCTTTTCTATAGAAATAGTTAATTTTTCATCAAGAATGATGCTTCATTGATGGGACAAGGTTGTGTTTTGATGTATAATGACCAAGTAATTACTTATTCTTCATTTAAAATTAATCCTTATGAGTTTAATTATCCTACACATGATTTGTAACTACCTATTGTGTTTTTTTCTTTAAAAAATTTGTGGAATAATTTATATATAGTAAAGTGTGATGTATATTTTGTTCATAAATGTTTGAAGTATAAATTCACTCATAAGTATCAAAACATGATGAGGAAAATATAACATGAACTAATTAAGGATTATGATTTGAAAATTCATTGGAATCTTATAATAGAAAACAAATTAGTAAATTATTTGATTCAGAAATATAATATTATATTAACCATGTTACATTTAGAATATAACTCATTGGTTAATTATTTGATGAATTTGGCACTAAAAATTATGCATGCAAAAACTTCCTTTGATTTTTTATGGTTATAGTGTGATTAATATTGTTAGAATGAATTAAAATTCTTAGAAAGAGAATAGCTGTTTATACGAATAGGTAGAATCTGTTAATAAGGGTAACTATCAAGAGTTTAATATTGATAATAATGTGTTATTAGATCCGTAAATAGATTATCTGTGCCTTTTTGATTCCTAGTTGAAGAGATAATTACTCAATAAAGGTCATAGTTACCTATTTTCCATTCATCCTAAAAGAAATAAGATGCACATAGACCATCAAGATTATTACTAGTGGGAAATAATGAAAATAGATATTGTTGAATTTACCATGAAATATTTGAATTTTAAATAGTTTAAATTAGATTGAATATTATTAAAGGTGATTATTCAGACTTTACTAGTGCTATAATAGAAATAGGAAAATATATCCATGGATTTTGTGGTGGATTACCAAATTTGTCTTGAGGTCATAATGAAATTTGAGTTATTATTGACCAATTAACTAAATCTACACATTTCCTTACCATTCATGATACTATGTTTCTATAAGCTTTATCAATTTTACCTTAAAGAGATAGTCAGGTTACATGGAGTTCTTATCTCCAATGTGTCTGACTATGATCTGAGATTCAGTACTAATTTTTTTAAAGTCCATTAAAAGTATTTGGGTACTAAATTAAATTTTATTACATAATTTCATCCAAAATCTAATGGATAGCTCGATTGAGAGATTCAAACCTTGTAAAGTTCCTTGAGATTTTTCAACAGATTAATAGGTAAGTTAGGATCAACATATTTCATTAGTTTATTTTTTTTATTTTAATAGTTTTCATTCCAGTATATAGATGGCCCTATTTGAGGCTTTATATAGAAAGTGGTGTTGGACTCTATCTTTTTTGGAATATTTATGTGAAATGAATATTTTGGGACAATATTTGGTAGAATATATGATTGAGAAGTTTAATATGATTCAATAACATATTTGGATGGAAAATATCAAGAAGAAACTTTATATGGATAATTGGAGGAAAGGTATTTATTTCAAGGTAGTTGATCATGTTTCTTTAAAGTATCTTTGTGGAATAGTGTTATGCATTTTGGTAAAAAGTAATATTTAGTCAATAGTTCATTGAAACATATAAAATCCTTGAGAAATATGGATTGGTTACTTATCAAGTGGCCTTTCCATAGAGTTTATCTCAGGTACATGATGTGTTTCAAGTTTCATTGATAAGAAAAAAATGTGCTAATTTCATCTCATGTTTTGGTCCCTAATGTAGTTCTGTAGGAAGAAAAACTCAATTATATGTAATAGAATATTCAAATTATTGACCACAAAGATAAGGTGTTATGGAATAAGGTGATTAACCTAGTTAATTGTTTTTTGGAAAACCCATATGGATGAAGAAGTAACATGGGAATCAAAAACTCATACGAAGGAAAAAATATCCCCACTTTTTTATGTAATGAATGAAATTGCGATGATAGAATTTTTAAAATGGGAAATAATGTAAAAACCCTTGTAAAGTTAATAGTAAATCAATTTCATTATTTATTATAATTCATTAATTAAATATTTTACAATGATTTTCATTATTATAATATATGGTAATTTTTTAGTAAAAGGGAAAAAATATTTATTTCTAATTGAATTACGGTTTTAGAAATTTAATGGTTTTATTTAAAATATTTATTTAAAATTATATAATCATAATTTGAAAAATTGAGTTAAATTTTTAGTTCATTATGTCAAATTATATTAGGATATAATGTTAAAATAAAACAGAAATGTTTGATTTTTCAATTAAGAGTGAAAAATATTTATTATAATTAAAAACTATCTTTTCACAACTATAATTTAAAAAGTTATATTTTGTTTTAAAATAGATTAAAAGAAAAATTAGTCCATTTATATTATTAATAATTTTATTAAGTTTAATGTAATCTAGATTATACTTGAGGTTGGTATAAAAACATCTGTATACATAAAAGGGGTTTTAAACCATTTTTTCATCATGTTTTGCATGTTTAATTTAAAATTTTATTATAACAATTTTATAAAATAAATTTTATAAAATTGGTTCTTTATTTTTTATTAGAATAATTAATATTATTAAATATAACCAAATTATTTTTTGGTCATAATGAATAGGAAAGATTTGTTACAATAGTTAAGGTTAAAACAGGTTTATTGGGGGTCAAACTAAAAAGATAAAGGTTCTAATGACCTTAAAATTTATTTAAATTATATTTTATAACCTTATATAGACCATATGTTTTCTAATATTATGTAATGGTATATTTTTTATCCATTATTTATGAATAAAACTTTAATATATTTTAATACTTTTAAAAAATCCAAGTGTGTTCTCTCCCCCACATATAAAAGGACACTGACTCTCTTCTTCTCTCAACACATAAAAATATTTTTGGTTCAACCAATTACAATAAAAAACTTATGTGCATCTCGTACCACATAATAGACTCACTAGTTTGATCAGAAAACCAATCTATGAGTGCCTAGGTATAAACCTAAAGGTTTCCTTTGAAGAAGATTTATCATTTTTAACCTAGCATTTTTTATATTTTCTTCTTCTACCTCTATAAAATATTCTTTAAAAATTCAGGAATAATAAAACCAGTATAATACATATAAATATATGTTTTTATTTCAATTTAAAAACCTATATCTATCTCCTTATTCTATCAAATGGGAAATGAAACCATAGTTTTATGTAAGGCGGGCAACATCGTTTCGAATTGATGTGATTTTGTTTCCATCACTACCTCTCAATTATAGTTGTAATAGTTGAATTAATTTAAATATATTATATTCATGAAGTATTTATCATTCTAAAAAGATCATATTTAATCTATTTTCTTACGTCATCATCCATAGAAAATTGATAAAAATGTTCATGCGTACCTATGGATTACGACCTCTATGAAGAGATGTGATTCACTTTTCATCACTGCATCACAAGAATAGTATATAAAAGTTTATTTAATGAAATACTACTATATTTATGATATAATTATCATTATGTAATGATATAATGATACATACCTTCTTTTCCATGTTCTTTTTGAAAAATGAAAATGTCACTCATGCGTACGTATGACCTACCATCTCAACGATTGTAATGTAATTCATCTTTCATAAAAGCCATTCATGGTTAGTTTTAGAAGTATAATATATATATATGATTATTTTTTCATGACTATTTTTTATTATATGATTTAATAATGACCTCTCTGACCATAGCTGACCTACAGAAGTCATTTTGAACTTATAAGGTGAATATTATCAAAACTTATAATGTGAACTAAATAGATTTAACAATAAAGTATAACATGTTAATAAATAAAATAAAATAAATAATAAATTTGAAAATGTTTTATAATTAATTAAATAATTATCATATGTTTATTATTTTTGAAGATAAATAATGTATGTGATGAGTTGGACTCATGGTAGGGAACACTATAACAAAACAACTATTTTTAAATCATTGAAATATTTTTTCTAAAATATTTATCTTCCATATCTACACTCTTAGAAAATTGATTTTATATGTATTTATATTATAACACATTGAAATTTTAAGGAAATAAGAATATGTTCAATAGCATATATGGTAACACCCTGTGACTTTTAAAATATGAGTATCATGTTTTAAAGTGTGTATGACACACAAAACCAATATTAAAAGAGAATATATCATCCTGAGGCTCTATAATAAATTTACTTTTAAATAAATTCAATCTCTTTAATATCCTTCAATGCACGGGACACTGGGTTTAAATGAAATGCAATCCTCTATTAAAATATTATTTTTTAAAACATGACCATTATTAACTAGCCATTAGGTTAGATGGTGGGAATAATACTAAATAAAAAATAAAAAATATTTTTACATATTGATTTGAAATAAAATAAGAAATCATTTAAAATAAAAAGTATATTTTTTATGAAAATTTGTATTTTTTCTAAAAGGTGATTTAGTCGCACTTGGCACGAATAATATATAATTTATTTTTTCACTTTTTGAAAATTTATTTTTTTAAATTAACATAATATTTTAAATCATTTTATCAAAATTATCTTATGGTGATTTTTTGGTGATTTATCAAAATTGATTCATTTTTTATGAATAGTGAAAAGTACTGATTTTTATTTAAATATTCCTTTTTATTTATATAATATATAAGGTTTAATTTCATTTTAAATTAGTTTCATGTTAATTTAATTCATTTAGATTAAAATTTAACTAGTTTAGTTCCTTAGAAACAATTTCACATTTAATTTTGATATTAAAATATTCTATATTTATGAGAATTCTATCTTTGAAACCCATCTTTTTCACCTCGTCTACAGGTATAATTTTAAATAAAATTTTTTAAATTATGTAAATTGGATTTCAAAAAATGGATTCCATATATTTAATAAAAAAAATTATATTATATAATATGTTTAACTAAATATTTGACCAAAATGAATTGTGAAAATATTATAAATTATTTTTCGCAGTTATGGTAAAAATGGGTTTTCTATGGGGTTAAACTAAGAAGATAAGGTTTAAAATAACCAAAACAAATTAAAAATATTATTTTATGCCAATATTTTCACCTTATAATATCCCAAATTTTAACCTAATGCTACTTTATGGCTTTTGTCATGTGAAGGAATTTATCATTTTGGATTCTTTTGGAAAATTTCAATGTAATTTTCATGAGGGTTCCCTTTCCCCAATTATAAAAGAGAACTCTACTCCCTCAATTATTAACACACCAAAAACCATTTTTATCTAGAAAACATGAAAAAATATGTCTCCAAAATCATTATACATTTTCTAGGGATTATGTTCTTCTAAAAAGACCATTCATAGGGTCCTTAAGAGGAGAACTAATGAAGGTTTCCCTTAGAAAAGGTAATTATCTTAAGAAATATCTTTTTTTTACTTTCTTCTTTTTTCACCATAAATTATGTATTAAAACATAAATTATAATAAATAAATTTTACCCCATATATTTAGATGTTTTCATTTTTATGGAACAATATTTATCTCTCTATACTTCCATGAAATCAAAAATAAAATCATTACTCGTGTGTAAGATGGACGACCGCCTCACGAACCGGTGTAGTTTTTTTTCCTTAAACGCCTTTTAAGGATATATATAATTATGGATTTAAAAAAATTAATATTATATTTATGATATTATTATACTTTTGTACATTTAATGACACATATTAATTTTATGCTCTATTTGATTTCAAATAATATAATATCGCTCGTGTGTACGTCGGACTACCTCCTCACAAAGTGATGTTATTTGTTTTTCACTTATTATTTACATGAAATTTAATAAGGATAAAATTAATGAATATTTTATATATATATGAGATGATATTAAACATATGAAATTAATATATCACGCACTTCCTTACCATTTCACTCATTAATGCAATTATTTCTTTGTTTGGGCATACATATGGAATACAACCTCCACAAAGTGATTTGATTCATTTTCCATGTATAACATTAATTATGGTTTTAAAGATTAATATAATTAGAAAATATTATTTTTATAACATTAATATCATTATATATCTGATAAATATATCTTATTCATAATAACCATATCTTTACTAATAAAACACATATGAGAAAACATGTGTATTAACACCCAAAATAGTGAAAATAATCTTATATTATTCATAAATAGGTGGTAAAATATTATAATAGAATAAAATATGATATTATAAATATAGTTTTTATTCTGACATAAATTAATAATATTCTTAATACAAATATACAGGAGGTATGAAAACTTATGAAAGAAATTATACATTGGGTAAGGGTTTCTTATCACACTCTAACATGCATGAGACATATGTCATATTCACCACTTATTTTCTTTTTGTGGTGTATATACTGACCCTTTGATATTATAGGTCATTAATATATTTATCTTCATGGTGTTTGAAATTTTATTTTATTTCATGGGGCATATAATTGAGAAGTTAACAAAGTAGTTAGTGTTTATTTTACAATCTCATCATTGTTTAGGATTGTTTATGGTTACATCTAACTTGGGGGAATTATTTAATATTTATACCATAAAATAAAAATATTTTCCTCAACTGTGGTTATTAATTAAATTTTTTAAGTAATACTTCCATTTTCCAACTCTTTTTTACTTAAATTGATTGAGAAAATATTTTTAATAAAATCCGACATTATTTCTATCTTTGGTTGGAAATCCTTTTTCATAAAATCCCATATTTTATAAAAGTGTTTTAGAAAATGTTGATAACATTTTAAAAATGATTTATTAAATAAATTTTATGAATTTTTAATTTTTAAACAATGTTT
This sequence comes from Viscum album, assembly GCA_963277665.1. Lineage (NCBI taxonomy): Eukaryota > Viridiplantae > Streptophyta > Magnoliopsida > Santalales > Viscaceae > Viscum > Viscum album. The sequence goes on from OY728153.1 coordinate 1,966,660,971, forward strand.
TTAAAGAAAACATCATATCATTTTAAAAGAATAATTATTTGTGTTTTAATGAAAATGTGAAAGGAATCATCATTTTAATTTGTATGATTGAATGTAGTTTTATATCATCAAAAAAACAATGTATTAATACTTATTTTAAAATTTTTTAAAGGTTTTGTTTAATGAAAATTATTTTTAAAAATCTTTGTAAGCTTTTTACTTTAAAATGTTATTTTCGAAATGTAAATTTTATTTTTCTCAAAATAAATTAACGATCATTCCATGGAATTTATATTCAAAAAAGACATAAACACTATATTTTAATTATTATATACGAAGTATATGTTGTATTGATACCATCCTAATTATTTATCTAGATTTTATATAATCAGTTTGACAGGGGATGTACAATTTTATTACCATTCAATACTTCACATTAGATTTATTATGATTATATTTATTGATTAGTGTAAGTATTAATATTTAATAAGATATTTTTTTTAAATGAACGATTATGTTTTTTATGTTTAACCCATTTCATATAAGAATTAATTGGACTTAGTAAGTGATGGTCAGTTCCTGTTGTAGCCGCTTAATTCAATGGTAGTTTTCATTAGATAAATTAGATTGGGGTTTGGATAAGTCCTTTCCAATTTATTTAGATTTATTTTCACAATACATTGATGGTGTATTTTTTGATGTATGAAATTATAAATTCCATAATTAGGAATTTAGTTATTGATATTCCATGTAATTATTTGATCAGTTATAATATCCAAAGATAATTTTCAATATCATGTGATTATTTATATGAAATTATTTGATTATTATTTATTCCTTCCATATTATTCTCAACTTCTTGAGAAAATGGAATGTGTTTTAGTTATTTACAACTCTATATTGATTATGACTTATTTATTTACAATATATGCTTACCATTAATGGTTATATTATCTCACCCCTTCCAAATATATTTTTCCTATGATACTAGGAAGTATTTTTTGAATAATATGAAGGGATACAATATAAAGATTAAATAAATTATTAATGAATAAACTTTTTTTATTTTGTGTTTTTAACAGTAATAATAATTTCAACAATGTATCTTGTTTACCGAAACTAATACACTATTAGTAAATTTGGGATATGATTCCTTGTATCTTATAAAAATTTGATAATGTAGACATCAACTCCAAGCTACTCATGTATGGGTTTATATAGTTAGAATCAAAGGAGATTTAGTAGATTCCCTAGGAACTAGATTTAAGAGAACATAGATTAGATAACATAACCATATGAATGAATTTGTGTATAATTATATAACAACCTCTGAAAGTTTTATTAAGGAATATATTATGTGGTTTTCTTATAAATACATCCCTTTTTGGATACTAAATGTGGATGTGTCCCTAGAACAGATGTACCTAGGGGTAATAACACTAAAAAGGGTGCATTGGGCTTGACCTAATCGGCACATGGTGTACAAGAACGATCCTTACTATAAACCTGGTTTAAAAATACAAGGTTATATGATTAATATCAATCACATTTTGTTTATAAACTATTATAAAGGATTTTAAAATAAATATCTCCTTATATAAACTATTTTAATAATTTTGAGATTAGCTATAAATTAATTTTACTCTATTTATGATAAGTGTTTCACTAGTTTTGAGATTTCACATTATGTATCATAATTTTATGATCTAATCTGGTGTATTTTGTTGTTTATAAATGGATCCTAATTAATGGAATGGTAACAATATCAATGAACATAGACCATGTAGGCATTTCCCCCAAGGAAAGATAATGAAGTTAGTGCTGGAGCTGGAGTTGTAACTGATCAAATTATAAACATATTGGGGTAGCTGACTCAGGTTAGGAGTAACAACCTTTCCTACATATATAATATTATTGATCCACCATTTGGTGTAATGATGTTAAACCTCTCCAGGAATCATAATGCTCTATCATTCAATTGGAATAAAAATCCATTTTTAGTTAAGAAATTGATAATTTCCTTATAGAAGATACTTATCACTCTTGTATGTAATGAAATGGAGAAGGTTGTTGTGGAAGTTTATCATATATCAAGAGATGATAATCTATACTAGTCATTAATTCAAAATAGTAAGGATAAGGAGGAAGTATAAAGAATTGAGTGGAAGGATTATAAGGTATTCTTCTTAGAAAAATATATTACTCATGATAAATGAGAATATATGGAAAAACAGTTCTTGAGTATAAGATATAAGGAAGAGGAAAATGATTCTATGTATGAATCTAACATAACAAGGTAATAAAGTAATGTTTATGACTATGTATATAATACAATGATAAATATTAACCATTTATTTATTATTATATGACAATATTTCAAAGTAAACTAGTCTCCCAAACATTCTCATCATACAAGGACATAATATCATGTGATGTAAATATTGAGGAAGAATTTTCAAAGTATTATTAATTTTATGGGAAGCTAGAGAAGAATGGGATATTATGGAATAAAATTTATAAAGGAAATAATGGAAAGAAGTATTTTTTTATATGTGATAACTGTGGAAAAGACACCCTAGTAAATGCTAGAAGGGAGTGGGAGTTTTCTGAAAGTGCAGAGAGAAAGGTCATGATTCTCATAATTTCAAGGGAATGATAGAAATTTTCAATGTTCATTTATTCCAATATAAGGATATGCGGAACTATGTAAATTAATTTCCAAGCTTCAATGGAATATACCTCCAACCAATCTAAGGGTTCTAGGTTAAGCTTATTATATTACTACAGACGAAGTGGACTAATTAATGTTCTTGTGTTTGGAATCATGAATTATGTCATAGGAGTATTTAAATAAAATATATTTCTTCTATAATAATTATTAAATGTATAATAATTATACTATAATATTATCTCTTTCAGGGTTTGAAAGTATGTGTTGAATGGTACCAATAAAATTGATTCAGTGTTAAGTTTAACCTAGTGAAAACCACATTATTGAGGGAGGATAACACTTAATATGTTCCAAATGTGGATAAAATAAGGATAAATTGTTTTTATGAAGGTATTTGAATCCTTTATAGTTTATTTGATCTTGGATTTTGAGGTAGTTATATACTATTATAATTTCGTAACATTATATGAATTAGAATAATATAGTTTTAGAAAAAGGATAACCTACATGTCAGGTGACAACCCGTCGCATCTAGAAAGGTTTTGGGGCTAGAAATAAAAACCAAAGAATGATAATGATTTAGGGCCTACCACTAACCAATGTTATATCCTATTTAATATGTTCTTGTTTCTACTTAAATAATTTGACAGATATATATTAATGTTGAACCAATGGTGTTAGTGTTGAGTTTTAGAGATTAATGTATTATATTGGATAACTTGTGAAAAATATATTGGTTTTAAAAAATATTTATAAATATATTGAAGGAATTATCACTCTTTTATTTATATTATGATCCATTAAAAGAGATATTTTATTGTGTCAGACATAAAAAATCATCTTGGGTACACATTTATTATAGAAATAAATGAAGTGGAAAATGATCCATGCCTAACCCAAAGATGAAATTTTTCTAATTCAATAGAATTATATCAAGTAATTATATTTTCATATATTCTAATTATATATGGTAATGGAATTCCTTGAAAATAGGAAAAAGATATTGAAAAAAAAATATTTCATAATACGTTCATTTATGTTGAACCTATGGTCTTTTAAATATTCATAAATTTATAGTTTTTAGGTCCTTAAAATTTCCTTTATCATTCACTTTCTAGAGATCATTGATTTGTATCACACTCTATAATTATGATTTATGTTTTCAATGAAGGTTTTTTCAGGTGTAAAACCCTTATTTATTGAGATCAATATTAAATTATGATGACTCAATTTCTTTATGGGGGGAGACTGTAACACCCTAAGATTATCAAAATAGAAATACCATGTTCTATATCATGATTGAAAAACAAATATTACAAAATAATATAACATCCCAAGACTCTATGATATATCTCTTTTTAAATAAATTCAATCTCTTCAATATCATGTGATGCATGCAAAACTGTGTTTAAATAAAACCAAACACTCTACTAAAATATTATTATTAAAATATGACCATTAAAACCTAGCTATTATGTTTACAATTATTAATAGTATGGAATAAATTATTAAAATTATGGTTATCTATTTATTATAAATAAAATTATATTCATTCAAAATAAAAATAAATTTTTACTGAAAAATAGTATTTTTTTCTAAGAGATTGTTTAGTTATGCTTTGTGCACATGATTTATAAATAATTTTTACCACTTTTAAACAAATTATTTGATAAAATTAACATGATCTATTTGATAAAATTATCATGATTTATTTGATAAAATTAACATTATTGTTTAAAATAATAATATCTAAATTTTCTTAGGGTGAATTTTTGGGATATTTCCAAAATATTTCATTTTTCGATGAATAATAAAAAATGATGAATTTTATTGAAATATTCCTTTTAATTTCATTAATTCAAAATATAAAAGTAAATTTTAAACTAAGTAGAATTTTTTCAATTATATTAATATTTCCCAATTTTATTTCATTTGAATAAATTTCAAATTAAATTTTTATGTTAAATCCTTCTATATTAATGTGAGTTTTCTCTTTGAAAACCTGATTTTTGTTGTGTCTACAAGTATAATTTTAAATTGAATTATAACAATTCTGTAAATTGATTTTGGAAAATTCGATTAAATATTTGGAATCAACATAATTTTATTATATAATAATTTGAACTTAAATTTTTAGGAAAATTAATAATGAAAATAGTAAAAATTAATTATCGCATTTGAGGTAAAGATGGGTTTTCTATGGGGTTAAATTAATAAGATAGGGGTTAAAATGACCAAATAAATTGTCAAAATGTTATTTTATAGAAATATTTCCACTTTATACTATCAATAATTCTAACCTAAGGCTGCCGGGAATCTTTTTTAAAGTGAATTACATCATCATTTTGGATTATTTTTGAAAATGGCCATGTAATTTAAAAAAGGGTTCTATTTCCCCACTTATAAATGGGCACTCCATTCCATCACTTATTCACACCCCACAAGTCATTTGTATCGACCCAAACATACCAAAATCTCTCCCCAATAACCTTATACATATTCTATATCATTTGTTCCTCCCAAACCACCACCCCTTAGGTCCTTAAGAGGGGATCCAAAGGAGGTTTCTCTTAGAGTAGGTAATTATATTAACAAATATATTTCATTTTAAAACTTATTTTTCACCTTAATTTATGTATTAAAAATTATAATATATTATTATGTTAAAGTAATATAGTTTATCCATCACCACTTCCTTCAAATGGGAAACTGAATCACCAATTGTGTGTATAGAGGATTGTGGCCTCACAAACCATTGTAGTTAGTTTTCCATCACCACCATTAAAATATATATATATTTATATATATATAATAATGTATTTGAAAAATTTATATTTTTTAATAATAGTTTTATTATAATTTAAATTTAATTTCACATACACATTTTGAAATTATATATTGTTACAAATATTATAATGGTGTTCATGTGTACATTGAACTACCACCTCGCGAAGCAATGTGATTTGTTTTTTACTTACAATTTACATGGAATGTAATAAGGATAAAATTAATGAACATATGTTATAAATATGTGATTATATTGATTATATAAATTTATTATATCACCCATTATTTACCCTTTAACTTTTTAAGGGAATTATATCTTCTCTCATGTGTACGTGCAACCTACAGCCTCCACGAAGTGATCTGATTCATATTCGATGTACAAAATTCATAATTGGTTAAAAAAATGTATATAATGAGTAAATTTGATATTTATAAAATTTTTAAAATCCTATATATGATATATGATATATATATATATATGTATGTATATATATATATATATTTCTAATAACTTGAACATTTATGACAAAACACGCATGAGAAAAAAAAATAATTAACACACAAAATAATGAAAATGAAGCAATGTTATAAAAAATGAGTTGTAAAATGTTATAATAGAATCATATATGATATTATAAATATGATTATGTTTATTTTATAAATTAATAACATGCATAAAATAGTTATACATGAGGTATGTACATGTAAAAAAGAAATCAAACCTGATGTATGGTTTTCTCATCTCACTTTTACTTCCATGTGGCATATGCCATATTCACCTCATATTTCATTTTTGTGGTGTATATAATTCGCCTTTGATATGTTATATCATGAATGTATTTATATTTATCTTATTTAATGTTTTAATTTATTTCAAGTAGATTACGATGTAGAAGTTATCAATGTAGTTAGGGTTTATTTAACAATATCATCATTATTCTAGATTGTTTAGGTTTCCCTCTAGATTAGTGAAATAATTTTATATTTATATCTTAAAATAAATATTTTTTATTAACCTATGGCTATTCATGAAAATTTTCATGTAATATTACTATTTTCCCACTCATTTGTACTTAAAATTATTGGGAAAAAGTTTTTAAGAAAATCCAACCTTATTACTCTCTTCAATCAAAAATCATTTTTCATCAAAAACCTTGTTTTAAAAAAATATTTTCTCAAATAGTTTTATAATTTTTAAAAAAATTAAAAACATTACCCATTTTTACATTTTTTCAAAATGTTTTTTAAGTAATCGTCATGTCATTTTCAAAATAATTATCATTTGGTATTTATAGAGAATTTATAAGGAATAATTTTTTAACATGTATGAAAGGAAAATCATTTTCCACCGGTATGACCAATAAATGTTTTAGTTTTTCTTTTATAGGATTTAAAAGGTTGTTTTCAAGGAAATTATTTTCAAACTTCTTTGTGAACGTTATGTTTTAAAATATGATTTTAAAAATTCAATGGTTATTTTTATAAATTGTTTTTGAAGATATTTTCATGGTATTTATATTCATCAATGACATATACCATTTATTTTCCATATGATTCCTAGAGGATATGTTGTATGGATACCATGATTATTATTTTTCTAGATGGTTTATGATTAGTTTGACTGGTGATGTATAATTTTATTTCCATTCACCATTTTACTCTAGATGCTTTATGATTATGTTTATTAATTGGGGAACGTATTAACATTTTATATGTTATTTTTTCAATATGAATGTTTATGTATATTTCATTTCTACCCTTTCATTTGAGGAATGCATTGAACTTAGTAAGTGAAAGGTAGGACCCTCTATAGCCTTTTGTTGCATCAATAGGTATCATGAGAAAAACTAGGCTAGGTTTTGGCTAGGTCCTTACCCATTTATTTATATGTATTAGAAAATGTTCTCAATGGTATGTTTTAGATGTCCAAAATTGTGAATTCCATTTTTATGAATTCAGTTATTGATATTACATGTCATTATTCAAGTAGTAATAATATCTATCGTTATTTTTTAAAGCTCATGTGATTATTTATTTAGTATTATTTTATCATCATTTATTACTCTAATATTATGGTCAAGTTATTTATTAAATGATATGTCTTTAAATTATTTAACTTATCATATTGATTATGACATGTTAATTCAAAGATCTTGTTGTAAGCTTTCCCCCACTGAGCATTTGAGCTCACCCTTGATCATATTGTAAGCTTTATATTAATAAACATTTGAGATCAACACATTCTTATATTTTATTTTACCAAGATGTGTTTTGTGATTTAAATGCAAGAATACACTATGAGTAATAATTTCATTCTCAAAGAAAATACTTTATGTATTTTAAGTTTTCAATTATAATAAAAATTTCACGTATGTATAAATTTTTCTCAATACTAAGAAAATATTTCTCCCATCAGGATTCGATTCAATATATATTTTTTCAATGTAATAAATCATACAATTGATTTAGACTGTTAGGTTCTGGTTAGCTACATATATGACACGCAACACCGGGCTTAAATAACCTAGGAAATATATTATTTACATATGACCACTATAACCTAATAGATAGGTTGTTCGCAATGAATTGGAATAAAAGAATTCTGAAATATATATATATATCTTACAAATGTATAAAATAATTTCATTTATTATCAATTGATTAGTAATGAAAACAAAAAATCATTTAAATTAAATGAATATTTTTTTGAAAAATAGTTTTTATTCCCACAATGTGTTTTTTATCAAAATAAATTAAATTAATAACTATTTTTGATTGATTTTAATGATATTGATATATTATATATTCAATAAAATATTTTATCATTAATCTAAGTTTTTTTCAAGCATGAGATACTAACAAATCAAATTTTATGTTTCAAATTTGTTTTTTTTCTAAAAAATGGTTTTGTCCTGTTTTACGCAAAAAATTTAAATTTATTTTCTACCAATTTTAGAGTATTTATTTGAAACAAATTAAATAATTATTAAAATAAACTATTAAAAATTATCTTATAATGAATTTTTGATAATTTACTAAAAATATTATTTTTTCTGAGTAATATTAAAAATACTAATTTTTATTAGAAACTGCCTTTTCATTTAAAAAAATTTCAATGTTATATTTATTTAAAAAAAATTAAAAATTAAAATAGATTATTTATATTATTATTAATCAAAATTAGGTGATTATAGTCAATTTATTGTTAAATTTTGACATAATTTTTTTAGAATGACGTTTCTTTGTAAAATCATTTTTTCATATCACTTGCGGGTTTAATATTAAATTAATTTTTTTTATTTAATTAATATAATTATAAAAAATTTATTCCATATTTATAATCAAAATAGTTAATATTATATAATAATTTCAAATTAAATTTTTTCGAAATTATTAGTAAATATAGCAAAATCTATTTACCATAATTAAGGTCAATATGGGGTTTTGCATGTTACATGTGCCTATGTTAAAATTAATTTTCCACGCACATATGATTTTTATCTATTAAATTTGGTTTAATATTTTTAATAATTGGTTCAAAATTATTTAATAATTTTCATTTATTTTTTTCTTAAGGGTTTAATTTTCTAGGTAAATAGAAAACTAATTATCGTGGTGAAAACTAAAATAGTAAACATAAGTAAACTTAAATGATAAAGGAATAAAATGTTTAACACGTGATTAATTTTTTATTTTTGAGGTGTGAATAAACTGTAACATCCATATCCTTCATTATGTATAAATATTTTGGACACTTGGGTGAGAGTGGATTCTCTTTACTGAATAGTTTTGGGTATTTGCAAAAATGTTACTCCTCAGTTATAAAAGGGAACTCGTCCCCTCATTTATTCACAACTATCAAGCTATTTATCTTGAAAAAATCCTATAAAAATATCTTATAAACATATATATACACATTATATATCTTCTAATATCTCAAAAATACCAACTCTATGGTCATTAATAAGTGATCCAAAGGAGGTTATTCTAAGAAATGGTAATCATCTTCACTAAGATCCTTCTTTTTTTACTTATCCTTTTTCCACCATCAATTATGTCTTAATAATTCCAATATAATTCCAATATAATTCCAATATTATATCCAATAAAATAATATTTTATTATTTTTATGAAATATTATTCATCCATCTCTTTCTCTATCAAATGAGAAACAATTCCATCACTCATATGTACGGCAGACTACTACGCCGCTAACCGATGTAATTTTTTTCATCACCGACTAACATGGATGGTAATTGTAATGTAAATAATGAATATAGATAATACATATGACATGATATTAATTATTTAAAATTAATATATAATCCACTTTCTGACCCTTTCACCCATTAAGGGGATGATATAGCTTCTCATGTGTTTGTATGGCACGTCATCACCAAGATATAATATCATTCATTTTCCAAGTACAACATTCAATAATGGTTACTAACATGTATCAAATGAATAAATATGATATTTATAACATTAATATTATTTTATATATGACTTATCTAAATCCTATGCATAAGAACCATAACATCCATGATAAAATACTCTTGTGAAACAAAGCAATTAACATCCAAAAAATGATAATAAAGAAATATTATTAATGAATGGGTGATAATATGTAATAATTAGATGATATTTGAAATTATAAATTTGTATATTATTTAGGTATAAAATAATAACATTTTTAAAACCATTATAAAATAGGTTAAATCACATTCAACTGAAGGGAAACCTGAGGTAAGGGTTTTCATCCCCAAACTTCCTTTTTTGAGACACATGTTCTTTCATGACCCTAATTTATTTAAAATGGTGTTTATAATGAAAATTAAATATTTAAAATCATTCATTAAATAATTTATGGTATTTTAACTCTATATTCAAGCTCTCTCTCTCCCTTTCATGTGGTTTTTTGTTAAGAAGTTTCTTAAATTTAAAGGGATTTCATCTCAATTTTCTTTCATTATGACATATTTTAATGTTATTCACCTAATTTATTTTATATAGTGTAAAAAATTCATATTTTACATGTAATAAGATGAATATTTCATAATTCCTGTTATTTTATGTTTTAACTAATTTTACTTTATCTAAGGATATTTGATTTGAATGCTACCAAGTGGTAATATGTTTCATAACTCAATTTACTTTTATTTGGTTATATTACATCTTCATTGTAGTTAATATTCAAAGATTATGTGTGAAATGTATTTTTATTATTATTTGTTTTATTTACAATTGTTTTATTATTATTTTCTTTTGATACACGTAAAAATTTCATTTATTAATCCTCACATCAATGGTGTGGTCTTTGTAAGAGACTTCATCTCAATTTTCACTCCATTGAAACATATGGGATATTATGAACCTATTTATTTTTATGAGGTATGTCTACTTCCCCATTGATATATTATATCATTAATATATTCATATGTATATTATTCAATGATTCATTGGAAGTTTTTCCTTTCATGGGATTATGATTCAAAAGTTACAAAATATGTAAAGTTTTATGCTTAAATATCATTTTTATCAAGATTGTATATGATTGAATTAATATTGACCAAAATTATTTGATAATTTTATAAAACAAATTACATTAATTTTTTTCTCCAATTGTTATTCATAAAATTTTAATGCAATAGTACCATTTTTCTCTCTTTGGTACTTCAAATGATTGAGAAAATATTTTTAAGAAAATACAATTTTATTTCTCTTTTCAATGGAAAATGATTTATCATCCAAATCTATATTTTCATTAAAATGTTTTAAATAATACATTTAATAGTAAAAAATTGTTTATCAAATAAATTCTTACCCCTCTTTAATTTTTTTTAAAATGGTTTAAAATTGATCCTCTAATCATTTTACAAATAATGTACTTTTGACTTTTTACCAAAAATGTGAAAGAAATATTTTATTTAATGTACTCATCGTGAACAGAATATTCCAAAAATCATGACCTCTAATTTTTTTAAAGAAACATTTATAATTTTATAAGCTTATTTTCCAAGAAAAAATTTTCATTATTTTTTGTAAATTTTTAGTTTTTAAAATTTATTTTCAATGTGAAAAGGTTATTTTCATAAAAAAATGTTTTAAATGATATTTTAATGGTATTTCTATTCATCAATGATAAAACAACCTTAATTTTAATTATAATACATTTGTTATAAGGTGAAAACTCCATCCTTATTCTTTCTTAGGATGATTTATGATTATTTTGACCAGATAAAGTGTTGTGATTCACTTTCTTAATTAATCTTATAGTCATTAACATTCTCTTGAAGTCACTTTATTTTGATCATTATACATTAAATTTCTCTTAAATATCAATTTTATTTATATAATTGAAATTATTTCATAAACCATATACCATTTTTATATACGTTGTTTTATAATGAATTTTATTTGATTATCTGAGGAATTATTTATAATCCCTGTTTATTACTCAATATAGATATTTGTTGATAAATAATATTATTAATGAATTAAATTGATCATTTGATATATGAGTAATGCATTTGACATAGATTAATGGGTTGATCTTGGAATTATATAGTTCCCTAATGCATCAATATGTCTCATGAGATAAATCCATAAGTTGGAATTAAACATGTATTTTTTAATCTATCTTGGTGAAAGGCATTGACGGTTTAAATATCATGATGGTTAAGATCATGATGTGCAATATTAATAACTTCCTTTAAAGATAATTTAATTATTAATATCCATGAGTGTACTAAATTGATATGATACATGGATTAGCTTAATATCATGTGATTATTTATATGAAATTATTTGATCATCATTTATTCCTGTCATGTTACTCTTTATACTCAAGTTATTGATTAAATGAAATGTATTTTAAGTTATTTAACATGCTATATTTTTTGGGCCTTATTGATTCATGATATCTTCCACTATACATAACCCTTACTGAGCATTATAGCTTACCATTATTTAGTTTCGTTTCCCTAGGATATGAAGAATGAATATTTAAATGAGTTCACGGATGAATAATATTTAATTTAATTTTATTGTAATTTATGTTTTCAAATGTAATTCAAGATTCTAGTATGTATCTAATTTACCAAGACTAGTCATCAATTTTATCCTTCAATATGTGAACACTTTTTTCTTATTCTAAATTAGTAATAAAAAACTCTAGGATACTGGGGTCAACTTTTCTAAGTTGGTATTCAATGAATTTTAGTAGAAACCATGGGAACTAGATTTAAGAAAAACTTTTATTAGGGAACAGATCCATATTTCTGAACTTCAGGATAATTATAAATATAGGATAACATCCTAAAGTTTTGGTGATGTACAAATTATATGGTTTTCTTATAAATAAATCCATTTTTTGATACCAAAAGTCTATGTATCTCTATAAGAGTTTTACATTGGGGTAATAACTCTAAAAAGGCTGAATCAGGATTTCAATTAATCGTCACTTGGTGTACAACAATGGTTCTTACTGCACACTTAGTTCCACTATCATTCGATCAGGGATAGGGATAGAAAAGTAAAGATCATTTGTTCACCATTTTCGAAACAGGGGACCCATTAAAAGGTCATCTAAATTCATTTAGGGTGTTTTCCAAGTATTGTAGGTCAACCAGTGTGTCCATGAACAATTTTCATTAGGGGACCCATTCAAACATTAAAGATGATGTGGATCCAAATCGATGGAGACATGAAGTGAGGTAACTAATTGGAGGAATTTTCTAATGGAGTTCATCAATATCAAGATTATTACACTATGGATTTTAGCACATTTTTATGGTTTTTCAGTCTGAAGAAAGGTTAGAATCCCCTTCCAAATTGAGTTATATCTTGGATTCCAAGTGACATAAAAATTCAAGCAGTGTAGTCGGTGATTGTCACTGGTGGGAGGAAAGGGATTATTAGGAAAGAGCCTAAGACAGATTTTAATTTTATTTCTTGCAATACATATATAGGGTTCTTAGTTTAACGTATTGATGCAGGGAAATTGAACACATATTTTAACATCTTACGGTAAGGATGATCCATCATAAATTTTAACATCTTGTGATTATGAGGTTTTTTTGCATAGTTTAGTATCTTTTGACTAGGGTGCATGAACCATCATGAATGGGCCTCATCTAGTTAAGGTAGTTGGATTCAAAAACATGAAATTCAAGTGTAGAACCTCGTGAAAGATCTCATAAAGAAAAGGTAGATAAGACTTAGCTTTAATATTTTCCTGAATTTATGGGTTCAGTGAGAAGAACTAGGTTTTTTCCAAGGCCCAAGGTGGGTCGTTCTAGATTTTCATATTTTTGTTTATGCCCTCGGATTTTCCTTGTTTGTTAAAGTGACCTGGAAGGTGGGAGTATATTTTTTCTCATGTTTCCCCTATGGTTTTTTAAATTTACATGCATATGTTCCTCTATAGTTATTAAATTTAATGTCATATGAGTCATAATAAGAAGTCACAAATAGATTATGATTGCAATTCTTGGACGAGGAGTTACAAAAAATTTAATTTCATAATTATTAGAACATAGAGAGTGTTTATCTTAGGAGTGTACATGGAATAAAAGGGAGGTTTCTTGACATGAATGAGGATCTAAGGAGGCCCTACCACATAGAACACCACTGAGAAAACTTGCAGATAATTTATGTTTGTGATGCTTAGACTTAGAATCTTAGTTTAAGGTCGTAGAGTTTGAACTATAGGGCCACCCATGTTTCTCAACCTCACATATAGAAACTCCTCAAAAACATCCAATCCCACATGATTCGTGATTTATTTATGAAACAAGAAGTGGTACAGAGTTTCTATTGTTTTTATGGGGCCTACACAATAAGGGGGAAAAGTATCTGACTTGGTAAATTCCAAAAAGTTTAAATTGTGACTTCCTTGACTTGGATAGTAAAATTGGAATAACTGATGGGTGTGGAACAACTATTGACCTATTCAAAACATTATTTACATATTATCACAAGTCAAATCTATGTTAAAAAATGAGGGACCGACTCTTGACCTTGTTCAGAACATGGGAACTACCATCTGTTACTTAGTATCCTTCGAAGCATGATCCCAAGAAGGTAGGTTGGATAGTGGAGACCAGAACCATTACTGTTAGGGGGGGTGTTTAGAATAAGAGGGTGATTATTATCCAAATGATAGAATGTATAAGTGTGTACAAGTAAGTGGGGAATGTTCAAGAGAGAATATTGAGTTCCCTGGGAGCTACCCCGCCACACACTCAATTGTGCTATATGAAAATGAGAGGGGGAAATGATCAATCCTAGACCATAGGGGGAGAACCTAAAATGATTATATTGTTGGTTATGGACATAGGAAATGGGATTTGGGTGTCGCTACATATACCAAGGGAACAATATTCAAGCCATAGATAATTGGAGAACAGGGTGTTGTAGGGGACTAATGTTGAAAGGGTAATTTCCTTTTCAGATAGGATGATATATTATCTCATATTATTCATATGAAGAATCCTATGTTCATCAAAAAGGGTAATATTATATTGTAGCATCATGTTATGAGGACATTGTTCTTGATTTTTCTTACACTTATTATATGAGTTATCCTATATTCATTGTATAGGGTCAGACTACAGTTTAACATCATGTGATTAGGATGTGGGTTATGCTTTGTATCACCCTTATTATATAAGACTTCCAATTGTCATCTCATAGGATAATTCTATAGATTAACATAGTGTGCTAAGGATTTCGGGCTTTGTAGTTTAGAATCATACAGCTCGGACTATGGTTGATGTTAGTTTACGGTCCTAGAACATAGGCCAAAAGGGGGTTTGGGTGACTTAAAAAGGTTCATGTGGATTGAAAGAGTGATAACATGATGTGAAAGGATGTCCATGGAGACAATTATACTTAAAAACTTCAATGATGTATTGCAAATAATATGATGTTATGATATTGAGGGAGGAAAGACCGTGTACTGAATTGATGGATGGGGATAGACATAGGGTATGAGATCCAAGTGTCACTATATATCCCCTTAGAATGGGAATAAAGACACACATATCTTTGGAATTTTTATTAGTGGGAGACCAATTTCTGTAAGTAGATGTACTCTTGAGTGAGGATGCGATGAAAAATATATAGTGGAATTGGTTCGCTGAAACACTCTGAGTGAAGAAAAGTATGTGATGATGGGGCTATAAGGGGGCCAGTTTACATAGTTACGGTTTATGATTTTTGGACATGAATGGGTGTATGTAATTCATGGATTATTGGGTGTTATAGAAGTGTTTGACCCTGATGTGAAGAATGATTCAAGAAGTCCCTACACCACATAATGTAATACTAAAACAATTTACATGGAGTTTAAGTTGACAAGGTTTACACCAAGGGGAGGCCCAAAAAATAGGTCGGTGTTGAGACTGGGATTAGGATGTTTGATCCAAGTTTCCCTATGTATCCCATTAGGAATGAGAATCCATCTGCATGTAGCTATGGGGCACGGTGTGGTGGGAGACTGGAGTGTGGATGGTGATGTCCTCTCTCGTGAGAACCTTGAATCATCTCATATTTTTCATATGAGGTATCATGTGTTTATACAGGGTAAGGATACAATTTTACATATTGCTTTTAGTAAATTGGGATTTGATCATCTCAAATCTATCATATAAGGCATCCTATGTTCATCACATATGCTCAGTCTATATTTTGATGTCCTTTGTTGAGGAAGTTGTACTTTCTTCATCTCATATCTTTCATATAATACATCCTATGTTTATCACATCGGGAATTCCTATAGTTTAACGTCATGTGATGAGGATGTTGGGATTTTTCCATATCATATTTGTTATAAGAGGCATCATATGTTCATCGAATAGGGTAATTATTTGGTTTAATGTTGTGTTTTGAGGATGCTGGTATTTTTAGTTTACAGTCATGCAACTCGAACTAGAGATGATGCTTGTTTAAGGTCATTGAGTTTAGAACAAAATGGAATATACTAGTTTAAGTTTATAGATCTTGGACCATGGATGGAAATAGTTAAATAGCGTAATTCTTAGAACTAGGTTATTGTATTTTAGGGTCATATTTCTTTGACTAGGGTGTACATGTGAAATACTACTTGAGGAACTTGTTATTGGTGGGATGTGTGACAAGATTGCCATCTATAGTGATTAAAGAGTACACTCCATTGGAATATATCATATGGATAATATTATATCCTTCCTATTTGGGAAAACAATTTGGAAAATTTTCTCCAAGTATCATAGGTTTTCTAAGATCTAGTACCATGTCACCATAGAGGAAGGAGAAGAGGTGAATCTTCTTATAAAATTCACTTGTTTCCCTATTTGGGTGACTTTATAAGTTATAAAAAGACATAAGACTATTTTATTTGAGAGCTACCAAATCAGATAGATGGGAGTACTATACTTTTTTCTACTATCATTAGGTCCTAAAACATTATCCAAAGGGATGGAAATTGAACCTCAATAGGTAAAACTGCCTCTGTTCTATACATGAGGAGCATGGGGTTGCCTAGGTGGAATTTTGAGTTCTCAGACAAAGGGCACAATGGGAGTTTGGGATATTATCAGGTTGAATCTTATTTCTCTAATACACCATCTTCTATAGGATGTTATATATATTTTTTTAGTGCCTCAATATGCCCATTTTCCTATGTATGGTAGTGGGAATTATGCTTTCATAAGATGATGTACTTGACATATAGTTGCTTAATCTCATAAGCTCATGAGTTAGAGTCATTTTCTCTAAGAATAGTGTGGGGAACCCCAAACTGATTTATTATGTGGGAGTTCACAAACTCGATAAAAATATATGTTTTGACTTATTTGATGTGAACCACTTCTATCCATTTGGAAAATATGTCTGTTCTAGTCAGAATTAACCTTCACTGTTGAACTTTCATTGGCGAGTAGGAATCCACAACATTGAGACCCCAAACTAGAAAGGCCATGGAATGTTTATTAGTGTGAAGGAGATCTTGAAATTGGTGCACAAATTTTGCATGACTATAACATGCATGACACCTCTTGGAGAGCTGAATGTAGTCATACCAAAGGCGGCCCAAAAGTAACCCAACCTTTCAAATTGGGGGGATAGCTTCTATCGTGATTGATGATTGTTGTAGGATATAGAAATTACCACCTTCATGACTTGAGGTATCTCATCTCCTTGGATGAAAAAGACAATAATTATACCAAACCCACACCCATATAGGGTTTTATCAAGGGTATGGACACTCTAGAGAGGTGACTATGCAGCATTGTAGGAGATCCAATCAGGATCAGCTCGGTCTTGTGAGAGGATGGTGATTCAGATGTACTCCATGAAGGGATTCATCTAATTAGTCACTTCTTTGATTATGGAGGAATTAGAGGTCCCTTACAATAAAAGTACGAATAACTATCTAATATACCTATTGGTTTCCATAATTTTATGTAGCAGAGGTGATAATACTTTTTTGTGTCGTATAAATGACTATGGATTCGTGGATGCGTTCTACAAGAGTTGCAGTCAGTACTTTCATAGAAAAATCTTTACCATTATGTGATCGAGAAACATGGTTCACCTTAAACAAGGAAAAGAATTTGGCCGTCATCTGATGAGTGCATTCTAGTAGGGGAACAAGCTTTTTATTTAAGAAGATGTAATCTCCCTTCATCTATTTGATTACTAGCTCATAGCCAGCATTCACTTGTAAATAGGGTACATCAATCTCAAGGGCCAACATGAGACAAGTAATAAGAGCCTGATATATTACCTCAATGTTACTGAAGCATTTTGATAACAAGAATGCGTATATTATGATTTTTTATACAGGAGTGATGAAAATGATCCCAAGCCCCACCCTGTTGGGACTAAGGTCATTGATCCATCTACCAGTTGGACTTCAGGAGGCACCATAAAAATTAATCTACCAACATGATACTACCTGATTCACTATGATAATAGTTACATTTTGAAAATATATATATACTTTCAGTTATTCAAGAGTTGTATGTGCATCCCAGAATTATCTTGGGGCAATTCCTTTGACATCCTTTTGTGAGATAAAACTAATGTTGAACTTCTATATTATTACTACTCGGTTTCAAAATCATCCTATCATCATGGGGAAGTTATGTATTTAATTTAATGGGTTGATTCATGACATTAGTTTTATATCATGGTGCTGAAAATAATTTCACAACTATTTCATTATGAATACTATAATGAGAAAACTATTCTTAATAAGGGAGTACTGGTTGCGCTAAAATTTACTCTACTAGTAAAAGTGGTCGTTGAAGTACAACTAGGGATCGAATCCACAGGGATCGTAGAAGAAACCTTGAGACACTCGAATTTGTTGATGGATTGGCTATGAAGTGGACAACATTGAGGTATATTATAATTGGAGAACTAATGATAAAATTTAAATAACAGATGAGAAAAATGATGTTAACTAATCAATTATTGATTATGGGTTGATATTAGGGTTTCTCTTGGGTGGATTGGATAAATTTCTTTTCTCAAAAATTGTATGTCATTAATTGAAGACTTATCCAAACCATGAGATAATTCTCCCAAATCATTAACCAATTTAATCCATACACAATTCCAAGGACAATCAACAATTCACTTTGAGGATCACTTTACTAAGAACTCAAAGGAAATAGATCGTAAAATCACTCAAAATGTGTCATTGTTAAGGATGGTGAAGATGAAAAAGAATATAACTAATCAAATGGAAATCCTAAAATAAAGAAAAGATTTAAATATTAAGTACAAGAAATAACATCCAATCCTTGACCTTGCTACTCCCATTGATAAACCCTTAAGTGGTTATCCCTCCATTGATTCTATTCTACCAATGGAAGTGTGATGTAGACTTATGTGGGCATAATTTAAGAAGAAGAAAATTATTAAAAGAATGAACACTCCATCGTTGTGTGATTTAATTCACAAGTGATGGTGTGAATAAATTCACACCTTGATTCAAAGGTATCAATGTGTGAATAAAGGAAAAGAATAAGTGAAGAAGAAGAATAAATTTTATTAAAATACTATACGTGAAATAAAAAACTTACATTGTAAATCATGAAGATGTTATTACAAAATGAAAGCAGGAAATTACAATTAAAAGAAATACAATGGATGAATGAAAAACTCAAATTGAAAGAAAAATATTTGATAATAATTCCCTTCACACCAGATCCTTATATAATAATATTAGGAGCTTTATAGACACCCCACCACAATAAATTCCATCCCCGTTAATTTAGAGAGTCAAAAGGAGGGTGGGATAATCAAGGGATTTGGATGTTTCAAATTTTTCTATAAATTTCATCCAGATTTGTCCCCCATTTTGAAGTGTGAATATGTAATTGAAGGAAGTATAATCCTGAGGGGTCGTTAAAAATAAATATTCTCATTCATGTGTCCTCTATTAGCTGTAAATATTTCAGGTCATTTGGTGCAGCCATGTGGATGTTATGATCGAAATGGTGGGACAAATTTGTGTGCATTCATATTAGGCCCACCATTTAAATCTGAACATCATATCCCATTATCATCATGAAAAATTCGAAATTAGCTCCAGACACAGTTGAATAAAATTATCCCCATATTTCTATCTTTCTGTAGTAAAATTTTTTGCTTCATCGGGCTTGGATTGTGGGCTCCAATTTTGTTTGACGGGCCTTAGACCCATTATTCTTTGTCCGCATAATTTCTGCTTTCATGCTAAAAAATCACCATCTCCTCCTGGGATTCATCCTTCAATACTAAAAGATAAAATATTCCAAACAAAGTGATCAATCATATCGCAAAATATCAAATACATAAAATTAATATAATTTTTTCCACAAATAGATGAATGATTGATGCCAAATTTGTATTTCAAACATTAATTGCATTTAAGATGATAAATGTAGTTTAATTTCTATAATGCACTAAAAATGATGTTTATGGACTTTGAAACACATCATTATTAAGATATTTACATTGAATATTATCCACTTTCAGCGGCTAATCACGCCCCCCAACATGAGTTTTTCTAGTCCTGATAAAAATCTATATCAAATATGAAATTCAAATTCCCTTTTTCCAAAAACATTTTAATACACATTGCTCACCCAAATACCTCATACCAATGAAAATTATGAAACCCATTAAAATTATTTAAAACAAGCTAGGTCCATAAGAATATCCCAAGCCCAATCCCATTCCTTTGTTAAAATTCATCGCCACATTTCATCCAATTTCAGTTAAGCATGATAAGGTTTTGTGCATCACAAAAGAATTGGGGCCCATTTTATTGTTCAAGGAGAAAAATGGAAGCACTAGGTGGTAATCACATTAAACCTTATGATGAGAATCAAATTTTTTTTTTGTTTTTTTTTTGTTTTTTTTTATTTTTTTAAACACAATAGATATGAAATGACTAACTTTGGGAAATACAACTATTGAGTCACGATCCCCAAGTGCAGGACGCCACACATATTGTTAATTACATGATCTAAAATAGAGATACAAAGCCAAACTATGTGCAAGACAACAATGGAGTCACGATCCCCAAGTGTCGGATGCCCCGCATTTGGGAAAAACAATGATCTATGTGGTCAGTATTTTTTTCAGATTTTTTTTGTTTTTTTGGATACACAAATTAAACAAAAAGTATCCCCAGAACCCAATACTATTAAAAAAGGGACCCAGGAATTAAAATTTATACCCAATATCCAATAGACATGCATTGTGTCATTTTTATTAAGAGGATAAAAATGTATACTTTGAAAAATCAGATCAGACAACCACACTTTCCAAAAATTAATCTCATGGACATAAACTTGCATTAAAATTAGAATCAAGGCAAGAAATATTATTTGATATCCAATTTTAGAGTTTGAAATGCGTGTTATCATGTCCAAGGTTAATGGAATTTTTCCTAACATGCATGTTCTTATATAAAAAATCATTTTTCCCCCGACATAGAATAATATTGTCCCCAGTGTTTAAAGAAAACTTAGAAGGGGGTATGGGAGAGGTGTTCAAAGAGGAAATTTAAAATGAGAATCATGGAATGAAGTCACCTGGCGGTTGATGATGAAAGGGTGTGCCATAGTCTCTCTTTAATCCTGGGTTTGAGTCTCAGCGGCTTGGACAGTTGTGAATGGATTTTCCCTATGACTTAAGATGTGGCCTTTTAATTTTTTTTATTATATATATATGTACTATTTTTTACCTGAAAAATAATATAATTAAATAAACTGCTGATATGTTGTCTTTTTTTTAATTTTCTGGGTAAGGTATTACTCAGAGATCACACCACATAAAACAAATGAATATGGTGCTCCCCTTTCATACTGATCCTTACTCATAAAAGAAGAATAGGTCAACAGTCTATGGTAATTTATTATATAAAAAAATAAAGATGATTCACAGTGATTGGAAATATGAAAACCATGGGTTTCCTTCCATGCAGCACTTTTTTTAACGCTGTTATCTCGACGTGAACCCCCAAAATTATCCAACGCCAAATTTCAACATTTTAATGAACCCATATTTATCCACTTCATCATGATTTAGATTGATTATTTGTTTAAAATTTGTGTAATGTTAAATCCCATGTTTATCAATGAGTGTGAAAGTCCAGGGAATTCCAGTAATGGTTGATTGCATTTTATATGGAGTCTTTCCTATGATTTCAAGGGCCATTCCTCCTTTGTGGGATTCTTGATAAAAATGGATTATAATTGAATGGTCTAGGATATCATAAATAGAGGTATTATTGAGTGGGGAAAAAGGATCACAACTTTGAGTTCAGTTTGATTGAATTTTCCCAAAGAATAATGGAAATTTGAATCCAGATTTTTTTCTTCTACAAAACGTTTTGAATGAATTAGTTCCTTTTGAAAATATGATTCATCCCCAAAATTGTACATTTGAATGTTGGGAGTGGATATAGACTCAATATTTTTTATCTCTCCCAATGGTTCAATGAAAGGTGATTCTAAAAAATCATTATTGGAGTAATAATTCGGACACTAAATCCATGAAGACAAATTTTCCCCTTGGGAATCCAAAAAATTAATTTCCTCCAGATTTAAAGACCCATCAACATTTCCTTCATCCTCTTCAGTTATCCCATAACTAAAGGATAGTTCTTTTGGTAACTCATGATAGGCTTTTTGGATAACATATTCTTCTAACGATGATGAGGAAAGGACATCCTAAGTGGGAATGGGTTCCTCAAAAGTCTTAATGCTTTGTACTTCTTATCTCAAATTTGAAACTTCTGAATTCATTATATCAATTTGGTCACACAATTTTTCGATGATTTTTTGTGTATTAGGTTGGAAAATAGTTTGTTCTTCATTAACTTCATTAAGTTCAACCGCTTTAATCATCTTTGATAGGGCTGAAAATATATCCTTTAAACAATCATCATCCCATTTATTGTACAACTCATCAGGTGTCGTGTATTCAATTAAGGCTTGGGCAATGAAATTCCATATGTGAGGTGTTTCCCAATATTGATTTCTAACTTGATTACAGCAGTGGTTTATGAAGGTGTATTTCAGAGGATAATCCATTGGAGTTGATTGAAAATTGGTTTTGGGATTTTTTTTGGACACACAGAAACAGAATAGGGAAAATAGAAGAGAAATTAAGGTGATAATAGAGAATTTGGGGTGAGAAAAGAAGACGAGGGTCGAAAGAACATACTTGGGTCCCCGGAAATAGTGCCAAAATTTGGTTGCACCCAAATTTACCCTATTGGTAAAAGCGGTCGTTGAAGTACAAGTAGGGATCGAATCCACAGGGACCGTAGAAGAAACCTTGAGACACTCGAATTTATTGATTGATTGGATATGAAGTGGACAACATTGAGGTATATTTTAATTGGAGAACTAATTATAAAATATAAATAACAGATAATAAAAATTATTTGAACTAAAAAATTATTGATGATGGGTGGATCTTAGGGTTTCTCTTGGGGTGGATTGGATAAATTTATTTTCTTAAAAATTTCATGTCATTAATTGAAGACGTATCTAAACAAAAAGGTAATTCTCCCAAATCATTCACAAATTTAATCCCTACACAATTACAAGGCCAATAACCAATTCACATTGATGATCACATTACTGAGAACTCAAAGGAAATAGATCGTACACACACTCAAAATGTGTCATCATTAAGGTTGGAAAAGATGAAAAAGAATGTAACTCATCAAATGGAAATCATAAAACAACGAAAATATTTAAATATTAAGTACAAGAAATAACATCCAATCTATGACATTGCTACTCCCATGGATAAACCCTTAAGTGGTTATCCCTCCATTGATGTTATTCTACCAATGTAAGTGGGATATAGACTTATGGATGTGGAATTGAAGAAGAAGAAAATTATTAAAAGAACGAACACTCCACCATTATGTGATTGAATTCACAAGTTCTGGTGTGAATAAATTCACACCTTCATTCAACGATATCAATGTGTGAAGAAAGGAAAAGAATAAGTGAATAAGAAGAATAAGTTTTATTAAAATACTATATGTGAAATAAAAATATTACAAGGAGAAACCTGATGATGTGATTACAAATTGAAAGTGTAAAGACCCGTAAAATTCAAGGTAAATTTTTTCTTAATTTTATTTGGGATTTTACAAGAACGCAGTTTCTGACGACACCTGATTCTGAGGCCCGGTGTGCCCGGAATCATTTTCCGAAGTTTAGCTCAGGTACATTCAGTGAACGAACGAGCAGGCTTTTCTAACTATTGAGCTGGTGCTCGGAATCGAATTCCGAGGGCATCAATGGAATCGCAGCGCCAGTAATTGCTTAGAAACACCTTTTCCAGAGTTGTGTTTTCTTGGGTGTGGTTACTAAAATTTTGGGTTAAGCAAATGAATAAAATAAAATGGGGAAACCAATTTATTTTATTTAAAGTTATTTAACCTCAGCTAAGTGGTTGAAGTGGGACCCACTATATCCTACTCCACTAGGTAGGATATTTGTGGGGTGGGGCCCACACGAGCCACACCTTTTCATCTTCCACGAAACCCCCACCTTTGTTTAAGGTAACTCACCCGCACCCCCCCCCCATTTTTAAATGTAAGTCAACTCTTGCGTTTAAACATTATAATAAATGCCTCTATTACTTTGGCAGTTTAAAAAGTTGCAATTAATTGAGTTAATTTTTTGATTCGTTTTTGAATTTTTAAAACGTTTGGCATGAGTAATAAAATAAGGTAACCCTTATTTTATTGTTGTTGCCTTGGTTGTGTGGGAGGATTTTGGAGAGAATGGCTCAAGGTCTTGGAGTTCTTCTTCCTCGAAGAAGAACACGAAGAACGCCAAATCCTCCGAGATCGATGACGTGACGCCGACAAATCTTTTCTACACGACACGACGATCCTCCTTCCGTGACGTCTCCTTCTGCAACGTTCAATTCTGCGACATCCCATTCCGCGACAAACCTCGTTCGACGAATACGCTCAAGGTAGGGAATTTATTTGTGATTGTTAGTGAACCCTTGATTACTTCCTTCTAAATCTAAGAACGCGTATCAACAAAATATTAAGTTCATCCGTGAAGATTATATTTGCGGGTTCGGAATTCTTGATTTCGGGGAAAACTGTTTGGGTTGATTTCTTTTGTTCATTGAAAATCCTTGTTGTTCTTCGTCTTTTGGGCCACTTGTTACCAACATAACGGGAGGAGGTTGGACTACACGAACACAGCTGACACTCCACCCCCTTTGTTGTTTTGATTCGTTGCGGCAAGAACAAAGCCGGCGTGGTGCAACAGCACCACAGGGAAACAAGAAAGAACGCGACGAAGAAGCGCGGCGCCGTCGCGCCACGCCATTGAGGCCGAAAGAAACCGCGGACGGAGTCGGGGCCGCGGAGGTTATTGAAGACTCCGTTGGTTGATCGTTGTGCATGGATTGGCGGGCGATGACAAACAGGGCCGCAAGGTAAATTTGAAGCCTCCGTACTGAAGTTCGGGTCCCGGGAGGACCGTTGGAGAAGGCAGCGAGCAAAACGGACCACCGGAGCACGTCCGGTGGTCCGCGGAAAACACCGCCGGCACGCCCCGCCTGCACGGCGGCGCCGGCGACCGGAGGCGGCGGCAGGCCACTGGTCCCGCGACCGCGCGGGACCGAGGGAGGCGGGACGCGGCGCTCAACTGCATCCGTTGACAAGGAGCGGCCCCCCATGGGGCCGTGGTTGCTTGCTGGCGGGGGGCAGCGTGCCACCCCGCACCACTCGGCCGAAACGGTCGCCCTGCCCGACCGGACCGCCAAGTCGGGCCGCACCCAGGCTGGGACGGGCCACGCCCAGGCCGGGCCGGGCTGTGCCAGCTGGGCCAGGCCGCACCCAAGCAGGCCGGACCCGGACCCGGGTCGGGCCGACCCAGGGGGTCTCGGGCCGGATCGGTCCGGGCCCGAAAGCCCCACTTCTGGACCTTTTTAGGTCTTTTGCCCATATCTTGGGGTACGGACCTATGATCCCACACACCGTCAGTTGAGTAGAAATCCTTGGATTGAGACGGTCATTTCGGTATATTACACTCAAGGTTTCAGAGAACTTTGACTACGTCCGGGTTGGTTTGGATACGAAACCAACCGGGCTCTCGGAGCAGAAACGCTTATATCTTGAGCTCCGGATGTACGATTGATGTTCCGTCGACTTTGTTGGATTCCTCTTGATGAGACGGAACTTTTGGAATACTTCTCCTATGTTTTGGACGCAGTTGGAGTATGGCCAGGATGGATTGTACCCGAAATCCAACCAGGCCCCTCGAACCGAAAAGCTGATAACTTTCAAATTGGACGTCCGTTTGACGAAACGTCAGCGGCTTTGGTGATCACGTGGAGAAACTATCCCTATGAGTATACCCTATGAGAGTTTGGGGTACAGTTGAGATACAGCCAGGTTGGTTCGCACAAAAAACCAACCGGGCCCCGGGGACCAAACGGCTAATAACTCACAGATCGGGCGTCCGATTGACGAGCCGTCTATTGCGTTGAGACCCCTATGACAAGGTGGTCCTTTGAGATAATTCTTCGTGGGAATTTGAGATACTTGGAGTATCGACCTGTAGATCGTGGAACGGACCCTCCCGGAGACGAGATTTCAGAGTACAGAGACCGTGTAGCCGGCTGAGACCTGATGACTTCTTGACCGACTCGACTTGGAGTTAGTCGACTGGCCCAGTGGACGGAGAACTACTTTTTTTGGGTTCAGACCTATGGAGGATGGAGCACTACTGTGTGACAGTGTAGACCCATGGTACTCGTCCGGAGAGTACCTTTACAGGCTATTAGGGGGTGTGCACTACTGTGTTTGGGTGGCAG
The DNA here is from genome assembly GCA_963277665.1 of Viscum album. Taxonomy (NCBI): domain Eukaryota; kingdom Viridiplantae; phylum Streptophyta; class Magnoliopsida; order Santalales; family Viscaceae; genus Viscum; species Viscum album. The sequence continues at coordinate 1,966,687,762 of OY728153.1, forward strand.
ACCCTGGCAGGAAGCACTGTTGTGTTTGGGTGGTTGGCCCGCGGTACTCGGCAGGAAGAGTACCTCAGCAGTCTTAGGTTAGTGAGCAGTACCTCGGGGTCATGACTGGACCACTGTACCCTCCAGAGACGGGGCTCTTTAGCAGTTACAGTTTCGATAATGAAAATCCTGGTTTGAGCTAAGTCTATGATCTTTGTGTTTACCTCATGATTGAGATGGGTCACTTGATAACTTAGGTATATGTATGGACATACACCTGGGTAGTGGTTATCCGTTGATTTCATAAACTTTGTGTTTCCTCATGATTGAGATGGGTTACTTGATATCTTAGGTATATGTATGGGCATGTACCTAAGTAGAGGTTATCTATTGAGATCTTAATTGTTGTTATCCTTTTGGTTTTAGTGATACCTTGAGGGTCTTGGGGTCCCTACTGAGTATCCCATACTCACCCCTGCACAGGCTATGCCCGCACCTCTTTGTGTTGGATGCAGGCGACGGGAAGCACTAACAGAGGCCGAGTGTTCGAGGGATGGACGGTACCCAGAGGTAGACCACATGACGAGTCAGTATCCGGAGGTGGACTTCATGGCGAGATGACACTTAGAAGAGGTTGACGGGCAAGAGCGTTGTGGAGGCTATCTGTACCTACCCTTCAGGTAGGATCCATGGTGGACGATCCAGGAGGTGTGCTATCTGTACCTACCCTTCCGGTAGGATCTGTGGTAGACGATCCAGGAGCTGCAATATCTGTACCTACCCTTCAGGTAGGATCCGAGGAGGACGACCCAGGAGCTGCATCCTTTCTTCCAGCTGTTTTTCTTTTTCTGTTTTACTTTCATTCAGTTGTAGTTGTACTTTCAGTTGGGTTTGTATTCTGGCCCATTTACTTTTCAGCACTTTCTTTTGTACTTGGTGTTTTACTTCCTCTTGTACTTTGTGGTGTTTTTTTTACTTTTATAAAGGCAGTGCCTTCTGAGTTATCGGGATTTACACCTTTGGTGCTAGTCGCCAGCCCTTGGCCTATGGAAGGCGGGCTTGGGGTAGTCACGGCATGGGCCCTAAGGACGGGTCGCGACAAATTGGTATCAGAGGAGTCGGTTCTACCGCAGAACTTGTAACTCTGATATTTTCTTTCTGTGAAGCGATAGTGTAAAGAGTATCGAGTGTGGTTTTTTGTTCAGGGAGTCCGTTGTTGGTGTGGGCGGCCGACGTATCCATACACCAGGACCCTGACAACTAATTTCCGACTTTGTGCACGAATACACCGATTTTGTGTGTGTTTCCATAATTTCTTAAAATTCATCTCAAACCAGGTCAGTTCACCAGGTATAAACGTTTGACCATGTCATGTTGTTTCTTTCATGATGACTTTTCACGGACGACCAGCTAGATCCCAGAGGGATGTGCATACTGACAGCCTGCCAAGCGACGAGGCATCGGTACAGGGCCCTCTTGCATTTGAGGCACCAGCGGTACTGCCATACGTTGGGCCACAGATTCCACTAGCCCCTGCAGTAGGAGATGCACTCCACTTGAGCGCGCGGCACTAGTTCTAGCGCCAGAGGCCACTCAGGTTCTGGGGAGAGATGGACCCGCAGGTGGCTGCGGATTGGCTGGAGGCTGTGGTGAGAGTCTTCAGGCTAGTGGGGATGCCAACAGACTTCATGGTGATCTTTGATGCCAGCCTTCTTCAGGAAGCAGTAGGCAGGTGGTAGAGCCACTTGTTCCAGTTTTGCGACGGGATGGCCTTCACATGGGAAGACATCGAGACCTTCTTCAAGGTGGAGTTTGTGCGAGTAGTCCTACACCCCGAGTGTGTACCGGAGCTGCTGCCTTTTCTGCAGGATTTTCAATCAGTATCTGAGTCATCTGTGGCTAGTAGAAAGATGATGCAGAGGTCCAAGAGGACCAGAGCCAGTCGTACGAGGAGCAGGAAGTGTTATGAATGCGGAAGGAAGGGTCACCTGGCACGTGACTGTCCGACCCACCGCACAGTCGATCCGCTGGCGTTGGAGGATCCATTGAGGCAGAAGCAGCGGCGGGTGCTTGAGCAACAGTCGGACATTGGACAAGGCGGTAGAGCTCCGGGAGCAGGTGGAAAGGAGCGGAACTAGTGGATATGTATCTTGTACTTCTAGTTCCATATCGCTGTTGTATTTTTGTCCTTTCACTATGATATGTAGTAATAAAAGACACTTATCTTTTCGATTTTTTCTTTCATGTCCTTTTGTTTGGTTGATACTGAGAGGTCCCGGTTAAAACTGTTGACTTGACCCTCACTTTCTAGATTTCTACTGGAGGAGACTTAGTGACCTCACACTGATGCCGACAGCATGACTCGACCCTTGGAGGTGAGAGTGGCGGTTGGATCTATTGGTAGTTACGTCGAGGCCTTACGACGTCATCTATGGCATGAATGCATCATTCATGTCAGGATTGACTGTATTAGGAAATGGGTGAGGTTCATCTGGGGGATGAGACCAAGTTTCTCTTTTCGGAAAAGGAGAAATTTTAGCATCTCTTTCAGATCATAGGCAAAGAAGGTGCAGATCATCCACGATATGATGAAGAATGCACAGTGCAGTAAGAAACGGGAAACCAGCGCCAGTCTTAGAGACTCAGGCGTGTTAAATGTTTCAATAAGAGGAATCTTAAAGGAGAGATGAGTCTGCGAAGTAGCAGATGTAGAGGCAGAGCTAGGAGAGCAGCATGAGGTGGTGTACATTTTAACATTCTACAACCACCCGCCTTAGTTGTCCCCGCCAGGCTCAGGGAGCTGGAGGGAAGGGGAAGAGAGTAGCTGTATGCGGTCAGGGAGAGTGACCCAATGGCTCTAAGAATGATTCGACGGACAGTCTGTGTCCACTACTAGCTGTCGTAGTAACAGACGTTGATACGAATCATTCCATCCTTCCACGAATCTTGTCCCAGACCTAGAGTTTCCGGTAAGCTGTAGACTTGGCCCTCACGTCTAGAGATACCCTGGGAGAAGACTCGATAATCACACTTACGCTGATGGTGTGGTCAGACCCTCGAGGTGAGAGTTTCGGTTGGAATCTCTTGGTGGTAGCGTCGAGGCCTTACGACGTTGGTTTGAGTATGGACTGGACAATCACAGCTCATACAAAAATTGACGGTATTAGGCAAAAAGGTTGTGGTTTAACTACAACGTCGAGATGGGTTTTCCTTGGTCAGCGAAAAGGAAACACCAGGCATCACAGGTTAAAATCATGCACAGGAGGGTGCGACCGATCACTCTTGAGTCGGTCAACCCTACCCTCGTGACAGCATTCGTTTTGAGTTTCAGTTTTAACAGGAATTGGAGACCTCTAGAGTTCGAGGATGATGATCACGTCCTTATACGTGTCTCACCTCGATGAGGTTTACGGAGATGTGGCTGAGGCGAAAAGTTATCTACGAGGTTCAACAAGCCTTTCTAGGTCCTCAGCTGGGTAGGCGAGGTGGTTTACCACTTGACCCATAAACCTCAGTTGCACCAGGTGCACGATGACTTCCACGTATCTCAACTGAGGAGATACATGCATGATCCTTCAGACAACATCGACCTTAGGGAGTTGGACGTCAATGAAAGGGTGACATATGCAGAGATTCTAGTGGGGATCGAGGATAGAAAGGAGTGGATCCTATGAGGACATTCAATTCCTTAGGTGCACTTTCACTAGAAGTACGGTAACCTCCAGGTAATCAGATGGGAGCGGAAGGCTCAGATGTGTGCTCAATACCGATTTTGTATCCCTAGTTTGTGTTAAAGCTTTACGAGGACGTAAAGCCCTGAGGTGGGAGTAATGTAAAGACCCGTAAAATTCAAGGGAAATTTTTTCTTAATTTTATTTGGGATTTTACAAGAACTCAGTTTCTGAAGTCACCTGATTCTGAGGCCCGGTGTGCCCGGAATCATTTTCCGAAGATTAGCTCGGGTACGTTCAGTGAACGAACGAGCGGGTTTTCCTAACTTTTGAGCCGGTGCTCGGAATTGAAATCTGGGGGCACCTATGGAATCACAACACCGGTAATTTCTTAGAAACACCTTTTCTTGAGTTGCATTTTCTCGGGTGTGGTTACTAAAATTTTGGGTTAAGTAAATGAATAAAATAAAACGGGGCAACCAATTTATTTTATTTAAAGTTATTTAACCAATGATAAGTGGTTGAAGTGGGACCCACTATATCCTACTCCACTAGGTAGGATATTTGTGGGGTGGGGCCCACACGAGCCCCACCTTTTCAACTTCCACGAAACCCCCACCTTTGTTTAAGTTAACGCACCTGCACCCCCCCTTTTAAATGTAAGTCAACTCTGGCGTTTAAACATTATAATAAATGCCTCTATTAATTGGTCGATTTAAAATGTTGCAATTAATTGAGTTAATTGTTTGATTCATTTTTGAATTTTTAAAACGTTTGGTGTGAGTAATAAAATAAGGTAACCCTTATTTTATTGTTGTTGCCTTGGTTGTGTGGGAGGATTTTGGAGAGAACGGCTCAAGGTCTTGGAGTTCTTCTTCCTCGACAAAGAACGCGAAGAACGCCAGATCCTTGGAGATCGACGACGTGATGCCGAAAAAGCTTTTCTCCGTGATGCGGCGATCCTCCTTCCGCGATGTCTCCTTCTGCAACGTCTTCTTCCGCAACGTTCAATTCTGCGACATCCCTTTCCGTGACAAACCTCGTTCGACGACTACGCTCGAGGTAGGGAATTTATTTGTGATTGTTAGTGAACCCTTGTTTACTTCCATCTAAATCTAAGAACGTGGATCAAATAAATATTAAGTTGATCCACAAAGATTATGTTTGCGGGTTGGGAATTCTTGATTTCGGGGAAAACTGTTTGGGTTGATTTCTTTTGTTTGTGAAAAATCCTTCTTGTTCTTCGTCTTTTGGGCCGCTTTTTACCAACTTAACGGGAAGAGATCAGACCGCATGAACACGAACGAATCTCCTCCCCCTTTGTTTTTTTGATTCATTGCGGCGTGAACAAAGGCAGCGCGGTGGAACGGCACCGCGCGGAAACAAGAAAGAACACAACGAAGAAGCGATGCGCCGTCGTGCAGCGCTGTTGAGGTCGAACGAAACCGTGGCCAAAGTTGGGGCCACGGAGGCGATTGAATACTCCGCTGGTTGATTGTTGTGTGTGGATTGGCGGGCGACAACAAACGGGGCCTCAAGGTAAATTTGAAGCCTCCATAGTGAAGGTCGGGTCCCGGGAGGACCGTTGGCGAAGGCGGCGAGCAAAACGGACCAACGGAGCGCGTCTGGTGGTCCGCGGAAAACACCGTCGGCGCCGGTGGCCGGAGGCGGCACCCGGCGCGCTGCCAGGGAGGGCCGCCGCTAATCCCGTGAGCACACAGGACCAAGGGCGGTGGGACGCGGCGCTCAGCCGCATCTGTTGACAAGGAGCGGCCCCCCATGGGGCCGCGGTTGCTTACTGGCGGCGGGCAGCGTGCCACCCCGCACCGCTCGGCCGAAACAGCTGAGCCGCTCGATCGAACCGCTGGGCCAGCCCGCGCAAGTCGGGCCGCCCCAGTGGGGCCCGGCCATGCCCAGGCCGGTTCCGGCTGACCAAGGGGGTCTCGGGCCGGATCGGTCTGGGCCCGAAACCCCCACTTTCGGACCTTTTACGGTCGTTCGCTCCTATCTTTGGGTAAGGACCTCCGATAGATGCACTGTCAGTTGCGTAGCGATCCTTGGATCGAGACGGTCGTTTCGGTATATTACACTCAAGGTTTCGGAGAACTTTGATTACAGCCGGGTTGGTTCGGATACGAAACCAACAGGGCCCTCAGAGCGGAACACTTATATCTTGAGCTTCGGACGTCCGATTGACGTGTCGTTGACTTTGTTGGATTCCTCTTCATGAGAAGGAAGTTTTTGCATACTTCTACTGAGTTTTGGACACTGTTGGAGTGTGGCCGGGTTGGATTGTACCCGAAATCCAACCGGGCCCCTAGAACGGAAAAGGTGATAACTTTTAGACTGGGCGTCCGTTTGATGAACCGTCAGCGGTGTTGGTGTTCACGTGGAGAAATGGTTCCAATGAGTATACCCTGTGAGTTTTTGGCGGTACAGTTGAGATATGGCCGGGTTGGTTCACACACGAAACCAACCGGACCCCGGGGACGAAAAGGCTAATAACTCACATATCGGGCGTCCGATTGACGCGCCGTCTATTGCGTTGAGACCACTATGATGAGGCGGTCCTTTGGGATACTTAATCATGGGACTTTGAGATACTTGGAGTATCGACCTGTAGCTTGTGGAGCGGACCCTCCCGGAGACGAGCTTTCGGAGTACGGAGACCGTGTAGCCGGCTGAGACCTGACGACTGCTTGACCAACTCGACTTGTAGTGAGTAGACTAGCCGAGTGGACGGAGCACTACATTGTTTGGGTGCAGAACCATGGTGGACGGAGCACTACTGTGTGACAGTGCAGACCCATGGTACTCGTCCGGATAGAACCTCTGCAGGCTATTAGGGGGTGTGCACTACTATGTTAGGGTGGCATACCCCAGCAGGAAGCACTACTGTGTTTGGGTGGTTGTCCCTTGGTACTCGACATGAGGAGTACCTCAGTAGTCTTAGGTTAGTGAGCAGTACCTCGGGGTCATGACAGGACCACTGTACCCTCCAGAGACGGGGCTCATCAGCAGTTACGGTTTCGATAATGAAAATCCGGGTTTGAGATGAGTCTATGATTTTGTGTTTACCTCATGATTGAGATGGTTCACTTTATAACTTAGGAATATGTATGGGCATATACCTAGGTAGTGGTTATCCTTTTATTTCATAAACTTTATGTTTCCTCATGATTGAGATGGGTTACTTGATAACTTAGGTGTATGTATGGGCATGTACCTATGTAGAGGTTATCTGCTGGGATCTTATTTGTGGTTATCCTTGTTGGTTTTAGGGAGACCATGAGGGTATCGGGGTCACTACTAAGTATCATATAATCACCCCTACATGTGCTATGCCCGCACCTCGTTGTGTTGGTTGCAAACGACGGGCAGCACTGACAGAGGCTGAGTGTTCGAGGGCTGGACGATACCCGGAGGTGGACCAAACGACGAGTCAGTATCCGGAGGTGGACTTCATGGTGAGACGACACTCAGAGGAGGTTGACGGGTGAGAGAGTTGTGGAGGGTATATGTACCTACCCTTCAGGTAGGATCCGTGGTGGATGATCCAGGAGCTGCGCTGTCTATACCTACCCTTCAGGTAGGATCTGTGGTGGACGATCCAGGGTTTGCGCTATCTGTACCTACCCTTCAGGTAGGATCCGAGGAGGATGACCCAGGAGCTGCTTCCTTTCTTCCAAATGTTTGTCTTTTTCTATTGTACTTTTGTTCAGTTGTAGCTATACTTTCAGTTGGTTTTGTATTCTGGCCCATTTACTTTTCAGCACTTTCTTTTGTAATTAGTGTTTTACTTCTACTTGTACTCTATGGTGTTTTGTTTACTTTTATAAAGGAAATGCCTTACCAGTTATCGGGATTTACGTCTTTTTTGCTAGTCTCCAGCCCCTGGCCTATGGAAGTCGGGCTTGGGGTAGTCCCGACACGAGCCCTGAGGATGGGTCGTGACAGAAAGCAGGAAATTACAATTGAATGAAATACAAATGGATGAATGAAAAACTCCGATTGAAAGAAAAATATTAGATGATAATTCCCTTCACCACCATCTGCTTATATAGGAATATTAGGAGCCTTATAGACACCCCACCACAATAAATTTCATCCCCATTAATTTATAGAGTCAAAAGGAGGGTGATAAAATCAACAGATTTGACGTTTCAAAGTTGTCAATAAATTTATTCCAGATTCGTTATCTATTTTGACGTGTGAATATGTAATTGAGGATTCTGAATCCTGAGGAGTCCTTGAAGATAAATATTCTCTTTCATTTGTCCTATATTATTTGTAAAAATTTCGGGTCATTTGGAGCATCTGTTTGGAAGTTATTATTGAAATTGTTGGACGCATTTGTGTGCATTCATATATGGCCCACCATTTAAATATAAAGTTCAGATGCCATTATCATCTTGAAAACTTCAGAATTATCTCAGTCCATAGTGGAATAAAATTTTCCCCATATTTTAATTGTTCTTTAGTAAAAAATTTAGCCTCATTGGGCTTGTTTTGTGGGCTCCACTTTTGTTTGATGGGCCTTAGGCCCATTATGCTTTGTCTGCAAAATTTCTTCATTCATGATGAAAACTCACCATCTTCTCCTATGATTCATCCATCAATACTAAAAGATAAAATATTCCAAACAAAGTGATCAATCGTATCCCAAAAAATAATATAATGTTGTCCACAAATAGATGAATGATTGGTCCCAAATTTTTATTTTAAACATGAATTGCATTTAAGATGAGAAATGAAGTTCAATTTCTATAATTCACTAAAAATTATATTTATGGACTTTGAACACATTATTTCTAAGATATTGACATTGAATATTATCCACTTTCAGTGAATAATCATGTTTCTAGTCTCTATTTTGAGGATCATGTGGTCGATATAATGTTGGTAATTTGCCCTACCATCATTTTGTAATGGTCTCTAAGGGAACTGAGGGACTATCCCAATGAAATCATGTATAGATGATGAGGTTTTCCTAAGATGAGTAGCATATGAACCAGATTTTGTAGAAAATAATTCTTAATACCCCCAAATCATTTTGGTAGTCCTCATCCCATAGGTAAATGATTCCTTTTTTCATAATCCTCAGTAAGGGCTTATAATTTTCAACCATATTTTTTATAAATCAGCTGATATAGGCTATGGTTCCTTGGTGGCCATGAAAGTTTTGTTTTTTGCATGGGTAAGGAATTTCATTTATGACCTCGATTTTATCATGATCAATCTCAATTCTCCAATATCTGATAATTAAGATGAGAAACCTTTTGGAGGTATCCATGAATACGTACTTCAATGGTTTCGTCTTCAAGTGGTGGGAATTGAAGAATCTAACCACTTTCCCAAGATATATGAGATAGTCATGGAGTTGGTGATATTTGACCACAAAATCATCTACATAACACTCCCCCAATGTACCAATGATTAGATTAAAGATTTGGGGCATGGACCACTATAAATTTGATCCATTATAAATCAATCTTAAATGCATCACTTAGTAGAAAATGTTCATTGGGATACCCTGGATGTAGTAGCCTCCTCATCCTCATGGTCCATCTAAATTAGATTATATATATTACCCATCCATGAAGGAGTAGGCTTTGAATTTAGTCACAACATCAATAAATATCTCTATCATTTATAAGGGAAATTCATCCTTAGAAAAATGACGTTTGGTGTCCTAGAAGTCAATGTAGACTCTAATTGTTCCATTATTATTCCTGACTAAAATAATATTGTACATCCATTTTTGGTAATGGACCTCTCTAATGATGTTTTATTTGATATACCTGTCATATTTTTCCCCGAACATGGAACTGTGTTAGGGGTGCATCTTTCTAGGAGGTTATTTGAACCCATGGTGATGCACTATGAGACTACGGAAATGAATATTAACTTAAGGTTCAAGCCCTTGTATCACTTCATTTCTCTAGGAAAACACATCATGTTTTTACTATAGGATTTCTATATACATCTTCTTATCCTATAACTAAATAGTTGCGCTGATTATTATTGGTGATATTTTTCTTCATTTAGCTCATCAATAGTGGTGGAGGCACCTTCTTCAATTTAAATAGGGGAATATTACAACTCTTATTTGTTATCTGAAATAGGGGGATCATATGGAGGAGATAAATCTTCTAGGTTGTCTTACCCATGGGGAGCACTAGTGCTAGATCTGGCAGATACAGAATCCCCAAAGAGGTGTTCTTGATCTATGTAGATTGTAGAAACAAAATCTTATGAGTCAATTTAGTTTGGATTCTATCTATTAGGTCCACTATCGACATCAAATTAATGTTAATGGGTAGATTTTTATCAAGTCAAAACTAATTTGTGGAATAAATGGGAATATTGTCTATTGGTGGCTATGGTTTGAACATCTTGGTACTTCATAGGAGTATGGTCTTCCAGTATCATCTAAGCCCATCTAGTTTAGTATTATGAGATAATCTATGAGAACTTATTCTTCTTGGGTATAATAACCCTGATATTTATTAAAAACTTAAACATGATTTATTACATATAAAATGTCACTTGAAACAATAAAAAATATCAAGTGGTCTAGTGTATTTGGGGATTAAGAACATTACATAACAACTTAGACATAAAACACAACATCTTTATTGAAAACTTCCTTTACAAGACCACTGCATTTTCCCATGCTTATCATTTCTTAGGATAACCTGGGGACATGCATAAGAAAAGGGTGAGCTATAAATACCAATAAAGGAGTGAACAAGGAATAACATAAATGATACAATACATGTTAGTCAATAGGAATATCAAAGGAGAATAAGAGAGACATGAATAAAAATTCATGATATAACATGGTTAACAAAATATGGAAATGTGGAAACAACATTTAACATGATTTTATCATGATCCAAGGATCATTAAAAATGAAACCTGAGTAAACCCTCATTTTAATTGAATTAGCATGAGTAAACCCTCATAGAACTTGACTTATCATGATACTAATCTTTACCCACTGCAATGGAGCGCTATCAGGGTGCACCCTTCATAAACATTTCATTTCATGCATAAGTGTGAAACATGGATCATACTACATGAAATAATTAATTATAATTTATTTCATGATAAAGATATGTGTAATAAATTCACGTGAATTTATAATAAATAATTACAGCTTTGTAGAGGTGAATACCCATGATAGAGAAATGGGTATGGTATTCACTACACCTTGACATTGGCTCGGAAAATTGCAGTGCAATTTTGGCAGCGTAATGGGGTGACATAAAAATTCATAAAAATGAATAATGAGAGAGAAATGGGTATCTCATAATATGTACATGAAATTTAAAGTAAGGGGTTTATATAGAGACATGTCCCACCAAAATTAATGGAAATTAGATTTTTAATACAAAATAATATCTTGAACATGACTGAGAAGAGAGAATTTCCTTACAGAATTTCAACATGGTAACAGGAGTACACAGAAGGCATTAATGAGAGAGTAATAGGTCTATCATAATTTCAAACATAAATAGGGAAGTATGGTCAGGATATAAATCATACCCCAAAATTTATAATTGAAAAAAGGCGTAGCAATATTAATAAATTTTGATAAAATGAGAAAGGATGGAATCCCTTAAATGGAAGTGTGATCCCCAAGGCTTGGGAGAGGCTTGAGAGAGGATTCTTGGGATATTGGGGCACCATGGGGAGATAATAGAGATATGAGGGAAGTTTTTGGTCAAACTCCAAAGGATTTGAGTGAAGAGGAAGTGGGAGCATGGGTGGGTTTTTATAGGAAAGGAGAGGGAATTCATTATTATTTAGGTTTGGGTCACCACGCATTAAACAAATAAATACCACAAACTAGGAAATGGTTTTTTCCAATGTTTTTTGCCAAAGGGGATAGGAAAACAATATTTTATAAGGACAATGGCTGAATAACTTTAAATAATAGGGTTTCTTATGTGGATTTGAGTCACACTATCAAGGAAATTCATTTAAAAAGTGAAAATGTATTATAACTCTTTGTTGGTCCCCTAATGTTTAGTAATATAAATAAAACAATTATAAAATCACAGTATTTTAATCCTAAAACATATATTGGATGAACATAATGTTTATATTATTTTATTACATCCCTATTGGGTCAATATTATTTCGTAAAACACATTATATGTTTAAACGACACTAAATTTTTTCCCAAAAAATGCGACTACCTAAGAAAATTTTGAATAAGTCACCATTGGATAATTTCAACATCCTGATTCCAAAAATAATATTCATTTTATCTAAATAATTTTTAAATATGTTAATTTTATCTTTTAAAATAAAAACTGACATTTATAAAAAATTCAAGGGTTTTAATAAAAATAGGTTCCAAACCTTCCTAAAAATTACAATTGCATTCGTAAAAAATATATGATCGTTTATATTTAATAAAAATTAATTTATTGATAATATATCATTAAAATATTATTTAATTCAAAAATTAATTAATTCTTCAAAAATATATTTCTTAATTGAATATTTACAAAAAATACTATTAGTGCTTAAAAAACTTTTTACAATGTAACAATAATAAAATGAATGTTAAATCTTTATAAAAAATAAGGTACATATTCAAAGTTCAATGTTCTTGTTACATAACCCCTTAAAACATCCACATATGATCTTTGGGTAATGTGCACGATGATGACATGCTCTTGGGGTTACTTGGATAACTTCGCTCGAGTGGTAATCTCTATCAACTTCCACTTCTCTCATAGGTAGTTATGCTCAATCTTAATATATTCATGCTCGGATTGGGCTTGGTCAAGAGAAAAGCCCAATGATGCCACATCCTTTCCAAAATTTGAAAAACGGGCTTTGTATAGGGAATGTCTACTGGATGAGACCATCGCATCCTTTGTCTGAGTAAATTGGATTTCTTAAAGCCGTATATTTATACTAATCGTGTGATCACTGTTCAATGGATATAACAGAAAATATCACAATTATTATTGGTATTGTAAAATCTAGAAAAATAAATCAAAAGAAGTGCATATATTATTTAACCATTTCACATATTAAGACATTTAATTAGGTCATGATAAATTTTCATTTGATAAAAGATTGGTTTGTTACAATCTTCCCCCCTTATAAAATTTTTCATTAGAAGTTTCCTTTTCCCCATTAAAAAATATGTGGGTAACTCTGCTTCATCATTTCCCCTTATTCCCACATTGCTTCTTCAAACTTGTTATTTTTCCACAACACCTTGACGAGGGGAATTGTCTTATTTCTTATAACGTTTTCTCTATGATCTAATATCTTCAATGGTTGATCCTCATAAGTATGATCATCCTCTAACTATACCACCTTGAAAGAGAGTACATGTGAAGGGTCTGGTATGTACTTCCATAATAGGCATACATGAAAGACAACATGTACATTTTCCATGGTAGGTAGAAGTACCAATCGATTGGCCACAACCCTAACATGATCAGAAATTTTGAATGGGCCGATGTACCTAGGACTTAACTTCCCTTTATTTCCAAACCTCATGACCTTATTCCACAGAGATATGCGTATAAATATCATGTCTCCAACTTTAAAATCAATGTCTCATCTACATTTATCAGCATAACTCCTCTGTCAAATTTTGGCTACCTTGATATGCTTCTGAATGGTTTTCACCTTCTCTACCATTTCTTTGACCATTTCTGGTCCTAGCAGCTTATGCTCACTGACTTCATCCCAAGACATCAATGTTCTTTACATTTTCCCATAAAGGTCTTCATATGGTTCCATTCAGATTCTCAAGTGGAAAGTATTATTGTAGAAAAAATCAACCAAAGGAATATGTTAATCCCATCCTCCTTTGAATTCCATCAAACATGATCTCAACATGTCCTCATGTTTTTGGATAGTCCTCGTAGATTTTCCATTAGTTTGAGGATGGAAAGTCATACTAAAATTCAGCTCAGTATCCATATCATGTTGAAGACTCTTCCAAAACTTTAATGAGAATCTTGGATCTCAATCGAATACAATATATAGTGGTACTCCATGTAGCCTTATAACTTCTTTGATTTAAATCTGTGTAGGTTGATTCAGTGATAAGTCCTCTCGAATCTCAATAAAGTGAGTTTTCTTGGTAAGACGATCCACAACGACCCATATATCATTGTTTCCTCTAGATTTTCTTGGAATTCCAGTGACAAAGTCCATGGTAATGTTGTCCCACTTCCATGTTGGTATGGGTAGTGGTTTCATCATCCCCTTAGACTTTTTCCTCCTAACCTTCACTTGCTGACATACTAGGAACTTTTATGTATATTCTGAAATCTCCCTTTTCATATTGTCCCACCAGAAGCTTTCTTAGAGATCTAGATACATCTTTGTGATACCTAGGTGAATAGAGAAGGTTGAGCTATGTGTGTCATTTAGAAGATCCTTCTTTATCTCTAGATCATATGGTACACATAATCGGGACCCAAATATCACTATTGCATCCTTATCAACCACAAACTCTTAGGATTTCCCATTTTTGATAGATTCCACCCTTTGCAAAATTTCTACATCCTTTCTTTGAGCATCCTTTATTTTCTCCATGGGGGACGACTAAGAAATCATTTGAGAAAGGATTGATGATGTTCCCCCCTTAACAATTCCCACATCCATACTCTAAAAAAATAAGAACATTGTACCCTTTTAAATTTCCATCAATGATATAATCATTGGGTTTTTTCTACATAGAGAATCTTCCACCTTGTTTACTTTCCCAGTATGCTAATGGATTAAGAAATTATAGCCTTTGATCATATCTATCCATCTTTTTTGGCACATGTTCAACTCTTTATATGTGAATATATACTTGAGGATTTTGTGGTCCATTTATATTTCACTCTTCTCCCCAAAGAGATAATTGTTCCAAATTTTAAAGTGAAGATCACCGCAGCCAACTCCAGATCATGTGTTGGATAATTTTTCTCATGAACATTCAATTTCCATGAAGCATAGGCAATGATTTTGTCATTTGGCATCAACACACATCCCAAGAGCTTCTTCAAAGCATCACTGAATACCACAAAAAGTTCCCCACTTGTGGGTAAAGTGAGCACGGGCACTGTGATATGCCTAATTTTCAACTCCTTGAAGCTTTATTCACACTCATCACTCCCATAAAACATTACTCCCTTCTGAGTTAGCTTGGTATCAGGGTTGTAAAATCATGAGAAATTTCTCACAAATCATCCATAATATCCAGCTAACCCCAAGAATATACAGATATCTGTTACCGATGTTGGCCTCAGTCATCCCTCTATTGTAGTTGTCTTAGAGTGATCCACAAATATCCCATTAGTTGTGATTATATGGACCAATAATGAGACCTTCATCAAACATAACTCAAACTTGATGTACTTTTCATAGATATTCTCTTTTCACAAGGTCTCTAGTATAGTTCTTAGATGATCCTCATGACCCTCCCTAGTTTTTAAGTATATTATAATACCATCTACAAATACTATCACATATTTGTGGAGGTAATCTCTAAAAAAACAATTTACTATGTCCTTGAATATTTCTGGAGCATTAGTGTGTCCGAAGGGCTTTACTATGAATTCATAGTGCCTGTATCTTATACAAAAATCAGTCTTGGGGATATCTTCCTTCTTCACCCTTACTTGATAATATCCCGACCACAAATCCACCTTGGAGAATTATTGTGCTACAAGAAGCTAATCTAACAAGTCATCAATTCTTGGGAGAGGATACCTGTTCTTTATCATGATTTTTATTCTCATGATAATCAATGAAAAGGTGCATTGACCCATCCTTCTTGACTAAGAAGACTGATTCACCCCATGGTAAAGCACTTGGGTGTATAAACCCTTTATCTAGATTCTCCAATAGTTGTTTATTCAAATCCTCCGGCTTCACAAGATTCATTCTATATGGAGTCTTGTATATTTTCAACACCCCGGGTATAAGATTAATTGACAATTCAACATCTCTTCTAGGAGGAAGACTAGGAAATTCCTTGGGAAACACTTCAGTGAATTCTCTCACAATAGTCATGTCTTAAAAGATGGTTGCCTCATTATACTCAATCATATAAACTAGATATGCATGCTCATAGGGAAGTAATATCCACACTTGAGATGATGGTGCTAAAGAAGATTCATCCACCTCATTTCACTTGTACTAAATTGGGGGTCGATTCTCCACATGTAGAGTGATTTACCTCTCACGGTAATTTATATTGGCTCGATATAAGGAAAGTCAATCCATGCCTTGAATTGCATAAAATTCCCCCAGAGGGAGTATGACAAGGGTCTCCAGGAAGATCAATCCATATATAATGATAGGGGAGGATTTATATTCATGGTATAAAATGATTTCTCAATTTTTTGTACTCACCGACATCTTTACTTCTGTGATTTGTGGTGGTGCAGGGATTGTTCGACTAAAATTTTAGGATATAAAATAATGTGTAGAACCAAAATCAAGACGTATTTTTTTTATTCTTGAATGAATAACTAGAGTACCTATCCCCACTTCTTTTTTGGGGTTCACTTCAGCCGTAGTGATGGAAAAATCTCGACATTCCTGCCTTGGAGGTTATAGGTTGCCTCCAAAAACCCTTGGCTTTGGACACTGATTTTCAAGGTGCGATAGTTCTTTGTAGTTGAAGCAATGAACAACGCATTGAGAGAAGAATGTATCATTCCACTCCTCTATCATAGTCGTAGGTATTTCTTGTCCGCAATTAACAGCTAGGTGTCCTTCTCTTCCACACCTAAAGCATTTCCTCATCCCCTTCTGGCAATTTCTTGGGTTCTTCTTTCCAAACCTTTGTCAAGTAGGGTGGTAGATTTTCTTAGCACCTTTGGATTTATCCTTTGGAATACCAGAATTTAAGTCCACCATACACTTATTATCCCCATGATAACCTTAAAATTTGACGATCTCCATTTCGACCTTGAGGTCACATCGAACTATTTCCCCATAGTTTTCGAAGTCATGGATCGTCAGGGATTTTCATAGGCTAGGTTTCAACCCAACAAAGAAGTGTTCAACCTTGCATTCGGGGATAATGAAAAAGATGAAGGTTTATCGTGAAACCCTTGTGAAGTTTTCATAATATGCTCCGACGAATTCGTCATCTTTTTTCTTGATGGCATGGAAGTCCCTTTCTATATTAAGTTGGAGGGTGCACATAAAATATTTATCGAAAAACTTCTTCTGGAAATCCTTTCATTCCAATGCCTTGATCTCCTCCTTAGGCTTCGAATTTTTTATCAAAGTCCACCATTGATCAGATTCACCCTTTATATGATAAGAAACCAAAAAAAACCTTCTCTTATTTGAAACATTGATGGATGGAGAAAATATTTTCAATGGAGTTGATCCATTGTTCGGTAATTGAGAGATTGGATGATGCATTAAATGTAGGAGGCCTTTATCTAATGAAGCTCTCGATAATGACTTCCTCTTTCTAAGGGGAGTTGAACGTTACTCTTGACCCATGTTTCTATTCAAATGTTGAGTTAACTATGATAGAATCTTGGAAAAGTTCATGATTCATACTCCCATTGGATTGGGCATCTCATTAGCATAGTCATCACATTTATATTTACATCGGTTGTTAGTGAGAGTCCTATGATTGCCATCCATTGGCTGTAATAAAAGGAAAGTTAGGGGTAACACATAAAGGTTAATCCAAGGACAAAACATATTACTTATAAATTCCTTATCTTATAAATCCATAGGCTTCAATCTATTCTATTCATTATCTACTTTCTGAAATATATTCTTAGGGGAATTTTTTTAATTCCCTTAATAAGGGTTCATAATAATCTTGTGAATTTACCAAAGAATATCCCCAAGGAGTGTTGTAACCAAAAGTGCGTCAAGGCTCTTAGTCGTGTACCAGGATACCCAAAGTCAAGCCCAAAACTCCTTGTTGGGGGTTTCACCCCTAGGTAAATTTGTGCCAAAGCTGACTCTACCTGCTCATATTCAAATAGGGATGAATTTTCTTGATAAAAAACATAGTCAATACTCACGAAAACATAGGGATGTTATTATTATAATTATTCTTGTATTTAAGGAGTTAATAGGGTTTTCTAATCCTAATCCCCAAAATAACAAATCCTATCCTCTAATACCAACTATAACAACCCTTCGCTTTATTACACACGTAAACATGATATATTACATAGAAAACTTCACTTGATACAACATAGAAGATCGAGAGATCTAGTGTCTTTGGGTCTTTGGAACGTTACATGACAACTTATACATAAAACATAACATCTTTATTGAAAATTTCCTTTACATGACCATTATATTCCCTCGTACATAACATTGCATGGGATAACATGAGGACATGCCTAAGAAAAGGGTGAGCTATAAAGCCCAGTAATGGAGTGAAAAAGGGATAAAATGAAAGATACAATACATTTTAGGCAATAGGAATATCAACATAGTATAAGAGAAACATAAACATAAAGGCATGATATAACATGATTAACATAACATCGAAATGTTGCAATAACATTTAACATGAGTTTTTCATGAGCCAAGGCCCATTGCACATGTAGAATGAGTAACCCATCATTGAAATTTAATTACCATGATTAAATCCTCATATCACTTGATTTATCATGATAATAATTTTTACCCAATGCATTGGAGCGCTATCAGGGTGCATCGTTCTTAAACATTTCATTTCATGCATAAGTGTGCCACAACATGGAATCATTCATCATCATTTATTCCATGATAAAGGGATGTGGAATACATAAATGAAGTTTTATAATAAATAATTAAATGTTCATAAAGTTTAATACCATTGATAGGGAAATGAACATGGTATTCAATACACAATGACATTGGCATGAAAAAACGCGGTGCAATTTTGGCAGCATAACGGCATGACATAAAAATTCATAAAAATGGTTGATGAGAGACAAATGAGTGTCTCATCATATGTATATGAAATGGAAATTAATGGGTTCATATAGATACATGTTACAAAAAATGTAATATAAATTAGATTTATAATACAAAACAATTGCTTGAACGTGAATGAGAAGAGAGAATTTCCTTACGGAATTCCGGTATGGTAACAAGTGTACACAGAAGGAAATAATGAGAGAGAAACAATCCTCTCATAATTTCAAACATAAATACGGAATTATGGTGGAGGTTCTAAATCATACCCCAATATTTTTAATTGAAAATAAAATGTCATAAAAATATTATGAAACTTGGATAAAATGAGAAAGGAAGGAATCCCTTACTTGGAAGTGTGATCACAAAGGCTTGGGAGAGGCTTGAGAGAAGATTCATGGTAGCATTAGGCACCTTGAGAGGATTATAGAGATAGTAGAGCAGGTTTTGGTAGAATTAAAAAGGCTTTTATTGAAGAGTAAGTGGAAGTTGGGTGGTTTTATATAGGAAATGGGAGGTAATTCTTTATTATTTAGGATTGGGTCACCACACATTAAAGAAATCAATACCACAAACCAGACCATGGATTTTCCCATGGTTTTTTCTAAAGCGGAGTGGAAAATAATATTTTATAATTCAAATGTTCTATCTTCTTAAAATAATAGGGTTGCTTATGTGGAGGTGAGTCACACTCTCATGGAAATTATTTTTAAAAGTGAAAATGTTTTATAACTCTTGGAGGGTCCACTAAAGTTTTGAAAAATAAATCTAAAAAATCTAAAATCAGATTATTTTAATTTTAAAACATATATTGGTCTAAAATAATGTTTATAGTATTTTATTATATCACTATTTGGTCATTATGATGTCATAAAACACATTATATATTTAAATGGTACTTAATTTTTACCCAAAAATTCAACTATCTCAGAAAATTATGAAAAATCCACCGTTGGATAATTTTGAAATCCTGATTCAAAAAATAATATTCATTATATCTAAATAATTTTAAAAATAATTGAATTTTTTATGTTAATATAAAAAATGACATTTATAAAAAATTCAGGGGTTTTGATAAAAAGAGCTTTCAAACCTTAATAAAAATAACAATTTCCTTCTAAACAATTACTGGATAATTTATATTTAATAAAAATAAATTTAGTAATTATATATCATTAAAATATTATTTAATTCAAAAATCCATTAATTCATGAAAATAGATTTCTTAATTGAATATTAACAAAAAATACTTTTTGTGCTTTAGAAACTATTTACAAAGTAACAATAATAAAATTAATGTATAATATATAAAAAAAATAATGTACATATTCATAATGCTTGGGTATTATTACATAACCCCTTAAAACACTCAAATATTACCTTAGGGTAAGATGCACGATGGTGACAAAATCTTGGGGTGGCATGGATAACATTGTTTGAGTGGTAATATCTATCAACTTCCACTTCTCTCGTAGGTTGTTCCACTCAAGCTTAACATATTCAAGATTGACTTGGTCTTGGTCAAGAGAAAATCCCAATGATGCCACCTCCTTTCCAAGCTCTTACAATTGGGCTTCGTATGGGGAAAGTCTAATGGATGAGGTCATCGCTTCCTTTGTTTGAGTGAATAGGATATGTTAAATCCCTATATTTATATTAATCATGTGATCACTATTCAACAGATATATTTGAAATGGTCCCAATTATTAATGGTATTTTAAAATACAGAAAAATAAAACAAAAAATTGAATATGTTATTTAACCATTTCACATATTAATACATTTATTTGGATCAAGAGGAATTTTCATTTGATAAAACTTTGGGTCATTACATTGGGGACTCTGAACCAACCTATAACCTCTGGTGTAATGGGTTCTAATCAATTTATTGGGAAAAAAATTTATCCTTCATGTCTTCTTATGGATTTATTGTAGGGCCATTAGATCATTAGGTTCATTTATGTGTTCAACTTTGTAGGATTAGACCTGATTTCCTTCCCTTTTAGAGTAACCAACATCCAAATATCTAGTCTCACAAGAATCAAATGGGGATGAATTGTCCTGGAGTACCCCTACTCAACCATCAAAGGAGTATTTTTCATAATTTTGGTATGAATAGGGGACCAAAACATGAAAATTAATCTATTTTCGTCCCAACAATGTGTTTTAGGTAGTATCCTATAAGCCCAACATAAATTTAGTGCCTGATACCAAGCCACCTAATTGGATCTTTAGCTGAAGATTTTTGCACAGCTTCTGATCACTCTTATCATGCACCATAATTATTAGGCTAGAGGTAGTAAAATCTATTTATATAAGTCCAATATTTTATATCATATCTGATGGGATGAGTTTAATCCCAAATCTAGTATCCACCAAGCAGGGACATATTACTACAACATTGAACTGACATGTGATATAAAACGGGAGTTTGTTCCCCTAAATGGTCACACCCACATCTTCTCCAAAAATGTGATGACTCAAAATCATTCCTCTATTTTTGACTACTTTTCATAGCAGGCCTTGACATAAGCTACCTCAGTCTGGAACTGGTTGGGTTCTTCAAGGCTTCGACAAGGGCCCCATGCATTTATTTTAACAAGAGGAGCGCCTCAAGAATCTATGGCCTCATGGATATGATAGAAATATGTTTTAAACCACCATATTTCCTTTTTAGGTATATACATTTAAAAATAAGATTTGTTCTTTCGAAGGGGTTCCACAGATGTTGTTGGATAAGGTGATATGGCCAAACTTGTGGTGGTGATATTATGATACTAGTTAGAAGGTTTTTTCTAAACATAGATAGATGGGTGAAATATGGATAAGATCGGTATGTGGTCAGGTTATGATGATCAAAAAACAATTTTAGATGATTTTTATGGTCAATTGATATATTCTGTTGTGGAGGCATGCCCGGTAGAGTTGCTCTAGAGGGTTGTGTTCATTAAGCCCTATACGAGGCTTGTTGCCTAGTCTTAATGGTTTGAAAATCTTGGTTTGGGGTGCTAAAATATAATTTATTCTCACATTAATGTCTATTTCCACTCCTTTTTCAATTTAATACAATTTTTCTTGATGGTTATGCAAGAAATTCCTCATTTTTATTATCACATAGTGGTCCACCAGGTTAAGGAAATTCATGGAGGTGTACTCTTGCTCATAATCAGGTGAATACTCCAAAAATTAATTCACTCTAGGAACATCTCCCAACTCTAGGGGGATGAAGTCACTGAGGGTATTAAATGGTTTTGGCCTTATTAGGGGTCTCTTATTTCCTATAATCATTTATTTTGTGTTTCTCTAAGATTTGTAAAGTTGCGTCATGGATGTGGAGGTAGAGATCGAAGGATCCATGGAAGCCACATGAAGTTATCTCTTACTCACTATGAATGGATGATACCATGGTTTAAATAAACTATATTATGATCCGACTAGTAATTTTACACTTATGTTTCATGGCTAGGATCCTAATTCCACCATTTGGATCCTTCTCTTTCACAATCAAGATCAGTGGAGACATGCGTTACATGCGCTGGGACATCACCCAATTTGACTGGACCATGGTCCACTTGATCCTAGAGATGATATTTGAATAAAAATAATTCATTGATGATATATCTGATGACCCTATGGTACTAGAAGTGATCATCATTGTTAGTGAGTTCAGCCTCCTGGGGTCTCCTGTATTCTAGAAATTTCAGGCTTCCCATTTTTAGGGTGCAAATGAAATACCCTGGGACATGCACAAACATGAAGTAGTGTGTATTATTATTATTTTATAAAAAAGGAACCCAAGGATCCTATCCCTGGTGAGGGTCCGAGATATCATTCTCTCTATGAGGCTTTACATGTGAATTATGAGGCTTCAATAGATGTGGATACACATAGAAGGGATACACTTGGCGAAGCTCATGTGGTCAAGGGGCCAATAAGTGTACCCCCCTCCCCCCCAAGGATCCTCTGTATGAAAAAAAATAGTTTTCTTCTCTTTAATAGGACTTATCAGGGGAGATGGAATTGGTAATGAGAGTTACCATTGATTAATTTTAACAACCCAAGATTTTATGAGAAATAATCTTTTTAATTTCTTTGATGTCTTGTGTTGTACGCTACACCGAAATTAGCTTGCGCTATACAAAAAACCAAGTATATATTTTCATCAATGTATAAATGAACTATATTTTGATTATGTTATAATCAAAACCAAAGGAATCTTTCACTTCACACAACCCTGATGTGGCTTGCATTACATGCAATAGTGACATTCCTTGAGGCCGTGTGTTGTACGCAATACTGAGTTTCACTAAACAAAAATATAATGTTATAATATTATTATGAACTAGACTTTATTAATATTAGTAACTAAATTTTTAATTTTATGACATTATAATTTATCTTACAAATTTTATATAACATGGTATGAGAACAAAATAAATGTTTTAGCTAAAATAAGTATTTTTCAAAAACAAATGTCATTTTGTAGCCTTTTGATGGCGCACCCACATTAAATATAGTTTTTAACATGTTTATAAGTTCAATTTTACAAAATAAAATAATTATTTTGAATCAGGATATAAAAATTTACTTTGGATAAAATTTTGATATTTTTCGGATAAGTTTCTTATTTTGATGAATAGTACAAATACGCTAAATTTTAATTAAAAACTACTTTTTTCATCGAGATAATTTATATGGTTAAATTATAATATTGAATGGTTTTAAAGTATAAATAGAATATATTTTAACTATTTAATTTATTGTAAGTAATTATCATTAATTTTACATTGAATTCATCGATAAAAACATTTCAATCTTTTGCAATGTTTTAACTTTTAAAACTCATTTTCTCAACAGCGGGATTAATTTTAAATTTAATACTTCCACTTCTGTATTTTGAATTTGTAAAAATGGATTCCATATTTGGAATTAGTAGGTCCAAATAATGTTAATAGGCTACTTTTTATTTTTAGGCATTATGAATAGTAACTACGGTAAATTTTATTTACTACTGTTAAAGGTAAATCAGGTAATTATGAGTAAAAATAAGATTATAAAATTACCCTAACACCTAAAAAAATTCTATTGGATTAATACAAGTCGAACCATATCACATAAGGGTCAGAATATATTCATCTCATGGGCTTTTAACTACGAAAAGGTGTAATTATTATTAAAACCAAAGAAAGTGACAACATGTCACTCTCTTATATCTTATAAGTGTAATAATTTTAATTTAGTGATAAAATTCATAAAACTTTGAACATAAATAGTCTCCATAAATATAATAAAATTATATACATCATGTACATTTATTTGTAATTTTTAGGGATTAAATAATTATCATTAATGGTCACACAATAGTGATGCAGAAATTGTTTATTTAGTGAAAAACAATAATACAATTTTTATTAAACTAATAGTGATCATAAAAGGAACAAAAACCTGAAAAAAAACTCATTTTTAAAGTACATGTAATCCATAATCATCCAATGGTAGAATATTGGACCATTTGGAGACATATAAAAGTGATTATGACACCTATATTATTTTATTTTAAATGATGTAAAAGTTGTCAGCTTCATAATATAATAAATATAACAATTTAAAGGTTGTGATTTTAAGATGATAAATTAGAGTAAAAGTATTTTCATGCAATATATTAGATTTATCTACATCATAGTATTATATTTTTTATTTTTATGAAACAAATAAGTATATTAATTAATTATATAATAATTTTATAGTAATTTTTTTATCAAGAGAAATATCAAATAAAAGATTTCAAAAGTATTAAACTAAATATTATATGACCTATATAATGTGCCCCAATAATTTTATAGATGAATATTACTTGTTAGTAATATATTAAATAGTTTTTTTAGAAAATATATTTTGTGTGGATGTTATTTAAATTCAAATAAATGAATAGTTTCAAAATTGACACTATTGTTATTTTATAAAAACAACATATTATAAATTTTTTTAAAAATAACAAAAATATTTAAAAATTATAAATTGAAATTTATATGGTCTAGAATGTCATAATGTATCCAATTATGGACAATTCACAATGCATAAGTAATTATTTATAACAATTTAAAATTTAGAAAATTATTACCACAAGTAAAATTAAATTGATTAAATAAGGATAAATCAAGTTGATAAGGTTTAAAATAAATTACCAACATGTCTAAATATAATTGTTTGATGATATTAAAACCCTATATCAACTAATATTCTGATTGGAGTCATTTTTTTGAGGTTTTTTAAGTGGGGTTTGAGTTTATTATAAATTAATATTTTAGAGATCTCCAAAACTATCCCTCTCATCTCTTATAAAAAGGAACCTCCTACCTCTCTACCTAACACCACATTGAGCCTTCAATATCGGCCAACCCCTGAAAATTTGTCTTCTACACTTCCATAGAAACATACTAGAGGTCCTTTTCTTCTTTAAATACAAACTTTAGTGCCCTAAGAGGAGGTTTAGAAGAGGCACTTCAAAGAAGAGGTAATATCCTTTACCGATTCTTTCAAATTTATTTCTTCTTCTACATCCACTTCTTTATTTGTTTCTTTATAAAGTAATAACATAAGTATCACTAATATAATGATATGTTATTATTAATTTTAAACAAACCTATTTCACCTTATATCCATCCTATGGAAAATGAAATCACCGTGCGTGCGTACATTCGGAATACTGTCTCTACGCCGTGGTGTAATCCGTTTTCCACCACCACCGTACATGGATGGGTATAATGGTGGAAAGAATAACTATATATGATTATTATAACATGATAATAATTCTGATATATTATATAATATTCTCCAATACCATTCAATAATTATGAGAACGGTATCATCGCTCGTGCGTACGTATGGATTACCGTCTCCACGAAGCGATGAGATTCATTCTCTATGATAACCAATAAAAAATAACTATAAAATATATATAATTAATAATCATGAAAATTGTGACATAATAATGATACTGGATTTATGTATATGTTATTTACTTACTTCCATTAACTTTAATAAGGAAACGAAAACAGCGTTCATGTGTACGTAAGGCCTACCGTCTCCATGAACGGTGTATTTAATTCCATTTATCGATCTATCATATTTATTTACATGCTGAATATATATTATATATAAATCATGTTTTACATTATGGAATTAATTTAATCATGTTATAGGTAATAATATCAAGAACAAAAAGTCCAAACACGTACGATAAATGAAATGATTTTACCTATAATGTTGCTTTAACATGGAATTGACAAAAGAATGGGTAATATAAAGTCATAAGTGAATCATATATGATATCATACATATTGTTATCATTATATTAAAAGTCAATAATATATTTAAACCCACTATACATGAGTCTTGGAAACATATGGAAGAAATTGGACATAAGGTAAGGTATAATTTTGCAACCTCATTTTTATATGAGATTTCTTATATGTAATTATTTACTGGGGTTATATTTATCATCCATGTCCATGTTTTATAAAAATGTTTTCATAAATTATTTACTATTTTTTCATTTATTTTTAAAGTCATTTTTACCCCTTTTAAAATTTTACTACATACTATGGAAGGAATCTTTTTTTTACCAAACGAGGTACTTTTTGACTTTTCCGGCAAAAGTACAAGAAGAATGTTTTTTTAACTTATACGGTGTGAATGGTTTTTACAGTTTCATAACAACTTATTTAAATGAAGATTCCTCTAAAACAATTTCATGATTATTTTCAAAAAAATCTTTTTCTTTTAAAATTTCATGTCATTTTGAGAAAAGAAAATGATTTTGAAATGAAAGGATATTTTCTTTAAGAATTCATTTCAAGTGTTTTATCAAATCTATTTTCCATATAAGATGACATTATTTAGTATGTTTATGTTTCATGTCTAATATATCTATTATTTACATGGTTTTATTTTTCTTATGATGAAATGATATCCATTTTTTTTTATATGGATTATGTTGAGATGGGATGATGTTCATGAAACCCATTTTATTCTTTCGGTTATGATGAATGGTTTATGATTATTTTGTGACACATGTAAGAATGATTTCAATATGATATGTGTGGGACCTATATCTCCCTCCAATTCATTGGGTAAAGATTTATATCTCATGAGATAGATATGGATGGAACGACATGTAAATCTGGTTCAATAATACAGGGCTGGAATGGCAAGTAAACCTGTTTCAGTAATGGACTTTGTCCACTGTGATGGTATTGGTAGAAATGTCTTGGCTACTATGGAAATCATATCATGTGATTAATGTTATGCCACATATACATGTTTTATTCCCATGCTATTTTATCATTATTAATGTTCATTTATGATCTATGCCTTACGTTCTGCCAAGATTTATTTCACAACTCGAGATTTTAATGTTTAAAAATTTTGTTCATGTTTTTAACTTCAAACGTATATGGTTTGTTCTATTTTCTCCATGATTACCCTTAATAAGAATTTGAGCTCACCCTTTTTATGTTTTCTTTTCCCCAGAATATAAAGAAAGGTTTTAGGTAAGAAAACAAAAGGGAAATATCTTTATGGGAGATTTCGAAGATCTTTCACCATGATTAGAAGATTATGTTCCATGTTTCCAAAGACACTAAACTATTACGGTCCTTGGGTTTCATTTTTTGTTATGTATTAATTATTCCACAAAATTAATTTACTATCCATGTATGTCAAGCTTTGGGTCTCTACAGTTGGTATTGGAGGAAAGGTTTAATTAACCTTTGGAAACTAGGATGCATAATCTTTAGTGACATCCCTAGAGATATTTCTAAGGTATGTCTAGGGATATCTCTAAGGTTTAGTATAACTATAGGTTACAGTCCTAGAATTATGATAATTATCATGAATAAACTTGGATTAAACCTAAGATGTTAGAGATTGAAAGTATTCACCTTGACTATGTTGTTTCCCTAGAATTATTTTTTCCTCTCACACTATTCTTTTTTGGGTTTCAGACGATGGTTGGAACCCTAAAGAACTGTGTTGATCAATGTAATGGAAAATGAAATGATTTTCCTCCTGAAAAAACCAATGTTGTGGGAGATAGATTGAAAAATATTATTTATATACTTACAAAAGCTATGAATCATTCTAGACTTCCAAATAAGCAAATAAGGGAACAATATTCTATTGGGTCCTTCATGAGACAATGTCCACCTTCATTCAATGGGTCTTCTGATCCACTTATTACTGAACAATAGATTAGTACCATTGAGAAGATATTTTCTATACTTTCTATTTGGAACATGAAAAATTCATTCAGTCTATTCACCGTTTATAAGGTGAATCAAACCAGTGGTGGACTCTAATTTAGAATATAAGTCCCCAAGATGAAATTGAATCTATGGAATGGGATGAGTTCAAGAACTTATTTTTTAATAAGTACTTTCCTCGAATTCTTTGAACGAAGTTTGAAAAGGAGTTCCATGATCTTAAGAAAAAGGATGATGAATCTGTTGGTATATATAAATCGAATTTTACAAGGTGTGCAAGGTATGCATCTGGATTTATCATCCAACCTGAAAGTAATGTTGATCAATTTTTCAGTGGCTTAAAACCACGACTTAGAAAGGAAT
Organism: Viscum album; assembly: GCA_963277665.1. Classification (NCBI taxonomy): domain Eukaryota; kingdom Viridiplantae; phylum Streptophyta; class Magnoliopsida; order Santalales; family Viscaceae; genus Viscum; species Viscum album. Next base: position 1,966,715,969 of record OY728153.1, read on the forward strand.
TATCTATAAAAGGCTTCAGTAGCTATGAAGAGATTGTGCGTTGTGATATCAAGGTATAACTAGAAGTTGGTTTTACATATCTATCTCATGGTTTCGATAAGAAACAAAATATGGAGTTCAAGGAAGAATCTCAAAACTATGGTGAAAAGAAGAAAAATGTTTCCTTATGCTCAAAGTGTGGAAAAAAGCAGGGTGGAGATTGTCTTAAAGGGACTAGAAAATGTTTTATGTGTGGAAAAGAATTTCATCGTGCAGCTAAGTGCCGAAGTAATGGAAAAAAGGTAGCTAATGATGTGAATGGAGAAAAGACTGCAGAGAAGGCACCACCAACACGTCAATGCTACAAGTGCAGGGAAATGGGGAATTATGCCAACCAATTCCCTAATACAAGGGTTAATGATGATAGACATCAACAACCTATTAAGGAAAAGGACAAAGGGAAGTCACATGTGATCACTATTGGCAATGTTGAATATGACAATGAAGTGGTGGAATGATTAACTGTTTATGTAATGAGATTCCAAAATAGTGTTGTGGAATCTCATTTATAGTATCATGGAATATTGGAATATCTATGTATTGGTTTGTTGTGGTTTTAAACAATTATATGGTATCAGTAACCATGAAAATTCATTGAATTATTTTTGGAATACACTTAATATGCACATAATTAAGGGATAAGGAGATAATGAAATGTTTGAGAGTATGAATGAACTCGTGACTGATATAAGGAAAAAGTGATATCATGGTTTGAGTATATAGAAATTTTGGGATTTTGGTATGTGGAAAGAGTAAACTTTTGATAGCATTCATGTTTTCACAAAGATTATATGGTAATTCATGTTTAAAGAGAATACATGATTAAGGAATTCACATGTTTGGAATGTAACCAACAAGATATATTTTATGATATATGGGGGATAAATGATGGTATTCACATGCTTGGTAGATGACCTCTCTAGTAATCTTTATTTATATATTATGGGATTAGACAGAAGTATTTTTTATAAGCCTAAAGTTTGTAATGGATTATGTTTTACATCATATAGCATTGTTTGAGGTTAGAACTTGTTTTTAGATATTATTTCTAGAATGTTATAATATTATAGTTTTAGAAAAAGTACAACTCGTAGGACGGGCGACAACCCGTCGCGCCGGACAAGGTTGCCGGAATCGAACCCACAACTGAAGTGTGACTGGCCTTTATCACCTACCACTGGCCAACAAGATGTCCATGGTTAGTAGAAACTAGTTTTATTTTATTATGCGGTATGATAGATGATGGATAAGTCCATTTTTGGAACCATATACGATTAATCTCACCATAAGATGCACTTATGTATGTAATTTTTGCTAACCTTATGTTTGAGATAGATGTAATGACCTATCATTCTACCGCATGATCTGATAACACTTCATGAAAGACAAATTCAACTTCACTTATTTGAGAGATAAAGTGGAAATTGTTCAAGGCACAAACAATATTGAGATTGTACAAAAATCAAATATGTATTTCATCTAAATCAAGAATTCTTCAATATTAGGGAAATGATCTTGAAAACCTAAAATGTTGTCCTAGTGCCCTCATATCTGATGAATCAGACGGTACCATAGATCATCACGAATTTATGGCTTTGTGATTGTTGGATTTTTCATAGCCATGTTCTCTACCACTCTTAATCCAAACATGATTGTTAGAATTCTATTCCATATTCATACATTCACCTATATTCTCCTATGTGGAAACCCAGTGCTGAGTTACTTTGGGTGACCGTTATGTTTCTAACTTTCCTTTTTAAAATTAAGTTTTAGTATTAATTTTTATGATGTGGGTTTATATGAAAGAAACTTTCAAGTAGTAAACTATTTATAACCCCAACGACTTTCGAGGGAGAAATTCATTTTTTGGGGGGTAGAATGTAACACCCCAAGATTTTATGAAAAATAATCTATTTAATTTCATTGACGTCTTGTGTTGTACGCTAAACCAAAATTAGCTTGTTCTATACACAACACCAAGTATAGATTTTGATCAATGTATAAATGAACTATATTTTTATTATGTTATACTCAACACCAAAGGAAGCTTTCACTACACGCAACCCTGGATTGTCTTGCATTATACACAATAGTGACATTCCTTGATAGCGTTTGTTGTACGCAATACTGAGTTTCGCTAAACAATGATATATTGTTATAATATTATTAAAAACTAGCCATTATGAATAGTAGTAATTAAATTTTTAATTTTATGACATTATAATTTATCTTACACATTTTATAGAACATGGTATGAGAACAAAATTATTTTTTCAACTAAAATAATTATTTTTTTTAAAAAATGATGTTTTGTTGCATTTTGGGGGCGCACCCACATTAAATATATATTTTTGACATGTTTATAAGTTAAATATGAAAAAATAAAATTATTCTTTGGAATCAGGGTATAAAATTTTACTTTTGATAAATTTTTGATATTTTTTGGATAAGTTTCTTAGTTTGATGAATAGTAAAAATATGCTAAATTTTAATTAAAAACAACTAATTTCATTGAGATAATTTATATGGTTAAATTATTATATTTAATGGGTTTAAAGTATAAATAGAATTTATTTTTACCATTTAATATAGTGTAAATCATTATCATTAATTTTACAATGAATTCATAGGTAAAAACATTTCAATCTTTTGCAACGTTTTAACTTTTAAAACAAATTTTCTCATCAGTGGGATTAATTTTAAGTTAAATACTACCAATTATGTGTTTCGAATTAGGAAAAATGGATTCCATATTTGGAATCAGAAGGTTCAAATTATGTTAATAGGTCACTTTTTATTTTTAGGCATTATGAATAGTAGCTATGGTAAATTTTATTTACTACATGTTGACGCTCCATTCGTCACAGAATATAAAGATCGGAAAAGGGAATATCTGAGCTCAAAGTGATTCAACCTTTGAAGAAAACATCAAAAATCGACAAAGGCATGAACAAAGGATCGACAGAAACTGCACCGCGTAAGTTTTATCACTATCGCGCAAGTACACTTGCGCGACACCCTTGGTCGCGCAGGTGACTTGCGCGACCTAAGTGGTAACCGCCCGGTAACCGCCCGGGGTCTTCTTTTGCCTATAAATAGACCCTGTGGGCCCCCCATTCGAGAGGATCTTTTTCCAGAAACTCGGATTGAAGCTCCCGACGCCCAAGTCTCTTCTCAAAGCTTCCGGAACACTTCTAAGGTAATTTCTTACCTAGAACGGAAGATCTAAAGAGAAGAAGGAAGGCCTAAGTGTTGAAACTTATCAAACACTTGCACGCCGACTTATTTCCTTCAATATAACTTGCGCGTCCCTTTTCTGGAAGAACCTCAAGAAAATTCTAAAGGGTTTAAAAAAGAGTTGCTCAATTATTTCAATGCTGCTTGAAAATCGCGCAAGTACACCATGTGTCGCGCAGGTATACCTGCGCGACCGTACTTGCGCGCCCACGGAAGACTTGAACGCCTTGCAAGACTTGCGCGCCACTATCTTCTTGGGTTCCCATCTTGCCCATTTTTTACCCCTCTTAAGCCATCACACCTTTCCTTTTCAAGATTCAGTCTTCAAGACACTCTTCAAAGCCATTTATGTCATGATTTCTTGATTTGACTTCCTTATCTGAAAGGAATTCTTTGGAATATCTCTCAAAGTCTAGTGATTTAAATATCCTTATGTCACTAAATAGGCAGAGTTCATTCATTCAACCTCATCCTTTAAGATGAGAGAATCCTAAATTGGGTCTCCTTTTCAGGAATAATCCCCAGTTAGAAATCCTTTAATTTGGGCATCTTCCTCGGGAGTAAGCCCCAAATTCTTAAAGTTCCTAAAATTGGGCATCCTTCTTAGGAGTAAGACCCAACCTCAAAATTGGGCATCCTCCTCAGGAGTAAGCCCCAAACCTTAATCCCTAACCTGGGCCTCCTTTTCAGGAATAAGACTCAGTCATAGTCTTGGGCTTCCTTTTCAGGAGTAAGCCCCAAGTCCCATAACCTGGGTCTCTTTTTTAGGAATAAGACTCAGTCATAACCTGGGCCTCCTTTTTTTAGGAGTAAGTCCCAGTCATAATCTTGGGTTTCCTTTTCAGGAGTAAACCCCAAGCCCCCTTAAATTTCTATTAACCAGTCCTAATTTACCCTTGACTTGGGTTTCCTTTTCAAGAGTAAAACCCAATCATAAATCCCCTCCTAACTTGGGCATCCTCCTTAGGAGTAAGCCCCAAGATTAGAGTATTAAAATCTCCATGAAGCACATATAACTTTATGGACCCTGTTCATGGATTTTCTCCCTAAAAGTAAATCCTAAACCTTCATCTATCTGGGCAGTCATACATACATAAGCCCCAAACAAATTCTTATGATTGCATCTTTCATGGCACAATTGTCTAATTTTTACCAATAACTCTTGTTTCTCACACCGAGCATGACTCACGTGAGCTTAGAGTGTAAAAGTAATTATGACATTCATCTTTGAGCCATCAATCATAATCATCATACTCCACCACTCGAACTACGTGGGCTCTGATTAATTTTCCAAAACAATGGATACGTAGGTAGCCCATTTATGGGTTCGATCCCAACTTTGAAATAATATTTGTCCTTCTGAATGACGATAAACTTCAAGTGCCCCACTGAGTGGCATTAAAACCAGCCTGGTCATCATAAATGACCAAGAGACTTTTATATAAATGTTTTGAAGGATACCATTGACCAAGAATCTCTAAACAGATATAGATGATTCTCTATTGATGAAGAACCTTGAATACATATAAAAGATTCCCTAAATTTCATGCATATTTAATCATTGATTATTAAAACTAAAGGAAAGCTCATTTTATACTTGGTAATGTAATAAGGATTCACGAACATAACTTAAATCTATAAAGAGAGTCCCGGAGTAGACAATAATTCCCCTAAAAAAGGTGTGATGAGTCCGACCTCCCATCCTCTCGACCAATGCAAATTCCTAAGACTCATTAGTCCACAGGCTAATGAGCGCCTACCTTTGGAAAGTAGGTCCAAATGGATGTGGAATCATTGAATATTTCTGGTTCTACGAACAAACCCGCTAGAAACCGATCGGAACGTTTGAATCTCCCGTCCAGGAGGTCATCCCCGGATTCCGTGCGAAATAAAAATGGTGAACCCGACGTGAATCCTTAACCAAGTTAAAGTGATATTCTACTTATTTGTTAGGCCCCTTGGGCCAACAAAGCAATCATTGACATATGCTCATCCAAAAGATGCAGTGGCCTGATTCATCTTGATTATGTCTGTTATATGGAATAGGCACTCTTTTCTCAAGATCTTCTGCGAAATGGCTTTCCTTAAATTCACCCCTGTGAATACTGCTGCTGTGAACACCTCTACTATGAGGTCTGCTGCTGTGAAAACCAAGGCTGCTACTCCTGCTAGAACGTCATCCGCTCTGAGGATGACATCACCAACTCAGCGTCTTCAATGCTGGGTTTCTAATGCACTGGTTAAGGAGTATCGTCGCAACGGTACTATCCCAACTCTGGAGGCCGCTCGTCAATCCCTATAAGTTAACAACTCTACCTGGTCGTCCGGACAACGGCGGCCAACAAACAAGAAGCAGGCGGTGCTGACTACTGTCTCCAACCGTTTCGGGTCGTTATCCCCGGAACGCAATTTCCATTCACTCCCTTACTCTGAGGAAGTGAATGAGCAGGTCCCTCAGGGCCTTAGTTCAAAAAGACAGGAGTCCTTCCCGAGGGCTCCCATCAACAATCTCCGCCAGACTCGTGCGGTAGTGCGCCCTAAACATGATGAGGGTACCGACTCCAGGCATTCAGCTCAGGTTCCTCGAACCCGAGCAGGCAAGATGAACTGCCAGAGATGGAATCCGGTTAAAAATGGGCAGTTTGTCATCCCTGCCATCTCCGGAGAAGTCCACCAACCTAACTTGGTGGCAAATAACGAACAGGCACACACACCTGTCCGTTTTAATTCCGCTGTCCAGCAGACTCGTCTGGCAGCATCAAGCCAATCCCGCCAGGCAATTCTGGCGGAGTACCATAGGCAGGAACATACACCTGCTTATACATAACCAGTTAGTCAGCAGGCTCGTCTGACTACATATGATGGATCTCGTCAACCGCGTTTGGCGAAGTGTAATCGGCAGGCACATACACCTGCTAATACTAATCAAGCCTACCAACAGTCTCGCTTGGTAGCGCACGGAGAAGTCAGTCGGAAAGTCCCGACGACAAACAAGAGGCAGACTCAACTCTCTGCCTCCACACTTGAGTTCTGTCAGGATTCACTGACAGGAAAAGGAGGACAAGAGCAGGCACATACACCTACTCCAAGACCTGAATGGACGTATATCCCCGTTCCGGAGGCTAAAGTCACCAAACATATTTTGTCAATGGTGAAAGAGCAGAAGCAAATTCCTGCTCATATTCTGGATGCTTGCCAGGATATCATAACAGCTTCAGCATCATCACAGGGACATACACATAAAACTATCCCTAGCAATGGAGTGACACATCAACAATTCACTCCGGAACAGACACACACATCTGTTCCAGTCCAAGATGGTTATGGGGCATACTCCCCCATATCATACGGACAACCAAGTCAGGCACATACACCTGATTTGAGTGGAGATCGTCAGCCTAACCTGACCATCTTTCCTGATCAGGCACATACACCTGCTCAGAGCAATCACTTTCGTCATCAAGTGGTTTCTAAAGCGAGTAAGAAGGCATCTAAGAAAAAGATCCGGCCAGCACAGTCAGGAGATCAAAGGCCAATCTGCAACAAGGCCTTACTCGATACTGGAGTTCTTGAAGCCCTCAGACATTTATCTGTCGGAATTAAAGATTCTACTCCCTCAGTTCCCAATAACGGGAACATTAATTCTGAAGGTCTTCAACAGACACATCCTCATGAAGACTGTCTTCATGAAAATTCGGTCAATCTTGAAGTTTCTTCTTCAGATGAGAGCCACAGGAACCCTCTGTGTGGTCAGAAGACCAAGGAGCAAGAGATTTCATCTTTTGCTGTAACCCATCATGACGGTCCTCCTCATGGTGATGAACTTCGCTGCGAAATTCCTCTCCGCAGTAGTGATTCACATTGTCTCGAAAATTCTTCAGAAGGCAATGTAGTGATGAGAAATCCCTCCTATCTCGAGGCACTTGCAAATGTAAAACCAGTCATGTCTGATGCTTTACTATCGGCAGGTGAAACTCTTTCTCCATAAGAAGATAGCCTGGGGTTCAGGTTATTCTCCGAACCATCCCTGGGTCATTCATCTTCCAGCATGAATAGTGATCTCTCTACCAATCTTGTTGAATCCGATGAAGCAACAAGGAAACACCAACTCTGGTCAAAACAGGTAGAAGAATCTTCATTTAATGATAAAGAGGAAATGCTGAACATGAGGAAAAAACTGGCAAAAGGTGAAGTACCAGTCATGTTTTGGCCTTTGGCTGACTCCCAATACGATATTCCAAAGATGTTGACAGATGATGGAATCCATGATATTCGTCTCAACATATGGAAAACTCTTTGTCAAATAAAGAAGAAGGTATTATCTTACGATGAATCTGAAAATCATCTTAAGATAATATAAGGGCTACAACGTCAGATTGATTTGGCATCTCTATCAGTCTCTCGGTATCCGAAGGCTGAAAAGAAATAGAGAACCCTTCAACGTTCATGCCTTGGCGCACTAAGAAAATTGTGTCAGTTAATTGCCAATCCTCCATCTGATGTTCATATCAGAGGATGGGGTGTTCACGGAGCACTACATTTCACAGTGCTTTCCGGTCAGCAAAGCCCGTCGAAAATGGTCTCATGCAATGTTATTGCCCATGGCCGGCCACAGTCAATGGGTTTTGTTCATAATCAAAAGCTTGCTCAAGAACAGGCTTCAACTAGTTCCTCTCAAAATCAAGTATATAGAGAACAAGTTGTTGAATTTATCCTACATCAAGCAGGCGAGAATATTGCACAAGCCTCTCGTCTGGAGCAAACACGTCATCAAATGACAGAAGTTTCGGAAATCATCCAACGATCTGTTAAACCAGGTGATAAAAGCGGATACAGGTTAATGCATCCAGCTAATTTCCGAACTAAGATTCGCAAGATCAAGAGAGATTTTAAGAAGATCTCAGGCATAGCATGTCAAGAGACACCCCAGCTTGCCAGACTGGGGACTTCTCTAACCCAACCCTCAGAGTCAACAAATGGGATTCGAGGAGTTGAGTGGAAGCAGCAGGAACATCCCCAGTCCACTGGACTGGGGACTTTTTCAAATCTTCAATCCCTCCCTCAGAGAAAGTCAGTATTCTCTCGATTAGGGAATAAGCCTCACGAGGAACGAAGAGCCAAGCTATCAGGAGATTCTCTCCAAGTGACGGTTCTCCAAGAAGTTCCTAAGGGATCAAGTCAATGGAATTCAATGTCTCATCATGGACATGGAAGAAGACAATATCACAGAAATGGTGATAGAAAGGATTCCATGCAATATGCATCCATTAATGTCATTAATGTCGTTGCTGCTGATTCACCAGATGAGGCTCAATCCGAGGGATCAGACGAAGAGGTTCCCGTTCAAGAAGTTGCGCACACAGACTTAAATGAAGAAGGCGTGTGCACACGTAATCAAAGGCTTACCCAAAATCTGGGTATTCCTTCAAGTAACCCACTTCCCCCTCTCCGAAAAGGATCCAATAAGGGGAAAGGAAAGAATTGGGTTACTTCTCACCCTTCCTCTGAAGGAGGTCAATCACTCTCATTAGAGCAATGGTTTGCACAATAGGAGGAAGAAATGAAAGAATTAAGAAGGTTGAATGCAGAACTACTTCAGAGTAGTCTTCTTCTTAAGAATGATAAAGTCCGACAGCCGAAGGAATTTGTTGTAACTACTGAGATGGATCAGGAATATCCTCCTTTATCAGTACACCCTCAGAGGTCTAATCCTACGGGTCAAACACAACAACGGTTGGCAGCACAACCATCAGTTGCAGCACCAACCCTCACGTCTGTCCAAGCTCCATTCATTGCACCTACCCAAAACCAAGTTCAACCTGATGTTTCTCAAAAGTTAATAACTACTATTGAGTCATTAACAGCTCGGTTAGAAACTATGGAAGGGAAACGGGCGCAAGTTCAACCTGAAAAGAAAGTTTACCCTGAATGGGTAGATTCAATTTCTCCTCCATCCTGTTTTGGAAACACTGCTTTCCCTACTTTCAATGGATCAGGCGACCCCGAAAAACATTTGACGCATTACGTGTCTTGTTGTGATCCTATGATAGGAACTCCAGAGCAGCAAGAAGCAGTGAAACTCAGATGCTTCGTGCGAACCTTTCAAGGACCAGCTTTTGTCTGGTATACAAGCTTGCAATCCCGGTCAGTCATCGGATGGGAGGATCTTCGTCAAAAATTCCTTCTTCAGTTTAGCTCAACTTTGCCAAAAACGACAGTTTTCAATCTTACAAACTGCAAGAAAAGGGAGAATGAAAGAGTCTCTGATTTCATTGCTCGTTGGAAGGGATTAACGTATTCCTTGAGTTTAGCACTCCCCCAGGAGGAATTGTTGCCAATCTGTGTGGCAAATTTGCGTGACGAATTACGCACGCCATTGATCCCTGTGAAATACACAGGAGGGTTTCGAGACCTTACTTCAATCGCTCAACAGATTGAATGTTCCCTTATACAGGCTAAGGTTAAATCTCGTGTAATTCCATCAGCTCCAGGAAGAAGAATGAGTAAAGCAGAAACTGCTACAGTTATGCTTAAACAAGAACCTGTACCTATTTCTACTTCAAAACCTTCATCTTCTCGAAGGGCTCCACCTCCTGAACGCCAACAACAAAGGCTGTTTTGTCCAAATGATCAAAAAGATCAACGATGAAAACAATTTGAGGATATGAAGAGTAAAACATACTCTTTCCAAAGTGAGCAAGTTCCTCGTTACTTCATTTTAGCTCTGGAAAATAATTTGGTTCAATTACCAGTGCCGAAGAGGCCAAACAAGGAAGGAGACGAAGACAGTCCCAATTATTGTCCCTTTCATCAAATGTTGGGGCATCCCATCCAGGAGTGTTTTGTGTTTAAAGACCTCCTGCAAAAGATGGTCGACTTGGGACAAGTCAAATTGAAGGGTTCTTCAGCTCATGTAGCATGTATTACTGCTACAGATCCAGAGGAAGGAGGTGAGTGGCAGTAAGTCAAAAGAAAAACTGTGAAAAAATATGATGATTGGATGCTCAGAAAGACAATCAATCGGACCCATTCCATTTTGCGAACACAATTGAAGAAGCCAATTGTGTCTCCTACAAAAGCTGCAGTAAAGCCTCCATCAAAAGACAAATCCTCAAAAAGGCAGCGCAATTCAAATAAGAAAGAGGAATCAGGAGAAGATGAGTATGTATCAAAGCCTAAATTGTCTTTGACTCTGGCAGATTTCATTCCATCTACTTCAAAGCCACGGGCACCGTCCCACCAAATGGCACAGCCTAAACAGGCTAACCAGGCAGATTCTTTATCAGACGAAGAGTTAATCTTTGGTTCTGTTAATATGATTCAATTAACAGATCCATATTCCAGTCTTGATGAGCCTGAATTCCCTGTATCAAATAAGGGAACCCGAGGAAGTTCTAGAGGTTCAGGATATAGGGGAAGATGTGGAACTTTCCGAATCCACTACTCTAATTCTACCCCTGCTAGCACTGTATATGCAGCAGAAACTCGTGGTAGAGCCCTTCAGCGAGCTCAAAAAGAACAATCGTGTTCTTCCGCCAATGGCCAACTCAGTTTTGGCACTGTTATTTTGGAAGACCGATTAAAGGTTCCATCTTATTTATCTCAGAATGTAAATGGATCTAATCAGTCTAATCTTCCAAAACCAAGGATGTTGCCAGCTTCAATACAAGATGCATCAGCTTCCAAAGCATCTGCTTCCAAGGTACCTGCTAAATCGCATATTCCTATTGGGAAACGTAGACCTCTAGATCAAAAGTATGATATATTGAAACACTTGTCCCAAGTACCAGCCAAGTTATCAATTTTGGATGCTTTGAATCTGTCAAAAGATCTTCGGGAAGCACTCATCGAAGCTTTGTCAAGTCCTCAGGAGTTTGAAGCTGAAATTGCTGCAGTTAAAATCTATCACATAGAGAATAATCCTGCAGAATGCCATGCAGTGATATCTTTTACTGATAAAGTTGAAGATGATGTTGTGCATGGGCACATAAAACCTTTGTACTTATCTGGAAAATTCAATGGTATAGATGTTCGAAGAGCTTTCATTGACAATGGTTCAGGAGTCAACCTCATGCCCATTCGTACACTTCGTCGATTGGGCCTCACGGAATCTGATTTATCTCCTTCTACCATGATGTTGCAAGGGTATGATAAAAATGAACAAGAACCACTGGGAGCAGTTACACTCAGAACTCAGTTTGGAGATCTTGTTTCCAATTCGGATTTCATGATTATTGATCAAGACTCAACTTTCAATATCTTTCTTGGAAGACCCTGGCTACATCAGCATGCAGCTATTCCGTCATCATACCATCAATGTCTCAAATACTATTTTGATGGTCAAGTTGGAACATTGTATGGTGATAAGGCCCCATTCAAGACATGTGAGTCTCAATACATTGAGGCGGAATTTTATCACATGAAGGGAATAGAAAAATCTACAATGTAGGAAATTACCAAATTTAATGCTCCATATGGTTTGGAAAAAATTCCAATAAATCCATTTTCACATGTGAGTACAGATTATGTGTTACCTATCAGTCAAATTGACAAAATAGGCCCAAATCAAAATAATCTTATGGAAAGATCCATAATGTCAATTACGGCAATTGAGCCAGACAACATGGGAGAAATTGGTAACTTACCAAGCAGTGATGAAAGCATAAGTGGTGACGTTTTCATTTCGTCTGCTGAAATCCAACAAGTCTATACTTCACTAATCAGGCCAGAAGAAGTTATAGCAACACCAGAGGTGAATAATTATGTCGATTCTCAATCCATAATCTCCTCTTTATTTCCCAAAGAAGACCCTTTATCATCAATAGGGTCGGAAATGGAAGCTTCTTCATCAAAATGTGAAAATTTTGACATCTCTTATGATCATGAGAATTTCGTTTTTTCATCTACTTTGCAAGTAGAAATGGAAGAAATAACACATGATGAAGAGGAAGAGGAAGATCTTAGAGATGCTCCTCCAGCATTTGAAGAGGGTATCTCTACCACTGTGGATGAACTCAGAGAAGTAAATCTAGGTACAGAGAAAGATCCACGCCCCACTTTAATTAGTGCGGACATGACCCTTGAAGAGCAAGATATGTATATTTCTATTCTAAAGCAAAATAAAGATATTTTTGCTTGGAATTATACAGAGATGCCTGGCCTTGATCCTGATGTTGCTACTCATCATTTGGGTTTACAAAAAGAACATCGAGGATTCAAGAAAGCCGCGAGAAGAACACACCCAACCTATGCTTCCAAAATTGAGGCTGAAGTGGATAAGCTTATCAAAGCTAACTTCGTCAGAGAAGTTCAATATCCCAAGTGGTTGGCTAATATTGTCCATGTAAAGAAGAAGAACGGACAAATTAGGGTTTGCATCGATTTCAGAGATCTTAATCGGTATTGTCCTAAAGATGATTTCCCAGTTCCGATTATAGAACTCTTAATTGATGCGACGGCTGGCTATGAAGTACTTTCTTTCATGGATGGATATTCTGGATATAATCAGATCTGAATGGCCCCAGAAGATGAGGAATATACAGCCTTCAGAGCTCCTCAAGGTGTGTTTTGTTACCGAGTGATGCCCTTTGGTTTAAAGAATGCAGGTGCAACATATCAACATGCCATGCATCGTATCTTCAAACCTCTTTTAGGGATGTTTGTTGAATGCTATGTAGATGATTTTGTGGTTAAATCCAAACAACATTCTAATCACTTGGCTGATTTGGAAGTCATATTCACATGCTTCGACAACATAATTTGAAGATGAACCCCTTAAAATGTGCTTTTGGGGTAACCTCAGGAAAATTCCTCGGCTTTGTTGTACGCCATCGTGGTATTGATGTCGATCCTGAGAATACCAAATCAATCCTTGGTATGTCACCTCCTCAGAATTTGAAAGAATTAAGAGGACATCAAGGACACTTAGCCTATATTCGGCGTTTCATCGCCAATTTGGCAGGCAAAAGTTTACCCTTTACCAAATTATTGAAGAAAGGAGTCACTTACCAGTGGACTGAAGAATGTCAAGAAGCATTTGATGTTCTCAAGAAATACCTCTTCAGTCCACCACTACTCATGCCACCTGTTGAGGGTAGACCTATTATCCTCTATGTGACAGCTTTAGAGCGATCATTGGGTGCCTTTCTCGCTCAAAAGAATGATGCTGGGAATGAAAATAGTCTCTACTATCTCAGTAGAACTATGCTTGAAGCAGAAACCCAATATTCAAGTATTGAAAAGTGCTGCCTAGCAATAATCTTTGCAGTTCAGAAACTGAGACACTACCTGCAACATCACGAGGTCCAATTGGAATCTCGTAATAATTCAATCAAATTCATCCTTAGTCGTCCAATGCTTACAGGACGTCTGGAAAGGTGGGCGGTTATTCTACAGCAGTTCGACATTCAGTATGTGTCTCAAAAGGCAATTAAGGGCCAAGCTCTGGCTGATTTCCTGGCTGAACATCCTTCAGTGGAAGACACGTATTCAGATATCGAACTCCCTGATGAGGAAGTTTTCTCTATTCAAGAGAGTCCTCAAACATGGGAAATGTATTTTGATGGTGCTTCTAGAAGTCCAACAGGGAAGAAAATGGAAAATCCTAAATTCAATAAAGTTGGTTTAGGAATTGTGCTCATTTCTCCAGATAAGGCAGTGTTACCTTATTCCTTTTTGTTGTGGGAAGGTGGTACCAATAATGAAGCTGAATACCAAGCTCTCATTACAGGCTTGGAGTTAGCGCTTCAAGCACAAGTGAATCACTTAAAGGTGAAAGGTGATTCAGACCTGGTAATCAAACAAGTCTATGGGGATTATGCCATCAGAAAAGAAGAATTAATCCCTTTGTATGATTACGTCAGAGAGTTAATGTCGAAATTCCCTTCAGAACCGACATTTTCTTATGTCCCAAGATCACAAAATGCTCAAGCTGATGCACTGGCTAATATAGCCACAGCTTTAGCAGATCCAAATCGGGACGAGACAACCATCTGTATTGCCCACCGTCGTGCAATTTCACCTTATGTTCAAGTCAGAACAGAGGAAATTAATGAAATTTGTCCCATTCCTGAACCGTATGGTCATACTACAGGATGGATGTCACCTATCAGGGAATACCTTCAAAATGGAACACTTCCACCTGATAGAGCCGAGAAAGAACAAATTCAGCGACGTGTGGTCAATTTTACTCTTTATGATAGCCCAAACCACCTCGAGAAAATTCTCTACAAACATGGTTTTGATGGAGTTCTCTTCAGATGTATTGATGGTGAAGAGACAATGACTGTCATAAAAGAAGTGCATGCAGGAGTCTGTGGTGCCAACCAGTCTAGACATAGACTGTCTGATCAAATTTGAAGGCTTGGATACTTTTGGCCTTCAATGATACAAGATTGTGTTAATTTTACAAAGAAGTGTCATTTATGCCAAGTATATGCCAACTTCATTCATAAACCTCCAGAGTTGCTTTATACAGCTAAATACTCGTGGCCATTTTCCACATGGGGAATGGATATGGTGGGACCTTACCCTTCAGCTACGGCCAAGCAGTTTAAGTACATTCTTACTGCTACTGATTTCTTTTCCAAATGGGCAGAGGCAGTACCTCTCAAAGAAGTCAGTTCTAAATGCATTGTTAGCTTCATCAAGTCTAACATCATTACTAGATTTGGTGTCCCTCATACCATATTGACGGACAACGGCACCAACTTCTGTTCTTCTGAGGTAAAGAAATTGTATCAAGATTACAACATTAAGTCCAACCATTCATCTCGATATCATGCAGCGGCTAATGGCCAGATAGAGGCCTTCAACAAGACTCTTTCAAATATACTACAAAAGATGGTGGATAAAGATAAGAGGTCATGGCCTGATAAACTCTTTCATGCTTTATGGGCTTATCGGACTACCACTCGCAATGCAACGCGGTCAACTCCATATTCATTGGTATATGGAACAGAAGCAGTCTTTCCAATTGAAGTTCAATTGCCCTCACTTAGAATAGCCATTTGTGATCAGTTATCTACAGATGAGCAATCCCAAAAGCAGTTGAATTAATTGGAACATTTAGATGAGAAAAGATTGTGCACTTTGCACCACTTGGAAATCTATCAGAATCGAATAGCACGAGCTTTTAACAAAAAAGTTCGTCTTCATTCATTCATTCAGGGAGAATTGGTATTGGTTCTCAGAGCACCAATGATACCCGGAAAGAAGCCTCCCAAGCTTGAACCAAAATGGGAAGGAACATATTCAATATATAAGGTCTACTCCAATGGAGCGTATTATCTAATCTCAATGGATGGAGAACACATCACGACTCCAACTAATGCCAGATTTCTGAAGAAGTATTTTGTATAAACACAAAATATTGTTCCCAGATCCAAAACAATCACATTGGTTCATGTTATTTTGTCCCTGATACATGACACTAAACTGTGCAGCACCAATAGTCCTAACTGCAAGACTTTAAACTGCATAGTCCCTTTATTATGTCCTACATGACACTAAACTGTAATATGTCCTATCTACATGACATTAAACTGTACAGAAGTTCCTATATTTTGTCCGAGATGACATTAAACTATATTGTGTCCTAGCAACATGACATTAAACTGTGTGGCACTTTCATCGTCCAGCATGACGTTAAACTGTAAAAAGTCCCCAGAACTGATATCCTCATATTGGTTCACCTTAGTCCTAGCTACATGACTTTAAACTGTACAGCACCAGTTCTTCCTTGCTATATGACGTTAACTATACAGCAATGGTCCAGTATGACTTTAAACTACAACTTCGTCCCACACGACATTAAACTGTGAAAAAGTTCCATAAACCGTCCAGCATGACCTTAAAATGCATGATCCCTGGTCTAGCAAGATGTTAAACTGTGACGTCCAAACTACATGACGCTAAACTGTATAAAAGTCCCTCACATCCGAAAAGACATTAAACTATATAATCATCAAAGGTCCAGCATGACATTAAACTGCACCATCCACGGTCCATGCATATGACCTTAAACTATTCGCACTTTCGTCCAACATGACGTTAAACTATTTTATCCCCATCATCCTAACTACATGACGCTAAACTGTACAGAAAATCCTTGATAGGTCCTACATGACATTAAACTGTATTTTTTCCCTGCTACATGACACTAAACTATGCAGCACCAATAGTTCTAACTACAATACTTTAAACTGCATAGTCCCTTTTTTTTATGTCCTACATGACATTAAACTGTGCATCGTTAAGGTTGTTATTACCTCTTGTTTCTCACACCGAGTATGACTCACGTGAGCTTAGAGAAAACAGCAACCATAAGACTCCCTTTGGTCCACTAACCATGTGTAAGTCCCAACATCTTTTATTTAGATCGTTGTCCCCAAGAACAACTTGATCATTAATTCATTCTTTAATTGAACTACACGGACTTTGATCCTTGCCCTCCAGGCTGGGTATGTAGGCAACCTCCCGGGGATCAAGCCCAAAAAATAATCTCTTCACATCGGTTCACCACCATCTCATTTGATGTTGATTCGTGAAACCGCCCCTAGAATCAATATTTTTTACATTGATTCACTTTCGTCCTTGTTATATGACGTTAAACTATGCAACACTTTTGTCCGGTACGACAATAAACTACAATATTCTTTGATTTCCTCATTTGAGAGAGAACTATTATTGACATTGATTTTTCAATCATGGTTTTCATTTTCAAAAGACTACACGCATACATGGTAATGCCTAAACTTTTTATCTTAGGTTAAAACCATCATTGCACTAAAGTCCCCTTTCACCCTTCACATGTACGAACCAAATTTGTACAAAGGGTAGCTCTAGAACTACGTGGACTTGATTCCCATCCTTATGGGATACGTAGGAACATTCGAGTATCCCTCGAATCCAGTCCCAAGTCTTTTGGGCCTATCCCCAAATTTCACATTCAGTCCCTTGGCTGAAAAGTCCTCATGAAAACACACACTGTGTATCCATTATTATGGTCCGAATTCTATGACCCTAAACTAAGATCACTCATACTTTTGTCCTGCATGACGTTAAAACTGCATTTCAAGAACTACGTATGGCTTGATTCTCATTCTTATGAGATACGTAGTGAAGTCCAGGTTTTCAGGACCCAGCCACAACATGATTATGGTTTTCATTGACCTATGTATCTCTATATACATTGGACAATACCCATATTTATGTGTTATAATCCTAACCTTAAATATTTTCAGATCTTCATAACCCTTTTTCATGACTTCTAGTCACAAAAATGTCAAACTTCTGAGAATTCTTTTGCCTGACTATGCAGCACGTGCCCATAGGTGGCCTTGCATAAACAGTCCACATAACAGACTTGTCAGCCAAAAGATGCTGTTTATTTGACCATGCAGCCAATGCCCTTAGGTGGCCCTGCATATTTCAACCCCCTAACGGGTTTTCTGTTAAATAATAGTAACTTCATTCTTGGGAAGAATGCCTCTTTTGTCCTTATTTGTCTTAAACGACAGTATGTAGGGATCCGCAAAAAAATAGCAATCCTTAACATATTTGTCCCATATCCTTTTTCATGATCTGAAAGTATTCAAGTCTATGGTTTATTCTTCTTCCCTACGTTTGGGTCAGACCTTCGTAGGAGTGATGTTCATCCAGTTCTTCGATATTCTTGTTCAGAAATATCTTCTCCATATTCAAGTACCTCTTTCCATACAACAAACTCTATACTTTAGAAAATTTGAATCTCCATAAACTTTCACTGGCTTTTAGCACTAGGAAAGTAAATTTCTGGGAGTTCTTTTGCCTGACTATGCAGCACGTGCCCATAGGTGGCCTTGCATAAACAGTCCACATAACAGACTTGTCAGCCGAAAGATACTATTTATTTGACCATGCATCCAATGCCCATAGGTGGCCCTGCATATTTCAACCCCCTAACGGGTTTTGTTAAATAATAGTAACTTCATTCTTGGAAACTACTTCTTCTAATGCCTTTTAGCTCTTTTTCATATCATTCCTCAGATTCAAATATTCTTATGCCATAATTTACATATTTTCTCTCATACTTGAGTATGGTAATTTGTTTTCAGATAAATTGTCAAGGAATTGAATCAATTTTAATCCATTTTGGTCAAAGCTATTTCGACCTTAAACATTAGCCCCTTTATGTCCAGTATGCATGACTTTAAACTGCCCACAAAAGACAAAGGAACTCTGAATAAAAGTCAAGTTCCAGCTCACTAAACATACATTTTTTGTATGATTTAGGTAATATTGAGCAATTAAGAGATTAAAAGTTTGTAGGATTATTTGTAATAATCCTAGTAAAAATCAAACTATGCTTACTAGGCCCATTGGCTTAAGTAAATTTGAAGCAGGTAGTGAAAAGAATGCAGGTACAAATGATTGAAGATGAAAGTGTTTTTCATTGATACACAAGAGTTAGAAGGACATCCACAAACTGGAGTCTCTTATCTTTTTCAAGAATTACAAGAGGCTTTCAACATAACACTTAATTTGATTTACGGCATCCCGAGCTTCATCCGCAACCACCTGGAATTCATTCATTCAACTGGATACAATAAGAGATGCAGTGATACCAGCTCTTCTTGAAACAATTGTAAAAGGATGTTCTTGAGTGCGGTTTGAGAAAATTTTCTACTGATCAAACAGTGACTCTGTTTCTGTCCAAGAGACTTGGAAGATGGATACATGGATTTGAGAATAGAGCATTGGAAGTAAAGAGCCATTTGGAGAGAGTACTCTTTTCAGATATTTCTCTAATACCATGTTTGTCTTCTTTCCACCAACCATTAGTGGAAAACATTTCAGCCCATGGGTTTGCCATTTTCATATCTGCAAGGAAATGACATGGAGGAAGAATTTGAAAGATCACACCATTGTTGTTACTCTTAATGCACAGCATAACCCAAATAGAGAAGTAGCAGTGCATCTGCATCTCAGGTGTATAATTGTTTGCATTTGGAACATTGACTCCTTGCAGATGACCATGACCACACAGAGACAGGTAGATGCTCTGTGGGAAATTAAGATGATATTTCTTCAAATACTTATCCAAATCTGGGAAAGTGATGTCACAGATATCATAGTAATCATGGCCAATAATGTTCATCATGTCATCAATCCGCTTGCTAGCCAGTTCATCAGCTGTTCCAATTCCCTTAGGAGCCATTGAATCTGCACAAAAGTTGAACAAATTTAACTCTTAAATGGGTTTATTTTTCATAAAATTTGTGAAAAGAATTCGGAAAAAATGGCCAAGGCATTAAGTCGTGCAAGTCTAAACAATGGCGCGCAAGTATTTCGTGTGCCGCGCTAGTTTTTGACGCACAAGTATAAACCACGCAAGTACGAATACCATTACAGGAGCGCGACAGCAAGGGAACAGTGGAAAAGAGACTTGCACGGCTTAGGTGACCTGCGCGGCAAGAGCTCGAGAAGGTATGAAGTCTGGAAATCCAGATGCTTGTACGGAGGTGAGGCCATGTATTTATAGGCTAGGAAGCCTATCTGCGCACCGTACCCAGAACGCTTAAGGCCTGCGCGACGCAAACTTGCGCGCCGCCCTCTGTGCACTGAAGACTTGCACGCCTCCCTTTTCCTTTGGAGGGATTCGATTTCCTCAGAGTCAAATCCTCATTTCTCTCCGGATCCAACTCTGAGGGGGGGGCTTTTGTTGACGCTCCTTTCGCCACAGAATCTAAAGATCAGAAAAGGGAATATCTGAGCTCAAAGTGATTCAACCTTTGAAGAAAACATCAAAAATCGACAAAGTCATGAACAAAGGATCGACAACAACTGCATCGCGCAAGTTTTATCACTATCGCTCAAGTACACTTGCGCGACACCCTTGGTCGCGCAGGTGACTTGCGCGACCTAAGTGGTAACCGCCCGGGGTCTTCTTTTGCCTATAAATAGACCCTGTGGGCCCCCCATTCGAGAGGATCTTTTTCCAGAAACTTTGATTGAAGCTCCCGACGCCCAAGTCTCTTCTCAAAGCTTCCAGAACACTTCTAAGGTAATTTCTTACCTAGAACGGAAGATCTAAAGAGAAGAAGGAAGGCCTAAGTGTTGAAACTTATCAAACACTTGCGCACCAACTTATTTCCTTCAATATAACTTGCACGTCCCTTTTCTGGAATAACCTCAAGAAAATTCTAAAGGGTTTAAAAAAGAGTCGCTCAAGTATTTCAATGCTGGTTGAAAATCGCGCAAGTACACCATGTGTCACGCAGGTATACCTGCGCGACCATACTTGTGCGCCCACGGAAGACTTGCGCGCCTTGCAAGACTTGTGCGCCCCTATCTTTTTGGGTGCCCATCTTGTCCATTTTTACCCCTCTTAAGCCATCACACTTTCCTTTTCAAGATTCAGTCTTCAAGACACTCTTCAAAGCCATTTATGGCATGATTTCTTGATTTGACTTCCTTATCTGAAAGGAATTCTGTGGAATATCTCTCAAAGTATAGTGATTTAAATATACTTATGTCACTAAATATGGAGAGTTCATTCATTCAACCTCATCCTTTAAGATGAGAGAATCCTAACTTGGGTCTCCTTTTCAGGAATAATCCCCAGTTAGAAATCCTTTAATCTGGGCATCTTCCTCAGGAGTAAGCCCCAAATTCTTAAAGATCCTAAAATTGGGCATCCTTCTTAGGAGTAAGCCCCAACCTCAAAATTGGGCATCCTCCTCAGGAGTAAGCCCCAAACCTTAATCCCTAACCTGGGCCTCCTTTTCAGGAATAAGACTCAGTCATAATCTTGGGCTTCCTTTTCAGGAGTAAACCCCAAGTCCCCTAACCTGGGTCTCTTTTTTAGGAATAAGACTCAGTCATAACCTGGGCCTCCGTTTTTTTAGGAGTAAGTCCCAGTCATAATCTTGGGTTTCCTTTTCAGGAGTAAACCCCAATCCCCCTAAAATTTCTCTTAACCAGTCCTAATTTACCCTTGACTTGGGTTTCCTTTTCAGGAGTAAAACCCAATCATAAATCCCCTCCTAACTTGGGCATCCTCCTTAGGAGTAAGCCCCAAGATTAGAGTATTCAAATCTCCATGAAGCACATATAACTTTATGGACCATGTTCATGGATTTTCTCCCTAAAATTAAATCCTAAACCTTCATCTATCTGGGCAGTCATACATACATAAGCCTCAAACAAATTCTTATGATTGCATCTTTCATGGCACAATTGTCTAATTTTTACCAATACCTCTTGTTTCTCACACCGAGCATGACTCACGTGAGATTAGAGTGTAAAAGTAATTATGGCATTCATCTTTGAGCCATCAATCATAAACATCATACTCCACCACTCGAACTACGTGGGCTCTGATTCCTTTTCCAAAACAAAGGATACGTAGGTAGCCCATTTATGGGTTCGATCCCAACTTTGAAATAATCTTTGTCCTTCTGAATGACGATAAACTTCAAGTGCCCCACTGAGTGGCTTTAAAACCAGCCTGGTCATCATAAATGACCAAGAGACTTTTATATAAATGTTTTGAAGGATACCATTGACCAAGAATCTCTAAACAGATATAGATGATTCTCTATTGATGAAGAACCTCGAATACATATAAAAGATTCTCTAAATTTCTTGCATATTTAATCATTGATTGTTAAAACTAAAGGAAAGCTCATTTTATACTTGGTAATGTAATAAGGATTCACGAACATAACTTAAATCTATAAAGAGTGTCTCAGAGTAGACAATAATTCCCCTCAAAAAGGTGTGATAAGTCCGACCTCCCATCCTCTCGACCAATGCAAATTCATAAGCTTCATTAGTCCACAAGCTAATGAGCGCCTACCTTTGGAAAGTAGGTCCAAATGGATGTGGAATCATTGGATGTTTCCGGTTCTACGAACAAACCCACTAGAAATCGATCGGAACGTTTTAATCTCCCGTCCAGGAGGTCATCCCCGGATTCCGTGCGAAACACTACTGTTAAAGTTAAATCGGGTAAATATTAGTAAAAATAAGATTATAAAATTACCACAACACCAACCAAAATTCTATTATATGAATAAAATTCGACCCATATCACCTAAGGGTTAGAATAGATTCATTTCTTGTACTTTTAACCATGAAAAGGATGTAATTATTATTAAAGTCAAAGAAAGTGACAACATGTCATTGTCTTATATCTTACAAGTGTAATAATTTTACTTTTATGATAATCTTCATAAAACATAAAACATAAATATTCACCATAAATATAATAAAATTATATACATCGTGTGAATTTATTTATAATTTTTAGGGATTAAATAATTATCATTTATGGTGACACAATAGTGATGCAGAAATTGTTTATTTAGTGAAAAATCAATAATACAATTTTTATTAAACTAATAGTGACCATAAAAGACACAAACACCTGAAAAAAACTTATTAGTAGTGTACATGTAATCCATGATCGTCAAATGGTATTATATTGTACCATTTGGAGCCATATAAAAGCGATTATGACACTTATATTATTTTATTTTAAATGATGTCAATGTTGTCACCCTCATAATTTAATAAATATAACAATATAAATGTTGTGATTTTAAGATGATAAATTCGAGTAAATGTATCTTTACGGACTATATTAGATTTATCTATATCATATTATTTTATTTTTTATTTTTATGCAACAAATAAGTATATTAAATAATTATACAAAAATGTTGTAGTAATTATTTTATGAAGAGAAATATCAAATAAATGATTTTTAAAGTATTAAAATAAATATTACATGAACTAATTAATGTGCCCCGTGAATTTTATAGATGAATATACCCATTTAGGAATCTATTAAATAGTTTTTTTTGGAAATATATTTTGTGTGGATATCATTTAAATTCAAATGAACGAATAGTGTGAAAATTGATACTATTGTTATTTTATAAAAATAACATATTATAAAATTGGTTAAAAATCACAAAAATATTTAAAAAATATAAATTGAAATTTATATGGTCTAAAATGTCATAAGGTATCCAATTATGGACAATTAACAACACATAAGTAATTATTTATAAAAATTTAAAATTTATAATATTATTACCACAAATAAAATTAAATAGATTAAATAAGGATAAATCAAGTTGATAAGGTTTAATATAAATTACCAACATGTCAAAATCTTATCAGTTGATGGAATTACAACCCTATATCATCTAATATTTATATTTGAGTCATTTTTTGAGGTTTGTTAAGTGGGTTTTGAGTTTATTATAAATTAATATTTTAGAGGTTTCCAAAAGTTCCCCTCTCCTCTCTTATAAAAGGGCACCTCCTCCCTCTTTTCCTCACACCACATTGAGCCTTAAATACCTCCAAACCCTACCAATGTTTCTTCTAAACTTCCCGAAAATCATACTGGAGGTCCTAGTCTTCTTCAAATACCATCTTTAGTGCCCTAAGTGGAGGTTTAGAAGAGGCACGTTGAAGAAGAGGTAATATCCTTTACTGATTTTTTCCAATTTCTTTCTTCTTCTACATCCTCTTATTTATTTGTTTAATTATAAATTAATAACATCAGTATAACTAATATACTGATATGTTATTATAAATATGAAATAAACCCATTTCACCTTCTATCCATCCATAGAAAATGAAATCACTGTGCGTGTGTTGGTACAGAATATCGTCTCCACGCCGTGGTGTAATCTGCTTTCCATCACCACCTTACTTGGATGGGTATAATGGTGGAATGAATAACTATATATGATTATTATAAAATCATACTAATTCTGAGATATTATATAATCTACTCCAATACCATTCAATAATTATGAGAAGGATATCATCGCTCGTGCGTACATATGGATTACCGTCTCCACGACGCGATGAGATTAATTATCTATGTTAACCATTCAAAAATGAATATAACGTATATGTAATAAATAAAAATGAAAAATGTGAAATAAAAAATATACTTGATTTATTTATATTTTATTTACTCACTTCCATTAATTGTAATAAGGAAACAAAAAAAACGTTCATGTGTACGTACGAACTACCATCTACATGAACGGTGTATTTTATTCCATTTATCGATCTATAATATATATTTATATGATAAATATATATTATATATAAATCATGTTTTAATTTATAGAATTATGTTAATCAGGTTATAAGTTATAATATCAAGAACAATACGTCCAGACACGTACGATAAATGAAACGATTTTACCCAAAATGTCGCTTTAACATTGAATTGATAAAAGAACGGGTAATATAAAGTCATAAGTGAAGAATATATGATATCAAAAATATTTTTATGGTTCTATTAAAAGTTAATAATATATTTAAAACCACTATACAGGAGTCTCGGACACATACAGAATAAAGTTTACATAATCTAAGGGATACTTTTACAACCTCATTTTTTATCTGAGATTGCTTATACGTAAGTATTTAATGGGGTTATATTTATTATCCATGTCTGTGTTTTATAAAAATGTTTTCATAAAGTATTTACTATTAATACTTGTATGTTTAAATTCATTTTTACCCCGTTTGACTTTTACTATGTACTATGGAAGGAATATTTCTTTTTTTACCATACGAGGTACTTTTTGACTTTTTCAGCAAAAGTACAAGACGAGTGTTTTTTTAACTTATACGGCATTAATGGATTTTTACGGTTTTATAATGACTTATTTCAATGAATATTCCTCTACCAAATTTCACGATTATTTTCAACAAAATCCTTTTATTTTATAATTTCATGGCATTTTGAGAAAAAAAATCATTTTGATGAATAAAGGATATTTTCTTCATGAATTAATTTAATGTGCTTTATCAAAACTATTTTCCATATAAGATGACATTATTTAGTATGTTTATGTTTCAAGTATAATGACTCTATTATTTACATGGTTCGATTTTTCTTATGATGAAATGATATCCTTTGTTTTATATGGATCAGGTTAAGATGGGATGATGTTTATGAAACCCATTTTATTCTTTGGGTTATGATGAATGATTTATGATTGTTTTGGGGCACACGTAAGAATGATTGAAATATGAGATGGGTGGGACCTATATCTCCCTCTAATGCATTGGGTAAATATTAATATCTCATTATATAGACATGTCTTGAACGGCATGTAAATCTGGTTCAGCAATACAGGGCTGGAACAGCATGTAAACTTGGTTCAGTAATGGAATTTTTCCACTATGATGGTCTTGGTAGAAATGCCTTGGCTACTATGGAAATCATATCATGTGCTTAATATTTTTCCACATTTACATGTTTTATTCTCATGCTATTTTATCATGATTAATGTTCCTTTACGATATATGCCTTACGTACTACCAAGATTTATCTCATAACTCAATATTTAAATGTTTAAACATTATGTTCATGTTTTTAAGTTCAAAACTGTATGGTTTGTTCTATTTTCTCCATGATTACCCTTAGTGAGAATTTTATCTCACCTTTTTTATGTTTTCTTTTCCCCAGGATATAAATAAAGGTTTTAGGTATGAAAACAAATGGAAAATATCTTTATGGGAGATATTAAAGATCTTTCACCATGATTAGAAGATTATGTTCCAAGCTTCCAAAGACACAAAACTTTTACAATCATTGGGTGTAATTTTTTTATGTGTTAAGTATTATACTAAAGTAATGTAATGTCCATGTAAGTCAAACTTTGCTTCTCTACCTTTTTACAATGTATGGATTCTTCTTGACACTGGTAATTTTTTTGGAGTACTCTTAGAATCCACTCTAATAATTCAAGGAGATGAGGATAGAGAAAAAAATAATATTTAACATTATTATCACACATTGTGAGAACATATTCCTAAGAAAGTGGAATTTTTAGTGAGTATGTGAGCCCTTTACATGAATAAGTGATGTCAGAAACTTTCTCATTGTTTATCTATTTTCATATGGAGAGTTCAGTGATGTTGGTCTCGCTTTATGTGGAGTTGAGATGATAGATAAACTACCTGCAGGGAAACTTCTAGTCTATAATATATCTCAGGTCCATATGAATATACCATATTAATTCAATACCTTTTAGGGTCTGGAAAAAACATCAGATATTAGAAAATTCATGTTTTTTTTGAGTTCCCAACATGGGGTTGCACCATGAGATAAACTGGGCCAGATGTGGAAATTGGTAACATGTATCATTGAATATGTTGAAACATGGGTTGTTGATTTCTAGTGGGGGTTCATTGGGTCTACACAACGTTTATATGGATTTCCATCAAGTGGAATCAACACTTGTTAGGTTTTTAGGGTCTTAAGGTTGGTGGTGTGTTTAGTTATCATATTATCCTGGTCAGTATTTTTAGTCACCAATTCTCTAATTTAATCATTATCCGAGGAGGATTATTTTCCTTTATCTCAAGGTTGGTAAGCACACTACATTAATATATTGAGTGACAAATATCTCATTCATTTTTAATATCCTCTAACTTCTTCCCAGAATTGATATGGGGTACTCTTGGTTTGATTCTGGGAGCCAAGTCAAGTAGGACTGGGTACCCAACTAGAGGAGTGATGGGGTCCATTTTGAAAGTATCATAGATTGGGTTCTTCTTGGAAATAAGCTCTCTAGTGGGCCTCTTTTAATCTTCCATCCCATGAAGAAAAGCCATTACCTTTGGGCTTGACTTAGGTTCTGGTGAAATATAAGGTGCACTAGTAATCTAAACATACCCCTTCCATTTATTGAGATATCAGTGGGTAGGTGACAATTTCTAATTAGGGGGACTCCCAAGACCCAACACTAGTCTCTTCTATGAGGTGGAAGCAATTGTCAGAGGATCTTCTAGGTGATGCACCACCTCTTGGGGTTGGTTTTGACTATTGTTCCCTTTTTTGGTAGCACATTTTCATTGGTCATAATGAAGTTCAATAGTGATGACATTTACTTTGGAATTAGTTAGATAGTAACTTTCACTATTATGGGAGGGTCGTATTGAATGTCTCATTGTTTTTATGAGATAGGGATGAAATGGAGGAAATTTTACTACCCCATCCTCTAATATGTTCGTGTTAATCTGACTCTGCCATGGTTTGATAAATAATAGTGGGGCTCTTAACATAGGTTTATTGGATAGTTTAGAGTTATTTATATGTTGAAAGACACTTATCTACTAATAGTGATCTGATCTCAATAATATTTCACTATTAGTGAATGGCATCGAGGAGTGTGGATTTTGGGGTCGATATGATGATGGTCTTAGAGGTGATTGAATTGCACCAAGATATTCTGGCGGAAATAGACTATCTAGTCCTTAGTAAGGAACTATGGGATAGAAAATTTCATAACTTCAAGTTTCTAGAATAAAACTGATAGACAGTCAGTGGTTAGGATCCCCCAAAAGTCATATGTTCATTACTTGGGGGATGATCCTTCCCCTAGTCATCCAACTCCCTGATTGGAACTGGATGAGAAACTGGTTGAAGCACTTCTTTAGATCTACTTTTCTACCAATTTAATAGTATAGGGGCATAAGATAGCTCAAAAATATACTATATATGAGAATTTATCTTGAATGTGGGGTCAACTTCAAGATCACATCCATATAGGGTAGGACGTTTGTTGTTTATTCATGAGAAAGAGTAGAAGAATCCATCTGAGTATCAGTACAGTACTCACCTTCATATGGGGGCATAAATATAGACCCTGAGATCTTTCCAACTTATAGTATAGATGTAAAAAAGAAGGAAAATGATTACGATGAATAAATTTTCCCTACAAGTCATTGTGTGGTGGCCAGAGTGTGCCCCACATCTAGGTACCTAAGGAGGGATTTGGGAATCATGTGGTCCCTAACACCTAGGATCCTAAGCCTTAGTCGATGGGATTCTTCCCTAATATCTTCTAGTGTGGTTGATTGTTCCCTTATTGATTCATCCATTTCTTCATATTTGTAGAGGTTGATGGTGACATAATGCTTCTCATGGTCTTGTTTCTGATGGAATGGATATTCTAAAAGAGAAATATATTGAGAGTAACTTGGGTTCCTCCCATATATGTTATGACCTGCACCATGGGAATGTCCCCCATGGAGGTTTGTTTCCCTCCCACCCTGGGACAAAACTTCAGAAAATGTAATATCTTTTTCATGGTCAGGACCTCCACGTTGGTTGGTGATGGAATAGGGTGGACCTATTCATTAGTATTCTTCATCATGAGTTGACTTATAATAGTTTCTGAGGGAACCAATGATTTATAGAGTCAACTCAACCTTCCTGATAGGTTACATTTGTCTCAATTCCAATTGGATGAAGATGAATCCCCACTCAACAATTTTAGGAATGTGATGGTAGAGACTGATAGTGGAATGTTCTATTAAATCTGAAAAATATTCCACGTTCTAGGAAATGTTTTGTATCTTCTTTCAACATTTGCATCAAGAATTATGGATTTTGGTTAGTGGATCAGGGATGGGGTAAAAATCATCGTCAACCTATGGTATTGGTTGATTATAGTGCTAACATGGTGGGGTGATAGCCCTCTAGGGATGCTCCCAAGTAGTTTCTGTGATGGGTATGATGGTAAAACACCACTACCAATATTTCATGGGGAAATGAGATGTCACGGTGCTCTGGGTGGAGGCACCTTAATTTTGTTTTCATTAGATAAGGTAGTTTCTCCCTTTGTGATCCTTGAGGGAAGTAATGTCAGTGAGGTATTGACAATTCAAGATCTCTGTAGGCTATATCCCTAGTGGTAATGGCCCATTTATTTTTGTATTAGTGAACAAATGTCAAAATCAACCTCCTTTGGATGATATGAAAATGAGATATGGGGCATGGGTTCCTATTAGCTGAATATGTGGTGGGTGTTGTAGTAGGAACATAGTTGAAAAATATTATTACACAAACATTACCCCTTCCCCTATTCCTATTAGAAATATGTCACTAATCTCCTTTAGCCTGAGACTTGTAAAGTACATATAATCATCCATTAGTAATTATTTGATTAAATTAATGATCAATTCCCCAACATCGTTAATTCTTTATAAAGTAGAGAAGGGATCCAAATTTGTGATGTCAATAACCAAGGATTCCCAATGTCATCTACCCATGTCCCAGGAGAGTTTCATGATATCCCCAATTGTTGATTGATGGGACCCAATGTTGAATATCTGGATCTAGTGACGTGAAAATATGATAGTTCCCTAATGTTACTATTCCTCATGGTTTAAAGAGAAGATTTCATGTTAGGTTCACCATTTTTTCCAATTCTTTTCACTGAGGCCACGCATCGTATTTCCATTTAGAGACAACACACTTCTTTTTTCCATAAATTACCTCATTCCAAAGGTGGTAAGCTTATATAAAATTAATTAGTGATTTTAGATACTTGATTGAAATGGGGTGATGGGATGTTGGATCCCCCTTCCATGGATTCCTCCTCGGAGATCATTTCCGATTATGGGTCTCCCTTATAGATTTGTTTCATGGTTGTGAAGCTCATTCCTAGTTCCATCGTGAGGTGTATGCTGGTTAATTATGCTTTTTTGTATTGATAGGGTAGCAAACTTGATTTAGATAAGATAGAAATTTTGGGATTGTATTGGTATCACATTGGATCAGTTGGGAACCTATAAAATATCCCACTTTTTAAGTTGATATAATGTAATATAAGAGGCATCTTAGGCACAGAACCCAAGGAATCAATGTTGATTATGGGTTAATTGACGTTATGGCGTAAGGAATCTTGGAATTTTGTACTATAGGAATCCCATGGTTGTTATATGGGGTAGATATTTCAAGTGGGTCAATGGTTTAACGTCTTTTGGGGATATATGGGTCACAGGTTTAACATCTTATAGGGACAGGTAGGATATAAGTTTAATGTCTTATGGGGATAAGAAGGTCATTGGTTTAACACCATGTGGGGACACATTGGTTCATAGGTTTAATGTCTTATGGGGATATGTATTTCATTGGTTTAATTACTTATGGGGAAATCTAGTTCACAGGTTCAAGGTCTTGTGGAGATAGGTAGGTCAGATGTTTAATGTATTTTGGGGATAGGTTGGTTGTTAAGTGGGTCCCCTGATTGGGATTCCACACTTGGGATTTTTTAAAGTGTGTCCCCCAGTGGGAAATTTCCTACTTTGGATTTGGTTAAGTCTGTCCCAAGATGGGAAGATTTAACACTTGATATTTTGCTAAGTGTGTCCTTGTGGGGAAATATTTTACACTTGGGATTTGGTTAAGTGTGTCCCTAGGGGGGAAGATTTTACACTAGGTATTTGGTGGTGATGTTGGGGTGTTAGGATTTAACCTCATGGAGGTAGCGCAGATTTGTTGAGATGTCGGTATTAAACCTCATGGATGTGTTCTATGTACCTTGTTAGTAAATAGGGATCAACACCCATGTAGTTTACTGCCAAAGCTTAAGGTCTTGTGATAGGATTGGTCCATGCAGTTTAATGTCATGTTTTAAGGATACTCGTGTTGCAAAAGGATCATCAATAAGGGATGGTGTGGGGATTATGTTTAAAATATGACCAATGTTACTAGATGAAGGGTAAAATTTTATAGAAGTGGAGGATTGGAATCCCATTATTATAATACATGTGGAATACTTTGATTATTACTTGATTTAAGGATGTAGTTTCACATTATGTGATGAGGAAATTATCATGTAATTTAAATTCATATGGCTAGGATATTGGGATAGGTAGTTTTACATCATGAACCTATAAGTGGGGCAGGATGTCAACACTATTATCGAGGTGTGTAAATCTGGGGTCCTGATGTTTGGGTTCCAATGGTTAGGAGAAAGAAGCATTTGGGTACCTATGCTTGGGAGAAAAAGTTATGGTAATGTTCTAGGATACACTTGAATTATAAGGGGGTTGGTTTACGGTCCCAAAATATGTTACCTGAAACTAAAATATACTTTATGAAAATGGTGTTGTGTGATTCATAGTCTACAACACAAGGCCACTACATGGATCCATGAGTCATGGGTGCACACAACTTCTAAGGTCACATGTAGCTTAGGGTTGCAAGAATCCATCTTCTTTGGGAAGAACCCAACAAGCATTAATAGGTGCTTTGTGAAGAAATATAAAACATAGGATGAGACACATTGGGTCCCATGGAAGGTCAATCATGCAAGTCATCTAACTTTAAAAATCCATTTATTTTTTGTGTTGAAAAATTTCTTGGAATATGGAGTTTCATGAATGAGAGTCGATGCTACGTATTCTCGAGATCATTCCTCAACTTGGGGGGTCTATTTAGTGTCAAAATTAATAGATATGTCCACATAACCCCAGATGGGTCAAGAAACCTTTTTCATGCCATTGGTTCTAGGATGAGACTATGAAAGTGTATGATTTTAACATTGCCTTTTATTAGAAATGGATTTTTGTACCATTGCTTGTTTTGTTCAAAAATGTCTAATGTTGCGTGTAATTTCTATATCTAATGTTTCAGGGATTTTGGAGCTCTGTAGATCTTTTATTTTTCATGATGACTTTTACGAAACAAAGTGGGTTGTGTGTGAGATATTAAAGATGAATGTAAGCGATTATTGTTATGGGTAACTAATACCTTTTTTGTACTGGGTATTTCGTATAGATAGAACATTTATCCTAAGAAAGACTGATCTTTTAGAGGTTGAGATATTTTTTCAGTTCCAAAAATATGCTTGGGTTAATTTACATTTTTTTTATGAACCATCGTGAAGGATTTGAATAGATGATGAAAATGAAATACCAAGTTTAAACCTAGGTTGTCTTATATTGAAAAGACGGCATTATAATTTGGACATCTGTTAAATGATTATATGGTTTTCCATTATGAATATTTTAGGTCACAATATGATTATTGGTTTTAGTCATTAGGTAGAACTAGAAAAAATGTTTTGAGATTATGAGAAACCAAATGTGATTATGACTAGAGTGAAATATATCATGATTATTCCAAATATGTTATCATGATATATTATTAACAACTTAAAACATAATTAACTCTTACACCCACCAAATCAGAGATGGGTGGATTCTTCTAGTAGCTTGAGTGGTTGAGACCATGGACGAAAGAAGGCTTGATTTCCCTCATATAAAAAATATAGAAAGATAAATCCAGGATAATGTCTCAAAGAAATAGGAAAATGATTTATGTGTGGGAAATAAGTGCTTGTAGTAATGAATTACTATGGAAAAGTGATACATTTAATAGATAGAAACAAATTTTTTCAAGTGAATGATTTATAGTTTATTGTTTTGAATATGTGGAACCTTCTCATTATCTAAATCAATGCCTACTTTTAAAGGTCCAATCCTAGACTAAGTAAGGACCAATGTTGAAGTAAAATGGTTGAAGTAGTTTTGTATTGGGAATCCAAAATTCGGTTGTAGAAGTATTTTTATCACAGGTATTTTCTCTATAAAAAACATGAAAAAACTAAGGATTGTGTTATATTTTGGAAGCATATATGTCTTCATAAATTCTTAACTCAATAATTATGGGTTTATGAGTTTAAGAATGATCATAACTTCAAGGACATAGAAAACCATTCATAAGTTTTAAATTGATAGGATTTTCATGTGATTAATGAAATTTTTGGAGTTTTATTATTAGGTTGAGATATATATAACCATTAGGTTTAACATAAATTATTATGTTTGAAGAATGTTATTATATTTTTGGATATGTATGTAGAAGGGTATGAAATAAACATTGAGATTAATATATTATTTCATTTTGAGGTTATTAATGCTATTTGGGATATAATGTTATTTATTTAAGTAATGATCTATGTTAAACCTTTAGTTTTATTATTTAATTTTTTAGACCAATATATTCATATTCATTTTTGGTATTATCTTACATTGTTCTAACCATTTGGTTTTAATAAAAATTGGAGGTATAGATTATTATTATTTATTGGATTGTATGATCTGTTATAAATTAATTTTAGTGATTCTATCATAAAAAAATTCATCTTGGATATTCATTTCTTAGAGTAATAAATGTAGTGGAAATTAATAGAAACACAACAAAAGGAAACAATTGTGATCATGAAATAAAAAGATACCAAGAAATTATATTTTATTGTGATCTAAATATTTATAGTAAAAGAATCAATCAAATATATGAAATGTATCTTGAAAAAAAATCATATTACCTTCATATTAAATGAATAAATGGTCTTTTAACTCAACACATATTTATAGTTTTGTGTTCATTAACATT
Organism: Viscum album; assembly: GCA_963277665.1. Classification (NCBI taxonomy): domain Eukaryota; kingdom Viridiplantae; phylum Streptophyta; class Magnoliopsida; order Santalales; family Viscaceae; genus Viscum; species Viscum album. The sequence goes on from OY728153.1 coordinate 1,966,749,468, forward strand.
CTCTAGATCATTCAATTTCTTATGATGAATGATTTCAATCACTCTCCATAATTAATAATTTTTTTCTTCAATGTCAATTTTTTACTTACCCCCAATGTTCTTTTACTTTGAATCGTAGTTATGTGTTCTTCTATATGACCTTAATATTTTCTGTTCCCACTTATGATAGGAATTTTTTAAGCCCTTTTTATGATGTTATTTTTCATAGAGGAGTTTTCAAATATAGAAACCTTGTTTTTTAGAACACTTTTAATTCTAAGGATGAAATATATTAAAGTTGTGGATAATGTAATACCATAATATTTTAAAATAAAAACATTATGTTCAGTAGAATATATGTAATGTAACACCGAGCTAAATTACCCATGAAATATATTATTTAAATATGAATATTACAAATTAGAATTTAAATTGGTATATATGAATAAGACTAACTAAATTATAAAGATTATATGTCTTACACACATATAAAAAAATTCATTGGTTATCAATTTATTAGTAATGAAAATAAAAAAGAAATTTAAAGTAAAAGAAATTATTTTTTAAAAAACCTTTTTACCAATAATGTGTTTTTATCTTAATAAATTAAATTAATAAATATTGGTGAATGATTTTATAGAAATTTATTTATTATATATTCAATAAAAAATTCATCATTCATCTAATATTTTTTCTTTGTTTGGGATATGAATAAATCTAATTTTATACTTAAAATTTGTATTTTCCAAATAAACAATTTCACCGTGTTTTGTGCATTTATTTTAAAATAATTATTTTACCACTTTTATAAAATTTATTTTACAATATGAACATAATATTTAAATTAAAAATGTCAAAAATATCATATAGCTAATTTCTAGGAATTTTCGGCTATTATTATTATTTTTTATGAATAGTGAAAAATATTGATTTTTATTTAAACTTCTTTTTTATTTAAAGCATTTAAAAAGTCCCATTTTATATTAAAAAAATTTTAAATAAAAAATAGTTCATTTATGTTATCATTAATAAAATTTATATAATTATATTAAATTTAATGTTGGTGTTTTCAATAAAATCTTTTTGTATTTGAGAAAATAATTCTTTAGAAAACCGCATTTTCATCATGCTTGTAGGATTAATTTTAAATTAAATGAAGAAACTTTGAAGAATTGTATTTTAAAATATAGATTACAGATATTTAATATTATTAAATAATATTTTATAATAACCTAAACTTAATTTTTTTCAAAATGATTAGAAAACATGGTAAAATCTATTTACCGCATTTAAGGTTAAAATAGGGTTTTGTGCGTTACATGCACTAATGATAAAATTAATTCTACAAAAAAATAACATTATTATTTGTTAAATTAGATTCCTTTTTTGTAATAATTTGGTAAGTTATATCTAATAAATATGATATATTTTTCGGCTTAAATGATATATTACCAAGTTAAATATGAAAGTAATTACCACAGTGAAAACTAAAATGTAAGATATAAGTGAACTTAGAGGATAAGGGAATAAAATTTTTAATTTTTTTTATTTTTAGGTTTTTCACAACCTTAAATTCCCTCTAATACATTGTTTATCAATTTTTTAGGCACTTGGGTGGTATTGACATCCCATTATTGAATAGTTTTGGTTATTTACAAAACATTCACCCCTCCTCAATTATTAAAGGTCACACCTCTCGTAATTTATTCACACATTTAAAGAAATTTATCTTTAAAGAACCTGAAAAATCATCCCCTAAATCCTTATACACATTATAGTCCTTAACTTATTCCCACAAAACCAACCCTAGGGTCCTTAATAATATATTCAAAAGAGAATCTTCTAACAGAAGGTAATTTTCCTCACTAAGCACCTTCTTTTTTTACTTCTAATTTTTCCATCTTCAATAAAGTATTAAAAATTAAAATATAATCACCCCATTATATATCATATACTTTGGTTTTATTATTTTTATTGAATAGTATTTATCAATCTCTTTCTCCATTTAATGGGAAACAAAGTCATCGCTCATATGAACGGCGGACTACTACCTCAAGAACCGATATAATTTTTTTCCATCACCAAATCACATGGATTTTCATAATGATCAGAATAATGAATATATATGAAACATATTACATGTTATTATTTCTTTAAAATTGATATATCGTCCACTTATTTACCCTTTCACCTATAAATGGAATGATGTCTTTGCTCATTTGTATGTACGACCTACTATCTCCATGCAACAATGTGATACATTTTCTATGCACAACATTCAAGAATGGTTATAAAAATATATACAATAAATAAATATGATATTTAAAATATTAATATAATTTTGGATATGATGGATATAAATCATATTCACAATAATATGAAAATCCATAATAAAAACATGCAAGATAAATGAAGTAGATAATAACTTAAATAAGGGTAAAAGGAAATAATATTAATGAAAATGTGATAAGACATTATAAGAATATCATAAATAAACTTTTATGTATTAATATGGATATAGTATAAGTTAATAAAAATTTTAAAACCATTATACAAGAGGTAAAATCATGTTCGACTAAATGGAAATTGGAGGTAAAGGTTTTCATCTCAAAACTTCCTTCTTTGAGACACGCGTTCGTTTATGTACCTAATTTATTTTAAATGGCATATATAATGTTGATTATATTTTAAAAATAATTTATTAATATTATTCATGGTATTTTAACTTCATATTTTATCTCTTACTCTCTTTTATGTTGTTTTTATTGATACATATCTTAAATAGTAAGGGATTTTGTCTCAATTTTCTTTTTATTGAGGAATATTTTAATGTTATGAACCTAATTTCTTTTATATGGTGTATATACTAACACATATACTTTTCATATAATTAATATTTCATAATTCATGGTATTTTATTTAGTAATTCATTTTAATTTAACAAATGGGATTTTATTTTACTGTTACGAAGTGGTAAGATGTTTCATAAATAAATTTATTTTCATAGGGTTATATTACTTCTTAATTGTATTGGATATATAAGATTATGTGTGTAATTTATTTTAATTATTTTTTGTTAAATTTCTACTTTATTTGTATGGATACAAATTTTATACACATAATCAATTCTTCAATTAATCCTTTATTTAATGTTATGGTTTTTATAAGAGTCTTCATCACAATTTCCACTTCATTGAGTCGTATTAGGTATTATATGCCTATTTGTTTTTATGAGTTGTATATGTTACCCATTTGATATGTTATATCATGAATTAATTTATATTCATGGTATTTATTCTTTAAATTAAATTTATTACTTTCATTGGGGTTATGAGTCAAAAGATACCAAAGTAGTAATGGTTTATTCTTCAATATTATTTTAATCAGAATTGTTTATGCTTGAATTTACATTAAAGGAAATCATTTTATAATTTTCCAGAAAACCCCTTTAATTTTATTCGTTACTGGTTATTCATGAAATTTTAATGTAACAGTACCATTTTCCTCTCTTTTATTCTTAAAATGATGGACAAATTTTTTTATGATAAACCAAATTTATTTCTCTTTTTAGTCAAAAATGATTTTTCTTTCATCCCTCCAACATTAAGAAATTTTATTAATAAGGTGGAAAAGCCCCAAAAAAGTCATGGTGGTCTAAAATAATGGATCCCAATTGCATCAGCTCTAACAAGATTAAAACACCTCGAGGGAAGGGAACATGTGATAGAAATAGTGTTGTGTGGTTTTTAAAAATTGGCCTTGAAGATTAGGAAATACTCAACCATATTTCCTTCCTACCCTATGTGAGAAATAGCAATGTGATATGTGATGAAAACTTTACATCATTAAAACAAATAAGTGATAGCCCACATGGAAGGAATCTTCTCTTCAATGGACCTATAAAGAATATATAAATTTTCATCCACCCCATCCAATAAGATCCCATGGGAGAGACACGGTTCAGGAACCTTGATCATGGACCTTTTTTCAGGAAGAAGAGAATCACCCTGGACTAAGAGAGAAATGAATGATAAACTATATACCTATCTAGGTTACAGAAAACACATCCACCACTCATGTTACCATTAATACCTAACCCAACAATATTCATCTTAAGTCTATAATAAAGAGGGATATAGTGAACCCATTTTCCTTTGGAAATAACCTTGTGAACCATGGAAATGGGATTCTTACGATCCATGTTCATCAATAAAGATGGAGAGAGATCCCACTACTTGACAATGGGGGCCAGCTCAACCACCGAAAATCAGGCCCTAACCATCACCTTCATTACCTAAATCAGATTCCCATCATGTTGATCAATGTTATGATTGTTCCATATATTCAAACATCTAGCTTCCATGAATAAATATATCTCCTTAATTTCATGTTTTTTATCATTTGACCCATGGAACTAAGAGTGGAGGAAGTTGTGACTTGAAATAACTGGCCCATCTTATCCATTGTAAACACCAATACCATGCTACATGAAGGTTTCGTATTCTCCCTTAAAGAAAATGTGACCATTGGATTCCTCCTTTGAGATAAAATAACAATTGTACCTAGAAAAAATGGAACTAATATTTTAAAAGTAATATTCATGAAATTTTCCTATCAAGGCACTCTTTTGATTTTTGCAGAAATGGTGAAATTAATGTTTTTTTAATCGAATACAATGAACAAAATATTCTTATCATAACTATTGGTCATTATTTTAAATAATACATTATAGGTTTATGAGTTTCATTTTAAAGAAAAAAAATTACAAATATTCTAGAAATGTTTTGTTTTTAAAAGTCATTTTCTATGTTAAAAGGTTATTTTCCACCAAAATATTGTAATGATATTTTTATGGAATTTCTATTCATCATTGACAACAACCCTTTATTTTAATTATACTCTATTGGGTATATGTTGTAACGATACCATCCATATTATGTCTCTAAATTTTTTAGGTTCAGTTTGACCAGATAAAGTATTGAATTTCACTTTCATGATTAATTTTGTAATCATTAATATTATCTTGAAACATTAACTTAATTGTGATCATTATAAATTACATTTCTATTAAATATCTATATTCTTTGTATTATATATATGATTATTGCCTATAACATTTACCATTTTTATATGTCAATATTTATTAGGAAACTTATTTAATTAACTAGGGAATTATTGATAACCCATATTCTTTTATTAGTACATATATTTGTTAATAAGGAATATTTTTTGTTAATTAAATCTATCATTAAATAAATGAAGAATTCATTAGACATACAGTGATGGGTGGGGCTCATAATTTTATATCCCCTAGATGCATTGAAACATGTCATGTGAAAACCAGTAAGATGATATTAAATGGGTCTTTATGCTTAGTTTAAAACAATCATTGAAAATGGGTCTTGATGGTATAGATATCATCGTGTCTAAGATCAAGATGTACAATATTAACCACTTACCTTATTGAGAATTCAATTATTATTAACCATGAGATTACTATATCAATATTATTCATGAATTAGATTTTAGATCATGCAATTATTTAGGTGGTATTATTTGGTCATCATTTATTACTGCCATATTATTCTTCAGGCTCAAGATATTGATTAAATGGAATTTTTTTCAGTTATTTACCTTTCCATAATGTTTATTCTTTATCAATTCATGATATATTCTGATGTATGTAACCCATAATGAGCATCTGAGTTCACACTTATATTGTTTCATTTCCATATGACATGAAGAAGGATTCTTTTAATGAGTTCAAGGATGAATAATATTTATGTTCACATTGTTGTAATTCATGTTTTCTAATGTAATTAAATAATCAAGTGTGTATATAGTTTACCTAGACAACAAAAATATTCAATACTTATAGATTCAATCTCTGGTATCTTATGAAAAGGTAGTAATGTAACCACCAACTATGGGATACTGGTATCAGGGTCTTTACATATATAGTCATAAATGAATTATAAAAGATATTTTATGACTATTTGGGATATATTACAAATTGTTTCAAAATGAATATTTTTACATATTTTATATGTAACTTTTTGAATTTCAATAAAAATGAAAAAATTATTGTTTTATTTTAATATATATAATGCCAATGTATTTTCTTTCCACTGCAATAATTATTTTAATTTTTACTTCCTTCAAAATACTTGATGTTTTATTCAATGAAAAAACATTTCTTACCTTTATTCATGGTATTTTAGTTTTGAAATCGATTTTTAAATGGAAATGGTATTTCACTATCTGAAAACATTTTGTATATGGATCCAAAATGGTTTTTCAAGGGTTTTAAAATAAAAAGGTGAAATCATAAAATTCTTTATTCCTGATTTGTTACATGATCATTATAGATGAATACGGGTGATCCTAATATAGTATATATGATGGGTGATCCAGATAGATCATATATAATGGTTGATACCCATAAAATTTTTATAATGGGTGAGCTCAATATATCTCTCAAATGCATTGGGTAATATTCATTATATTCAAATTCAATAAGAAGGGAGCTAACTGGGGAGGTTTCTCCAATTGATTTAACTAGGATCTAGTTAATTATGACATGGGTAATAAATATAATTCACTATATTTCGTAAAAGGTTTAATATTTTAGTTCTATGGGTTTTAAAGGTTTTATTTGAGTGATTTTTTTTCTTTTTTTTGTGTTTATGATTTATTTCATACACTCAATGAATATTGTGATAAAGGTAATCATTTTATGGGTTTTCATTTTTTTAACTTGGCTAAAATAATTTTTAATTTTATGTCCCTTATTGAGATTTGTGTGCACATTCCATGTTTTTAAATATTTTTCACATGGTTTAAGGATGAGTAAGAAAAAAAATAAGTCAAGTTGAATGATATGAAGTTTTTCATGAAAAGAAAACATGTTTCATATTAAAAAATTTGTATTGTGGGAAAATAGATATGAAGTATAAGGATCCTATTTTTAGTATATTGGTTTTTTATATAATATTGATGGCATAATTATCTAAAACCCAGAACCTAAAATATCTATATGAAGGATATAATGTGAATCATAGACTAAAGTAACTAGTTTGTGTAATTTTTAATCTCAGGGGATTATAATTACATTTATCAACCATACCAAAACTAGATATCAATATAAATAATCACAATTCTTCCCAAATAACCCTTCACTCACTCTAGAGAAATCCAAAAGTATATTATAAGGTATTATTATAGGCTAAAATTACCTTTTAACGGGTATCTTATCAATAAAAAACTACCCACACCAAAATAAGATGCATCCTAGTAACACTTGTTTAGGCTAACCATACTGAAGAACCCACCAACCAAACCTACCCACAATAAGGTTATCATCTACTGTGAACATAAATATAAAATAATATTCTAACAATACTCAAAAAATCATTGTTTTAGTTTCAATTAATTAATGCTTTAATAATAAGTTATTTAGGATAACCCCAATTGGGTTATTTTGGATCTTTTAATCAACAAAATCTATTTATAAAACCATTTCTCAAACCTTTTCCTTAATGAAAACTATTTTCCTCTTTAGAAGAAATTTCACACACAATTAGACATAAATATGTTCTAGTATACCTACATGCCTATAATTTTCATGAACACATACACTCCCTTAACTCTAGTCCAAGAGAAAACTATAAATAACAATCTCAACCCATAACATTAAATAAATTAAAATCTTAATAATAACATCAAAAGGCAATGGACACTAATACAATGCCCCTAATAACTCAGGATTCAACTGTATAGGTGTACCAAAGGCACCAGTTCAATGTATGTCACATGTACTAACACTTACTATCTTCAACTGACATGTCCCAATAAGTAAGAGAACTCAAAAATGCTCTGATAAAATTTTGTAATGTCTAGGATATAATTTACCTTATGGTGCCTTAGTCGGAGTTCTAAAAGACCTTAGGCATGCCTCTATAAACACTAGATTATGATGACTAGTATTGAGAGTCTATAACCATATTCGGGTGGTTATACTCCAGGTATCATCACAGAAAATAATATTTAAATAATGAATAAATATTCAAAATTAGAGTAATTATAAAGATTTATAACAGATACGCAACCATAAACATAACTTTATATTATCTTCCTAAAATATAATGGTACCTAATCTCAATATACATGCATATAAAATAATCACCCACTAGAGTAGTCAATACAAAAGAAATTGTGGGAAAATATAGGGGAGACATAAATAAAAATCCTAGGCCCCACCTCATAATAGTATCCTAATAGCCATCTAGTTACACTAACTTTATCTCCTATTCAATCTCATATATAAAAGAAAAAAATGAGATTTTAAATGTGTATCAAGGTCTTCCTATAGGGTGTGAGAAATACATATAAATATGGCACCATCAATGGGGTTCCTCACATATATAACAATATGTTCTTTAGGTATATATTAGAGGAATAAGAAAAAATTACACATGAATATGCATCTGGTCATTGTGCGATAATTTGAATACCATGAAACCTCACCCCACCTTCTTTGGAAAAAAATTTGAATCACCTCTTTCGAGGAAAAAAATAGTAATACCTTGAGGGTAAGAGTGAAACATATCTAGACCCAAGCACATAGTGTAATATTATACTTTGACTAATTACAGAATATTCACACCCAATAACCAAGGACCTATCAAAACAACATCAGAAGTAGATCTTGAGGAAGGAATAACATATCCAACCTCACACAGGATCCCAACCACGAAAATGAGGTTTGTTCCTTAGATAAATCTCACAACATATCCATCATATCACATGATCCAATCCACTAATCCATGGTAGGTCCCCTGGCTAATATCATATGTCTCGAAAATCATATAAGGTGATCTAATGACGTTGAAACATAACCACCCTCTCACACCAGAAAACTCATCTCCTTAGGGTAAGGTCCATGACTATCACAAATATACTTGAAGAAAATCCAAAAGAGTTAATAACAAATCCAACATCTTCAATTAGTTAAACCACTAATGCATGGTATGTCTAATAGATAATATTATATCATCTGCAATATGTAGATTAATGAAACTATATAATAATCAAAAATAGTGATTTCCTGGGTTGTTCAACTCTACACCATGATCCCTATTTTTCAAACCTCTATGTCATCACAATTTTAGAAGCACAGTTTGGACATAACAAAAAAATATGGTATATAAGCAAATACTAGCTCTTAGCTAGCCACTGATCAACACCTCATGCTCTACTATAGAGAAATATATAATAGCTCAACATAGCTCCCCCAAAATAAATAACCTAGATAGAGTTATCTCTAGTATAACCTATAGCTAATAACTAAATCATGGTAATCTTGTATCCCTTAAGCCATAACTATAATACTTCCCCACTTATTTTACCCAGCCACCTCCCCTCGATAGACCAACCAATAAGTCTTGATTGAATTACACAATTTACCATAAAAATATTACTAGCATCCACCAAGGTTCCCTAAGGTGTAACAAATCCTTCTAACCGCTTTCTAATACTTCTCATGCATTAATCCCATAAGGGTTCTTAGTGTACTGTGAAACTTCTATATTCCCATTAAGATCACTCTTTAGAGTTTAAACAAGAAAATATAAGTACTCAATAATCCATAGGAAATAAATAAATCCCATACATATCTCTTTAATTAAAAGAAACAAAAGTCACATAATTACCAAAACCCAACAAGGTATGACCCACTTTTACTATGCAAGACTACCACTAATATTCTTTTACCATTAAAGAATTATTTTTTAACCTACAATAACCTAGTTAAAAATTATAGAGGGTCATTCTCATAGTAAAGTCCTTAAATATGTAGAAAATAAAACTAAAAATCATTCAATGAAAACAAAAAAACTATGCAAAAAAATTTATAAAATTTATTTAATGTAAAATTGGATTTGAAATTGTAGTGAAAATGACTAAAAGTGAGAAAATATTTAATAAAAAGAACATATAAATAATTGGTGGAGATAGAATAATAAAATAGTGAGTTAAGGTATATTCTAATTTTCTGGTCATCAATATTTATTCTTGTATTATTTGGAAATGATATTGAACTAGAAAAACATTTATAAAAAGATTCCAACAATGTATGTCAATAATTTTATTTATAGATTTTTAAGCTCTGTAGATTTTTGACTGTAGAATTAAACTCAGCCATAAGAAAATTTTGTTATCATATTTACCAAAATAAAATTGTCACTCAATCTAGACACACTACATTTCAATGATTCAAAAAAAATATTTTCAATTGATTTTAAAACAGAAGTGCTCTTAAATAGTTTAGTTTATTGATCAAGATAAACCTTCTTTCATTCATGAAAAACATGAAAGTTAATTATTATCACATGAAAATAGTGAAGTGGAGAAACCCAATTTAGAAATTGAATTTAAGAACAATATTAAAGAAAAATGATCAAACAATCTCATTTCCCTAAAAAACAAACCAACAATCATATTCAATTAAACAAAACTCAAAATTACTTCATATAGAAAAAGAAATAAATAAAAGAAATATAATAAGAAGTTTAAGAATATTATTTGTTGATATAGATCGTATCTAAAAGATCTATCTACCTCTAAATACACTAAACTTAATCGATGTCTCTATAGCTTTAATATTCCTTCATGAATTGATATCATACTCTAATGAAGTCTCTCCTATAAATTGAAGGGTCCTCATTACTTTCCTCACTTTTATAGAATCATCACCTTTTATCCCAGATGTCTATATGGAATATTTAAATATTCACAATTTTTTTTATTACTCAAGATGACCCCCCAAAAGAAAACAATCTCCCACCTGAATTAGTACTTGGATCCATGTAATCAGTTCTTGGAGGCATTTACATCTAGATTCAATCTTCCATGATTCAATAAAATTATTCACTAACTTCCTAGTAATTAGGTACATTGTATCATACCTACTTTTCTTTTATTTTATATAATGATAAAATAAGGTTATATATTTATTTAAATGGGATTTATAAATAGGTAGCTCTAGTTGAAACATTAAATTTTCAAAATCCCCTAATTTTTTACATAAGAAGTTACTCATACATACTATGAAATGAATTTTATATATTTTCCTTCCCTAAATTTCATAAATTTTGGAGTCTTACATAGTTTCCCTTTAATATATATATATATATATCAATAATTGAATTTTTTATATTGAGTGATCCTCTGGACTTTTTTTATTTTTCTATCCATCTCAATAATGACCCTTACTTAATTTTCATTCGGAAAAAATAATTTTACATATGAACTGTTTGACTTATAATATTATTTACAAATAGCTAAATTTTTTACCTATCAATATAAAATTACTCTTATATGGGATTAAATAACACTCACATATCATTGTATTTACTTTTACACATCTAGGGACTTACAAAAATTATTTATTTTGGACTTATAGAATTTCTTTTCTACTTTACTTATCTTTTGAAATATTAAATTACTTGATTTCTAGAAGTTACTTAGAAAAAGGGTAAAAAAATTATTAGGAATTATCCAATTGTGTCTAAAATTTTATAATTGTTGAGAACCAAGATAATCAGGCTAGTATACAATAAATTCCAAGAAAAACATTTACACCAAAAATTATGTTTTTCAACATAAAATGATAAATTATCACTAAATTATCAATAAAATCACATTATAACACCAAAAACACTAATGTTTTATAAAATAGATTTAGTAATAATGCATCAAAATAAATCCACATAAAATTCTACCACACTTAGTCTGTTTTATATCCTCAAAAAATCAATTAATTATATTCAATGAATGAAAATTAATCTAAAAAGTAATAAATCAATATACATATGATGAGGTGGCTTTAAAAAGTTTTTCCCCCATTGAATCTCGAACGTAAAAAATGTATGATTTCTCTACCAAAAATAAAACCTTTTGGAAAAAAAGTGTTTCCATTTTTGAAAAGAATGATCAAATTTTATTTTTTTGAAAGGATTTCAGCAGAAAAATTCTAATAAAACATTCTTCCAAACTTCTCATTTTCTTAATGGTAAAAACATAAATAGCCTAAAATTTAACCCATAACTTAGCATCCTAGCATAATAAAAAATGTATCTAGATGGATCGGTGAGTAGAAAAAATAATTTATAGCTCATCAAAATTAGAACTCACACATTAGTTAAAACACACACAAATCAATAAATATTATGTGTTCTTTTAATATACCATTTAAATTAAAAAAAATAAATTTAAATCTCAAAAATAAATTCAAATTCAATTTAAAATGATAAATATACTCCCAAATTTCACTAATAAAGTGTATTTTCAAGATATAAATGAAAGTATTTTGAATGATTAAATCCCTAATAATTTAAAAAAGATTAACCTCCTCAAAGAATAAAAAGTATATACAAATTTAATTACATTTTTCACTCATTGATCATATAAAATGATACTCAATAAATAATAAATTTTGATAAAAATTCATGGAATTTCCATGCGTACTCAATGAAATACAGTTCAGAATAGATAAATACCCCTCCCAAAAACATAAAATCCTACATTGATTTCAAATTTTAACTTCATAGTGAATGAAACAATTAAAATAGTTTGGTTGAAAATAATTTTGGAAGTAATCATTTTAATGAATGTACAAGGGCCGCAGAAAATATCCAAACAACATGTTTTCCACCACAAAACAACCAATAAACCATTTTAAGGAATTTAAAAAGTTTTATATCCTATTGAAACATAAAATATTTAATTTTAAAATTAGGATTTTGACATTTAATTTCTGACTTATGTTTATGTTAGAAAATACTTCTAATTATGTATAAAAATAATCATGAAAACACATTTTTAAACACATAAGACATCAAAATCATAGATGTATCCAGCATAAATTTCCTCATGAAATTAGTATACAAACAAATTTTAACCATTTTAATCGACTAAATAATCAAGTGGTAGTTTTACTAAGTAAATAAGGAAAAAATATGTATAATTAAATAGAAGGTCCATTAATTTAGAAGCCTTAATAATTTAAGTTCAACCAAAAACACTTACTTTCATTACCACTTGAAACCCCCCCAAAAGATTCCCAATTCTAGATCCGATAAATTCAATAGAAACATAATTAGACTAAAATAATTTAAGTATAAAATAAATTAAATTATAGAATAAAAAGGTGGAAAGTTATTTAGGAATGATATATCACTTATCTCTACTTATCCCTAAAACCCAATTGTTTTTTTTCCACCATAGTTTTTGAGATTATAATCTAAAATAGAAGGAAAATTAGGTTCAATCATTTCATGAACACTATGGGGATCAAAAATTAAGTTACCAATAATTAAAATCACTAAAACATATCCAAAATTATTGAAATCAGTGTAAAAGAGAACATGTTTGTTTAATGTGAAAACCCATCTTAATAATAAGGTAGAAAGACCAGAAATTTTAATCATATTAAACCAAAAGAAAAAATAAGAAATAAAATGAGTTTATCCTATAAATCATTGAGTTTGAAGTCACCAATTAGACTAAAATAATGCACACTTTTTAATAAAAACACAGAAGATGATATTTTTGGATAATTATGAAAGTAATGCTTAATTATCTATTCATTAACCAATGCTAAAATATTTTCCTTACCAACTAGTTAAATGGAACCATTTATTAGTACCCTAATGATAGTCAACAGACAAAACTTTTTTGACTTGGTATTTTTAGGAAACAAATTTATGATGTAATTGAAATGAAACTCCTTCTAACCAGCTTTTAAATCCATATTTTTGAAGATTAAATCATGAAAATATTTTTCCCATTCTTGATAAATCATCGTATTTTCACATTATTCTCTCATAATCTCATCCAACTCAATTAGTTCTATAAAACTCCACTCACTAAGAACCTTAAATTCAAAGTTCTAGTCCAAAACAACTTAAAAAGACTTATGTTTAAATACCATAGGAAAATAACATTATTTATCAAAAAAAATCTTATAGGGATACATCTCAATGAGAATATTTAATGAATTACTTTAATAACGTAATGCCTCATTGATTTTTATTGCCCAATCAATCTTAGAAACCCAAACTTATTTTCTAAAATCTTCTTCAATTCTCTATTTGAAACCCTAGATTTCCCAAAAATATATATATGATAAGTGGTTCCAATTTTATAAATATATTCATATGTATCTATGAAATATTTTTATTTTGAGTTCCTAAAGTTAATTAAATTATTAGTGATAATGGTTTTAGACATTCTAAATCTTGAAAGGATTTTATTCTTAGTGAATTTAATAATACAAACAACTTTATTATTTTGAAGTGTGATATCCCCAACCCATTTAGAAATATAATCGAAATACACTAAAATATACTCATTCCCATGGAAATATTAGAATGGTTATATAAAAACTAAACCATTAACATCAAATATATCTTGCTCTAGAATTCATTTTTGTGTTTTCTCTTTCCTTATTAGAACATTTCCCACTATTTTCCACCTATCACATCTAACTACCAATATTATAAAATCTTTGATGAGGGTTGAAAAAATTAATCCATAATTAAATACTTTTTTAGTGTTCCTCTCTGCCCCATTATTCCACGCCCATGGTAAAGAGTGCAAAATAACTAAAATAGAAACCATCTCTTCTTCAGGTTTGTATCTACTTAAAATTTAATCATCATAACTTCTAAAAATAAATGGATCATCACAAAATTATTATATAAGGTCTGGAATGAATTTATTCCTTTGGTTTTGAGTGAGACTATTTGGAGTGATCCTTGAAGATAAAAATTCATAAAATATACAATTAAAGTAGCCAGTTTTGTTGATAGAAAATAGTTTTTCATTTAGAATAGATGGATTTATCTCCCTCTATCACTACTCTAATTTTAATGTAGTCTAGAAAGGTAATATTGAACAAATATTTCATCACCTTGATTATCTCTAATATCTAGATTAATATATTTTAATAGAAGCAACCACATAAGAACTCTAATAATCACATTCTTCTTCGATAAAAGATATTTTGGGGCTAACAATGACCTTAAACCCAATAAAATATTTCAGAAAATCATATAGGGAAGATTTAATAGTCAATAGATTCTTATAAATTGTGGTTTATTTCCTTTTAACATCATATAGTATCCTACGAGTATAATATTCCAAATATATCATTTTATCTTTTTTTAACTAAAACTTCCCCAACAGTCATGTCTCTAGACCCTCCCATGATCTAAAATAGTAATATCCAATCAAGGGTAGTGATAATGGGTGGAAAATAAAAATATTCCTTATGATTATTGAAACACTATAGGAATTTATCATCAAAAAATAATGGTGTATCCTTTATTGGTATTGAATATAATTGTTTAGTGATCATTGAACACCCATTTATGAGTCTATAGTCAAAAATGGAATTCCCAAAGAAACATCTAACAACCTTAACATTATTAATAAGGGAACACTTATGTATAACCTATGTTTTTTAATTTCCTAACTATATACTTCATAAAAAACGTCTGAACAAGAAAGGATCCCTCAGTGGCCAAAAATTTAAATTTTTTCTAATTTGATACAATGTTTGTCTCTTAACACCTTTGCAAGAGTAATCTAAAATTATTTAAATAGAATTCAAAATTATTCTCAAAAGTATAAAATTATTGAAAAATGTTTCAATTATCCTCTCAATCACATTTAAAAATATATCCAATATATATCATTGAAAAGTAAATAGATCACCATAGAAACTAATGGGCATTCCATGGTAGGAAAATGTTATAAAGGGACATGTGAAAGTGGTTTTGTCTAGATTCTCATGAGAAATTGGAGTTAAGGAGTAACTACAATAGCCATAAATAAAATAACAAAACTCATAACTAGAAAACCTCTCATGTACATGGTCTATAAATGGCATGGTAAAATTATCTTTCTTAGTAGAAAAATTAATCTTTTTGTAATCAATATAGACACTTAATTAGTTCCATTTTCTAGACTAAATTTATTCATTGTGTTCATTAGTGAAAATAGCGACACCACCTTTTTATATAAATATAACTAGACTAACCCAAGGGTTGGATGAGACTACATATATTATTTCATCATATAAACATATTGATAACTATGTACCTAATAGCCTATTTTATATTAGGTTTAAGTCTCATTTATTTATTTTTTCACGGTTCGTGTTTGAGTTCTAGAAGGATCCTATACATACCTAATGAGATATTAATCCCATTAATATCCCCAATGATTCAACAAATAGTAGTTTTGAATAATTATAGGATAGTTAACAACCACTATTCTTGAATTTTTCATAGATCAAAAGATATAATGATAATTAGTGAAAATAATCACCAAAAAATGAATATTTTAGGTGATATGGAGGTATTTTAAGCTCCAATTTTGGTGAATGCTGGCTAGTGGGTTTAATTTTAGGCTGAAGTGGGCCAATGTAACAGCCCAAGATTTTATAAAAAAATATTCTTTTTAATTTTATTAATGTCTTGTGTTGTACGCTACACCAAAAGGAGCTTGCACAACACACATCCTTGACTTGACTTGCATTACACGCAATCACGACCTTCCTCGATAGCGTGTGTAGTACGCAATACCGAGTTTCACTAAACAACGATATGCTATAAAAATATTATTAAAACTCGCCGTTATGAATAGTAATAACCACTTTTTGAAATCCAGTAAATCTTATTTTTCAAAATGAACTTTATTTTTGGATTCGGAGTATCGAATTTAGCCTAAGGTGAAATTTTGGTACTTTTCGGATAACTTTCATATTCTGATGAATAGTGAAAATTACTAAATTATAATTAAAAACAAATTTTTTAATCGAAATAATTAATAGTGATAAATCATTAATTTGAGTGGTTTTAAAGTATATTTAGAATATATTTTTACAATTTAATACAATGTTGGTCATTGGTTGTAATTTCACATTTAAACCAGACATAATCAAGTGTCAATCTTTTCATAGATATTGTTTCTTAAAAACACGCTATTTGTTTTAACAGCGGGATTTAATTATAAAATTAATTAATGCAACTTCTATGTTATGAATTTGGTAAAATAAACTTCATTTTTGAATTCGGAATATGAAATATAGCTTAGGATGAAATTTTGGCATTGTTCTGAAAAACGTCAATTTTTGATGAATAGTGAAACTACTAAGTGGTAGGTTAAAAACTGAATTTTGCATAAAACTTAATTTTACCGCTTCTGTGAATGGAATTTCGAAAATCCGAGAGACACGGTTAATATCAAGGACTAAAATGTGGTTCAATGAGATGAAAATAATTTTTTTGAGAATAGTAACTTTTTACTTTTTTTACCACGGTTAATAGTAAATAAGGTAACTAAGGGTAAATATGATATTAATATTACCCTAACACATGTCCTAATTCTATTGGACAAGTGTAATTCGACCAAAAACAAACTTAGGAATAAAATATGACCATTTAGGCCCACTTGGATTAGATTAGGACATTTATTATTAATTTATTTAAAGAAGGGTTAAAATAGTTAAAATCAAAGTTTAATAAGTAAATCATTTTTAATATGGGGTTATACATAAGATAAATTCGACTATAAATGTTCATTAGAAAGCTAAAAAGATTTCCTACATGATGGTATTTTATTTGTAATTTTTAGACATCAAATGATATAATTTATTTATGACACAAAAATGATGCAGTAATTATCTTATTAATGAAATATTGACATAATTGATAATATAAATACCAAAATAAATGTAATTTAAGACGTTTTATGAATTCCACTAATTTTCTAGGTTACTATGATATATTAATGTTGATTTAATCAACTTGGTTCGAACATTTAATTCTGTTATGACTTTCACAAAAATCATATATCAAATAGTGTCAAAATTGACACAAAATAGTTTTTAAATCAAATATTATATTATTAATTGTTATTTTATTCATAAAAATCTAAGGTTCGGCCAAATGACTTAGATAAGGATATATTTATTAATACTATACAATTTTGGGTTCGTTTGGCATGTTATAGTAAGTGTATTAACCATATAGTGAAAGAAAACAAAAAGACACGGTAAAAGTTAAATTATTTATCTTAGAGTTAAATCTAATTGATAAGGTTACAATAATATCCTAAACTTGTATAAATTCTATTGGTTGATAGGCTTTCGACCCATCCCCACTTTAGCTTCGAAATAAGACCCTTTGGAACCATTATAAACCGATTTTGACTTTAATATAAAATAATATTTTGAGATATTCCTAAGGTGCCCCTCTCCTCCCTTATAAAAGGACACCTCCTCCCCCTCCTCCTCACACCAATTTGAGCATTCAAGCTCGGCCAACCCCTGCCAAAATCTCTTCTCCACTTCCCTAGAAATATTCTAGAGGTTCTGGTCTTCCTCAAAGACCAATTCTAGTGCCCTAAGAGGAGGTCTCAAAGAGGCACTTCAAAGAAGAGGTAATTACCGTTACCAATTCTTTCATCTTTATTTCTTCTTCCACTTCTTCTTCTTAGGTTGTTTAATTATGAAGTAATAACATCAGTATCACTCATATACTGATATGTTATTATAAGTATGAAACAACCCTATTTCACCATCTATCCATCCTACGGAAAAAGAAATCACCGTGCGTGCGTACGTACGGAATACCGTCTCCACGCCGTGGTGTAATCTATTTTCCACCACCACCTTACATGGATGGGTATAATGGTGTAAAGAATAAATATACATAGTTATTACAACATCATATTGATTCTGATATATTGTATAATTCACTCCAATTCAATTCAATACTTATAGAAATGATATCATCGCTCGTTCGTACGTACGGACTACCGTCTCCACGACGCGATGAGATTCATTCTCCATATTAACCATTTAAGAATGATTATAAAGTATATATAAGAATTAATAATGAAATATATGACATTATAAAGCTACTGGATTTATGTATATATATACATATGTATGTCATCTACTTACTTCCATTTCAAGACAATAAGGAAAGGAAAACAACGTTCATGCGTACGTACGGACTACCGTCTCCATGAACGATGTTTTTCATTTTATTTATCTACCTATTATATATATATATATACTGAATATATATGATATATAAATCATATTTTATATTCTGGAAGTATGTAAATCATGATATAAGTAATAATGATGTCAAGAACAACAAGTCAAAACACCTACGATAAATGAAATGATTTTACCCAAAACGCTTCTTTAACATGGAATTTACAAAAGAACGGGTAATATAATGTCATAAGTGAACCATATATGATATCATAACAATGAATATGATTCTGTAATAAGTCAATGACATTATTTAAATCATTATACAGGAGGTTCGGACACATACGAAGCAAATCGGACCTAAGGTAAGGGAAATATCACAATCTCATTTTTATCCGAGATTGTTTATTCGTAAGTATTTACTGGGGTGCATTTTATCATCCACATCCATGTTTTATCAATATGTAATATTATTTCCATCCACCTAAAATTGTTTAAATCCATTTTTACCCTTCGGTGAGTTTTTAGTAATATGTATGAAAGGAATCTTTTGTCGTTTTTCGTACGAGGTACTTTTTGACTTTTCCGACAAAAGTACGAAGAATGTTTTTTTTAACTTATACGGCTTGAATGGATTTTTAAAACATTATTTCCAAGAAGCTTACTTTACAAGTTTTCAAGTTTATTTTTAATCAACTTCTTTTATTTTAAAGTTGTATGACATGTTATGAAAGGAAAAATGTTTTTGAAGAAGAAAGGATATTTTCCTCAAGAATTCATTTCAAGTATTTTATCAAAATTATTTTCCATCTAAGATAACATAGGGTTCTGTTTCTATCACTATTATTACATTGATTTGGTTATGTTTTGATGGAATTATTTTTATGAATTCCTTTATCATATATGAATTGTTTTATGATGTCATGATGTTTAAGATTCCCATTTTTATTACATGGGTTATGAAATGATGTATGATTTATGATTTTATGGCACACATAAGAATGGTATCATTATGAGACGGGTGGGACCTATATCTCCCTCCAATGCATTGGGTAAAGACTTTATATCTCATGAGATAGACATGGCTGGAACGGAAGGTTATTTCGGTTCAGTGATACAGGATTGAAACGAGGAGTGAACTCGGTTCAGAAAGGGACTTTGTCCACTAAGATAGTCTTGGCAATGAGTCATGACTAACAAGAAATGATTTTCCATGATTATGTGTGCATGCCACAAAGTTTCAAGTTTCATGTTATGATTATGGTGATCTCATTTTCACTTCTATGATTTGTTCCATGTTAAGATATTATGATCTCTTTTGCAGGTTATGATTTTCAAAAAGATATGATATGATTTTTATTTCTTTTGTTTACCCTTACTGAGCATTTGAGCTCACCCTTTTATGTTTTCTTTTCCCCAGGATATAAAGAAAGGTTTTAGGTAAAAAAGGGAAGATCTTTATGGGAGATGTTGAAGATCTTTCCCCACGATTAGAAGATTTTATTCCGAGTTTCCAAAGACACTAAACTATTACGATCCTTGTGTGTGTGTTTTTGTTATGTACTAAGTATTCCGCAAAAGTAATGTAACGTCCATGTACGATAAGCTTCGGGTCACTACAGTTGGTATCAGAGGAAAGGTTTAGTCAACCTTTGGAAACTAGGATGCGAAAACGTTAGTGAGATCCCTAGAGATATTTCTAAGGCATGTCTAGGGATGCCCCTAAGGATAAGTATACGTATAGGATATAGTCCTAGAACTATGGTAACGATATTAGATTAAACCTAAGAAGTTAGGTATTGAGGATACTTTCCCTTTACTATGTTGTTTTCTCTAGCATGATTTTTGATTCTCACAAAATTATTTTTGTGTTTTAGTTAATGGAGGGAACCAAAAGGAATTCAGTTAACATTGAATCCAATGGACAAATTGGTGACTATGAGCAACAAAATTGTGTAATGCCTAGAGAGAAAGATGTTGTGATTATGCCGAATCAATCATCGCGATATATGATTAACAAGGTAAAATTTAGTGGTATGCCTAATTCTTCAAAGAAGAGGAAGATAGACTATTATGCATGTTCGCATGTTGAGGAGCATAAAGAAAGGAAGATTGAGATTTCTAAAGAAGGGAAGAAGAACCTTGAGGAATACCTCAAATGGAGGGACCGATGTTATCTGTGTGGAGAAAAGGGTCATAGAGTGACAGACTGTTATGGAGTTCAATGTCTTATTTGTGGAGAACATGGGCATTACCCAACTCAATGCCCTGACCTAAAAAGTTACTTCTAAATCAAGGAAGGACTTATTCCAGGATAATCATTGATGTGGATGGACTGAAGTGTTTTGGTATTCAAGAATAATGTTGTTGAGGTACTTTTATGGTGTATTGAAATATTTAAGTATTGGTCTATTGTGGTTTTCAATAATTTTAAGGTACCAATAACTATGAAAAGTGATTCAAATATTTTGGAAAGTAGATGATAAGTGCATAATGAAAGGATAAGAAGATAATGAGATGTTTGATTGTATTCATTAGCACATGATTGATATAAGGACTAAGTGATATCATGGTTTGAGTATAAATAATTTTGAGGATTTTGGTATGTGTAAAGTGTTAACTTTTAACTGCATTCAAGTTTTCACTAAGGTTCAATGGGTATTCAAGAGAGTACAAGATTAAGGCCTTTGAATGTTTGGAATGTGACCAACAAGATATATCTTATGATATATGGGGATCAACGATGGTATTAAATCTCTGGTAATCATTTTCACTATATTATGAGAGTCGACTGCAGTATTATGGATAAGCCTAAAGATTGGAATGGATTATGTTGGACATAAGTTAGTATTGTTTAAGGATAGAAGTTTTTTCGATATTATTGATGGGATGTTATAATAATATAGTTTTATAAAAAGGACAACCTGCAGGACGGGCGACAGCCCATCGCTTCGGACAAGGCTGTGGGAATCGAACCCACAACCGAAGTGCGACTGGCCTTTATCGCCTACCACTGGCCTACAGGAAGTCCCTGTTTAGTAGAAACTAGTTTTATTATATTAAGAAGTATGATATATGAAGTATAAGTCCATTTTAGGAACCATATATGATTAATCTCACTATAGATCGAATTATGCATATAATTTTTGCTAACCTTTTGTTTGAGATAGATGGAATGACATGTCATTCTATCACATGATCTGCTAACACTTCACGAATAACAAATTCAACTTCATTTATTTAATAGATGAAGTGGAAATTGTTCAAAGCACGAACAACAGTGAGATTGTACCAAAATAAAGTAAGTATTTATTCTAATTCAAATTTTCAACTTTAGGGGAAATGATCTTGAAAACCAAAAATGTTGTCCTAGTGATCTTATACCTGATGAATCAGATGGTACCTTAGATCGTCACAAATTTATGGATTTGTGATTACTGGATTTTCCATAGCCATGTTCTCTACCACTCTCCATCAGAACATGATGGTTAGATTTCTCTTCCATATCCATATTTTCACCTATGTGGAAACCCAGTGATTAGTTTATTTGGGTAATCGTTACATTTCATACTTTAGTTTTTAAAACCAAGTTTTGGTATTCCCTTTTACGATGTGGGTTTCTATTAAAGAAACTTTCAAATAGTAAACCATTTATAACCCCGACGAATTTCGAGGGCGAAATTCATTTTAAGGGGGGTAGAATGTAACAGCCCAAGATTTTATAAAAAAATATTCTTTTTAATTTTATTAATGTCTTGTGTTGTACGCTACACAAAAAGGAGCTTGCACAACACACATCCTTGACTTGACTTGCATTACACGCAATCACGACCTTCCTCGATAGCGTGTGTAGTACGCAATACCGAGTTTCACTAAACAACGATATGCTATAAAAATATTATTAAAACTAGCCGTTATGAATAGTAATAACCACTTTTTGAAATCCAGTAAATCTTATTTTTCAAAATGAACTTTATTTTTGGATTCGGAGTATCGAATTTAGCCTAAGGTGAAATTTTGGTACTTTTCGGATAACTTTCATATTCTGATGAATAGTGAAAATTACTAAATTATAATTAAAAACAACTTTTTTAATTGAAATAATTAATAGTGATAAATCATTAATTTGAGTGGTTTTAAAGTATATTTAGAATATATTTTTACAATTTAATACAATGTTGGTCATTGGTTTTAATTTCACATTTAAACCAGACATAATCAAGTGTCAATCTTTTCATAGATATTGTTTCTTAAAAACACGCTATTTGTTTTAACAGTGGGATTTAATTATAAAATTAATTAATGTAACTTCTATGTTATGAATTTGGTAAAATAAACTTCATTTTTGAATTCGGAATATGAAATATAGCTTAGGATGAAATTTTGGCATTGTTCTGAAAAACATCAATTTTTGATGAATAGTGAAACTACTAAGTGGTAGGTTAAAAACTGAATTTTGCATAAAACTTAATTTTACCGCTTCTGTGAATGGAATTTCGAAAATCCGAGAGACACGGTTAATATCAAGGACTAAAATGTGGTTCAATGAGATGAAAATAATTTTTTGGTGAATAGTAACTTTTTACTTTTTTTACCACGGTTAATAGTAAATAAGGTAACTAAGGGTAAATATGATATTAATATTACCCTAACACATGTCCTAATTCTATTGGACAAGTGTAATTCGACCAAAAACAAACTTAGGAATAAAATATGACCATTTAGGCCCACTTGGATTAGATTAGGACATTTATTATTAATTTATTTAAAGAAGGGTTAAAATAGTTAAAATCAAAGTTTAATAAGTAAATCATTTTTAATATGGGGTTATACATAAGATAAATTCGACTATAAATATTCATTAGAAAGATAAAACGATTTCCTACATGATGGTATTTTATTTGTAATTTTTAGACATCAAATGATATAATTTATTTATGACACAAAAATGATGCAGTAATTATCTTATTAATGAAATATTGACATAATTGATAATATAAATACCAAAATAAATGTAATTTAAGACTTTTTATGAATTCCACTAATTTTCTAGGTTACTATGATATATTAATGTTGATTTAATCAACTTGGTTCGAACATTTAATTCTGTTATGACTTTCACAAAAATCATATATCAAATAGTGTCAAAATTGACACAAAATAGTTTTTAAATAAAATATTATATTATTAATTGTTATTTTATTCCTAAAAATCTAAGGTTCGGCCAAATGACTTAGATGAGGATATATTTATTAATAATATACAATTTTGGGTTCGTTTGGCAAGTTATAGTAAGTGTATTAACCATATAGTGAAAGAAAACAAAAAGACACGGTAAAAGTTAAATTATTTATCTTAGAGTTAAATCTAATTGATAAGGTTACAATAATATCCTAAACTTGTCTAAATTCTATTGGTTGATAGGATTTCGACCCATCCCCACATTAGCTTCGAAATAAGACCCTTTGGAACCATTATAAACCGATTTTGACTTTAATATAAAATAATATTTTGAGATATTCTTAAGGTGCCCCTCTCCTCCCTTATAAAAGGACACCTCCTCCCCCTCCTCCTCACACCAATTTGAGCATTCAAGCTCGGCCAACCCCTGCCAAAATCTCTTCTCCACTTCCCTAGAAACATCCTAGAGGTTCTGGTCTTCCTCAAAGACCAATTCTAGTGCCCTAAGAGGAGGTATCAAAGAGGCACTTCAAAGAAGAGGTAATTACCGTTACCAATTCTTTCATCTTTATTTCTTCTTCCACTTCTTCTTCTTAGGTTGTTTAATTATGAAGTAATAACATCAGTATCACTCATATACTGATATGTTATTATAAGTATGAAACACCCCTATTTCACCATCTATCCATCCTACGGAAAAAGAAATCGCCGTGCGTGCGTACGTACGGAATACCGTCTCCACGCCGTGGTGTAATCTATTTTCCACCACCACCTTACATGGATGGGTATAATGGTGTAAAGAATAACTATACATAGTTATTACAACATCATATTGATTCTGATATATTGTATAATTCACTCCAATTCAATTCAATACTTATAGAAATGATATCATCGCTCGTGCGTACGTACGGACTACCGTCTCCACGACGCGATGAGATTCATTCTCCATATTAACCATTTAAGAATGATTATAAAGTATATATAAGAAATAATAATGAAATATATGACATTATAAAGCTACTGGATTTATGTATATATATACATATGTATGTCATCTACTTACTTCCATTTCAAGACAATAAGGAAAGGAAAACAACGTTCATGCGTACGTACGGACTACCGTCTCCATGAACGATGTTTTTCATTTTATTTATCTACCTATTATATATATATATATACTGAATATATATGATATATAAATCATATTTTATATTCTGTAAGTATGTAAATCATGATATAAGTAATAATGATGTCAGGAACAACAAGTCAAAACACCTACGATAAATGAAATGATTTTACCCAAAACGCTTCTTTAACATGGAATTTACAAAAGAACGGGTAATATAATGTCATAAGTGAACCATATATGATATCATAACAATGAATATGATTCTGTAATAAGTCAATGACATTATTTAAATCATTATACAGGAGGTTCGGACACATACGAAGCAAATCGGACCTAAGGTAAGGGAAATATCACAATCTCATTTTTATCCGAGATTGTTTATTCGTAAGTATTTACTGGGGTGCATTTTATCATCCACATCCATGTTTTATCAATATGTAATATTATTTCCATCCACCTAAAATTGTTTAAATCCATTTTTAACCTTCGGTGAGTTTTTAGTAATATGTATGAAAGGAATCTTTTGTCGTTTTTCGTACGAGGTACTTTTTGACTTTTCCGACAAAAGTACGAAGAATGTTTTTTTTAACTTATACGGAATGAATGGATTTTTAAAACATTATTTCCAAGAAGCTTCCTTTACAAGTTTTCAAGTTTATTTTTAATCAAATTCTTTTATTTTAAAGTTGTATGACATGTTATGAAAGGAAAAATGTTTTTGAAGAAGAAAGGATATTTTCCTCAAGAATTCATTTCAAGTATTTTATCAAAATTATTTTCCATCTAAGATAACATAGGGTTCTGTTTCTATCACTATTATTACATTGATTTGGTTATGTTGTGATGGAATTATTTTTATGAATTCCTTTATCATATATGAATTGTTTTATGATGTCATGATGTTTAAGATTCCCATTTTTATTACATGGGTTATGAAATGATGTATGATTTATGATTTTATGGCACACATAAGAATGGTATCATTATGAGACGGGTGGGACCTATATCTCCCTCCAATGCATTGGGTAAAGACTTTATATCTCATGAGATAGACATGGCTGGAACGGAAGGTTATTTCGGTTCAGTGATACAGGACTGAAACGAGGAGTGAACTCGGTTCAGAAAGGGACTTTGTCCACTAAGATAGTCTTGGCAATGAGTCTTGACTAACAAGAAATGATTTTCCATGATTATGTGTGCATGCCACAAAGTTTCAAGTTTCATGTTATGATTATGGTGATCTCATTTTCACTTCTATGATTTGTTCCATGTTAAGATATTATGATCTCTTTTGCAGGTTATGATTTTCAAAAAGATATGATATGATTTTTATTTCTTTTGTTTACCCTTACTGAGCATTTGAGCTCACCCTTTTATGTTTTCTTTTCCCCAGGATATAAAGAAAGGTTTTAGGTAAAAAAGGGAAGATCTTTATGGGAGATGTTGAAGATCTTTCCCCACGATTAGAAGATTTTATTCTGAGTTTCCAAAGACACTAAACTATTACGATCCTTGTGTGTGTGTTTTTGTTATGTACTAAGTATTCCGCAAAAGTAATGTAACGTCCATGTACGATAAGCTTCGGGTCTCTACAGTTGGTATCAGAGGAAAGGTTTAGTCAACCTTTGGAAACTAGGATGCGAAAACGTTAGTGAGATCCCTAGAGATATTTCTAAGGCATGTCTAGGGATGCCCCTAAGGATAAGTATACATATAGGATATAGTCCTAGAACTATGGTAACGATATTAGATTAAACCTAAGAAGTTAGGTATTGAGGATACTTTCCCTTTACTATGTTGTTTTCTCTAGCATGATTTTTGATTCTCACAAAATTATTTTTGTGTTTTAGTTAATGGAGGGAACCAAAAGGAATTCAGTTAACATTGAATCCAATGGACAAATTGGTGACTATGAGCAACAAAATTGTGTAATGCCTAGAGAGAAAGATGTTGTGATTATGCCGAATCAATCATCGCGATATATGATTAACAAGGTTAAATTTAGTGGTATGCCTAATTCTTCAAAGAAGAGGA
This sequence comes from Viscum album, assembly GCA_963277665.1. Taxonomy (NCBI): domain Eukaryota; kingdom Viridiplantae; phylum Streptophyta; class Magnoliopsida; order Santalales; family Viscaceae; genus Viscum; species Viscum album. Next base: position 1,966,776,866 of record OY728153.1, read on the forward strand.
AGATAGACTATTATGCATGTTCGCATGTTGAGGAGCATAAAGAAAGGAAGATTGAGATTTCTAAAGAAGGGAAGAAGAACCTTGAGGAATACCTCAAATGGAGGGACTGATGTTATCTGTGTGGAGAAAAGGGTCATAGAGTGACAGACTGTTATGGAGTTCAATGTCTTATTTGTGGAGAACATTGGCATTACCCAACTCAATGCCCTGACCTAAAAAGTTACTTCTAAATCAAGGAAGGACTTATTCCAGGATAATCATTGATGTGGATGGACTGAAGTGTTTTGGTATTCAAGAATAATGTTGTTGAGGTACTTTTATGGTGTATTGAAATATTTAAGTATTGGTCTATTGTGGTTTTCAATAATTTTAAGGTACCAATAACTATGAAAAGTGATTCAAATATTTTGGAAAGTAGATGATAAGTGCATAATGAAAGGATAAGAAGATAATGAGATGTTTGATTGTATTCATGAGCTCATGATTGATATAAGGACTAAGTGATATCATGGTTTGAGTATAAATAATTTTGAGGATTTTGGTATGTGTAAAGTGTTAACTTTTAACTGCATTCAAGTTTTCACTAAGGTTCAATGGGTATTCAAGAGAGTACAAGATTAAGGCCTTTGAATGTTTGGAATGTGACCAACAAGATATATCTTATGATATATGGGGATCAACGATGGTATTAAATCTCTGGTAATCATTTTCACTATATTATGAGAGTCGACTGCAGTATTATGGATAAGCCTAAAGATTGGAATGGATTATGTTGGACATAAGTTAGTATTGTTTAAGGATAGAAGTTTTTTCGATATTATTGATGGGATGTTATAATAATATAGTTTTATAAAAAGGAAAACCTGCAGGACGGGCGACATCCCATCGCTTCGGACAAGGCTGTGGGAATCGAACCCACAACCGAAGTGCGACTGGCCTTTATCGCCTACCACTGGCCTACAGGAAGTCCCTGTTTAGTAGAAACTAGTTTTATTATATTAAGCAGTATGATATATGAAGTATAAGTCCATTTTAGGAACCATATATGATTAATCTCACTATAGATCGAATTATGCATATAATTTTTGCTAACCTTTTGTTTGAGACAGATGGAATGACCTGTCATTCTATCACATGATCTGCTAACACTTCACGAATAACAAATTCAACTTCATTTATTTAAGAGATGAAGTGGAAATTGTTCAAAGCACGAACAACAGTGAGATTGTACCAAAATAAAGTAAGTATTTATTCTAATTCAAATTTTCAACTTTAGGGGAAATGATCTTGAAAACCAAAAATGTTGTCCTAGTGATCTTATACCCGATGAATCAGATGGTACCTTAGATCGTCACAAATTTATGGATTTGTGATTACTGGATTTTCCATAGCCATGTTCTCTACCACTCTCCATCAGAACATGATGGTTAGATTTCTCTTCCATATCCATATTTTCACCTATGTGGAAACCCAGTGATTAGTTTATTTGGGTAATCGTTACATTTCATACTTTAGTTTTTAAAGCCAAGTTTTGGTATTCCCTTTTACGATGTGGGTTTCTATTAAAGAAACTTTCAAATAGTAAACCATTTATAACCCCGACGAATTTCGAGGGCGAAATTCATTTTAAGGGGGGTAGAATGTAACAGCCCAAGATTTTATAAAAAAATATTCTTTTTAATTTTATTAATGTCTTGTGTTGTACGCTACACCAAAAGGAGCTTGCACAACACACATCCTTGACTTGACTTGCATTACACGCAATCACGACCTTCCTCGATAGCGTGTGTAGTACGCAATACCGAGTTTCACTAAACAACGATATGCTATAAAAATATTATTAAAACTAGCCGTTATGAATAGTAATAACCACTTTTTGAAATCCAGTAAATCTTATTTTTCAAAATGAACTTTATTTTTGGATTCGGAGTATCGAATTTAGCCTAAGGTGAAATTTTGGTACTTTTCGGATAACTTTCATATTCTGATGAATAGTGAAAATTACTAAATTATAATTAAAAACAACTTTTTTAATCGAAATAATTAATAGTGATAAATCATTAATTTGAGTGGTTTTAAAGTATATTTAGAATATATTTTTACAATTTAATACAATGTTGGTCATTGGTTGTAATTTCACATTTAAACCAGACATAATCAAGTGTCAATCTTTTCATAGATATTGTTTCTTAAAAACACGCTATTTGTTTTAACAGCGGGATTTAATTATAAAATTAATTAATGCAACTTCTATGTTATGAATTTGGTAAAATAAACTTCATTTTTGAATTCGGAATATGAAATATAGCTTAGGATGAAATTTTGGCATTGTTCTGAAAAACATCAATTTTTTATGAATAGTGAAACTACTAAGTGGTAGGTTAAAAACTGAATTTTGCATAAAACTTAATTTTACCGCTTCTGTGAATGGAATTTCGAAAATCCGAGAGACACGGTTAATATCAAGGACTAAAATGTGGTTCAATGAGATGAAAATAATTTTTTGGTGAATAGTAACTTTTTACTTTTTTTACCACGGTTAATAGTAAATAAGGTAACTAAGGGTAAATATGATATTAATATTACCCTAACACATGTCCTAATTCTATTGGACAAGTGTAATTCGACCAAAAACAAACTTAGGAATAAAATATGACCATTTAGGCCCACATGGATTAGATTAGGACATTTATTATTAATTTATTTAAAGAAGGGTTAAAATAGTTAAAATCAAAGTTTAATAAGTAAATGATTTTTAATATGGGGTTATACATAAGATAAATTAGACTATAAATATTCATTAGAAAGCTAAAAAGATTTACTACATTATGGTATTTTATTTGTAATTTTTAGACATCAAATGATATAATTTATTTATGACACAAAAATGATGCAGTAATTATCTTATTAATGAAATATTGACATAATTGATAATATAAATACCAAAATAAATGTAATTTAAGACTTTTTATGAATTCCACTAATTTTCTAGGTTACTATGATATATTAATGTTGATTTAATCAACTTGGTTCGAACATTTAATTCTGTTATGACTTTCACAAAAATCATATATCAAATAGTGTCAAAATTGACACAAAATAGTTTTTAAATAAAATATTATATTATTAATTGTTATTTTATTCCTAAAAATCTAAGGTTCGGCCAAATGACTTAGATGAGGATATATTTATTAATAATATACAATTTTGGGTTCGTTTGGCATGTTATAGTAAGTGTATTAACCATATAGTGAAAGAAAACAAAAAGACACGGTAAAAGTTAAATTATTTATCTTAGAGTTAAATCTAATTGATAAGGTTACAATAATATCCTAAACTTGTCTAAATTCTATTGGTTGATAGGATTTCGACCCATCCCCACATTAGCTTCGAAATAAGACCCTTTGGAACCATTATAAACCGATTTTGACTTTAATATAAAATAATATTTTGAGATATTCCTAAGGTGCCCCTCTCCTCCCTTATAAAAGGACACCTCCTCCCCCTCCTCCTCACACCAATTTGAGCATTCAAGCTCGGCCAACCCCTGCCAAAATCTCTTCTCCACTTCCCTAGAAACATCCTAGAGGTTCTGGTCTTCCTCAAAGACCAATTCTAGTGCCCTAAGAGGAGGTATCAAAGAGGCACTTCAAAGAAGAGGTAATTACCGTTACCAATTCTTTCATCTTTATTTCTTCTTCCACTTCTTCTTCTTAGGTTGTTTAATTATGAAGTAATAACATCAGTATCACTCATATACTGATATGTTATTATAAGTATGAAACAACCCTATTTCACCATCTATCCATCCTACGGAAAAAGAAATCGCCGTGCGTGCGTACGTACGGAATACCGTCTCCACGCCGTGGTGTAATCTATTTTCCACCACCACCTTACATGGATGGGTATAATGGTGTAAAGAATAACTATACATAGTTATTACAACATCATATTGATTCTGATATATTGTATAATTCACTCCAATTCAATTCAATTCTTATAGAAATGATATCATCGCTCGTGCGTACGTACGGACTACCGTCTCCACGACGCGATGAGATTCATTCTCCATATTAACCATTTAAGAATGATTATAAAGTATATATAAGAAATAATAATGAAATATATGACATTATAAAGCTACTGGATTTATGTATATATATACATATGTATGTCATCTACTTACTTCCATTTCAAGACAATAAGGAAAGGAAAACAACGTTCATGCGTACGTACGGACTACCGTCTCCATGAACGATGTTTTTCATTTTATTTATCTACCTATTATATATATATATATACTGAATATATATGATATATAAATCATATTTTATATTCTGGAAGTATGTAAATCATGATATAAGTAATAATGATGTCAAGAACAACAAGTCAAAACACCTACGATAAATGAAATGATTTTACCCAAAACGCTTCTTTAACATGGAATTTACAAAAGAACGGGTAATATAATGTCATAAGTGAACCATATATGATATCATAACAATTAATATGATTCTGTAATAAGTCAATGACATTATTTAAATCATTATACAGGAGGTTCGGACACATACGAAGCAAATCGGACCTAAGGTAAGGGAAATATCACAATCTCATTTTTATCCGAGATTGTTTATTCGTAAGTATTTACTGGGGTGCATTTTATCATCCACATCCATGTTTTATCAATATGTAATATTATTTCCATCCACCTAAAATTGTTTAAATCCATTTTTACCCTTCGGTGAGTTTTTAGTAATATGTATGAAAGGAATCTTTTGTCGTTTTTCGTACGAGGTACTTTTTGACTTTTCCGACAAAAGTACGAAGAATGTTTTTTTTAACTTATACGGCTTGAATGGATTTTTAAAACATTATTTCCAAGAAGCTTCCTTTACAATATTTCAAGTTTATTTTTAATCAACTTCTTTTATTTTAAAGTTGTATGACATGTTATGAAAGGAAAAATGTTTTTGAAGAAGAAAGGATATTTTCCTCAAGAATTCATTTCAAGTATTTTATCAAAATTATTTTCCATCTAAGATAACATAGGGTTCTGTTTCGATCACTATTATTACATTGATTCGGTTATGTTGTGATGGAATTATTTTTATGAATTCCTTTATCATATATGAATTGTTTTATGATGTCATGATGTTTAAGATTCCCATTTTTATTACATGGGTTATGAAATGATGTATGATTTATGATTTTATGGCACACATAAGAATGGTATCATTATGAGACGGGTGGGACCTATATCTCCCTCCAATGCATTGGGTAAAGACTTTATATCTCATGATATAGACATGGCTGGAACGGAAGGTTATTTCGGTTCAGTGATACAGGACTGAAACGAGGAGTGAACTCGGTTCAGAAAGGGACTTTGTCCACTAAGATAGTCTTGGCAATGAGTCATGACTAACAAGAAATGATTTTCCATGATTATGTGTGAATGCCACAAAGTTTCAAGTTTCATGTTATGATTATGGTGATCTCATTTTCACTTCTATGATTTGTTCCATGTTAAGATATTATGATCTCTTTTGCAGGTTATGATTTTCAAAAAGATATGATATGATTTTTATTTCTTTTGTTTACCCTTATTGAGCATTTGAGCTCACCCTTTTATGTTTTCTTTTCCCCAGGATATAAAGAAAGGTTTTAGGTAAAAAAGGGAAGATCTTTATGGGAGATGTTGAAGATCTTTCCCCACGATTAGAAGATTTTATTCCGAGTTTCCAAAGACACTAAACTATTACGATCCTTGTGTGTGTGTTTTTGTTATGTACTAAGTATTCCGCAAAAGTAATGTAACGTCCATGTACGATAAGCTTCGGGTCTCTACAGTTGGTATCAGAGGAAAGGTTTAGTCAACCTTTGGAAACTAGGATGCGAAAACGTTAGTGAGATCCCTAGAGATATTTCTAAGGCATGTCTAGGGATGCCCCTAAGGATAAGTATACGTATAGGATATAGTCCTAGAACTATGGTAACGATATTAGATTAAACCTAAGAAGTTAGGTATTGAGGATACTTTCCCTTTACTATGTTGTTTTCTCTAGCATGATTTTTGATTCTCACAAAATTATTTTTGTGTTTTAGTTAATGGAGGGAACCAAAAGGAATTCAGTTAACATTGAATCCAATGGACAAATTGGTGACTATGAGCAACAAAATTGTGTAATGCCTAGAGAGAAAGATGTTGTGATTATGCCGAATCAATCATCGCGATATATGATTAACAAGGTAAAATTTAGTGGTATGCCTAATTCTTCAAAGAAGAGGAAGATAGACTATTATGCATGTTCGCATGTTGAGGAGCATAAAGAAAGGAAGATTGAGATTTCTAAAGAAGGGAAGAAGAACCTTGAGGAATACCTCAAATGGAGGGACCGATGTTATCTGTGTGGAGAAAAGGGTCATAGAGTGACAGACTGTTATGGAGTTCAATGTCTTATTTGTGGAGAACATGGGCATTACCCAACTCAATGCCCTGACCTAAAAAGTTACTTCTAAATCAAGGAAGGACTTATTCCAGGATAATCATTGATGTGGATGGACTGAAGTGTTTTGGTATTCAAGAATAATGTTGTTGAGGTACTTTTATGGTGTATTGAAATATTTAAGTATTGGTCTATTGTGGTTTTCAATAATTTTAAGGTACCAATAACTATGAAAAGTGATTCAAATATTTTGGAAAGTAGATGATAAGTGCATAATGAAAGGATAAGAAGATAATGAGATGTTTGATTGTATTCATGAGCTCATGATTGATATAAGGACTAAGTGATATCATGGTTTGAGTATAAATAATTTTGAGGATTTTGGTATGTGTAAAGTGTTAACTTTTAACTGCATTCAAGTTTTCACTAAGGTTCAATGGGTATTCAAGAGAGTACAAGATTAAGGCCTTTGAATGTTTGGAATGTGACCAACAAGATATATATTATGATATATGGGGATCAACGATGGTATTAAATCTCTGGTAATCATTTTCACTATATTATGAGAGTCGACTGCAGTATTATGGATAAGCCTAAAGATTGGAATGGATTATGTTGGACATAAGTTAGTATTGTTTAAGGATAGAAGTTTTTTCGATATTATTGATGGGATGTTATAATAATATAGTTTTATAAAAAGGACAACCTGCAGGACGGGCGACATCCCATCGCTTCGGACAAGGCTGTGGGAATCGAACCCACAACCGAAGTGCGACTGGCCTTTATCGCCTACCACTGGCCTACAGGAAGTCCCTGTTTAGTAGAAACTAGTTTTATTATATTAAGCAGTATGATATATGAAGTATAAGTCCATTTTAGGAACGATATATGATTAATCTCACTATAGATCGAATTATGCATATAATTTTTGCTAACCTTTTGTTTGAGACAGATGGAATGACCTGTCATTCTATCACATGATCTGCTAACACTTCACGAATAACAAATTCAACTTCATTTATTTAAGAGATGAAGTGGAAATTGTTCAAAGCACGAACAACAGTGAGATTGTACCAAAATAAAGTAAGTATTTATTCTAATTCAAATTTTCAACTTTAGGGGAAATGATCTTGAAAACCAAAAATGTTGTCCTAGTGATCTTATACCTGATGAATCAGATGGTACCTTAGATCGTCACAAATTTATGGATTTGTGATTACTGGATTTTCCATAGCCATGTTCTCTACCACTCTCCATCAGAACATGATGGTTAGATTTCTCTTCCATATCCATATTTTCACCTATGTGGAAACCCAGTGATTAGTTTATTTGGGTAATCGTTACATTTCATACTTTAGTTTTTAAAGCCAAGTTTTGGTATTCCCTTTTACGATGTGGGTTTCTATTAAAGAAACTTTCAAATAGTAAACCATTTATAACCCCGACGAATTTCGAGGGCGAAATTCATTTTAAGGGGGGTAGAATGTAACAGCCCAAGATTTTATAAAAAAATATTATTTTTAATTTTATTAATGTCTTGTGTTGTACGCTACACCAAAAGGAGCTTGCACAACACACATCATTGACTTGACTTGCATTACACGCAATCACGACCTTCCTCGATAGCGTGTGTAGTACGCAATACCGAGTTTCACTAAACAACGATATGCTATAAAAATATTATTAAAACTAGCCGTTATGAATAGTAATAACCACTTTTTGAAATCCAGTAAATCTTATTTTTCAAAATGAACTTTATTTTTGGATTCGGAGTATCGAATTTAGCCTAAGGTGAAATTTTGGTACTTTTCGGATAACTTTCATATTCTGATGAATAGTGAAAATTACTAAATTATAATTAAAAACAACTTTTTTAATCGAAATAATTAATAGTGATAAATCATTAATTTGAGTGGTTTTAAAGTATATTTAGAATATATTTTTACAATTTAATACAATGTTGGTCATTGGTTTTAATTTCACATTTAAACCAGACATAATCAAGTGTCAATCTTTTCATAGATATTGTTTCTTAAAAACACGCTATTTGTTTTAACAGCGGGATTTAATTATAAAATTAATTAATGCAACTTCTATGTTATGAATTTGGTAAAATAAACTTCATTTTTGAATTCGGAATATGAAATATAGCTTAGGATGAAATTTTGGCATTGTTCTGAAAAACATCAATTTTTGATGAATAGTGAAACTACTAAGTGGTAGGTTAAAAACTGAATTTTGCATAAAACTTAATTTTACCGCTTCTGTGAATGGAATTTCGAAAATCCGAGAGACACGGTTAATATCAAGGACTAAAATGTGGTTCAATGAGATGAAAATAATTTTTTGGTGAATAGTAACTTTTTACTTTTTTTTACCACGGTTAATAGTAAATAAGGTAACTAAGGGTAAATATGATATTAATATTACCCTAACACATGTCCTAATTCTATTGGACAAGTCTAATTCGACCAAAAACAAACTTAGGAATAAAATATGACCATTTAGGCCCACTTGGATTAGATTAGGACATTTATTATTAATTTATTTAAAGAAGGGTTAAAATAGTTAAAATCAAAGTTTAATAAGTAAATCATTTTTAATATGGGGTTATACATAAGATAAATTCGACTATAAATATTCATTAGAAAGCTAAAAAGATTTCCTACATGATGGTATTTTATTTGTAATTTTTAGACATCAAATGATATAATTTATTTATGACACAAAAAGGATGCAGTAATTATCTTATTAATGAAATATTGACATAATTGATAATATAAATACCAAAATAAATGTAATTTAAGACTTTTTATGAATTCCACTAATTTTCTAGGTTAATATGATATATTAATGTGGATTTAATCAACTTGGTTCTAACATTTAATTCTGTTATGACTTTCACAAAAATCATATATCAAATAGTGTCAAAATTGACACAAAATAGTTTTTAAATCAAATATTATATTATTAATTGTTATTTTATTCCTAAAAATCTAAGGTTCGGCCAAATGACTTAGATAAGGATATATTTATTAATAATATACAATTTTGGGTTCGTTTGGCATGTTATAGTAAGTTTATTAACCATATAGTGAAAGAAAACAAAAAGACACGGTAAAAGTTAAATTATTTATCTTAGAGTTAAATCTAATTGATAAGGTTACAATAATATCCTAAACTTGTCTAAATTCTATTGGTTGATAGGATTTCGACCCATCCCCACTTTAGCTTCGAAATAAGACCCTTTGGAACCATTATAAACCGATTTTGACTTTAATATAAAATAATATATTGAGATATTCCTAAGGTGCCCCTCTCCTCCCTTATAAAAGGACACCTCCTCCCCCTCCTCCTCACACCAATTTGAGCATTCAAGCTCGGCCAACCCCTGCCAAAATCTCTTCTCCACTTCCCTAGAAACATCCTAGAGGTTCTGGTCTTCCTCAAAGACGAATTCTAGTGCCCTAAGAGGAGGTCTCAAAGAGGCACTTCAAAGAAGAGGTAATTACCGTTACCAATTCTTTCATCTTTATTTCTTCTTCCACTTCTTCTTCTTAGGTTGTTTAATTATGAAGTAATAACATCAGTATCACTCATATACTGATATGTTATTATAAGTATGAAACAACCCTATTTCACCATCTATCCATCCTACGGAAAAAGAAATCCCCGTGCGTGCGTACGTACGGAATACCGTCTCCACGTCGTGGTGTAATCTATTTTCCACCACCACCTTACATGGATGGGTATAATGGTGTAAAGAATAACTATACATAGTTATTACAACATCATATTGATTCTGATATATTGTATAATTCACTCCAATTCAATTCAATACTTATAGAAATGATATCATCGCTCGTGCGTACGTACGGACTACCGTCTCCACGACGCGATGAGATTCATTCTCCATATTAACCATTTAAGAATGATTATAAAGTATATATAAGAAATAATAATGAAATATATGACATTATAAAGCTACTGGATTTATGTATATATATACATATGTATGTCATCTACTTACTTCCATTTCAATACAATAAGGAAAGGAAAACAACGTTCATGCGTACGTACGGACTACCGTCTCCATGAATGATGTTTTTCATTTTATTTATCTACCTATTATATATATATATATACTGAATATATATGATATATAAATCATATTTTATATTCTGGAAGTATGTAAATCATGATATAAGTAATAATGATGTCAAGAACAACAAGTCAAAACACCTACGATAAATGAAACGATTTTACCCAAAACGCTTCTTTAACATGGAATTTACAAAAGAACGGGTAATATAATGTCATAAGTGAACCATATATGATATCATAACAATGAATATGATTCTGTAATAAGTCAATGACATTGTTTAAATCATTATACAGGAGGTTCGGACACATACGAAGCAAATCGGACCTAAGGTAAGGGAAATATCACAATCTCATTTTTATCCGAGATTGTTTATTCGTAAGTATTTACTGGGGTGCATTTTATCATCCACATCCATGTTTTATCAATATGTAATATTATTTCCATCCACCTAAAATTGTTTAAATCCATTTTTACCCTTCGGTGAGTTTTTAGTAATATGTATGAAAGGAATCTTTTGTCGTTTTTCGTACGAGGTACTTTTTGACTTTTCCGACAAAAGTACGAAGAATGTTTTTTTAACATATACGGCTTGAATGGATTTTTAAAACATTATTTCCAAGAAGCTTCCTTTACAAGTTTTCAAGTTTATTTTTAATCAACTTCTTCTATTTTAAAGTTGTATGACATGTTATGAAAGGAAAAATGTTTTTGAAGAAGAAAGGATATTTTCCTCAAGAATTCATTTCAAGTATTTTATCAAAATTATTTTCCATCTAAGATAACATAGGGTTCTGTTTCTATCACTATTATTACATTGATTTGGTTATGTTGTGATGGAATTATTTTTATGAATTCCTTTATCATATATGAATTGTTTTATGATGTCATGATGTTTAAGATTCCCATTTTTATTACATGGGTTATGAAATGATGTATGATTTATGATTTTATGGCACACATAAGAATGGTATCATTATGAGACGGGTGGGACCTATATCTCCCTCCAATGCATTGGGTAAAGACTTTATATCTCATGAGATAGACATGGCTGGAACGGAAGGTTATTTCGGTTCAGTGATACAGGACTGAAACGAGGAGTGAACTCGGTTCAGAAAGGGACTTTGTCCACTAAGATAGTCTTGGCAATGAGTCGTGACTAACAAGAAATGATTTTCCATGATTATGTGTGCATGCCACAAAGTTTCAAGTTTCATGTTATGATTATGGTGATCTCATTTTCACTTCTATGATTTGTTCCATGTTAAGATATTATGATCTCTTTTGCAGGTTATGATTTTCAAAAAGATATGATATGATTTTTATTTCTTTTGTTTACCCTTACTGAGCATTTGAGCTCACCCTTTTATGTTTTCTTTTCCCCAGGATATAAAGAAAGGTTTTAGGTAAAAAAGGGAAGATCTTTATGGGAGATGTTGAAGATCTTTCCCCACGATTAGAAGATTTTATTCCGAGTTTCCAAAGACACTAAACTATTACGATCCTTGTGTGTGTGTTTTTGTTATGTACTAAGTATTCCGCAAAAGTAATGTAACGTCCATGTACGATAAGCTTCGGGTCTCTACAGCCAATGTCTTCAATATGCCTCTTAAATATAAAGGGGATCTAAAAATGACTTATTTATCACTACAACCCACAATGGAAAGTTACACACACTCAAATTATAGAACTAGGTTAATAATTATTCCCTCAAAAATTTTATCATGATAATATAAAAGCATTCCCTTGTAATCATCTAAGGGTTACTTATTTTAACTAAAAAACCCACATAAAGGTTTTAATAAATGTGGGTTTGTTATATATTTTTTCATATATTCCTAATAATTAATCTTAAAAATCATCAAAAGGTTCCTCAAATTCCATTAACTCTACCTTTGATTAATTTTAATCATGTGTGGGTTCTTTAGTTTGTTATAAAACATTAAACTCTAATTTTTCACTAAGTTTGAAGATCAATTTATAATTTTAATCAGCAATCACATCTCTTATGATATCTTGGAAATCCCCACAAATAATTATAGGGTCTTTATTATCACAAATCATATTGTGGATAAGAAATTTATTAGATAAAAATAGATTATCTACTCCAACCAAAAGGTTTTCCATTCTCTTAAATGGGTTAGTAATATAGAGGCCATACAAATGAAAAATAAAAGTGGTTAGTTTTAATTCTCTTAATCACATGGGATAGAATAGGAAAGAGGTATGTAGATTTATTATTTCACCTAGGTTACTTAGATAGTTTAGTTATCCACTATTTTACATATTATAATGGTTGAAAAATCATCCGAGATCTTTCAATTTTGAAGGAATTTTATTCTAAAGGGCAACACAAAACTCCTTGGTTCGGATTTATATAGAAAAAATTCAAAAGTATTTTTATTTAAAATAATAATTATTATATATTTCAAACATTGTAGGAATTAAACCAAACCAAATTAATGAATGTAATATTTACTTAAATCTCATTAATCTACTATAGTAACTTCAGTATTTCAAGTTTGTTATTCCTTTTCTTAACACTTTGTAAAAATGGGGTGGATGAATAAAAATTTATTAAAATAGTGGGTATTAGCACATTATCTTACTCAATTCTCCCCTTCCCTTTCTTGTTTTTTAATTCCAAGTCATTTCCATTTTTTCTTCTGGGATGGTTTAATTTGACTAGTTTTTAATCATATTTTCCATATATCCATATTCGGTTTTTTCATGTTCTTAGTTTCCATATTCTTTCTAACTTCTATTTTTAACTATTCAAGGATCTTACAAAATGTTATCTTGATTTTTCAACCCATTCATAGTGGTAAAAACTAGGATGTTTTCCAAATGGTAGATGTCAATGGTACTTAGGAATTTTTCCTTATTTTAATAGTCAATCTTCTGACTAATTGGCCCATTTTTAATTCTAGTTTGTGGATACTATAATATGTTTCTGAATCTTTTGATTCATACTCAAATTTTTTTAATCTGACTTACCAAAAAATTACTACATCATCTATTTTAGTTTTCCATGCTAATTAAAGGACTTTGTCTAATTTTGATTTTGAAATTGTGGTCTCGATTGATTTTGGAAACCATGGGAAGATATATTCCTAAGCACTACTTTCTATAAATAATACATATTTGAATGTTTACTAAATTCAAGGTTATAACTATTAGAAAAAATAACATTGTTGGATTGAAACCTATAAACATATACATTAAAATTGTAATTTTTTATGTGTTGAGAAGGCATGTAAATGTTGGGATAGTAATCTTTAGAATAACAAAACATCATATACTGAGTACATTATTCAATACGACATTGATTATTATTTTGATAAAAAACTGTAATAACACTTTTATTTTCATTCCAATACATTAGATATTGGATATGATTATTTATATAAACTACTTTTTAGTTTATTTACATCCCAAAATTATTTTTTTATTCACCCAAACTAATTATCCTTCTACTAGTTGACCTATGTTGAGAATTAAGAGTATGGGTGTCGTAGATCTTCCTCAACTCACCATTAGTTCCATCAATGTAATTACCTCCAAATGATTGAACTTCCAATTTTTTACACAATGGTAAAAATAAATCTTAGAATTAATCTATATAAACTATTATAGGGGATATAGTGATTAATACACTACATAATTGTATCCATAAACCTATCATAGGCTTCATGAAAATCCCCCCATCATCTCGAAAGAAGCCATCAACATTTCACTTAATCTCTATCTTTATACTTATAGGATAAAATTTTTATGATAAATGAATTTTAAACTTGTTCCCATGTTTCAAAAATATTTTTATTTGGTAGAGAAAACAATTTATATAATTCACCTTTAAAAAAAGAAACATCCCCCTCTTAAGCTCATCCTCACTTGTCCCTTATATCATAAGCCACTACACTAAATTGTAAAAGTATCTAATAATGTATAAAGAGTATTCATTAAGTGTTCCATTAAATGAAGTAATTAGTAAAAAGTAAGGATATTTAAATTCATAATTCATATCTCTTGGGATTAAGTAAATTTATTAAGGGTTACCCCAAATAATAAAAAGTTTATACTCCCTCATTTTAGCAATTAATAGATTTTCTTGAACGATTTTCTCAATGTAATCAATAAATCTCCCCCTAAATACTCTATTTTAGTTTTTTTATTCTCATAACACAATACTGTCTATTTAAGTCAATAATTAAAGGCTCTAAATTATCAAAATTTGACCTATTGTAACACTAAGTAGTTTTAGATTATTCTTAAAAATATAATTCCCTATTATTATTATTTTAGTTTGAATATTTTTAGGAACATGTCACCTTCCCGAGGAACGATTCCAATTTTTTATATCTCATTAGTATCAAATAAATTACTTTTAAACCTACACTAATATAGTAAATTGATAGATCTAGGTTAATCCCACATGAAAGAACTTATATGCATACCAAATAAAACTATTACCCATAAAATAAAAAATAAATTATGCAATGAAAAGGTAAAAAATAAAAAAAATGTTATGTGATGTGAAACTAGATTTGAAAACAAAAGGTGAAAATGAGTAAAGGTAAAAATGGATTAGATGAGATAAAAACAAAAATAGTTAGATGATATGGAATAAGAAAATAATTATTTAGGGGATATTTTTATTTTTCATCAGGAAATGATATTCTTTTATTGATGTGAAATTAGATGGAACTAGACAAGTATTCATTAAAAGGTTACAATAAAATAAATATCAAGAGTTTGATTTATATATGGTTATACCCATTATTCCATCAACAATATAAGTAATTTTATCCACAACAAAAGAGTGAAATCCTTATTAGAAAAAATATTATCAGCCAATCTTGGTGTGATAGACTTCATTGATCTAAAAGATTATTATGAAATGATTTTAAAAAATAATGGACCCGAAATTTTTTTGATTCTTGATCAATATAAACCTTTATTGATTCTTCAAAAATTTAAAAGATTATTATTGTTAAAGGAAATGTTGAAGAGCATCGGCCAAATTCATAAAATAAATGAAAGGATGAAGTAAAAAAATGATAAGTGAAATATCATTCCATAAAACATATTCATATAATAATAATATACAATTAAACATAATTTAATATTAATTTTATATTGAATAAATAAAAAAATGAAAAGAATAAGAAGTATTGTAATCTTATTTATTTAGATAGATCATCTCTCCAATATCCACCTCCCTTTATATTTAATTCTCTTAATCATTATCCCTGTCATTGAGGGGACCCAAGCATAACATATATAAATATTATTTATTTTAGATGAATATTCAATATATTTCACAATAATAAATGTATAAATATTATAAAGGTTTAGTGAATTGGAATACTATACACATAATCATATTATTTCATGAAATATCTTCAATATCTCCCATAAATTTTGTCTCAAATAGTACACTTATTAACAAACACTACTTAAAACCATTCCTCATAAAATGGGGAAAGGAAACATAAAAAATCATGTTTTCAAATGACCAATAATGGTGAAAAATAGATATATCATTAAATGATCATATGTAATAATAACATGAGCATAAGGGTATAATAATATGATCTTAACACTTTAAAATCATACCCTACACATTATAGATCATAATCGTGGAATAAGGATTTGGAATATCATAAGAAATAAATCATTGAAGAATAAAAGATCATGATTCATGAGATAATATCATATAAATTAGAACAATTCATAGATTTTCATGAAAAGTGGAATAATCATAATCATATAAATAATTTTTCATGAATATCTACCATGATATTCATTACATGTTGGTCATTGGTTTACCATCCATATATCCTATTTGGGTTTAGGATAACATCTAATGTACCCTCTTTTTGGCTTCAGATAACCTCACTTATACCCTTTCTGCTCGAAAACATTAAACATCCCCAAATTTACTTGATTTATATAATGGACACACCCATTACAAAATCATTATCCATTCATATGTATGCCAAAAGATCATGGAAATATTTCTTCATTTTTTAACCACATAACCCATGGGAAAAAAATACTTTTCATCAATATTTCTTCATATTAATCATAATCCATGTAGATAATGGTTAAATATGGAATCATTGGATCATATACTTAATGATTCTTTTTGAACCTCAATGGATTTTTTCATAAATGAAAATACTTTTAAAGGATCACTTGAAAATTTCTTGAGGAAAATAAACTTTTCATTTTAAAATAACTTATTATAAATCAAAACATTTCATAAATATGAGGAAAACATTATTTTAAAATAACCATTAGAAAATTTGATTTAATATTCAAAAAAAATATTAGTCAATATAATGAGAAAATTCATTCATGTGGTATAAGTAAAAACAAAGATTTTGTTCACAAATTTGGTAAAAGGTACCTCATTCATAAAAAATTAAAATATTACCGTTAATCCTTTTATAGAAATTAAAACATGGGTAAAAATTAATTTAATTAAAAAATATATAAAATAAAAACATTATTTAAATAATTTTAAATAATATATGGGCATAAAGGATAAAATACTCTTGTTCATGGGGATAAATAATGTCTGTTTTTTTTAAAAAACATTATTTTAGACATTTGAGTACTTAGAGAGAGGATTATGAAAGGAAAAAACATTAATATATATAAATTATAAAATGATAAGAAAATTAATATTATTTTTGAGAGATATCTTATATAATTTCATCATTGGAAATTTAATTGTATACAATCTTGGTAAAAAGTAATATTTTAACAAAAAACCCTTACGTCGGGTCTGACATACATTATAGGTGACCTTAACCTCCTATATAATTAATACAAAATTTATTATTATTTTATAACATATAAATATTCATACTTATAATAACATATATTATATACTTATAACATCTTATCCCCCATACATTAACAATCTTTCTTTATCATCATTATTTTGGGCGTTAACAAATTTTTTTCATGTAAGTTTTGATTTGGTAGTTAGGTTAATTGCATCTTGATCATGGTTATATAATATTCAGAATGTTAATAATGATATAAATATTATATATATTCATTATATACATATTTATAACCATCCATAAAAGTAAAATATAGAATAATGAATTTCATAGTTCATGGATATGGTAGTTCGTATCTATGGATGAACATCGTTTTCATTTTCTAACAAAAAGAATAAAAATTGATAAATAATATATTTTAAATAAAAAATATTAATTATATCATAAATATAATTCATATTAACTAAATATATCATTATAACCATCCATTATAGGTTTTGATGGAAAATGAGTCATATCGTTACATGGAGGTTATAGTCCATATGTACACACAATTGATACTTTAATTTATCATCTGATGTAATAGAGTTGGAAATGGTTGTACCATAATCATAATAAAATCTTAGTATATTTATTATACTGTATTAATTATTTTATTCTGTATAAATTCGATTTTATATGAATTATAATAAGTCATAAACAATGAAAGAATTGGGTAAGGCAATTACCTCTTCTTTGAGAGACCACCATTGGATTGTACCTGAACCCCTTTTAAAATGGTTTTAGAAGAAGAAAATAAGATAAATAATTATGATAAGGAATCTAGAAATGTTTTTTTGTAGGTATTAAATAATATAGAGGTATAAAATTTTGTGAATAAGGTAGGATAAGAGGTTCCCTTTCATAATAGAAAGGAATGACACATATAGAATTACGTAAAATATTTAAACAATATAAACTCACTTTCTTGTGAATGTGTAACTAAATTGACAAGAATTTTAATTTAAGATAATATATGTTCTATATATCTTATACTAATAATATTTATTTATGTTTAAATATAATCTTTTCCCTTATCTATTTGTTACCCCCTCCTCCCGGTAAACCCATTCCAACTGTAAATGTGCTCATAAAATTTTATTGTTTCTACTATTCATTATGACAAAAAATGAAAGTGGAATAATTAAAAAAAATTAAATTATAATTCCAAATAGTGAATCTATTTTATCAAATTTAATTTCAATAATTGGTTGAAATTAATTTTAAAATAAACATTTAAAACCAAACACAAATCATTTTTTAAATTAATTGTCAAGAATAAAACTAAGTGTACCTTCATTCCTTTCCATTTAAAAAAAATTAGTTAAATTTAAATCTATTTTATTGAATATATATTCTATATATTTCATTATTATCATCAATAAATAGTGATTTATTTAATTTATTATGATAAAATAAATTGTTCACCTAGAAACTATTTTCTGAAAAAATAACTTGTTTCATATTCAAATATTATATATTCACTTCTAAACATTAGATAAATAATTAATTAATGATTATTCATAAATTAAAATAAAATTTAATTAATATATATTTTTAATACTGGTTAATATATATTTTATATATAAATTGGTAGCACAAATAAAAATACATTTGTTTAGAAAAATAGGTCTTCTAATTGAGAAATGAACTTATTGAAATTTAATGATTATTTGTTAGGAATTAATCCATGAATTTTAATTAAGTAAAAAATTATATAAATATTTAATAATGTGGTTAGTCCTATTAATATTTATCAATTCAATATCTAGGTTATAAATTCCATAATATATCTTGGTTTATTTCAACTCAAGGTTGCATATAATCCAATACCATCAAATACTTTAAATTTATTTCAAAGGAATTCATATAAAATATCTAACTATCATATATCACCCACCTTATAATGAATTAATCCATTAAAAATTCTTCACTCTGATTTAAATAAAGGAGAAAATTTCTTCTTCATAACATCCCTAGTTTCCCAAGTAGCTTCCCTATGTTCTTGATTCCTCCAAAGAACTTTAACCGAGTGAGTAGTTTTATTCTATAGAACATTATCTTTGTGACCCAAGATTTATATTTATTATTGTTCATAAGAAATTTCATTATATAGTGGTATAATATTTGATTTTAGTACATGTGAAGGATCATGTATATACCTCATCGAAAGAGATACATGGAACACATCATGAACTTTATAGAGGTTTGGTGGAAGCATCATGCAATAAGTTACAGTCCCTACTCGATCAAGAATCTCAATGGGGAAAACAAACCTGGGGACTATATTTCCATTATTTTTATTATTATAACATTATTTCATGTATAAATTCACAGAAATAACTTCTTAATAACTTTGAATTCCTTATCTCTCTGATGGTTTCTAGGATAAATCTTCTTGGAACTCTGGGCTGCCTTGTAACGCCCCGACCCCAGTTACCTAGAGTCGGTGCATTATTATATAACATTGGCATGATCACAAGAAATATCAAATCTTGAAAGACCGATTGGTTTAGTAGCCTTGGAAACTCTAGATATATTCATAAGTTTTACATTACATCATAAAATGAAAAACTACTACAACAACATAATGTCTCCACAGTCCACACTATTATCCCCTCATAATATCCCTGCAGGTCATTCATAACTTACTTCTTCGCATCCTGGGGAAAATAAAACATAGAAAAGGGGTGAGCTCAAATGCCCAGTAAGGATAACAATATTGCGGAACATTCAAAATAAGCATAAACATTTAAGGCAATGCATTATTAAACAAAAGCCTTTTAAACTTGAACTTCAACATAGTATGGCAAAAGTAAAATGAAATAATGCCATTTACTTATTCACATGGATATTCTACTAATCGAATAATCACATGTAAAATCAATAACTACTTTCATAATGATGGAATGCATAATGCTAAACTTTAATTTCTTTTCAAGGCCTCGTCCCAAGACCTTGGGGCTAACTGTAACCGGAACCCAACCCGGAGTGGCTCTAATAACCGGACACCAACCTGGAGTGCCTGTAATAACCGGACACCAACCCGGAGTGCCTCTAATAACTGGAGACCAAACCGGAGGGCTTACTTTTACCAGTCCCTAACCTGGAGGGCTTACTTTTACCAGTCCCCAACCTGGAGGGCTTACTTTAACCAGTCCCCAACCTAGAACATACTTGTCCAACACATTCATATGAAGTAAAGGTTGAGATATAACATAAACATTCTTATTGGAACTAGCATACGAAATGTCAATACTTTACTCATAAACCATGAATGCTATATAAATGACACATCTACAGTCAAACATATCACAAAACTTCATTACAATATGGAAGTTTTATATCATAATAAATCAACTTCAAATAGTCTTAAAATCCATCAAAGGATGTTGACATAGATGAAAATGTTTTTTTAAAAATTATTGAGAGAAATATCCCTTTTTCATGAAAACATTTTAATGTTACAAAATTTAGAAAGTAAGTCATTTAAATACATTTTTGAATCAAAGTGTCCCATACCACTTTGAATCTTTTGAATCGAATTAACACTTTTAAAACATTCATTTTCATATAAATAAATCCTTACAAACCATTTTGAAAACGTGGACATAAATGAGGATGATTTAGAAGAATAAATATTTAAAACATTTAAAATGATGTTTTAGTAAAAGTTCCCTTAGCAATAATCCCTTTGAAAACTCTTTTATGAAATATGGACATGGATAGTAAATATGTCTATGTAGATACTTACGTAAAGACAACCTCGGATATTAAAGAGATTGTGAAGTAAACCCTTATCAATTTGGTAACTTATGAAACATACAACCCATGAAAGAGGCATCATAAAATGAAAATGTAAATACACATAAGGTAAATTGTATTACACAAAGAATACAATTATGGGCAGTAAATACACCACACAAAAGATAATAGTGGAAATATGGCATGAATCTCAAGGAAATAAAGAGTGAGATGAAAACCCCTTACCACGTTAATCAACTGAGTTGTATGGCCAAAAGTTAATAACCACCAAATTATTTACAGAATAACATTAATATAAAGATAATCATGATAATATATATCAAATTCCAGTACACAATACACCACTTTCAATAATTTAGTGGCGAATAATGGAAATCTCACGGAATTGAATGTGAGATAAGAAAATCCCTTACCTTGTACTTTTACTTGGTTGGGGTAGGTTAACCTCATGTATAATATTGAAATAATTGTTATTAGATTATACAAGAATCATATATATTAATATCATATCATATATGATATTTTAACTTTTCTTTGTTAATAATGTCTTAGTATTATCGTTGTTTCGGGTGTTAACTTACTCATTTTCTTTTATATGTTTTATTACGTAAGCCATGTTTGTAATGGATAGGTTGTATATTATTCATATCCAGAATGATATCAAGTCCTTAAACATCATTTTTAAATCAGAAAATGATAATTATACTTGAATGGATACGATGGAGAATGAATCTCATCGCGTTCGTGGAGACGGTAGTCCGTACGTACGCACGAGCGACAATATCATTCTTTTGATATTAAAATAATATATAAATGAAAGGTATATCATATATACAGAATCATTAACATGTTATATTTATTATTTACATGAGTTACACATCATTATTATACCCATCCAAATAATATTATATTGAATAACAATTACACCACGGCGTGGAGACGGTAAGCCGTACGTACGCACGTATGGTGACATGTTATTCAAAGGGTGGATAGAATACTGAATATGGTTGTACCATATTTATAATAACATAACAGTATATATATGATACTGGATTTATTATTTTAGAATGGTAACAACAAAGGAAGAAGAAGTGGAAGAAGAAATGAACTTAGAAAAGGGTGGTGAAATCATTACCTCTTCTTAGGGTTCTTCCTTTTGATTTGATCAAAAGGGATCCTTAGGATGGCTTTCTGATCAAACTAAGACCTCTAGGTTGTATTGAGGGATGTTGGGAGAGTATTTGGGCAGAGTTTGGCCAAAAACAAAGGCTTTGAAGGTGTGAGGAAATGAGAAGGAGGAGTCCCCTTTTATAAGAGGGGTGAGGGGCACCTTTGGAAATGCTAGAGATATTAGTTTATAATAAATTCATAATCGGTTTCCAATGGCTCCAAAGTTTATTATTCAAAGTTTAATGTGGGGATAGGTATAAAACAACTCAACCAATAGAATTTAGACAGGTTTGGGTACTTATATTAACCTTATCTTTAAGTATTAACTCTAAGTTAATTAGTTTCACTTTTACAATGTCTCTTTGAATTTTTATATAATATGGTTGATAAACTTACTAAATACATCCAAGCGACCCCCAAGTTGTCCATTAATGATGGACCTATCATGATATAAGTCTCTTGGACGAACCTTATATTTTTAGGAATTTAATATCAATTAATAATATAATATTTGTTTTAAGAACTCTTTTATATCAATTTTGACACTATTCAATAGTTGATTTTTGTGAAACTCATAACAGATTTATTACTTCTAAAAAAGTCAATTAAATAAATCATAATATATCATATTATCCTAGAAAATTAGTTTAATTCATTAAAAGTTTCATATTATATTTATTTGGGTATTTATAATGTCAATTATTTTAATTGTTTACTGTTATAGTAATTACTGCATCATCATTGTGTCATAAATAAAATATATTATTTAATGTCTAAAAATTATAAATAAAATATAATTATGTAGGAAATCTGTTTATCTTTCTAATGAATATTTATAATCTAAAATACAACATATATAACCCTATGTAACAATTGTTTTTCTAAAAGATATATGCTTGTGTCATTTTTGTATTCATTTTAACTTAATTAAAATAAAGTGTCATTATCACTTACAATTGGATCCATGGGGTCCCAAAATCGACCCAAATATGCCCATGGTTGACCATGTATCAGCCAATAGGGTTGAGACACGTTTTAGGGTAATTTAGTATTACTATAATATTATTGTTTAACCCTTATTTACCGGATTTACCCTTAACCATGTTAATAAAATATTTACCGCAGTAATTATTTAAAATGTCTAAAAATAAAAGTTACCTATTTACACAATTTTAACATCCTGATTCCAAATATGGAATCCATTTTCCTAAATTCAAAACACAGAAGTGGCAGAAATTAATTTAAAATTAATTCCCGCTGTCAAAACAAAAAGCGTGTTTTTAAGAGATAATAACTATCAAAAGATTGACACTTGTTTATGTTCGGTTTAATTGTAAAATTATGTCCAATGACCAACATTATATTAAACGGTAAAAATATATTCTAAATGTACTTTAAAACCACTCAAATTCATAACTTATCACTATTAATTATTTTTATTAAAAAAGTTGTTTTTAATTAAAATTAATAATTTTCACTATTCATCAAAATATGAAAGTTATCCGAAAAGTACCAAAATTTCACCTTAGGCTAAATTCAATATTCCGAATCCAGAAATGAAGTCCATTTTAAAATATAAAATATATATAATTTCGAAAAGTAGGTATTACTATTCATAACGACTAGTTTGATTGGTTATGGTGTGTGTTAAAACTCAAGGTTGCGTACAACACACGCTACTGTATTATTCAAAGAAAGCGTACCGTGGAAGCTTGGGATGTTTCATTTTAAATTTTTGATGTCCCCATTTAGTCAAAAAGTTTAAAATATTGTATTTAAAAAGGGTTCACTATTAAAAGTTGATAAAAGTGCAATACTGAAAATGAATTTGTTCTTGCATTATGTCTAAGATACTCATAATATGAAAAAATTATAAGGATTATATAAAGTTTAAAATTTAGTTAATACTATTCATAACCTCTTTTGAATGGCTTTTTGGTATGTCATGGTGCAATTGAACTCGGTGTTGCGTGTAGTGCAAGTTATAGAATTATTTTTAAGAAATAACACATTATGAATTCTTGGGGTGTTACATTCTCCCCTCCTTAAATAAATTGCGTCCTCGCAATTTGAAATTGTTCTTCGAAAATAAAAGGTTGAAAGTAGATAATATATTTGTGGGAAAACCCACATCGGATATGAATTAATGAGGCCTCTATTTAAAATAAAGAGTCGAAAGTATGAAGATTACCGAAAATAACACATACTAGGGTTCCATGTAGGAAAATATGGATATGGAAGAAAAATATAACCATCAATTATCTGATGGAGAGTGGTAGAGAACATGGCTATGAAAAGGCCAACAATCCCAAAGCCATAATTTAGTGATGATTTAAGGTATCATCTAGGAAAACATTTTTGTTCTAAGTTTCTTTTCTTAATGTTGAGGAATTTATTTATGAGATTGGCTAAGATCATAAGGAGATATACTTAATTTATAATTAGTGTTTTATCCATTAAAAAATCTCTACCAGAAACTCATCTTTCACTCTAAAAGATAATAGAATGTAAAAAAAATTATATTTACACTATTCGTATAGGGTACCAAAATAAACGAATTTATAATTCATCTACAAGATCTTTTAATAAAAACTACATTATTTAATCCAGGACATCTCATGGGCCAGTGGTAGGTGATACACCCTTGTCGCCCTTCGGTTGCGGGTTCAAGTCTCGCAGCCTTGCCGGACGCGACGGGTTGCCGCCCGACCTCCGGGTTGTCCTTTTATGGCAATCCAAAATAATCCAAACTAGAACTATCCAAAATACTTCTGTCCAAACTCACAATACAACATTCATAAAGAAGGTAAACATAATATAGATCCTTTTTACCCCGTAATAGCATATGAATACCTTCATCATGTATTACCATATTCCTTATTGATTACATTCATGCTCCCTTATTCCATATAGAATGCTGGATATACTTCATTAATCCAAAAATGTTTTAAACCCCAACAATGATGGAATATACAAATCATTAATCAGTTCCAAGGTAGTCAAGAATATCCAATATAATTTATCCAAAACAATCACATATTATTCCAAAATCACTACCTCAGTATCAGAACTATATTATGATTTATCATTCTCTCAACCATATATTTTCCAAAAAAATTTCCTGCTATTGAGTCACTTTTCTTTGTTCCACACAATCTCAAGTCCTTAATGAAATAGTACTGCAGTACAATCCTTATATACTCCATAATTATTATAACAAGTACATTGTTGATACAACACTCAATTGACATAATCAACATAAGAACTCTAATCATTCCTCTTCATCTGTAGTAGTATCATAACTTGATTATTATCCAATAACAACATTTGCGGCATAGTCTGATGACTGGGACATAGGTTCACGTAGTGTCCAAACTCCTTTCAAATGAAGCATTGTACATTTGAAACCATTTTCTTACCCTTGCAGTCACGTAATTTGTGCTCTTTTCCTCCACACTTATAACAAACTCTCATTCCTTTCAGGCAAGTTCCAGGGTGTTTCTTTCCACAGTTACCACATATGAGAAAATTCTTCTTTTCCCTCTTCCATTTATCTATCTTTCTCTCTTCCATCCTTTTCTTCTCTTGCTTCCCTTAAAAGCCATAGGACTCAGTCAACTCTTTACTTATCTTATCAACACATGATATTATTTCTTCCTATGATGATAATACATGGGAGACTATTTGTCTTATAAATTCTAGCTTAAGACCATGAAGGATATGATCCTTCCTTCTCTTTGGATCATGTGCATTGCTGGAGTTCTCATTCCTTCTACTAGGCACCATTTCTAAACAATGGCATACACTGGATTAGTTTATGAATCAAAATACATAATCCCATACTTATAAAACACTTAACATAAACTGAACTATTTATGGATATAATCCATAATCATAAAAAATATTTTCTTTGAGGAAGTATATACTCATAAACCCTTCATAATGATTTGTAAAGAAAAAGAGAGTTATCCTAAGCATATCCCCCGGGAGTGTCGTAACCAAGAGTGCAGCAAGGCCCGTTGTCGTGCACCAGTTCCCATTTGAGTCTAGCTCAAAGCGGTGTTTTCGGGTTTTACCCCTAGGTACATCTGTGCCAGAGCCGCCTCTACCTGCTCGTATCCAGACAGGGATGTATTTCTCGGAAAACTCACAAAATCCCTACAATACCAAAATTCTAGGAAGTTCTTCTATACTAATCCTCAAATTTCATCTTAGGTCTACGTGCTCTAATCAGAGTTTATCTAAATCTAGTTTCCAAGGTTTGTACTAAACTTCCTCTGATACCAACTGTAACGCCCCGACCCCAGTTACCTAGAGTCGGTGCATTATTATATAACATTGGCATGATCACAAGAAAGATCAAATCTCGAAAGACCGATTGGTTTAGTAGCCTTGGAAACACTAGATATATTCATAAGTTTTACATTACATCATAAAATGAAAAACTACAACAACAACATAATGTCTCCACAGTCCACACTATTATCCCCTCATAATATCCCTACAGGTCATTCATAACTTACTTCTTCACATCCTGGGGAAAATAAAACATAGAAAAGGGGTGAGCTCAAATGCCCAGTAAGGATAAAAATATAGCGGAACATTCAAAATAAGCATAAACATTTAAGGCAATGCATTACTAAAACAAAAGCCTTTTAAACTTGAACTTCAACATAGTATGGAAAAAGTAAAATTAAATTATGCCATTTAATTATTCACATGGATATTCTACTAATCGAATAATCACATGTAAAATCAATAACTACTTTCATAATGATGGAATGCATAATGCTAAACTTTAATTTCTTTTCAAGGCCTCGTCTGAAGACCTTGGGGCTAACTATAACCATAACCCAACCCGGAGTGCCTATAATAACCGGACACCAACCCAGAGTGCCTCTAATAACCGGACACCAACCCGGAGTGCCTCTAATAACCGGAGACCAAACCGGAGGGCTTACTTTTACCAGTCCCTAACCTGGAGGGCTTACTTTTACCAGTCCCCAACCTAGAGGGCTTACTTTAACCAGTCCCCAACCTGGAACATACATGTCCAACACATTCATATGAAGTAAAGGATGAAATATAACATAAACATTCTTATTGGAACTAGCATAAGAGATGTAAATACTTTACTCATAAACCATGAATGCTATCTAAATGACACATCTACAGTCAAACATATCACAAAACTTCATTACAATATGGAAGTTTTATATCATAATAAATCAACTTCAAATAATCTTAAAATCCATCAAAGGATGTTGACATAGATGAAAATGTTTTTTTTAAAATTATTGAGAGAAATATCCCTTTTTCATGAAAACATTTTAATGTTACACAATTTAGAAAGTAAGGCATTTAAATAAATTTTTGAATCAAAGTGTCCCATACCACTTTGAAACTTTTGAATTAAATTAACACTTTTAAAACATTCATTTTCATATAAATAAATCCTTACAAACCATTTTGAAAACGTGGACATAAATGAGGATGATTTAGAAGAATAAATATTTAAAACATTTAAAATGATGTTTTAGTAAAATTTCCCTTAGAAATAATCCCTTCAAAAACTCTTTTATTAAATATGGACATGGATAGTAAATATGTCTCTGTAGATACTTACGTAAAGACAACCTCGGATATTAAAGAGATTGTGAAGTAAACCCTTTTCAATTTGGTAACTTATGAAACATACAACCCATGAAAGAGGCATCATACAATGAAAATGTAAATACACATAAGGTAAAGTGTATTACACAAAGAATATAATTATGGTCAGTACATACACCACACAAAAGATAATAGTGGAAATATGGCATGAATCTCACGGAAATAAAGAGTGAGATGAAAACCCCTTACCACGTTAATCAACTGTTTCGTATGGCCAAAAGTTAATAACCACCAAATTATTTACAGAATAACATGAATATAAAGATAATCATGATAATATATATCAAATTCCAGTACACAATACACCACTTTCAATAATTTAGTGGCGAATAATGGAAATCTCACGGAATTGAATGTGAGATATGAAAATCCCTTACCATGCACTTTTAATTGGTTGGTGTAGGTTAACCTCCTGTATAATATTGAAATAATTGTTATTAAATTATACAAGAATCATATATATTAATATCATATCATATATGATATTTTAACTTTGCTTTGTTAATAATGTCTTAGTATTATCGTTGTTTCGGGTGTTAACTTACTCGTTTTCTTTTATATGTTTTATTACGTAAGCCATGTTTGTAATGGATAGGTTGTATATTATCCATATCCAGAATGATATCAAGTCCTTAAACATCATTTTTAAATCATCAAATGATAATTATACTTGAATGGATACGATGGAGAATGAATCTCATCGCGTTCGTGGAGACGGTAGTCCCTACGTACGCACGAGCGACAATATCATTCTTTTGATACTAAAATAACATATAAATGGATGGTATATCTATATACAGAATCATTAACATGTTATATTTATTATTTACATGAGTAACACATCATTATTATACCCATCCAAATAATATTATATTGAATAACAATTACACCACGACGTGGAGACGGTAAGCCGTACGTACGCACGTATGATGACATGTTATTCAAAGGGTGGATAGAATACTGAATATGGATTTACCATATTTATAATAACATCACAGTATATATATGATACTGTATTTATTATTTTAGAATGGTAACAACAATGGAAGAAGAAGTGGAAGAAGAAATGAACTTAGAAAAGGGTGGTGAAATCATTACCTCTTCTTCGGGTTCTTCCTTTTGATTTGATCAAAAGAGATCCTTAGGTTGGCTTTCTAATCAAAATAAGACCTCTAGGTTGTAGTGAGTGATGTTGGGAGAGTATTTGGGCAGAGTTTGGCCGAACCAAAATGCTTTGAAGGTGTGAATAAATGAGTAGGAGGAGTGCCCTTTTATAAGAGGGGTGAGGGGCACCTTTGGAAAAGCTAGAGATATTAGTTTATAATAAATTCATAATCGGTTTCCAATGGCTCCAAAGTTGATTATTAAAAGTTTAATGTGGGGATAGGTCGAAAACCACTCAACCAATAGAATTTAGACAGGTTTGGGTACTTATATTAACCTTATCTTTAAGTATTAACTCTAAGTTAATTAGTTTCACTTTTACAATGTCTCTTTATATTTTTATATAATATGGTTAATAAACTTACTACATACATCCAAGAGACCCCAAAGTGGTCCATTAATGATTAACCGATCATGATATAAGTCTCTTGGACGAACCGTAGATTTTTAGGAATTTAATATCAATTAATAATATAATATTTGTTTTAAGAACTCTTTTATGTCAATTTTGACACTATTCAATAGTTGATTTTTGTGAAACTCATAACAGATTTATTACTTCGAACAAAGTCAATTAAATCAATACTAATATATCATATTATGCTATAAAATTAGTTTAATTCATTAAAAGTTTCATATTGTATTTATTTGGGTATTTATAATATCAATTATTTTAATTTTTCACTATTATAGTAATTAATGCATCATCATTGTGTCATAAATAAAATATATTATTTAATGTCTAAATATTATAAATAAAATATCATTATTTAGGAAATCGTTTTATCTTTCTAATTAATATTTATAATCTAAAATCCAACATATATAACCCTATGTAACAATTGTATTTCTAAAAGATATATGCTTGTGTCATTTTTGTATTCATTTTAACTTAATTAAAATAAAGTGTCATTATCACTTACAAGTGAATCCATGGGGTCCAAAAATCTACCCAAAGATGCCCATGGTCGACCATGTATTATCCAATAGGTTTAAGACACGTTTTAGGGTAATTTAGAATTATTATAATATTATTTGTTAACCCTTATTTACCGGATTTACCCTTAACCATGGTAAATAAAATATTTACCGCAGTAATTATTCAAAATGTCTAAAAATAAAAGTTACCTATTTACACAATTTGAACATCCTGATCCCAAATATGGAATCCATTTTCCTAAATTCAAAACACAGAAGTGGCAGAAATTAATTTCAAATTAATTCCCACTGTCAAAACAAAAAGCGTGTTTTTAAGAGATAATAACTATCAAAAGATTGACACTTGTTTATGTTCGGTTTAATTGTAAAATTATGTCCAATGACCAACATTATATTAAATGGTAAAAATATATTCTAAATATACTTTAAAACCACTCAAATTCATAATTTATCACTATTAATTATTTTGATTAAAAAAGTTGTTTTTAATTATAATTTAGTAATTTTCACTATTCATCAAAATATGAAAGTTATCCGAAAAGTACCAAAATTTCACCTTAGGCTAAATTCGATATTCCGAATCCAGAAATGAAGTCCATTTTAAAATATAAAATATATATAATTTTGAAAAGTAGGTATTACTATTCATAACGGCTAGTTTGATTGGTTATGGTGTGTGTTAAAACTCAAGGTTACGTACAACACACGCTACTGTATTATTCAAAGAAAGCGTACCGTGGAAGCTTGGGATGTTTCATTTTAAATTTTTGATGTCCCCATTTAGTCAAAAAGTTTAAAATATTGTATTTAAAAAGGGTTCACTATTAAAAGTTGATAAAAGTGCAATACTAAAAATGAATTTGTTCTTGCATTATGTATAAGATACTCATAATATGGAAAAATTATAAGGATTATATAAAGTTTAAAATTTAGTTAATACTATTCATAACCTCTTTTGAATGGATTTTTGGTAAGTCATGGTGCAATTGAACTCGGTGTTGCGTGTAGTGCATGTTATTGAATTATTTTGAAGAAATAACAAATTATGAATTCTTGGGGTGTTACATGCCTCGACATGTTGTTTAATGGATCTAACATTCTCTTCCATTTCGTTAGAAAACTCAATTTCCAACTTTGTTAAATCAACAAATTTATCCCAACATGTTAGGTTTCTACACTTATTTCAAAATTTGTATTCATAAGGATCCATGTGAATTCTCGTGTAAATTATATTTTTCTAAGAAAATTTTACAAGAGAAAGGTGTTGATACCAACCAGCTTTGATATCTAGAGAACAATATCTTAGAATATTCTTTAGGGTTTAAATGGATCTCTTAGTCTGACCATATATCTGATGATGATAGGTAGTAGTAAAACATAACATCATATCCAAATATTTCTAAATACTTCTCCAAAACATTGAGGAAAACCTCATATCCTAATCAAATACAATATGTGGTACTCT
Organism: Viscum album; assembly: GCA_963277665.1. Lineage (NCBI taxonomy): Eukaryota > Viridiplantae > Streptophyta > Magnoliopsida > Santalales > Viscaceae > Viscum > Viscum album. Next base: position 1,966,808,426 of record OY728153.1, read on the forward strand.
ATATGACCATACCATTTCCTTAATGTATATTCAAGAAATATGGTCAAGAGAGAAACCATATCTTAAAAAATTAAATGTCCTGACTTTTTAATTTGATTAACTATAAACAAAATCTAATTATACCCTATAGATGTATTTTGGAGTCCTATTATAAAATTCATAGTGAAATTTTCCTAATTCCAGACTAGTATATGTAATGATTATACATCCCATTATACTTATTCCACTCGACCTTAACCTATTAGTATACAAAGAACCGATATATATGCTCTAAAATTTATCTCTACATTTTATCCCACAAAAATGATCCTTAAGGTCTTTATATATAATATTTCATCTAGTATGAATAAATAATGATGAATTATGTGCTTCATCTAATAGCTCATTAAATTTTCTTCTAATAGAGACACATAATCTATTTTTTAACCATGTCATTCCATCATAATCAAGGTTGAAATCATGAAAATTTATCACCTTCTTTTACATCACTACATCATCCCTTTTTTCCACATTAATATTCACGCAGAAATATGGTTGAACACTCATTTGATCAAGATAATATTTCTCTCCTTCAATCAATATTTCAAGGTCTATCCTTTAAAAATTTATAAATATTGGATCTTTTTTATCCTCACCATAGATAAGCTGGAATTATCCTCTCAACTCAAAACATGACCAAATTTTTATCTTTCCTTGGGTGGTAATGTATTGAGTAGCAATAATCATTAATCAACTCCCACCATATACTTTGGTGTAAATTCAACTCTTTCTATGTGAATATATACTTTGAAAATTTATGATTAGCATATATGTCACACCTCTATCCATAAATATAATGCATCCATATCTTTTATAAAAATATTACCTCAACTAAATCCATGCCATGGGTCAGGTAATTCAACTTATAGAACATTAATTGATTAGAAGCGTAATCTATCACCATTTCTATGATGAACCTAACCTAAATACCCTCTCAAACTGATACTAGAAATAATTTTTACATATACTTAAATAGACTTCCTAATCTCCATAGGCTACCATCTAAAACCCGAGCATTAACAAAAATAGATAGAATGATTTTTTCATACCTGAAGCAGACAAAATGATATATATATATATATATACATGTACATAATGAAAAAACTGAATAAAACATGAATATATGTGTACGAAATAATAGAATGAGAACAATGGAAAAGATACAACTGAAAAGGTAGAAAAAAATCTCCAAGACACAAGCCCAGCTGAAAAATATGAAAATAAAAAATAGATACACCAATAGTAAACATGTGATAGTGTAGGAAACCCCCCACTATCTCACCTTATATCTACCCAAAACCAACAGACAAAAAACTTCACCTCCTCACCACATCTTATTGCCTTTCCTTATGTAAAAAGACATAACAAGGTTTAAAAATTTCTAAATGGTCACACAAGGTGTGATATAACTGGCTCATCATGGTCCAACCTAGGTGTTCCATAATAAATACCTATAAAATAATCCAAGAATTCTGAATTTTAAATAAAATAAGGCTTGATATATAGTTTAGTAGTTTTTATCTCAAAATCATGGATAAAAATTTAATTTCACCTTTTCCATATTTATAAATAAATAAGATAACTCGATTTAACATCATTTCATACACAAAAAATCATTCATATTAAAACAAAGTAGGTATCATGTATCATATCAAATACACGGTAGAAAAACAAAAAAAAATTACAATCTAAAATAGTGGGAGCCAAAATCATAGGTAAAATCACAATAAGGAACACACTATGTCAGGATAGCTATGACACTATAACCTAACATATAAAATCACATGGACATTAATAATCTTGACATATTCATAAAATATAGAGATCATTGGAAACCATATAATGTGAACCTCCCAACAAGTCTAACATGTCCCATGAACAAAAGGACTAGGTAGCATAGGAACACCCCATGAGTGCACCCCCCCCCCAATAGTGGACAAGGCATACCACTTCACATTATATCTAAGTACCCATGGTTTCCCATGTTCTCTATTTTACAAACCAATTTATAAAACTATATAATAAAAAACATTCTTTGATAACCATTTTAGAAACCCATTCCACAATGCATTGAAAACCATTTCTATATACCAAACTAGGGGAAGAACATATTTTATCAAAAATTAATTTATACAAAAACAAATAAAATCAATAAATCATTAAAATTAATTTATAAAAAAATCAATCCAAATCTGTAGCAATGTAGTTTACCCATACAGGCTTGAGATGGAATCAACTTCCTTAAAACCCAGGTCGCACATGCCCACAACAGGATCAACCGAAAATAAGAATAGAATAATAGTAGAAGAGGACCTAGATTCAATCTAAACATATTATAATTTATTTTATTTAGAAAAATGTTCAGGGAAGAGTAATAAATAACCATACCTCAAGAACAAAAACCCACCACACCAGAACCATAAAACGATCAGCACTCAGACAGATTTAGAAGAAAACAAGAAGAAACATTATCTCAGATAAATCGATCTGATAACACAACACAATGATGCTATTGTTATCAAAATCCCTGAAGAAGACTAATAAAGGACTACTCACTTGATGAGATCCCACACTCATCCCTAATGATCAAATGCTGAATAAATCGGTCTATAAGGAATGAAGGTTCCCATAATCACTAAATAATACTTCTAGGTTGATAGGAACGAGGGTTGGGGAATAATTAAATAATAATCAGTCATCCAACACCCTAAAATTATTACTCATGATGATTACATGGTTTTTAATCACTTTACATGTCATGTAAACCATAGGGCCCACATATGTCGAAAAAACACATTTCTTTTTTTAATAAAAACCCATTTTTTAACATTATATAGCATGTAATGTTTACATGGTGTGTAGTCTTTCATGTTGTGTACTCATCTCATGACATGAGCTTGGTGATAAAATATATGATTCGTAAACCAGTTACACAATGTTTAATCTCCCAACAAACTGAAGAATGCTAGATTCTAACACAAAAACCCAAACCTCCTCAAGCATTCTACAAACATGGGAAGAACCCCACTAATCTTATATATGTTTATAACTAGACTCAATTAATTGAAACAAACATGAATACTTTAATGTTAGGTTACTTCCCTAAGAAAATATCTTTATCCTTGGGATTCCCAACATGGACCCAATTAAGGAGGAAAATAAGTAGAGATAAGGGAATTACCTGAATGTGGGTAACAGAGTGTTACAAAATCTCCACCATAAGACCTTCCACCTCCAGGAATTCAATAGGAGGAATGAAGTCATTTTAAGATGTGATTCCATTTCTTCCTCATCAATAACTCGAGTCTCATGAAAATATAATTCTATTTTCCATAACACTTTTATAGAAAAAAAAATTCCGATGCAACACTTTCACTTAATAGTCAACAGTCTCTATTGGCATCTCCACAATAGAAACATCTAGATCTAACTAAATATATTATAGACTCTGAATGTGGGAGTGATTAGGATGGTATTTTCTAAGCTAAAATATGTGGAAAAAACATGAATATCTATTAACTTAACATGAAATTCCAACTGATAAGTAACATACCCAAGATACTTAGTGATCTCAAAAAGTCCAATATATCTCGGAACCAAAATTACATATTTTTTAAGCCAATGGTGACCCAACTATGGAGAAAATTTCAATAAAACCCATTCACCTATGGAAAACTCAAAAAGATGATATCATTGATCCAGATAATATATAACATCTCATATTTTCAATGTACTATTTTAAATATCATATGGATTAATTTCGAGACCATGAGTTGAGACGACATGTTACTCTGAGGCCTGGGGTTCCCGAAAGAACTATTTAAAAAATATTAAAATATTTAATAGAATATGCGCATGGTTTTCTTGAAAAAGTGGAATAACACTTAAAAGAGTGCATGGATCTGAAACCAATGGGAATTATCGAGTTTTTAAAAGAGTATTTACTTTAGTCAGACATAGAATTTGTTCATGCGGGTTGTTTTTTGAAATATTTGTCACTGCTGTAAAATGATTAAATTAATTTTATAAAAAAATATTATAATTTATTGTCTTGATGTAGTGACATATTCTCTTTAAAATTATACTTATGTAATAATTTCAGGGTGGTCCACATAACCATGGAATTTCTGGAGGATCATTGGAGGATAGCATTCCTGGTGGACAATGATAGATCGAGGATTGATGATCGACACACATCAATTTTGAAGGATCACACCAACGAACGCAACATAGCTTCTTTCGTCAATAGTGACAGGTCCAAATCATGTTTAGGCATGTGTTTTAGTTTTTTTATACCTTGTTCATTATTTCAATGATGAACACAAATCAATCAACAAATGGATTGATTTTTAGTTCAATCATTTTGTGGGAAGGGTTTTATTCCATGCGATTTATTTGATATGGTTTTCTAACCCAAATCCCACATTCTTGATCATTTGACAAGAATGCATGTCCAATAATGATAAAACATTAATATTATTTTTTATCCTTCCATTCTCACGTTCTTCACTAGTTAGATCTCAGTGGTCTCTGATCGACGTTTTCCAGAGTTTCCGAACTTGATTGAACCCCCAGATTGAGGACAAATGACAATTGAGTCTAGATTAATGTAGAACGGGACCCAAGGAACTGGGATAAAAAATATTTTATATTTTCAATAATCAAAGAGGCACGGTGGTCTATTGAAGGGACCATTGGTGCATAACAGTGGTGTTGGTGGCCGCTGACAGTGCATGGAAGTGTTTTTCATGTTGGCGGTGGAGTCGCATGCAGTCGCAATATAGGTGGTCACGGTGGAGACCACGTGGGAGTTTCAATAGTGGATGTGAGAGTAGTTGTGGATGTGGAGTGGATAAGTTCAAGATGGTGGGTCAGGTTGGATCAGTGAGATAGTTTGGTCTGGTTGGTTGGGTTGGGTCAAGATCGTATCCGGGGAAACTAGGGTGAAGCCTCGTTGCGGTTTATTTTGGTGTTGTGACAGCTCGAGCATCTATGATTGCGTCAACTATGTGGACAGTCCATAGGCAATAACCCATAATGGTTGACTAAGCGGTCGGTTGGCATGGTAAGAGGACTAATTGTGGGAGATCTGTTTGTGGTCCTCGATAGGCCTACATGAAGCTTCATACAACGATTAAAAACTATTAAATAGATCAATTAAATAGATTTCGGTCACTTGTAGCATGAACATGATTTTAATACATTCAACTCATGAACAATGTAGGGTACCTTCTTTAGAGTTCAGGCTCTTATTTTTCCTTGTTTGGACTTTTATAGGTTCGGTGGATTCCCTTTTTCCTTTCCTCGAGGGTACAATGAAACATTACATACAAATCATTATATGGTAATCCCCTCTATAGGGTGAGTCTCAGATAGATTTTTGGTGTCCCTCTATGATACTGGAGTGTTATCCTCTATCATCACTAGTAGAGTTTGTGGAATCGGCATTACCTCCTTGTGTAAGAATTTGATCCTCCATCAAGTGGGCCTCATTGGCAAGGTTTATGGAATCATTATAATATGATCCTTTAAATAGAAGGTTGATCTAGATTGGGTTTTTTGTGTCCCCCAACAGTTATGGGTGTGACCTACTCTCTATGTATCATAGTCTTCTCAAACCAATACGTTCCCTTTGGGTGTGGACCAAATGAGTTATACCTCTTCATTGAGTAACTCTGATGATAACATGGATCATGGAGTGATTTCCCCAGGAATGAGCATTTCTGCAAGCAGAATCCCAAGGCTAGTAGATGTCTATGACTGCCTAATTGAGTGGTGTATTTCCTGAGAATATCTAGGTTATTTTTGTACTTCTTGTATCTATGACACATTTTTACCTCTTATATTGAGCTAACTATACATGGTTATTTGTGTTTCTTATTTTAGGGGTCTCCTAGTGAGTATTGTTATACTCACCCCTACATGTTATTTTCCCACACAAGTTAGGTCTTGCACAGATGAAGGTCTTTCAATAGTGTCCTATGAGGACCAGTAGTGGGAGGAGAATAGTTAGAGCTGGCCAGACTGAGGTGTTTATTAGGAGCATACCTTTGACATAGTCCTCTCCTTTGGAGCAGGTTGGACTCTATACAATTTTATTTTTAATTCTTATAGACTATTTGTGGTAGTACTATATTTATCCCTATTTAATTTCTATTGTACTCGGGTTGTGGGATCTTAGTTGTATGAATGCATTCTATCAGTTCTTCTACATTTTATCATTTTATGGCTTGGATATGTGTTCATGTGTACAAATACTTTTGTCTAATGCCACCCATTTATGGGAAATTCCTACTTGGTTCTAGTCATCAGCCTCTAACCTATTGTAGGAGAGCATGGGTTAGTCACCGCACAGGACCCTCAAGGATGTTTCATGATAGAGTGGTATTAGAGATGATTGATTTTACTTTAGGACCAAGAGTCTTTGAAGTTGATTTGGGGAAATAGTGCTAAGTATTTTGAGTTTGGATTTTAGGTTGGGGACTACATTGTTAGTGTGGTGACCAACATATCCATACACTAAAACACTGAACGCATAATTTTTGACTTGGTTTGTTAAAACACAAGTAGTGGGGGGAAACAATGGTACATGAATCATATTTGAATGGTTGTGTTTTATATGTCCTTATTTAGTCAACTCCCCATATATAATATATTGACCATGACACATCTTTTCTTATTTTAGGATGCCTCTATATAGACAAAAAAATATGATTCTATTGTGTGATCACAATGACTATCTTTATAGTTATTAGGCATCAAACCAGGCACCTGTACTAGACATTTCACTTCTGGGTGGTTTACCACATATAGCACCACCCATTGGGAAGAAAATACTACCATATCTACTAGATGAGGATGAATGTAGGATGAGTTTGTTGCATGAGTTTCAAAAGCAGCAACATTCCAATTTATAGGCTGAAAGATATCCCCAAATGGGTGAGGATTTCTTAGAGGTAGTCACCCATGTTATCCGCCTTGTGAGGACACCTTCCAGCCATATGGAAGTCCATTCCATGATCCTTCTTCAAGTCTATAATGCGAAATAGTAGAGCTCAGTGACTTATTCAAATGATGAGACATCTCTCTTATAGATAGAATTGGAGTGTCTCTTTAGAGAGGAGTTCTATCTGGCCACATTGCGATCATTACACATACAAGAGCTCATGTATCTGCAATAGGGTAGTATGACCATGGATTATTATTTAGCAAAGTTCACTGATCATCATGCTATTATTTGGATATGGTATGATACTAGTTATTTAGTGCCTGGACATTTGAGAAGGGATTACAATGGGACATCAAGGTGTTATTGGTATCTCATAGAATTTCTACCAATGCAAGGGTACTCGAGAAAACCTTGTTAGTGGAATATTTTATGGTAGAGAAGAAACCAGTCATGAGAGCTATAAGTAGGTATCTGGTAGCTGAAACCTTGACATTAGTTACCCAAAAACAATCACAGGGATCCAGGAAAGTCAGGCACTTTAGTATTCTATCTCAGGACTCAGGGTCAGCAGTAGAGAGCTCTTAGGGAAGCTCCAATTATCCAAGGGATAGAAAACGTTTATCTTGTGATGGTCATTGACATCTGGAATGAGTTTTCTCGACCCATCATATAATGGGTTGAGAGATGTTTGAGGGACCACCTATATAGATACAGAGATAGTGGCGGGGTGGTTCATAGGGTGGCGGATGGGGAAGAGGGGCTAGAAGGGTAGTAGGATGTGGTTATAGGTTCAACCTATTACCATCACCACCACCAAGTGATCTACACTAGTCTTAGGGAGCTGGTGGACAAGGATGTGTCTATCTACATGCTGAGGTAGATTATGACCCCAAGACACCAAGGAAGATATGAGGTATGATCAGTGTATTTTCTACCTTAGTTACAGTATTGATAAAAATAGATTCTAGTCATTCTTTTCATTCCACAAGTCATGTTCAAGACTATGATATTTCAGTTAAACTATTGAATCAACCCTTACACTTGGACACTTGTACTTGAGGAGACTCAATAATCACACACTAGTGTCAAAAGTGTGACATGACTCTTAGAGGTGAGAGTTTTGATTAATATATCTTGGTAGAAGAATCAAGGCCTTACAATATCATTCTTGGTATAGACTTGTTATCCATAGTTCATTCTAAGATTGACTATTTTAGGAGATGTGTGTGGAGTTTCCATAGTGATAGAACTAATTTTTCCTTTATCAGTGAAAATGAAATCCAGGCAGTGCAGGATAGACTCACAAATAGGAGGGTTCATCTGATTACTCATTAATTGGCTAGACTTACCTTTGGTTCATTGGATGATATGATTCCTTAGTTTCCAAAAGTGATTTCAGAGTATGAGTAAATCTTTCAAGAAGATGTTCTATGTTTACCACCCCACAATGAGATGTACTTCTGCATTGATCTACACCCTCAGATGGAACCTATATCTACACCTTCGTCTCTAATGGCTCTCATAGACCTTTATGAGCTTAGGTCCACGTTGGAGGACAATCAGAATGAGTGCTTTGTGGGACCTAGTTTTTCACCCTGGGCATCCCCGGTATTATTTTCCATGAAGGAATACATGATCATGTGGTTATGTGTGGATTTATGTTGCTTAAATCAGGTGATTATGAAGAAACATAATCCAATACCAAGGATCTATGACCTCTTTGATTAGTAGAATGGATATAACTGGTTCTTGATGGTTGACCTTAGATCTAGCTATCACTAGCTATGAGTATGGGATGAGGATATACTGAAGACGGCTTCCATATTCCAGTATGGTCACTATTTGTATTTGGTTGTGGAGTTTGCAGTAATGAATTCCCCAGTAGTATTCATGGGAATCAAGAATTGGATCTTTCTTCCTTACATAGACCTATTCATGGTGGTCCTTGTCAAGGATATCCTAGTTTATTCAGTGTTTGAGGATGAGCATGCAAGTCATCTAAGGATGGTCCTGGACACACTCTAAGAGAACTTACTATATGAGCCGCTCTCAAGGTTTCAGTTATCGATTTGAGAGGACCATATGTGGTGACATTCCATCTTAGAGTCCAGAGTTGTAGTGGATCTAGATAAGGTTGAGGTAGTTCATTCTTTAGATCCACCAAAGAGTGATACTGAGGTACAGAGTTTCCTTGGACTAGTAGGGTACTACCAAAGGTTTGTATCAGATTTATCCAAAGTGGCATCACCCTTGACCTCTTTGACTCAATAGGGGAATACATTTGTGTGGATAGAAATGTGATAGTATTTCTTTTAAGATCTAATTAAATGGTTGATGAGCACTCCCTTATTGAGGTTACTATAGGAAGGTGTCGAGTATGTGGTGATCATCAATGCATTAGGTATAAGTCATGATTGTGTCCTGATGTAGAGGCAAGTAGTTATTGCTTATGATTCATGCCAGTTGAGACCACATGATTAGAACTATGTGACCCATAACCTTGAGTTAGCAGTGGTAGTATTTTCATTGAATATGTAAAAAAACTACTTGTTGGGAGATTGGTTTGTCGTCTACTCTGGTCACAAGAGTATCAAGTATATCTTATCATAGTAAGATCTGAAGTTGAGATAGAGGTGACGGTTATAATTCTTCTAGGACTATGACTTAGATATTTTCTATACTTGTATGAAGGGGAATGTGGTGGATAATTGTCTTAGTAAGAGATCTAGTTTGCATTTTCGGATTGAGGCATTAGAGTTTCTTCCCACATTACAGTTATCCATTTGTGGATGGGGATGGATCATCTTATCTCCAATCAATGGTTGTCACCCCTCCACTGTAACAGTGGGTCAAGGATACGGAGCTTAGGGATATTGACTACGAGACACTAAATGCTTAGATATACATTGGGCATTGTTCTGATGGATATTCAAATGGTGGGAATCATGTCATTATTTTTAGAGGATGCATAGGGGTACCCGTGACATTGCAGGAGGAGGTTTTGAATGAGTTTCATACATCCCCTTCAGTGGTGCATCCATGTGTGGTGAAGATAAACCAAGATCTATGATGTTAGTTTTTGTGCCCAGGGATAAAGAAAATAGTTTCATACTTTATTTCTTTCTTCCTTTCATTCTATCAAGTAAAGTATGAACCTAAGGTTCCAGTGGGTTTATCTCAACCCCTTGAGGTTCCAGAATAGAACTGGGATAGGATATCGATGTACTTAATGATGGGTTTACCATGTAAATTCATGGGAACAATTCCATCTAGGTAACCACTGATCGACTCAACAAGTAATCCCACTTCCTATATATCCAATAGAAAAATTCAGTAGTGATCTTAGGACACCTCTATGTGTAGGTGATAGTTTGACTCCCTGGAGTTCCATTAATTTTTTTTTTATCGTGATGCTTTCTTTAAATATCAATTCTGGAAGGGATAGTAGGAGGTGTTTGGGACTCATCTATGCTTTAGCACAACATTTCACCCACAAAATGATGTTCAGGATAAGTGAACCATTTAGGTTCTAGAATAAATGTTTGTAGGATTACATTTTAGACTTTGTCCATAGTTTGGAGGATCACCTACCACTGGTGGAGTTTTCTTACAACAACTACTACCATTCCACCATTAGTAATGAACAATTAAAGGATTTGTATTGGTGACCCTGCAGTTCACCACTCTGCTAGATTGAACTATGAGAGTTAGCACTCAATGAACCATAGTTGGTGTGAGCTATGAAAAAGAAGGTTCAGTTCATCCAAAAGTGGATAAAGACTGCACAGAGAAATCAGAAAGTCTTATACTGACAACCTATAGAGGCCTTTGGATTTCTAGGAATGAGACCATGTGTTCCTTCTGGATTCACCTAACTAGGGATTCTAATGATTTGTTCAGGGTAGAAAGCTATATCTGAGGTTCATCAGCCGTTTCCAAACACTACATAGAGTTACTGAGGTGGAATACCACTTATCTTTACCTCAGTAGTTATATTAGGTACCCGACATCTTCCACATGTCATAGTTGAGGAGGTGTGTGCATGACCAATCTCACATTATTGGTTGTGGTGAGCTAAGCATTGAGGATGATGCATCCTTTGCTGAGTACCTAGTGGATATTAAGGATTAGTTGTAGAGGATCCTTTATGGGGATGGATTCCATTAGCGTGTGTCTAGGGGAAGCCTGGAAATCTCCAAGAGAGCATATGGGAGTGAGAGGCTTAGATTCTTGTTCAGTACCCTCATTTGTTTGAGTAGCCCTTGTTTTAGCTTTTTAGAGGATGTAAAGCCCCATGGTTGGTATAATATAACATCAAATATTTTCTATGTATTATTTTTAAATATTATATGGATTTATTTCAAGACCAAATGTTGAGACCGCGTGTGATTTTGAGGCCAGGGGTTCTCAGAACAAATGTTTGAAAAATATTAAATAATTTAATAACACATGAACAAAATTTTCCTAGAAAAGTGTAATAAATCATAAAATAGATCCCATGCTAGAAATATGAGGGAAACATTGAGTTTATAATAACACCTTTTCCTTAGGATCAACATAACATTGGTCGGTGCGGGTCGTTTGTGGAAAATTTGTCTTGGGCTAAAATGAATTAAATAATTTTATAAAAAATTATTTTAATTTTTTGTATATACATATTGAATTGTATTCTTTAAAAGTATACTAATTTTATAATTCATGTGTTAGCCACATAACCCATGAACTACTATAGGATCATTGGAGGAGATAATTCTTGGCGGATGAAGATGGATCAATGATTGACGATTAACAAACATCGACTTCGAAGGATCTCACCAATGAACACAAAACCACTTCATTATTCAACATCGATTTATCCAGATTGAGGTAAGGTGTTTGTTGTGGTCTTTTCATTCCTCGTTCTTAATTTCTATTATGAACATAAATCAATCGATGAACAATTATATTTTTAGATCAATTGTTGTGTGGGAAGGGTTTTATTCCAAGAGATTTATTTTATATGGTTTTCTATCCCAAATCCCTTGTTCTTGATCGTTGGACAAGAATGATTATAAAATGATGGTAAACCTTTTTTTTTGTTCCTTTTTCCCTCCATCCTCACATTCTGTCTCTTTTGGATCCACGTGGTCCTAGCTCATTGTTGTTAGGTGGTTCCAAACATGACCAGACCCTCAGATTGATGAAAATCGACTACTATGGATGGATTAGTCTAGATTGGGACCTGAGGATCTTGAATCTATGTTCATTTTGATTTTTGGGAATCAGAGGAGGGGAGGTGGTCCGCAGAAGAGACCAATGGTGCATGGAAGCGATGACTGTGCCCGACGGTGCATGGTGGTGGCTCATGTGCTGGCGGCGAAGCCACATATAGCCATAGAGGAGGTGGATGTGGTGGTGACCGAACAACAGTGGCGAGATGGATGTGATATTGGAGAAGGATGCTACGATGTTTGAGTCCTTATTGTTTTCTGGGTCGGATTGATTGGTTGGGTCGAGCTGTTGGGTCAGGTCAGATGAGATGGACCCTGTTCAAATCCGTGCAACCGAGCTGGAGCCCCGCTGCAGTTGAACTTGGTGGTCTACCGTGGTGTAGTGGTAGCTCAACATATTATGGGAACATTGACTGCATGGTTGTTCTGTGGGTGGAGATCATGAGAGTAGGTTTGCGGGCCCTAGAAGGCATGCGGGGAGCTTCGTTCCAATGGCCATGACTCTTATATAGAGCATCCAAACAATGTGTTGTTAGCGGTAGCATGACCCTGATTTTAGTATGGTCGACTCAAGACCAATATTGGTTACCTTATTCAGATTTGAGCCCCTAATTTTTCATATTTTGGAAAAGTATAGGTTTTTTTCATTCCCTTGGTCCTTTCCTTGAGGGTACATTGCTTCCTTACATCCACATCACTGGATTGTGATCCCCTATAGAGGCTGACTCTTACATAGAGTAGTGGTGTCCCTCTGCGAGACTGGGGTGCGATCCTCTATCATCACTAGTGGAGTTTCCGGAATTAGGGTTACCTCCTTGAGTAGGGTTTTTATCCTCCATCTAGTTGGATGCATTGGTAGGGTTTGTGGAATCATTGGTATATGGTCTCCTACGTAGCGGGTTGATCCAGATTGGGTTTGAGGTGTCCCCCGATGGTTCTAGGAATGACCCCCTCTCTATGTATCATAGTCTTCTCATACCTAAACATTCTATTTGGGTGTTATCAAATGAGCTAGACCTCTTCTTTGAGTGTATTCGATGATAACATAGCTCGTGGAGTGAGTTATCCAAAAATAATCAATACTTCGAGCAAAATCATGTGGCTCGAAGTTGGTTATGACTGTTCGATGGCGTGGTGTCTTTCTTTATTATATCTAGGTTCTTTTTTGTACTACATGTATTAGTGATACATTATTACATCTTCTATTGAGCATAATATACTTGTTGATTCGTGTTTTGTGTTTTTAGGGTGTCCTACTGAGTATTATTATACTCACCACTATATGGTCTTTGTCTGCACGTGTTGTGTCTTGTGAAGATGGTGACCCATTTCACTATGTCCTAGGAGGACCAAGAGCAGGTGGATCATAGATAGAGCTGGGAAGATGGAGGATTTTACTAGGATAATACCTTTGAAGTAGTCCTCTCCCTTTGATAAGGTAGGAAAATTTACAGTTTTAGTTGGACTTGTGTATAGAATCTTTGGGGTGGGCTTGTATTTGGCCCTATTTACTTCATGTTGTACTCTGGTTGTGGGATCTTAATTGTATACAAGAATTCTATCTTTTGTTCTAAATTTTAGAATTTTCTTGGCTTGAAGATGTGTGTGTGTGTGTAGAGGAACTTTAGCCTAATTCCTCCGATTTTTTGTAAATGCCTACTCAGTGCTAATAAACATCCCCTGGCCTATTGAAGGAGGTCTTGGGGTAGTCATGGAATGAGCCCATCTATGATGGTCCATGACATAATATTTATATCGACTCTAAACTATAACCATGCAATGACATATATATTGCATCCTTATTGACAAACCCTAAATGAAGCTTGGTCCCAGTAAAGAAGCTCCACCCACCTCTACTCAATAAAGAAGGGACCTACCCGAATGACTAGAAAGAGACTCTAAAGGCTCCATTCTGAATGTCTAGTGATAACAATTGTTATAACCAAACTAAACTAGTCCCAAATGGTTATCCCAAGATCCACCATAATCCAAACCCAAGTACAGATCATATCCTCTAGGATATGAATAGCATTCCATGTCTGTCCATTTTTCTATGGATGATAAGATATACTAAATCTAACCTGAGTCCCTATCACCTTATAGAGACTCCCCTAGGTCCTTGAAGGAAACCTATTGTCCTTATCTGAAATAATGGAAGAATGAACCTCATGTTACCTCACAATCTCTTGAACATAAAACATACTCATATCTTCAATATTAGTGGTGTCCCTGATCAAAACGATAAGAGTCAACTTTTTCAATAGACAATCACAACCTAGATAAAATTCCTCCCTCAAGGAGTCTATGGTAATCCAACAACAAAATCCATGGATTTATCATCCCATTTCCAAACTGGCACTGAATGAGGCTGGAGAAAACTGTAATATTTCAAATTCTCTACTATTATTTATTGAAAGTTGTAATAGTGGGATACATAATCATCATGTCATGCTTCATACCCAACCACCAGAATCACCATCTCATGTCATAATACATCTTTATAGTTCCTAGATGAATTTCCTGAAATAACTATGACAATAAAAAAAATCTCCTCATAAATTATCAGACAAAAAACCTGTAACGCCCCAACCCCAGGATCCTTGAGCTTGTGCATTATTTTAATAAATTTGCTTGATTATAAAGAATTAAATTTCAATGGACCGATTTGTTTAGTGGTCTGAGAAAATATTTTTCATTCATCATACATTAAAATTCAAAACATAAAATACAACATAGATAAGACTTTGAGAATGAAATTATTCTACTAGTTTAACCCTATATATCAGTCATAATAAATTTTATGGAATCCTGGGAAAATAAAACATAAGAAAGGGGTGATCTCAGATGCTTATTAAGGGTAAGAATAAAATATAATATATTGTAAATAAATAATCATAAACCTTAAGGAAAAATATATAAATGAAACACAATCCCTTTAAACATAATATTGATTAAAATATAGAAAAAATAAATAATACCATATCAAATAACCATAACTATGGATATTCTACTGTTTTAATAATCAAATTTAATATTTACAAATAATATCATAATGAAGTAAATTCATAATGCTTGATGTCTCCACTATCAAGATATATCCTCAAGATAGCTACTGTCAAGATCTTTCTTCATGACAGTTTAAGTCTATGGGTGGAAACCTGTCTGATTTGTGTCAAGATCCATCCTCCTAACATAATAACAACGATCATGATCTATCCTCATTATATTTTAAGTATGTTGGTATAAACTTGTCTAATTTTTGTCAAGATCTATCCTCTTGACAGTTTAAAACTTCTTAGAAACAAATGTGAAGGGTTTTTCACCAACTAATTTCATATCATGAGATCTAATGGTCCATTAAGGGGCTATAGCAAGCCCCTCACATCACTTATTAAGACCAATAAATTCCGCACATTAAAATGTTGAAACATAATCAGCATAATCATTCGTATTTAAAACTAGTAAAAAAATATGGATACTTTAAACATAAACCAGGAATGCTATCTAAATAGAACATCCACAATAAAATTGATCATAAACCATTAAATAAAATATGGAAAATGATATCATAAGAGATCAACCTAAATTAATCATAAGACCCACCAAAGGATGTTTTCATAGATGAAAATACACTATTAAATCACTAAAAATATTTTGAGACAAATTCCCCTCTGTGTTTAAAATCATTTATTGAAATTGTACACAATTATAAAATAAGACATTTAGAATGAGATTTTTGAATCAAAGTTCCCCATATCACATTGAAACTTTTGAAGAGAATTAACATTTAAAATAATTCATGTCCATATAAATAAATCATTATAACATTTTGAATACATAGACATTAATGAGAATGATTTTATATGGATAAATCTTTAAAAAAATTAAAACAATGTTTTAGTTAAAGAGTCCCCTACATAAAAATTTAAAAAGATTACTTTTTGAAAACATTTGGGTGAACTTCAAAATAGAAAAAAAATTTCCCTTATAATACTTTTATTTCAATATAAGTATTAATGAAAAATAATATCAGGAATACTACAACGTATAAAGGATTAATTCTTTAAACATTTAAAGCATCTCATAATTCATTGAACATTTAAATCACAAGTCCGAAATCATAAAATGAATCTTCAAATACCATGAAGAAAAATTTATTCATGATATAAAAAATAATAGGGGCAGTACATACACCATGCACAAGAAATAAGTGGTTAACATGGCTTATATCTCACGAAAAATTAAATGTGAGGTGGAATTACTTACCTTGTACTTTACCTTAGTGGAGGGTTTGTTATCCTACTATATAATGGTTAATGTATGTTACAAAATTTTAACATAACCATATATATATTTATGATATCATATATGACCCTTTTTTATTGTTTAGTTAATAATATTTCAGTATTACCATTGTTTTGGGTGTTAAACGCTTCATTTGCCCATGCATGCTTTGTTGTGTAAGTCGTGTTTATTATGCATAGGATATTTTTTTTTCATATAAATAATTATATTATATTAATAATTAATATATATACTCATGAAATTAAGTTTTTAGTCATTCTCAAATGGTTAACATGGGGGAAAAATCTCACCACATCATGGGGATGGTAGGTTTTATATACTCATCGGTGACAATGACATTAAATTGATGGTTAAATGGTATGTAATTTGATGGTATATTAATTATAAAGAATAATTATCATGTTATATTTATTATTTAAATTTATTATTTTAACATGGAAACAACATGGAAAAATATTTAGAAGAAGAAAATAACATCGAAAGTGGTGATAAAACAATTACCTTTTTCAGGTATCTACTTTGGAATTTTAAAAAACACTCCTTATGTTGGCTTTCTACACAAAGTGTGGTATTTAGAATGAATTGAGGGAAGTTGGTAGTAGAACTGGGTTGGGTTTGGCCAAGACAAAGGGCTTTCAAGGTGTGAAATAAAGATATGGATATGTTTCCTTTTATAAAAGAGGTGAGGGGAACTTTTGGAAGATCTTAACATATTAATTTATTATAAATAAATATTCAGTTTCTAATAGCTCCAAACTGGTTTATTTCGAGGATGAGATGAGTATGGGTCTAAATCCTTTTAACAAATAGTTTTTATACATGTTTATGTCATAAACACAACCTTATCCTTTTATATTTAACCCTTAAATAAATAGTTTCACTCTTACCATGTCTTCTTGTATTTTTACAGTACATGGTTAATATATTTACTATAAAATTAAAAGCAAACCTAAAGTGGATCATTTATAAAAATTATAACACTATTCAAGTTATTTTACCTAATATTATATTTTTATGACTTTAATATCATTTAATAGAATGGTATTTATTTTAAAATATCATTTATGTCAACTATTACACTATTTAATAATTTATTTTTGTTAAAGTCATACCAACATGATTATTTTAAAAACAATGCATTAACACAATAATAAAATGTCATATTAATACATAAAACTCATCTATTGAATCAAATATTTGAAATAATATTTATTTTAATATTTTTAATATCAATTATCTGATTCTTTTATTAATAACTCTATTATTACATCATCATTTTGTCACAAGTAAATTTAATTATTTAAATACTAAAAATTAAAAATAAATAACCATGATTTATGAAATCCTATTATATTACTAATAACTACTTATAGTCTAATATATCACTTATATGTCCCCATATTAGAAAAATGGTAATAAGAGTCATGTTTATGTTATTTTTACCTTTACATAAAATTAAATGTTATAAATGTCATAATCACAACCAAGTGGCTTACAAAGGCCAAGATGTCTACCCAAGGGTTATCGTGGTCCTGAATGACTCATCCAATAAGGTTATTACAAGTTTTAGGGTAATTTTATATTCATATTTTATTATTTTTATCTTTAATTACCAATTTAACTTTAATCATGGTAAATAAAATTTAAAAGTTACTACTCAAAAAAAATTGATCCTATTAGACCACATTTTTACCCCGATTACAACCATTTATGTCAAATTTTAAAATTTTGATTCACTAAATTTGTAAAATTACGGTTATTGCTAATATGAACATGTGTCTAGAGGGTGTGTAAAAAGACATGAAAAATATTCAAGGAATTTTTATATTTAATTATATTATAAAAATGATCCCAATTACCTAAATTGGGAAAATATACGTATTATTTATCTATTATGATGTTAAAAAAATTAAATTAAAATAAATATTTAAAAGAAAAGTCATTTTTAAAAAAAATAATGCAGTGTTTTTCATTATTCATCAAAAATTGAATCTTTTTAAAAAATTACCAAAATTTCACCCTAAGCTAATTTTGGATATTTTGAATTAAAAAATGAAGACAATTTTCCCAAATTCAATATTTAGTAGTGTCTAAATTTTTTGTTATTATTTTTCATACAAATAACAAAAAAATTAGTTCCTTTATGAAAATAGTATTTCAAAATATATTACTATTTTTCCCAAACTTATATATTTCATTATAAATATATTTTATTTATATGAAAAAATTATAAATATATTTTATTTTTATGAAAAAATTATAAATAACAATTTAAAATTATTTATTACTATTTATATTACAATATTTAATAGATAAGTTATAAATATATTATTTAAATAATATAATACTGAAGTGTTGTTCTACAGAAACTCAATCTTTTATGTAACACAAGCTAAGTCAGTCTTGCATGAAACACAAGTTATTAATGATACCATACCATGAAATATTGGCGGGTTACATTCTCCCCTCTTTCAATAAATTACATCCTCGCAATTTAAACTCGGAATCAAAATCAATGGGTTGGAATTTTCAAAATATCTTGATTGAAATCCCACATTATAAATGGATTAATGAGACCTCCATTTTAAAATAAAGAAATGGATGTATGAAGGTCACCCGAGATAACACATACTAGGGTTCCACGTAGGAAAATATAGACATGAAATGAAAATTTAATCCTCATGTTCTGATGGATAGTTATATAGAATATGATGAGGATAATGTTAATAATCACAAAGTTATAAATCTGTGATAATCTAATGAACCATTTGATTAACTATGATTGAATTTATGGTTTCAAGATCATTTTCCTAGAGTTGAAGAGTAATTTTAATATTCATAAAAACCCTAATTGATTTATTTCCATGTCATAAGCTTAATCTCATTCTTTAGTTATGATCTAATCTATTTTCACTTCATCTCTTACACGTGGAAATGAATGTTTAAAATGTATTTTTCATGCCTGGAGCACTTTTGATATAAGGCCCAAAAGTATTTCCTTAATCCTATAAATATTTAATTAAATGAAAAAGGTCACCCAAAGTATCAAATAAATCATTATTTAATAAAAAATAATAATATATAGTGTTAAACTTACTCTATTAAAACCTTAAGACTGGAGCAAAATACTTCTATCCAGATTCACTATCTGAAAAGTCTCTAAAATTAAAAAATCAATATTAACATTTGATTCCCCAAACAATTTAATGTTTATCTTATTTTCAATCACCAAATATTTGATCACCTGTAAATACTTAATGTAAACTCTTGTGCTTCCATATCCTTAATGAATAATCACTTTAGTACAATCCTTATATATCTCATGAATATTATAGCCATGTAACCATTGATTTAATAATTATTGAATCAAAGTAAAAAATAACCTTAATAATTACACATCACTTTTAAACTATTAACTATTATTAAACATCTTATTCCATAATACCTCCATCATCTATTTTTTCTTTTTTAATCTTTTCATCATCAGTAGTATAACTATTGCATGTATAACCCTTTTGATTCTAACCATTGATCAAAAATCGAAGCACAAAGTGAGAAACACTAATCATAATGATATATTCATGGATAATAACTTATAGTAACTCTAAATGATTACAACTTCATCTCAAAACATAAGTCCATATAATTTATCTAGGTTATCCATTACCAAAACTAAAGGATGATATCCAATACTTAGACCTATCCTCAAAGTCATTCAAAGGGTTAGGTTTTATAATCTATGATTTATAAATATAATTTCCAAGGTAATTGCTAAACTATATTTGATACCAACTATAATTCCCCAACCCCAGGAGCCCAAATCCTATGCATTATTTTAATACATTTTCATGATTATAAGGAATTAAATCCTGAAGGACCGATCATTTTAGCATTCTTGGAAAATAGATTACATTCATCTTATATTACAATTCAAAACCAAAAATACCACATAGATAACCCTTTGAGAATTCAATTATTCCCCTATATTAATCCTAAATATCGGTCAGAATAAACTTCATGTAATCCTAGGAAAATAAAACATATGAAATGGGTGAGCTGAGATGTTCAGTAAGGGTAAGCATATAATACAAGATATTATGAGTAAATAATCATAAACCTTAAGGAAATATATATAACTAAAAAACAAGCCCTTTAAACATAATATTGATCTAAATATGAAGAAAATACCATATCAAATAAGCATAACCATGGATATTATTCTAGTCAAATAATCACAAGGAATATTCATAACAAATATCATAACGAGGGAAATGCCTAATGTTGGATGTATGAACTATCAAGATATATCCTTAATATAGATACTATCAAGATATATCCGCTTTAAAATTTAATTCTATGGGTAGATACCTATATGATTTGTGAAAATATATATCATCCTGACAAGGTAACCACTATCATGGTCTATCCTCCTGATAGTTTAAGTTTTTGGGTAAAAACTCGTCTGATATGTGTCAAGATCTATCCTCCCGACAATTTAAATCTACATAGAAACAAACATGAAGGGGTTTTTCAAAATAATTTCATCTCATCAAACCGTTTGATGCATCGGTAGGATATAGTGGTCCCCACCCATCATTTACTAAGACCAATACATTCCTCATATGAAAATGGTGAAACATAAACAACATAATCATTCTTATTAAATACAAGTATTTGAAATATGGATACTTTAACCATAAACCAAGAATGGTATCTCAATATCACATCCATAATAAAACTAATCATATAAAATTAAATAAAATATGGAAAATGATATCATAATAGATTAACCTCAATTAAGCTTATGATTTAACAAAGGTTGTTGTCATAGATGAAAATAATCTATTAAAATCACTAAAAATATTTTGAGACAAATTCCCATTTTTCTTTGAAATAATTTATTCAAAAGTCATGCACCTATAAAAGAATAAATTTAGAAATATATTTTTGAATCAAAGTGTCCCAATCCACTTTGAAATTTTTGAAAATAATTAACATTTAAAATCATTCATGTTTATATAAACAAATTATTAAAACATTTTTAAAACATTGACCTTAATGAGAAGGATTTTAAAAGGATAAATCTATAACCATTTAAAACAATGTTTTAGTAATAGAATACCCTATATAAAACATTTAAAAGATTAATTTTGGAAAACATTTTGATGAACTTAAAATAGATATAAAATGTCCTTTAAAATACTTTTATATCTATATAAATAGTAATGTAAAATAATATCAACAAAATTATAATGGAGGAAGGATTAATTATTTAAACATTCAAAGTGTATCATACCATATTCAAAATTTAAATCATAATTTTGATATCTTCAAAAGAAACTTAAAATACCATGAATATAAAATTATTCATGATATGAAATATAATAGGGGTAGTACATACACCACACATAAGAAATTGGTGGGGAACATTGATTATATCTCACGAAAATTAAAAGTGATAGGGAATTCCATTACCTTGTACATTCCATTAGTATTGGGTGTGTTATCCCCATGTATGATGGTTAAATTATGTTTCTAAGTTATACCATAACTATATACATTTTTAGGATATTGTATATGACCATCTTTTATCATTTAGTTAATAATATTTTAGTATTACCATTATTTCGGGTGTTAACTGCTTTATTTTCCAATGCATACTTTGTCATGTAAGTCATGTTTCTTATAAATAAGATATATTTTATTCATATACATAATGATATTAAGTTCATAAATATTATATTAACTCATCAAATAAATTTTATAGTCATTCATTAATTGTTAATGTGTGGAACGAATCTCCCCAGGTCGTGGAGACGATTGGCTGTATGTACGCACGAGCGACAGTATCATTCACTTGATGGTTAAATGGTATATAATTGGATGTTATAGTAATTATAAATAAAAATTATCATGTTGTATTCATTATTTAAATCCATTATACTGATCATTATATCCATCCAAATAATGTAGTGTTGAATAACAAACTACACCATGGCATGGAGGCGGTATGCCGTACGCACACACACATGGTGATATTGTAATTTGTAGGATGGATAGAATAAAGAATATGGTTGTAATATAATTAAAATAACATCTCAACATGTATAAGGTACTAGGGTTATTATTTTAGTATGTAAACAACATAAAAACAGCAATTAGAAGAATAAAATAACTTTGAAAGAGTTGATAAAACAATTACCTTTTCGGGTATCTTCTTTTGATTTGCACGAAATGACTCTATAGGTTGGCTTTGTGCCAAAATTGTGGTATCTATAATTATTTGAGGTAATTTTCAAGCATATGTAAGAAGTTTTAGACCATGAAAAGGGGATTTTAAGGTGTTAATTAAGGAGAATTAGAAGTGTCCTTTTATAAGAGAGGTGAGGGGAAGTTTTGGAAGATCTTAAAATATTAATTTATTATAATGTTATTTTCATTTTCTAATAGCTAAAAAGAGATTTATTTAAAAGATAAGATTCGTATGGGCCTAGATCCTCTCAACCAATGGGTTTTTGGCATGTTTAAATCATAAAATTAACCTTATAATTTTATATTAGACCCTTTGATAAATAGTTTAACTCGTACAAAGTCTTCTTTTATTTTTACACTAAATGGTTAGTATATTTACTATAAAATTCCAATAGAACCTAAAGTGGATCATTTATGAAAATTTTATCACTATCCCATTTATTTGGCCAAATATTTTATTTTTATAACTTTTATATCATTTAATAGAATAGTATTGATTTAAAAATCTCATTTATGTCAATATTAACACTATTTAATACTTGATTTTTGTTAAAGTCGTAACAAATTTTTAATTTTAAAAAATGATTTAATTCAATACTAACATGTCATATTCATCCAAAACATTCTTGGATGGAATCAAATATTTCAAATAATTTTTATTTTAATATTTATAATATCTTTTATTTGATTCTTTTATTAATACCACTATTATTGCATCATCACTGGGTAATAATTAAATTTAAATATTTAATTCATAAAAATTAAAAATAAATAACCATTATGTAGGAAGTATTTTTATCTTGTTAATAACTATTTATAGTCTACGATATCACTTATATAACCCCATATTAAAGTTGTTTTTTGTAATAAGAATCATGTTTACGATATTTTTACATTCACTTAAAATTAAATGTTATAAATGTATTAATCACAACCAAGTGGCTTCCAATGGCCAAAATTTATAACAGAGGATTTTCTTGGTCTCCCGTGACTCAGAAAATAAGTTTAGGACAAGTGTCAGGGTAATTTATGTTTTTATAATATTATTTTCTCATTTAATTACCCAAGTTATCTTTAAATTTGGTCAATAAAATTCAAAAGTTACTATTCACCAAAAAATATTTTGATCCTATTAGACCACATTTTTCACCATTATTACAACCATGTATGTCATATTTTTTAAATTCAACTCACATGAGTGGTAAAATTTTGTTTAATGATAATATGAAAATGTGGCTAGAAGATGGGTAAAAGGATATGAAAATGTTCAATGAATTTTTATATCTAATTATGTTAAAATAATGATCCCAATGACCAAAATTGGGTTAATATATTCATTATATATATATTTTCATTTAAATCAAATTTAAATTCAAATTATTATTTAAATGAAAAATTTGGTTTTTAAACAATAATGCAGTGTTTTTCACTATTCATCAAAAACTGAAACCTTTTAGAAAATTACCAAAATTCAACCCTAAGATAATTTTGATATTCCAATTTCAAAAATGAAGTCTATTTTACCAAATTAAATTTCTAGGAGTTTCTAAAATTAATATTATAATTTTTCCCAAAATGGAATAAAAAGTAGTTCCTTTATAAAAATAGTATTTCTAAACATATAACTATTTTTCTAAAACATATATATTTCATTGTAAATATGTTTTATTTATGTGAAAAAATTATAAATAACACTTAAAAAATATTTATTACTATTTTTATTACTAGATTTAATGGATAATTTATAGATATATCATTTAAATAATTACAATAATATAGTGTTTTTTTGTAGAAACTCAATCTTGCATGTAATTCTAGTCAAGTCAGTCTTTTGTGAAACACACGATATTGAAGATTAAATAACATGAAATATTGGGGTGTTATGAAAAATGATCCCTATAAATGAGAATACCATTTTAAGAGATATACCCACCTGAAATGGTCTCCCCACTATATAGGGTTTCTTGAATTCCTTTTAACATGTCATATTATTGTTGATTCTAAAGAATAGACTCAAAGAGGGATGATGATAACTGAACACTCTCAATACCCATACATGATACATCCTCATGAGAACCTAGATACAAATAAATAAAAATCCATATATGGTTTAACCCTTCCTTAAATTATTGAACAACCTACTATGGAACCTTCCTATATAGAGAACCTGCTATGACATTCCCCTTCCCTAGGGTGTAGGTGATATCGAATTTAAACCTCTAAAGATATTCCACCCACTAGCTCTTTCTCACATTGAATTCCATATGAGAAAATATATTGAACAATCTCTTATATTCATAAGATACTTTGAATATCTACCCAAAAATATAGTGTTTCCAACAATTAAGTGCATGCATAACTACAAAAAACTCTAAATCATGAATGGGTAATTCTACTCATGTTGTCAAAGATGATGAGATCCATAAGATACCACATGATCATCATGCATGATCACCAATCCGAAACCAGTGTTAGAAGCATTATATAAATCCACACACCCCTTATCGGGCTTAGGTAACATCAAAATAAGAGATGATGTCAAAATCGTTTTTAGATCATCAAAAGAAGACTGTCATTTTTCAACCCATATAAATTTTACACCTTTTTAGTAAGATCATTAAATTATGGTACCAGCTTTTAGAAATCCATTATGAACCATCGATAATATCTAGCATGTATAAGGAAGCTCTAAATCTCAAATACATTCTATGGTTCTTCCAAAGAAAAACCAACCTTCACCTTCTCAATATTAATAGATAATCTATGCTCAAAAATTAAATTCCCAAATAAATTCACTTCTTGGATCTGTAAATTGTATTTTTAAATCCTTCTATACAAAAGACCAATCCTATGGGTTTCTATAAATAAACCCAAATGGTGCTCATGCTTGCACTTAGATCTTGAATAAACCAAAATATCATCCATGAACAGTACAAAAAAAGTTTTCAGATACTGATGGAAAATTCAATTCATCAAATCCATAAAAATTTCAAGAGAATTGGTCAAACCAAATGGAATCAAAATATATTCATAATAGAACAACATACTCTTCAAAGTCTTATTATTTATATCAGACTCCCAAACACTGAACATATGATAACCCAACCGAAGATCAATCTCTAAAAATCAATTTCCCCCTTTAACTGATCAAAAAATCATCGACATGAGTAAAAGGGTACTTATTCTTAACTATTACATGGTTTAACTTTGGATAGACCTTGCACAGTTGGAGTGAACTATCTACTTACTAAGAAAAGGGCATTGGGGATTCCTAGTTTGAAATACTAGTGTGAATAAAACCCTTTTCCATCAGATTATCCATTTTAATCTTGAGATCTTACAGCTTGGATAGTTCCTTACGATATGGTGGTATCAAAAATAAATATGTACCTATAACTATGAATATCATAAACTATACCTCCATTCCTAGAGTAATCTTGGAGAAATAATCTAGTAAAACATCAAGAAAATCCCAAACAACAATGGGAAGATCAACAAAAGAAGAAATTTCATTAAGCTCAATTGTTATAGATAAAAACAAACTCCTGATCTTTGGGTGGGAAAGTCAAGCATGACTAGACCTCAGATCCCACTCTCCTGAAAACACCAATGATCTCCCATCGAAACTAATAAAAGGGACACTATAAGGATAAAAATTAACATTTTAATGATGAAAAACAATTCAATCCATCCTAATGATAATGTTGAAAAATATATAGATTGAATATAAGAAAATAGCAGACTAATTGAACCTTATCTATTGATAACACACAATATGGATACTAAAACCCATTATTTCTCATCTTCCCAAGAGGTGTCTCTAACTCCATAACAAAGGACATGGTCTACTTTGGAATTTTAAGAATATTAACAAATCATCTAAATATAAATGAGTGGGAAATTACAGTATAAAATAAATCAATCATTAGAGAAGATGGAATAATGATGGTACCACTTACTATCACTGGACCTGCATATACCTCCACTAGAAACTCTTTTGCAATGTGGGATAGCATCAGTCCTGCATCTTTTTGCTATATCCCTATGGTATTTCAATCTTATGAATGTGTCATAGTAACCTTTTGAGCTAATGATTCTAGACCATATGAAGGTGAATACATAACTTGATAGAAATACTGTAGATGACTATAACATCCAAAACAATTACACCTTTTTATAGGTTAAGGGTAGGAATTCCATGTGTGTACAACATTTACACATAAATAGAAAGAAAATTGCACACCTCTATCTACAATTTTAGTTAACTAAGGTTCCTACTAATGATAACCACCTCCACCACTCATATGATGATCTTTCTACTTCCTCTTTTTCGCTGACAGTCCACTAAAGTTGCCACCCAATGGAACAGATGGGGTAGAATATCCAGCCTTGATTGCCATATCTATTTCTAAAATCATATACCTATCCAATGTATCTACATAGTTAAATATATTTATTATGAATACCTATTATGTAATATCCAATTGAAAACCTTATTGGTACTCATGAGATTCTAGCTGGTCATTTGTTACAACCTCTAGTGAAAAATTAACATGCTCTATAAATCGATTGGTATATGCTGACACTAAACAATCTTCCTACTACAAAGGGAGGAACTCTATAGAATTAACCATCATTATAAAATTAGGAAAAAACTTATCTAAAAACATATTCTTGAAACCCTTCCATTATAATCCCACATTTATATCCTTCTATATCATGGAATCCCATGCTCGCTTACTAGGAACCTCATATCTGAATGTCTCACACATCCCCATGAGACTCTTAGGTGTACCCAGGAATTAAAAGATCTGGTCAATATTTTCTAGATATTCTTATGCCTCTTGAGGTTCATTCATTATTTCAAAGTATGGTGGCTTATCATGCATTAACTCTCGTGATCGATCCATGTGTCTAATAGTTCTTGGTTACACCTAAAAAACTACGTTAAAAACTTGCAGTACATTTTGATCGACATCACGAACATCCCACATGATAGATTCCAAAAAATTATGATATGTATGAGTATTACCTTAAGGATAATAATATACAACC
The DNA here is from genome assembly GCA_963277665.1 of Viscum album. Classification (NCBI taxonomy): domain Eukaryota; kingdom Viridiplantae; phylum Streptophyta; class Magnoliopsida; order Santalales; family Viscaceae; genus Viscum; species Viscum album. The sequence goes on from OY728153.1 coordinate 1,966,836,236, forward strand.
TCTTGTAGAACCCATGAAACATGTCATAGAGGCATAATTTTACAAAAAGAAGTAAAATAAATTATCGAAAAACAAAATAATATCTGTTCAAACCAAAAATAATTGAGAAAAAAAAAGATATGAAGGCCAAGAAATCAAAATGGGAGATGAAAATCCCAACATCCCACGGTAACTTGATTCTCATCACAGAGAGATCTGGCCAGGAACTCACCCCAACCTACCTATCAAGTTCAAATTATCCTATCTCTAGTATACCAAACATCCCAAGATAAGGAATCTTGAGTACAAACCCCCTACGAAACTATGCTAAACTAGGACTGAATACCCTCTCAAGCTAGTATCTAGCCCAAATTTCCACACACTCAAAAGTTGTTCTTGATCCCCATGGACTGGAATCTAGCACCTGTCCATCGACAAATAATAGAGGGAACTATTTATCCAAACCTGAAGTAGAAAACATTAAATATATACATGTATAGAATGAAATATTGGATGAAAACATGAATATATGAATATGTCATAATAGAAAGAGTAAAATGGAAGAAATACAACAAAAAGGTAGAAAAAATATCCAAGAGAATAGTCTAACTACAATGGACTACAAAAACTAATAGCTTCTCCAACAGTCTCCATGTTATAGTGTAGAAAAACCACCCACTATCTCACCATTCAGCTACTCAAACCCAACAGATAGAAAACCTCACCACCTCATTATGGCATTGTGCCTTTCCCTAAATTAAAATACATGATAATTTCTATGTACTGTTGAAAGGGTGCATAGGGTGTGGTATAAAAGGGTCATTAGGGTCCCACCTAGGTGTTTCATAATAAGTCTCTATACAATAATCCAAGCATGTTCAACATTAAATAAAACAAGGAATGATATAAATTTTAGTATTTTTATCTCAAAAGCATATAAAAAATTTAATTTCCCCTTTTCCACATTTCCAAATAAAGTAGTAAAATCAATTTCAAAGCCTATCATAGACAAAAAACTAGTCATATAAAAACAAAGAAGGTATCACATATCATATCAAATCCATGAAAGTATGACCAAAATAGTACAATCTGAAATAGTACAATAAAAAACATAGGTAACATCACACAAAGGATATCACTTGGTGGTAGTGAGGAAACTCATAAGTAACATAGACAATTCCACCCACACCAATCCTCTATACATAAGCATTAAATATAGAGAGAAGAGAAACACCACAAAAAGTGAACCTCTGAACAAGTTTAACATATACCTAGAATAACTATCCTAGGGAGAATAGAAACATCGTATGAGGGACCCCCAAAATATTGGTTGAGGTCTATCACTACACCTTCCACTTAGGTACCCAAGGCTTCTAATGTGATCTACCTTCCAAACCAAATCATCAAACTATTTCTTCAAAACCATTCATTGAAAACCCTTTCAAAAAACCATTTCACAATGCTTTGATAACCCCATTCATTTACCAAAACCAAGCTAAAACAATATTTTTCAAGAACCCATTTACACAGACACAAATCAAATCAAACAATCATTCCAATTCATTTATAAAACAATTTTTTTAAAATTCCAGTAATTTAGTTTTCCAACAAATGCTAGAGACGAAATTGCCTTTCTCAAAACTCGGGTGGAAAATTCCTACAACAAAATCCAGAAATATGAAGAAAAAAACAACAAAAATAGGCCCTTGAATAAATATACATATATTATAATTGATTTTATTTAAAAAATGGGTCGGTGAAGAAAAAGAAACAACCATACCACAAGAATACACACTTGTCATTCCACAATCAGCAATGGATCGACACCTGGAAGAAGATCTCATGACACATCTAGAAGGAAACAAGAAGAAACATAATCTCTAATCAAAATAATTTATAATGTTTCACAAAATTTCTACCAAGATCGATGTCAATGAAGAATCTAAAAGGATTACTCATCTGAAGAGATATCACATACAACCCTGATGATTAAATGAAAAAAATGATATGGAATGATAAGAGGTTCCCAAAATTGATGTTGAATTCTTCTTGGTAGAGATGGAATAGGTTTATAGAATAAAAAATAAGAATTATCCATTCATCACTCTAAAATCACATCTCACGGTGATTACACAACATGAAATCCCTTTACATGTCATATAATCCCCAAGGTCCATATACACCTTAAAAAATCCATTACCTTTTTATTAAAAATCAAATATTTAATAATAAATTTTGTGTAATTTTTACATGGTGTTTACTCTTTCAAGTTTTGTACTCAACTTATGATATGGTCCCGGTGATCAAATACATTACATGTTAACCTGTTACACGATATATAATCTCCCATATGACTAAAAAACTATCATATTATTACACAAAAACCCAAACCACATTAGGTGTTCTTTGAAATTTATGATAACCTACTAATCCATTACAATTATATACCAAGACTCCTTTAATTATAAAGAAAACTACATACCTGAACTTTAGGTCATTTCACCCAAAAAAATATCCGTCCTTGGGAGTCCCAAGACATACTAAATTAAATAGGAAAACAATTAAATAGAATTGAATTACCTAAAAGATGGTAATGATATATTATAGTGTGATTATATAAAAGAACACATCTTAGTCTCATCATAGATGCATCACTATAGATCACAAAACCTTTTCCATTGTAAGGTAGTGTGATTACAGGTGAACTAACCAACCTTCTATTCGTCTCCCTGAAATCTTCTTTACATTCATCAATACCAAGGATATTTATTCCCTTACCTGTAAACTTGCTGATTGGATAATATGTTCATAATAAATTATTTACAAAGCATTGATAATATCAAACCAATCCATAAAAACTATAAATCTCATTCATAGTGGTTGGTCTGGGACAATGTTAAATGCCTTATATATTAGAAATATAAACTAACATACCTTTTTTATCATATGTTCCAATAATGATACTTTATATAACTATAATTCACACTAAATTTTTCATCTAATTTCACAATCCTTGAGGTTTTCAGCAAAATTATCAAGTGACCATCATGCTCTTACTTTCACATATATTATATAAGAATACAAAATATAAATACTTCCACAAATTGATTGAGGTAATATCTATATCCTTTACTCATTAAATTTATGAAGATATAGGGGGAATTAGTATGTCCAAATAGAATCAATATAAATTCATAGTTTATATACCTCATAAGAAAGGTTGTATTAGGTTTGTATTCACTTTTGACCCTCAATTGATAGTATCTTAAATGATTGAAAATATTGTAAAAGTATTGATCTCCTTGAAATTAATCATAAAAATAATAAATACCGGGCAAGGGATACATATTCTTTATTTTGATCTTGTTATTTTCCTAATAATCAACGCGTATTTGCATTGATCCATCATTCTTATTAACAAAAAGAATAGTTTAACACCATGGTAATGCACTAGGTTGAATGAATTCCTTATAAATATTATCCTAGGGTTTCTTTTTAAATTAATACATCTCAATTAGAGGCATTCTATATGGATTCTTTGAAATGGGTGTAGCACTATGTATGTGTTATATTGAAAGATAAACATCACAATTCATTGGAAAACTAGGATAATATTCTATAAATACATCAACTAACTCTCATAAAATAGGCATATTATAGATGTTGAGTTTCTCCCTAACCATATGAGATAAATATTCATTATAAATTGGAATCAACACCCATAAAATAGAATTTATTTCTATTAGAAGATCATATAAATCCTAAAAATGATAAATGATAATAGGTTCATTCAAATTATAAAAAATATGTACCCTTTCATAGAAATAGATTTCAGATCTATATAAAGAGAGGCAATCCATGCCCAAAATCAAATAAAATTAAACTAGAGAGAGAAGAACAAGATTTGTAGGAAATACATTCCCACAAACTTCAATCGGAGAAGAATCATAGACTTGAGATGTGGTTATCATTCCATTAAGAGTTTTTACTGCTAATTAAACATCTAATCATTAGGGTGATAATGTGATACTCATATAAAATTATTCATATATAAAAGAGTGGTTCAAACCAACATTATAAATTTTATAGTTAATGGTAATTGTACCTTTAACAACTTCATTATCATAACCCACTTCAAAAATAGTAATCTCATGATATATTTTTTTCTATGGGATTAAGAGGTTACTAACATTGATCATCATCATTAAACCTCATATTTAACCACTAGTTAGCACAATCCCCTTACAACATGAATTTGGAAAAAAAGAGTGTAGGATGTGTATTATATAGAATTTTGTTTCTATTTTCATCATTATCTAACCACTTCATATCAATTTATCATTCGATTCCTAATAGACTTCTATTCCGCACTTAAATCATTTAATAATATTAAATTTTCTCTATATTTCTTTCTAAAATTATGGTATAAAAGAAGACACATCCTCTCCCTTCCATGGCTTTTACTATTATAATTTGCGTTTAATTCAATATTTATTTTCTTATCAAATTCATGAGATTGATGGGTGAATCTGATATCCATTTCTACCTTGATAGAACATTAAATAATTTATTCTTAACTAGTTAAGCCTCTTATGGAGAATTCCTTTTAGAGAATTTTTTTTAATCCACATAATAATTGAACAATATTTCTTTCAGGTTAGATGAAAACACCATAATCCTACCTTGCATGTCTTGTAAAATTTACACCATAGTTTCTAATGGGTTCATTTTCCCTCTACTTTATCAAAAATAATTCCTTCTATATTCTCATATGAAGAATATGAGGAAATTAATTATTGAACTCCTAAACTAATCCTACTCTATAGATTTAATTTCTTCTTATTTCCTTGTATTATTCATAAGAAACCATCATTTATCTACTTCACATTCCAAATGATAAATTTTAATAATAAACTTTTGATGCTCTGAGTACTGGAAAAAAGAAAATATTATTTCATTGGTACAGATCCATGTCATGGTTATAAGTGCTTAGTCAGGATGGTTTGTATCTCTAAAAGGGGAGGGGTGAATCAGTGAAACTCTTTTTCTTTTATTTTTCCTTTCAATGGAAACAACCATTTCCTCCTATTAAATATTCTATTCCATGATGAAAACAAATGAACCACACATCCATAGGAACACAAAACTTTATAAGGTTCACTATTGAATAAGAATAGCTACGTCCTTGGTAGGATTTGGAAATGATCCAATACCATAAAAAGCAATAGAAAAAACCCCTATATTAAAATGAGTAGGATATACCCTTTTCCTCTATTAACACATTGACAACAATCCACAAGTGTATATGCACCCTCTTAACACAAATAGGGAAAAATAACATTTGTGTAACAACACATGTTAACTATTCTTCATTAAATTAAATAGGTGTATTCAACTGAAATTAAATTCATCAATTCCTTAGCAAAAATATATTTAAGAACCTCGTGGACTTTTTTATAAAAACTCTGTCTGATTTTCCTAGGACTGATTCTCCTAGTTTGATTCCTCTGAGTATAATTCTTTCAAAACAATTCTTCTAGTTTGATTTTCTGATATAATTTAATAGAAATGAATCAGCACCACTTCAATTCCTGAGTACGATAAAACATTGTGTGAATATTCATCAGTCTAAGAAACCCAATATGGAAATCCTCAAGCTGATTCATACAACCCAATATAATTATCATCCAAATACAAATTCACTTCTCCATGAAAACTTCTTCAACAAAATATCAATACAAAGAATTCTTCCTCTCTCCAGAAACATGGATCATATCTCTATTTTTGTGAACAATACCTCATCATCTTGAAAGTACCTTGTACTTTATTCCTGTTATAGGTGACCCAAAATAGGTATGTGAAAGAAACTAAAAATCATTCCCACTCACCTAAATTCACTCAAATATGAATTTCCCCTAAAATATCAGAGCATTTATGAAATCATCAATGCTTCTAAGAGATTCTTAGTTATTCTTCAAAATTAATCCCCTTATTCATAAATTAATGTGAATAATATATATGATTTAAATATATGAGTCCTATTTTTCTCAATCTGATTTCTTCAATATAAATATATATATCAATTGAAAACAAATGTATGAACAAATGGATACCATTATGATTTGCTGAAAAAGATTCTCAGAACCGATTTGAATCAAAACCATTCATTTGAATGATCGGATCTACCTTGAAAATTCATTAAAAAATATCATTCTCCTATTTTTCTCTTGAACCACTTGAGATTCAAAACCTCAACGTCTCATTTTCTATTAAACTATTTGGAAACTTAAAAAATAATTCAACCCTTTATAAATGGATGATTATATTGTTGATCTCATTTTCTCCTTCTCTTATCTTGATCCAATTAAAAAAAATCTTGTATACTCCTATGCTTGTATCATTACTTCCCAGATGAATTCAAATTATTTTGAGAGTAGCTTCAGCATCATCGTACTTGGATTGGAAAGTATTGTAACTTTCCATTCATACCATCTTCTTTTTTTCTTCTCAACCCAAATACGATATTTTATGAATAAAATTGGACTACATATGATAATCTTAGGTATGATCATTCTGGATATGATCATTTCTTCTTCCACCGAGATAAGATCATTTTGAAAAACAATCGTCAACATCTCATACTCTTCTCTACCACCCAGATATGATAAACATGGGTATGAACATTTTTGGATACAATCAATTTCAAAAAATAATTAGTATTTTCTCTTCAATTGGAATTAGAGTTTCAATATGAACCACCTTTTCAATCCACACCACTTTTTCAATCAGCACCACCTTTTCAATAGGCCCCACATTTAAAAATAGAAGAACCTTTTAAAACAACACCACCTTTTAAAATAGCACCACCTTATAAAACATAAATTACTTTCCTTTCACTCCCCATTTCTTCCATCAATCTTCTATCACAAGTTCTAAATTCAACATATGATTTATATGAAATTTGAATCAGAAAAGATTTGTCAAAATTAATTTAATCATATCCAAAAAGGAATCGATTCAAAACATCCACTTAATTCACATTGGTTCCAGAGTGAATCTGATGACATTTACATTAAGTAAATATGTATTCACTTTCATTCCAGACCCAAGTCGAGACTAATAAAAACCATTTATTCCAAAATAAATTATTCTCATTATGATGGACCTTTACAGTTAGTATGATTCTTCTGAACCAATGAGTCTGATCCTGTTGAAAACATGAGTCTGATTCTTTTCAAAATAATGGGTCCAAATCTTTTGAAACCAATACTTTTTTTTTCTAAAAATAACTTGATTCATAATTTCTTTATTCTTTCCTAGTAAATTCTATCACCCAAAAAACTTCTTTATGATTACAATGGGGAATTCAATTCCCAACAGGTTCTTACTTTATATCAATATCCCAATATGATATACTCTGAATATTATTGAAAACTATATTCAATCCCTTTAAATCAAAATTCTCATTCATCGTCTTTATAAACATCTTTTATTTCATCAAAATAGTGATCAATTGAAAAATATACAAACAAAACACAACTTGGGCCTAATTATATCCCCCTTTATAAATTTTTCTTTCAATAACCACTTTAATATCTTTAACCAAATGGAACTTGTCTTACTTTTTATTCACTATATTCCTTTCTTTCTCCCCCTATTTATTTTATCTCACCCTCTTTCTCTTATATCTCACTCTTATTAGTAATCAAATTCAAAGGTTACATCATGATAAATTTATCCCTTATTAAAAAATTATCTCCATTTCTAGAGGTTGGAATGTTTCTTTAACATATGTATAACATGAGTTTCCTAACAAATGAATTTTAACAAAACAACTCTAAGTCAACCTGGGTGAACACAGTTTAGAAAACGAGAGTGTATAATAAAGGTGATCAATGTTTTCCATAATAAAAATTCATATAGTACCCTATTCATGATTCTTCCAACATTCTCAAGATTAGGGAAATCATTGAAAGGATTTGTTTATGATGAATGGAACCTGCACCCATCTCAACAAACATATCAGAATGATCCTATGTATAAAAAATGAAACTTTTCAAAACCTCATATTTTTCATAACCTCATTACAATATTTTATAATAATAGTAAGAGACTCACCAATTCCAGCTTCTTTATTTTCACTCCTTAAATTCCTTTAAAGATAGCAAAAGTATACAAATATTTTGGTAATAAGGAAGAACCTTAATTATTCGTTAAAAACAATAATTGTATAGATATTCTTCTCTAAATCTTGGCTTCTTATTCTTTTCCTTGGATTTTTCATTGGATTTGATTTATTACTTATCTTTAGCATTTTTAGGTTTTGTAATAGATTTTTCATATATATAAAATCTTCTAAAGAAGATGTTTAATTTGATTCATCTTCATATGTCTATTTCTTTCTCTCTTCTTTCACAAATTTTTGTGCTTCCTCTAATTTATCAACCACTTTATTTTGTTATGGCCATATAAATAAGAAATCATTGTTTTTAGACTCTGCATATTTGTTTTTTATAACTTCCAAAACATTCACCTTCTATGAATTATTTAGAACCTTTTGTTGTGCCGATAAAAAAACTATACATCCTTTTTTCAAATGTTTGGGTTGATAAAATCTTTCACAAATAGTTTACAATGGTTGGATCCTACTTTTAATATTTACTCCATTCTTCAAATTTTTCTTCCATACAACCTTCTCATACATCTTTCTTTGAGGATATTGAATCTCCCTCAAGCTTTTCATTTCATAACATATGGGATAATATAAATGTTTTTGGTTGAAACAACACATATTTTTAGTGTGTCGGAATCCTCCATAATACCAAAAATAGCATTAAAAATATTATTTTCCTCTGAATCATCCATACTAGATAGAATTGTGAATACATTTATCATCCTCCTTGTTTTATTTCTTTTCTGAGCCAGTAAATTTTCTATTATCAAATAGATACATCCTTTTGTTTGTTTTTCTTTCTCTAAACCATATGTGTTTGAGAATTTTCTAGATTCATAATGTTTCAAAACATTTTAATACTAAATATTCTTTGATACTTCTTAACTATTTACTTTGGCCACATACATAACATTCCTTGCATTATTCTTTTTAGAAACAATCCCCTTCTTCTCAACCTTTATAGTTAAAATTTTTAGAACCTTCTTCGGTTTCCCATTACGAGAACATTCACCAACTTCAGTGATAGTGTTTTGTAAACTTGTTCTTTTTAATACAACATTAGATAGTTTTTGTTGGATAAGTTCTAACTATTCTTCTTTTTCTTTCAATTTCATTTTTATATGATCATTATGATTATTTTCATCTTCAAGATATTTCTTCAAATTTCCATTATTGACCAATATTTTGTTCTTATCTTCTGAGAGAATTTCTTGAATCATTGTGGAACATTCATCTTCTAACTCTTTATTTTTCTTTTTGAGTATTCTGATCTTTCTCAAGAATTCTTTCAACTCTCCTTTTAATTTCATTTCATGTTGAGTTTATTATTCATCATAAATACTACATTAGAATTATTCATTATTCATTATTGCAATAAAATTATTTTACCCATCATGCTCAATATATTTTTTGGATTCAACTTCACTTTATTCTTCTTATTATTCCAACAACTACTTTCACTACTAGAATAAAGTTCCTAATTAACTACTGAAAAAACGTGTTTTCTTCATCAAAATTTGTAGCATCATCACTAGAATATTTATTAGAAAAAAAAAGATTCTCCTTTTGGACTTGGAGAACTTCTTACCTTCCCTTCCAGATTATAATTTTTCATTATCACCATTTTTCTTCTAAGAGCTTCTTGACCTTCTTTCTTCTTCTTAACTTTCTTATTTATCACTTTCTTCTTCATTGCCTCTTTGAGGAAAATTTGAAATAAAATTCCCAATGAATCCATATCCAAAAAAAATTAAGTAAAGTTTCTTTTTATACCTTCATATTCCTCTTTTCACATTTTTAGAAAATAAGGATAAAATATCATTAAGAATTGTACGTACCTCATTTTCAGAATTAGAATCTACATCTTCATCTTCTTACAAAATCTTGTTTTCTTTATTGGAAGCCTTGAAAGAAATTTTTATATAAATTTTAGGTTTTTATCTCATATAATTATACCTTATCATTTCTCTAGTAATGAGAGTACAATGTAAATCATCTAGAGATTATCATTCGAGATCTATATCTTCCAATGAAGAAACCATGGCATCAAACTTGTCAGGAAGAATTATCAAGATATGTTCAACAATAGTAGAATCTTCTAAAATTACACCAAGACATATATTAGTTCTTAAAATTTCATTTAACTTTGAAAATAAGTCATTAACATATTCATGCTCTCTCGTCATGAGGTCTTCATACCTCAATCTCCATATTTTCAACTTTTCATTCTTTACTTTTTATTGCCTTCATAAATGATATTCAAATTATACCAACTTCCTTTGGTAGTGAAAACTACATTTAATATTAGAAACTCACTTTCATAATGTAATTAGTGTAAAGAATTATTGGATCCTCCATGATTGTCAAGATTTTCTTTATCATCTTTTTTCAAATGATCATTCTAAATATGAGGTGGGAACCCTTCTATAACAGATCTTGAAACATCATACCAAATAGAAATATGGTATAAAAACATTCTTCCATTATATATATAATAATTTGTATCATTTAAGATTATAATCCACTTACTATTCACACAATATAGAAGATTTATCACAACTTCTTATTCAAATACTTGAGAAAAGAACAATCAAAGGGAACCTACCCTCTAATACCAATTGTAAGTGCCTAGTTTGGATGATTATATCGCGGATAGGGGGAGGGTTGGATCAGTGATACACATTTTATTTTATGTTTCTTTTCATTTGAAACAACCTTCACCTCTTTTAAAGATTCAATTTCATTCTGAAAACATGTCAACCACACATCCACATGTACACAAAATTCTAGAAGGTTCACTATTTAATAAGAATTTCTACATCCTCAGTATGGTTTTCAAATGATCTGATACAATAAAATCCACTATAAAACAATAACTAGGTTAAAACAGGTTGAATATAACCATTCACTCATGTATCACTTTGAAAAAAATCCACAACTGTGTGTACACCCACTTAGCACAAATAGGCCAAAACCACATTTTTGTAACAACTCATATTACATGTTATTATTTTCAATTCAACAAGTGTATTAAATTGAAATACAATTCTTCAATTACTTACCTTGAATAAAGGTAATAAGCTCCTAGACTTTGTTATGAAAACTCAACCTAATTTTCCTTAGTATGATTCTCCCAATCTGATTCCTCTGAGTAAGATTCTTTCAAAACAATTCTTCCATTCTTATTTTCTAATAGAATTAAATATAATTGAATTGGAACCACATCAATTCTTGAGTATGATAAAAATTAGTACAATTCTAACACATTTAGAGAAACCCAATATAGAAATTCTGAACCTGATTAATCCAACCCAATATGATGATCTACTAAATACGAATTCACATCTTCGTAAAAACCTCTTTAACAATGGATCTGTACAAAGACTTATTCTTCTCTCTAAAAAATCCGAGACTCTCACTCGGTTGATGTGAACAGTACCTCATCATATAGAAAGTACCATGTACTTTCACCCTTTTATAGGTGACCCAAAATAGGTTTGGGTGGGAATCCAAAAAACATTCCATCTCACCTAAATTCACCCAAATCTGAATTTCCTCTAAAATATAGAAGTAATTATGACTTTGTTAATGCTTATCAAAGATTATCGATTATTGTTAAAAAATTATCTCCATCTTTATTCATTCATTTGAATCATCAGTATGATTTAAATACATGATTTCAATTTTTCTAAATCTAGTTTCTTCAATATAATTATCTGTATCAATTGAAAAAAATGTATGATGAAATGGATACCATTTTGATTTGCTGAAAAAAATTCACAGAACCGATTTGAATCAAAATCTTTCATTTGAATAGAAAAATATACATTGATAATTCATTCACAAATATCATTCTCCTCATTTTTTTCTCTTAACCCACTTGATATTCAAAACATCAGCATCTCCTCTTTTCTTTACCTAGTTGGAAACCTACAAAGTATTTCAACACTTTTGAAATGGTTGACTACATTGTTTATCTCATTTTATTTTTCTCTTCTCATGACCCACTTAAACAAAACATCATTTAGAATCTTGTTCTTGTATCATGACTCCCTTGATGAAATTAAATTTTTTTGAGAGAAACTTAAGAATCGGTAGACTTGTATTATAAAGTGTCATAACATTACATTCATACCATCTTATTTCTTTTCTTCTCAACTCAAATACGATCTTTTATAAATAAAATTGGATTGGATATAATCATCCTAGGTTTGATCATTATGGATATGATAATTTCTTCTTTCACCCAGATATGATCATTTTGAAAAATAATTGGCACCATCTCTTCCTCTTCTCTGCCACCTGAATGTAACAAATCTTGGTATGATCATTTCTAGATATGATGAGTTTCAAAAAAATGACATTCTCTCTTCAACTGGCATTACCTTTTAAATAAGAACCACCTTTTAAATTGGTAACACCTTTTCAATTGGCACCACCTTTTCAATAACATCACCTTTTCAGTCGGCACCACTTTTTCCATCAGCACCACATTTTTAATCAGAACCACCTTTTAAAACATCACCACCTTTTAAAATAGAACCACCTCTTAAAATAGCACCACCTTTTAAAACAACACCACCTTTCCTTTCACTCCCCCTTTCTTCCATCAAGATGGATTCAAAAGTTCCCAATTAAACTTTTGATTTATATGAAATATGAATCAGCAAAGAACCACCATAATTAATTAAATAGTATCCATAGATAATTTGATTCAAAACACCCACTTCATTCACATCAGTTTCCAAGTGAATCTAATGACATTTACTTCATTAAAATATGTATTCACATTTATTCTAGACCCTATTTGAGTCTGATCAAAATTGTTTCTTCCAAAATAGATTCTTCTCATTATGATGGACCTTCACAGTGAGTATGATTCTTTTGAAACCATGAGTTTGGTTCTTTTTAAAAAAAGAGTTCGACTCTTTACAAAATAATGGGTCTAATTATTTTAAAACCAATATTATTTTTTTGAAAACAAAATGATTCATAATTCCATTCTTATTTCCAAGAAAATATAATCACCCACAAATAATCTTTCTAATTACGATGTGGAATTCAATTTCCTATAATTTCTGACTTTTTATCAATATCCCAATATGAAAAACTCTAAATCTGATTAAAAACGTTATCCAATCACTTTTAGTCTGAATTCAAATTCATCATGTTTATTAATATCCTTTCTTTCTTCACATACTATCCAATTAAGAACAAATAGAACCAAAACACAACTTAGGCATAACAATCTCCTCCTTTTTATTTGTTTTCAATACCCACTTTAATCACATCAACCACATGGAAATTTTCTTACTTTTTTATTCTCTTTATTCCTTTATTACTCCACCTATTTCATTTATCTATCCCCCTTTCTCTTATCACTCCCCCTTATTGAAAGTCAAATTCAATGGGTCCATCATGATATGTATCTCCCTTATTGACAAATGATCTCCATTTCTAAGGGTTGGAACATTTCTTCAACCTAGGTATCACATGAGTTTATTAAAAAAATACCTTTAATTAAAAACTATAAGCCTACATGGGAAAACTGATTCAGAAAACAAGAGTGTATAATCAAGGAGATCAATGTAGTCCATAATAAAGATGTCATGTAATACCCTTTCCATAATTGTTCTAGCATTCTCAATATTAAGAAATTTTTTTGAAAGTATTTGTTTAAGATAAAAGGAACCTAAACTCATCTCAAAAAAATATCATAATGTTCAGGTGTATAAAAAAACTTTACAAGACCTCATATTTTTTATGACCTTATTAATTTATTTTGGAATAATAATAAGAGCCTAGTCAATTCTAAATTACTTATATTAACTCCTTAAATTCCATGTAATTTATCATAAGTAAACAATAATTTTTAGAATAAAGAGGAACCTTGATTTTTCCTTAGAAAAAAAAAATTAGACAAAGAGTCTGCTCTCAGTCTTGGGTACTTTTCCTTTTTCTTGGATTTTTCATTGAATGTTATTTATTCCTGTTATTCATCATTCTCAAGTTTTTTGATAGTTTCTTCCTTATTTGTATAATCTTTTGATGATGATGTTGACTTTTCTTCATCTTCAGAAGTCTATTTCTTCCTCTCTTCTTTTACTGAATTGTTTGCATCATATAATTTCATAGCCATGTAAATGAGATCTAGACATATAACTAGGAAGTCTTTCTTTTTGGACTCAATAGATTTTTTTTCTTAAATTTCAAAACATCTAGCTTCTCAGAATTATTTAGAAGATTTTGTTGTGTCGGTAACCAAACTATACATCCTTCTGCAAGATATCCAGGTTGATCACATATTTCACAAATATTTTCCAATGTTTTGATCATATTTTCAATATTTACTTCATTCTTCTCATGTTTCGTCTATAACCTTCTCATACCTCATACTTTGATGAGAATGACGCCCCCTGAACCATTTCCTCTCATAATCTACGGGATAATAGAAATGTTGGTTAAACCAACAAATATTTTTAGTGTGTCCAAATCCCCTATAATACCATTAATAGCCATAGATATAATATTTTCCTATAGAACTTCCTTACTAGCCGGAATTATGAATACATTTCTTGGTCACTTTCTTTTCTTTCTTCTCTAATCCACCAAATTATCTATTTTTAATTAGAGTCTTCCCTTTTTTCTACTTTTTCAAAACCATAATTATTTTAAACTTTTCTGTTTTCAAAATGTTTCAAAACACTTTGAGACTCAGGATTCTTTAAATATTCGTAACTCTTTATTTTTCCCAGATACATAACTTTCTCATAATTATTATTTTCAGAAAAAATCCCATTATTCTTATCACCCTTTAAAGGTAACTTTTTTGAAACTTCTCAGGATTCCCATTATGATAACACTCACCAACTTCAGTGATAAGGTTTTTGAAACTTGTAATTTTCTCATCAACTTTATACATTCTTTGTTGTACAAGTTCAAACTCTTCTTCTTTTGATTTCAATTTTACTTCCAGATGCTCATTACAATTCTTTTATTATTCATGATATTTATTCAAATCACCAATCTATGCCAATATCATTTTATTATCTTCTAAGAAGATTTCTTAAATCATTGATGAACATTCATCTTCCAACTCCATATTATTCTTTTTTAGTATTCTAATATTTTTCAAGAATTCATTTAACTCTTCTTTCAAATGTATTTCAATTTGACTTTCTTCTCCATTAGAATTAATGCTTCCGAATTATTCATTATTAATTATTTCAATAAAATATTTGCCCCATCATGTTCAATAGATTTTTCATATTTAGAATCACTTTCTTATTCTTCTTTAAAACTACTATTTTCATTGCTAGAATAACTTTCCTCGTTTACTATTTCAATAAATGTGTTGTATTCACCATCATTTGTAACATCCTCACTATCATCTTCCATAGACAAGAATGATTATCCTTTTGTATTTAGAGACCTTCTTATCATCCCTTTTGGAATAGAATATTTTTATCACACTTTTTCTTCCAATATCTTCTTGTCCTTATTTATTCTTAATCACTTTCATCTTCATCAATTTCTTCTTTATTACCTCTTTGAGGAAAATTAGAAACAAAATTCCCAACAAATATATATCCAAAAAGAGAAGTTTCCATTTATACCTGTCTACACCTATTTACACATTTTTTTAAAATAATGGTAAAATATTGTTATTTTTTTTACATACCTCATTTTTAGAATCAGAATCTCCAGCTTCATATTATTCAAGAATATTCTTTTATTTCATAGAATCCGGGAAATACATTTCTATAGAAATTTCAATTTTTCATTTTATATAATTATCCCCTGTCATTTCATAAGAATTGAGAGTACTATTAAAATCATCTAGATACATTGATTATTGTCCCCTATCTTCCAATGAAGACACATTAACATAAAATTTGTTAGGAATAATTCTCAAGATCTTTTAAAAAATTCTATAATATTCTAACATTTTACAAAGACATATGGTAGTGCCCAAAATGTCATTTAAAATGGAAAATAAGTCATCTATAGATTGATGATCACCCATATTATGGTCTGCATACCTTAATATCCATATTTGTAACATTTCCTTATTTTTTTGTATTGCCTTCATAAATGTTATTCAACTTATCCCAAATTCCTTTGGTAGTGGAAACTCCTTTTACTCTCAAAAACTCACTTTCAGAAACTGTTGAGAGTAAAGTATTCTTGGATATTACATCATTTTTAAGAATTTCTTTATCATCTTTTATGAGAGGAACATTCTCAATAAGAGGTGAGAAACCGTCAGTAATAACTATTGAAAAATCATACCCAAGAGACATAAGGTATGGAAAAATTCTTCCCTTCCAGATATGGTAATTCTTATCATTTAAGATCAGAATTCCCTCACCGTTCACACTACTCAAAATATCTATTGCAGTTTATTCTTCAAAAACTTCACTAAAGAATAAGTGAAGGGAACCAATACTCTAATACCAATTGTATGTACGTAGTTAGGATTATTGTATCACTAAAAGGGGGAGAGTGAATCAATGATTCTCTTTTTCTTTTATGTTTCCATTCAATTGAAACAACCATAACCTCTTTTAAAGATTCAATTCCCTGCAGAAAAAAACTCATCCACACATCCACTAGAACACAAATATTTACAAGGTTCACTGTTAAATAGGAATAGGTATATCCTTGGTATGGTTTGAAAATGATCCAATACCATAAAATCCACTGGAAAACAACCCTTGGATTAAAATGAGAAGGATATTCCCTTTCAATTATGTAGCACGTTGAAAATAGTAAAAAATTGTGTGTGCACCCTCTTAGAACAAATTGGGTGAACCAACATTTTTGTAACAACACATGTTACCTTTGTTTCTTTTCAATTCAAAAAGTGTATTCAATTAAAATAAAATTCGTCAATTCTATACCCATAAGAAAGGTAAGAACCTCCTAGAAATTAATATAAAAACTCAAACCGATTTTCTTGGTTTTGATTCTCCAAGTCTAATTCATCCAAGTATAATTATTTCAAAAAAAATATTTCAATCTAATTTTTTTGTATATTTCAATAGAAACGAATCTGCACCACTTCATTTCATGAGTAAAATAAAACTTAGAACTGTTATTCCTCAGTCCAACAAAACCAATATGGAAATCCTGAAGCTGATTAATCCCACACAAAATGATGATCAAATGAATACAAATTCACCTATCTATCAAAATCTTTTCAACAAAAGATCAGTACAATGAATTTTTATTCTCTATAAAAACTCGAAGCCTCTCTATCTACTACGGTGAACAATTCCTCATCATTTGGAAAGTTATATGTTCTTTCTTATTTTAATAGGTGACCCAAAATATGTTTGGGTGGGAATCCCAAAAAAAATATTACTTACCTAAATTCACCCAAATTTGAATTTCTCATAAAATCTTGGAGGAATAATGACTTCATCAACACTTCCCACAGCTTCAGTACTCTTATTTGTACTTTATATCCTTATTCATTCATTCATTTGAATCATTTGTACGATTTTAATATATGAGTATGATTTTTATCAATCTTATTTCTTCAATACAAAGATCAATATGAATTGAAAACAAATGTATGAAGAACTAGATACCATTCTAATTTGCTTAAAATGATTCCCAAAACTAATTCGAATCAAAATATTTCATTTGAATGAATATATCTACCTTGAAAATTCATTCATAAATATCCATGCCCTCCTTTTTTTATCTTGACCCACTTGAGATTAAAAAATTCATCTTCTCCTCTTCTCTTGACCCATTTGGAAACCTACAAATTAATTCAATTGTTTTGAAATGGCTGAATACATTATTGATCTTGTTTTCTCCATCACTTCCATTGACCCACATAAACAAAACATCATTCATAATCATGTTCTTATATCATTACTCCCTTGATGACTTTAAATTCATTTGAGAGCATCTTCGGCATCGTCAGACTTTTATTATAACGTATCACAACTTTCTATTAATACCAACTTCTTTATTTTCTTCTCAATCTGAATAATATCTTTTCTAAATAAAATTTTTCTAGATAAGATCATCCTAGGTATGATCATTCTATATTTGATAATATTTTCTTCCACATAAATACGATAATTTTAAAAAACAATTGGCTCCATCTCTTACTCTTCCTCGCCACCCATATACAATAAATCTAGGTATGATAATTTTGGGATATGATAAATTTTGAAAAACAATCAGCCACGTCTCTTCAATTGGAACCACCTTTTCAATCAGCACCGCCTTTTCAAATGGAACCACCTTTTCAATCAGAAACACTTTTTCAATCCAAACCACCTTTTAAAATAGCACCACATTTTGAAAAACCACCATATTTTAAAACAACACTAGATTTTAAAACTACACCAACTTTTAAGATAGAACCACCGTTTAAAATAGCATTATGTTTCCTTTCACTGCCCCTTTATTTCATCAAATTTTCATCAAATTTTCTCAATTAAACTTATGTTTTTTATAAAACTTGACTCATAAAATCATCGTCACAATTAATTCAATCGTGGCCATATAAAATTAAATTCCAAATTTCCACTTCATTCACATCAATTCTAGAGTGAATCTAATGAAATATACTTCCATAAAATATTTATTCACTTTCATTCTAAACCTGAGTCGATTCTGATCAAAACCTTTGCTTCAAAAATATATTATTCTCATTATGATTGACCTTCATATTGATTATTATCCTCTTAAAACCATGAATCTAATTCTTTTTTAAACATGGGAATGATACTTTTCAAAATAATTGGTCTAATTCTATTGAAACCAATATGATTTTTCATGAAAAATTGATTCAAAATTCCTTTCTTCTTTCCCAGTAAATCAGATCACCCATAAAACTTATTTCTGGTTATGATGGGAAATTCAATTTCCAACCATTTCCATCTTTTTATAAATGTATAAATATGATATTATCTGAATCTGATTGAAAACATTATTCGATCCCTTTCAATCTAAATTTCCATTTATCATCGTTCTTAGCATACTTTTTTTCTTCAACATAATGATCGATTAGTAAAAAATAAAACCAAAACACAACTTTGGCCAAACAATATCCCCCTTCTATTTTATATTAATTCCCGCTTCAATCACTTCAACCATGTGAATCATTTCTTACTTTTTATTCTCTCTATACCTTTTATGCTCCCACTATTTATTTTAACTTTACCCCTTTTTCTTATCTCTCCCCATTATTTAAAATCAAATTCAAAGGTTCCATCATGATATGTTTCTTCCTTATTGAGAAATGATATCCATTTCTAGGGGTTGGAACTTTTATTAAACCTAGGTATCACATGATTTTCTTAACAAAGAACCTTTAACTAAACAATTATAAGTTTCCATGGGTGAACTTAGTGTAGGAATTATTGTATAATAAAGGTGATCAATGTTATCCATAATACAATATTCATATAACACACTTATCATGAATCTTATAACATTATCATGATTAGAGAAGTAGTTGAAAGGATTTTTTTTAAGATAAAAGAAACATGCACCCATCTCAACAAACATATCTGAAATATCACTTGTATAAAAATAGAACTTTTAAAATTCACATATTTTTCATAACCTTATTACTCTCATTTGAAAAATAGTAAGATTATCATAAATTCCATCTTACTTATTTTCACTCCTTCAATTATATGCAAGTTAGAAGAAGTATAAAAAGATTTCAGGAATAAGGGGGAACCTTGGTTGTTCCTTAAAAACAATAATTGGACAAATAGTATTCTCTAAATCTTGGTTTCGTCTTCTTTTTCTTGTATTTTTCATTGGACATTCTTACTTACATCAGTTCATCCTTCTTAGGTTTTATATCATCACTTTCCTTTTTGGTAGAGTCTTCTGATAAGGATGTTGACATTTTTCCATCATTAGAAGTATGTTCATTCCTATATTCTTTCACTGATTTTTATACCCCCTATAATTTCTTACCTATGTCAATGTGTTTTGGACATATAACTAAGAACTCTTTCTTTTCGGACTCCACATATTATTTTTTAATAGCATCCAAAACACCCAACTTCTATGAATTGTTTAAAAGATTCTGTTGTTCTGGTGACAAAACTATATATCCATTTTGAATATGTTCATGTTGATCATATCTTTTGAAAATAGCTTCCAACATTTGGATCCTATTTTAAATATTTACTCCATTTACCTCATGATTCTTCCAAAAAACCATCTCAGACTTCTTTATTTGAATATATTTAATCCCCTTAACCTTTTACTTTCATAAACTGTGGGAAAATAGAAATGTTTTTTGTCAGACCACCCATATTTTCAATGTGTCTGAATCCCCCACAATACTAGAAATATCTATAGAAAGAGTATTTGCCTCAGGAACTTCCATACTGGACAGAATTGTGAATACTCTTCTTAACCACCTTATTTTCTTTCTTCTATGAGACAAAAAAAATCTATTATCAATTGGATTATTCTTTTTAATTTTTTATTTCTTATAACTATTAGTATTTGAAACTTTTCTAGATTCATAATGTTTCAAAAACAATCAAGTCAGGATTCATTAAGACTTTTGAACTCTTTACCTTGTCCACATACATAACATTAATAAAATTATGCCTTTCAGAAACAATCAAATTCTTCTTCTCATTCTTTAAAGGTAAATTTTGTTGAACCCTATTAGGTTTCCCAATATAAAAACATTAATCAACTTCAATGATAGAGTTTTGGAAACTTGTACTTTTCCCTTCATTTTATAATGTTCTTGTTGGACAAGTTCTAACTATTCTTATTTTTATTTAAATTTCACTTCAATATTCTCACTATAATTATTTTAATCTTCAAGAGAGTTATTCATATCAACATTCTCTTCCAAAATCTTTTTCTTCTCTTCTGATAATATTTATTGAATCACAGAGGTACATTCATCTTCCAAATCCTTATTTACATTTTTGTGTCTTATGATCTTTCTCAAGCATTATTTCAACTCTCTTTTCAACTCTTATTTCAAATTAATTTAAATTTGAGTGAATTCTTCATCATAACTACTTATTTTGAATTATTCCTTATTCATTATTGAAATAAAATTATTTTCCCCATCATGATCAATAGTTTTTTTGGATTCATATTCACTTTCTTCTTCTTCAGAACAACTACTTTCACTGCTATAAGATCTTTCATCATTAACTATTTGAATAAATGTGTCATATTCACCATAATTTACAACATCCTCACTATCATATTCCTCAGACAAAAAATAGTCTGCTTTCTAATTTGTAAAACTTATCATCTTCCCTTATGGAATAGAATTTTTCTTTATCAACCTTTTTCTTCAAATATCTTCTAGGCCCTCTTTTTCCTTCTTCACTTTATTCTTCATCTCTTTCTTCTTCATTACCACATTGAGAATAATTGTAAATAAAATTCATAATTTATCCACATCAAAAACATTTTAATGTATGTATCCATTTATACCTTTATGTAACTCTTTTTATATTTTTCAAAAATAAGGATAAAATGTCATTAAGATTCTTACACGCCTCATTTTCAGAATCAGAATTTCTAGTTTCCTCTTCTTCTTAGTCAAGAATCTTATTTTCTTTCTTATAAACCATAAAATAAATTTCTCTATAAACTTAATTTTTTTACTTTCATAGTATTATCCCTTCTCATTTCATAAGTTGTGAGAGTACGTTGCAAATCATATAGAGATGATATTTCTAGATCTTTATCTTCTAATGAAGAATTCTTGTCATCAAACTTGTTAGGAAGAATTATAAACATATTTTCAATATTAGTATAATATTTTAACATTTCACCAAGAGATCTGGTACTTCTAATAATTTCATTTACCCTAGAAAATAATTCATTGACATATTCATGCTCACCCATCTTGAGGTCTTAATACCTCAATCTCCATATTTGAAACTTCCCATTCTTCACTTTTGTATTGCCTTTATAAATGTTATTTAACTTATACTATATTATTTTCAAAGTGGAAACCCCTTTTACTCTTAGAAACTCACTTTCAAAAAGTTATGAGATTAAATCATTCTTGTCTCTTCCATCATTATCGTGATTTTATTTATTAGCTTATTTAAGAAGAGAATTCTCAATATGAGGGGAGAACCCATCTATAACAGCTCTTGAAACATCATACCCAAGAGACATAAGGTATGGAAACATAATTTAATATTTGAATCCTTTTACTATTCACAAAAGTCAAATTATCCATCACAACTTCTTCTTCAAATACTTCAGTAAAGAATAAGTGGAGGGAACCAAAGCTCTTATAAAAATTGTATGTGCCTAGTCAGAATGATTTTATCACTAAGAAGGGGAGGGGTGAATCAGTGATACTCTTTTTCTTTTATGTTTCATTTCAATTGAAACAACCTTTTCCTCCTATTAAAGATTCAATTCTATGTTGAAAAAAATCAACCACACATCCACAGGAACACAAATTGTTACAAGGTTCACTATTCAACAAGAATAGATACATCCTTGGTATGGTTTGGATATGATTTAATACCATAAAATCCACTAGAGAATAAATCTCTAGATTACAATGATTTGGATATACCCTTTCACTCAAGAATCACTTTGAAAACAATCCACATGTGTGTGTCCACCCTCTTTGTACAAATAGGGAAAAACAAAATTTGTGTAAAAACATGTGTTACATAGGATTAATTTCAATTAAACAAGTGTATTAACTTGAAATGAAATTCTTCAATTGATTTCCTAGAAGAAAGGTGAGATCCTCCTAAATATTGTTTTGAAAACTCTGTCTGATTTTCCGGGGTATGACTCTCCTAGTTTGATTCCTCCAAGTATGATTGATTCAAAATAATTCTTCCAAACCAATTTTATGATAGAATTAAATATAAATGAATCGGAACCACGTCAATTCCTGAGTATGATAAAACTCAGTATAATTATTCCTCATTCTAAGAAACGAAATATGAAAATCTTCAAGTCGATTAATCTATCTTGATATGATGATCCGCCAAAGATAAATTCACATCATCGTCAAAACATCATTAACCAAAGATCAGTACAAATACTTCTTCTTCTATATAGAAACTCAGATCCTATGTCTCTCTTGTGTTGTGTACAGTGCCTCATAATCTGGAAAGTACTATGTAATTTTTTCCTTTTATAGGTGACCCAAAATTGGTTTGGTTGGATATCCCAAAAACATTCCTGCGAACCTAAATCCACCCAAATCTGAATTTCCCCTAAAAACTTGTAGAAATTATGACATCTTCAATGCTTCTCAAATCTTCTCGAATCTTATTCAAACATCATATCCTTCTTCAGACATTCATTTGAATAGTTAGTATGTTTTCAATACAAGAGTCCTATTTTTATCAATCTTATTTCTTTAATAAAGTGATCTATGTAAATTGAAAAAAAAATGTGTGAAGAAATGGATTCCATTCTAATTTGATGAAAACAATTCTCAGAAATGATTTGAATCAAAATATTTTATTCTAATGAATATATCTACCCTGAAAATTCATTAAGCAATCTCTCTCCCCTACATTTTTTTCTCCTGACCCACTTGAGATTCTAAACTTCATCTTCTCATCTACTCTTGACCCAGTTGGAAACCTAAAAAGTAATTCAACCCTTTTAAAATGGTTGACTACATTGTTTGTAACATCCTAAGTAAGTAATTAATAATAGATATAGTTATCTATGTCTATTTATGAATTATATAGTGTTTTAGAGGCATAAAATGAGAATAAATCCAACCTTAAGAATGAAATACTCTAATATTTTTAAAAGATTTTTTTACCTCCTTTTGATCATGAACCATTTTTAAATATATATTTTGAAAATTTTATAAGATATATTTGTCAAAATAAACTTATTATTTGTGATTGTGACATTTAAATTTACTTTGGATAATGTTTTGGTATTTTTCTGATAATGTTCATTTTTTAAAAAATAGTGAAAAGTGTTGTATTTTAATTCAAAACCTCTTTTTAATCTAATTTATTTATATAGTTAGATTATATTTTTAATTGGTTTTAAAGTGAAATTAGAATATATTTTTACCATTTAATCCAATGGTGGTCATTGGAATTAATATCACTTTGAGATTGGACATAAACAACTGTCAATCTTTTAATAAATATAGTTTATTAAAAACACGCTATTTGATTTGACAGAAGGATTTAATTATAAAATTAATTAATGAAAATTCTATGTTATGAATTTGGTAAAATAGACATCATTTTTTAATTCAGAATCAAATATATCTTAGGGTGAATTTTTGGTATTTTTCTAAAAAACCTTAATTTTTGATGAATAGTGAAACCACAAAGTGGTAGTTACAAAAACTGATTTTTTGTTTAAATGGAACTTTACCACTTCTCTGATTTTAATTTCAAAAATCCAATATAAATGATTTTAATTATTAAGTAAAATTTGGTTCAATGGGATGAAAATAATTTTTGATGAAAAGTAACTTTTAAGTTGTATTAATCGCGATTAAAGGTAATTAGTGTGATTTAAGGTAAAAATGATATTATAAAAAAATGAAAATATCTTGACACTTGTCCTAAACCTATTGTATGAGACATGGAATACCAAGACAACCCATGGGTCGATTTTTCGGAACCCATGGAGCCACTTGGGTAAGATAATGACATTATTGCCTTTTATTTAAAGTAAAAGTAAAAATGACAAAAACATGTATTGTTTTACTAAAATAATTTTTACATGGGGGTATACAAGTCAGATCTTTGACTATAAATAGTAATTGGAAAGATAAAAATATTTCCTACATCATAGTATTTTTATATAATTTTTAGACATTAAATAAATTAAATTATTTATGACATAATGATGATGCAGCGATTACCTCATTATTTAACGATTTAAATAAAATGAAAAGATAATGTAAAATCTAAAACCTACACATGTCAAAAACCTATTGTATGGGTGGATTTAAAACTATTATCATCTTATCCTAGAAATACATCTATGTGGGACCTCTAAAATCTGAAACTCATTTGAAAATAAAGTAACATTTTATACCTTTCCAAGAGTGCCCCTCCTCTCCTCTTATAAAAGGCCCCCACATCTACCTCCTTACCCACACCTCTCCAGCCTTTGGCTCGGCCAAGATCTGATCATTTTGACTCTCCACATCCCTCTACTCATCCTAGAATCCTTACCTTAGGCAGGAATCTCTTCAATAAAACCTTTCGGTTCAAACCAAAGGGAGTAACCCGATTTTAAGGTAATGTCTTCACTTGTGTTCTTTTGTTTTATTTTGCTTCTCCAACCCCCTAAAATCTTTTTATTAATTTCTTTTGTAACAACTAAAGTATATTCAATATATTAGTATTACGTTATAATAATGATTCGAGCTACACTTACACACACATACATCGAATGGTTAAAGAACATACTGTTTCTATGGATGGTGATTTTCTGCCTCACGAAATGATGATTGTTCAATATTATTTTAACACCTTCAAAGATGACCATTAAGATGTAAATATATTTATATATGATATATAATATTTTTATGTTTTTCTTTAAGCTTCTGTAATTTTCATTTATGGCATACCTTTATGATTTCCATTATGGGTAAACGTGATATCTTCATTTTAGGAAGTGCGGACTACCGCCCCCTCAAAGTGATTTGATTCGTTAATACAATATGTGGTATGTAAAAAGGATATATTTAATGATATTATATATGATACCATACTGGAATTATAATACTATTATGTATCATTATGTTTTAATTCCATTAAATTGAAATATAAATGGAAGTAGCGTTCATGCGTATGTACGGCATACCGTCTCCATGAATGGTGTATTTCATTTTTTACCTCTAAATGTTATGTAATATTATAAATTCATGTATATAATGGATATATATGATATATATGATATCTAAATCATGAATATAACTCTGGATATAATGGATACATGAACAAAATTGTAATTATAAAGGGTTTATTTTTTACTCAAGTAGTAATGATCGACAAAATGAACATTATTAACTAAAATAATTACATAGTGTTCATAACATGGTAATAAGTGATATAAAAGGAAGAATGAACTTGAAAAAGGTTCTTAAGAATGTAGAAATTAACTCAAGTTTATTATTCAGAAGTTTAAAGAATGATCGAGTCAAGTCGGTCCTGAGGTATGGGACTTCGTCTCAATCTCCTTTCATTGAGGCATATTATGTTTTATACACAAATTTATTTTATACGGTGTATAAACCCCTTTCACTTTAACATTTATTCAAAAGTAATATTTTTTATATAAAGCGTTTACTAAACGACAAAAGGGAATTTTTTTTTCGTACGTATGCGGCAACAACGACTTCTCCGCCAACGTGACCATTATTTGAGTTTCAGCTTCCTCTACAAGCCATAACTTTTTTTTAAATGAAAAAAAAATAAATACCATGTTTTACTTTCTTTTATTTTGGAATGGAAAATGGTTTTCACAATTTTTTTATTATATCAATGTGTGGTATTGATATCTTGTGATTGCAATATGGAAATGTTATGTTTTCTTTATGCATGTTTTATGTGATACAATTATGTTATGGTTCGTGGGAATTTTTTATGATGACGGGTGGTTCCATCATAAACTAAGGGCGGGTGAGCCCGATATAGATCTCCAATGCATTGGGTAACGCGAAAGAGTTAAACATTAAGGTTTCTCCGAAGATATTTAGGGAATATACTGTGATGAGTATTCCAAACATAACCAAGAGGGTTACTTCCTATGTACGAATGTTATGAATGCCTAAAGTTACCTTTTATGTCTAATGATTTCTATGATTTATTCATGATTTGATGAGGTATGTTAAAGTGATTATGTTTTATGGGTAATGTATGATTTCATTAATTCTTATGTATACATGTACTCATGTTTCCTTTCTATATTTTTATATCCATTACTGAGCTTTTTATGCCCATCCCAAGTTTTTTTAAAATGTTTTTCACAGGTCAAGGTAAAGTTACATGATGTGATGATAGTGTCAAGGATGTGTCAAGAAAGAATCCATGTTTTATTTTAAATATTTTTTTGTTGATGGGAAAAATGAGAACTATCTTTTATGTAACCAATTTGTTTAAATGTGGAATGTAATGCATGTTTTATGATCTAATTCTCTAAAACTCTAAACCTGAAAAGATCCTCAATGTGTAATGTTGTAATAACTCAAGATTAAGTAAGGTTTAAGGCAGGGGCTTTATATTATTGATCTCATTTTCTCCTTATCTTATCTTTAACCACATAAACAAAACATCATTCATAATCCTATACTTTTATCATGAATCCCTTTAGGACTTTAAATTCATTTGAGATCAGCTTTAGCATTTTAAGAAAAGGATTGGAATGTATCATAAATTTCCATTCATAACAGCTTATTTCTTTTTTTGGAACCCAAATACTATCTTTTAAAAATTCAATTAGTCTGGATACGATAATCCTAGTTATGATTATTCTGGATATGATCATTTATTTCCCCACCTGGATATGATCATTTTAAAAAACAATCAGAACCATCTCTTACACTTCTCTACCACCTGAATATCATAAATCGTGGAATGATCATTTCTGGATACGATCAATTTTGAAAACTAATCGGCACTATCTCTATAATTGGTACAACTTTTTCAATCAGAACAACCTTTTCAATCAGCATCACTTTTTCAATCAGCACCACCTTTTCAATTAGTACCACCATTTGAAACAGAACCACCTTTTAAAACAGTACCAACTTTTAAAATATATCCACATTTTAAAATATCACCACCTTTTAAAACCAAACTAAATTTTTTTTACTCCCCTTCCATACATCATACTTACATCACATGTTCTAAATTCAACTTATGATTTATATAAAATATGAATCTGTAAATCATAATAACAATTAATTAAATCATATCCATAGAGACATATATTCAAAACATCCACTTTATTCACATCGGTTTCAAAGTGATTCTAATGAAATTTACTTCCAAAAAATGTGTATTCAATTTCATTTTAGATCCGAGTTGAGTCTGATCAAAACCATTTCTTCCAAAATAGATTCTTCTAATTACTATGGACCTTCACATAGAGTATGATTCTTTTGAAACCATGAGTCCAATTATTTTGAAAACATGATTCTATTTCTTTTGAAAAATAAATAGGTTAAATTATTTTGAATGAAATATGATTTTTTCTGAAAACAAAATGATTTAGAATTCCTTTATTCTTTCCTAGTAAATCCAATAACCCACAAAAATTATTTCATATTATGATGGGGATTCAATTTCAAACAGTTTTTGAATTTTTATCAATATCCCAATACGATGTACTTTAAATCTGATTAAAAACATTATTCAATCCCTTTCATTCGGAATTCCCATTCATCATATTTCTTAACATCCATTATGTATTCAGCATACTAATCGATTGACAAAAAATACAACCAAAACACAACTCAGGCCTAACATTGGAATTTAGTGGATTAGTAAAACCACTACAATAATGTGGATCTTACCTTATAAAGGACTCAATAGTACATTATTCACTCTTCTTATTTGGAAGCTTTTCATGATTCATGTCTTGAGAAAGTTACATAATCATATCAATAAAATTTTTTATTCCAACTCCCATAACATTCAATTTCTCAGGAGGACAATCATTTCATTATCTATCACATTCAATATTAACATGTTTTATCCTAGTTCTAGTCTTTGAAGAAAACTAAAAAAATAGTGTGAGAAATAGTAATTGTTGGAACCAAGGTTGTTCGTTGATAATAATGGAGTTTGTTTTGTGTTTGTTGTCAATATGCACATGGATGACTGAGGAGTTTGCAAGGAATGAGGTCATACATTTGAGGCCTAAAGCAGTATTGAAGGTGGTGCATTTTCCTAGTTTTTTCCAATTTTTTGGGCCTTAGAAATCATGAGTTTAGTAATGGTTCACAGCAACGGTATACAGTGAAGGAACATGGTACATGGTGAAGGTACGCGGTATGCGATGAAGGAACATGGTACGCGGTGAAGCCGCGTGGTATGCGATGAAGGGGTGCAGTACACAGAACGGTGCGTAGAACTAGAAACAGTTCACAACAGTGGTACACGATGAAGGTGTGTGGTACATGAAATGATGTCGAAAACAGTTTGTATGATGGTATGTGGTGAAGAGATGTAGTACGTCGACCAACAGATATACAGTATGCAGTTGGTTTACGGTACACGATAACGATTCGCAGTTCAGAGGTTTTCAGTACACGGTGGAGGATAATAGTATTTCCTATGAAGTTTATCTTTTCCCACATCGAAAATTGTGGTAAATCAGATTACCAAAATTCATAGAGTTATGTGCCTATTTAAGGAATAATAATCCCCTTTATTAAGTTATGTGATTAGAGATTAAAATTTGGGGAAGCATTTTGGTGAAGTTTGAAGTGGTGCATAGAGGATAAGATGGTATGTGGAGAGAATCTCCTAAATAAGTAAAATAGTCTGAAAAGAGAGTGTGGTTCATTCAGGAAGTTCTCGCAGTACAAGGAGGACTAAGGTAGTATGCGGAGTAGGAAGATATGCGGAGGAGTGGAGTAGTTCGCAGAGTAGGGTAGTAAGCTGAGAAGGGTAGTACGCAAGGGAGCTAGACGGTATATGGAGGATCTAGATGGTACATGAAGGAGTTAGACCATATGAAAAAATAGAATTTGTATGTGGAAACAATAGCAGTATGTAAAACACCCAAGAAATTTTGAAAATTGGCCAAATCAGTTTGCAGAATTAATTCACATAACATATTAGGGTATGGGAAAAATAAATTACACATGTGAGTGATTATAGGACTTCAACAGCTCTTCCATTTATATTTTAGGATGCTTGAATTAATTCCAAACCATTGAAGCAACCTTAAAGTCAATAAAGTGAGTGAAGTTTATTCTAAAGAAGTGATGAAAGGAGATTCAGTAGAAGTGATCCAAGGGACACAGTGTTCTATCCCTAAAACCTTGTAAAGGTAGTGTTCCTGGTAGAAAGTTACTATGCTAAACTCTTGTAATCCACATATAGTAATGATTAGTGGACTTTGGTATGACCTATACAGTATCGTCATATGATCCTTAGATGTATCCCTTAGTGGGGAACCATGTAATATTTTTGTTCCATTTCTTTGCATGTGATTATTTGTTCTCTGTACTTTCTCCTCAGATAGGTTTAATAGGTTCCTAACAATGTGGGAACAAGATCCATCGGTTTAAAATAAAAAATTTACACCCTGACTCAACCCTCCCCTTTCAGGGTGTTCTAGGGTCCTTCAAGTTGTATCAGAGTGAGGTTGTTGGTGTTGAATCTGTCTATCATAGGGAATCCAGTCAACATTAGGGGAGTTCCCCTCTTTGATGGAAATAATTTTCAAATATGAAAAAATAGGATAATATCTAACCTATGATATATTGGAATGGAATTCTTATTTTCTACTACATAGGGAATACATGTCACTGTTTGATAGGACTTTCAATGATATATACAGACAAAAAATTGCTTGATGTTAATGCAAAAGCTCAGAATTCTCTCACTACAGCCCTTTATGATCAGATTTATCTAAAGGTAATGAGTTGCACATCTACCAAGACAATTTGGAATAAAATAAATAATATTTATGATGGAGATAGAAAAATGAAGGAGGAAAACCTTCAAGTACAAAACAACAGGTTTGATGATCTGAAGATGCACTCTGATGAGAATGCAGACTCCTTTTTCAATCGAATTACTAAAGTTGTGGGAGAAATCCAAGGTCTGGGTGAAGAAATAAAAGACATTCAAATAGTAAAGAAAATCTTTAGATTACTCTCAACCCTTTATAATGAAAATGATTCATCCCTTGAGGAATGTTATCTCTCCAAACTCTCATTGGATGATCTTCTGAGCAATATTTCAGCTTATGAAATGGGAATCAAACCAGAAGAAGCTACGACTCTTGTGAGAAAGGTAATGGAATTCAAAGCCACTGAAAAACTAAAAGTTTCAGGAGATATTGATGATCAATATGATGAGTAAAATGAAACAATTTCTCTCATTTCCAAGAAGTTCAAGAAGTGAATATGGAAATTTGAAGGCAAGCTACCTTTGGTTTGTTTTCACTGTGGAAGTGTTGGGCACATTGCCTCTCAGTGATCAAGAAAATTTGATGATAAAGAGAGAGAAGTTGAAAATATGAAAAAGCCTTAGAATATATTATTCAAAAAGGGAAACTTCAAATTTGCAAATAATGTTTAGAAGAAGAGTTTTGTTTTTAGGATGAAGATGATGATAATGAATTCTATGAGGAAGATGAACTAGAATTTAAAACTGGAAACCATACCTTCATGATGGCTACCATTGAAAAGTCAAAACCATGATAGATAAAGTTATAGAAAATCAGTGGGATTCTATTTTTAATCCCACGTTTAAAATTAAGGATTCCTTTAGTAATCTTGAGATTAAATGTAAGATATGAAATAAGTGGAAAGTAATGGTGGAGGAATCATCAAAATATATTGATCAGCTGGAAGTATAAATTGAACAACTAAAAGAACTAGTCAAAGTTCAATCATCAATGCTTGAAATCACTATTGATGTTATGTATCTAAAACTTATAATTGGATAACAATCGAAGCTCATTAATGACCTTGCCTTGAGACTAGAGGAGAATTCCAAGACCATTGAGGGACTCAAAGAATAACTTGTTACTCTGAGAAGTAAACTCAAAAGTTAATCAATTTCAAAAGAAGAAATGAATAAAATACAATTTCAAAGGTTCTCGGATGCTGAGCTTCTAGAGAGATAAAAACGTGGTTCATATGGAGTTGAAAATATCTTGAGGGATTAAAGACCGAGATGCATGGTAAAAAGTGGAATTGGGTGTGATGCCGAAATGTCAAATTCTATAAATAAAGTGATCCATAATAAAGGAAAGATGAAAGTTCATCAAGTTGGGAAGCCATCGAAAGTGCTGAAAATGAAACACATAAATCAAACTGGAAGGATAATTGAATATTATATAGAAGTTTCTAGAAATTATAGGTATTCAAACTATTTTCTTGATGAAGAAGGAATGAGGATAAATAGAAGTGAGAAGACATTTCCCTTTATGAAGTGTCCATTTTGTGGCTATCTGAGCCACATCATGTCGTACTGTGAAGATTTGAGGAGCTATATGAATGGGTAAGAGTTAGGATTTCAACAAAGGAGAACATATTCATATCCTACTTCTTATAGAAGAAATAATTTCTATGTATATTGTTTTTAGTGTTCTAACTTTGGCCATAAAACTATGCATTTTAGGAAGAGGTATGACAGGAGAAATTCTTTCAATGGTTAGATACAAGTCAATACACATCAAACTGATAAGGTTAAAATTTCAAATATATTTTCTCCTCAAGAAGAAGAATATTAATATCAAGAACCCATGTACACAAAAGATAGAATTTAAATTACAACATCATCCTACACTCAATCCAATATCACATGGAAAGAAAAGAGGAAAATTAAAATGTCCAATATTGCAGAAGTAGCCCTCAAAGATAAAAAAGAACAACAACACCTGGATTCTTAATAGTGGATGTTCATGCCACATGATGGTTAATTTATACCTATTGATAAATCTTAAGATAAAGTTAAATGGAACAGTGAGTTTTGGTAATGATGGTGCTTTGAAGATAAATGCCAGTGGAAGTACTGAGCTAGATAATGGAGAGATGAAGAAAACTGATGTTCTGTATGTGGATGATCTTCATCACAATATTCTTAGTGTGATTAAACTCTGTGACTTAGGTCGTATTGTGACATTCAATCAAAATTGTTGTATTATAAGACGAAAGTCTGGGATTTCTTTCATGAAAGGCCTCAGAAAAGAAGGAAACTTATATCAGTTTGATAGCAAAGAGAACATTTTCTACCTAACAGTTGGAGTGAAAAACAACATATGGCATCAGAGATTGGGGAACATTAATTAGCAAGACATGGAAAACATGTCTAAGATAAATATATTCATGGATATCCCTAATCTGAAGCATGAATGAGGAAAGACCTATAATGATTTCATGTGAGGGAAACTGGTCTGCAGTTCTTACTGGCTAAAGAAGAAAAGAGAATCAAATCTTCTTGACCTCATCCATAGAGATGTATGTCGCCCAATAAATTTTGCTAGAACACATGGAGAGAGGTACTTTGTTTTTTTATAGATGATTACAGTATAATGGAATGTGTGATTGTTATACATAGGAAGTGACACGTGATTGATTTAATGAAAACCTACCGATGAATCACCAAGAATGATACAAGACAGAAGATCAAAGTCCTATGGTCTGACGATGGAGGGAAATACACATCCATTGAATTTGAAAATTACCTAGAGAATACTAGGATACAACATGAAGTGGTAGTTGTGAGAACCCAACAACAAAATGGAGTTGTTGAGTGTAGGAATCGACAGGTAGACAACATGGCCTGAACTATAATAATTGAGAGTTGTATTCCTCAACATTACTGGAAATAGGTAGTACAAGATTTAGTATATTTTCAAAATCGAAAAGTGGTATATATGGGTGAAATAAAGACACCTTATGAACTGTGGAATAGAAGGAATCCCTATTTGAAATATTTTCGTGTTTTAGAAGAAAATATTTTATCTGAAACAAAGAAGTAAATTAAGGAAAGTATGGATACAATTTAGATGAAGGGATATTTCTTGGATACGCACTGAATAGAAAATCATACAAGTGTTTTAATAAGAGTTTGGGAAGAACTGTGGAAATAAATGATGTAAAGATCATCAAAAAGAAAAACCAAAATACTTTAAATAATTCTTATATTGATGTGATAGAACATGATCAAGAATGTGAACATAGAAGAAATGCTAATATAGATGTAGGGGAAGATGTAAAACCACTCACGAGTTACATCGTGATGTTGACTCTAAATAAGAATCAGATGAAGAAGCCATATCTTGAGAGAATTCAGTTGAACCACAATGGAGAAAAAGAAGAGTAGATATTGATCAGTACAACATTATCAGGGATTGAAATGCACCTACATAGACAAGTAGAATGAGGAATAATGAACAACATACATTTATATTTGTTGTGTACCCATCCACATTTGAAGAGGCCACAGAGGATGAGTCATGGGTGAATGAAATGAATGAAGAGTTGGATGAGATTGACAAAAATCAGACATGTGATCTTGTTAAAATACTTGAAGATCGTAATGTGATTGGTACGAAGTAAATTTTTAATATCAAATTTGGTGAACATGGAAATGTGATCAGAAATAAGGTATGCTAGGTCTATAAATGATATTCACAAATCGAAGGCGTTGATGTTGAAGAGACATTTGTGCCTATAGAGAGTCTAGAGTCAATCAGATATTTCTTTCCATTGAAATTCAAATAGGTTATAAATTGTATCAAATATAAGTAAAGACTAAATTCTTGAATGGAGTATTGGGAGAATAATTCTACTTTGAACAAATCGTAGGGTTCTTTCTTGGTAATGATTAACTAGAGGTTTTTAAATTAAATAAATCTCTTTGTGGGTTGAAATAGGCACTAGAGGCATGGCACTCTCGGTTGGACTCTTATTTGAGAAATCTAGTGTTTAAAAGAGGAGGAGTGGATCACAATATCTATGTGAAGAACCCTCAATTGGATCAGTTCATGGTATTAGTATACGTGGAAGATATTATTTTTGTAGGAAGCAGACATGGATAAGTGGATGAATTTTCTAATCAGACGAAATTAGAATTTGAAATATTTATGATTGGTGAACCCACATACTTTCTAGGGTTGTAGGTATTTCAAAATAATGATTACAGTTTTATTTCTCAAGAAAAGTATGCAAGAGTGCTACAGAAGATGTTCAATATGTGTGATTCCAAACCAATGTCGACTCGGATAGTAGTTGGATCAAAGCTCAGAAAGCATGAGGAAGGGACTTATGTGGATCCCACATTGTAAAAAATAATCAATGGAATCCTACTATTCCTGGTGGAAATATGGCCAGATATTGTCTTTTCAACTTGCCTTGTGGCCTGATTTAATAGTAATCTGAAGGAAGATCATATAGAGGTATTGAAAAGAATCATGAGATACATTCAAGGTACACATAATTATGGGCTTTACTTTGCTGCAGAAAGATATGGTGAACTAAAAACATTTTATGATGCTGACTGGGATAGAGATCTAGTGGAACGAAATTCTACCAATAGTGGATCTTTCTATATTGGAAAAAATGTGTGTGCTGGTTAAGAAAGAAATAATAAATTACTTAACTTAGTACTACTGAATATGAATATATATCTTCTACCAAGGCATGTACTCATTTACTTTGGATAAAGTAGCAATTTAGTAACATAGGTGATGAGGTGAAATAACCAATGGTGATTTACTTAATAAAAAGAGGGAAATTGATCATATGAATAATATAGTTTATCATTCTTGTAAAAAACATATTGATATCAGATATCAATTCATCAAGGAAAAATTTGAACAATGTGTGATCAAAATGGACCATGTTGGAACTAATGAGAAAGTGGATGACATTATGAAAAATCCACTATCAGCAACTATGTTTGAGAAATATTGGTTGAACCTCAGTGTTCATCCACCAACCAGTGTATAAGGAGGTTATGAGATTCACCTCTCCCCAACTATTTTAATTGTGTTACTCTATTTGTGGAAGTGTTGCAGGTTTATGGGGGAGATACGATCCTGAGGGAGTATGATCTGTTCTCTATAATGTTTATATACTGGTCTTTGGGGTTTCTTAACAATGGGGGGGATCGATAAATTCAATGGATTCAAGATTCAGTGGAGAGTGGTCTTTTATTTTATATAGGAAAAATCAAAAACTAAAACTATGGGGGAGAAAATAAAAATAAAAGAAAATAATGAGAACTCAATTCAAGTCCTATCTCTTGTTTTCTACTCCAAGAACTACTCACATAGAGTGCAAGCTGACTTGTTTCTTGATGTTTCAGGTGTTGATCATGGCTACCACATCAGTGAATTTATCTATAGATTGCCAACAAACTAAAAAGGGGAGATTGTTGGAACCAAGTCTATTCATAGATAATAATGTAGTTTGGTTTGTGTTTGTTGTCAATCATCACATGGATTACTAGGGAGTTTTCATGGAATTAGGTCATAAATTTGAGGCTAAAAATAGTATTGAAGGTGGTGCAGTTCCCCAGTGTTTTACACTTTTTTGGTCCTTAGAAATCAAGAGTTTGGTAATGGTTTGCAGAAACAGTAATTGGTGAATGTTCATAGTATGTTGTGAAGGTTCATAGTGCGTTTTGAAGGCATACGGTGCACAGTGAAGGTGCAGGGTATGCGGTGAATGCACACGGTATGAAAAAAGGTGCACAACACTGGAAACAGTTCACAGTGACGATGCGTGGTGAAGGTGAGAGGTACGCGAAATCTTGCAAAAAATGGTTCGCAACAATGGTATGTGGTGAAGAGATGCAATATGCAGACTGACAGACACACAGTACGCAGTTGGTTTACGGTACGTGATAATGGCTTTTAGTTCAAAAGTTTTTAGTATGCAGTTGAGGCTAAAAGTATGACCGATATATTTCATTTTGTCCCACATTCAAAATTTTGATAAATTAGATTTTTTAAATTCACAGAGTTACATGCTTATTTAATGAATAGTAATCCCCTTTGTTAAGTGATGTGATTGGAGATAAAAATTTGGGGAAGAATTTAAGTAAAGTCTGAAGTGGTACGCAAAGTAGAATATGGTATGTGGATAGAATATCTCATGTAAAAAACAGTCTGAAAAAGACAGTGTGGTTCTCACAAGAATCTCTCACAGTACGTGGCAGAGCAAGGCCGTATGCGAAGCAGGACAGTACGCGGAGGAGTGGAGCAGTACGCGAATCAGAGTAGCACGTCGAGAAGGGAATTAAGTGGAGGATCTAGATGGTATATGGAAGATCTATATGGTACATGGAGGATCTAGACCGTACACAAAAACAGTAGTCATACGCGGAAACAGTAGCAGTACGCGGAACACCTAGGGAAGCCTGAAAATTGGAAAAACAAGTTTGTGAAATTAGTTCTCATAACACATCAGTGTACGGGAAAAATAAATTACATCTGTGAGTTATTATGGGACTTCAACAGAGCATCCATTCATAGTTGAGGATACATGAATTTATGCTAAACCATTGAAGAAACCTTCAATTCGATAAACTGAGTGAATATTATTTCAAATCAATGAGCAAAGGAGAGTCAGTGGAAGTGATCTGAGGGATGTAGTGTGTTATCCCTAAAACCTTGTAAAGGTAGGGAACCTAGCACAAAGTGACTAGGCTGAACTCTTGTAATCCACATTTAGTAAAGATTAGTGTAATTTGGTACAACTAACACACTTTTGGCATATGCTCCTTAGAAGTAGCCCTTAGTGATAAACCATATAAAATTGTTGTGACGTTTCTTTGCATGTGATGGTTTATTTTTTTCACTTCCTCTTTATACAAGTTTAATAGGTTCCTACCAATGTGGGAAAAAGATCCATAAATATTAAATAAAATGTTGACACCCTGATTCACCCCTCCCCTCTCAGGGTATTATGGGATATTTCGATAATTATAGTGAGATATTATATAATCAATAAAATTACTCACATGATATCTAAATCATGACAATTTATTTTCAATCTATGGAACCTTAGTTTTAACTTAGTTCATCCATGGCCATTATCTATTCACATCCTTCCCAATGGTTTATAAAACAAATGTTAATTAACCCTATCGTGTCCCTCAGAAGTGTCTAGCAAGTTGTGTAGTATTATAACTACTCATCATACACCATTGATGGTTGAGTTAATACACAATATACCCCTTTCATAGTTGTTACCCCTAGGTGAATCTATTTAATATCTCCATCCATCTTCCATTATCTAGGTAGGGTTTTATTTTCTAGGAAAATTACATAATATACAATTTACCAAATCTTCAGGATATTATCCTATACATATACTTATCCCTAGGGCTTTAATGATTTTCTCAAATCTTAATCTCCAAAAAACAACTAAACCCTTAACTTATACCAACTGATTCTAACTAACCATAACATGAACAAATATTTCATCATTTTTGATGAACATTCAATTCATTTCATATTAATACATGCTCAATGACCTTAATGGTTTAGTGTCTTTGAATAATTCATCCATAATAATCTTAATTCATGAATGATCATCAATATCTCCCACAAATTCATTCTCACATAGTACACTTCTTATTCATCCCCTACTTAAAACCATTATTCATAACTTGGTGATAGGAAATATAATTAAGGGTGAGGATAGATGATCAGTATGTTTAAATATAGGACATATCATTCAATGATCATATGTAAGAATAGAATGAGCATAACGGTGTGAGAATATGAGAATAACATTTAAAAATCATACCTATCAATTCATAGATCATAATCATGGAATAAATATTTGGGTGATTATAAGACATTAATAGTATAATAATAAAAGATCAAGATCAATGAGATTATATCTTAAGCATAAGAACATGTGATAGAGAGTGGCATAAAAAGTGGCATGATTATAATCATAGAAATAATTTTATAAGGATGTATACTAAGATATTCATCAAAATTTGGGCTTCAGCTAACCACTCATGTACTATATTTAGGCTTTGGATAACTTACAATTTACCCTCTTTGGGATTGGAATAACCTCTCACATTTCCTTTGGGCGCATATATAATAAACATTACCCAATTCATTAGAGGTATATAATAGAACCACCCATCACATAATCATAATTCATTCATATGTATTCCATTTGATCATGAACAATTTTATCATTTCATTATAGCTAAACCCATAGAAAAAATGGGTTTCATCGATATCTAATCATCATAATCATAAACCATCAAAAGAATAAATAAATATTGTATCATTGGATCATATCCCTAGTGAATCATAAGTAAAATCAATGGATGTTTTCATGGATAAAAATACTTTTAAAATTTCATGGAAACATTTATTGAAGAAAATAAAATTTTAAAATTAAAATCACTTATTTAAAATATATAAAAAATCAGAATATAAGGGAAAAAAATTATCTAGAAATAAACATTATAATTTTTAAAGTAATCTTTAAATGAGCAACTAGTTATGGCATTAGAAAATTTATTTGTGTGGTATGTGTTAAAATAATGATTTTGTTCACACCTTAATTAAAAAGTACCTCATTCAGAAAAGGTTGTGAATATTCCTTTTAAAACTTTTTATAAAAATTCAAAAATGGGAAAAAATTTCTTTAATAAATTATTTTAAATAGTAAAAACATTATTGAAAATATTTTAAATAAAATATAGACAGATGAAAAATATTCTTAACCGATGACAGAAATAAATCAAGTTTTCCTCAAAAGCATTCTTTTAGGATTTTAGTACATAGAGAGAGAAAAATTAAAGGAAAACTTATAATCTCTAGAAAAAACCATAGGAGAAGAAAATTAAAAAAAATAAGAGATATATCATATAATTGTTTTAATTGGGTATTAAAAAATTTATCTCTCATTTTTTTATAAAATATACTTTCATGGATATTAATTAAATTAAATTTTTAGATCAAAAATATTATTAATATATATTTGTATTCTGTTATGATCTCTAATTATTTTTGTGTTATTTATTTATAAAAAAATTATGGCTTTTTGTGAAAATCACTCAAGCCGAACCTCAATAATTTTTAAGGGGGCCTAAAGGTCTACCCTCAAGGGAGGTCCAGCCTTCATGGATCGCACATAACCTTGGTTGAGAAAAGTGTTATTAATGCTCCAATAAGACCCATGTATAAGGATGGGGAAGCACATGAATGGGGTGGGTAGTGGTAGCCCATAGTGGGTGTTTTTATTTTTCTACCTGGTCTACACCACGTTTTGGCTTATATACTGATCTCACCCCATGTATTAGTTTAGATGTGGGATAACTAAGTTTCATTCTGGGCTATAATATCTCCTCTACATTTCTCTCATTCATATGAACACTTCTCTGAGCCTTCCTTCTATCCCACACAATCTGTGTTTTGAACTTCTATTTTATTTTTCCCTATCCAACTCTTATTTTTTCATTTTGAATTGACTCATTCATTATGCAACTTTTTCTCCTATATACTAGTGTTTTTCACTGCATCTTAGATTTTTATAAATGAATTTATTCAATTTTTATGGAATTCCTTATCTTAGCTTCTCCTTCTACAAATGCTTTTCTGTTTCTATAAAGGTTCTTGTTCCTCCAGTTAGAGAACCTTCTTTTCTTCCTATTTATTAGGATATACAGCATGTTAATTCTTGCAACCCTTGGTATCTACTATTATTTTTTCTTCATGCTTAATCTCTTCTCATTTCTTATTAAGTTACTTTTTTTGGTTTGAGAGTTTTCTATCTTCATCCTCCATGTCATCTTCTTCTAACCTCCTTCTATTTCTCATTAACTCAAAATAATTTTATTACATAGAAGTTGTATTTGTTTATATTACTTATATATATCAATTCACCACTGTTTCTTAACAATAATGAGTGTTTTTTGAAACTATTTGTGTTTACCAATGGTTATACATTATTTTCACCGTTGGTTTTTACCAACTCTGAGTATTTACTTTTTCACTGTTTGTTTTTACCAATGGTGAGGCTTTCTTGTCACCACTGGAAAGTTTCTAATGGTGGGTAAATTTAATAACTATTTCACCTCAACAGTAGGTAAATTTACCCTTGTTGATATTTAACAGTGGTTATGTTTTTCTTCTATTATTTTTGTTCCTTTGATTCTCTTTTTCTTGGAAGTATATACTTCAATATCCTAGAAGAGTTAATGATTATTATTTCAAATGTAATGTTTTCTTTGTGAGTGTTTGATGTTTTTATCTATTTTATAATTTTTTTTTATAAAATTATTCTTCTTATTTTCATCATATTTTCTACATCTTATTCTTTTTTAGAAAAATGGAAGTAGTTTTTTGTTAATTTCTTTTTGTTCGATTTTCTTATTCTAAGATTCTTTGAAAATTTAATGAGATTGATTTATTCATATGTTATATATTTTTTTTGTGGGTTAATAGTTTAATAATCCACCATTGGAAACCAATGTTAGGTAATTTACTCATAGTTGTACATCCAATGGTTGTAATTTATTTTTGTTCTCTTGGATTCATTTAATGATAAGAAGCATAGATCACCTTTTAGTTTTGTTTAATTAATTTTATTTTTGATAAAAAATACAATGTTATATAAAACTCTATTTTAATAATGTTTGAAATTTCGAAGGGTGAGTAATGCCTCACCTCTCTCTATTCTCAATGGTGAGTCAAGACCCACCATTACTAAAAATTTATTTCCAAAATTTTTATTTATTTATTTTTATTAATGTTCTTGAAATATATTATTGTATTAAATGTTTCTTATTTTATGATAAAATATAAATTTAACTTGTGTAAAAATTAATTGTAATAAATTTTTGTGACATCTGCTCATAAAGATTTCTCTTCATACGATGATTTATTTTTTACAGCATTTTTTGTATGATTAATCTATAGAATTATATTATTATATCATTTATTTTTCAATAATTATATGTTTAATAATTACTATTCTTAATATATTAAATATTCCTTTTAATATTTTATGAATAAACATTAGTTCGATTGTGTTTTTATTTATAGTGTGACTTCAAAAAAATATAGTAACTGTTATATAATTTTATTATTAAATAATAACAACTGTCATGCAGAAATTGGATACGAACACAGTATTATATATATTTTTAATGTTTTCGGATATTAGTTCAAGGATAAAAAAACATATGTATGGGGGAAGATACTTCATTGAATAATGATATGATAATAAATTTCTTGAAGATCTCAATTTTGATCAAGAAAATTCTTCAAATTCTTTTGTTCTGCTGTGATCAATGAGGATCTTCATCTCCTTCATCTTCCTCCACTAATGTGATCAACAAACACAAGCTTCAATGAAATTATACATCGTATTCTCAACTAATGTTTCATTTCTTCTATTATTTCTCGATTTTAATATTTTATACTACCAATTTTTCCTCTAGAGTTTTGGTTTATGTTTTTTCCATCCAAAATTTTTCATTGGGTTATTCCTCCGATCCAAAAGGAATGTCAAGTTGTT
Source organism: Viscum album (assembly GCA_963277665.1). Taxonomy (NCBI): domain Eukaryota; kingdom Viridiplantae; phylum Streptophyta; class Magnoliopsida; order Santalales; family Viscaceae; genus Viscum; species Viscum album. Next base: position 1,966,878,592 of record OY728153.1, read on the forward strand.
CCTCCCAAAACAATGGATGGTAGTTTGTGACTCCATAAAAATCCTGGGTTAACCACCCAGTGTGAAAATAGTACATTTGTATTTATATATAATTGGGTTATCACTCCTATTAAAAATTGAGGATATAGTGCATACTAGTCTCCTTGAGGGTTATATAATATTTAATAGAGGATTAAGTTCTTGGGGATCCAAACCTCTATAATATCTCATGTGTTATTTGTTTTATTTCCACTACAATATTTAACACTTTTATAACTATGATAACTTATAATTTAGAACAATAAATAAAAAAATAACTATTCACCACCCTGTCACTACTTCCATACCAAGGGACCTAACATTAATTTCATCATCATATATTTAAGTATAAACAATCCAAGTAAGAAGTGAGATTGTCATATAAGACTCTTACCACTGGTATAACTTACTTCATAAGTGAATTTATCCATTGATACAATAAATTTAAATTTATTTTACATATATAAAAATAATAATATTAATACTTATAATACTATACATGTTTTACTTATAACATCTTATCACTCGTTCATTAATAATACTTCACTGTTATCATCATTCCAGGTGTTAACTACTTTGTTTTTCATATTTTCCTCGATTTGAAAGTTTTGATCCTTGAATATTGATCATGATTCCATCATCCAAAGAATGTTTATAATTATATAAATATCATATATATCCATTAATAAAAATAGTTGTTTCCGTTTAAAAAAGTAAGATATCGAAAATGAATGACAGTATTCATGGAGATGGTAGTTCGTACGTATACATGAATACTATATTCATTTTATAATGAAAATAAAGAAAGTAAGATAATTAATATTTTATCATTAAATAATCATAATTATATAATAAATATCATATATATTCATTAAAACCATCATTATAGAAATCCAAGATAAGTATTGATGGAAAATTAATCATATCACTATGTAGAGGTGGTAGTCCACACATATGCACGAGTGATACTTTCATTTCCCATTTGATGGAAAGGGGGTAGAAAATTATCATAATATAATCATAATGAAATCTCATTATTTTTATAATATTTTATTAATTATGTTAGTATGGGTAAAAATATTTATAGTAAGTTGAAGACTAAATAAACATTTAATGATTCAGGTAATATGATTACCTCTTCTTTGATGGACCTTCATTGGATTTCACCTTAATCCATAATAGGATGGTATTAGGAGAAGAAATTAATCTCAAGAATAAATGGAAGGATTATGTGAAGCTTTTTGGGTAGGTATTTTTTGAGATAGAGGTCTCAAATTGTCTGAATAAGGGAGGAGAAGAGTTGTCCATTTATAATTAAGGGGAGGGACACACATGGAATTACATAAAAGATTTAAATTGTATAAAGTCACTTTCCTATGAAAGTGGAACCAAATGGAAAATAATTAAAATTTAAGATATAATAAGGTCTAAATATCTTCAAACAATAACATTTAAATAATTTTAAGTGCCACGTTTAACCTTATTTGTTAGTGTACCCCCCCCCCCAAGTAAGATCGTTTTAACCCTAATCATGGTAACAAATTAGTTATGTTTTATTATTAATTATGAATAGAAATGAAATTTGACTCTTTAAAAAATTTATAAATTATGATTAAAAATATTTATTATGTTTTATAAAATAAAATTTCTATAAATGGTAGTAATAAACATTAAAATAAATAAACAAAACAAAATGAAACCCATTTTTTAGAAAAATGCATTTTTAAGCATAAAAAGTCGTTTAAATTCACTACTTTTGATGTAAAAATTATTAGATGAATGTTAAAATTTATTGTTGAGTATATATTCTATAAATTTCATTAGCATCATTAATTAATAGGTATTTATTTAATTCATTATGATAAAATAACATTGCACACAGGAAAAGATTTTTCTAAAACAAATAACTCTTTTTTACCTTAAAATGATTTTATCTTCATCTCTAACCATTATATAACTAATTTATGAATGTCTATTCATAAATTTACAATAATATTTATTAAAATATCTTTTTAATAGGGATTAATATATTTATTTATATAAAAATTCACAACATCAAGAAAAATACATTTCTTCTACAGAAAAAGTCTTTTAATCATGAAATGATTTTATTAAGATATAATGATTGTTTATTAGGAATTAATAAATATTTTTTAATTAATTAAAATAATATATATATATGTGTGTGTGTATCATAACATGATTAATCATATTCATACCCACCAATCCAATGACTATGTTAAAAAATTCATAATATATCATGGTTTATTTCGACTCAACATTGCATATAAAGAAATCTATCAAATACTTAAAATTTATTTCAATTGAATACATATAAAATCTTGGTTTATTATTTTCAAAATCCCATGTACTCATCAATTAGTTTTTTCATATAATGAATTTTCTTATATAAGGCCTATAGTGTTTTTCGTGTTGTCACTAAATCACCACCTCGTATCCCCAAGCATCACCTATAATCCTTCACTGTTAATTATATTATTTTTTTGTGACTCAAGATAACCCCCACCCCCAAAAATTCATCTTCCCCATGTGAATCAAGAATTGACTCTAATTAATTAGAACATAGACTCATTTATATCTAGATTCAATATTTCAACATTCACTAACATTCTTTAATAACTTCCTAGTGAACAAATTTGTTGGCTCATAAAACCTTTTTTTTATTTTACGTAGTGATTAAATATTACTCCATGTTCATTTAATAAGGATTTATATTTAAGAAGACCTAATTCAACCTTAAAATTTGGTTGAGTGTAAAATATTCTATTGTACAAGTTAATATTTCATACTGGGCAATTAGTTTTGTCAATTGGAATTCTCTAGATTTTGAATTCTATACAGCTTCCTATTACTAATACATATCAATAAATGAATTTTACATAATGTTTTCTTCTTGTAAATCTTCAAATTTTTCTATTTATTTAATAAAATTAACCTTACATGCCTTTCACTAGGATAAATAACAGTTAAATATAAATCAACTAACTTTTATATATCTCTATACATAATCGAATTTTCTATTTGTATACCCGAAATGATGTTTATGTGAGAGGATATGACACCCACATATTAGAGTATTAAACTTTATGTCTCAAGGTACTTTTCCAAATTATTCGATTTACACTTATAGAACTTATTCTCTGATTCACTCATCATCTAGAAGATTCAACTACAAAATTTGTTAAAATTACATAAGAAAATGTAGAAATAAAATATTTAGCATAGGCTTAATCTACTTAAGTGTTAAATTATATAATTTATGAAAAACATGATTATTGAACTTGTCTACAATAAATTCAAAAAATTCACATTTTCACTCATAAATTCAAAAAAATAAATACAGAATGATCAACAATTTTTAGACATCCAATAAGAGAACATTATAACACAAAAATCAATAAAATTTATCAAATAGATATATAAAAATGTTTCAAAATAAATATATATTAACCACTACAGTCTGTAAATTTAAATGGACAACCCTCTCATAATGGTACGGTCTCTCCAAATATAAGTCATATCACCATCACTCCACCCTTATCAAGGGGTTACATGGGTCTAAGGACACACCAAGACTCTTCCCATAACATTTTATAACTCTTTACTCACTAAAACCACTATTTGATGCCCTCTCCACAAGAGAGACCGTAAACCCTCTAATTTACCCTCAATTTTGTCCATTCATAATTAACTGCATGAATCAAGATCACTAATAGGTCCATTATGCCTAACTAGAGGTAATTAACTTAGTTTCATAGCATTAGGACCACTTTAAATTCACAAAACCAAATGTGATATAAAAAATTCAATCATAAGAGACTTTAAACCTTCTTATCACACCTCTTAAGATTCACTTGACAACTTTATAGAATTCCAAAACTCAGAATACAATCCATGTTAACTCATGTCACATAACAACATGTAGAATATGGTGAAATATTAAAGGAACCACCTACCTTGAGCCTATAGAGGTTTATTTACCCAATATCATGGGCCATTTAAACTTCATTCTCCTGAAATTGATAAATGAAAAAAATATACCCTAAATTAATTTTTATGCTAAAAAAAATACTAAAACTCATGATATTAGTAGAGATAACCTAAGGATCACGTTAGACTCACTAAGGTAAGTCTCCTTCTATGAGAAACCCTTGGATCTATTTAGATACAGCCTTTGGGTAGCTCTTGGAAGAGGAGAGAGAGGTGGATAATGAAGGGGATGTGATCAAGAGGAACACAAAGTGTGAGGGTTCCCCCTCAAAAAATTAATATATTAAAAAAAAATTAATTAAACCCTCTTGGATGTTATCTTGTTTTCAGTTGCAGACTATCAGGTACTAGGTTTACCTGTAGGAATTTTTAGCTTCCAGGGGTCACATTAAGCACCCAATTTACCTTGATCATGAACGTGGTGGGTCTGTTTCTTAAGAAAGTTGGCCCAACACCCCTCCAACCCCTTTCCAATGCCCTCGAGCACCCCCCAAACACTAAAAAACATATAAAAAGACTTTATTAAGTTGTTTAAATTCTCATAATTCCATTATTAACCCTAATTCATAAAATTCACCTACTTTAAATCCAAAATTTGAACCCCCTTGAATTCACTGACTCATAATGAAATGAGTTGTTACAATAGGAAGGGTAATTTATTCACTATTCTCTAAGGACTATAACATCGGTAATCAATGAAATAGTATTGGTATTATCTTTCCTACTATGACTACAATAATAAAATTAAACTATATTGGTGGGTATCTACCCTACTCTCATACTAAGTTTAATATGAATGGAACTCTCACTAGGAACTAAAGGGGCCATAAAATAGCTCACATAAGGACTGAACTCATAAAAACATATGTAAACCCTCATTAACAAGGTTGAAATTTAAGTCCTTCACCCATACCTTAATAAATAATCTGGTGTTTCTTACCTTTATAAGCTCCTTCACATAACATGATCAATACCTATGTGTGTTCACCCTTAAAGTCTCTCAAAAACCCATAACTCATCTCCCAGTAGTAAAGGATCCAATATTCCTGCACTCAATCCAAATTTGAAGGGTATCTATTATATATCCAACCTCATATGTTGTTAATGATAGACTAGATACTTTCTATTCCCAACCTACCTATAATATTATGTAAATTGATATATAGAATCAATCATACATTCTACGGAATCATAATGAAAACATCTTAATCAATGTAATACATATATGGAAACATAAAAATCATTATATCACCCACGAATAACATGATTTAATAAATTGTCCATTTCCCACAAGAATTAAATTACACTGAATACTTTCTCTTTATTATTTCATTAAATAATACATTAAATATCTAGTTATTATTCATCCAAAACCTTTTATGAATGCATAACATATCTCTTTTACCCATGTCCATTAAAAACCCCATGGAACTCAATTTAAACCATTAATTTAAACTAAAATCTTCTTTGGAATATAATTTCAAGGTATTATTCCTTCAAAACACTTTTAATCGTAAAAATATTTGTATTATAAAATCTTTTACAAAATTATCCAAGTCACATGATCCACACAAGTTGTAAAGTTAATTGACCATGATTATTAAACTAAGAAACCACCAATGAACTATCTATCCTTTTTCATCAGTCCTTTAGTGACTACTAATAAGAATCATGAATTATCCCATCTTATAGGGCACCATGATTTTATACTATAATTATGAAGATGCTGATTTTAACTAAACCACATGAAATAATTAGTACTCCAATCCAATATTCCAATTTCATTAAAATAAACTACTATGTAAAGGCAACCTACCTCCAACCACATCTAATTATTAATCTAGGATTGTGTAGACCATCCTTGATGCCAATGAGAATCTAATATAAAAAAATATGCAATGATGAAAAGACAAGCCATCCAAATAAATATATTATAACTATTATTGTCAAATAAAATCCCACTAAAAATGAAATTTTATTTATATAATTGGAAAAATAGTAAGGACAACTTGCGCCAGAGATTCAACATCCACATGAGTAATGGTCAAAAAATTTATAATCCAAACAATTTATTATTAATAAGAAATATATTGAATTAAAATAATAAATTATTGAGGAATTAAAAATTCCAATATATACATAAACATTTCGGGTTTACTAGTTTAATACTACCTTGATCTACTAAAACCAAACACCCATTTATGAATCCCATTATAAAAATATATCTTAGAGAATACCTAATCCACTCATACCAAATTAGAGAAGAAAAAAAAGTATTAGAATAATGAGGGAGGAAGAAGAAGATACTTACTCATATTGACATATAAAAACACCCAGGTTCACACCATATCAATGGTGAAATAATGGGTGATGAATGGGGAGTATGATATCCCCCTACTTGTATATATTGTTATAAGAAACCCTAAAATAATTTTAGCATTATTATTTTAAAAATATAAGAAACACTTTTCTTTAACAGTTATATGAGTGGGACCACTGAATTTCGAGTGTCCTTCATCAGACTCTTGGTGTTCCCATCAGACTATTGGTAGGAAACTACAATAGTTTCAATGAACAAATCAATGGATTTCTCAACATCCTAGACCACAAAACTTTTGTTGGACAACCAACAACGATATACTAATTGAGGTAATGTATTTATGACATTTAAGATCCCAACATACTTCTGGTGGACTACCTCTAGTGTTCTTGTGGCTACCTCTATTGAACACCAAATCCCCCCACTTTAATATAACCCACCACTCTAACTCTAAAACATTTTTACCTATTTTCCTGTATCCAAAAACAAAATTTAAACTCCCTAAAAACATCAATGAAATTTTATTATATATATAACCTAAAATTTTCAAATTTAATAAATTTTCTCTATGAAAAATATCATGAATAACAAATTTAATTTTTTCATAGAAATGTTGAGCATTATGATCTCTCCATAATAATTTTTTTCATTCCTAAACATATGATGCCATCCATTCACCAAGCTTTATTTGATCACAATATTCAAATTATTATTCAATGGAACACCAATTTCTTATGTTCTATATTAAAATATTGTAATTATCATATTCCAAACACCAAAGTGAATTACTTTCCATTGTTAATGATAATAATGTTGTAATGGTGTGTAGATAATCCTACCATTCTAAAACAATTTCAAGAACAACTATAAACTTATGGTGATCCTCATGATATGGACTTGGCTGTAGAAAACCAAAACTCTCCTTATGGTTATCCCAACTATAAGGGGTATTTTACTATAAAATAAAACATATACAGATGGTCAAAACAACACAAAAATCAATTCATACACAACTTCTCAAGACTAAAAAATACTCATTCCAAAACCATAATGGTCCAATTAGGTTTTTCAAAGTATGGTGAACTGATTAATTAACCAAAATTCACATCTTTATGTACCCATTTAAGACAATTTATTCAACTCAAATTACCATTATGATTTTTTTAATATCATAAATCATTTAAAAAATTGACCCTTTTTGGAATTTTTTTCTCATGAAAAAATCAAATATATTTTTTAATTCAAAAAAATATTTCACTATATAATCTAAAATCATCCTTTTATTTTTAAAATACACAGTCATATAAATATCCCTTACAAAAATTTTACAACATCAAATCCATTTTACTAAGTTGTTATAGAATAAAAAAACTAAACACCACCAGCATCATTAGTTATTGATCTCAAAAAAATAAACCAAAAATGCATTTACTATATTGTGTAAAATACCACAAATTCTCATTTGAAAAAATTATTTTCTAAAAACCCAAATCACAAAAATATTTTACATATGGTGGATAAATAGAAACAATTATTAGTTAATAAATAATACTAACCAAACAAATATCTCTTTTTCATATTAATTAAATGTCCACTAATGGTTTATTTGGTAAAATATGAAATAAATAATTATTTATATTTAATTAATCTTTATTATAAAATCATGATAAGGAACATAATTTGTTAATATTAATTTCCCTATATAGTCCATTAAAGTGATGAATAAGAAATTTAATTATCTTAACCATGAAAAAACATATAAATAATTCTGAATTTGTGATAATTTCATATTGGAATTTCAGTACCAAAATATCACCCGACCAATCATGAATACTCCAAACATAGGACACCCCCTAGAAAACTAGTTTCCATTCATGATCATTTTTTTCATACATACATGATACTTACACTCTAAGTCCCAATAAGTTATCTTCAACTATAACTTACTCATTCACCAAAATCAAATGATATCAGTTTTTAATGACGGAACAGAGTTACATTCCTAGAACATGAGTAAGTTCACCATAAAACCTTATGTACATCTCCTTATACACTAGAGGATATCAACTAATAATGAGGGACTAACCTAAATTTTGGGAGACTACGTCAAATAAAATAATCCATAATTTTTATGACTAAATTTACCAAAACAATTATAATTGTATATCCATATATTAAATATACCAACTTGTATAAAAAAACATGGATCCACCAGTCAGCATCCCACAATAAGGTATAACAAATATAAATTGTTTATATAATATGTATCCATATAGCCCAAAAATCCACATATACATAATAAAGTATAAAAAACCAACCCCATGGAAAATACTAATGCTAAAATAATAAATGAAATACACTATACTCCAACCCAACATGGATATTATCGCTTAATGACTTATCAACTTCATTATCACTAAAAACCACAAAACATTCTCTAACTCCAAGTCAGTACATGGAACAAAATAAAACATGAAATATGCCCACATATACCAAACTTCATTCCATTTATGTGGGTAGGGGGTTAGTCTAGTGACAAAATATGATTATCCCGCATTCCTTCACTCTTCTACTATTAATGATCAATGTGGCTAAATCTAAAATTTTAAGGTAATTTCTGATTACAATTCATGAAAAAAGTCCCTTATTGGTGGTACTATTTATAATTACTATTGGTTTTAAAAAACTATTTTTTTATTTCAAGGAGATATATACATTTAGTACCTCTTCAATGTATCAGATACTCTATAGGAATTGGGACACATTCTTAATAGCCCCTCTTTTAGTCTGGAGGGTGTTGTGGTATGGACAATGAGTTTATGTCATGGAGCCTATTGTTGTGGTGTGGGATGTGATGTTGTGTCATGGTGGAGGTGTATACCCTAAAGGTAACTTAAATATAAAAACAACATCTAATTGGTGCATCATAATTAATTTCATGATGATTATTATTATTTTTCAATTTTTTTAGTAATTACATAAAACAACTATTTAGTGGGAGTTTTAGAAACTATAGTTAATTATGATATCAATTTGAAGAATTATTTATGTCATATTTTTTTTCCAATTTTTTGGATAAGTTATTAAGCCTCCTCCAATTTATTTAAAACCTATTTTGAAAAGCACTATTAAATATGGTCAAATATATCTGTATGTATAATATTTAGTAATGTTTATCTCTAAATAATTACCATCAGTTAAAACCATTGAAAAATAAATAGTGGTGATTAAAACCAGCACAAACTATGGAAATAAAATAAAACATATTCTATTTATCTACCACATTAAATTCCATTCCATGTAGTATAAAAGAGATACATGGAGTGTATATATAAAATACACTTAGTCTGTATAATATTGTAAGTACAATTGTCAAGAAAAATAACAAAAACATATAAATTAATTGTATATATAAAATATGTTTATATAGTATAATATAGTTACAATAGATTTCATTCAATACACAAAAAACAAATATATTTAATATTTATATACAATATTAAAAAAATTAAAAAATTTCACATTCAAGTACATTATTAATATTACATGTTAGAAAATGTTTAAAACACATCACCACCATGATCCTCTATTACAATACAAACCCTTCGCTCTCCCCATATGGGGCTTGTTGGTTTCCAAATTATTGCATACTTACCACCTTTGGTACCTACATTTGAAATATTTATCTATATATTATTAATGAATATATTAATAAATAGTGAATTAATGTTAGTTAATTATGAAATAGAGAAAAAAACATTATAATAACACTAATAATGAAATTATTATAATAAAATGGTACTTGAATTTGAACTAAAATAAAAATCAATGAAACATATTTATTACACATAGGAATAGAACACAACCAAAATAAGTGATATTCATAGTTCAATATTTATATAATATAGAAAACAACAATTGAATCACCATTTTTCCACTATTTTACAAAAAACGATTTAAGGAATAAATCTCCCTTAAGATAGGGAGTAAAGTAAAACTCTTTAAGCATTTTTTAACAATAGTTATTGAAAATTGAACCAAACTTTAGGATTTATAAGAGAAACTTTTTTAAAAATCATTAAAAACTTAATTTGAACAACTGAACAAATTAATCAAGTTACTAATGATCCCCATGTCAAAAATTATTAAAAGATTAAATCTCTTTAGGGTATATTTATGAATAATTAATGGAAACTTTAAAAAAATTGATTATTAGTAAAGAGACAAGAATTACAAGTATATAGTATTATAATTCAATTTTTGTTTATTATTTCCTAAGTAAATCCATTTGTAATTGTATAATAAGTGTGTTGTCTCATAGAAATATTTTATTCCGCTAGGACTATAACAATATTATATTAAGTGTTTTATAAACAATTATATCTAGTTTTATGTGTTTGTCTTTGTGTACAATATGTAATTGTTCTGATAATAAAAAATGAATGAATAAAATAAATAATATAATTAGAAATTTATAAAATTTTAAATTACTTGATAAACTATTAGTGTATATATTTCTTTAGTAATACTACCTATATAATCTGAACAAATAATATAATACACTCTCCTAAGATAGGAACTGGTCATTCTACATTTTAATCTATGGATCTTCTTCTTTAATACTTTTCTTCAATTACTGAATTTAATTTGTTAATTTAGGATCACCAAAATCCATAAACTTTATATAATTTACATAATTAAAAAAATATTTACATGACCTACCAAAGTTCTATTATAGAGATGGTTTATAACTCATCCCCTAACTATACCATAATTCTCATTCCATCATACTTGAAAAATAGCATCCTCATTAGATATTTAAGTGGATAAAATAGGGTTTTTATCCCAAAATTATTTGAATTTATTTTTCAAATGGTATAACACTGGCTTATAATGTCTTTAAATATTATTAATTGGTAATTTAAAAATTATACCTCAATATTTTTAATGGGGTCACCCACATAAATACTATACTTTTTATGGACCTCATACCACATCTTTTTCCATGCAACATCATAGAGTATCTTCTTTTCCTATACCAAATAAGAACCTTAAAAAACTTTCAAAAACTAAATTACTATAATTTATATACATATATATTGTAAAGCATCATGTGGTACCATTCCATCTAATTTTCTAGAAAACCCATTTGAGCCCAAATTGTAGGGAATTACTCACTTCCCTCAATTATCAATATTTCTTAGATAAATCACCTAAATAAATTATATTTCAACAATACATGAAATGTTATTAAAATAGTTATATTAATCTATTGATATATAAGAAATTATATGATAAGATTTGACATGGTGATGATCTAAATATTATTTCCACTAGTCCCTCGACACACCATCAAGGAAAATTGTATACATCAGAAACACTAATTAAGTTGCGTTGTTAAATTTAATTTATAACCTACACTTTAAATATTTCAATTTAATTCTAATTTTTTAATGTCTATAGATGTTAAATCACATTAGTCACACAATAATGGAACAATTTATACAAATAAATATGTAAAATTAACTATATTATTAATATATTAAGTATTAGTGTTAAAATTAATCTTATATGAATACATAATTAGGATAATAACTTTATTTGGATATTGAACTCATCATTATTCTGTGAAAATGAGATATAATTCCAACTAGAATAGGTAATGGGGAGGGGAATTGCCCATATGTTACCCTCCCTTTAATATATCATAAATTCATACTGTTTCATTACTGGGAACCTGATATGTGTTAAATGGGAAACTATCTTTAAGTTAATGAAGTTCCATATATCTTGAGTATTTTTGTTTTTATAATTTCTAATATTATTTTTACTATTTAAAATTCAAATTATTTAATTATAATTAAAATTTTATTAATTATTACAAATAATTAATTAATTAATTATACCATGTTTAAATATATTCTAATAATAGTGACACTCCAAAAGCCACTAAATAATAACTGAGTTAGAGTTAAATTGCTAAAAAAAATTACCCTTTGTTTCCCAATTGATGGTCATGAAGCCTTAGTAGAAAGATTATTTATAGATAAAATAATACAAAAATAACTTAAAATAGTAAAAAAAAAAAGAAATGTCCAAGGTATATGATGAATAATACACTATATAGTAAAGGAGGAATTGAAACTGGTGTAGTTGGGGCACTCTGTTTAGCCTGAGTAGAATGATTATCTTATTCCATCATGGTGAAATGTATAGAAATATTAGACAAGATATATATTTCTATTAGTGTAATCTATATAGTAAGAGTTGAATTATTTTTTTGTATAGTAGATTGGCTTGCATCTCTAAACCTCTTCAAACATGGAATTTATGAAAAAAATCAAGAAAATAAGATCTCTAATTTAACTTTTATTTCAATAAAAATCATTTTTTCTCTATTTATTCAATTGAACTATAAAAAATAGAGCCCACATTTACTATTATAATAATTTGAACTGAAAAAAACATAATTCATTTATATAAAAATATCATATAATAGTTATACGTAATTATATTCATAATTATTAAATTAATTCTTAAAAAATACATCATATATCTTATAATAATTTTCTTCTTAGTTTGTAATATTGTTATATACTTACATATTTAGCATTACATATTTTTCTTCCACTTTATCCTCCCTCATAAAACTAAAATTTTCAATATTGTTAGATAGAACCCATTCAATTTGTTTTTTTATGGGTTTAACTGCCATTAATTACTTCACCTCCATCGCTCATATCAAATATGTACCATGTATTCATGTAGTAAAACCTCATCCCATCCTTAAATAGAGAATTTACATAATATAGTATTTTTTCTAGGGTATCTAAAATATATTGATTTTGTTATTCATGCTCATCAGTATTGATCAATTGAGATATGTTGATAGAAGTAAATTATAATGAATCTTAACTTATACCCCTATTAATATTGACCTATTTTCATTTAAATAATACAAATAAAAAATTTCATGATAATTTTACTCTATAATATCAAAAAATCTATAGTAACCCAAATATGTAACAATATATATACCATTTCTCTATGTTTTTAGATCTTCTTCATGACTGAAAATACAAAACTTGAAACCAAAAATATTGTAATCAGTAACTCTACTAGTATTACTTAGAGGAAATGGTCCTAAATACTAATAATTTCCTAATATTTTATGTTGATTATCAGAATTTATTATCTATACCAATTGGTTTTGAATGATGTTACTTACATTATATAATTATTAATTTATTTAAAATATGCATTAGAATAAGAACTTACAAGACAAATAAACTGGTTAAAAATATTTGTTCAAAACTTTTTTTATCCCTACCTCATTTCAATTATGAATCCTATAGAATATTTTCACTTATGACCTAAATTATTTCATAGAGGGATAAAAAATATCGATATTGAGTAGCATGTATCAGTGTGTTTGTATTAATTATAAATCTATCAATAAGATGAGTAAATTTGTCTAAATTATTGACCTAAATATAAAAATATTGGAGAGTTATTAATATCCTAAGAATGAATTATATTATTATTAACATTTCTAGATCAATTAAATATTGTCTCTATCTAATTTAAATACCATAAACAGAAAGTTACTGACTCTTAAACTAGGTAATATTCAAATATAGATCATTTTGGTTAATCTTTATTTTTCAAATAAGACTTCAAATGACACAAATGTCTAATTAATAAGAGTAATAAATTAAAAAATAAATCATATAAATATTTTCTGGGAAATTTATAATTTATAAATGATAAGGAAATTAAAATGAAGTTCCGCTCAAAGGGATACATCCATTGAAAATATATGGGCCCTCCAACTTTATCTTCCTTATCTCAATTTAAAGTTAACTAGATATCCATAGAGAAAAATAATGGGGAAATTATTGTCCCAAAATAAATAATCATATTCACAATTCATTCAAAAAAATTATATGGATTTATTGGGTTTAAGGGATTCAGAAAAATATGTCTAAAGAAGTTAAAATTTTAATTAAAATTGTAATTATTTTTTAAAGTAATTAATTATGTATTTCCAAATGTTGAAAATTCAACTGTAATATGTGTGAGACATAAATTTTCAATCCCTTTATTATAAACTGATGTATATCAACACACTTTAAATGTTACTTAAATATCTATAAGGTACTTTGACATTCTTTTAATCCTTAAAGGAAAATAATTTTTATAGTTTTTTAAGTGAAAAATTTATATTAAATAATTAATATTCTAATTTTTCCATTTACTACACTTAATATTAAATGATTTTATGTTTTTATGACCAAAAATTTAAATCTTTATTAAAGAAAACTATTATGGAAATAGTGTGAAACCTTCAAGTTCAAAAAAGAGAGTCAAACACTATAGTAGATGATATGTTTGTTAAAATCCAACTTAAACCTATTAGATGTCTTCTCCCCATATAATTTCTAGGAAATTTTTGTTACCTTTTTATCAGGATCATCTTTGATAATATCTTCAAATTGATAGGAAACTTTTTCCCACATTTGCATGAACTCTTACACTATTATTTTAATAGTGTTGAAGCATCTGGTAAAGATTAAATGTTGCTTGTCGATCCAATCGCCCTGATCCATGATTGTGTTCACTTGAATTAGACTAAAATAATTATTTATAGACTTATATCAAGAAGTAAAACATATTTTCGATCTATTTTATTCAAATCCTCACCCCAATATATAATTTAATCATAAGGACAAGAATGTATCTTTGTATAACTGATTACGATATTGAAAATAAAATTATTTATATCATAAAATGAAACAGAGGTCCTAACTTCAGAAAATGCACCAAGAAAAATTCTAATATCAAGGAAGATTCTTTATTTGAAATTTTATTTTGGCATTTAATGTGGTAAAAATTCATAATAAAATTTATTTTTGAATACATATCATATCCATCATACAGATATTGATTTATAACTTTGACTAATTTATAAATTTAATTTTTCTACTCAGTTATGTTTTCCCTTATATTGGTATCCACAATAGCATCCATTAATATGTTATCACTCTGACCAGGCTCTCCTACAGTTCTGAAAACATAATAAATTCTTTTAACATCATCATGTGGATGAATTGACGTGTTATAGTTTTGATAGTGTTTTTTCATTGCGCTGAAAACAAAATTTGTCATGTTCTGGATTTAATTATCTAGTATTAGGCCATTAAATTATTCATTCTAATCAGGGGCATGGCTGCTTGAAATTTTTACAGCATTTGATTCTACATGCCAAAACATCACACATATTAGAAAATAAAATATTTCAATATAAATTTTTCAAATACTTCATATCTCTTCAACCATCATTTAAATTTACAAAATGTACATTCAATTCTTTCATCAATATATCGATTTATCGTTATAAAATACAAAAATATATCAAAACCATCCACATACTAAGGTGTGTTCTGGAGTAATTTAATCTAAATTATATTCATAAGTAATTTATTTTCTATATATTAAAATAAAAAGTAAAGTTCTATAATTATATAACAATAATATTCTACATTTTTTTAAAATTTATTATAGTCCATCTTTTATCCATACTTAATCAATTTTCTACACATTCACTTATATTTATCCATATATCTTATCTCTCTCTCCCTTGCACACTTTATATGGTGACAATAACATGTTTTTATATCATCATACAGTTTGTCATGATTTTTTCACATATGTAAATAATCCTTAACATTATCCAATTAACTATTCTTTGTTTGTTTTATTATATTATCTCGTAACACAATAACAATATTGTACAATTTTTCACACAACATTAATATTATTTCACTCTTAACATTTTAAATCATAAAACAAAAATAAAAATAAACACTTTATAAAAACACTAAATATGAAATGATATTTATAACAAATTTATTAAAATAAAATATTTACCAAATTGAAAATTTGGTATACCAAAATCCTTATAAATTAATAAAAAAATTATCAAAGAATTTTTCCAAAAAAATTAAAAAATTTCTAAAATATATTATAAAATTAAATTCTTTGAAATATATATCATTTAAATTTATTCTCATTATTTTTTTCATTTTAAATAACAAAGAACATATATAACATTACACCAAAATATTTCACATGATTCAAAAATCAAAGCATCAACCAAAATATTTCACATGATCCAAAAATCAAAACATCAACCAAAATAATTTCAATTAAATAATCACACTCAATGAATTAGTTTAAATTAATATTTATAAAAATTTTAGAATAATTTGGTGAAAATATAGGTGTAGAAACTCATAAAATGGTTTCATTACAATATCGAAACATCATGTTCAAATAATAATTCATTACATAATCAATCACTTATTATTTTAATGTAAGTTGAGAAACATACTAATGTAAAATATTGACATATTATAATTAATAAAATCTTTACATTTATATCATCATTGAAAACCCAAAAATTGTTTGATTTCATTTTATAATGGTATATCTAGAGGAATGGAATCCTATGTGGACTTTTCATTTTATAACCCACCCCAAAGGGTCCCAGGCCATAACTCCTCAAGCCCACCTCTAATAGTCTAGGGGATGGAAACTATCACCAAGTAGGTATATCACACATATGGGAGGCCTTTTCCTAAGGTGCCTATATGCATGCACCCACGAAAACCTCAATGAAATAGTGCAGATTTATAAAAAACTGGAAAAATAAATGCACTTATACATCTATCCCAAACCAGAGTGCCGCAAAAGTACTAAAAGCATAAAAAACACAATCCCACCAAAAGAAAACTATGAAAGCATCCAACCTACTCAGAATAAGGGGATCACTATAAAATTAAACAACCACAAAGTTCCTTTGTCCAACTCTAGTAAACACCTCGGTGTTTTTATCTCACTAAGATCCACCAACCTTGAGTCCTCTGTAGACTCTGTCAAAAGGAATGTGGTATGCATAAGACATGAAACATGTAGGTAAATACTAGGAAGGTGTGAGTATAAAAATACATATTAGGTGCCCCAAAAACCCAAAAATAAAAAAGGGAGCCCTTGAAAGGAAATATTCCGCTCAACCTAGTCAGAGGGAACCTAATAAATAGAGGGAAATTCCATATCGAACTATCCTAGGCTATACATGACTAGTCAACTCAGTCCCCAAGGGGTGTCAACTCAGATGTGACAACACTACAAGGAATGCCCAGAAATAAAAACAGATATACTCATATCAGAGACTAAGTCTCATGAGGTTCTGACCTCATAGATAGTAACATGATCCTATTCTAGGATCTAACATTAACATAAAACATGGAGAACACACTCCATGAGCTTAGCTATCCTAGATGGTACCTGTTTGAGAGATATTCTCCATCAGGAACAACTCACAATGTCTAGATCTAGTGCATAGAACTAGTGGTCCTACTAAAGATAACATTCCTACTTGGCAAGGATGTAAAAAATTCATTTTGAGATTCCTACCCCTTACCACTACACATAGTTGAGGGAGTGCTTCTCTAGACCATGCACCACATGCATCCTCTCTAATGATATAAAACTGAGGGACATGCACCTTATAGATTCCATGTAGTTTAGGGAGTACTATCTCCTAAAAAACTTCTGAAACCTATGTATCTCTTGTATGAAGTTGGCCGCACCTCATTCCATATAGGTAGAACTAACTCCAAACCATGCATCGCTCATATCTAGTAGAGGGGCCTTCTCCTTATAACTATAATCAATAACTAAGGTATCACTAGCTTTAATGGAGGACCCACTTGTTGATGCTTGGATATGTGAGAGTACAACTCTATAGGTGAGGAACCACACCCTATTATGATAGGGGAGTACCACTCAAAAGGTATAGGACCCACACACATGACGTGTGGACTACCACTATATGGTTAAATAGATTTTCACCCTAGTACGATAGGGGAGTACCACTCAAAAGGTAGAGGATCCACACCCACAATGTGAGCAGTTCAACTCTATGGATAGAGGACATTCACCATAGTATGATATGGGATTACCACTATATTATCTCGATTACTACAGGGGATCTGCACCCTGACATGATAGGGGAGTACTGACCCCAAGCTAGAGGACCCTCTACAAGGTACGATAGGGGATTACCAACTCAACCAAAATAATATTTATGGAGAACCCATGCCCTAGAATGATATGGTAGTTACCACTCCAATTATAGAGGAACCAAACCCTAACATGATACGCTAGTACCCACTCAATCTATTTGTCACATCTGGAGGACATGAACCCAAAAACGGTAGAGGAGTACTAAATCTAGGGATATAGGACCCACACCCTGGTCAAACAGAGGTGTAACTGCTCTATCTAGCTAACAAGTATGGATGGAAAACACCCTAGCACGGTAGGGGAGCGCTATCTAACTCTACAAATGACATGGGGAACCCATTCCCTAATCCATCAGGGGAGTACCACTGAAAGGTTTAGAACCCATACCCATGATGTGGGGAGTCCTATCTCAACCAAGTAAGAGATGTAAGGGAAACCCACACCCTGATTCCATAGGGTATTACAATCCCTAGCATCTCTATTAATGAACCACATAGATCTCTATCATCGTTTAAGCACCATTGTATAAGCATTATGATCAAAACACCACATCATAACTTTTAGGCCAAAACAGTGGCCACAGTTGCATTCTATGTGGAAAACTGCTCAGGATATGCCATTCAGATGCATGAATTTGAGTTCTAGAGAAAAAGATAAAGAAGAAAGAAGATGTTAAAGGAGTATACAACATGAACTGGGGTCCATACAGCTTGTGAACCCGCCCAAGAACCTATATTTCTATACTATCTACATGCTTTTCCAACCCATTTTGGGGTACATGGAATGTTCACCCCCTACATAGTGTTTTCCCCTCACCTAACCCCTGTCCACATTCCTCTTCCACATGTACTAGCTAGTCATGTTCCTTACACTCCATGAATCCCATATTAAAGGAAATGTTTTGGATAAATGTACACATTTCCTTTTATTTTTCTCATTCCCATGTCTGGCACCCTGTGTTCGTGTACTTTCATCTTGTACTTTTACATGACCATGTACTTTCTCATGGATTTCCCAAGCCATGTCCCATGGCTATACAGTTTGGTTCACTACATGGTGTGTAACCTCAGTACACAACATATAGACCCCAAATTCATTCTTCCCAAAATAGTAAAGGATACACGATGTGTCTCTCTGGACTATACACCATGTAGATGGTAATTCTGGTCAGGAATCACCTCTTAAAATGCCTGATTTGTCCCAGTTTACCCCAAGACATAAATATCTATCTTGGAGGGATATCTAGAAATTTTATTTTGGATCTAAAACATTAAAAAATTGTAAAACAAAGGGTATTGGGACCAAAACTCAAAGCAACATACCTTTAGGGTGAAAATCTGAAGCATTGGGTGTAGAAAGATGCATCGATTGTGCTTCTCCTCAATACGATGGAAATCGGCATCAAAAACTGAGATTGGCATCACCTCATTACATTTATTTGTCCTTATTTTCTACTTTACCCAAATGAGGAGAAGTGATTTGTACCCTACGATTTGTTGTACACACAAAACATGAGGTAGGGGAGGGAATAGTTTATATTTTTAATTAAAATTTCCTTTAATTAATTAATTTGCCTCACAACTCCCCACTAACTCACCTATGACCAAAACGTTCATCCCAATCAACATTAAGTCATACCTAGGGAAAAAACGATGTTATTATCTCAACAGTGGTCTCAAAAATATGATCCAAGACATTGATTGAAAGTTATTTATGTTTCGAAGAGAAACTGCATGCATGACAAAATATATTTAATACTTTTAAAATCATCATGTCGAGGATCCCTGGGCCTTGGAACCCGCAACAACTGAGCGAATGGATTCAAAAATATTCTAAAGTTATACAATTCAAACCTAAGTCACTACATGATAAAGGAAATAAAAAAAAATACATAGTGAAATAAACAAAAACAAAAAAACACAAAGGATAGGTGATGGTAGGAGAGACGGTGGAAGGAGAGGGTGTGATGGGAGGGGGATGGATCTAATAATAAGGTGATGACTAGAGATGGGGGGAATGGAATTGATGATCATAGGGGAGAACATACATGGTCTAAGGGGAGTGTGAAGGAATAAAATAATAAATTAGGGTATGGGTTGTGAGAAGGAAGGGAAATAAAAAATTGATTTTATTTTTTTAGAAACACTTTGTGGTGGTTTTTTAAAATATAAATTAAAATTTTTTGAAGTGGTTTTTAAGAACACTACTTAAAAGTAGAAAAACCTATTAAATACATATTAATGGCTTTAGAAACCAATATTAAAAAATATTTCTATTTATATATTTTCATATACTGTTGAACCACCTAAAATTCAAATCCCATTAATTCTCAAGAAATGATATCATAATTTTTTTCATCATAGGATATAAGAAAGACACACATACAAATAACTTAATTATATGTCTGGTGCTGAACTAAATATTTACCAAGGCACACTATTTAAAAATATTAAACCAGGGATACTTTTAGGATACACTCTCATTATATGAGAAACCATAAAGATATTTTATCTCATAAAGACAAATACTAACTCATTCATCTCATTTGAGTTTGAAAATACCCACCAATAATCTCACTATCCTTTAATAACCAAAATCCTAAAATATCATGGGAAGTTATTGTAATATCCTAGGTATTTTGGAGGTATTTTTTAGATTTATTTTATGTCAAATAATGTGTATCTTTACCTTTTATATATATGGTATGGTTCAAAGGATACTTGGGATCAAAAAACTAAGAATATGAGTTAGGTGAAAAGAATATACCGAATATGCAGATATGCCAGCAAAACCCCGATAAAGTCCCTCAAACTTCAGGTGACCCTAGAAATGGGTCAGCAATTTTTACAACTTCATCGGGGTTCTAATATAAGCTTAGACAATTTTCTAAAATTTTAATTAATTATTTTAAATTATTTTAAATTTTTAATTAAATGGTGTTTTCTCTCATTTCTCATCTCCTTTAGTAGGTTTATGATCTCCCTTCTTGTTTCTTGATTTTCATCTCCTACCAAGGTCAGATCTCACTTATCTAAAATTAGAATCATGATTTATCTATCACATAGAATCATTTCAAGTGATTATGTCATTCCTCTTTGATCTATTCCATATTTCTTTCATTGATTTATTGTTTTCTATCGTTTGTGTTTTCATTAAGGTATGTTCTCATATTATTGTAGAAATATTAATTATAACCAAATCATTCGGTGATATTTTATGTGAATGAATATAGTATATCAAGGTAGGTTTCCCCTAACCATTCCTGATGGTTTATGTATGATATATTTTACATTTGATATGAAGTCTCATTACTCATGTGTGATTGACCTAAAAATAAACTGATCTACTTTCCCTCGACTCATATGAGTTGAATAAGGATGTCTAGGTTCATGATGGACACTATTATTTCTATGTGTTGATACCTTGATCATTAAAGGGAATTTTTCTTAAATAAAGTGTGTAGAATTTATACTTGAGGCCCATTAAGGAATTTCCTTAAACTATGTTATAATGTATAGGACCTTGATTAGGTGTCTTATCCTCTTTGGATATAGGAGAGGTGTATAATTGAGAGAGGTTAGTTTGAGGATTCATCCATGTGGAAATAATGTGATTTACTATAGTCTTTTGAAAAGTTTAATCAGTATTTGGGTTGAGTTTTCCTCTCCCTCCATCTTTTCTATAGTTAGGATGGTTAAACCTTGGGTTGAGACTCGTATATATGTTGGTTATAAGAGGACCAAGTTAGCTTAGACTCTAAGTGAGTTGGTCTCTATACCCACCTTAATAAAAAAATCATATACCATATTGATTGAGACATTTATTATAACACAATGTGATTTTGTAAATATATGTGGAATAAAATTCACATTATATTACTGATTGATATGGTTATGATATAATGACAATTTTATACTCGTAGTGATGAGAGAATTTATACACATTATATTTCATACTTTTGACTAAGATGTAGTTACTATTATTATAAGATGTAATTCTCACTAGGTCGTGGAATGTAATGCCCATATAGCCTTGGTAATTATAGATATGGGATGTTATGCCTAATTTTTATCTATTGCCCTTGGAAGTGGTACATAATACCCAGGGTATGATGCTTCCATGAAAGGGGGTGAGATTTATGTATGAGTATGGTTATTGATGGGACATGATTCCCTATTTTATGATGTATACTATAACATTAGTAATTTTTACTTCTTATTATTACACCCATGGTTAAGGACACTATTACCACTTTTGATGATCTAATTAGTACATAATTCTCATTTTTGTGTGATTTATCTCACGAACAATACCCACTGTGGATTGATATAATAGGGTTGTTAAACTCACTACTGTGACTTTGTTATCAAGATATATTTCCCATGATTTCTCTATTTTGATATGAAAATACGTTATACCCATTTTTTAGGACTCATTCCTAGTCTTTATTCTTTTGACATGTATAGGGATACCCTAGAACTAGATGAATTAAGAATGGTCACACATGAGTGGTTGTGTAGTACTTGTGGTTGTGAAATATTTATTAAATTTTGTGGTTTTTTATTTACATATTATAATATCACATTATACAAGCACTTTTATTTACTAAATATTCTTAGAGAAACTATTGGTGGTGGCCTAAAATGTTTTACTAACACCCAGCTCAGGCACCCTAGTACCCAAGAAACCAATATGGATGTAGAAATGAATAATATTATGGTTATTTCATTATATGGATGAGTAGGTGGATCCTAAATGAAGTAAAAAAGAAGACGGAATAGGGATTCATGACCCTTTTTCTATTTTATACATGATTTTGTTTATTTTTGATATATTTTAGTTGGTCAACCTATAAGTGGCCTTAAGTTTATTGCATGTAATATAAAATTACAATATATATCATTATATTATAACATGGTAGTTTTAATTTATTTATGTATGAATTGTCATTGTGATGATTACTTGTATATACTTTATATTAGGATCAAAGTTTCATGTTCTTTTTATATATATAATATATAGCTATCTTTACCAAAGAGGGTATAGTATACACTATTTATACATTAACCCTCACTACTATTTGGAAGCCTGTTGCATATGTGGAGGCACACATGAGGTATGTGTCCCTCGGTTTGGACACAATGGAGTTGAATCAGACCATAGGTGAAACAAAGTGGTATTAGATCCCTTTTTTCTTCTTTTTACTATATGGGATATGGTTGATATAATATGTGATGTGGTCAAAATATGAGAAGGACCTTATGTCTAGGTTTAGCTAACCCACATATTGCAAAATTATTTGTTAATAATAATTGGATTATTATTCTTATATCTCATTAGTGTGATTGTACTTATTTCTATAGAATATGATGCATTATATTATTAATTTATGGTTTATGGTTTCCCTGTTTTCCTAGAGTGGAAAGAGAGAATTAATTTATGTATTATTATTGTCATGTAGGATTCACGTAACATTTTTTCTTGATTGGGGTTTAGAAACATGTTTATTATATAGGGTTTCATTATATAAAGTTCTATGAATAACATATATAGTGTATTACTATATAAATTTATGGTAGAAATATACTTAACCAAACCATGATTATGTTATTTTGTTAATAAAGGTAAAATGTTAGGATTGATAATGAGGTACTTCAATTTGTTCCTTAGAAATAAATCAATATCCAGGAAGGATGACACTCATTTAAATATCACCCTGATTACTAAGTCTATGGTCATTATTATGAATATGATTAGTATAAATATTATGAGGCCTAAAATAAACTTAATTGTAGTCTTTTACTTATCCTTACCTTGTTTATTTAGCTATGGCTGGGGGAATATATTTATTTTATATCCCCATACTTCCCTTTTCTCTCTTATTTTTTACATTTATTTGATAAAGGGGTCTCTAAACCTCATCCTTCATAGAATGATATAAACCCTATATATATCGAGTTCCAACCCTCTTATTGTGGGTCGTAGGGGATAAAGAGAGAACCCAAGATTGTACGACATACCTAGTATGATAGTGTGTGTTTATTGCATAATGGGAAGCACTACATATGACTGTTAATCCTATATTTTATATCAAGACATGGGATAGATGTGTTTTTGAGGTGTGTTCTTTGTATTGTATAGAAATTCCACCATGATTCTCATCTATTTTACACCAAAATGGTATGGATGAGCTTGAACTACAAGTTTTTTAGTTAGATTCCCCAATTGCGTCTCTACCTCCTCTTGATCAGTAGTTATGTGTTAGTATTATTGACTTTATTTAGTCTTTTCGATATGGAGCTATGAGATTGGTGCCATCCATTTAAAATCTGATTAGATGGTTTTAGATATAGCATCTACCTATATTTTTTTAGAGAGGGAAAACCTCAGTCTATAAATATTTAGTTCAAGTATATGAAAACTATTTTCAACCATCTTAAGAAAACTTTTCATAGGTGGCTAAAGCTTTCCATATATATGCTTCACAGATTATGAAATCATTATGGGATTTCCTTTTCAAGGAAGATTAGAATGTGGTCCAATCCTTAAAGTTTTTCTAGGCTCATTTATTTTATAATTTCATTCAAGATATATTGATGGATGAAAATTATTGGGATTTTAATCATCTGGTTTAGGGGATCAGGTTAGCGATAGACAATGTAACTTTATTTACTAGATTTTTTTGGTTTTCACCCTTATTGGTGATACTACCTGGGTTTTTTGTTTTAAGGATGGATGATATATTTGATTCAATGTTAGGTGAATATTTTCAAAAATAAAACCTTTTTAAATACCACGAAACATTCCCTCATTATAAGGATAAACCTTGACAAGGATACACCTTCAGGTTAATTTAGTTCTTATGTTAAGTATCATATTGGATCTTCAGCTAACTATTATTAGGGTTTTGATTATTCTCATCAGAGTGGTGATAGATAGTCAAGTCAGTTATTCTTCTTCATGATGTGGTTTACTCCAATGGTATATTATCAGTGGGTAAGTTTAAGGATTAACGAAATATAGTTCCACTAACCACCTGTGGAGTGTCATTATTTTGATACGATAAGGTATCTAAAATGTTTTTTTAGACATATTCTAAGTATTTAAGTGGCCATAATGATGACTAGGATTATATATTAGTGGTTGGATTATGTTATTTACTAGAGGTAGATACTTATAGTTTTTCTACATAGTTATGTTATAAAGGTGGTTGTGGGTCTCATGATTGGTGGAGGTAGTAGAGCAGTGTTAATCAGGGTATCCAGGGATCAATGTGTGAGGGTATATGTGAGGGGTAAAGTCATTTTCATGTCATACATCCAACTCATGGGGATCATGGTGAGGCCCTTACCATTTTTGGTATGATATTAGTTGGATCTAACATTTAATATTCCTTATTTAATATAAGTGAATCACACTTATTTATACCTTATCGGTCTTATAGTGATCTCGGATTGAACATTGAGTACATGTATGTAGTGGTTTCTATTGATACACCCTTAGGGGTGTGATCTGAGGGTGTCCATAGATGTTTTGAGTGTTCACACAATATCAGTGGGTATCAAACTATATAGTATTTCTTCACATTAGAGATGTTTTATTTTAATGTGATCCTAGGTATGGGTTATTTGACTCTATATCAAGAAAAAATAAACTTTTATAAGAAAAATTTATATTTCACATCTACTAAGGTAGATAGGTATACCCTTTTGGTGTGTGGTATTTATAGGATGGCTATTCAGGATGAAACCATCAACAGTCGGAGTTGTTTTTATCCTAAATAGTTAGTGTTGTTCTAAAATATTTAGAGATGTTAAAGTTGTTCTTTCTTTCTGTTTTCAACCAATTATAGGATGTTATTCTTGAGGACTTATTAGGGTTTCCATTCAAGTGTAGGTCGATTTTATTATCGCAATTATTCTGAGAATAGATCTCATTTTCATTCCTTTCTATAGGATTGATTCTATAAAGTTTGGAGAGATAAAGACATGGGTATAAGATTTATAGGAAAAGGGATTTATTTACCCAAGAAGATCCTCTTGGGGTGATTCTTTTTTTCTATGAGAATCCATATAGTTATTTGTGATTATATATGGATTATATTAGGTTGAATTAGGTGAAGGTCAATAATCAATATAATATTATTCATTTTTAAGACACATTTGACCAGCTAAAGGGATCTAAGAATTTCTCCAAAATTGGATTGTGCTTATTCTATCATCATATGTGTCTAAGGCCTTAATTTATTCTTTATACTAATTTTATGTGTACATAGTATCTTGTGATTCTGTTCAGTTTAACAAATGCACATGTTGTGTTTATCACCCTAATGAATCAAGACTTCAATCCATATCTAATTCCTTTTTTTATTCTATTGATGATATTATAGTGCACTCTCAGTCATTAGAATACCATACTCAATATTTGGAGATCATTCTAATAACCATGAGTGAACAATGGATCTATTCCAAGTTTTTTAATTTTTATTAATGGATCAATGAGGTTTGATTCTTGGGGAACATCCTGTCAAAGGTAAGAATGTTAGTGGAGTTTGGGACGGTCAAGGCCATGGTTTCTTAGGAGCGGTCCAAGAAAATTTTGATAACCATAGATTATTGGGATTAGAAATTTATTACAAATGATCAATTCAGGATTTATCCTAGTTCACCACGCCAATTAAATATCATACCAAGATGGGGAAGAAGTTAGAGTGGTCCAATATTGATGAGAGAGAATTCCATAAGCTAAAGGAAATGATAACATATTCAACAATTTTTTAACTTACCAGAATCAAGTAAAAATTATTTTTAAAGAACATATTTTCAAATATTTTATTAAATAATTCAATGTTTTTAATCTCACTGTGGTATCATTTTAATGGTAATTCCCATTTTTTATTTTTCGGAATATTTTGGACATAATTTTGAAAATGTATTAATTCTTGATTTTTAATTTTTTTTTATTAATTTCTAAAATTAACATTAAAATAAATATGATAATTTAATCATTTTTTATTCAACCCTCATTTCTCATTCATTATATAAAATTACATTAACAAGGTAAATTTCATTATTTTTTGTAATCCCCATACAAAAATATCAATTTGGTATTTTTATCATAATATTTACTATAGTTATCCAAATAAATTTTTTTAAAATTAAATTTATATTGGGATAAATTTTATTCAATTTAACATAGTATTGAATCAAATAATATGAGTCCCAAATTAATCAATCAATTTGGGTTATCAAATATATGCACAATTTTGATGAATTTTAATCATGGAATTATTCTCACAATGTATCGGTCTAAAGAATTTTAACATAGTATAAAGATATATAATAGTCTATGGAAAAACATTATTAACTATTTATATATAATATTAATCTATTTTCAAGGTCATAAATGAATGGGAAACCCGAGAATGGGAATTCAAATACTGTAATTCCATAAATTATTACTTTAATAATATGGAAATATGATTTTATACACACATCCAATGACGATTACAAGTTATATATTGATAAATAAGATATAGTATACCAAATTTAGTGAATAACATATTTTGGAATTTAAATATTTATTGGTCCAAACATGAATGAACATTCAGAAGTTCAAATTGGAGTGAAAATTAGCAACCCCACATGCTTATAAAATTATACTCCCACATCAATTCAAAATTATTTGTTTTCAAAATATAAGGTGGGAGATTTATGTTTGTAATAGTATTTTAAAGTTTTTATATATACTAGATTTATATTTATCTTTAAATTCTTTTCAATTTTTTCTCCCATTGTGTGATTCTCATCTCCATTGTTAATGGAGAAATAACCTCACAACCTATTTAAGGGGGTAGTTATGTTTTTTTTAGTTTCAGATGCTTTAATTTCTTCCAATGTTGTCTAGGATTTCATTAGTGGTTAAACAAATAGTATTTTGTGATATCTCTATTTTCCATGCCACAATCGTCTTCTTATTTTTCACCAATATTTCTCTACATTGTTATAATATTGTATATGGTGGTGTAGCATTGTGATAGTGGTGACTGTTGAAGAAGTTTTATATCCATAGTTCCAGACAGAATTATCGTTTATTGAGAGTTCATGAGGTGGGGTAATTAATATTAAAATAGAAGGTATATTTTGGTAATTCCTGGTTACTAAACTGAGTAGTACAAAGAGGCATATGATTTTATGAAACAATGATAGCAATCACGGCTGAATACCAAGAAAAAAACTTTTCCCTTGTTAATTTATTTCTTAATAACTTTATTTTATCTATTATGAACCATCTTTAATGAGGTGAAACACTTTCTCACAATTTTGTTTCATAAAAAATCATAAATTCAAAAAAACTTCATTGAATATATTTTATTTCTTAGGTCAAGATGGGTTTTTTAGTGATTTTTTAATTTTTTAAACTGATATTGAGTCTAATAGGTAATATTCATTGAATATTCAAGTTTAGGAGAATTTATAAATAATGGATGAATTTATTAATAAAATTAATTATCATTCCACTATTAATGAGGAAATCAGAGCATTATGTTTGGAAAAATAAAAAAAAATTCTAGTTGAAGAAGGAGACTTTTTCCAAAACATTCCTAGATACATTTCCTGAGGATTTCAAGAAGTAACACCATTAAGATCTATAATTTTAACTTTCATGACCATTTATAGAATAATATTTTAAATTAAACATTTTATATTGACTGGTGCTACCATGGACACTTTCAAATGATGTTCAGTTTCAGGATACATAGGTGCAGTAGAGTGTCTAACCAAGCTCGTCTCTCTAAGGAGGAAGCAAATTAAAATAAATTCTTAAAGTTATTATAAAAATAAAATAAAAGAGAATAAAAACACTACCTTAAAGTATGTGGGGTTTTTTATCATTTATAAAAATATACTAATTTTTCTGGAAGAAGATTACATTTTATGTTTTTATTTTTGAAATGAAGTTCGATTAAAAAGAGACAATAAAAATATGTTTCTTTTAGACAATATTTAAAAGGAGTAATTGATCTAAATATTCCTCTTCACTCAATTATTTTTCATTATCATTTATATTAACATTTACTTAATTATAATCCTCTAATTTTTTAACCCTCGAACCCTACAGGAGTTAACATAACCACAAAGATGAAATTACTTAAACCCTAGGCTAGCTTCGGAACATGCAATTAAAGCACCCTTATTTGATTGATGTTATTAGGTTAGATTATGGTTAGTGGTTAATTATAGCACATATCCACTCTTAATATTAGGATTAATTTATTTTAGGGATTATATTTTAACTCTACAAGTTTATCATGTGTGGTCTTTTATTACCGATTAAGAACACACTCTCACAATTTACACAAATTCTGACCTCCCATGTATTTGTGTCAATTGTTAAATTGATTTATTAGTATCATTTAAATTAAAAACTGAATTAATAGATCATATTAAGTGAATTAAAGTATCTCATTTATTAAAAATAAATGAATGAAGAAGGTTATAGGTAGATCAATTACTAAAAAGAACTACTCTTCCATGGGCAATGTAGTCATCGTAGAAACGTTTTGCATCTGCAAAGGTTTAAAAAGGGTAGAACCTAATTAAGTTTCTAATCTTGATTCCAGAATAATTAGGAAGATTAATATAAGAAGAAATTTGAACAAAATAGAAGAGAAGAGTATAAATAAAATAAGAACAAAGAAGTTTATTATGAAAACACAAACATTATAACATGAGGAAGAAGAAGAGGACTTCGACAAAGGGATCATTGCTTCAAGATCTACCCTTATTTAATTGATTAGAGAAATTGATTGTAACCTCTTATATTCTTCCCAAAACTTCCTAATGAACTTCATAACCCCTAAAAATGAGAAAAACACTAATTTATAGAGTGGAGGGGGCTAGGTTTAAAGAGGTTTCATGTGTGAATGGGGAATCTTGGCCAAATATTTTGAGCCTACTTTCACCACCCCTTGGCCTCCAAAAATCATGAACCATCTATTATTCACGAATAATGATATGTGAAAATTGTGTTGGAGAGCTCCTCTCAAAATATGGGCCCAATCCAAGCAATGATGAAGGATTTATGTCCCAAATACAGAACCAATGTCTAATCTAGAGGGTCCAGCCAACCTTTTCCTTCATGGTCCATTTAGTCCATCAAAATGTAAGATTTAGATTCAATTTCCTGAAAAAAAGTTGTAGAAACTTATGTGAGGAACACTATTATAGAATTTTAAGTTCCAAAAAGTTATATTAAAATATTTATTTTTGAAATACTACAGTTTATTTTAAAAGGGTAAAATGAGACTTTTCATCAAATTTTTAAATGAATGATCTAATCCCAAATATTTAAAAAATGAATATATTTAGCACAATGTGAGGAAATTATGCCATTTATTATCAATAAAATACTCAAAAAATATTTTTTATCAACTCCCCAATACTTACCCTTTTTCACTCCTGGGAAAAACCTCATATCAAGTAAACATCAATATCAAATAAAAATAAATTTTAAAACACATATCCTTGAGATCCAAACATTCCACACCAAGAAACAAAAGATGTCATGCCTCATAAAAAACCATTAATTCAAGTTCTCAATTTATATAATTCAATATATTTCCACTTCATTTATCCTCTCAGGCACAAAACAGTTACCTCACTTGAATTTTCATTTATCACACAAATGTAAATTTTTAGCAATGTCTTTGTCATCCAAATTCATACATGGGTCACCATTGGCTTGATAAATTCCTACAACACCACACGATGTGAGTCAAGGAAAATTTTTTATCATGAAGACATTTCATGGTTGTTCTATGGATTCATGTTGGTAGGATTTAGATTTGAAAAACTCTGAGGCTGAATGAGGAGGGTTTTACTCTTTTTGAAGAAAAATTGCATTAATCTACTTTTCACTTTAATATGGTATCCTTCTTAATCCCCATAGCATCGATTCTTGTTCATCATCATGAAAAATAAAGGAATGTGCACACCATTTAACATTTCACAAGTAAAAAATTTCAATCTTCTCAAACATGATTTTCTTGAAATCTTTAGATAGGCACAAATTTCCCCCTCTATTAGAAGCTCCAGAAAGGCACAACTTTAATTATCATGAAAGCTTCAGAAAAGTCATAGCTTTCAATATAATGATTTTCTTTAGTACCAAACACATCTCTTCAAAATTTAATTTTCCACCCAAATTATCACATAATGTGGTAGAACAACACAATACAGCTTCCCCCACACTTAAGTTCAAGTATATTATGCAATTTAACTTCAAGAGTTGGTTGGATATAGAAAATTTTCTTGTAATGTGGCTAACCTAACAGGTTGTTCAGGGATTCTAAGGGATACAAGGATAAAATGTTCAAGTTATGCCATTATAAAAAAGGATTCTTTGAAATAGGGGCTTTAATAACAAATAAATTCCTCAATAATTTATACATAAGTACCACAATCCCTCATGTTTTGATAGGAATAAATCAAATTCTTGTTAAATCAAGAATGGTTTGGTTCTCTCAATAAGTGAGGTAAATGTAAAGAATATGAAAATAATGGTTCAGAATCCTCACAGGAAAGTGATTTCAAATAAAAAGACAGTGATATGTGTCATGGGATTCACAATTCAGTGTGATTTTCATGAAATTACTAGATATTTGAACTTGAAACAAAGTTATTTTTAGCATTCATTTATGCTTGAATTCATGGGATAAATTGTTTCACTTATTGATATGAAGTTCAAAATTGTGATTAGAATAATTTTAGCTCAAAAGTTTCAAAAACACACCAAAAAAATTAAAAAATAAACACACAAAATTTGAAAAACACACAATTTTTGTTTTTTTTGAAAATCCTTAAAAAAAACAGGAAAACAATTGAAATTACTAAACTAAAAGGTTCCCTCCCCCACACATAAAATATTGTATTTTCCTAAATTGATGTTGGGGTAATTCAGTGTGATGAAATCAACTACATCAGTAGGAAGTT
Organism: Viscum album; assembly: GCA_963277665.1. NCBI lineage: Eukaryota > Viridiplantae > Streptophyta > Magnoliopsida > Santalales > Viscaceae > Viscum > Viscum album. Next base: position 1,966,911,025 of record OY728153.1, read on the forward strand.
AATCAATGTTTATCTTCAAATTTTACCCATTGATTGTAAAGCTCCTTCTAGTGTCCTCTTGTGAAATCTCCACTACACCATAAGGAAAACCATTAGTCACAACATAAGGACCTAACCATCTAGAATGCAACTTATTAGGCATCAACTTCATTCATGAACTGTAGATAAGAACTTTCTTTCCAACATGAAACTCCCTTTGTTGGATCATTTTTCCATGAGATGCTTTGGATATTTCCTTATAGATCCTTGAGTTCTCATATGAAGACAATCGAATCTCCTAAATCTATTGAATTTGTAGCTTCCTTTGGATTCCATCTTGGGCCAAATCCATGTTTCATTTCTTTATATCCCAATAATCCCGATGATCAACTTCCACAGGGAGATGACATGCTTTCCCAAAAACAATCCAAAATGGGATCATAACAATGGGTGTCTTGTATGTTGTTCTATAAGCCCACAATACATCATCCAAGCACATTCTCCAATATTTCATATTTGGCTATAGGGTTTTCTCTAAAATTTATTTAAACTCACAATTTGAAACCTCAGCTTGGCCATTTATTTGGGGGTGGTATGGTTTTGATGTTTTGTGTGTCACCCCATGCTTCTGAAGAAGGGAAGCAATATTCTGATTGCAGAAGTGTGTCTCTTGGTTACTGATGATTTCCTTTGGTACTCCAAACCTAAAAAAATACGCGCTTTCACAAATTCCACAACAACATGATAATCATCAGTCCTAGTGGCCTTAGCCTCCACCCATTTACTCACATAATCCACAACAACCAAAATGTACAAAAAACCAAATGAACTATGAAAAGGACCCATAAAATCACTACCCCATACAACAAAAAACTCACAGAATAATATGGGTTGTTGGGGCATCTCATGTCTCCTAGAAATTTTCCTAGTGTGTTGGAAATGATATAATGACTTAAAAAACACATGGTCATCATGGAATAAGATAGTACAATCTAATTCAGAGTCTAAAACATTCCTAGTTGTCTGTTGGGGTCCAAAGTGTCCACCCTAAGCAAGTTTATGAAAGAATTGTAGAATAGACTTAAACTCATGATCAGGAACACACCTCATAATAATTTGGTCACTACACATGCGCCAGAGTTATGGATCTTCCCACTCATAATATCGAGAATAATTTTTTAATTTTTGGACTTGATGTTTCTTTAAATTTGTAGGGATTTTAGAGGAAACATTGTAGTTAACTAAATCTGCATACCAAGGATGCATACCTGAGATGGAATAAATATGCTCATCGGGGAAAGTGTCCTGAAGTGGTACCTAGTCCAAGGTTTCATCCTCTAGTGTGTGAGAAATCCTACTCATGTGGTCTGCCACTAGGTTTTCTGACCCCTTATTTTCCTTTATCTCAATGTCAAATTCCTATAGAAAGAGCATCCATCAGATTATCTTGGGATTTGCATCTGGATTCTTTAATAGGTACCTCATAGCTACATGGTCAGAAAAAACAATTGATTTAGAGCCCAATAAATATGAATGGAATTTATATAAACAAAATATGACATCAATAAAATCATTTTCTGTGGTTTTTTAGTTTTATTGGGCTGAATCTAGTGTCCTCAAAGCATAGACAATCACATGTGAACGTCCCTCCACCCTCTGAGATAAGACAAATCCAAATGTGAAGTTAGAGGCGTCACACATAAGCCCAAAAGGAATCTCCCACAGTGGGGACTGTATGATCAGTGGAGTGGTTATACACTTCTTTATCTCATCAAAGGAAGTCCTACAAGAATCATCAAACACAAAATCAGAATCATTTTCAAGTAATCCTGACATAGGAAGAGCAATCATAAAAAATTATTAGATGAAGCTCCAATAAAATCCTACATTCCCTAGAAAAGATATAACATCATGCGCACATAAAGGATATGGTAAGGATGAAATAATGTCTATCTTAGATCTATCAACCTCTATCCCATGTTTTGACACTACATGCCCTAAGACAATGCCATGATCTTCCATGAAATGAAACTTTTCAATGTTCAAGACCAGATTCTTCTCAGTACAATGATTCATCAACTTTCCCAAACTAGAGATAAAATCATCAAATGAAGACCCATACACTGTAAAATCATCCATTAATATCTCTATGTAGGTATCATTAAAATCAGGAAAAAAAATACTCACCATGCATCTCTGGAAGGTACCTAGGGTGTTGCAAATTTTAAATGGCATCCTTTGGTAGGAAAACATACCGAATGGACAAGTGAATGTTGTTTTCTCTAGATCCTATAAAGAAATAGGAACCTTAAAATATCTAAAAAATCCATCCAAGAAACAATAGTGTGTTTTCCCATCTATTCTTTCAAGCATCTGATCAATAAATGGGAAGGGGAAATGGTCTTTGTGAGTGGAATGATTTAGTTTCTTATAATCAATACACACACGTCAAATTTTTTCACCCTCATTGGAACTAACTCATATTTCTCATTTTTAACAACTGTAACCCCAGTTTTCTTAGGCACAACCTGAATAAGACTCACCCACTATGAATATTAAATGGGAAAGATTATACCTGCCTTGAGAAATTTTTCAATATATTTTTTATCAACTTCCATTAGGGTTGGATTGAGTCTTTTTGTGGCTGCCTCACTATTTTAGCCTCATCCTTTAAAAGAATCCCATGCATGATAATCAAGGGGAAATAAATGATATATCATCCAAGGTACACCCAATTTCCATAATGTTCTCCCTCAAAAGATTTAAAAGTATTTCTTCATGTTCAAAAGGAAGATTAATAGTAATTAGAACAGGTAATCTATCGCCACACAAAAAGTATGAGTATTTGAGATTTGGAATAAATTATTTGAGCTTCAATGTAGGGTGTGGTGTATGGATGGAGACATTGAAGAAACTGAAATATGTACACAAATAACATCAATATCAGAATAGAAATCATCCAAATCAAAGAATAAAGCATCAAATCAATCAGCATACTCAATAGCCATGTCATAATCAGAGTTAAAATGATCATAATATGATTCCATTTCAAAAACAAATATAAGGGAGTCTTGTGCATTAGAAATACGTGTGGAAGTACCCTTATACATCAATCTAGAACCAATACTCATAATCTCTTGAAGCACATGACAATCAAATTCCATGGGGTTTTTATTTGGTGGTTCAATATGGAAGATAAAAAATGTATAATGGTCCTATGAGGGGTACTTCATGGAGTACATAACATTAAATATCACAACTTCATCCCAAAACTCCATGGAAAGTGTACCCTCATTTACATTTATGAAAGTTTTTGCAATTTTGAGGAATGTTCTACCTAAGATAATGGGAGCATGAGAACTCACTTGATCTTCCTCCATGTTAAGAATGTAGAAATATGCTAGAAAGATCATGTATATTACTCAGACAAGTACATCCTCAAGGACACCTGCTGGATATATTATAGCTCTATTCTCCAATTTCACCACTTCTCTCATTGGTTTAAGCTCCCCAACCTACAAAGAAGAGAATACAGAGTGAGGCATCACATTTATAGAAGCTCCCAAATCACAAAGAGCATCAAAAAAGTGAAACTCCCCTATGGTGCATGGTATAGTTAATGTCTTCGGATCGTTACACTTTTTTGGCATTGCTAGAGTTGGTGTAATGAGTGCTGAAACATTCCTTCCAAGATTGATCCTCTAATTTCCCTTTAGCCCTCTTCTATTGGTACAAAGTTCTTTTAATAATTTCACATAACTTGGTATTTTCTTGATGGCTTCAAGTAGAGGAATATTAATCTCCACATGCTTGAATGTGTCCAAAACCTCCTTTTGGATTTCTTCTTCAGCCATATTTTTGTTTTTTACAACTATGTTTGGAAATAGAAGAGGTTTAGGAGGAACATCATTAATCTTTTTCTTACCTTTGTCTTTCTCCTTAGATTTCTCATGTGTTGGTGTGGAATGGGGATTTTCTATAGTTGAGGTGAATCCTGGTGGAACGATAGGTGCATATGTATCAGTTGTTTTCTTCCCACTTCTCAATGTGATGGCACTATCATTCCACTTGGGATTTAGAGTAGGTTGGGTATATTTCTTGAGTTCTTACTTACCAGTTCATGGAGAGCAGTGGCAATCTTGCTCATTTGTATCTTCAAATCCCTCAGCTCTAATCCTTGTCTCTTCAACTCATTCTGTTGATTAAGAACATTTTTTTTCAAAAGATCCTTAGTATTAGAATATACCTTTGGTGGGGGATTCCCTTGTTATTGTATTGTTGATTCTTGGTATTCAAATCTTCTTTGGGGTTGTTTGAAACCCTGCTGGTAAGGAGGATGCTTCTGGAAGTTTTGTTGAAAAGGGGGCCTTTGTTGTTGTCTAGAGACATACCTCATGTCTGATTGATCTTTCCACCCTTAGTTTTATGTTGCTACAAATTAATCAAGCTTCTTTTGGGGATATGGTTATTGTTGCTACTAATATGGTCTCCTAGGAAACACAGATTCACAATATTATGTTTCTTGTAGTTTGGGGGAACACTTAGTTGGGTGGCTTGTCTCAGTGAAAATGTCATAAGGCCTTGAATGAGGGGGTTGGGAAGTCTTTTGAGCCAAATAAATCTGTCTCACCATAGTTTTCAATTCTGCTAACGTGGTATCAATCAAATGAATTTCAAGAGAAGATGTACTTACCTGATGTACTCCCCTGATATATAGTGTACCTCGATCAGAAAATTATTTGGAGTTTTGGTCCATTTTTTCCATCAATTCACATACAGATACCGGTGTCTTTTCCACCAATGCTCCTCCAGCCACATCATCCACTAAGCTTCTCTCCATAGGTGTGATTCCTTCATAGAAGAAATGGTTGAGGAGTTGCTCACTAATTTGGTGATGTGGACAGCTTGCACACAACTTCTTGAATTGCTCCTAGTACTCATACATTAACTCCCCTTATGCTTACTTGATCCCCAATATCTCATTACTAATGGAAGTGGTCCTTGATTCTGGAAAAATATTTGCAAGAAATGAAGTTTCAAATCATTCTAACAAGTTACATCATCAGGTTGTAAATAATACATCCAGTCCTTTGCAGCTCCATCAAGTGAGAATGGGAATGCTCTTAGTTTGATTTGATCTTTAGAAAAATTTCTTAGTTTTAAGGTTGATCAAACCACATTAAATTCTTGAAAGTGTATTGGGATCCTCCCTTGAGAGGACATTGAATTTTGGAAGAAGGTGAATTAATCCAGATTTCAGTTCAAAGTCTGATTTGAGATTTTGGTATACAATACAATTTGGTTGATAATTAATATCAGGTGTAGCCAATTATATAATGGTTCTATTAAGTTCATTTCCATTATTTTCAGCCATTGGTTCTCGTTTTAGGGTTTAATTTTAATTGATTCTAATTTCAATGTTCTGAGAGTGGAGGAATTCTCCAACTGGTTGAATGTTGTAACTTCTCGTATACTAAGAATGTCTGATTCGAGCGTGAAGGCTACGTTCAATCTCAGGATCAAGATCAAAGAGATCTTTGGGATTAGTTTGTGTCATAAATCAAATAAAAATAAAATAAGAAAAGTGGGCCATAGTAAAATAAAAATGAGAAGTTTGAGATGATGGCCCAAAAAGAAGTAGAAGAAAATAAAAGAAGAAGAAAAACATTATATTGGGTAAAGAAGAAAGAAAAAAAAGAAGAGAATAAAATGTAAAATAAAATAAATAAATTTAACTAGTTGAAATAATTACTTTCCTCTCCAGTAATGGCACCAATTTGAAAGGCTCTGTCATGGGAACTTTCAAATGAAGTTCAGTTTTGGGTTACTTAGGTGCAGCAGAGTGGCTGACCAAGGTTGTCTCTCAAAAGAGGAAGCAAATTAAAACAACATCATAAAGGTATTCTAAAAATAAAATAAAATAGAAAAAAACACTAAATTAAAGGATGAGGGTTTATCTTTTATAAAACTAGAATAATTTTTTCTGAAAGTATATTTCATTTTTTGTTTATATTTTTGAAATGAAGTTCGATTAAAAAGACGCAACATGAATATGTTTCTTTTAAACAATATTTAAAAGGTGTAATTGATCAAACTCTGCCTATTTACTCAATTATTTGTAATTATAATTTATATTAACATTAAATTAATTATAATCCTCTAATTTTTTAACCCTCAAACCCTATGGGAGTTCACTTTACCACAAAGATGAAATTTCTTAAACCCTAGGCTAGCTTCAACACATGCAATCGCAGCACCCAGCTTTGATTGATGTTATTAGGTAAGCTTATGGTCAGTGGTTAATTAGAGCACATATCCACTCTAGAAATGAGGATTAATTTAGTTTAGGGATTATATATTAACTTTACAAATTTATCCTATGTGGTCTTTTATTTCTGATTAAGATTTCACTCTCACAATTTACACAACTTCCAACCTCGCATGTTTTGGTTTCAATTGTTCAATTTCTTTCTTAGTTTCATTTAAATTAAAAAATCAATTAAAATATATTATTAAGTGAATTAAATTATCTCATTGATTAAAAATAAATGAAATAATAATTCTTTAGGTAGATCGATTACTTAAAATAACTACTCTTCCATGGGTGGTGTAGTCATCGTAGAAACGTTTTGCATGTGCAAAGGTTTAGAAAGGGTAGAACCCAATCACGTTTCTACTCTTGATTCTAGAACAATTAAGAATATTAGGAGAAGAATAAATTTGAACAAAATATAAGTGAATATAATAAATAAAATAAGAATAAATATGTTTCTTATGAAAACACAAACATTACAACATGAGGAAGAAGAAGAGGGCTTCGACAAATGGATCCTTGCTTAAAGAGCTACCCTTATTGAATTTCTTTGAGAACTAGAGTGGAACCAATTCTCTTCAGCCCTAAAATTCCTATTTAACGTACCAACCCCTCCAAATAAGAAAAAAACTAAATTATAGAGTGGATGGGAGGCTAGGTTTGAAGCGTTTTCAAGTGTTAATGGGGAATCTCAGCCAAATATTTAAAGCCAACTTGCATAGCCCATTTGACCTCCAAAAAGTGTGAACCAGCTATTCTTTTAGAAGAATGATTTGTGAAAAATTGGGTTGAAGATATCCTCTCAATTTATGGGCCCAATACAAGCTCGGAGAAAGGATTTATGGCCCAAATACAAAACCAATGTCCAATCTGGTGGGTCCAGCCCACCTTTTCCTTCATGGTGCATTTAGTCCAACCAAATTAAATATTTTTCTCCAATTTCCTAAACAAAAGTTGTATAAACTTAAGTGAGAAAAACATTTAAAAAAATTTAATTTCAAAAAATTCATTTTAAAATATTTATGTGTGAAATAATACCGTGTATTTTAAAATGGTAAAACTAGTATTTTCATCAAATTTTCAAATGAATGATCTAATCCCAAATATTTCATAAATGAACATATTTAACACAATGTGAAGAAATTATGTAATTTATTATCAGTAAAATATTCAAAAAAATAGTGTTTATCATATATGATGCACATTTTGGAGATTAGAATGATTTGGATGAATATCAGTTTGATTTTGTTAGTATTTAATTGAGAACTTATTCTACCATCCTTGAAAAATAAAAAATTTAAATTATATACCTCTATATTTTTTGAAAAAAGACACCACATAATTAAAGTAATTTAAATAAATCTTTGATTATATTTCTTAACTAACTTAAAATCTTATAAATCAACTCTAAGAGGTACTATGAATTTAAGAAAAATTGAAATATGAACCAAATAATGGGGATAATATTTTCTCAAATTTGTATCTTGCATATTTTATTAAAAATTAATTGACTATTACATCCCACTACTTTTAATTTTTAAATTCTATCAAAAAAATTTAGGAGTATATTTAATAATAAAAAGATGTACATTTTGAGACTGAATTCCTAGTGGACTTTCTTGAGTAAATAATTTTCAAACTGATTTTCTCAATGGGAAAGATTTTTATATTGATTCACTAATATTTAATTTAATTTAAATATTGCTTTTAACTGACTTTACACTTAATGAAATTATAAATATAACACACATGGAGTTGACACGAAATATTAAAGAATGATTTAAATAGATTTGGATAAAGAAAAATATAGGGTATATACCTTTTATTTACCCCCCCCCCCCATCCAAGTTATACTGCATTGAAATTGAGGAGTTATGAAACACAATTCATCAATTATTATATAAGATGTTCAAGATAAATAACACAATGGATTAATGGATTTAGGGGTTTATGATAAAGAAACCACACTTACGTATATATTTGGGATAACCGACAAAAACATTCTACTGGAAGTCGTAAAAAATAAGTACCCACTTGTGGGGGTTAAACCAATTTTTATCCCTTTTCTTATTTCCCCACTTCTCATTATTTTTATTTATTTTTATTTCAATAAATTTCTAATGTTTTTTCTTTGTTTCTCATAGGTTTAAAGTTGTACCATATAAGAACTTAACTCATGTTTTCCACTACCCAAATAAACTCATGTTTTTTATCTACTTATCTTTAGTTTTTCTACCCTAGTATTTTGAATTTTTTTAATCTTAAATGAATGAATTTTAAATTTAAACATGGGGTAGTGTCAACCTATATAATATTTTTTTAGTTTTCCTATTTATTTTTCATCTTTTTAAAATATTTAAATTTAATTAATATTATTTATCAAATTTAAATCTTTAATAGATTGTTAGTGAGATGAATTGGTTTCTTTATAAAATGAATTTAAATTATTTTTATTTGAAAACCTTTTCTTAGAATGTGATTTTCAAATATTTTTTATGAGTTTTACTAATTTTTTAAATCAATACCCATCAAAAACTAACTCAAGTTATTTTTTAAATAATGTGAGGTATTATAAATAGTTTTTACATATTCTTCTTAATACCCTCATTTTCTTATGGAAAATTAGTTTTTTTGTGTGAAACAGTAATTGTAATAATTTATATTTCTATGATTTTGAGTTCAATAAATGTCTTTAATATGAATTTTTAATTTCTTTGAATAAAAAAATTTCAACTTTAGACCTTACCTTTAAATATACCATTGTTTTTCCTTAAAATACATGAATTTCTTTATAGACATAAGCAACAATACAAGTTGATTTTTTCTTACTTATCTTCACTATTGAAATTTTCTCATAGACATTTCAAGTTTATTTGAAGAAAAATGACTTTTATGTGTGTTTTTTGGGAATTAATTCATTGTATAGTGGTGTGAGGTGCATGCTGCTTTTCTAGATAGAGAGAGAAATGGGAATGATTCCTTATTCAGCATACTTCATTCATATCATCCTTTATCCTAAAAAAGAAAAAAAATTAAGAAAATAAATAGATGGAGGTGAGATTGAATTCTTCATTGCGCTTACTTATATGATATGTTGTTTATTCATTATATTTTATTATCATCTTATCCTCTAGTAAATTCTCTAAAAAATTTAAATCAAAATTTAAAAATTCAGATTAGGATGAAATTAGTCATTTCATTCATTATTTGACTTGGGACCTAGGTCATTAAAAAAGGCGGTGTGGTGTTTTGTATTTATAAGGGTAATTGAGTGAGATAAATTTACTATATTTTTATTTGAATATTCATGCATTAAATTTAAGATTTCAACTACATCTTCCAAGGAATAAATTTTAAAATAAATTTACCTACCAATACTTATCCACTAAATCACCTTGAAATTTTCCTCCTAATTGAGAAAAAATTATGTCTCTCTAAACAAACTAACCTGGGTTGCCACCCAACCTGACACCTAATCCAATTCACCATGAGTCTTGAAGGGAATTAATGATCCCAAAGGGATAGGGAAAATAACCTAAGAATCATTGGAACCCCTTTGGGAATGGTTTTTCTCAAATAGATATACAAGAGAAGAATTAATAACTATTAGGACCAAAATAAATAAATAGCATGCTAACAGGTCATAAAAAACCACCCTGATTGAACACATTTACATATACATCAACATCATCCATAAACAAAAGAATAAATAAAGGTGGTATAAATCAATAATTAAATTAAAAGAAAAGAAAAAAAATACAAACCAACGAACATGAGCCAAGCCTAAATCTAACTCCACGAAACATCTTTCTTTCAACCACCACCCAACTCACCCCACATTATCCATGAAAAAACACAATCAAAGGAAAGACCCAACTAAGAACCTTAAACCTAAAAGATATAGGTGTAAGCTAAAAATACCAGTAGGTCACCACGTCCTTCCAAAAATATTAAATATGTTTCATAATACTTTTCTACAATGATAATTTCATAATAATGATAAAAATTACACTTTATATATATATATATATAATATATAGAAATCAAAATCAATTATATAAATGACTTTCAAAAAATTCCCATTTTTTCCAAAACCAAACACATGTGTTTTTACACTTTTTTTATCTAAATTAAATATTTTTCTTTAAAAAATTTCACCAACTTAATCCACCCTTATATAAAATCCCCATTTTGAAATTGACATTAAATCACTCACATGGAATTTAATTTAATTTCAAAAAAAGTTCTCTAAAACTTCAATGATAACTCATTTTTTTAAAGTAAGCAACTAAATTCCCACACAGGTCAAGAATAATAAGTAGGAACCACACATATATTACGAGTCAAGATAAAATGAAACATAGGCATCGAAGGTGAAAATATATAACCCACTAAATATGATAAACAATAAAATCATAAGGAAAATCCCATAAAAAGATCTAAAGGATCCTAGAATTATTGTACTAACCAATAGGCTCTAAATAAGGGATAGCATGACTCAAAATGACCCTAGGATAAACTATAGCACATAACATGACTACATATTGGTGGAGTCTTACACGGTCCCCTTTGGTCTCTCATGATCCCCACTGGGGTGCTCGTGGTACCCAATCTACCATAATCACACATGATCTTATGCGGGAACATTCCCACAATGAGCACTCTTGATCTTGGGGGTTAATGGTTCTAATAACTGACCTAAGTTATGGATTCAACCACCTCAGCCACCAACCTTATTTCCTTAGGTATACCATGATGATTCAATGTACGTGTTCATAATCAATCATTTGTATACTCATGGAGGGAGAGAATTTAAAATCAACATGCAACACCTTCTACCCTAAAAAAAATTATTCCCATTTACAAAAATACATAAATAGAATATACTGTACAATAAATATAACCATCCCCTCATGAGATAATTATTCATCATAGGTAGACAGGAATCACAACAGTCCCAAGAGGGTTTCACACCATTTATGAAAAATATTTTCCCTTAAGTATAAAATGGACCTCTCCTTTAAAAAAACATAGTTGGGATTCTAATATAGTTCACATTTTATAAAAAAACATTCGAAAAAACCATTGGAAAATTATGGAAGTCAACAAAACATTTAAAACACTTCAAATTCATCCTAACATAAAGGCCCTCTTCTTTAAAGATCATAAACATAGAAAAATCCATTATTTCCAAAACACATTTAATTAAACACTATATAAAAAAATTTATGTGGTTCAAATAAATCACTAATTTCTTTTTAAACATTTCAAATATACCCTTCCATGAGGGTCTTCCTCTTTGAAAACCAATACAAGGACAAATGTCCAACCATTTTCCATGGAACATTTTAAATAATCTACCATAGCATTTCAAAAAGGATTAAACAACACACACATTTCAAACAACCATTTTAAATACTCTAAGAAACTCCTTAAAAAATTATATTGATGTTCACACATCAATTAAAAATTCAATTCCCCTTAAAACCATTGTTTTCACTCAATGAAAATAAAAACCTGGTTAAACTCCATTTATCATCGTGAAAAACATTTAGAAAGGCCATAAATCATTTCATAAGAAGCATAGAATAAAAATCCTTCCATTTTAAATAATAAACATGTAATTCATAGATTAAACCAATTATGAAAGTCATAAAATACAATTAAGTGGTTCTAAATCACTACAAGGCTGCCATATATAATTATGCTTTCAGAAAAAAGGAATTTAGAAGGTTAAAGAATCAATATAATTCCAAAATTAAATAATTTCAATGTAAAACCTGACACAAAGAATCATGAACCTGGTCGAAATATCCTGAGACATGTCACCTTTAATGATTACCATGCCCACGGGAGAAGAAGTGGTGTCTACAACCCCTAAACACCAGGATTCCCATCAATAAATTCACATATAACCCTAAAATTTAACAACATGATACCTAGAGTTCATAGGGGAGTCCAAAACCAATAGAGAATATATGATAAAGAAATAAGGAGGGAAATAGAGGAATAATTCACCTCAAACCCATTTAGAAGACACTAAAGGAATCCACGAATATAAAAGGGAAAGAAAATGGAGCTCCAACAAAACTCCCTAGGGTAATCCAACATGAAGGGTATAATGGTGTTGAAAATCCCTTAAAATAGGGGAGGTAATTTTGGTAAAATCCTAAAAATTTAATCACCTAGACAACTCCCATGGTTTGGATGCAAGGTTTGGAAACTCTTGCACCAACAGTGTAGGTTCCACTACCTATTAAAAAAATTAATTCGTATAATAAATCCTAAGAGGTCACATGGTTAAAAAAAGTTTGCATCTCACTCTAAAACCACCCAAATCCTTGCATGACCTCCTAGGGTGACTTGCATGGTTTAACAAACCATATAGAAGCTATGTAAACAGTTTTAACAAAAAATGATGATCCAAACACATGATTTCTATATAGTTTACCGAACCACTAATAAGTCATCTTTAACACCTCAAATACACCAAGGACCTCACATGGTTTGGAATTAACTATGTACATCTTGTACGGAAAAAATGTTCATGGTTCAAAATGAATAGGGAAGGATCCTCATGATGGGAGGTTCCACAGTTTCCCTCTAACCATGCACCTTAATTGTGTATAGAAGGAAAAATTAAAAATTTCCAAATTCGGGACAAGAACTCCATGGAAATGAAACCTAAAAATATACTTATTAGATGAATATGAAAATAACAACATCATGGTATGGAGGTGTCATAAACTCTCCACTATGACACATTCTTCCCCTTGAAATTCCTGATCAAAAGAAAATAAAAAAGAAAGAATGAAATATCCTAAGAGGATCTAAACAAATAAACCACTCAACATTTCCCTACCTTAAGGAAAACAATGAAAATATTCAAAAAAAATCAAACTAATAAACTATAATATAACTAAAAATTTCCAAGAAGAACCAAAAAAAATAACCCAAAACAATAAACCCTATGAATAATATCAGACTTAACATGGTATCCCCACCATTTAGAGTCCATTTAATATGGTGGCATAAAGGAAAAATAATGAGAATGCATCCTTGAATATTTGAGAAACCATGAGAGGAATACACTCTCAGACACAAACACTTACAAACCCAATAAAAGTAAGAACAACCATAAGAGCCTCAGAAAAACAATAATATCACTCACTTTGGGTCACGACACATGTGGTTAACCTATGGTCAAACACTATATCACCCTCACATGGTACATCCTAAAAAAGGCCAATAGCCACACACTAGTTAGTATATCACACTAAAATTTTGTACCACATACCCTAGTTACCCACTCAAGCACCCAGAGGCCTCCTTCAATTATAAATAATGTGAACCACTAAGCTCAACCAAAAGAATGGGTTCAACCTAATATCATGAAGACGGGTTTCCCAAATAATGATGATTAACATAAAACACTCACAACCCATCCAAAAAATACCCAAGAAGGTGGGTGAGGGGGATAAAACATTCCCCAAAAGAAAGAAAACATGCTCTAATACAACATTAAACAATCCCCTAAAATATCCAAATGATGTTGGGAAAAAATCACTGAAGGTAAATTTGTAGTTTTTTTGGGTTGATTGTGTTTATTGACAAAGAGTATTGACAAAGTTAGTTGTGGAATTCAACCATGAATTTTGAAATGGTATGTAGAAGAATATCCAATAAAGAGGTATGGTATCTCTAAAATAAGTATAAAAAAATTTGTATACAGGGTGGTTCTATTTCCCAGTTCTTCCCAAATTTGTGGGGCCTAAAATTTAGAGAAAGGATTATGTTTTGTGAAAGTTGAATTTCTAGGGATGCCTCATGAAAATATGGAACATTAATAAATATAGAGAAAGTTTTTTATATCCTAAAATTTTTGCGATTCATGAAAGTTATTTGATTCATTAAGGTTTGTATATTTCCAATGATAGATGATTCCCAAATGAAATATGGTAAGTTCCATGATCACAAGAAGTTTTGTGAATGGATAATTTTCCAAATATTTTTGAAAACAAATGTAATTTCATGAACAATAATTAATAGTTTCATGAAATGGTGGTGGTGATCTTGAATGTTTTGAAAATTGGAGGTAACATCTACAAATAGTTGTTTACCATCTCATTTAAAGAACAGAATACTTAATGAAATTCCATGGATATGAATTAGTGAAGGAATTTCATTAAAAATTTCATTACACAAAGTATTAATAAATGTATTGGTTTCATAATAGAACTATGTTTCATGAAATAGAAACTTTCTTGAATGGTTTTTATTTCCATGAAATCTTATAAATTTTCAATAAAGTTTGAGATTTTTACAGAAGGAAAAGTTTTGTGAAGGTTCGAAAAGTTTCCCGAATGATTTGGATGTTTCAAGAAATTTGTGAAAGGGGTTTTGTGAATGTGAACATTTATCGAATAATAATTTTAATGTTGTATTAATAAATTAGATGAAAGTGGAACTTAATGATCCACCAAATGAGGTATAAAACATACTAATTCAAGTGAATAAAATAAAAATATTCTGAAGGATTAGTGATCACACTAGAGAGCAGTAAAATTTCAAATCATGATTGGTTGTAAACCAGGTAGGATAGTGAGTCAATTGAAACATTATAACAGAATTCATATTAAGTGGATTGGTTACATATGAAAATTTTCCTTGTATTCTCCTTCTAAGTATCGAATTATGGGTGAACCATGTAAAATTTCTATGTCTCATGAATGATTGAATTTTTGTTCATACATTTATATAGGAAAGTGAGAGAATAGTGTTTTGTTAAACGATAAAATAAGATCTTAAGGGGTGTTATTTTAAACTATAATACTCTGATTCACCCCCTGACTCAGTTTATTTAACCTATTTGGGATAACAAAATAGAATCTTCCACAAATAACACCCAAAAAAATAGTAAAACATCCACAAAAACCAACCACAACCAAAGCTCATGAAACTAAGGTTACAACCTCAAAAGTAAAATCCCAAAACAACTAACACAACCTCAAAATGAGAAAACTTGGGACCTCTTCCCAAAATAATTCTTAAAAAACTTCCCTCCCATAAAAAATGAAGATCCAAAAACTCTCACCACCTCAGCTATAACTGACCAACAAGATCTCAACAACTCTTACCCGATGGGATTTAGGCATCTCAAGGGAATTCAGGGTCACCTTGATCTCTTCCAACTACCTTGTTTCTAAAAAATCAATGAAGGTTCCATGTTCACCACTTCACTTGGGGTTTGGGTAGGCACTAGAACTTGATAAACCCTTTCAACCATTATAGGGAACAATGAAAACAAAGTCCTGAACTACCTCGAGTCATATCTTAAAACAAAAACCAAGATATTCCCATAGAAACTAGAAATAAAACCAAACAAAAGACCCTTAAATGAGGCACAAAAAATTAACACCAAAAAGAAATTCTCTATTTAAATCACTATTGGTAAGGAATTTTGGAATCACCCTCCTCTAAGGTGTCTCTCTGAATTCAATCTAGAACAAATTTAAAGAAAAACAAAACCTTAGTGGAACACACCCATTTCACAAATAAGTAAAACCAAAATATTACCTTTAAAATACCTTTACACTTTGAAAACTAAACATCCAAAATGAATTTTTAGACCTATTTCCCCTTTTTAAACACTTTTTAAACTTGTTTCAAAAAAACATCATTTTGAAACACCTCATTTTCCAAATATAATAATGGAAACCACCAATTTTATAAAACATTTCATAAAACCCTGGGAATTAACTCTTCCCATTATTTAGTAAAAAATGTTTTAAAATAAATGGTTTCAAAAAAAATCATTTTATTTTACAATACATGGTTTGAAAAATCCAATTAAACATAAGAACTACACAAAAAATAAGAAAACTCTCATAAACCATATCCTAAAAGGGGAAAACACTCTTCATTCCTCATCTAACAAGTGAAAAAAATTGAACGAATATATAATTCAAGAAGAGTGTAAATAGCCTAGTTGGGGAGAAATTGTGTTATACCTACCTTGACCATCACGGTTTGGGTGACTAGGTTTTAACTATGAAAAAAACATTGAAAAAAGGAATGAATATACCAAACAGGAACCACATGGTTTCCCAAGATGTGTAATCTAACTATGGAGCTCAAGTTCCCATCCACCCCAAATCCAAAGGGTAGTACCCAATATCACTCAATAATAAAATGGTACATAATAATGTTAATAACATCAAAAACTACTAGTAACATCTAAAATAAACCTTGAATTCAAAATTTGGACACAAAAAACCCATGGTAGCTTGAGGTTTGGGATAAGAGAGAGCTATCTAGACTCTCCTCATCCTTATCTCTCAGGGTCTGACAACATTAATCTCCCTTCTACTAGGTGATTCCAAAATAACAAGGTCCACATAAGAAATTTAGGTTTCTAATGAAGGAAAATCCAACCTATGATATCATTTTATAATGAACTAGCTCAGGTTTCTATACGAACCAACACCCAACATGATTCACCACAAGGCCAGAAGAGTGTTCCTGATCCACATGGGTAGGATATAGGCACCAAGGGATCACAAGAACTCCTCAAGGAATAGTTTTTCTAAAACAGAGATACAAAAAAGGAATAAATAAATCTCAGAACTAAAATAAATAAACAACATTCTAACAGGACATAACAAACCAACCTGATCAAACCCATTTTTCATATACATCAAGAGAATCTATAAAAAATGAATACAGGAAGGTATGACAAAGTAGAAACAAAAATAACTAAAGATAAAAAAACTATAAACCAACTTTTGGGAAAAAAATCCCTCAATGCATCATTGAATCATTTTTGAGGTGATTGTTCTTGTTGACAATGTGGACATGAATGTTGTGATTGTTGACAAAGAAAACCAGGACATAAAAAAAATACAAATGGGATTTAATGGTGGCATGTCTAGTTCAAGGGATGTGGTTAATGATTCATTATTTATTAATTAACAACAACAAAGGAATGGATGATCTGGAGGCGGTACTAAAAGATCAGATACAAGGTGGCGCCATTTTCCAGTTTTTTCCAAATTTGTGGGCCTGAAAATCGTCAAATGAAGAAAGGTGGTTTTTGGAAAAGGTACTTGTATGCCGTTTACTTGAAGGATAGGAAACTTATGTGGCATAGGTTTTTCAAGATCATTTCATCAAAATATGGAAAAGGGATAAGGGGCGCCCAGTTTTAGAGTTGGTCATGCAAGTTATTTGCGCAGTAGAGACTTGCGCACCGAAACTTGTGCACCGATGGGAGACTTCCACACCATCACGTAGGGTGTCAAAATTCATATAAATACTGGTCGACCCCTCCTCATTCAGTAGCAGAGTTCAACACTTAGAAAAATCAGAGCACCTATCGCGCAGGTGTGGTGGTCTCGCAAGTGGTGTGTGGTCGCGAAAGTAGAAGTTGCACGCCAGGTGATAGTTGTCTACCTAAGGTGGATTGGGCGAGTAAGGAAGTGAGTCTACCAAGTCTTGAGTTGAATAAGGGGGTGTCGCGCAAGTTGTTGAGGTGAACTAGTGCTCCAGTTTTGAAGGAGCATGAATGTTTTTGGTTGTGCGCCAATATTGGTTTGGGCATAAAAGAGTGTGTGTGGCTCAAGTATGGAGTTGCAGAAGCTTGTGTGAGCAAGTGGTTAAGGAGGACTTGCAGACCAGTTTTGAATTATGCACTGATACTTGTGCACCGGCTTAGAGAAGGGTGCCAAGTAAGGTTGTTTCAAGACAGTGTTTCAGGGCTATGTGGAAGCTGGAAGATTTCTCGATACCCTCAGTGCAAAGAGAGATTCATCTACGGGTGAAAGTTGGACTTAAATAGAGCATCTACATACAACAGAGGATGCATTAATTAGTGATAATGAAGAAACCTACAGGTCTATAAACTGTGAGTGGATCATTTCCAGAGCAGTGAGCAAAGGAAGAGGAAGAAGGTGATCCTCTCCACCGACAGTGAGCCATAGAGAGATAAACATGGAGTAAACCTTGGGAAAGTAGTGATCTGAACCTAAACCTTATAAAGGCAATGATCCTGGGCATATATGTGATCTATCCCAAACCTTGTAAATAATAGTGTGCTTTAGTGTATCTGGTACATAAACACATAATCGTTGTATGCTCCTTGGATATAGCCCAGTGAGGGTAAACCAAGTAAAAATCTATGTGTCTACCTGCTTACATCCCTCCATTCCATTTAAAGCATCTTCATCAGAAAAAGTAGAAAAGAAGTTTTCATAATAAACACACAAGTGCAAATAAAGTGACCCTTGTAATAAAGAGGTCAAGATCCAGTGGGGTAGGAATAATTTTGAAAAATAATATCCATACCCCGATTCACCCCCCCCCCCTCAGGGTATATAGGCCCCTACTGGTCCTAACAATTGGTATCAGAGCGACAGGTTGATTTTATCATATTGTTTTCTCTGACTTGGTCTGATCTTATCTCGGTGTTCCATGGAAAAGGGAAAAACATCAAAGAAGAATCAGAAGTCAAGTGATATCCCTCAGTATGGAATTGTTTATGAAAAAAGTGTGATTCAACTAAAAGAATCAAACAGATTACTGAAGGAAGGCCTAGATGAATCTGATAGAGAAAATATTGATTCACTCAACCATGAAGTAGGAATGAGTGAAGTACTTGAACTTCAAAGTGATACTGAAACAACTGATGATGAAGAAGTTTCAAGAAGGAGGACACCAGTAGATGTTGTCAACATGACAAAGAAATTGGATCGGAACATGGAAGAATAAGTTAAATCTAAATATATTTTGGATCCAAGTATTGGAAATTGAGTTTAACAAGTTAAGAGGCTCAAATATAAGGCTTATTTATGTGGCTACTAAACTAAGGGAGATGAATGATTCTCAAGGTGAAGAAATTCAAAATATTGCTAAAATTAAAGGAAAAAAAGGATAATGATTTTGAAGAGAATCAAAAGTCTAATGATGTTTAGAATCTGAAAGACAGAAATGATGATTTAGCTACACAGTTATCTGAAAAAGTTCAGAAGAATCAAAGGCTACAACAAGATAATGCATCTATCTCTGAATCTATCTCTCAGGAAAAAATTAAAGTAAAGTAGAAAAGTTATATGGTAGAAAATCTCAGGTGATAATTGGAAGATGAGATGAGTTTTGGAAAGAATCTCAGAAGAGAACTCAATGCCCAAGTTGAATCAAGGAATATGATGATTCAAAAGTAGGAAAAAGTTCTAGAATTAGTAAAGAAGGAAGTAGAGGAATCCAATGCTAGAGGAAAGCCTAAAATGAAGGATTTCTTGTACTTACTATTTGATTATCCTTCGGCAGGTGATGCTAAAATGAAAACCAACTTATCTATTTCTGAAAAGAGGCAAGAACAAATTTTCTCATATCAAAGACCATACAGTCTGGGAAAACTGGCATGGGATTTGATGAATTCCCTATTGTTTATGAAGTAAAAAAGAGCCGTTAATAGTTCCATAAGTGTGGGAAATCTTATAGGTGCTGAAGACAGACCTAAAAATCTTTTACATGATGATATTATAGTATGTACTATTTTTGTGGGATTCATGGTCATACATAAAGCTTCTGTTTAGAGGAATAGGAATACATCTTAGGCTATGAAAATAGAAACATTACTAGATCTGAGAAGTGGAAGATGTGTCCTGAGAAATCAGAAAGAAGAGTCTCTTAGAAGAAATCATTTATTAGATGTTATTATTGTGGAAGAATGGGACACATCATGAGTACGTGTCAGGAAGATCAAGAGCTCAATTTCATAGGAAGAACTCATGTTGCATCAACATCTCGACACAGAAATGATGAAATGAGGTATGCCTTTAATGGAAAATGATTTTTATGTTCTGATTAGGGGAATTTGGAATGATATTATTGTAAGAAGAAAGCAGGAAAGGGAAAGGAACTTGAAAGGATATTCATGACTCCAGTGGTGTATAATGATAAATCGTACACTGGAAGACAAAGTGGTAAATTGGAAAATGGGCTTAGAGCCTCAGGGTAATCACATGAAGCTAAACAAAAGTTATATCAGTCACACTCACAACCTCCCTTTAAGAAAGAACATGAACAAAACTGGAAGAAAAAGGGAAGAAATGCTCCAGTTGTGAGAAAGAAGAATGCAGTTTTAGTGGGGGACTCACCACCTGTAACGACCCAATCTTTTTGAGTAGTATATTAACTTACTCTTATTTATTTAATAAGATGTTAATGGTTAATGCAGAAAGAGGAGTCGATGGCTTCATCCAGTAGACTCAACCCTTACGAAGCCCACTTATCAGAGCTTGGGAAGGAGGTAGCATCTGTGGGCTTCGCTTTGGACCAAGCCCAATCCGAGCTCCAGCGTGTCAAGCTTGAACGAAAACGCTTGCAGGAGAAGTTCAAGTTAGTGGAGATTGCTACTAGGGCAATGTTATCTGAGACTCCCTCAGATTCTATCACCATAGCACACCTTACACTTAGGTCTTATGCCAGTGTTATAAGGGGCTATGTGATGAGACCCTAGTTTCCTTGTGTAATCCTTTCGGATGAATAAATTGAGATTTCTTCCTTTAGTGATGTTTGTGAAATTTCAAATGTCTGGATAATTTTAGAATGTATTTTATTGATGAATTTTAAAAAAGGGATATTTTGAAATATTTATGTAAACCCTAAATAACTAATGATGTGTAATGATTTTCAAAAAATGGTCTTCTACAAAAGTGTTCATTAAGGAATTTGGAGTCTAATAAGATCAACATAATTTTTGATGAATAGTAAATTATGAATAGTGATTTTACGCTTAGGATTAGTAATGTGACCAAATGGATTAGTAATTTTCACTTAAAGAAAGTTTTAATATAATTTAGACACCTTGGTTAAGTAATGTGATTCAATAAAATGGGTAAATAACGGTTTCATAAATTATTAATCAAGTATTAGTTTTTTCGGATGAATAGTGTTTTTTAATTAAAAATTTAATTAAAAATAATTAGAAAATTATTTTTATAAAAATGACTTTATTTTTGAACTCAGAGCATCGATATTATGTTAAGGTAATTTTTGGGGATTTTTCTGGAAAAAATGAATTTTCGATGAATAGTGTTTTTATTTAAAAATTAAATTAAAAATATTTAGAAAAATATTTTTATAAAATGGATTTCATTTTTGAAATCAGAGCATTGATATTTGGTTAAGGTGAAATTTTGGGATTATTCTGAGAAAGTTGAATTTTCAGTGAATAGTAAAAATACCGTTTTAGGGTTTCGGTATGTTTAATGACATCATAATGATGTCATGATGATGTCATGAGATCTTTTGAGGGTTGGCCGGCCAAGGGTGATGAATTATTGTTTTGGGGGCCCCATGTGGCCTAACTCCATGATAAATGCCAAGGGAGAGCCCATGGGTTTGAGAAAAGCACATGTGAGGTGTCCTTTGGCCATTAATGCTTTGTCCCCTCACTTTCCCTATAAATACCCACCCTTTCCTCCCTTGGTTTTCACTCCCAACTCTTCCCCAACGAAGTTCTGGTCTTCTTACCTTCCAAAGAGTCCTCCCAAGGTTCCCCCAAGCCCTCAAGGTCCAATCCTTTGAGTTTCAAGAGTCGCGTTTTAAGGTAAGGGATCCGACCCCTCTCTTTCTTTTCATGAAATCTCTTTTATGTCATTCCTATTATGCTCCATGTTTTTATGTGAGAGTATGTTCTTTTATATTCCTCTTACTGCCCTTTCATGTTTATATGATGAGAGATCCCCTCTTACTCTCATCATTTCGTTTTATGAAAGTTTAAGTGACGCCGTTAGGCTGCCGAATTTTTAAGGGATTCTTTCACCCTTCTCATTTTTCAAGTTCGATTTTCATGTCAAGTCTTTCAAGTTCCTTTTTATTATGTTGGGGTATGATCTCTATATCAGTCATACTGATCTCTTATGATCATATGATGAGGGACCCTTTTTGATCTTGTCAAATCATTTTCTTTTGAAGATAAGTGACGCCGTAAGGCTGCCGAATTTTCATAAGAGAAATCTAATCTTTTTCCTTCCATGTTTTTCATTTCAAATGGTATATCCCTAAAATTTCGTTACCATGTCCATATGTCCTTCTTATTCTTTCACCCTACTGTTTTATGGATCATTTATGAGTGGGTGACCCATGTCCCCTCTCATTTCAATGTTTTCTAAAACCCCGAAACATAGCCGTTATGCTGCAGAATTTTCCCCTCAAAATGCCTCTCTCTTTTCTCAAAAATTATTTTATGTTATAAAGTGAATACTCAAAGCTCTTATTTCTACAAGGGTATTCACATATATATCAAAATGTTCCATTTTAAATTCTGGGATTTACATACATGAGACCCTCTTTCCCTTTCCGTGGGTTTAAAGTGACGTAAAGATCATGTCTTTAAAGCAGTTTTTAAAACGTTATGATTATGAAATGAAACCCATTTATTTTATGTTATGTGGGTTATTTATGAAATTTTTGATGATGATATATGTGGCTCACATGATAATAAAGGCAAATTTAAGGGTGCGCCCTGATAGCGCTCCAATGCATTGGGTAATGATGTAACCACTAGAGATTACAATTTTCACGATACCTTGGTGAATAACCTTGGTAATTTTCAAATGACACCATGGGGATGGACCTTGGTGATATGTTCATGATTGTCTATGTTAAATGATGTAGCCACATCTTCAAGTTATGAAAAATGTTATTTTTATTATGAAATGCCTCATGATTTCTTTCTTATGCCTTAATGTTCTTTTCATGTCCTTATTGAAGTATCTCAAGTTCACATGTAAAATGTTCCTCTTATTTCCCTTACTGGGCCTTCTGCTCACCCTTTCTTTTGATGTATGTCCCCAGGTTATGAGATACATAATGAACATAGGATGAACTAAAGGAGAAGCCTTTCAAGTGTTTAAGAAGAATGTTTTTATGTTTTTTTTTATGTTTTATGATCCTTGTTTCCAAGACACTAAACCTTAACGATCCTCAGTTTTGTGTAATGTAATGAAAGTTTATGTTATAAAATGGTGGGATGCTATAGTTGGTATCAAAGGATGGTTTAGTTATTTGTGGAAATTAGGATATAAAAACTTTAGGAAGAACCCTATAGAAAAGTTTAAATATAGGAAAACTTCCTGGTATTTTGGTAAGTATTGAGTAAGTGGTCTATCAAACAAATACATCCCTGTCTGGATACGAGCAGGTAGAGGCGGCTCTGGCACAGATGTACATAGGGGTAAAACCCGAAAACACCGCTTTGAGCTAGACTCAAACGGGAACTGGTACACGATAACGGGCCTTGCTGCACTCTTGGTTACGACACTCCCGGGGGATATGTTTGGTTAATCACATGCTTTTTATGAATCATTATGAAGGAATTATAGAGAAGTATAATTGTCTAAGCATGAAGTCTTAATTAAAAGATTCATAAATGAAATAAGTTTCTCACTAAGGTTTTATTCTTTTAGAAAATGGCGGGCAATAGGAGAAACCGTGCCGATGGTGACCGCAATGCACCATGTGCTGACGGCCCTCCGATGGAAGCCGGAATGGAAACATTCATGCGGATGATGAACCAACTGACTCAAGTTATGAGTAATAACTTGAATCAAGCTGAGAGGCCGACCTCACCACGAAGGGAACAACTTTCTGTTGAGTCCTTCATGCGTCAACGACCGCCAACATTCAGTGGATCTACTGACCCATTGGTTGCGGAACAATGGATAAGCTCCATTGAAAAGATCTTTTCTGTACTTCATTGTTCGGAACAAGAAAAAGTCACCCTTGCTGTTTACCGCCTAGAGGGAGAAGCTGATCAGTGGTGGTCACTGATCAAAAACACGAAGCCACGAGGAGAGATGGAAGCTATGGAGTGGGAAGAATTTCGGGGGATTTTCTTTAACAAGTATTTCCCTCGTTCCATGAGAACGAAAATGGAGAAAGAGTTTCTCGAGCTGAAGCAGAAGGAGAACGAATCTGTCGAAAGCTATGAGATGAACTTCACAAGGCTTTCCCGTTATACCTCAAGCTTTGTCATGGACCCTAATGGGAAGGTTGATAGATTCTTTGGCGGACTACGACCACATCTGCGGAAGAATCTATCCAACAGGGACTACGATAGCTATGAAGAAATAGTTCGAAGTGCTATGAAAGTTGAACTAGAGTTTGGAGAGACACAGTGGTCTCACAAATCTAATGAGAAGAAGAGAACTCTAGAACCAAGCCTGAGAAGAAGTTTTGATCAGGAAAGAGGTGGAAAGCATATGCAACATGCCACATGCAATAAATGTGGGAAGAAGCATCCGGGGAACTGCTTGATCGGAAGTGGAAAGTGCTATAGGTGTGGAAAAGAAGGCCATATTTCTCGGAATTGTCGTGGTGATGTGAAGCCTCAACTTCCCAACACTAACGACAGAGGAAAGATGGTTCTGGCCTTACCCGAAGTCACATGCTTCAAGTGTGGACAGCTTGGGCACTTTGCTAATCAATGTCCAAATCCGAGGGCGGTGGAGGGGAATCACCATCAACCTCAGCAGAGGCCAAGGGAACAAGGTCGTGCTTTCGCTATCACAACAACTGAAGTTGAAGTTCCGAACGATGTGGTAGCAGGTACTCTTGTTGTCCTCTCAAAACTAGCAAGTGCTTTATTTGATTCTGGTTCTACGCATTCCTTTATTTCTTCCAAGTTTGCAAAGAATATAGAATCAATCCCCGAATTGCTTGAGGTAGAGTTGTCAGTCAAGACTCCAAGTGGGATTATCCATGCATCAACAGTGTTTAGAGACTCTAGTGTTTACTTTGGTGAGCACAATCTTATCGCAAATCTAGTAGTCATTCCCATGATGGAATTCGACGTTATACTAGGGATGGATTGGCTCTCAAAGTATAATGCTAAGATCAAATGCAGAAGTAAGGAAATCTCAGTAGTCTTGAATGAACGACCTACAGTTATCTTCCAAGGAGAGATATCCCGAACTGATCCCTATCTAGAAGAACCTCCTATAGCTTTCTTTATGGAGTAAATCGGTGATGAGGAAGAAGTGAAAGGGAGCATACAAATTGAAGATGTTCCGATTGTTCAGGAATACATGGATGTATTTCCTGAGGAGTTACCTGGACCTCCCCCAGAAAGAGAGGTAGAGTTCTCCATTGAACTCGTACCTGGGTCTCAACCGATATCAAAGACTCCGTATAGAATGGCAAATGTGGAGCTAGAGGAGCTAAAGAAACAACTCCAAGACTTGTTGGAGAAGGGGTTTATCCGACTGAGTGTGTCTCCTTGGGGAGCACCAGTTCTCTTTGTGAAGAAGAAGGATGGATCAATGCGGCTATGCATTGATTATAGAGAACTGAACGGGATCACAGTGAAGAACAGATACCCTCTTCCAAGAATTGATGATTTATTTGACCAACTTCGTGGGGCTCAATTCTTCTCTAAGATTGACCTTCGATCTGGTTATCATCAACTGAGGGTGAAGAAGGAAGATATTCCAAAGACTGCCTTCCGATCAAGATATGGGCATTATGAGTTTACTGTTATGCCCTTCGGCTTGACTAATGCTCCTGCTATTTTCATGGATTTGATGAATAGAGTCTTTAAGGACTACCTTGATAACTTTGTGGTAGTTTTTATTGATGATATTTTGATATATTCAAAAAGTCGTGAGGAGGATGAAGATCATCTGAGGGTTATTTTGAAAACTCTACGGAAGGAGAGGCTCTTTGGGAAGTTCAGCAAGTGTGAGTTTTGGTTACAACAAGTGGCTTTCTTGGGGCACATCGTAACCAATGAAGGAATCTCGGTTGACCCTGCAAAGACAATGGTTGTGGAGGAGTGGCCTCAACCCACAACAGTAACTGAGATTCGTAGTTTCCTTGGTTTAGCGGGATATTATAGGAGGTTTGTGAAAAACGTTTCACGGCTTTATAATCCACTAACCAAGTTGACTCGAAAAGGGGTTAAGTTCATCTGGACAAAGGAATGCGAGGAAAGTTTCCAAGAGCTGAAGAAGAGATTGGTTACTGCACCTGGGTTAACACTACCCTCTATCGGAGAAGGATTCGTTATTTTTAGCGATGCATCTCTGAAAGGGCTTGGGTGCGTCCTCATGCAAAATGACAAAGTAATTGCTTATGCATCTCGACAGTTGAAGATTCATGAGCAGAATTATCCTACGCATGATCTAGAGCTGGCGGCAGTTGTTTTTGCTCTAAAGATATGGAGGCACTATCTTTATGGGGAGAAATGTGATATATACACTGACCACCAAAGTCTAAAGTATATTTTCACTCAGAAAGAATTGAACATGAGACAAAGGAGATGGTTGGAGCTTATTAAAGACTATGATTGTTCAATTCATTATCACCCTGAAAGAGCAAACAAAGTCGCGGATGCGTTAAGCAGGAAAGATCCTGTTGTTCTGGCAACAATGAGGATCCTGGGAGATCCCTTGATTAAAGATCTAGTAAAACTGGACATGGGAATTATAAGGAAAGGGACATCATCAACCCTATCCCAAATGATTTCTCAACCTTCATTACTAGAGAAGATCAAGAAGGCTCAAAAAGAAGATCCTTTGCTGCAGGAGAAGTTCGAGGCTGTAAAGGATGGGAAGTTCCCTGATTTCAATATTGATCAAGAAGGTGTATTGAAATTTCGTACAAGACTATGTGTTCCATCTATTCCGGAGATAAAGAAAGAACTGATGGATGAAGCTCATAGATCTACTTTCTCTATACATCCGGGAAGCACTAAGATGTATAGAGACCTTCGTGATCATTATTGGTGGGATAACATGAAGAGGGAGATTGCCGATTACACTACAAGGTGCCTGGTGTGTCAGCAAGTAAAGGCAGAAAGACAACTTCCTAAGGGGGTATTACAACCGCTACCCATACCAGTATGGAAGTGGGATAATATCACCATGGACTTTGTAACTGGTCTCCCAAAAACATCCAAAGGAAACAATGCGATATGGGTTATTGTGGACCGTCTCACCAAGACAGCCCATTTTATCTCTATTCGGGAAGATTTCTCTCTAGATCAGCTTGCCAAGATATACGTGAAGGAAGTGGTAAGGCTGCATGGGGTACCACTATCCATCGTATCTGATCGTGACCCAAGATTCACATCAAAATTCTGGAGAAGTCTTCAGCATGCTCTGAATACTGAATTGAATTTTAGTACGGCCTATCATCCTCAAACTGATGGCCAATCTGAAAGGACTATTCAGACACTCGAAGACATGTTGAGATTATGCTCAATGGAATTTAAAGGTGGATGGGATCAACACCTCCCATTAGTGGAGTTCTCTTATAACAACAGCTTCCATGCGAGTATTCAGATGGCACCCTATGAAGCTCTGTATGGAAAGCGGTGTAGAACTCCTACTTGTTGGGATGAAACTGGTGAGAGGAAGCTTCTTGGGCCTGATCTCGTGCAAGAGATGACAGAACAGGTTCATGCCATCCAACAACACATAAAGGCTGCTCAGAGTCGGCAGAAGAGCTATGCTGACAATCGTCGAAGGGACTTGGAGTTTGGTGTTGGTGACAAAGTCTTCCTTCGAATTTCTCCATGGAAGAGAGTCATGCGGTTTGGGAAGAAAGGGAAGCTCAGCCCTAGGTACATTGGCCCCTATGAAATCCTTGATCGCATAGGAGCAGTGGCCTATCGTCTAGCACTTCCACCGAACCTAGATCAAGTTCATGATGTCTTCCATGTATCTCTCTTGAGGAAGTACGTACCCGACCCTTCGCATGTACTGAACCCAGAGGTGGTACAACTTGAACATGACCTCTCTTATGAGGAGCAGCCAGTGGAGATCTTGGACCGTAGAGACAAGGTCCTACGAAACAAGACTACCCACCTTGTGAAAGTGTTGTGGAGGAATCATAAATATGAAGAAGCGACTTGGGGGCCTGAGGAAACGATGAAGCAAAAGTACCCTCACCTTTTCAACTAGGCCTCAAGTATAAATTTCGGGGACGAAATTTCTTAAGGGGGGAAGAATGTAACGACCCAATCTTTTTGAGTAGTATATTAACTTACTCTTATTTATTTAATAAGATGTTAATGGTTAATGCAGAAAGAGGAGTCGATGGCTTCATCCAGTAGACTCAACCCTTACGAAGCCCACTTATCAGAGCTTGGGAAGGAGGTAGCATCTGTGGGCTTCGCTTTGGACCAAGCCCAATCCGAGCTCCAGCGTGTCAAGCTTGAACGAAAACGCTTGCAGGAGAAGTTCAAGTTAGTGGAGATTGCTACTAGGGCAATGTTATCTGAGACTCCCTCAGATTCTATCACCATAGCACACCTTACACTTAGGTCTTATGCCAGTGTTATAAGGGGCTATGTGATGAGACCCTAGTTTCCTTGTGTAATCCTTTCAGATGAATAAATTGAGATTTCTTCCTTTAGTGATGTTTGTGAAATTTCAAATGTCTAGATAATTTTAGAATGTATTTTATTGATGAATTTTAAAAAAGGGATATTTTGAAATATTTATGTAAACCCTAAATAACTAATGATGTGTAATGATTTTCAAAAAATGGTCTTCTACAAAAGTGTTCATTAAGGAATTTGGAGTCTAATAAGATCAACTTAATTTTTGATGAATAGTAAATTATGAATAGTGATTTTACGCTTAGGATTAGTAATGTGACCAAATGGATTAGTTTAAAGAAAGTTTTAATATAATTTAGACACCTTGGTTAAGTAATGTGATTCAATAAAATGGGTAAATA
Source organism: Viscum album (assembly GCA_963277665.1). Lineage (NCBI taxonomy): Eukaryota > Viridiplantae > Streptophyta > Magnoliopsida > Santalales > Viscaceae > Viscum > Viscum album. The sequence continues at coordinate 1,966,940,066 of OY728153.1, forward strand.
ACGGTTTCATAAATTATTAATCAAGTATTAGTTTTTTCGGATGAATAGTGTTTTTTAATTAAAAATTTAATTAAAAATAATTAGAAAATTATTTTTATAAAAATGACTTTATTTTTGAACTCAGAGCATTGATATTATGTTAAGGTAATTTTTGGGGATTTTTCTGGAAAAAATGAATTTTCGATGAATAGTGTTTTTATTTAAAAATTAAATTAAAAATATTTAGAAAAATATTTTTATAAAATGGATTTCATTTTTGAAATCAGAGCATTGATATTTGGTTAAGGTGAAATTTTGGGATTATTCTGAGAAAGTTGAATTTTCAGTGAATAGTAAAAATACCGTTTTAGGGTTTCGGTATGTTTAATGACATCATAATGATGTCATGATGATGTCATGAGATCTTTTGAGGGTTTTCCGGCCAAGGGTGATGAATTATTGTTTTGGGGGCCCCATGTGGCCTAACTCCATGATAAATGCCAAGGGAGAGCCCATGGGTTTGAGAAAAGCACATGTGAGGTGTCCTTTGGCCATTAATGCTTTGTCCCCTCACTTTCCCTATAAATACCCACCCTTTCCTCCCTTGGTTTTCACTCCCAAATCTTCCCCAACGAAGTTCTGGTCTTCTTACCTTCCAAAGAGTCCTCCCAAGGTTCCCCCAAGCCCTCAAGGTCCAATCCTTTGAGTTTCAAGAGTCACATTTTAAGGTAAGGGATCCGACCCCTCTCTTTCTTTTCATGAAATCTCTTTTATGTCATTCCTATTATGCTCCATGTTTTTATGTGAGAGTATGTTCTTTTATATTCCTCTTACTTCCCTTTCATGTTTATATGATGAGAGATCCCCTCTTACTCTCATCATTTCGTTTTATGAAAGTTTAAGTGACGCCATTAGGCTGCCGAATTTTTAAGGGATTCTTTCACCCTTCTCATTTTTCAAGTTCGATTTTCATGTCAAGTCTTTCAAGTTCCTTTTTATTATGTTGGGGTATGATCTCTATATCAATCATACTGATCTCTTATGATCATATGATGAGGGACCCTTTTTGATCTTTTCAAATCATTTTCTTTTGAAGATAAGTGACGCCGTAAGGCTGCCGAATTTTCATAAGAGAAATCTAATCTTTTTCCTTCCATGTTTTTCATTTCAAATGGTATGTCCCTAAAATTTCGTTACCATGTCCATATGTCCTTCTTATTCTTTCACCCTACTGTTTTATGGATCATTTATGAGTGGGTGACCCATGTCCCCTCTCATTTCAATGTTTTCTAAAACCCCGAAACTTAGCCGTTATGCTGCAGAATTTTCCCCTCAAAATGCCTCTCTCTTTTCTCAAAAATTATTTTATGTTATAAAGTGAATACTCAAAGCTCTTATTTCTACAAGGGTATTCACATATATATCAAAATGTTCCATTTTAAATTCTGGTATTTACATACATGAGACCCTCTTTCCCTTTCCGTGGGTTTAAAGTGACGTAAAGATCATGTCTTTAAAGAAGTTTTTAAAACGTTATGATTATGAAATGAAACCCATTTATTTTATGTTATGTGGGTTATTTATGAAATGTTTGATGATGATATATGTGGCTCACATGATAATAAAGGAAAATTTATGGGTGCGCCCTGATAGCGCTCCAATGCATTGGGTAATGATGTAACCACTAGAGATTACAATTTTCACGATACCTTGGTGAATAACCTTGGTAATTTTCAAATGACACCTTGGGGATGGACCTTGGTGATATGTTCATGATTGTCTATGTTAAATGATGTAGCCACATCTTCAAGTTATGAAAAATGTTATTTTTATTATGAAATGCCTCATGATTTCTTTCTTATGCCTTAATGTTCTTTTCATGTCCTTATTGAAGTATCTCAAGTTCACATGTAAAATGTTCCTCTTATTTCCCTTACTGGGCCTTCTGCTCACCCTTTCTTTTGATGTATGTCCCCAGGTTATGAGATGCATAATGAACATAGGATGAACTAAAGGAGAAGCCTTTCAAGTGTTTAAGAAGAATGTTTTTATGTTTTTTTTTATGTTTTATGATCCTTGTTTCCAAGACACTAAACCTTAACGATCCTCAGTTTTGTGTAATGTAATGAAAGTTTATGTTATAAAATGGTGGGATGCTATACCACCGGTGCAAAATGGTGTGGTGACTCAGATATCTGATAAAATAAATAAGAACAAAGAATTTATTGAAAAATTCGCATGTCATGTTCCGTGGAGAGAAGTGGATGAAAGATAAATATCCTTGAAATGGTGGAAGAAGAAAGGGAATATGAAAAGTAGAGATATTCCTACCTATAGAAGGAATCAATGGAAATGGAATTTTGGTGGAAAATCAAAGAAGGAAATGTGTACTAGTGGGTTTGAACCCCAAATTGTAAAAAATTCCAAGCCTGTGGAATCTATATATCAGAAAAAGGCTCAGCATGTGTGTAATGATTTCTTAGTCATATGGACAGAGCAGTTGAAGTTGGCTAGGTAGCTAAAAAATCATGGAAAGAGTGTGATTCTCTGCAAGAAAGAATCAAAGGGTTGACCCATTAGGATCAACCACTATCCTCATCTTGAGGATTCCAGAAATCCCCCCTCTCCCTATGAAAATAAATGCTATTAACTGACGATTAAAGTGTTTTAGGTTTTAGGGAGATACAATCCAATGGGAAGTGTCATCTAAAGATGCAAAGTGGAGAAGTGACTTGCTTTAGAATTTCAATTGACTCAAATGAGGTAGCAGAGTTGAATAAGAAAGGGAGAAACAAAGAAAAATAATAAGTGATTGTGTTATTAACTTTATCTCTTGTTTCCAACACCAAGTTCCAACTCAGTATGCTTATAGATTTTGTTAATGGCTCAATGCTAAGTGTCAGATAATAAAAGGTGCATCAGGAGAAGAATGGTTAAGGGCTTAAGTTGTGGGCCTAACAAATAGAAGAGTTGCATAACAGAGGGGGAGAACTCTATGTCCTAATTATATGAAAGATCTCAATGGAATATGAAGGATGAATATTTATGTTCATGAAGAAGGATTGGGGGACAAGAAAAAACATACAGGTTTTTTTAGGATTATTTATTTTGTTCTAATAATATGGTATCTGCTGACTGCTTTCAGGATACCAAGAAGCTGCGAGAGAAAATCAAAGGTGCTTCAACCAAAATCTGAGAAATTATTTGAAATAAATGAAGTCATTGAACAATGACACAGTGAATATTTTACTGTTAAAAGTGAGGAAGTGGTAAGATACTGAGGTAGAGCAGAAGTGGCTGAAGATGATTCAGAATAAGATACTTATGGTAAGTACGAGGAAGTAAAATCCTTATCTGCACAAAACCCAAAGAGTCGAGCTGAAATTGATAGGCAGAATATCATTGGTTCTTAGTCAGATCTAGGTTATACAAGGAGAATGAAATCACTGCAGTAGGCATCTTCTCTATCTCAGGTTGAGCTAAAATGCTTTGCTAATGCATCTGAAGATGAAAACTGGGTTCAGGACATGAATGAAGAGCTAGATTAGATTGAGAAGAATCAGACGTGGGAGATTGTTTCGAGGCCAGTAGATAAGAACTTCATTGGGACAAAATGGGTACTTCACAAGAAGAGTAATGAAGATGGCACAATGATTCGAAAAAAATCATGACTGGTGTGCAAAGGATACTCCCAAATAGATGGTATTGATGTTAATGAGACATTTGCACCGGTTGCAAGGCTGGAGACAATCATATTATTTTTAGCCATAGTAGTGCAAAGAAAGTTCAAAGTGTTCTAGATGGATGTCAAATCTGCATTTCTGAATGTATTTCTTGAAGAATAAGTGTATACTGAGAATCCAGATGGTTTTTTGATTCATGAGGAAGAGAACAAGGTCTGCATACTGAAGAAGGTGTTGTATTGGCTGAAACAAGCACCAAGAGCATGGTACTCAAGGCTTGATCGGTAGTTGAAGAATCTCGGTTTCTAGAATGGGGGATTTGATTACAATATCTATTTAAAAAACAACATTAATCAATGGATGATGGTGCTGGTTTATGTAAATGACATAACATTTGGTGACACAAGGATGTAATGACACTTTCATTTCTCAATCTAAATATGCCAAGGATGTTTAGAGAAGGTTTGGAATGGAGAATTCCAAGGAGATAAAGACTCTGGTTGCTACTCGGATGAAATTATCAAAGGATGAGGATGTCTAGGCAATTAATATCACAAATTATAGGAAAATTATTGGAAGTTTGATTTACTTGACCGCAACAAGGCCTGACATTGTATTTTCCACATGCCAAGCAGCGCGATATCATAGTAATCCCATGGAAAGCCACATGCTTGCAGTGAAAAGAATACTTCGGTATATAAAGGGAACGATGGACTTCGGATTGACATATAATGACAAATCTCATATAGAGTTATTGGGATATACATATGCAGATTGGTCCGGATCAGTAGATGACAGAAAATCAATGTCACGAGGTGCTTTTTATCTTGGTGGATTTTGTATTTCTTGGCTAATCAAGAATCAAGATTGCATTTCATTGAGCACTGTGGAAGATGAATATATTGCGGCCACTCAAGCATGCACACAGTTATTGTGGATGAAGCAGCAGCTTGAAGATATGGGAGTTGAAGTGATGTCTCTGATCGGAATCCGGTGTGATAACTCATGTTCTATAAATCTCCTCAAAAATCATGTCCATCACTCAAGGACAAAGCACATTGAGATAAATTATCATTTTATTAAGGAGAAAGTTGAGCAGGGAATCGTGAAGTTGGAATATGTGCCTATAGAGCTACAGGTTGCAGATATTCTGAGAAAGGCCTTACCCAAGGAATCATTTGAAAGGCATCGACTGGATCTGGGAGTTTAGTAAACTCCTCGTACTTAAAAGAGTGTGGATATGGAACTCTCCCCCTCTCCCCGAGGTGTGATGTGTTTTTCCCTAATGAGCTGATATGTGTTCTCTACTCTGTTACAGACTACAAAGGAGTGAACATTGGGTTTTTGACAAAGGGGGAGAAAATAGTGATTGATCAAGGGGCAGACTATGTGTCTATTTGAGAAATCATGAAAGATACGGGAAGAAGCTAACAGGTTGAGCGGCGAGATAGGGCAAGCAATGAGAAAGGTGAAGCGTATTAAATCTGACGATGCTAGAAGATATCGATCAAATAATAGATATCACAACAGCTGAGGATCGTGATAAAAGCAGAAGAGTGGTGTTGGAATATGGTAAGAATATTTCCAAAAATTGGTATCAGATTGGTGTCAATAGTAGGTGTCAAAGATGAAGTCCTTCTTTGATAAACTTTTCATTTACTCTTGTTTCTCACGTCGAGCATTGCTAATGTGGGCTTAGAGTATGTGTTGAGTAAATCCTTGATCGTTATCAGAATCACAATAGTTGAATGGTGTCTGAATAATTAATGATTTATATTTTTATGGAAGAGTTGTCAACAAACCCAAAGGGGGAGAGTTTTTGGAAAAAATCCCTCAAGGCACCATTGATGCATTTTTGAGGTGATTGTGTTTGTTGACAAAGTGGACATCTATGTTGTGATTGTTGACAAATCAATCCATGACATACAAATTTGTTGAAAAAGGAGATTTCATGGTGGAATGTTGGATAATGATTCATGATTGATTCATGAACATCAACAAAGGAATGGATGGTCTAGAGGTGGTACCAAAAGATCAGATACAATGTGGTGCTATTTTTTAGTGTTTTCCAAATTTTTGGGCCTGAAAATCATCAAATGAAGAAAGGTGTTTTTTTGGAAAAGGGACATTCACATTGTGTAATTAAAGGAGAGGAAACTTTCATGCCCTATGTTTTTCAAGATCAGTACATCATAATATGGCAAAGGGATAAGGGGCGCCCAAGTTTTAGAGTTGGTCGCGCAAGTGATTTTCGAGGCAGCGACTTGTATGCCGAAACTTGCACGCTGAGGGGAGACTTTCACACCATCGTGCATGGTGTCCAAATGCCTATAAATATAGGTCTACCCCTCCTCATTCAGTAGAAGAGTTCAGCACTTAGAAAAATCAGAGCTCCCATCGCGTAGGTGTGGTGGTCGCGCAAGTGGTGTGTGGTCGCGCAAGTAGAAGTTGCGCTCCAGGTGATAGTTGCGCTCCTAAGGTGGATTGGGAGAGGAAGGAAGTGAGTCTCCCAAGTATTGAGTTGAATAAGGGGGTGTCGTGCAAGTTGTTGAGGTAAACTTGCACGCCAGTTTTGAAGAAGTGCGAAAGTTGTTGGTTGTGCACCAATATTGGTTTTGGCGTAAAAGGGTGTGTGTCGCGCAGGTTTGGAGTTTCAGAAGCTTGTGTCATGCAAGTGGTTGAGGAGGACTTGCACACCAGTTTTGACTTGTGCATCGAGACTTGCGTGCCGGCTTAGAGAAGGGTTCCAAGTAAGGTTGTTTCACGGCAGTCGTTCAGGGCTGCATGGAAGCTGGAAGATTGCCCAATACCCTTAGTGCAAAGAGAGATTCATCTATGGGTGAAAGTTGAACTTCAATAGATAATCTACATACAATGGAGGATGCATTTATTAGTGATAATGAAGAGACCTATAGGTCTATAAACTGTGAGTGGATCCTTTCTAGAGCAGTGAGAAAAGGAAGAGGAAAAAAGGTGATCCTCTCTACCGGCAGTGATCTAGAGAGAGAGAAACAGGGAGTGACTATAAGGCCCCAGCCTTAAACCTTACTTAATCTTGAGTTATTACAAGATTACACATTGAGGATCTTTTCGGGTTTAGAGTTTTAGAGAATTAGATCATAAAACATGCATTACATTCCACATATAAACAAAGTGGTTACATAAAGATAGTATTCTTCATTCCCATCAATGGAAACACATTTAAAATAAAACATGGATTATTTCTTGACACATCCTTGACTCTATCATCTTATCATGTACCTTTCCCCTGACCTGTCAAAAATATTTCAAAAACTTGGGATGAGATTAAAAACTCAGTATGGGTTATATATAAAAAACATGGAAAGGAAACATGAGTTCATATATACATAGGAATGAAATCATACTTTACCCATAAAACATAGGCACTTTAACATACCTCAGAAAATCATGAATAAATCACATAAATCATAAGACATAAAGGTAACTTGAGGCAATCATAACATTATTCGGTAGGGAGTAACCCTCTTGGTTACGTTTGGAATACCCATCACAGTATATTCCCTAAAATCTCTTTGGAGAAACCTTAACGTTTCACTCCTTCGCGTTACCCAATGCATTGGAGAGCTATAACGGGCTCACCCGCCCTTAGTTTATCACGGAACCACCCGTCTTCATAATAATGCCCAAGAACCATAACATAATCATATCACATAAAACATGCATAAAGGAAACATAAAATTTACACATTTCAATCACGAGATATCAATAAAACACATTGATATAAAAACATTATGAAAACCATTTTCAATACCAAAATAAAAGAAAAGTAAAACATGGTGTTTATTTTTCTTAAAAAAAGGTATGGCTTGTAGAGGAAGCCGAAACTCAAATAATGGTCACGACGGCGGAGAAGTCGTTGTCGCCGCATACGTATGACAAAAACATTCCCTTTTGTCGTTCAGTAAACGCTTCGTATAAAAAAGATTCCTTTTGAATAAATGTAAAAGTCAAAGGGGTTTATACACCGTATAAAAGAAAGTTGTGTATAAAACAAAATATGCCTCAATGAAAGGAGATTGAGACGAAGTCCCATACCTCGTATCCGACTTGACCCGACCGTTCTTTAATCTCCTGAATAATAAACTTGAGTTAATCTCTACTTGCTTATGAATCTTTTTCAAGTTCATTATACCTTTTATACCATGTTATGAACATCATGTAATCATTTAAGTTAATAATGTTCATTTTGTCAGTATTTGGTTCTTAAGTCAACAATAGACATCTTACACTTACATGTTGTTAATTTGGTCAAAGGTTCATTATATCTAGAATGATATTAATTATTTGGATAACATATATATCATATATATTCATCATATCCATGTATTTATAATATTACATCACATTTAGAGGTAAGAAATGAAATGCACCGTTCATGGAGACGGTAAGTCGTACGTACGCATGAACGCTACTTCCATTTCTATTTCATATTTTCTGGAATGGAATCATAATGATATAAGAGTATATTATAATTCCAGTATAATAAAATATATAATATCATTAACTTTATCCTTTACACATCCCACATATTTTATTAACGAATCAAATCACTTTCAGGGGGCGGTAGTCCGCACTTCCTAAAATGAAGATATCGTGTTTACCCATAATGGAAACGATAAAGGTATGCCCAAAATGAAAAAAAAACAGAAGCTTAAGGAAACCATAAACATATTATATATCATATATAAAAATAGTGACATCATAATGGCCACCTTTGAAGGTGTTAAATGAGTATTGAACAATCATCGTTTCGGGAGGCAGAATTTCGCCATCCACGGAAACCGTATGTTCTTTAACCATTTGATGTAGTTTTGTGAGTGTTTAGCTCAAATATATCTTATAACAACATCCTAGTATATTGAAGATACTGGTGTTGTTACAAAAGAAGTAAATAAAAAGAGATTAGGGGGTTGGAGAAGCAAAATAAAACAAATGAACATGAGAGAATGAATTACCTTAAAAAGTGTAACTCCTTTTGATTTGAGCCTAAAATCGTACTTTGAAAGGATTCTGCCCAAAGGGAATCCTCTAGGATGAGGAGAGGGATGTGGAGAGAGTAATTGGGCAGGGGTTGGCCGAGCCAAAGGCTTGAGAAGTGTGTGAAAAGAGGTAGAGGTGGGGGCCTTTTATAAGAGGAGAGGAGGGGCACTTTTGGAAAGTAAAGAAACATTACTTTATTTGAAAATGTGTTTCGGTTTCAGAAGGTCTCAAATTGATATAATTCGTGGATAAGGTGATAAGGCTTCGAAATCCACTCATCCAATAGGTTTTGGACATGTTTAGTTCATAGATTTTACATTGTCTTTCCATTTTATTTAAATCGTCAAATAATGATGTCATCGCTGCATCATTATTATGTCATAAATACTTTAATTTATTTAATGTCTAAAAATCATAAAAAAATACTATGATGTAGGAAATCGTTTTATATTTCCAATGACTATTTCTAATCAAAAATATAACTTGTATAACCCTACTTAAAAATTGTTTTAGTAAAACATATCATGTTTGTGTCAATTTTACTTTTCCATTAAATAAAAATATATTATTGTCATTTTCCAACTAAAGTGGCACCATGGGGTCCCCAAGTTGGCCCATGGCTTGTCTTCATCGGTCATGACTCACCCAATAGGTGTAGGAAAAGTGTCATGGTGTTTTCACATTCTTATAATATCCTTTTTACCTTAAACTACACTAATTACCACTAATCGCGATTAAAAACTTAATAAGTTACTATTCACCAAAAATTATTTTTATCCCATTGAACCACATTTTACTTATTAATGACAACCATGTATGTAAGATTTTCAAAATTCAATACACATTAGTGGTAAACTTTCATTTAACTGAAAAATCAGTTTGCTTGATTACCACTTAGTGGTTTCACTATTCATCAAAAATTGATGTTTTTCAGAAAATTACCAAAAATTCACCCTAAGCTATCTTTGATATTCCGAATTCAAAAATGAAGTCTATTTTACAAAATTCAAATCATATAAGTCACATTAATTAATTTAATAATTAATTCCCGTTGTCAGAGCAAATAGCGTGTTTTTACAAAACAATAAGTATCAAAAGATTGACACTAGTTTAAGTCTAATTTCAAAGAGAAATTGATTCCAATGACCACCATTGGATAAAATGGTAAAAATATATTCTAATTTCACTTCAAAACCAATTCAAAACATAATCTAATCATATAAATAATTTAGATTAAAAATCAGTTTTGATGTAAAATGCAGTATTTTTCACTATTCATTAAAAAATGAACATTGTCAGAAAAATACCAAAAATTCACACACGGTAAATTTTGATGTCCCAATCATAAAGAATAAGTTTATTTTGACAAACATAGTTTATAAAATTGTCAAAATATATATTCAAAAATGGTTTGCCATCAAAAGGCACTAAAACAATCTTTTAAGAATATTAGTGTATTCCATGCATAAGATTGTATTTATTTTCATTTTAAGCCTCTATAATACTATCTTAATCATTAATAGACATAGATAAAAATATCTATTATTCATTACTTACTTGGGATGTTACATCCTTCCCCCCTTTAGAAAATTGTGTCCCCGCAATTTATTTACTTATCGAATAAATGGGGGTACTTATCCCTCATTGCATTTTCAGATTCCCATGTTGCCTCTTCAATCATGTGGTTTTTCCACAAAACCTTTACCTGCTTAATCACCTTATTCTGTAACACTTGCTCCCTGTGGTCAAGAATCTGGACCGGTTGTTCCTCATAAGATAGGTTCTCTTCCAGCTGAACTACCTCAGGACTCAAAACATGAGATGGATCTGGCATAAACTTTCTCAACATCGAAACGTGAAAAACATTGTGTACATGAGATAAACTCGGAGGTAAAGCCACTCGGTATGCAACTGATCCAACTCTCTCCAGAATTTCATATGGTCCAATGAACCTTGGACTCAACTTTCCTTTCTTACCAAATCTCATCACACTTTTCCAAGGAGAAACCTTGAGAAAAACATGATCACCTACCTCGAAAGATAGATCCTTCCTCCGGTTATCCGCATAACTCTTCTGCCTGCTCTGAGATGTTCTCATGTGTTTCTGAATTAGCTGAACTTTTTCTGCCATCTCTTCTACCAATTCCGGTCCCATCAACTTCCTTTCACCCACTTCATCCCAGAAAGCTAGAGTTCGACACCGCTTCCCATATAATACCTGAAATGGTGCCATCTGTATACTGGAATGAAAACTGTTATTATATGAAAATTCAACCAAAGAAAGATGTTGGTCCCAACTTCCCTGATAATCCATAGAACAAGCTCGTAGCATATCCTCCAATGTCTGAATTGTTCGTTCTGACTACCCATCTGATTGAGGATGAAAGGCTGTACTAAAATTTAATTCAGTACCCAACGACTTCTGAAGGCCTTTCCAAAAGTTAGAAGTAAACCTGGGATCACGATCCGATACAATGGAGAGAGGAACTCCATGTAACCTGACTATCTCTTTAAGATACAAACGGGAAAGTTGATCAAGAGAGAAAGTGTCGCGTATAGCAAGGAAATGAGCAGATTTGGTCAAGCGATCAACAATAACCCAGATTGCATTATTACCTCGAGATGTCTTCGGTAATCCAACAACAAAGTCCATGGATATATTCTCCCATTTCCACTCTGGCACCTGTAAAGGCTGAAGCATCCCTTTCGGTAACTGCCGCTCTTCTTTAACCTGCTGACAAGTCAAACACTTCACAGTAAAATCAGCAATATCTCTTTTCATTCCATCCCACCAGTAATACTCCCGCAGATCTCTATACATCTTAGTACTTCCCAGATGAACTGAAAACGAAGAACTATGAGCTTCACATAACAACTCTCTCTTCAACTGTGAATCACAAGGAACACACAATCTCTTCCCAAATCTCAAAACACAATCACTATCAATGTTGAATTCAGGCAACTTACCTTTCTGAACCAGCTCTACCTTTTTCTGCAACTCACTATCTTGCTTCTGTGCCTGCTTGATTCTATCTGATCGAGAAGATCTCACTGATACCTGAAACAAAACAGAAGGAATTCCTGCACCAACAACTTCTATGCCAAAGTTCATCAAATCCTTAACCAAAGGATCACGTTCCAAACGCAACATTGTTAATGAAGCATTACTTTTTCGACTCAAAGCATCAGCCACTTTATTTGCTTTTCCCGGATGGTAATGAACTGTACAATCATAATCCTTGATTAATTCTATCCATCTCCTTTGTCTCATGTTTAACTCTTTCTGAGTGAATATATACTTTAAACTTTTGTGATCGGTATATATTTCACACTTTACTCCATACAAATGATGCCTCCAAATTTTTAAAGCAAAAACAACAGCAGCTAATTCCAAATCATGTGTAGGGTAATTTACCTCATGAGTTTTCAACTATCGTGAAGCATAAGCAATTACCTGATCATTCTGCATTAGGACGCAACCAAGTCCTTTCAATGAAGCATCACTGTATATAACAAACTCACCATTCCTGAAAGGTAGTGCCAAAACTGGATCATTCACCAATCTTCTTTTCAATTCCTGAAAACAATCATCACATTCTTTTGTCCAGATAAACTTAACACCCTTCCGAGTTAGCTTAGTCATTGGACTAGATAACCGTGAAAAATTTCTAACAAACCTTCGGTAATAGCCCGCCAAACCAAGGAAGCTACGAATCTCGGTTACATTTGTGGGTCTTGGCCATTCTTCCACAACTTTTGTTTTTGCAGGATCAACAGTTATTCCATCTTTAGAAACGATGTGTCCAAGGAAAGAAATTTGTTGCAACCCAAACTCACACTTGCTGAATTTCCCATACAGTTTCTTTTCTTTTAAGGTTTGCAAGATAACCCTTAAATGTTTTTCATGCTCCTCTTTACTTTTAGAAAACACCAAAATATCATCAATGAAAACCACCACAAACTTATCCAAGAACCCATTGAAAATTCTATTCATTAAGTCCATGAATATAGCAGGTGCATTGGTTAGCCCAAAAGGCATTACTACAAATTCATAATGGCCATATCTCGTACGGAACGCGGTCTTCGGATAAAATTTGGAGCATACCTTGCCAATCGAGTGAACCTTTCTTCATAGGCAGCCACTGAGTCTTCCTCTTGCCTCAATTCCAAAAATTTCTTTTCCATCCTATGTCGAACAGCCTTAGGAAAATACTTCTCAAGAAACATACCTTTGAATTCATCCCAGTCAAGAGCATCAATCTCATCTGCGTCCCTGATATTTTTAACCATAGACCACCACTGATCTACCTCACCCTCCAAACGGTAAATAGCAAGACTAACCTTTTGATTGTCTGAACACCCCATGACATCAAAAATATTCTCTAGTTCTTTAATCAACCCTTCAGCTAGAACAGGGTCAGATGATCCTTTGAATGATGGGGGATGTTACCTCATGAAATGTTCCACCACTGACATGTTCCTCTGCGGTTGATCTGGCTGATCTCGTGCATGGATACCACCTCCATTTATAGCCTGAGTCAACTACGCCATCGCTGCTATAAACTGCTCAATTCTGATTCTGACCATCTCAGTATGATGATTTGGAAGGTCATTTCCCTCTGTATGCCTTCTTAGAAAATATGTTCTGTTTCCTCCATGAAAAACCATTCTTAACACAGAAATATCTTCGGCAAAGCAACATGGTAATCTTTAAATGCTATATCATTTCATCCATACCATAAATTAACTTATAATTTAACAATTTTCTAACTCCTAAAGTTGTCTAAACCGACCTCTGATACCAACTATAAGTCCCCAGACTTAATCATTACTTAATCTTGAGTTATTACAAGATTACACATTGAGGATCTTTTCGGGTTTAGAGTTTTAGAGAATTAGATCATAAAACTTGCATTACATTCCACATATAAACAAAGTGGTTACATAAAGACAGTATTCTTCATTCCCATCAATGGAAACACATTTAAAATAAAACATGGATTATTTCTTGACACATCCTTGACTCTATCATCTTATCATGTACCTTTCCCTTGACCTGTGAAAAACATTTCAAAAACTTGGGATGAGCATAAAAACTCAGTATGGGTTATATAAAAAAACATGGAAAGGAAACATGAGTTCATATATACATAGGAATGAAATAATACTTTACCCATAAAACATAGGCACTTTAACATACCTCATAAAATCATGAATAAATCACCGAAATCATAAGACATAAAGGTAACTTGAGGCATTCATAACATTCTTAGGTAGGGAGTAACCCTCTTGGTTACGTTTGGAATACCCATCATAGTATATTCCCTAAAATCTCTTCGGAGAAACCTTAACGTTTCACTCCTTCGCATTACCCAATGCATTGGAGAGCTATAACGGGCTCACCCGCCCTTAGTTTATCACGGAACCACCCGTCTTCATAATAATGCCCAAGAACCATAACATAATCATATCACATAAAACATGCATAAAGGAAACATAAAATTTCCACATTTCAATCACGAGATATCAATAAAACACATTGATATAAAAACATTATGAAAACCATTTTCAATACCAAAATAAAAGAAAAGTAAAACATGGTGTTTATTTTTCTTAAAAAAAGGTAAGGCTTGTAGAGGAAGCCAAAACTCAAATAACGGTCACGACGGCGGAGAAGTCGTTGTCGCTGCATACGTAAGACAAAAACATTCCCTTTTGTCGTTTAGTAAATGCTTCGTATAAAAAAGATTCCTTTTGAATAAACGTAAAAGTCAAAGGGGTTTATACACCGTATAAAAGAAAGTTGTGTATAAAATAAAATATGCCTCAATGAAAGGAGATTGAGACGAAGTCCCATACCTCGTATCCGACTTGACCCAACCGTTCTTTAATCTCCTGAATAATAAACTTGAGTTAATCTCTACTTGCTTATGAATCTTTTTCAAGTTCATTATTCCTTTTATACCATGTTATGAACATCATGTACTCAGTTAAGTTAATAATGTTCATTTTGTCGGTATTTGGTTCTTAAGTCAACAATAGACTTCTTACACTTACATGTTGTTAATTTGGTCAAAGGTTCATTATATCCAGAATGATATTAATTATTTGGATAACATATATATCATATATATTCATCATATCCATGTATTTATAATATTACATCACATTTAGAGGTAAGAAATGAAATGCACCGTTCATGGAGACGGTAAACCGTACGTACGCATGAACGCTACTTCCATTTCTATTTCATATTTTCTGGAATGGAATCATAATGATATAAGAGTATATTATAATTCCAATACAATAAAATATATAATATCATTAACTTTATCCTTTAGACATCCCACATATGGTATTAACGAATCAAATCACTTTCAGGGGGCAGTAGTTCGCACTTCCTAAAATGAAGATATCGTGTTTACCCATAATGGAAACCAAAAAGGTATGCCCAAAATGAAAAAAACAGAAGCTTAAGGAAAACATAAAAATATTATATATCATATATAAAAATAGTGACATCATAATGGCCACCTTTGAAGGTGTTAAATGAGTATTGAACAATCATCGTTTCGGGAGGCAGAATTTCGCCATCCACGGAAACTGTATGTTCTTTAACCATTTGATGTAGTTGTGTGAGTTTTTAGCTCAAATATATCTTATAAAAACATCCTAGTATATTGAAGATACTGGTGTTGTTACAAAAGAAGTAAATAAAAAGAGATTAGGGGGTTGGAGAAGCAAAATAAAACAAATGAACATGAGAGAATGAATTACCTTAAAAAGTGTAACTCCTTTTGATTTGAGCCTAAAGGCTTCCTTTGAAAGGATTCTGCCCAAAGGGAATCCTCTAGGATGAGTAGAGGGATGTGGAGAGAGTAATTGGGCAGGGTTTGGCCGATCCAAAGGCTTGAGAAGTGTGTGAAAAGAGGTAGAGGTGGGGGCCTTTTATAAGAGGAGAGGAGGGGCACTTTTGGAAAGTAAAGAAACATTACTTTATTTGAAAATGTGTTTCGGTTTCAAAAGGTCCCACATTTATATAATTCGTGGATAGGGTGATAAGGCTTCTAAATCCACTCATCCAATAGGTTTTGGATATGTGTAGTTTATATATTTTACATTATCTTTCCATTTTATTTAAATCGTCAAATAATGATGTCATCGCTGCATCATTATTATGTCATAAATACTTTAATTTATTTAATGTCTAAAAATCCTAAAACAAATACTATGATGTAGGAAATCTTTTTATCTTTCCAATGACTATTTATAATCAAAAATATTACTTGTATAACCCTACTTAAAAATTGTTTTATTAAAACACATCATGTTTGTGTCAATTTTACTTTTCCATTAAATAAAAATATATTATTGTCATTTTCCAACTAAAGTGGCTCCATGGGGTCCCCAAGTTGGCCCATGGCTTGTCTTGGTCGGCCATGACTCACCCAATATGTGTAGGACAAGTGTCATGGTGTTTTCACATTCTTATAATATCATTTTTACCTTAAACTACACTAATTACCACTAATCGCGATTAAAAACTTAATAAGTTATTATTCACCAAAAATTATTTTTATCCCATTGAACCACATTTTACTTATTAATGACAACCATGTATGTCGGATTTTCAAAATTCAATACACATTAGTGGTAAACTTTCATTTAACTGAAAAATCAGTTTGCTTGATTACCACTTACTGGTTTCACTATTCATCAAAAATTGAAGTTTTTCAGAAAATTACCAAACATTCACCCTAAGCTATATTTGATATTCTGAATTCAAAAATGAAGTCTATTTTACAAAATTCAAATCATATAAGTCACATTAATTAATTTAATAATTAATTCCCACTGCCAGAGCAAATAGCGTGTTTTTACAAAACAATAAGTATCAAAAGATTGACACTAGTTTAAGTCTAATTTCAATGTGAAAATGATTCCAATAACCACCATTGGATAAAATGGTAAAAATATATTCTAATTTCACTTCAAAACCAATTCAAAACATAATCTAATCATATAAATAAATTAGATTAAAAAGCAGTTTTGATGTAAAATGCAGTATTTTTCACTATTCATTAAAAAATGAACATTGTCAGAAAAATACCAAAAATTCACACACGGTAAATTTTGATGTCCCAATCATAAAGAATAAGTTTATTTTGAAAAACATAGTTTATAAAATTGTCAAAATATAGATTCAAAAATGGTTTGCCATTAAAAGGCACTAAAACAATCTTTTAAGAATATTAGTGTATTCCATGCATAAGATTGTATTTATTTTCATTTTAAGCCTCTATAACACTATCTTAATCATTAATAGACATAGATAAAAATATCTATTATTCATTACTTACTTGGGATGTTACAGTGACCCTTGGGAAAGCAGTGAGTTGACCCTAAACCTTGTAAAGGCAGTGAGCCTGGTATTGAAGTGATCTATCCCGAACCTTATAAATAGCAGTGTGCTTTAGTGGATTTGTTACAGTGTCACATCGTCGTTGTATACTTTTTGGACGTAGCCCAGTGAGGGTGAACCATGTAAAAATATTGGTGTCTGCCTGCTTACATCCTTGCATTGCATTTAAAGCATCGTCATCAGATAAAGTAGAAAAGAAGTGGTCACAATAAACACACAAGTGCAAACAAAGTGACCCTTATAATAAAGAGGTCAAGATCCATTGGGGCAGGAAGAATTTTGAAAAAGAATATCCATACCCTGATTCACCCCCCCCCCCCTCAGGGTATGTAGGCCCCTATTGGTCCTAACACCAACCAATTCAAGTCGAAACTAAATCCAACTCCGTAAAAACTCTGGTTTCCCGCCACCACAAAACTCATACCATGTTGGCCAAAATTAACCAAAACTGGAGGAATGATCCAACGTAGAACTTATAAACAAAAATATATAAGATTGAGCTAAAAATATTAGTATTTCACCACAACCCACCAAAACTATAAAATATATTTTATAAGGAATTTCATCAATTATAGTATGAAAATAAAGATAGAAAGTAGTATATATATATTATGGAAATAAAAACAATTCTATAATCCATTTTCAAAAAATTTCCCTTGTTTTCCAAAACTAAAAACAAGAGTTTTAAAAATCAATCCACTAGCCAAAGGCATTTCAGAACCACACACACCATTAACATTTCTGAAAACAACAAACACTTGTTTTATCTAAATAAAACAGTTTCCTTAAAAACAATTCACCATCCATAACCACCCTTAAATAAAATACCCATTTTGAAATCCACTTTAAATCACTCACAGACAAGATCCTTTAATTTCAAAATAGATTATCCAAAACTTCTTTGAAAACTCATTTTTCAAAGGAATCAACTAAAGACCCACACATCTTAAGAACCATAAGAAGGCTCCATGTATATATCATGAGGCATAATAAAATGAAACATAATCATTTAAGGTTCCAAAACATAATCCATAAAATAGGGAACACAACCGAAGCATGGGTAAAATCCACTAAAATGGTCCAAAGTATCCTAGTGTCATGGTACTACCAGTGGACTGTAATAGGGGCATGCATTACTTAGAATGACCCTAGTCTAAACTATATCACATAACATGACTAAAAATAGGTAAAGGTTCACATGGTCCTATTTGAGATCTCATAGTCTCTATTGGGGTTCCCTTAGTATCCAATCACCCATGATCACACTCGATCTAATATAGGATCGTTCCCATAACAAGTTCTCTCGATCCTGGGGGAAACCCTCCTAATCACTAACCTAGGTCAAGGATTAAAGCACCTTAACCACCAAACCCATTTCTTGAGGTATACCATGATGATTCAATAGAGGATTTCACAATCAATCATTATCTACCCAAGGATAGATATTATTTAAAACAACACATTCTCCACCTCTTACCCTCACAAAATCATCCGCATATAAACATCATATATAGTGCGATAAAGATAACCATACCCTCATAGGATCACTATAGAGATTCAATATTAAAATAAATGGATACTAAATCATTTCTTTAAATATACGGAACATTAAAATAGTACTTTACTAAGTTCTATAATTTTTTAGTGTATTTGGAAACTTAAAAAATATATATTATAACTTGGGGAAATATCTTCAATGTTTCCCACAAAGATCTTACCCTTTAGTAATTCTACATAAAACCATTCTTTATATCCTGAGGAAAGTAAATATAAGAAAGGGTATAACTTAAATGATTATTAATGTTAAATAATTGAAATATGTAAACATAACATGAACATAACAGTATGAGAACATGAGCATAACATTTGAAGATCCTACCCTACATATCAAATATTAGGAACATGAGACATGGAAAAAATATTGGTTGTTCATAATATATAATCATAAGATAATCAGGAACATGAAACATGTGATAATATCATAGACATAAGAATATAAGTTATTGAAAACACATAAACATGTAATATATTTACCTATAAGTCTAGGTTCACTACCAAAACATATCTAGTTACTTCATAGGGACTACACCTATAGGGCGGGAAACACCACCATCCCCAGTCACACTCTTTTCCTTGTAAGGGATTAGGTTTCCCCATATTACCATAATGGATTAGGTTTCTACATCTTTCCATCATGGATTGGGTTTTCCCATCTTATATAGTGGATCAAGCTCATCGACCTAATTCCCATAATTATCTTATGAGTTATATATCTCTACCCAATGCATTGAAGAGAGATATAGGTCCCACACATCTAATAATGAAATCATATATACATGTTCCACATATTCATAAATAATCATATCATAACCCATGAAATAAAATTAGTTCCATAAACATATAATCATATCTTAACCTATGGAAAAAGATAGTTTTCATATTCATTTCATCAAAGAATAACCCATGAAAAGAAGGGGGTTTCATAAGCTTATAACCCATGAAAGAGAAATAGGTTTCATAAAGAACCTAACATCAAAACATAAACCGTTCATATAATTAATATTAATGGTGTCCTTAGATCATACCCCTAATAAATCCTAAACTATAACAAAGGATTTCATCTTAGATGGGGTAAGATTTTGAAATATCACTTGGAACATCACTTTTTAAAACCTATAACAATTTGAAAATATTTTTCTTTGAAACCACTTAAAAAACATATAAATTAATCAAGTAAACTCATTTAAAAACATTTATTGAGGGGATATCTTTTTTCCTTTTAAAAAAATTATCTTTAAAACATAAATTATTTTCAAAACCTTTTTCATTGAAAATATCTGGAAAACATATCGTGGAATATTGAAAGTATCTTGAAAACATTTTTACTTGATGACTTATAAAAGAATATTTAATACATTTTAAAACACTTTTTAACCATAAAACGTTTATGAAAACCCTTTTCCTTGAAAATAGATTTGAAAACCATTAAATAAATATTTAAAAATTATTTACATCTCTTCATGACCATAAAATATTTTTGAAAAACATTTTATTTAAAAACTAATTTAAAAACAATGAATTAATATATTATTTGGAAAAAAACTATCTTAAAAAATTTAATCTTATAATCTTTAAAATAAATCTTCAAAGAATGATGGTTATGACGGCGGATAAATCTGTACATGCCAAACATTCCTTTTGTGCTATAAAAAGTTTAGAAAAGTTCCTCGGTTAGAAAAAGAGAAGGATATTAATTTAAAAAAATTAAAAAAAAAGTTAAAAAATGGGTAAAAATTTATTTTATATATCCTAGGAGAATATTATAACATTTTTGGAAACATTTTTAGAAAACATAGTTTTGAAAGAATGAATATTTCTGACTGAAGAGAGAGGGAAAGTCAGATTTTATTAAAAATATTTTACTAATTATATTAAGTACCAAAGAGTGGGAAAATTATACTAATACATGAAAATATCATGACTAAATAGAGGATATTAAAATTCATGATTTTACTTGATATATGGATCATAAACTTTCATCACTGTAATCATAGTCATAAACAATCCTGATAAATGTTGAGATTGTTGTAATAAAATCTTACCACTTTATAACTTTAAATAAAACACCCTATGTAAGAAAATGAGATTAAATTAAGATTATAGTATCATTAAAATAATTATATTAATTATATAACATCTAAAATGAAGGTGTATACATCTCATAAAATAATATAGGGGCATAATAAAACATCTGTCTCAAAGAAGGAAAATTGAGGCAAAATTTCTCTACCGATTTTGTATCTTTTGAACAATAAACCACATGAAAAACAGATCATAAAATGGAAATTTAAATACTCATAAATATAGTTATAATAATAATATAATATATTTTTGGGTATTATATACACCACACGAAGGAAATTTGTGGGGAATAAATCATAAGTACCATAGAAATAAAACTAAGATGAAAACACCCTTACCTTAAGTATTGACCTTATTATTACATGTTAAAACCTCATGTATAATGAATATATGTTTATTATGCATCTACCAAATATCAATATTATTACATAAAATAACATATATGACTTTATTATGACCTTATATCACCCTTTTATTAAAACTTCCATGTTAACATTACGTTTCGGGTAATATTCACATTGTTATTCTTGATCCTCTTACTTAGATCATGATTTACATATTTAAAAAATGTAAAAAATAATTTATATATGATAAATATTAAATATATAAATACTTATAATAATATATAAAAGATATACATATATGAAATCTAATACACCATTCATGGAGACGGTAGGTCGTACGTACGCATGAATGTTGTTTCAGTTTTCTTATCTTATTGAAAGAAAGAAAGAAAAAAATTGAAATATGTGTATATATATAACATCATTAAATTATAATTTTTATTTCATATATATCATATAATTTCACTAAACTCATCCTTAATACATTCCATGTAAGGTGTGAATGAATTACATCACTTTGAGGAGGTGGTAGTCCACACATACATAAACAATGTTATCATATTTACACAAAATGGAAATCCTAATGTTATTATTTATATAAAAAATGAATAATCATAAATAAATATTAAAGATAATATATATCATATAAAAAAATCCATCATAATTCTCAACCATGGGAGGTGGTAATGGAAAAAATGAACTACATCGTTTCGTTAGATGGTAGTTCACCATACATAGGAACAGTAAGTTTGTTACCCATTAGATGGAAGTGTGTGTGTGTGTCTAGGTCAAAACCTTAGAATAAAAATATATCAATATTTTTAGAATATTTATTTTATTATATAATAATTTAATGATTATATTTTATTGTATGGATAATCAAAAATAAAATAAAGGAGCTTGAGGAAGGATGTTACCTCTTCTTTGGGTAACTCCTCTAGGTTTACACCAAATGGATTCCTTGGTTATATTTACACCCAAAGGTATGATTATAGTATTAAGGGAAAGATTTTGGGGTTTATCCAATATTGAGTGATAAAAATGTCTTTATATGTGTGAATAAATGGGAGGTTTTATGGCCTTTTATAGTGGAGGAGTGGCATTCTTGTAAATTTTCGAAGAGGGGATTCCACCCATATATTTGCTATGAAAAGTGGATCTAATAAGAAACAAATAATATAAAATGAATTATAAGGTCTAAATATGGCCATAAAATTTCTTTTTTCACAATTTCTAGGTCATTTGGGCCCTTAAGTGTATGGTTTAGTCCTTTATTTAGCTAAATTTCCTCTTAATCATTTTTACTTAATTTTAATTACTTTCACTAATATTTTTGGTAAAAAATAAGTTAACCTTATTATAAATTATAAATTATGATTATTCCAAATTTTTAATCCATTTTGACAAATTAAAATAAATGAATTGGAAAAAATTAATTTGAAATTAATCCAGTAGACGTGCCATGACAGCGGGTTTTTAAGTTAAAATGTCCAAAAGTTTGAATTGCTTTTATATAAAATTTCAATGTAAAATTGGTTTCAATGAACTAAATTGGATTAATTTATGTATAATTTATCTAATTAAACTTTAAAACCATACAAAAATATAACTGAAATATATAAATAAATTATATGAGAAAATGTTTTTGAATTAAATTCAACGTTTTCATTGTTCTTCAAAAAATGAAACTTCTCAGAAAAATTAAAAAAAGTCACACAAGGATAATTTTTAAATTAATATTAAAAAAATGAAGTTTATTATTTCAAATAAAAATAATAAAAGTGTCAAAATTTATAATTCAAATGGTTTTGACATTAAATGGTGGTAAAATTACCTTTTAGAAAAATACATTGTTTTATTAATAAAATTGGAATTATTCTTTTCTCATACATATAAAATCTATTATATGAGTATCAAAAATATTTATGGAATACATAATATATAAATTTTATCTAAAATATTAATCAAAATCGTTTTTTAATTAATTAAGATATATTTTTTTGTACATTCAAAAATAGTTTTCTTAGAAAAGTAATCTCTTTATTTTCAAGTAGTTCTTACGTTCACTTATTCTAATTGATAACCAACAGATTAAATTTATATAAAAGTGTAAATAATATTTTCAAAATTTAGTTAATATTATTTGTATCTTCTATTCCAACATCTATGTGGTAGCTATAATAATATTTTAATAATATTATTAATAGTATCTTTCAGTTCGGTAAAACTAAACCTTGCGTGTAACACTAACTATTGAAGGGACTTGTAAGTGTGTGTGATAGAAGAAAAAACATAGTTTTGCATGTATCATAAGATAATATAAGTGTTTATTAAAGTGAAATAATGAATTTTTGTTGCGTATAATGTAAGCCACACTTAGTGCTTTCATATAACAAAATTTATATTCAGTGTTGCGTGAAATGTAAAATATAAAATATTAAATTAATTTAAAACATTAATTCAAAAATCTTTGGGTTTTATATTCTACCCCCATTTAAATGATTTTTCCCCTCAAAATTCATCTATTTTATCAAAATTTAGATACTTTAATGTTCTTTTCTTAGATACACACATCGTAAAAACGAATACTAAAACTTCCTTTAAAAAGGGATAGTTGGAAAAATAACTATCACCAAAAGAAACACATGACTTGGTTTCTACAAAGGATAACATAGGTGGGAAATGAAAACATGGACTTGGAAGAGAAATATAACAATGAAGTTATGATGGAGAGTTATATAGAACATGGGTAGGAAAAAATTAATGATCACAAAGCCATAAACCTACAATGATCTCTAAGGGGGCATTTGATCCATCCGAAACTAAGGTACTAGGATGAATTTTTTTTTCTCAAGATCCTTTTTCCTAAAGTTAAAGTATTCTCATGATAAGATATACTTACATGATTTCAGGACATCGACACCATTTATTGTGTCTTGAACAATTTACACTACATATCTTATTCCAATAAATGAAGGTGACTTTTTATTCCTAAATCATTAACAAATCATGAGATCCATAAATAAAATGATAGGTCATTCTATACGTAATTAGTTAACATCATAAAAAAATTGTTAAAAGAAGTTATGAAATACGCTTAGATCCTCATATGGTGAGATATTACATTAAACTCTAAAAACTCATATGATGTTTAGCATATACCATTCCATAAATGGTCAAACTTATAACCCTTTAGAAAGATGAAGAATCCAAAACTGTATAAAGAATTTAACTAAATCATCTTAACATTTATCCCTTATATATCACAAGGTTGATCTTGGTTATCCCATACCAAATATGTGAATACATTCATCATGTATTCTTTTAAAACATGTCAATAATATAAACTTCCATAAATCCTTATTGAAATAATTCATGTTTCCATATTCAAAATTTTATTTGATATATTACTTAAATCTTGAATTGTTGTAAACTTTATCAATGATAGAAAAAACCACTTGTCAATAAACCAATTATCCATTTTTAGGTAATCAGTACCGTCCAATTTACTTCTTCATATCGAACACATCTTTATCCAAAAATCATTACCGTAAAATTAGTAAGATATTAAGGGTTATCTATCCATTAATCATGTGTTTCTCATAAACATAACATTGCCAATAAATCAATTTTCTAGTCCATTAGAACCATTAAACATATTCTTGTAAATCCTTTGAGAAAAACATAAACTGAATAATATTTTTATATTTCATAATTCATAATTCTTGAATCCAAATACATAAACACCTCAATTATTCTACTTTATCCTTAATTCCTTAACAATGATGCCGCATCCTATTACATCTTTCCTTCCATGTTCATTTGTAGGATCATCGTCAACAAAAATATAACCATTACTCACACCACCTTGTTGATTATCTTCATGAGATTTCTACTTGGGATATTGGTTTTCATAATTACCATTCACTACAAACTTAAATCATTTAATAGTTGATGATCCCTTTGGGAGGAAAATATTCTCATCCATTTCATTGACCATGATTTTAATTTTTTTCTTTGCATTTACTTTCTTTGTTTCCTTCTTTTCCATAAACAAAACATATTCTAGTTTCTCTAAGACATATACATTGGGGATTCTTTACACATTATTGGCACAAAGTAAACTAAATATTTTTCCTCCATTGCCTCCATTACACGAACTCTTAGCAAACTTCATCCTTCTCTTCTTTGGGGAGTCCAATAGTTGGTTGAGGTATACATTTTTAATCATGTTCTGTGAAAACTGATTTGGCATGATCACAATGTCCTTCACTCCAGTGATCATCTCATATGACTACTCATAAAAAATTTCCTATCACATTTTTCATTAATCTAGTTCCTTCCAGTTCCTATCGTTGATTAAAACCAAAAATCATACTGTCAGCATCACTTATCATAGAAAAGACCCACATAATCATGAAAAAATTACTTATTGGGTATCTAAATAATGACATATACTTATTTAATCTATGAAGCCTTGGGTTTATCCTAGGTTATTCATTATAATACTTTATTTAAATCCTTTATGATGGTTTGTAATGTTTTTTTGAATTCCTAAATCATATACCTTGGGAGTTTCAAACTAGTTGTGCAGCAAGGCCCATTGTCGTGCAATATTTCCTGATTGAGTCTATCTTAATATGATGTTTCCATGGTTGTTACCCCTAAGTACATTTATTTCAAAGCTACATCCACATGTAATATCCTAATAGAGATGTATTTTTAGGAAATTGCATACTCTATATCTTAACAAACTTACAGGAAAATTTCCTAAACCTTAAAACATCCTTAGAATCATCCTTAGAGACATCCGTAGACATATATTTAGTAATATCCCTAGAGATATCACTAAATGTTTCTCATAATAGTTTTTAAAGTTCTAAAAAACCATTCCTTTGACACTAAATTTGTTGACCCAAGATTAACATGCATGGATATTATATCATTTTTTGTAAGTATTCATCACATTACAATAGTACATGAATGAGGGCCATAATAGTTTAGTTTCTTTAGAAACATGGAATAAAATATTCTAACTTGGTGAAAGATCATCAATGTTTCCCCAAAATATATTCCCCAAAAAAATTATACTTAAAAAATTTCTTCATGACCTGGGGAAATGAAACATAAGAAATGGGTGAGCTCATATGCTCAGTAAGGATAAATAAAGTAAATACATAAGAATAATGTGAATATAAGGTTATGAGAACATAATCATAACATTTTAATTTCATACCATGTATATTAATGATTAGAAATATGGTACATGGCATAAAGATTAGTAGTACATAAGATTTCAATCATAATATAATGAAGAATATGAACCATGTGAACATATCATAGGCATAATAAATAGAATTTATGGAAAACACATAAACATGTATTATATTTCCCTATATGTAAAAGCTCATTTCTAAAACTTATTAGGGAACTCCGTAGGGACTACACCAATTGGGAGTGAAACACCACTATCCACAATCACAACCCTTTCCTAGTAAGGGAATGGGTTTCCCCATCTTCCCATAGTGGATTGGGTTTCCCCATCTTTCCATATTGGATCATGTTTCCCCATCTTCCCATAGTCTATTAGGTTTCCCCATCATCTATATTGGATCAAGATCATCGACATGATTCCCATCATTGTCCCATGTGATATAAATCTTTACACAATGTATTGTAGGTATATATAGGTCCCACCCATATCATAATAAAATTATACATAAATGTGCCACAAATTCATAAACAATCATATCATAACCCATGAAATGAAATGGGTGTTATAACCATGTAATCAAATATTAACCTTTGGAAAAAGACAGGTTTCATAATCATTTCATCAAGGATTATCTTATAAAAACAAACATGTTTCATAAGAATATAACCAATGAAATATAGACTAGTTTTATAAAAATAATTCAATCAAAACATAAACCATTCAGATAAGTAATATGAATGGTTTCCTTGGATCATATCCCTAGTAATACTAAACTATAACCAAGGATTTCATCTTAGATAGGGAAGGATTTTGAAATAGGAACATCAATTTTTAAAGCATATAAAATTTTAAAAATCATTTAATTTGAAACCACATTGAAAACACATAAATGAATATTGTAAAATCATTAAAAAAACATTTCTTGAAGGAATTATTTATTCTTCTTTAAAAAATACTATTTAAAATGTAAATCATTTTAAAACCTTTTTCTTTGAAAATAAGCTTGAAAACATATAATGGAAGCTTGAAAATATCTTCAAAACCATTTTAATTGAAATATTATAAAAGAATATTGAAAAAAATTAAAACACCTTTTCAACATAAATTTGTCTTGGAAACATTTTTCATTAAAAATATCTTTGAAAATATTTGAAGGAAGGTTTTAAAATCATGTAAAACTTTTATTGATTGTAAAAAAAATCAACACATATTTATTTGAAAAATATTTTAAAAATAATGAATTTAAAATTTATTAGGAAAAAAATATTACAATAATTCAAAGTAATATTCAAATAATGGAGGTCATGATATCGGATAAATATGTACATGCCAAACATTCTTTTTTGGTAGTAAAAATTTTAGAAAATTGTCTCGATTGAAAGACCAAAAGAAGAATACTTTTTAAAAAAATTGTTAAAATGGTTAAACATGGGTAAAAATTTATTTTATAGATAATAGGATAATAGTTTAACATTTTTGGAAACATTTTTAGAAAACATGGTTTTTAAAGAACATAGATTTTCGACCAAATAGAGAGGTAAAGTTTTGTTTTCTATAAAATTATTTCTTAATTATCTTAATTACCTATTAATTTAAAAATTGTACTAATACATGAAAATATAATGACTAACCATAGAGGAAAAAACTTTACGAGTTACCTTGATATATGTATCATAATATGTAATCAATGTAAGAGTAATTATAAAAAATATAGGTAAATGATGATATTGTTGTATTAAACTCTTACCATAATGTAACATTAAATCCAAATCCCCATGTAAGAAAATGATATTACATGAAGCTTATAATATCATGAACATAAGTATATTCATGATATAACACGTAAAATGTCAGTATATACACCTTTTATGAGAATATAGGTACATAATAAAACATGAGTCTTAAAGAAGGAAAATTGAGGGAAAACTAATTTATAGAATTTGTAACTTTTGAACCATAAACCCTGTGAAAAAGATATCATAAAATGGATATGTAAATACTGATAAATTTAAGTATGATAATAATAGAATATATTAATGGGAATTATATACACCACACAAAATAAATGAGTGGTTAATAAGGCATAAGTCTCACAGAAATAAAAGTGAGACAAGAAATCCCTTGCCTTATGTCTTGACATTCTTCATACACATTAAACCCTCCTATAGAATAAATATAATTTTATTATAAATCATCCATAGAACCATGTTCTTATATCTAGTACAATAGATGATTTTATTATGATTTTATTATGACTTTATATTACCTATTTATTAATAATTCCATGTTAACATTATGTTTCGGGTATTATCTACATTGTTATTCTTGATCCTCTTAATTAGATCATGATTTACTTATTTTTAGAATATAAAACATGGTTTATAAATCATAAATATTTTGTATACAAATATTTATAATAATATAAAATATATATATATATATATATATATATATGAAATTTAATACACCATTCATGGATATGGTAGGTTGTACGTATGCATGGACACTATTTCCATTTTCTTATCATATTGAAAGAAATAAAATATTTTAAATATATGTATATATTTATATAACATCATTAAAGTAGCATTATTATCTCATATATATCATATAAGTTCACTTAACCCATCCTTAATACATTAAATGTAAGGTTTGAATGAATCACATCGCTTTGACAAGGTTATAGTCCACACATCCACAAATGAAGTTATCATACTTACACAAAATGGAAATAATTTGTGTTTTATATGATAATTATAGTAGAAAAAAATATAATAAAGATCATATATATAATATAAACATATATTGTCCATCATAATTCCCATCCATGAGAGGTGGTAAAAGAAAAAATGAACAACAACATTTTGTGAGGTGGTATTTCTCCATAAACAATAATGGTATGTTCATTACCCATTAGATGGAATTGTTTTTAAGTGTACAATTGATATTAAAGAATAATGTTACCTATTTTTTGGTAACTCCTCTTAGTTTCCACCAAAGGGATTTCATGGTTGGATTTCTTCCCAAAGGGAGGATACTAGAATGAAGGGGGATTTTGGGAAATTATTTGAGAAAATTTTGGGTGAGACAAAGTTCTTGAGATGTGTGACTAAATGGGAGGGGTGAGTTCCTTTTTATAGTGTAGGAGGAGTGATATTCTTCAAAAATTATGAAGAGGGAATTCCAACCTCGTTTATCCTATGGAAAGTGGCTCTAAAAATGAACCAAATCAGATAAAAGGGAGTATAGGGTCAAAATAGTATATCCAATATATTTGGAATAATTTTCTATGCCATTTTAGACCTTAATTGTAAGGTTTAGTCCCTTGATAATCTAAGTTTCCACTTAATCATTGTAATTAATTTTAATTACTTTCACTACTATTTTTTGTCAAAATTTATGTTATCCTTATTATACATTATAAATTATTATGATCCCAAATATAGAATCAATTTGGAAAAATTAAAAACACCTAATTGGAAAAAATTAATTTAATATTAATCCCATAGACGTGTCATGACAGTGGATTTTTAAGTGAAAATGTTCCAATGTTTGAAATATTTTTATATCCAATTTGATTTTAAAATTGGTTATGATTAACTAAATTAGTTTAATTTATGTATAATTTATCTAATAAAAATTTAAAACCAAACTAAATTATAATTTAACTACATGAAAAATTAGATGGAAAAGTAGTTTTGAATTAAAATTCAGTGTTTTTCTCTATTCATCAAAAATGAAACATCTCATAAAAATACCAAAAACACCCAAAATTTTTTTGATATTATTATTCAAAAAATAAAGTTCATTTTTTCAAATAAAATATATAAAATTTTCAAAATAAAATTTAATATTTTTTCGCCATTAAAAGGTACAAAAATTGCCTTTTAGAAAAATAAATCATTTTATTCATAAAATTTGATTTATTCTTATCTTAAACCTATAAAATAAATTCTATGAGTATAAAAATACTGATTGAATATATAAAATATAAATTTTATTGGAAATATTAATCAGAATTTTTTTAATTAATTTATTGAGAAAAAATTGGGTTTTACATAGAAAAACAGTTTTCTTCGAAAAGTAATTTCTTTATTTTCAAATATTTATTAAGTTCAATTATACTAATTGATAACCAAAGGATTAATTTTACATAAAACTATAAATCATAATTTCATAATTTAATAAATATTATTCGTAACTTCCATTTTAATGGATAAGTGGTAGCTATAGTAATATTTTAATAATATTATTAATATTATAATGTAGTTTGGTAAAACTCGACCTTGTGTGTAATACAAGCTATAAAATGGATTCATAATTGTATGTAAAACATGCCAAACATATTGTTTCATGTACCACAATAAAATATAAGTATTTCATGTACCACATTCATGAATTTTCATTGTGTATAACGCAAGCCACACATAGTGATTTCCTAGAACAAAATTTATAGTCAGTGTTGCATGAAATGTAAAATACCAAAATATTAAATTTATTTTATAAATACTAATTCAAAAAATATCATTATGTTAAATTACAAATTCATCATAGGAACAAAAGAATCATAATAGTTCTAAGATGTTAAATACTATTTATGAAAATCCATTTCTTTTAAATGTCAAACAGGCCACTCCTTTAAAACAAAACATGCTTGGGATGTCCAACTAGTTCACATTTCATAAAACACTTTCCAACAACCCATTAAAAATGATTGAAATCACCCAAACATTTAAAACACTTAAAAATCATCATTATATAAGGGGTATCTTCTTCTAAATTACAAAACAAGTCCAAATCCATTATTTTCACCACACGTATCATTAAACACCTCTTAAAACATTTTAAGAGGTCCAATGAAATCACCCATTACTTTTTAAACATTTCAAATCTGACCATCCACAAGGGTATTCCACTTTGAAAACAAAAATAAGGAAAATCAGCCAACCATTTTCCATAAAACCTTTTAAATAATACAAAATGACATTTCACAAAGGGGTAAACTACACACAACTTTCAAATAACCATTTTAAATACATTAAAACATCCCTTTACAAATAATTTTGAGGTCCATGCATTAATTCAAAATAAAATTCCCTTTAAAACCACAATTTTCACTTAATGAAAACCCAAAATAGGTTAAAACCCATTTATCCTCATGAAAACCATTTCAAGAAGTCATTAAAAATTTCATAATAATATTTTCATTATAAAATAATCCATTTTAAACAATTAAACATTAAATTATAATATTGAACCAATCATTCCATGAATAAAACACAACAAAATGGTTCCAAATCACCATAAGGCTACCATATATAATTATGAATTTATTAAAATTGAATTTAGAACGTTCATTCATTCCTAAAATTCCAAAATAAAATAATTTCACAGTAACACCCACATAAAATTAGTGGATACCAAGATGAAATATCTTGAAACATATCTCCTTCTATAGAGACCACACCCACGAGAGAAGCAATGGTGTCTACAACCTATAGACACCAAAATCACCATCAATAAATCCACAAAAAACGTTAAAATCAAACCAAAAGATACCTAGGGATCAGGGGGGATGAAAAAACCAATATATAAAAGAGGATGAAGTAAGAAGGAGTGAAAAATAGGATGAATTCACCTCAAGTCCTCTTGGAAAACAACAAAGGAAGTTACGAATCCAAAGGAAAGAAAAAAATAGATCTCCTCCCAAGCTCTATAGGGTTAGGCTAAATGAAGGGTTGATTAGGGTGTGAAAACACCATAAATTGAGGAGTGGATATTAGGAAAACCCCAAAAATAAAACACTTGGAAATCTTTCATGGTATGGCCGCATTGTTTGGAAAATTGTGTGCTAACTGTGTGGGTTCCACCGCCTCCAAAAAACCTTAAGCCACATGGTTACTCTTGAGAGGGTTCACATTTAAAAAAACTATGAATCTCACTCAAAGACCTGTCTGGTCCTCACATATCCTCTTGGGGTACCTCACAAATTTTGAAAAACCATGTATAATTTGTGAAAATGATTCTATTAAAAACTACAGAGCCAATCTCATATTTATCGCGTGGTTTACCAAACCGTGTGAAAGTCCTTTTCACACTTCAGACACACCAAGGACCTCACATAGTTTATCCTAGTGACCAC
Organism: Viscum album; assembly: GCA_963277665.1. NCBI lineage: Eukaryota > Viridiplantae > Streptophyta > Magnoliopsida > Santalales > Viscaceae > Viscum > Viscum album. The sequence goes on from OY728153.1 coordinate 1,966,972,515, forward strand.
ATAGTTTGTAAATCACCATGAATAACCCATTTTGAGAAAATTTGTGTGTTTCCAAATTATCTGGGATGTATCTACGTGAAGGTATGTCACACAGTTCCCCTCTAACCGTGTAACTTAATTTTGCACAAAAGGAAAACCTCAAAAAAATTCCAAGTTCCTGACCGAAACCCAATGGAAACACAACTCAAATTTACACTTCTAAAAATAAAATGTAAATAAAAACATCATGAAACAGGGTGTATCATAGTCATGGTGTAGAGAGATGTTAATTTTTATAATCCTGTGGTCATAAATGCACTTTTCGAGTATGAAAAACACTCTAAATTCAATTTCTATTGAGGGAAGAGTTCCATGAATTTCCATGTGAGTTAAGTTGTGGTTGGGTGGTGTTTGGATATTTTTTGTTGAAAACATTATGTGAAAGATATTTTGTTCATAGATGGTATATGATGAAATTCCATTTGGGAAAATATCTTTAAACTCACTTTTGATTTAAGTGATAATTTTGATTCAGATATTTAATTATTTTTATAGAGTGAAATAGCTAACTATGTGGGATTGATAAATCAAATATTTTTGTATATTTTATTATATAATTCATTTTTTTTTAAATCTCTCCATTTTATCATTTTAAGGTTAATTTTTACATTTTTTGGTTTTCGGAATATTTTGGACTTAATTGTGAAAATGAATTAACTCTTGATTTATATATTTTTTTAGTAATTTGCGACATAGAATTCATACCATAATTTATTCATTTTTTTCATTAAAAACTTATTTTTAATTCATTATATAAAAATACATTAAAATGAGGAAATTTCATTATTATTTATTATTTCTACACAAAAAACATCAATTTAGTATTCATGGCATTACATTCACTACACTAATCCAAATATAAAATTTGTTTTTTTAGAAGTAAATGTTTATTATAATTATTTTGGATGAAATATACCTATTTATGAATCCAATTATATGTGTCCCAAATGAAACATTCATGTTGGTCCGTGAAATATGTGCCTAATTTTGATGAATTTTAATGTTTATCCCATGTCTCACAAAGTAATGGTCCAGTGATGCTCAAATTTGTATGAAAAATATATATAAGTTTATTAAATAGATACATTATCTATTTATTCTCAATATAAATCAACTTTCGACGCCATAAATGGATGGGAGACTAGAAAATGGGAATTTTAAGATTCTATCAGGCTAGAAACATTTGATTTAGTAATTTGGAAATAACATTCATTGTGCATGCCCAATGAAGATGAAATATTTTGTGAGGATAGATAATATATATGATACTAACTTCATAGAAGATTAAATTTATATATTTGATCATTTTATGTGACAAAAAAAATTCAATTTTGAAATGGTATAATTGGAGAAAAAATCATTCGGTCTTCATGCTTAAAAATTTGTACTTCCATATCCATTCAAAAAAATATCCATTTTTAGGAGATAATGTGGGATATTTTTGTTTTTAATAGTCTTTTAAATTTTTAATATATACTATATTTCTATTTATTTTCTCTTTCTTTTGTCCTTTTTTCACCCTCTATGTGATTATCATATTCATTGTTAATATAAAACTAACCTCAATGCTTGTTTTGGGTAGGAATCTATATTCGTTTTGAGATTATTTCAATTAAATGTGTTCTTATTGGTTTATTCTAATATTTAAATAGTTGTTAAACTAAGAGAAGTTTGTGATTTCCCTATCGTCCCTACCACTAACTTCTTGTTATTGTTCATCTATATTTCTCTTTTTCATTATTATAATGTTTCATATAGTGAAGTAGCATTTTGATGGTGATGTGTGATGAAGAGGTTTACATTACAAAGTTTATGAGAGAATTATCATATATACTGTGGTCTTAGTGTGGGGTAATTACAATTCAAATTGGATTTTCTAATGTGGTACGTCTTAATCACAAAATTTAGTAGGATAATGAGACGTGTATTTTTAAGAAACAACAATAGTAATCCCTTTAAACTCTATATAATTGTAACTCTTAAATTCTTTCTTTCTTACTTCCTAATCTCATTCATTTTGCATGTTTGTTTTTCATTGAATTTATATATTCATATCATATTAATTTTTAAAACACCCATTATATTATTATATCATTTAATATCATTTTTTAGATTAAAAAATAGTTAATAAGAGAAAATTTTGGGTAAGTGGGATCCTTATGAAATCGAACCTGGGTTTCCACTATAATAATTTATTCAGTTAGAAAGAAAATTACTGACCAGAGATCTATGATAATCCCTTCATATCATGTATACCTTTAATTTTTATACATTAGAAGTTGGTACATGATTTATGTTGATTTGGTATGGGCATGTATTCACTTATAGATCATGGAAGTTGAGGTCATATGAAAATAATTATCTTACTCATGATTTAGAGCTAGTAGAAGTTATGTGTGTGTTGAGGTGTTGGCATCACTAGTTGTTGCAAGAGAGTTTCATGGTATGTATGGACCATAAGATCTTTAGGTATATATTTTCATAGTATAACATAAACATTTAGAATATGTAGTGGGTCTAGTTCCTTCAATACATTGATTTTGAGATGGAATTGAGTAGAAAGACTCAGAAACAGGTAGTGCAAGAGGCTATTGGCATGTGGTAATTGAGGCATGTGGTAGTTAAAAATCCTCTTTGTAGAGATACATATAAATTTTTATAAGTATCATAGGAGGAGTGGACCTTATGAATTTCTTTATCACCTTCTCACTCCTTGAGTGGTGGAGGAGAGTAAATTTTACCACTTACACTACAGAGTTATGAGTGAATGTATATATGAAGGGGAGTCACCAATTAATTAATCCTAGAATTGTGACAGGATTATTTATGTTATAGGTGATGTGTTAGTCCCCTCATGACTATTTGAGGAGCTAATAGGGACTTCACATGCCTCAAGATAGTTTTTTACCTAGGTATTTACAAGGTATACAATAACATGCATAGAAATTAATTATTGTTTGGGATGAAGAAAGACATAGTGTGGTATGTCATGTGATATTGCACATCTCTGTGACTAAAGTAAAATTATCAATAATTTATCTTCCTCGTGTATTGAGGAGTATCATTATTGATTGGGATGTTTTATTCACTTATCACTACTAGAATAACATAAAAAAGTAACTTGATACTTGAGTGAATTTGAGCACATTATACCATCCTTAGACTAATGGGTTGTCAGATTATACTCTCTAGATTCTATAGAATAGGTTATGAGCATGTGTCTTGGATTTAAATTTTTTGTAGGATAGTCATATCACATTATCCTTTGAGACCTTTTGTGGTAGGTATTTTCATTCCTCTATATTATTTTTATAGTTATGGGAGTTTACTATTATTGGATCAAGTCACATTCAAGAGGTGTTGAATCATATAGGTTTTATCTAGAAGAGATTGTAAACTTCCTAGATCATGCATTATTCCTATAAAATCGGTGATCCCATCCTATAGAGTTTGAGGTGGGTGATCAGAATTTATTAATATATTTTCATTGATTGGAACATTGTATTCAAATTTAGGGGAAGTTATCACCTAGGTATATAGGTCCCTTTGAGTTTTTTTAGAGGTTTAATGTCATGGATGAATGATTAGAACTTCCTAAATGTTTTTGAGCTATGCATTATGTTTTTAATTTATCTTAGCTTGGTAGAAACCACATTAGTCATTCTCCTTTGATCATTGATGATGATGCTAATCTACATCATGAAGAATTGTTTGAAGAATGTGTCATCTATATTTTGGAACTGAGCTACAATATTCTTCATGAGAAAATGGTACTTGTGTTATGCATTAAATAAACGAATGATCATATCCATGAAGAAACACGGGAGTGGGATGATTATATATGGTTATAGTGGTGGGAGTTATTTGCTGGTGGTTCTCAATAATGATCTCGGAATGAGATATTATATGTTAGCGAGGTTGTAAAATCCTATATGTTTCTCATATATTGATTTGATTTAATTTTAGTCAAATTATGTGTATTTTGAACTTTTAAAGAAACAGGATTTGTTGGAGGAGTATTAGGCTTAAATCTAATAGAATGGGATGGGAAGAAAAATTCTACAGCGGCTGAAAATCTACCATTCGAACCCTAGTGGAGGTCACCAGAATTTTGGTGGCCCTGGTTGTTGGCCTAGGCTTCTTCCCACTCCATTGAAGTTTTGATGAATATCACTAAACTTGCAATAGATACCTAGATATTTTTATTAATATTTTAATTATCTATTTTAAATTAATTTAAATTTTAATTAAATGAGATTTTCTCTCATTTATCCTATCCACTAGAAGGTGTACAAGCTCCCATCATCCCTCTTGATTTTATTCTCCCCCAAAGGATAGATTTACATTTTTTATCTCGTAATTGTGATTCATATATCCCATATGATTATCATGGGTGAGTCTATCACTTTTATTTTATTTATTCCTTATTAATTCCTTTATTTAAATGTGTTCCCTTGGTTGTGACCTAAATTAGGTATTTTTTAAGAATTTAGAGAAACCACGGATGAGATCCAATTTCCATGATGATATTAAATATGATAGATTCTGGTATATCAAGGTAAGAGGACCCTAACCATTCCCAATGCTTTATTCATGATTCATGTGATGTGTAGTACACAGTCTTTCCACCTATTTTCTATTGATCTAAAATTGAACTGAACTGCTCTCCCTTGAACCATATGAGTTGGGTAATAATGTTTAGGGTTATGATGGACAGCATAATGATTATTCCATGAATCCTTGACCACTAATGATCATGTTATTGAAGAAAATTATATTGAATTTATACTTAGGACCCATTATTAGCTTTTTGAGTTATGTTAAAATGCATAGTACCTTGAATTAGTGCCTTAGCCTCGTTAAATGTTGAAGAGGTGTATAATTGAGATCGTTCAACTTTTGCATTGACCAATGCGGAACTTATGATTTTCTCTATAGTCTATTGGATTTTTTAATTAGTATTTTTGGTGAGTGTTCCTACCCCTATATATTTTTTTAACTAGGAAGGTTATACCTTAGGTTGCGACCTATAAATGGGTTGGGTATGAGTAGACTAAACTATATTAGACTCAAAGTGTGTTGGAAACTATTTTAAGAATAATAAAAAATTCTTATATCATGTTTATTGATCTATTTATTATATAGTGATGTGGTTTTGGTTATATAATTTTGATGAAATGTCCTTTATATTATTAATGAATATGGTTGGAATGTAATTCCCATTTTTTTTATACTGGTTGTGATGAGAGAATTTATTCCAATTATATGATATATGCTTGACCGAGATGTTATTCTTGTTATTTTGGGACCTGATTTCCATCTGGTTGTGGAACGTAATCCCAAAGTGGACTTGGTAATGATGTATATGGGATGTTATTCCCAATTATTTACTATTACCCATAGAAGTGTGATATACTATTCAGGGTGTAATTCTTCCATGTACGGGGATGATATTAACATATTTGGTATGGTTTTTAGGGGGATTTGATTCCCTCTCTTATGATGTGTCCCAGGACTATGGATACTTCTCCCTCTTATAATTATGCTCAGAGCCATGGACATTATACCCTATTTTGATGATGTAGTTGGGATGTGATTCCCACTTATGTGTGATGACTCAAGGAGACTATTCCAATTATGGACTGATGTCATAGATATGTTATAACCATTGTTATGACTCGGTTATAGGTACATACTTCCCATGAGTTTTCTGTTATGGTATAACTGGACATTATTCCAATTACTTATGACTTGGGATATGATAACCAGTCATAATTATTATGATATGTTATGAGACACCCAATAATTTTCCAAAGTAGGTATGATCACATTTGGGTGGACGTGTATAGCCCATGGATATGACATATTCAGTATTTTTATAGTCCTATATTATTTAATTATGATCATATCACACTATACTTGAACATGTACTTACTAGACATATTTTGGGACATTGTTGATCCTAGATTACTGATTTGTACTCACACCTTTCCCATACACCTTGGTAGCTAAGAAAACTTCATAGAAGTAGTAATATGTGAGTTAACTTCATTGGATAGATGAGAAGGTTTCACCTCGATAAAGTTAAGAGATGAAATTGGGTGGGGACTCAAGACACGTTTTTTTATAGTCTCCTTGATTTTGTTTGTTTTTTTATTTCCTATATTTGGTCATCCTACATGTGACCGTACTTTTCTTGTATGTCTTGTGACATTGTAGTTATAATTAGTTCAGTATTTCATGGTATTTTTTATACACCTACTGATGGAATGTGGCTATGAGGATCACTTTTATCATCTTTATATTATGATGGTATTAACTTGTTATTACTTCCCTTATGACTTATGGTTATCTATACCAAAGAGGGAATGGTATCCGCACTGTGTACATTTAACCTTTCCACTAGTTGGAAACCTCTAGGGTATAAAAAGAAATTTTTTTGTTATGTGGTACCTGATTTATATAGAGTGTAGGTAAACCCAGCTAGGGATTCTATGAGCATGATCCACAAAATAAATCCCAAGAAGGGCATTCAAAGTTTTCCCAACCATAAAGAAATAAAAATAATAAAGTGCAATAAAAGAGGCCATAAACATCAAATAATGTTACAAAAATAATCCTATGATAAAATAAATGGATGCATAAAATTGGTACCAACCAATAATGAAATAATATAGATCACATTTCTTTTATTCCTGATACTATTTCAGCTACTTGGAATTTATCATTTCAAAAAACCCCTAGAAGAGTTCCTACTCTACCTCGCTTATTACTTGTTTTCATAAAGGTTGGAATATACATTATATTAGTAGATAAATATTGATCCATATTGATCTTTGAAATAAATCATTCAAAAACGCCAATTTTTTCAAGTCAATGCACTTTTTATTAGTGGATTTTAAGAAAAAATCAATTCATATCATTTGTATGAAACTATATAATTCTCCTAGAAACTCTTCAACTTATCTCTCCTAAAATCAAATCAATTATGTTCCCATATTAATATTACATATGGTAAATAGAAATGTTAATATTGGTATTAATAATAAACTCGGTATAATTGTTACTAGTGGATGAAAATTCAAAAATAAAACATTCCATGTTTCTTCCAAGCCAAATCATGAACTATTAGGTCATACACAATGTATCCTTCCTATCTAGGTTATATTGGGATTCATGAGGTCATATTTAATGTTGCCTCTATATATAGGGTTCATTAGTAAGGCATCTATACCTAAATATCATCATGATAAACCACTATATCCTAACAAGAATAATCTATCAAAATAAAGATGGGAACCTCTTCACACCTTACCTAAGACTCCAGTATTAGAAATCAATAAAATAGAAATGGGACTACCTTTATAACTACAAAATATATCATAGAACACAATATCAGGGTTATATCCCCTCCCCAGTCACTAAGATAAAAATTAATGGAACTCTTACTAGAAACCAATTATTACAACCCCTATCTTACACCAATACTCAATCCCATCACAAAACAAATGGAAAAAAGATTTTTAAAATTATTTATTATAAACTCCCTCACCCAACTATCAATCAATAATAAGGTTTTTCTCACCTTTATGAGGTCCTTTATGTGACCTATTCAATATATATGTGTAATCACCCATGAGGCCTCATCAAAATTCCATGACCCATCTATATATTTTAGAGGAGCTAAAGAGTCCTAGACTCTCTAAAACATTTAAGGGTATCTCCTAAAAACCCAACTTTTCATATCATCAATGAGGGACTTAATAGGAATCAAAAACTTACCTACCCATCATATAACAAACGTTATCACATGTAGTCAAGTATAAATAATCAAACACTATAGTGAAACCATAATAATCAAGGGAATCCATGCAAGGAAACTCTAAATTCAAGAAAGTACTACAGAAAAACATGCTTCCAAAAAAGGAAAATACCAACAAAATCTCATTTATATATAATAATTTATAAAAAAAGTCTTTATTTTACTTTATTTAAAATTCACATCAAGTTCCCATTAATTCTTCTTAAAAAAATTTATGAATAGGATAATTTTTTTCAATTAAATATCTAATTAAATTAGATAAAATATAGGGAATCCTATTTAAAATGATTCATTTAAAAATAAATCTATTTTGAAATTTTAATTTGATGAATTATTCTATAAAAATATTATTTAATGTCATACAACTTATTTTATAAAAACTCTAACCAAAATAATTCAAGTCACATGGGACACACAAACTAGAAAGTGGAATGATGATGTATAGTCAACAAAGGTACCCCAGATTGAATTTTTTAGATTTCATATGTTTTCCTTTGGTGACTATTAAGAATAATATAATCACATACCATTTTATAGGCTCCCAATATTAAAAACAACAATGATGATGATGATAATAACAATTAAAAAAATGATCATAAATCCATTCTAATAAATCAATTTTATTAAAACACTAAGGTGAGTAAAGGAAAACTACCTACAACCACATAAAATTATCTATCTAAGATCATACATGTCATACTTGACCCCAATCAACACCTAGTATATAAAAACATCAATTTTTAATAAGATAAAAAATCTAAATAAATATAATAAAATTAATATAAACTAATAAAATCTCATTTTGTGTTATAACAATTCCAATATAAGTGTATATATTAATTTTAGATAAATCTTGTTCCCGATAATTTATTATAACCAACTCTCTCTAGAAATCATCAAAAGTCAGAAACATTTTAGGGTTTGACCTATGAATACCTTATTTAATATGCCTTAGGTTGGCCAGTAGTACCAAGGGTATATCTTCACAAATATATATAAGTTATTTCCCTGTAAAAAAGAAATCATCACAAAACCATGAATTGTATAATGTAATTCTCAATCCCAATACATGAATAATGTATATAAATTCATATCATATCATACAATTACAAGCCACATATCAAAAAATAACCACAATATAACATCTCTTTTATATCTCAAGAATGGTATAATGTAACCACCATTAAAAATAAGTCTCTTATGTCTAAAGATAAGGTTTCCCGACACCACTTCTAACTCTATCCAATTAATCTTAAAAAATAATTATATGTTATAGGGGTTAGAATATAAATATAATCAATAGGTTTTCCCATATAAATTATATATCTTGGAGTGAATAAAGATTAAAAATACATTCATGTATTAAATAAGTAAAATTAAACAATAAATCACAAGCATCACTTGAAAGTCATACATTACATTCCAACCACCTCATCACACTTTCTAAGCCACTTAACATCCTTTCCATATGTCTTTATATAAGAACCACTATAACAACCCCCATCATCTATTCACATTCAAGAATTTTTCCACCCATATGAAACTCATTGTAGTATCACTCCCACCAAGTAGTTTTCCACCCATAAAGAACTCTAAATGATATACATCATCTCTACAAAGTAGATATACACCCATATAAAACTCACTAATCATATATCATCACTAGAAAGTTGATATCCACCTGTTGGAAACTCACTAAGATATAACCATTCATTGGTTAGACTATTGTCCACCCATAGGTACTCTCACTAGTATTCCGAGTATCAACACTTTGGTAATCTATCAACCATAACCTAAACTTGATGGGATGTTTTATAAGCTCAGGTATTCACACTATATTATTAGGTATCTACCCTCGGGGAATCTCCCCTCCTCTACTTTCATTATCACCACCGTATGTCACATATCCTCAAATTGAATAATTTTAGGATATGTTCTACCTTAGGGGCTCTTGCTATGTTCCCAATTGTCCACCCTCCTGGAACCCTCCCCCTCCACCCTCAACCTATGTTATCACCATCACACATCATATAAATTTTTTTCATTCATACTATCATCTCCATCACCATTATCACATAACAAAACCACTTCCACATTACTAGCTAAAACATAAAAATAATTATACACATTTTGAATGGATTATAACCCCCATAATCCATTTATTTTCTTACTTAGTCCACGACAAATACAAAGGTACAAGGTAGTTTAATTTACACCACATAGATATACCATGATTCTATTTAGGTATATTACAATTTAGATCTTATAAAGTATAACCACACTACATCATTAACATTCCTCATATACTAGGCATAAAAAATTACTACAATGTTATCACATAGCCAACACATTCCAATTTCTCTATTAAATCAAGCCTCATAATCTACCTTACCATAACACATTCACATATATATATATATATTCACACTAGAGAGATTATTCATGGGTTTGTATTAGTTTTGAGTGACACTACCATTATCATCTCATCCAGTAATTAGTATATCCTAGAAACATCAGACTACATGAAATTTATTAGGTATGTACCTGTTCCAAATTTGGTATGGGCCTACATAAATCACACCACACCATGTATATAACTTCCATAAATTCCCTCCAACTCCAAAATATAGCACAATATCAAGCATATATGTAATAAAATTGTGTATCTCACTACCATATTATCCCCTTGTCATTTACAATACTTCTACATAGAAAATGATATGGTCTCATATTGAATTAGAATGGATCATGCCAAAATTTTATAAGTTTGATCCCCTCACCTCTAAGAAACTTTCTATGAATTTATACTATGTTATGATTTAAATTCATATTGTTGACTTAGAAAATGTTTTATAAATAATCTTGGACAATCATAAACATTAATATTTCATTGTTATACCATTAAAAATAATTATTATATGAATTAAAATCAATATTTAAAAACATTTTCATCAAATCATATTCATATCCGGAATTTATATGTTTCCCCCTCAATCAATTCATATTCTATTCTAAAAAAATTATATTTACAATATTTTTTGAAAATTCATATCTACTAATTATCAATTTCAATAGTAATCTAATAATGTTTTAATATATCTAAATTTATTTATTTAACAAGATTGATGATTTCACTAATTCCATATTCAAAAATCATCTCCAATTTCATTTTACTGCATAATCATTCAATCATATTATTATGAAACATTTTCACAACATGTAATATCATAAGCATGGTAGATTCATAAATAATATAAATTATATGAGAATTTGAGTCACCTACGTAGATTCCATGATTAATTTTATACCATTATATTTTAATTTTTTTCATTTATCATCCTTTTAATATCTTATTCTTCACCTATTTCTGATTCTCAACAACATTATCATTGATAGTTCTCCTATATTGAGTGAATAAAGAGGATAGATAATTAAAAAATGTTTTCTAATTATGAAAAATGAATTCTTTTAATTAAATTACTATAATTTCACCATTAATTAAACATTTTAATTTTCTATTCCTCTATCTTCATTTAATTTTCAATTTCAACTCTCATAAACCCAAATTTACTCCACTGTAAAGGCATGACACTACACAAAATATCTAACTTCTAAATCCTCTAATATTACCAAACCACCTCTATAATAAAAAATATCTCACACTCTATATTATTTATCTTATAAAATTTATTTGTAAATTATGGATTACTTTAATAAATAAATTGTAAAGAAATTACAGTACCACTCGACACTCATGGATAAATCAAATCACCTAATAAAATTACTACACCACCACCTAAGGGTAAATATAATATCCTGAATCCAATATTGGATTTAAAATTCCACTCTGTGATTGGAAAAATTGTTATTTTAAACTTCTTAACAAAAAATAAATAAAATCATACAAACACAAAAAATTCAAATTTATATATCTCTATATAAGATAAAAACCCTCAAATTATATAATTAAAATAACTTGATATTAACTTAAAATCAATGAAATCCAATGATTAATTCACTAGTAAACTTTTCGATGCCAAAATAGTCACTAATAGAGGGTGTTTAACCAGTCCAAGACTCTTTAAGGCACCAAATTAGAAATATCCATGAACTAATCCCAATTTTAAGGAATCTTTTCTCAAGTACCAAGTATTATCATCCCAAATTAAATAATAAACAAGGGAGAAAAAATGAATAAATAGGAATAAGAATATCCAACCTCACATTGGGGCATTAAATCACCTTATATTGCATTGTATCATATGTGGGAAATGTAAGGAAGAAGGATAATTAGAGTGTTAGGATTATATCTTCATAGATATCTAAAAATAAGAAACCTCATAGGTATTATAACAAATCTATTTGAAAAAACGTAAAGATACTATAACTTTAACAATAAATCATTCATCACCATATAAATTTTAGTATCCCTCACTCAACTCTTGGGGATCCCACCATACTCTTATAGAACATTTATTGGAGTTTTGGTGGAATATATAGTAGATATGTGACATTTTCTAACCCATTAAACTTATAAGGGATTCTATTAAAGAAAACCAAATACCTATACTTTAATATGGAAAAAACTTACAATGATTTATTTTTTATACCAATCATCCCATATAAAAAGCATCCCTTTAAACTCTTTAACAACATCAAAAACATATTCCACTAAATTCATATTTAAAATTTACAATGAAATTAAATATAAATAACTGGACCCTAGTAGCCCAGAGCTGGTGTTACATTACTACTTGCACATAAGATACAAGTGATAACATCATTAAGGATCGAATACTTTAGTAGACTTTTTAAACATGATCTTGTTTATTTTATCACATTAAAAAACGTAAATTAAAATAAATTGAAATTAAATATTCTATATCATTAAACTCATTTAAAGAATCATTCTTCATATCCTGTGGAGAAGAAACTAAATAAGGGTGAGGTTAGATGCTCAGTAAGGGTTATGTATAGAGGAATCTATCATGATTAAATAAGGAATAAAAATATTCGAAGGTAAATAACTAAAAACAAATGAAATTTAATCCATAATTTGATCATGAAGAATAATATGGTATGAATAAATGATGATTAAATAATAACACATGTTTCTGAATCTAATCGATGGATAATATCAATTTAGTGATATCATGGATAATAATAACTAAATTATAAATGAATTAAATTTTTAATATTGCATGTCATGATCTCATATATACTAATATTTATACATTCAAGATCTTTATCCAATACAATTTAAAACTATGGGTAATGACCAATTTAATTCTAGATTACTAATTGTCTCGTGAGGCCTATTGATGCCTCAATGGGATATATAATTCTGGTCCCCACCCTTCACTGCATATCTAATGCATTCCTCATATATTAAATGATCTATTTAATTCATGAAAAATATTTTTTATCAATAAATGTAAATAATGAATAAGAAATAAGGAATGTCAATATTCCCTAGTTCATCAAATAACTTTTAAAGTAAAACACCATATTTATACATGATATACATTTTAGTCAATAATAATTTCTATGTTAAAAAATATTGATATTTAAGTGAAATTTAATATCCAATACAAGAAAGTGAATGTTTTTAGGTAAAGTTAATGACTACCAAATTTAATAAATAAATTGATTGTTAATACTTTCCTTAGTCAGAACGATTATAAAACACCCAAAGAAATAATAATTATGGTATTTTTATCTGTAATTTATTATAAGTAAAATAATTTATTTTTGTCATTGATGAATATAAATATCATAACAATATTATTTAAGGAATTTTTTAGGAAAATAATTGTTTCTCTTTAAAAATCGCTTTTAAAAACTAAATATTTCCATAATATTAAGAAAATATTTAATTGGAAAATAACCGTTCAAAACTCTAAAGTAAGCTTCAAACAAATGATTATTCAGAATGGTGTTAATATTCTATTCATGTTGAGTATGTTTAAATAAGGATTCCTTTCACATTTTTAGTAAAAATTCTAAAAGTACCTTGTTCGGAAAATGAATAGAAGATTCATTTTAATACATTTTATAAAAGTTAAAAAAGGTAAAAATTTCCTTAATAAATCATTTGAGTAATAAAAATTACTTTTGGAAAAAAATTCCAGAAAATATGGAAATGGAAGAAAAATCAATTTCGTTCAAAAAGAGAAATAATGATGCCTTTTCTTAAAAACATCCACTCAATAATTTTAAATACAAAAGAGAGGAAAATGGTGTTGTTAAATTAAAATTTCAGGAATAAATAGTTGATAATAAAATTGAAATGGTTTATTATACAATTATCAAGTAATTTTTTTCAATGGAAATTCTAGCATAAACAAACCCGATTAAAATGATATTGAAGTAAAAACCCTTACCATTTTGGTAACTTTTGATTCATAACACCCATGAAAGAAATAACATAAAATTAAATAGTGAAAACCAGTAATCTAAATATATTCATGATAAAACATATCAAATGGGAATTTTTACCCCTCATAAAAATAAATAGGTGTATAATACCAAATATCTCTCAATAGAGTGGAAATTTTAGGGAAATATCTTACAAAGATCATACCGTTGAAATGAGGATTAATAAATGAATTGATTATGTGAATACAATTTAAATAAACATAAAAAAATTATAAATAAAACATAAAATAATAATAAATACTTTACACATAAGATATTATAATATAAAATAAAAAGAATAAGTAATATAACCCAATGAAAAGAAATTGAGTTTTAAAACACCTACCACTTGGTAACATTCAAGTCAAATACCATTGGATGAAATAATTAAAATTGAAACTTTAAATACCATTAATTATGAATTAATAATGATATAATATTTAAAAATGTTATTATATACACCGTATAAAATAAATTAGGTGCATCAAGATAAAATATACATATGTAGAGGAAAATTGAGATGGAATCCCTTACCTCACATTTCCCTTTAGTTGTATACAATTTAGCCTCATATATAATAGTATTAAACATGTTATAAATTTATAAAAGAACCATAATATTATTTTTAATATCATATATGATCTTATTATTTCATATTATCACCCATTCTTTAATAATATTTCTTTGTTACCATAGTGTTGTGTGTTAACTGCTTTGCTTTCTCATGAAACCTTTATCATGGAAGTTTTGGATTTTTTCAATAATATACATATTAATAATATCAATATTTATATTAATTTTATAAACATAATATTTATTCATTGGAAGCATTTTTATAACCCTTTTTAAGGTTGTACAAGGAAAATGAACTACATCTCTTCATAGAGACGGCAGGTCGTACGTACGTGTGAGCTATGATATCATTCTCTTAATGGGTGAAAGGGTAAGTAATTGGATGATATATTAAATTTATATAATTAATATAATTAAATATTTAACATATTTAATAATTATTTCTATCATTATTACTATCCCTGTGATTTGATGATAGAAAACAAATTACATAGGTTCGTGAGGCGGAAGTCTGTCACACACATGAGAGATGGATTTGTTTCCCATTTGATAGAGAATGATATTGATAAATATTATGCAATAAAAATAATATAATATTAGTATATTTGGCATACTATTTTTATTATACTAGAATTTTTAAGACATAATTATTTTTTGAAAAGTAATAAGTAAAAAGGGATCTTAGTGAAGATTATTACCTTCACCAAGAAGAACCACCTTTGGATCGCTTATTAAGGAACCTATGGTTGGTGTTTTTGGAATACCATAATATCTATAATGTTTTTTAAATATATTTTAGAGATATTTGGGTAGTTTTTGGTTGGTCTTAATGTATTTTTAGGTGTTAGGAAGTGAGGGTAGGGTGTTCCCATTTATAATTGGGGAGGAGTGGCATTTTTTGTAAATACCCAAAATTATTCAATAATGGGAAGTCAATCATAAAAAAAGTGACTCAAAATTTGGTAAATAATGTATTGGAGGAAATTTAAGTTCAATATAAACCAAAAAATAAATAAATAATCATTTTTTAAATATGTTATTCCCTTGTCCTCTGAGTTTACTTGCTTTTACCATTTTAGTTTTCACTGTGGTAAATAGTTTTATAACCAAGGTAATTTATAATTTAAGACTAAAATAAAATGAGCCTTAATATATAATTTGAACCCAATTATTTTTAATATTTAATAAAATTTATCAAATAATAATTCCATGCATATTGAAAATTAATTTTAAAACAAGAACATGTAACTAGAAAAACCTCGTTTTAACCATAATCACTGTAAATAAGTTGCACCCTCTTTACCAATAATTATGACTAAAAATTAATTTTAAATTATTATATAATATTAATTATTATAATTAAAAATATTTAATACCTTTTATTAAATTCTATTAACATAAGTGGTATAATTTAACATACAAGTAAACCTAGAAAATGTGGTGAATAACGGTTTTTCAAGAAATTGATTTTTCAAGCATAAGATGATATTGCATTAACTATATGACTGGTAATTATCATTATATGGATTAAAATTAATAATTTTAGATATAAAAAATTTAAATTTCATTCAAATAATTTTCCATTATGGGTTATTTTAATTAACTAATATTGAGAAACATTATGCACTAAAAATGGTTTTTAGAAAAAAAAAGTGTTTTTAAGTCTAAAAATAAACTTATACAAAATTAGGTAATAAAGATGATTAAAATAAAATTAATTATATTAAATATAACTAAATAATAATTATTTTACTTTTAAATCAAATTCAAATCATAATGGTGTTTTAAAATTGATTAATTTTATGAAAATAAATAATTGTATTTGAAAATCCGTATTTTTAACCATTCACTGAAAAATCGAACCTTTCATAAAAATATCAAAATTTCACCATAATATAATTTTAATATTTTTATTTAAAAAATGATATCCATTTTTCCAATAAAATTTCTAAAAATTACATAAATTAATGATAATATTTTTTCACAAAAAACAATTTTTGAAAAACCACTGTATTTTTTAAGAAAATTTTGACTTTACTAAAAAATTGAGTAAATATTTACAAAGAATTTATCAATAAACTTTTATATGTTAGTACCTATATATATATATATTATGATTAATTTAATTATATTCATATCATCCAATTCAATGGCTATGTTATAATGGTTTTATTAGAATTATCTATTTTACGGGTCATTTAAGCTTGATGTTGTGTGCCATATAGGACATCAAACATAATTTTCTTCCTAAAAAATATCAAGGTGTTAAATTATCACAAAAATTAATAACTTTTATCTTATTTATTTTAACATGTACTTTGAAATCAAGGGTTTGATATTTGAAAATTCCTTTTTGAAAACCCCACATCAAAAAAAGGGTTTAAAAAATTCCTTCTAAAAGAAGAAAAGGGAAATGTAAAGTTCATATGGAATAAAACATAACTAGGTCTTCAAGTAGGATAACATTTTTGGGAAGTTAATATATATATATATATATATATACATGGAATAAAGGCATAAATAATTATGGATAGTGGTAGAGATCATTGATCTAAATATATTTAATGATCAAGAGAAGTTAACGACCAAATACCATAAATCTGTAATGAGTTAAATGAACATTGATTCATTGGATATGAAGGTAATAAGACAAAAAAATATCATTTTTCAAGAGTTGATGGGCTACATTA
The DNA here is from genome assembly GCA_963277665.1 of Viscum album. NCBI lineage: Eukaryota > Viridiplantae > Streptophyta > Magnoliopsida > Santalales > Viscaceae > Viscum > Viscum album. The sequence continues at coordinate 1,966,990,056 of OY728153.1, forward strand.
CTATTAGGATAGAGGACACCAAAAAATATATTTACCAAATATATTTTTATTTCATAAGCACTATTTCATTTATTCATTGTTCTTTGATAAATTTCTACTACATTTCTTACTCTAAGAAATGAATATTTAATATGAAAAAAAAATATTCTTAAAGGAATAAAATTAAATTTTAACAGATCCTATAATCCACAAAATATAACACGTTATTCCTCTTATATTTATTAAAACTAAAACGGTTATTGTAATGTAATATAATACCCAAAATGAATATAAATATATTAACATCCAAAACTCAATAATAAAACCAAAGTATTAACATAGATCATTCCTTAAATAAATAACCCTATATACCAAATATCTTCAGTAACCTCAACCTGAAAGAATTTTTTAACCTCAAAGGTTATCTCATACAATTAAAAATACATATCCAAAAACATAATATCATTATTCACAAATAATCCTTTACAATAAACCAAACACTTATATATATCAAAATAATGAAATGTCTCCCAAAATGTCATTAATCACATGAAAATAATATAACTTAAAACCTAAAATGGGTATCTAATACTTTGAATATACAATCAAAATTAAACTAATAAACCCATAACCATTGAGTTAACCTTTTATAAAGATTTATATTCTTCCAAAAAATTTCACAATCCTTAGATTCTTCATGGTTATTATAACCAAAATAGATTTGATAAAAATAATTCGACAACATAATTATTGAATCCTGATATATAAATACTTCAACCATTTTACATCAATATAGTTCCTTCCTTTTATAGGATTTAACCTTTAAAATAGTTCATTGAGTAAGATAATTCATAGGTTCTCCATGTTCAATATAATAAACTATAAGTGGCTCTATATGATGAATTTTCCTTCTCTCCATTGAAATACTCACTTTTAATCAGTAATTCCTTACTTAATTCCATTATTTTCCACGCATAAAACATTTTTCTATTCCTTTTAGATGTTATCCTATGTGTCTCTTTCCACATTTATGACATGAAGTAAATCAATCCTTCTTTCCTCCATGGTCTCCACCACTCGAGCTCTTATTAGGCTCCATACTAATATTCTTTAGTGAGTCAAATAGTTTTTTAAGGTGAATGTTTTTAATCATATATCATGATAATTGAATAGTAATAATAAAAATATATTTCACTCCAGTTATCATCCCATTTGGTTGCTCCTAATCCTCGCATTTTTCAACATATTTAATGATAATATAATTCCTTCAGGTTCCAGTCATTGATTAAAACCAAAAATCATTGTGTGAGAAACAATAATAATAGTGTAAAAACAAATAATCATTTATAGGATTTAAAAATCATAACATATTATTTTAAATCTAAGAAACATTAGATTTAACCAGGATCATTCATTAATATTGTCTATTTAAATACTTCATAATGTTTCATAAAGGAAATGTGAATTAAACCAATCATATCATTTGGGAGTTTCAAACCAGGTGTGCATCAAGTCCTATTGGCATGCACCAGGTGAGGATAGACTCAAATCCCAATACACCATTTTTTATGTTATTAAACCTAGGTACAATTTTTCTAGAGACACATCCAATTATAGTATCCAAATATGGATATATTTCTAGTAAAACCATATAATCTCAACCATATCAAAACATTGGGTTGTTGTCATATACTTAGAATTATCCTCAAATTCATTCATAGATCGATACCCCCTAATATGTGTTCTACTAAATCTAGTTCCCAAGGATTCTAATAAACTTCCTCTAATACGAACTATAAAGACCCTAACCCTAATAGGCCAGAAATAGTGGTTACTATAATACTTTTTCATAAGATACAAGCGATCAAATCCAAAATAATAAAATATTTTAATATTCATGGTAAAATAGACACATACATGAGTCTTGATTTACATTTTAAAACATTAATTACAACAAATTAAAAGTAAATAATCTATATCCTTGAACTCATTCAAATATTCATTCTTTATATCCTAGGGAAAGAATACAAAAAAATGGTGAGATCATATGCAAAGTAGGGGTTATGTATAGTGGAACTTATCGTGAATAAATAAGGAATAAACCATATTACATGGTAAATAACCGAAAACACATTCCTTTTAATCAAGAAATTGATCATGAAGAATAATATGAAAGGAATAAATGATGATCAAATAATTCCATATAAATAATCACATGACATTGAAGATAGTACATGGATAATATCAATGAATTAATCTCTTGGATTAAAATAACTAAATTATAAATGAATTGATTTCTTAATATTGGAAATTATGATCTCATACATCATGATATCTATACCTTTAATACCATTTGGTAAAAAAATTAATACTATGGATAATGACCCATTAAATTACATCAAACTAATTTTTCACATTAGCCCTTTCAATGAATCAAGAAGGTATATAATTATGGGGCCCATCATTCACTGTATTTCAAAAGCGTTACTCATATATTTAATTATCTAGTTAATTTATAAACAATATGCATTATCAGTAAATATATGTATTTAATAAGGAATAAAGAATATCAATATTTCCATAGTCAATCAAATAAAATTCTTATTAAAACACTGTTTTTAGGAATGTTATATTATTTAATCAATAAACATATCCTGGATAATTACTATAGATATTTAAGGTAAATTTACTGTCCAATTATCACAACAAAAGTGAATGTTTTAAGGGAAAGTTTATTACTTCAAAAATTAATCATGAAAGTGAATGTTACTACTTTCCCATGTCAAACTGTTCATAAACCATCCATAGATTGAAAAAGGATTGGATATTTATAACATATCACTAAAATTGAATATGCAAAATAAATGTATGTTTTCTTTGATAAAGAAAATTTCCATAAAGATTTAATTATAAACATTTTTTAGGAAAATAGTTTTTTTCACATTGAAAATTAATTTTAAAAACTCAAATTTTCAATAATATGAAGATTCCTTTTAAAATACTTTATAGAAAGTAAAAAATGGTTAAACTTTTCTTTAATAAATCACTTGAGTGATAAAAATTACTTTTTCAAAACAATTTTAGAAAATAATGATATGTAAGAAAATTCATTTTGATCGAAAAGAGAAATAAACTCATCTTTTATTAAAAATATTTTGTCAATAATTTTAAGTACCAAATAGAAGAAAATTATAATGTTAATTTAAAATTTTAGGAATAATAAGAGGAAAATAAAATTAAAAGGTTTTATTAGAAAATGATCATGTAATTTCATTCAATTTAAATTCAAACATAAATAATCTTGATTGAAATAGGATTGAAGAAAAAACCCTTACCGCTTTGGTAGCTTTGAAATAGTAACCCCAATGAAAGGAATAACATAAAATTAAGCATTATATACCATTAATATCAATATATTCATGATAAAACATATAAAATTGGTAGTATATGCACTTCATGTAAATAAATAGGTGCATATTATAAAATATGTCTCAATAGAGTGTAAATTGAGAGGAACCCTCTTACAATGATCATACCATTGAAGTGAGGATTAATAAATTATTTGATTATGTGTCAAAATTAAAAATCATCTTAAAACATGTGTAAATATGACATAAAATAACCAAAATATATTTCAGACATAATCATTGAATATCAAATAAAATAAAGATGTAATATAACTTGGTGAAAAGAAATTGAGTTATGAAACATTTAGCACTTGGAAACTTCCATGTCAAATCTCCTTAGATTAAATAATTCAAAATAAAAATTAAAATACCATGAATTATTAATTATTCATGATATAATATTTACTATGGTAATTATATACACCGTATAAAATAAATTAGATTTATAGAAACAAATATACCTTGATAAAGGAAAATTGAGACGAAATATCTACTATGGTAATTATATACACCATATAAAATAAATTAGGTTTATAGAAACAAATATACCGTTATAATAGAAAATTGAGACGAAATATCTTACCTCACATTTCCCTTTAGTTTAATGTGATTTAAGCAAATATATAATGATTTTAAACATGTTATTAATTTATAAAAGAACTATATTACTATTTATAATATCATATATGGTCATATTATAACATATTATCATCCTTTCATTATTAATATTTCTTTATTACCATTGTTTTGGGTGTTAACTGCTTTGTTTTTTCATGCATTTTTATCACAGAACTTTCAGTTTTTTTGAATTAGATATAGATCCATAATATCCAGAATTATATTAATGTTATAAATTTCATATTTATTCATTTTATTCATTTTTATAACCATTATTAATAATTGTAAATGAAAAATGAATCGCATTGCTTCGTAGAGACAGTAGGTTGTACGTACGCACGAGCTACAATATCATTCCCCAAATGGGTTAAAGGGTAAGGAAGTGGATGATATATTAATTTTAAATAATTTAAAATTTATCAAATATATTCATTATTTCCATCATTATTAATATCCATTTGAGTTGGTGATGAAAATAAATTACATTGGTTCATGAGGTGGCAGTCCGCCGTACACACAAACGATGGATTTGTTTCCCATTTGATGGAGAATGGTATGGATAAATATTATTACATAAACATAATAAAATATAAGTATTTTTTATAAACTATTATTATTATATTATAATTTTTAATACAGAATTTAATGTGAAAAATAATAAGTAAAAAATAAGAGCTTGGTGAATATGATTACCATCACATAGAATAACCTCTTTTAGATCTCTTACTAAGGGCTATAGGGTCGGTATTTTGGGAAAACTAGTATCTCTGGAATATGTATAAGGATGTTGGGGAGATATTTTATTATGGTTTTTTCTAGATAAAGGGATTTATAGGCATGAATAAGTTAGGTAAGTAGGTTCCTTTTTAAAAGAGAATGAGGGGTATTTTTGTAAATACCTGAAACTATTCAATAATGTGAAGTCACTCTCACCCCAGGTGACTCCAAAATTGATAAATAATGGATTTATAGAAATTTAATTCTGATCCACACCTCTACCAGAAAAAATAAACTTGTTTTAAATGTTTTATTCTCATATCCTCTACGTTTACTTACTTTTACCATTTTAGTTTTCACCACGGTAATTAGTTTTTTAACCTGGGTAATTTCTCCTTTAAGACTAAAATATTTTTTGACATACTAGATGATTTGAGACCACTTATTATTAATATTAAATCTAATTTATAAAATAAAAAATACATGTGTGTGGAAAATTAATTTTAACGCAAGCACATGTAACGCGCAAAAACTGATTTTAATCTTAATTTCAGTAAATAAATTTTATTGTCATTACTAATAATTATGAAAAAATTATTAATTCAAACTTATTATATAATATTAGTTACTATGGTTCCAAATATGGAATCTATTTTATGAAATTAAATTCATATAAATGGTAGAATTTAATTTAAAAATAATCCCACAAAACATGTCGAATAACGGTTTTTCAATAAATATGTTTTTCAAGAATATAATGACCTTAAATTAAGTATATAAATAGTAATTAAAATTATATGGATTTAAAATATTTTATTTATATATATAATATATAAATTTTATTTGAAATCATTCCTTATTATGGCTTATTTTAATTAATTAAAATCGTGAAATATTACAGACATAAAAATGGTTTTCATAAAAATAATTTTTATGCCTTAAATTAAACTTATACTAAAATCAGGAATAGATATGATTAAAATGAAATAAATTCTATTAAATAAAACAAAATAGTTCTTATGTTACTTTTAAATAAAATTCAAATCATAATTGGGCTTTAAAATTACTTAATATAATGAAAAGAAATAAAGGTATTTAAAATCAGTATTTTCATGATTTATTGAAAAATCATCATTTTAATAAAAATATAAAAAATTCAGTAGAAGATAATTTTTATATAATAATTTCAAAAATTATATACATTTTATCAAAAAAAATTCTTAAATTTTTAGAAATTACTTATAATATTTACTCATAAAAATCAATAAAAACTATTTTTTATGAAAACATATTTTCGAACAATAAAATGAATTTAATAAAAATTTTAGGGATTATTTAATTATAATATATCAATAAATTTTTATTTATCATCACCTATATATATATATATTTCATAATTTATTCAATCGTATTTATACCCATCAATTCAACAACTAGGTTATAATGGTCATATTTAAATAATATATTTTTCGGTTCCTTAAGTTCGGTGTTTCCTATTGTATATGCTATCAAAAAAATGTTCTTATTTTAAAATATCAGGGTGTTAAATTACCATTTTAATTTAATAGTTTAAAAAACACCAAAAACTTCAAGGTGTATAATTATAGGTGGGGAGTGTGTAGTTGACCATGTTTTGTCTTGGATAAGAATCATTAACTCTATTCATCATCTAGTTTTTTAGAGAAGGGGGAATGATAATAGATGGAGTTTTAGTACCTAAATTTTAAATGGTTCTTTGAAATATTTTCATATATATAGTTTTTTAAGGAAAAAACATTTAAGGAGAGTTGAGTTTTAATTCCATATATTTGAGAAAAAGGTTGATATTGTGGTTGAATTAGGATGGGTTATTTTTTTAGAGTGGTTTTTAGGGTTTATAAGGTCTAATGAATCCTTATAATAGAATTTTTAAAGGTGTAAAATTTTTAGAAGGTATTGTGGTGGTGATTTAGGATAAAGATATATATTTTGGGAAAATGCATGAGGTGTAAAAATTTATATCATGACCTAACAAACTATGCATTTTAATCTAGAGGTTATTGCATGGATAGTGAATAGTTCGGTGTATTGTGCTTCTAAATCATGCATAATTTTGGTATAAATAGTATTGCATTGTTGTTTATTTGTTTTATGGGTTATACATACAAACTATAAATCACTCAGTTCCCTAAAAATCAATCTTCAAATCCAAACACACTCCCATATCTCTCATCTTCATCCTAGGGTAGGAGAGATGCTTATAGGGTGAATTTTTTAAAATTTTATGGATCTTACTCCTTCTATAATCCATATGGATTGAAGATAAATCATTTATTAATTTTAGAGACCCGAATCTTGATGTACATTGACATTACATTACATTTGCAGAATACTTAGTACATAACAAAAACACACACACAGGGATTGTAATAGTTTAGTGTCTTTGGAAACTCGGAATATAATCTTCTACTCCGGGTGAAAGATCTTCAACATCTCCCATAAAGATCTTCCTTTTTTTATACCTAAAACCTTTCTTTATATCATGGGGAAAAGAAAACATAAAAGGGTGAGCTCAAATTCTCAGTAAGGGTAAACAAAAGAAATATCAATCACATCATAAGAACATAACATTTTGAAAATATTAACCTGAAAAAGAGAGCATAATTTCATAACATGGGATAAATCATGGTAGTGAAATGTAATCACAATAATCAAAACATAAAACATGAAACATTGTGGCATACACACATAATCCTAGAGAATAATTTCTTGTTAGTCAAGACTCATTGCCAAGACTATCTTAGTGGAAAAAGTCCCTTTCTGAACCGAGTCACCCTCATTTCAGTCCTGTTTCACTGAACCGGTATAACATACCGTTCCAGCCATTTCTATCTCATGAGATATAAAATCTTTACCCAATTCATTGGAGGTAGATATAGGTCCCACCCATCTCATAATGATACCATTCTTATGTGTCCCACAAAATCATAACCCATACATCATAGCATAACCCATGTAATAAAAATGAGAATCTTAAACATCGTGACATCATCAAACAATTCATATAAGATAAAGGAATTCATAAAAATAATTCCATCACAAAATAATCAATTCAATGTAATAATAGGGATAGAAACAGAACCCTATATTATCTTAGATGGAAAATAATTTTGATAAAACCCTTGAACTCCATTCTTGAGGAAAATATCCTTTCTACTTCAAAAACATTTTTCCTTTCTTAACATGTCATAAAATTTTAAACTAAAAGAAGTTGATTAAAAATAAATTTGAAAACTTATAAAGGAAGCTTCTTGGAAATAATGTTTTACAAATCCATTCTTGCTGTATAAGTTAAAAAAACATTCTTCTCGTACTTTTGTCGGAAAAGTCAAAAAGTACCTTGTAGGGTAAATTAAAGAAAGATTCCTTCCATACCATGGGGTAAAAGTCAAAATGGGTAAAAATGACTTTAAACATACATTAATACACTTTTATAAAACATGGACATGGTTGATTGCAATAACCCTAGTAAATACTTACGAATATGCAATCTCGGATAAAAATGAGATTTGCAAAATTATCCCTTACCTTAGGTCCAACTTGATTTGTAAGTGTCCGAACCTCCTGTATAATTATTTAAATAATGTTATTGAATTATTCGAGAATCATACTTATTTTTATGATATCATATATGGTCATATTCTTAGCTTCTTAGTAGTAATATTTCATTGCTACTTGTTATTCGGGTGTTTATAACTTTTTGTGTTTTTGCGTGTTTTGTCGAATAAATTTATATTCTTCTCTTTAGGTTATTGATACCACATTTCCAGAATGTTATTAGTGTAATATATATCATATTCATTCATTCAATTCATTTATATAATCATTATGAAATGAAGATAATGTAGAACGAGTCGCATCACATCGTGGAGACGGTATTCCGTACGTACGCACGAGTGATGATATCGTTCCTATGATCGTGGAATTGTATTGGAGTATATGTATACTATTTCAGAATCAATATAACTTTATAATAGTCATATGTAGTCATTATTTACACCATTATACCCATCCAAGTAATGTGGTGGTGGAAAATAGATCACACCACGGCGTGGAGACGGTATTCCGTACGTACGCACGCGCGGTGATTTCATTTTCTGTAGGATGGATAGATTGTGAAATAGGATTGTTTCATACTTATAATAAAATATCAATATATGAGTGATACTGATGTTATTATTTCATAATGAAACAACCTAAGAAGAATAAGTGGAAGAAGAAATAAAGGTGAAAGAATCGGTAACGGAAATTACCTCTTCTTTGAAGCGCCTCTTTGAGACCTCCTCTTAGGGAACTAAAATTGTTCTTTGAGGAAGACCAGAACCTCTAGGATGTTTCTAGGGAAGTGGAGAAGAAGATTTGGCAGGGTTTGGCCGAGCTTGAAGGCTCAAAGTTGTGTGAGGAAGAGAGGGAGGAGGTGCCCTTTTATAAGGGAGGAGAGGGGCACCTTTGGAATAACTAAAAATATTATTTTATTATAAAGTCAAGTTTAGTTTTAAATAGATCCAAATTGATTTATTTCGAGGCTAAGGTGGGTATGGGTCGAAATACCCTCATCCAATAGGATTTAGACAAGTTTAGGTTATTATTTTAACCTTATCAATTATATTTAACTCTAAGTTAAATAATTTAACTTTTACCGTGTCTTTTTGTTTTCTTACACTATATGGTTACTAAACTTACTATATCAAGACAAAAGAACCCCAAGTTGTTTATTATTAATATATATAATCTTATCTAAGTCATTTGGCCGAACCATAGATTTTTAGGAACAAAATAACAATTAATAATATAATATTTGTTTTAAAAACTATTTTATGTATATTTTGACACTATTTGGTACATGATTTTTATGAAATTCATAACAGAATGATAAGTTCGAAAAAAGTTACGTAAATCAACAATAACATGTCATATTAACCTATAAAATTAGTTTAATTCATAAAAAGTCTCAAATTACATTTATTTGGGCATTTATAACATCAATTATGTCAATATTTCATTAATAAGACAATTACTGCATCATCTTTGTGTCATAATAAATGATAATTATTTAATCCCTAAAAATTCTAAATAAATTCCTATAATGTAGATAATTGTATTATATTTCAGTAGACTATTCATTTTCGAAGTTTCATGAAGATTATCACTAGATTAAAATTATTATACTTATAAGATTTAAGAAAGTGACATGTTGTCACATTCTTTGGTGTTAATAATAATTAAAATATTTTCATTGACAAAATTTAATTAAATGAATCTAATCCGACCCTTATGTGATATGGGTCATCTTTTAGTCATCCAATAAGATTTTGACATTTGTTAGGGTAATTTTAAAATATTATATTTATCCTTAATTACTCAATTTACCTTTAACTATGGTAAATAAAATTTACCGTAGTTACTATTCATAATGCCCAAAAATAAAAAGTAGCTTAATAACATAATTTGGACCCACTGATTCCAAATATGGAATCCATTTTTCCAAACTCAATACACAAAAGATGCAGAAATTAAATTAAAAATTATCCCGTTGTCGAAAGAAAACGGGTTTTTCTTTAAAACATTGCAAAAGATTGAATTGATTTAACCTACGAATTCAAGGTAAAATAAATGCTAATGACATACATTATATTAAATGGTAAAAATAGATTCTATTTATACTTTAAAACCATTCAATATTATAATTTAACCACATAAGATATTACGATGAAAAAAGTTGTTTTTAATTAAAATATAGCGTGTTTTTACTATTCATTAAAATATGAAAGTTATCGGAAAAATATCAAAACTTTATCTAATGTAAATTTTTATATCCTGATTCAAAAGAAGAATTTTATTTTGTCAAATTGAACTTATAAACATGTAAAAAACTATATTTAAGGTGGGTGCGCCATCAAAAGGCGGCAAAACTGCATTTTTTGAAAAATACTTATTTTACCCAAAAAAATTATTTTGTTCTTATACCATGTTCTAGAAAATGTGTAAGATGAATAATAATGTTATAAAATTCAAAATTTAGTTAACACTATTCATAAAGTCTAGTTCATGACAATATTATAATAATATATCGTTGTTTATTAAAACCCAGTATTGCGTACAACACACGCTATCGAGGAAGGTCGTGATTGCGTGTAATGAAAGCCAAGTCAGGGTTGCGTGTTGTGAAAGAATCCTTCATTGTTTCATATAACAGAATCCAACCATATTTCATTTATACATTGAATATATATATATATATATATATATACTCAATGTTGCGTAGAATAACTATTATCAAAATTGTGTGTAACAGAATCCAAGAATAGTGTTGCGTATACTGCAAGCTAATATGGTGTTGCATATGGCGCAAGGTAATCTTGGTGTAGAATACAACACAAGACATTAATGAAATTAAAAGAATATTTTTCATAAACTCTCAGGGTGTTACATTCTACCCCACTTAAAATTAATTTCGCCCTCGAAATTCGTTGGGGTTATAAATGGTTTACAATTCGAATGTTTCTTTAATAGAAACCCACATCGTAAAAAGGAATACCAAAACCAATCTTTAAAAACAAAAGAATGAAACGTAACGGTTACCCAAATAAACTAATCACTGGGTTTCCACATAGGTTAAAATATGGATATGGAAGAGAAATCTAACCATCATGTTCTGATGGAGAGTGGTAGAGAACATGGCTATGGAACAGCCAGCAATCACAAATCCATAAATTTGTGATGATCTAAGGTACCATCTGATTCATCAGATATAAGAGCACTAGGAAAACATTTTTGGTTTTCAAGATCATTTCCCTAAAGTTGATGAAATTGGAATTAGAAGAAATACTTTCAGGATTTTGGTATAGTCTCACCGTTTGTCTTTCTTTGGACAATTTCCACTTCATCTCTTAAAGAAATGAAGTTGAATTTGTCATTCGTGATGTGTTAGCAGATCATGCGATAGAATGTTGGGTCATTCCATCTATCTCAAACAAAAGGTTAGAAAATTTATCAAAAAATACATAAGTCCATCTATAGTGAGATTCATCATATAGGGTTCCTAAAATGGACTTATACTTCATATATCATACTGCGTAATATAATAAAACTAGTTTCTACTAAACATGGACTTTCTGTAGGTCAGTGGTAGGCGATAAAGGCCAGTCGCACTTCGGTTGTGGGTTCGATTCCCACAGCCTTGTCCGAAGCGATGGGCTGTCTCCCGTCTTGCAGGTTGTCCTTTTTCTAAAACTATATTACTATAACATCCCATCAATAATATCGAAAAATCTTCAATCCTTAAACAATACTAACTTATGTCCAACATAATCCATTCTAATCTTTAGGCTTATCCATAATACTTCAGTCCACTCTCATAATATAGTGAAAACGATTACCAGAGATTTAATACCATCGTTGATCCCCATATATCATAAAATATGTCTTGTTGGTCACATTACAAACATTCCAAGGACTTAATCATGTACTCTCTTGAATACCCATTGAACCTTAGTGAAAACATGAATGCAGTTAAAAGTTAACACTTTCCACATACCAAAATCCTCAAAATCCTATATACTCAAACCATGATATCACTTAGTACTTATATCAATCATGAGCTCATGAATACTGTTAAACATTTCATTTTCTCGTTTTCCCTTCATTATGTGCATACCATCATATTTCCAAAAATATCTCAATCACTTTGAATACCACATTAGACCAATACATAAATATTCCAATACTTTATGATACAACATTATTTTGGAATCCCATTACATAAACACTTAATCATTCCACCACATCGTTTTCATATTCAACATCGCCAATAGTGATCGCATGTAACTTCCCTTTGTCATTTTCCTTAAGCGGTTGCTCATGTCGATCATCACTAACCCTTGGATTAGGGCATTTATTAGCATAATGCCCCATTTCCTTGAACTTGAAGCATTGAAGTGTTGGTGGTGCGTTCTCTGTAGTGTTTGCTTTATTCACATCATTAAGAACCCTTTTTCCATTACTTCGATACTCAGCTTCTCGATGACCTTCGTTTCCACACTTAAAACATTTTCTAGTCCCTTTAACACAATCTCTGCCATGCTTCTTTCCACACTTTGTGCATAAGGAAACATTCATCATCTTTTCACCATTATTCTGAGATTTCTCCTTGAACCCCATCTTTCATTTCTTGTCAAAACCATGAGATGGATATGTAACACCAACTTCCATTTCTACCTTGATAGCACAACGCACAATTTCTTCATTGCTGCTGAAGTCTCTTATAGCTAATGCCCTTCGAAGACTTGGTTTTAAGCCACTGAAAAATCGATCAACTTTACTTTCAGGTTGGATGATAATGCCAGATGCATACATTGAAAGTCTTGTAAAATTCTCTTCGTATATACCAAAAGATTCATCATCCTTCTGCTTCATCTCAAGAAACTCCTTTTCCATATTTTTTCGAAGAATATGAGGGAAGTACTTACTGAAAAACAAGTTCTTGAACTCGTCCCATTCCATGGACACAATTTCATCTCTTGGCCTCGTATTCTTGATAAGATTCCACCATTGATCAGCTTCACCTTCCAAATGATATACTGCTAAGATGACTTTATCATGCTCAGAACATTGAAGAACTGAAAATATCTTTCCAGTGGTACTGATCCATTGTTCAGCAACAAGTGGATCGGAAGACCCACTGAAAGAAGGTGGACGTTGCCTCATGAAGGACTCAATAGAATATTGTTCCCTTCTCTACTCATTTGGAAGTCCAGAATGATTCATAGCTTGTGTAAGTATAGAAATAATATTTTTCACTCCATCTCCCATAACATTTGTTTGTTCAGGAGGGAAATCATTGCACTGTCCATTGCATTGATCAACACGGTTCCTTCGTGTTCCAGCCATCGTCTAAAACCCAAAAAGAATAGTGTGAGAGGCAAAAATCAAGCTAGGGAAAACAACATAATAAAGGGGGAGTACCTTCAATATCTAACATCTTAGGTTTAATTATATGATCGTTAGCGTAATTATAGTACTATAACCTATACATATACTTAACCTTAGGGACATCCCTAGACTTAGACATACATTACAAATATCTCTAGGGATCTCACTAACGTTTTTGCATCCTAATTTCCAAAGGTTGACTAAACCTTTCCTCTGATACCAACTGTAGAGACCCGAAGCTTGACATACATTGACATTACATTACATTTGCGGAATACTTAGTACATAACAAAAACACACACATAAGGATCGTAATAGTTTAGTGTCTTTGGAATCTCGGGATATAATCTTCTAATCCTGGTGAAAGATCTTCAACATCTCCCATAAAGATCTTCCTTTTTTTTATACCTAAAACCTTTCTTTATATCCTGGGGAAAAGAAAACATAAAAGGGTGAGCTCAAATGCTCAGTAAGGGTAAACAAAAGAAATATCAACCACATCATAAGAACATAACATTTTGAAAATCTTAACCTGCAAAAGAGAGCATAATTTCATAACATGGGATAAATCATGGCAGTGAAATGTAATCACAATAATCATAACATAAAACATGAAACATTTTGGCATACACACATAATCATAGAGAATAATTTCTTGTTAGGAAAGACTCATTGCCAAGACTATCTTAGTGGACAAAGTCCCTTTCTGAACCGAGTCACCCTCGTTTCAGTTCTGTTTCACTGAACCGGTATAACCTACCATTCCAGCCATGTCTATCTCATGAGATATAAAATCTTTACCCAATGCATTGGAGGGATATATAGGTCCCACCCATATCATAATGATACCATTCTTATGTGTGCCACAAAATCATAACCCATACATCATAGCGTAACCCATGTAATAAAAATGAGAATCTTAAACATCGTGACATCATCAAACAATTCATATAAGATAAAGTAATTCATAAAAATAATTCCATCACAAAATAATCAAATCAATGTAATAATAGGGATAGAAACATAACCCTATATTATCTTATAAGGAAAATAATTTTGATAAAACCCTTGAACTCCATTCTTGAGGAAAATATCCTTTCTACTTCAAAAACATTTCTCCTTTGTTAACATGTCATACAATTTTAAACTAAAAGAAGTTTATTAAAAATAAAGTTGAAAACTTATAATGGAAGCTTCTTGTAAATAATGTTTTAAAAATCCATTCAAGCTGTATAAGTTAAAAAAAATATTCTTCTCGTACTTTTGTCGGAAAAGTCAAAAAGTACCTTGTAGGGTAAATAAAAGAAAGATTTCTTCCATACCATGGGTTAAAAGTCAAAATGGGTAAAAATGAATTTAAATATACATGAATACACTTTTATAAAACATGGACATGGTTGATATCAATAACCCTAGTAAATACTTACGAATATGCAATCTCGGATAAAAATGAGATTTGCAAAATTATCCCTTACCTTAGGTCTGACTTGATTTGTAAGTGTCCGAACCTCATGTATAATGATTTAAATAATGTCATTGACTTATTCCAGAATCATACTTATTTTTATGATATCATATATGGTCATATTCTTAGCTTCTTAGTAGTAATATTTCATTGCTACTTGTTATTTGGGTGTTTATAACTTTTTGTTTTTATGCGTGTTTTGTCGAATAAATTTATATTATTCTCTTTAGGTTATAGATACCTCATTTCCAGAATGGTATTAGTGTAATATATATCATATTCATTCATTCAATTCATTTATATAATCATTATGAAATGAAGATCATGTATAACGAGCCGCATCACATCGTGGAGACGGTATTCCGTACGTGCACACGAGTGATGATATCATTCCTATGATCGTGGAATTGTATTGGAGTATATGTATACTATTTCAGAATCAATATCACTTTATAATAGTCATATATAGTCATTATTTACACCATTATACCCATCCAAGTAAGGTGGTGGTGGAAAATAGATCATACCACGGCGTGGAGACGGTATTCTGTACGTACGCACGCGCGGTGATTTCATTTTCCGTATGATGGATAGATGGTGAAATAGGATTGTTTCATACTTATAATAACATATCAGTATATGAGTGATACTTATGTTATTACTTCATAATGAAACAACCTAAGAAGAAGAAGTGGAAGAAGAAGTAAAGGTGAAAGAATCGGTAACGGAAATTAACTCTTCTTTGAAGCGCCTCTTTGAGACCTCCTCTTAGGGCACTAAATTTGGTGTTTGAGGAAGACCAGAACCTCTAGGATGTTTCTCGGGAAGTGGAGAATATAATTTGGCAGGGTTTGGAAGATCTTGAAGTCTCAAAGTTGTGTGAGGAAGAGAGGGAGGAGGTGCCCTTTTATAAGGGAGGAGAGGGGCACCTTTGGAATAACTAAAAATATTATTTTATTATAAAGTAAAGTTCTGTTTTAAATAGCTCCAAATTGATTTATTTCGAGGATAAGGTGGGGATGGTTCTCAATCCTCTCATCCAATAGGATTTAGTCATGTTTAGGTTATTATTTTAACCTTATCAATTAGATTTAACTCTAAGTTAAATAATTTAACTTTTACCGTGTCTTTTTGTTTTCTTACACTATATGGTTAATAAACTTACTATATCAAGCCAAAAGAACCCCAAGTTGTTTATTATTAATATATATAATCGTAGTTAAGTCATTTGGCTGAACCTTATATTTTTAGGAATAAAATAACAATTAATAATATAATATTTGTTTTAAAAACTATTTTATGTCAATTTTGACACTATTTGGTACATGATTTTTATGAAATTCATAACAGAATGATAAGTTCGAAAAAAGGTACTCAAATCAACAATAACATGGCATATTAACCTATAAAATTAGTTTAAGTCATAAAAAGTCTCAAATTACATTTATTTGGGCATTTATAACATCAATTATGTCAATATTTCATTAATAATACAATTACTACATCATCTTTGTGTCATAATAAATGATAATTATTTAATCCCTAAAAATTCTAAATAAATTCCTATGATGTAGATAATTGTATTATCTTTCTGGATACTATTCATTTTCGAAGTTTCATGAAGTTTAACACTAGCTTAAAATTATTATACTTATAAGATTTAAGAAAGTGACATGTTGTCACATTCTTTGGTGTTAATAATAATTAAATTATTTTCATTGACGAAATTTAATTAAATGAATCTAATCCAACCCTTAGGTGATATGGGTCGTCTTTTAGTCATCCAATAGGATTTTGACATTTGTTAGGGTAATTTTAAAATATTATATTTACCCTTAATTACTCAATTTACCTTTAACTATGGTAAATAAAATTTACCGTAGTTACTATTCATAATGCCAAAACAAAAGTAGCTTATTAACATAATTTGGAACTACTGATTCCAAATATGGAATCCATTTTTCCAAATTCAACACACAAAAGATGCAGAAATTAAATTAAAATGTATCCCTTTTTCGAAAGAAAACGGGTTTTTCTTTAAAACATTGCAAAAGATTGAATTGATTTAACCTAATAATTCAAGGTAAAATCAATGCTAATGACATACATTATATTAAATGGTAAAAATATATTATATTTATACTTTAAAACCATTCAATATTATAATTTAACCACATAAGATATTATGATGAAAAAAAATTTTTAATTAAAATATAGCTTGTCTTTACTATTCATTAAAATATGAAAGTTATCAGAAAAATATCAAAACTGTATCTAATGTAAATTTTTATATCCTGATTCAAAAAAAGAATTTTATTTTGTCAAATTGAACTTATAAACATGTCAAAAACTAGATTTAAATAGGGTGCGCCATCAAAAGGTGGCAAAACTGCATTTTTTGAAAAATACTTATTTTACCCGAAAATTTTATTTTGTTCTTATACCATGTTCTATAAAATGTGTAAGATGAATAATAATGTTATAAAATTCAAAATTTAGTTAAAACTATTCATAACGGCTAGTTCATGACAATATTATAATAATATATCGTTGTGTATTAAAACCCAGTATTGCGTACAACACACGCTATCGAGGAAGGCCGTGATTGCGTGTAATGCAAGCCAAGTCAGGGTTGCGTGTTGTGAAAGAATCCTTCGTTGTTTCGTATAACAGAATCCAACCATATTTCATTTATACATTTAATATATATATATATACTCAATGTTTCTTAGAATAACTATTATCAAAATTATGGCTAACACGTTCCAAGAATAGTGTTGCATATACTGCAACCTAATACGGTGTTGCGTATGGCACAAGGTAATCTTGGTGTAGAATACATCACAAGACATTAATGAAATTAAAAGAATAATTTTCATAAACTCTCAAGGTGTTACATTTATTCTTATGTTTTATTATAATTATTATTTTCTCATTCTTAGTGGAAAATTTTATTGATTTGGTTTAGGGGTTTTGTTGGGAAATTGAAATACCCTTCTGATTTATAGGTATTTTGTTTATTATGGTTAAATAAATATAATATAGGGATTCATCATGTAGTTGGAAGATATATTGATATTTTTTAAATTCAAAGTGGGTATAAATAAATTATTTGTCTTATTTAGAGTATTTTTTTGGAAAGGAATATTATGGAATTTAGGTCTTTTACTAAGGATGGTGTTATATGAGGTTTATGAGGCTCAATATGTCTGTATGTGTGTGTGTGAATGAATTTACAGAAGATATGTGAGGTATGTGGCTCGACTTCTTTCCCATTTTGTTCAAAAAATTATTTTCTTGGTCAAAAGGTATTGAAAATTATAGTTTTGATATTTTTAAAGTATTTAAAAATATTAGTGGTTATTTAAATAAGTTTTATAAAAGTATATATATGTTTTAATGGTTGATAAATGTCTTTAATTTTGTTTATTTTAAAGGTTTTATTTTAATTTTTAAGTAGCATTTAGTGATATTGGCATGATTTATGGGATTTTACTACTTATGAATTTTGATATGTGGAAAATGGTGTGAGTTGGCATGTGTTATTTAATGAGAGGTGATATATATCCAAGGGAAACAATTTTCCTTCATCAAAATGTATTTTAGTACTGAATGATGGGATAAATATTTGAAAATGGAATATCAATTTATTATGGGTGCATGTTGTTCGGTATGGGATATAAAATCCCACTTTAATATGGGGACTAATCTGTGGAGACAATGTGTTATTATTGGATTATGCCTAGACTGGAGACTTAGGTTAGGGGGAAGTAGTTTTTTCTCATGAGTAAGGCTACTATGGTGACCCCATCCTACAGGATGGGTAGTTGGTTACTTTGGGGTTTCCTTAGGTTATTTTGAAAATTGGTTATCATGGGAAACCCCTTTTTTTTATAAATGGTTATCATGGTTAAATAATTTTTTTTAAATGGATTGTGTAAGTAAATTAATTGGATTTAAAAATAGTTTTCTTGGGTAAATTAATTATATTTAGAATCAGTTTTCATGGGTAATCATTTTGGTTTTATAGGCTAAAACCCATATTTCTTTTTAACATAAATGTGTATCATGATTTATTTTCTTTTATTGTTCTTTTTATGTAAACAAACTACAGAAGAAGTTTATAGATAAATAAATAAATATTATAAGATAGATAAATTTTAATTGTTTTATTAAAATAAATTAAAAATAAAATTTTTATAGTCATCACATCTAATTTTAAATAAAAATGGGCAAGTAATAAAAGTAAATATCATGATTAATAGATATGTATCTCATGGATCCTTGCATTTTTTAATCATCAAACCTATGATGATTATTGTAGAAAGAAATAATATTATTTGTCTTGGAATAAATATTTATTCATATGCATCACATAATAATCTTTGAATTGTTACTTCATAGTAGAATATTACCAATGATGGAAAATATTATATAAATAAATTCTAAAAATAATATTACATAGTTAATACAAAAAAAATATCCTAACTTATGATTAATAGTGTTTATTATAGATATAATAAGGATAATAAATTGAAACATATAGAAAATTATGTGAAATATATATATCATATGAGACACATGATATTAAAGATAGAATATATATATATATATAGTGTGTGTGTGTGTGTTGTTTGTCTTCGTTAGATCAACATTGTGTACATGACCATTAAGTATGATCATTTTAGAGTCATTTTTTAAATTTTAGAAACATTCATTAACTATTATAAATAATATATTTTTTGGTATAAATGATATATTATTAAACAAAATTTAATATCAAAATTTTAATAAATTATTTTAATGGTAATAAAATATATCTCACCCTGAAATTAGGATTTTATAATTTATTATGACGTTCATTTATTATATTTATATATTTTTAAAAATAATAATGTATCCATTGGTAATAATGTATATAATATTAATAAATAAATTTTATTACTCCATGAATTATAATATAATTTTATGCATATTTCTCATAATAACAATTATTTCATTAAAAATGTTTTCTGGATTATATTGTATTTTTTTCACATATACTTTTATTTTTTAATTATATTCATCAAATTTATAGTTTTATTTAGAATCTAATTGAAAACATAATAATGTACATATTTTAATAGTAATTGAACTATAACAAGTAACCATTATAAATAAATAATTTAATTTATAAATTTATTTCTTTTTAAGGTGGGGGACGAAGCCTCATTTATTATTAAAGCAAAGAAAAAGACCTCTTTAACTGGGTAGAGGTTGACCCATTACATAGCCTGAAGGCCTAGTGGGCATTTAGCCCATTACATGGCCTATAGGCCAATTTTTTTGGCCCAAGGCATAGTCTGTGAATAGTACTACTACAGTACCTATGCAGCTACAGTGCTGCACAATACCCGCCGCTGCTACAGTACCCTGCCACCGCTATAGTGACATGCCGCTGCCACTACAGTTCCCGCCAATGCTACAGTGCCACCGCATCTACAGTACGCTATAGTACTGCTATAGTACCTGCGTCCAAGGGGTTTTGAACCCCCATTTTTCATGTAGGATTAAGGGGTGCTTACCACTCATCCAAACTCCAACTACTTTAATTTGTAAATTATTTTTTATATGTTCATAATCGTAGTTATGTATTATTCCATATATATTTTTCTCTCTTAATTATTATGGATCCATTGATTAAATAAATGTTTTTGTAGAAATATAAATATAAACATATATTTCATAATTCATAATAATTTAAAAGGAATTTCATTTTATTTATTCATAATAAAAATTTACCAATCAAGTGAATATATTATCCATATAATTAGGGAAAATAAAATCAAAAAAATACATAAAATGATCAATACTACAAGTTGAAAATCCTCTAGATCATATTCTTCTATAAATATCATGTCTTACATAAATATGGTGACATGGAAGCAAAACACTAAAAATGTTATAATAATCCTTCAAATTTTATAACAGAATAAGAAGAATGATTTTAGGGAGTGGAATTAAGTGAATTTTGAAGAAGTTAAGAAGGAAAGTGTAGTTTTTAGAATCATACTATTATCACACCCTTACCTAAATTTTATTTAATCACCAAACATAACCATAATATAAACATTAAAAATACCAAATTAAAATTAGAAATAATTTATTTAATATATTTTATTATAAAATATTAATATAAAATAACAAGTAAATAATATGTTTAATCATTCAAAATATAAATTCATTATTTCCTCATAATAAGAAATTTTATGTGATTTAAATATTTTATGCTATAAATTAATTTCATATTATTAGAGACATGTTTTAATGAAATTGACTTAAAATTTGGAATTATTGTATCAAAATTATCAAAAATATGTTTTTTTCTGAAAAAACCTAAATTTTGAGGTGTATAGTAAAAAATATTTTTCATAAACAAAATGTTTTAATACCTCATTTTGATATAATAATTTTCAAGATTCACCAATAAATTTCCACCTCCTAAAGTCATTCTCCTCAGTTTTAATTTTTATTTTCACTTTTTTCTAAAATATTCTCTTTTAGATTTCCCAATCAAATTTAGAAACATTTTGATGTCTTGAAGGGAAAATTTAGGCAATAAGAGATATCTAATAAAAGTAAGGGTTCTTATTTCTTATCTTTCACATCCAATTATGATTATTTTGATATGATAATTTTTAAAATTTAATATCTTATATTGTTTCATTTATATATACATTTTATTATAATCCCATTAATCTATCAACTATGAGATATTTTCTAATACCTCTTATTATACCCTTTTCATAAACCATTTTTATACCAAAGTAAGGGTTCTTATCCCTATATCCTTCATTTAATATTATAATTATCTTATTATGATATCTTTTAAAATTCAATATATTCTATTTTAATTTTTAATTTTTAATTTCTTTCATCCCTTTGATCTACTATACATGATATATTATCAAATCCAACTCATTATACCCTTTCCATGGCTTGTTATTATGCCAAATTAGGGGTCTATGTCTCTCTCTCTCTCTCATTTTCATTGATTTTATAATATCCCTTTTAATTCAATTATCAATTCAATTTTTGTATTTTATTAATTGAGATACTATTTATTTGATTTATTTTGATAATGTTTTACCTACTCACTTTCCATAAAATCTTTTCATAAAATGTATTTTTGTTCATCACAAACTATGTGTCTCCCTATGGAGGGATATTGAGTACATGTGGTATGAAATGGTGATTTTGGGTTAGTGAGGATTCAATAAACCTCTATAGCTTGTGACATTGTATGATCATGTGTCGTTTTCATTCTCCATCAAGGTTCTTCATTGATCTTATTCATGGATATCCATTTCTTAATGATATATTTGATTATTACAATGATTATTCTTTTATATGATCTCTTTATAATAAGATTTAATACCATATATTATGAATTATGAATACCCTATAAATAATTATTTTAAAAGAAGGGTATTCACCTTGATATACATATCATTTGATTAAATAATGAAAAAATTGATATGACCATATATCCCTTTATTTTATATTTCTACCTCATGAATAGAATAATTGATTATTAAGACGTGTATTATATGTTTTTTATTATTGAACATTTAGATATGTATTTTTGAACCATTTTTCTCATCTGATATAATGTAATAGAGTATCTATGTGATAGACAGGTCTTAGAATTAGATATCCCCTAGTATACTTGTAAGAATCTTGAGATAACTAATATAGGGTAACCGAAATTTTCTTACCTTTTATGTATGATGTCATAGAACAAGGCCTCAGAGGTATGTTTATGATGTTTGTAATTATTCACCTACATCATTTTGACATCCATTAATTATGTTATCGATTATTATTTATTTTTTATATTACTCTCATGTATTTATGTATATGGACTTATGATTATTATTTATTCATTTTATATTATATATTCTATGGTAATGATAAATTCATTAACACAAGATCCATTATTGAGTTTATAAGCTTATCCATTTCTTGTATATCCCCATTTCTCAAGGATATAGAGTATTTTATAGATGATATATAGACTATTGATTCATGAATATATATAAATTATATTTTAAGTAATTATTGATGTGTTATTTCTCTTATATTATGTTTAAGATCTAAAAGGAAATAAATGTAATGATTTTGAGAATCATTTATATGTAAAAAAATTATTTTAAGTAATGAGCATTATAATGTTTTAGGACCAAATTTGAGAGTATGTTTCTGGAGTGTCTTAGTAAACACCTTTGATTTAGTAATATTTTACATGGGTAAAAAATATTATGAGTCCCAATTGGTATGTATTATTTCTCAAATTAATAGTGTGTGTGTGTGTGTGTTTGTGTGTGTGTGTTTTCAATCCAAGTTTATGTTTTATGGTCTAGGTTTGTTGGAATATATTAAATAATTTTGTATGAGTTCATTCATTTTAAATTACACACACAATATTGCATGTTTTTCATGTCATGGTAACCATGGAGAGACATTAAGTAAACCCAATGAGGATTTATGAAATCCCCCCACCCCACCCCAATGTTTACTAAGGTATACATGAATATGTTGTTATTGGTTTAGAGTTGTAGTTAATTTAGTTTTCAAAATGATATATTGGATAAGGATCTAGTAATTGTTAGTGGTGACTAGTGGATATGGGGTCACATGTTTTATTTTTATTATTTATATGATATTTTTTTCTAACTATTGATTGTATGGGGTTTTTGTATTCATTTATTATGCATTCACATTCATTGGGAAATTATGACAATTACTAAGTTTTAATCATTGTTGTTTTTTCGTATGGTAATTGAGATTGAGATATATTTTAATCATGTTTGATAAACACATGGTAATATTTATAGGCCATTGGAATTTTAGGGACACGTCAAGGGATAAGTAAAATCTCAACTCAGTATCGGGGTCAGGTTTTAGTAGTTAGGTCAATTTGGGGCATTATAATAATATTTCCTAATTGTTGCCCAAAAATAATCTTTTTTTCTATCTCTATGTGATATTTAATGTTGTTGATTCATATTATTAATGTCTTTATTTTATGAATTCTCTCAAATTAGTGCACAACATATTTTCCTCAAATTTTCACTACTATAAAAATCACATATAGCCACGATGAGCCTACCCATGGAGGCTACTATCATTTCAATAGCCTCCACAGTTATAACCATGTTCACTAAATATAGGGAAGTGTATGTACACTCCTAGATCATGTACATGTGATGTTATTGTCAATTTAGATGAGGGTTATATGATGTGATCATCAACTAGGGTGAATGAAATATGATGTTTTCATCCATCTGGATAGCCTATACTCGGAGATTGAGAATGTATGAGTTATCTTTATGAGGTTAACAAACCGTATCTCCCATGGTCAATTGATGAATTTTTAGAATGTATGGGGAAACATACACTTTTTAGGAAGGAAATCCCTCTTTTTAATAGTGTTTAGAGGGAACCCTAATATGACCCAAAGGCCTAGTGCCTAGAAGGCCCATTACAATCTAGTTTATAAAAGACCTTATGGTTTTAAAGTCAAAGGAGATGACCTAAAGAACAAGTTAAGTTGCCAAAATTTACATCATAATAAATCCTTCTCATTTCGATTATCCCCTAACCAGTAGTCATTTTTTTCACCACCACACCATGAAGTCAGGGAATAACATCCCTCTTTAACCCATGTCTAGGTATAGGTCCAAATGATAGGTTCTAGTGCACTCATTTCTCTTTCAAGTTACCCACCCAGAAATGTTTCCATGCCTTTATTCCATGTTGTATGCCTAGATGCATCACTTCACCTATTAGGTTACCACCATTCACATTATGTTCCACCCCCTCTGCTAAGAACTATAATGTTGTACCTCCCTTTGTAAGCTCATGGAAGATCAGTGATGTGAGGTGAACATTTCAACAGTTTTTGTCAGTTATTCATTGAAACTACTCCTAATTTTAATTCAAATACTAAGTACATCATTCATTATTTGAGTCTATGAATTTTGTATCTAAATTTTAAATGAATTTAAATATTTTTATTCAATTATATATTCATTGTTTATGGTGATTTGAAAAAGTCATACCATTAAAATTGAGATTGATTTTTAAGTTGCTAATTTTCAATTATAAAAAATAAATTTGGAATTACAATTTTAAATGGATTTAATTTTGAGATTAAACTAATTTATTAATTATATAATTATATGAAATTCACAAAATTATTTGGAAATTGAAATTGAAAACATAAATTCTGATTTTATTTTGACAATTCATAATTTTTTAAAGTAAAAAATGATTGGAAATTGATTTCCTACAAAAGTGGAATTTGAATTGATTTAATTAATTTAATTTCAAATTATTTTGTTCGAAGGGATGATATTTTGAAATTTATATTTTTTAAATTTTTTTGAAATTAATTAATTGGAATAATTATACCCTAAAATGAATTTATTTTTCTTAAATTCATGTTGAAAAATGCAATGGTTATAAGTAATCATGCCTTACACAATCACCACACTAACCGTGCATGCTGAATTTTTCACTAAAAGTGCTCTTCACAGTTAGTATGGTCAGTATGTATATCATAGATCTCATTCACAGTCACCTAAGGGACCATATAAACTTATTGTGAGGCATTATCCACTATACCTCATTACATGGTTATTATATTAACTGTGAGAATGACCCCCCCCCATTCCATGATGAATTTAATACCTTAATCCTTCAATGATTTTCATTTATCATCCTTATAAAATATTATTATTTACCTATTTATGATTATCCACAACATCATCACCAACATTTATCCTCTCTTGAGTGAATGAAGAGGATAGATAATTAACAGATGATTTCTAATGATGATAAATGAATTATTCTAATGAAATTACTATAATTTCACCATTAATTTCATGTTTTAATATTTTATTCCTATCCCTCCCTTTAATTATCAATTTCAACTCTCATAATCTCATGTTTACTCTACTGGAAAGGCATGCCAATATATAAAATATCCAACTTCGAAACCATCTAATATTTCCATGCCACCTCTATAATATAAAATATCTCACACTCTATATTATTTATATTACAAAATTATTTTATAAAATATGAATTAATTAAATAAATAAATATTAATTAAATTCCACTACCACCTGACACTCATGGGTAAATCCCATCACCTCATAGAATTACCATGCCACCAAATGAGGGAAAATATCATATCCTGGATCTAATGTGGCATTCGAAATTCAAATCAATGACTAGAAAAACTACCATTTAAACCTTCTTGAAAAAAAATACATAAAATTATACAAAAACCCAAAATTAAATTTTCTAGATCTCTATATAAGATTAAATCCTCAAATTATATAATAAAAACAACCATAAATTAACCAAAAATCAATGAAATCTAATGAATAATTCACTAGGAAACATACCAATGCCAAAATAGTCACTAATGGAGGGTGTTTGACAAGTTCAAGACTCTTCAAGGAACCAAATAAGAAATCTCTATGAACTGATCCCAATTCGACAGAATATCCCCTCAAGTACCAAGTCTTATCATCGAAAATTATATAATAAATGTGGGTGAAAAGAAAATAAATATGAATAAGAATATCCAACCGCACATTGGTGCATTAAAACCCCTAGTATGCCTTGAATCACATGTGTTATATGTAAGGAAGAAGAATAATTATAGTGGTAGGGTTATATATTAATAGATGTCATTAAATAAGAAGCATCATTGGGGTTATGTTAAAACAATTTGAAAAAGAAGAAAGATCATCTAATTTAAACAACAGCTCATTAATCACCATTGAAATTTTAGTAGCCCTCATTAGGATCCTAGGTTAGATATAGCAGATCTATTATATTTTCTAACCCATCAAACTTTTAATGTCTTCTATTAAAGCATACTAAATCCCTCTACTTTAATATAGACCAAAATTTCAACTATTGATATTTTATACCAATCATATCATATAAAAAATTCTTTTTCATCTATTTGAAAACATCGATAACATATTCCTCTAGATACATATATAAAATTTATAATTATATTAAACTTAAATACCATGACCCCAGTATCCCAAATCTAGTGTTACTTTACTACTACCTCATAAGATACAAGATATCACATCCTAAATAATCGAATAGTTTAGTAGTCTTAGTAGACTTGATACATATGTGTTTCTTTCATCACATTTGGAAACATAAATTACAATAAAGTTAAATTAAATAATCTACATCATTAAAATCATTCAAATAATCATTCTTTATATCCTGTGGAAAATAAAAAAAATAAGGGTGATCTGAGATGCTCAGTAATGGGTATATACAATAAAATATATTCGGAACCAATAAGGAATAAAAAATATTCCAAGGAAAATAAATTAAAACACATAACATTTAATCAATAACTTGATCACGAAGAATAATATGGGAGGAATAAATGATGATCAAATAATTCCATATAAATAATCACAGGACTTTGAAGATAATCCTTTAATAATATCAATTAAGTAATCTCAAGGATAATAACAACTAAATTATCAATGAATTAAATGATTAATATTATATTTCATTATCTCATTCATCATGATATCTATAATATCAAGACCATTCGCAAATACAGTCTAAAACAATGGGTAATGAAACATTTAATTACATCTTGCTAATTTGTCTCATGAGTCCTATTGATGCATCAAGGGGATATATATTTATGGTCCCCACATGTCACTACATGTCCAAATAATTATTCATATATGAAATTATTTATTTAATTTATGAACAATATTATTTATCTATAAATTTATTTATTTAATAAGAAATATGGAATATCAATATTTCCCTTATCAATCAAGTAAATTTCATAGTAAAACACCATATGTAGACATGATATATAGTTTAATAAATAATCAATACCATGATAAAGAAAATGGATGTTTAAGGGAGATTTAATATCCCATATAATAAAGTGAACGTTTCAATGGAAAGTTAATGACTGTAAAAATTAATCAATAAATTGAATGTAAATACATTCTCTAGTCAGATGAATCATAAAACACCTAGAGAAAGAATAAGTATGGTATATATATCCCAAGTGTAGTATAAGTAAAATAATATATTGTTGTTGTTTATGAATATAAATATCATAAAAATTATATTTAAATTTATTTTGAGGAAAATAAACTTTTCACTTTGAAAATTAATTTTAAAAAATAAAGATTTCTAGAATATTAAGAAAACATTTTCTTTGAAAAGAACCTTTTAAACATATAAAGAATTCTCAAAATCAATGACTTCTCCTGGTGTTAGTAATATTCAATTCATGTCTAGTATGTTTAAATAAATATTCCTTTCACATTTTAAGTAAAAAGTTAAAAAGTACATTATTTGGAAAATGAATAAAAGATACCTTTTAATCCATTTTATAAAAATAAAACATGTGTAAAAATTTCCTTAATAAATCATTTGAGTAATAAAAATTAATTTTTGAAAACAATTTTTAAAAATATGGTTGTGTAAGAAAAATCATTTTTGGTTAAAAAGAGAAATAAATTTTCCCTTTCTTAAAAACATTTAATAAATGATTTAAAGTACCAAAAAGAAGAAAATGGTGTTTTTACTTGAAACTTTTGAGAATAAATAGTGGATAGAAAAATAAAATTTTTTATTATATAATGATTTAGAAATTCCCTTCAATGTAAATTCAAGCACAAATAAACTCGATTAATTTGAGATTGAAGTAAAAAACCTTACATCTTGGGTAAATTTTGAGTCATAACACCCATGAATGAAATAAATTCCAATGAAACATTAAATACCATGAATATAAATATATTAATGATAAAACCAATAAAGTTGGTAGTAATACGCCTCATAAAAATAAATAGGTGTAGAATACCAAATATGTCTTAGTAGAGAAGAAATTAAGAGGAAATCGCTTAAACATTTCATACCATTAAATTAAGGATTAATCAATTAATTGATTATGTGAATCCAATTTAAATACACATAAAAAAGTGGAAATAAAACATAAAATAATAAAAAATACATTACACACATGATCTTATAATGTAAAAGAAAATGAAGAAGTAATTTAACCCAATGAAAAGAAATTGAGTTATGACACAGTTACCACTTGGTAACATTCAAGTCAAATACCATTGGATGAAATAATTCAAATTGATAATTAAAATACCATTAATTATGAATTATTAATGATATAATATTTAAAAATTGATATATATACACCATATAAAATAAATTAAGTTCATAAAAATAAAATATACCTCCATGCAAGAAAATTGAGATGGAATGTCATTCCTCACATTTAACATTAGTTGAACCTGATTTAGCCACTTTTATAATGGTTTTAAACAGGTTATTAATTTAAACCAAAACCATATTCAAATTTATAATATCATATATGATATTCTTATTTAATCTTATCATCCATTCATTAATAATATTTTTTTATTTCTGTTATTTTGTGTATTAACTACTTTGTTTTCTCTTGCATTCCTTGTCATGGAAGTTGTGATTTTTGTTAATAAAATATATATATATAATCTTCATAATTATATTAAGGTTATAAATATCATATATATTCATATAATTAATTTTTATAACCATTTTTACTATTTTACATAGAAAATGAACCACATAACTTTATGGAGATGGTTGGCCATACGTACGCATGAGCTATGATATCATTCTCTTAATGGGTGAAAAGTTAATGAATTAGAAGATATATTTATTTTATAGAATTGATATCATTACATATTTATCATATTTATTAATTATTTCCATAATTATTATTATCCATCTGATTTGGTGATGGAAAACAAATTACATAGGTTCGTGAGGAAGTAGTCCATCATACACATGATTGATGGATTTGTTTCCCATTTGATGGAGAATTATATGGATAAATATTATATAATCAAAATAGTAAAATATTATTATATTTGAGATGATATTTTTATTATATTGGGATTTTTAAGACATAATTAAAGTTTGAAAAAAGAATATGTAAAAAATGAACTTAGTCAAGATGATTAGCTTCTCCTAGAATAACCTCCTTTAGATCTCTTATTAAGGACACTAGGGTTGGTATTTTTGGAATACCAAAAGATATATAATGAGTAAAATGATATTTGGGAGGTATTTTGGTAGGGTTTAGTTGGGATAAATGGATTTATAGTTGTTAGGAAGTTAGGGGAGGGGGTTCCCTTTTATAATTGAGGAGGAGTGGAAGTTTTGTAAATACCCAAAACGATTCAATAATAGGAAGTCACTCTCAAACCAAGTGCCTCCAAAATTGAAAAACAATGGAGTGAATTAAATTTATGTTTGATTATAACCTTAAAAAAGAAACATTTTTGTTAATATTTTATTACCTTGTCCTCTAAGTTTAGTTTCTTTTACTATTTTTGTTTTCACCGTGGTAATTAGTTTTTTAACATAGGTAATTTATTCTATAAAAATAAATTAAAATGATCCTTATTATATAATTTTAAAACAATTATTATTAATTTGAAATAAAATTTATCAAATAAATATTCCATTTTTGTTGAAAATTAGTTTTAACACAAGCGCTTGTAACACGCAAAACCTTGTTTTAACCTTAATCGTGGTAAATAAATTGTACCATATTTACCAATAAATATGACCAAAAATTAATTTTAAATGATTATATAATATTAATAATTATTATTAAAAATATTTAATCCCTTTTATTAAATTAAATTAACATAATTGGTATAGTATAATTTAAAAATAAACCTGCAAAATGTGTCAAATAATGGTTTATCAAGAAATAGATTTTTCAAGAATAAGATTATATTTAATAACCTATATAACAACTAATTTTCATTATATGGGCTCAAATTAATAATTTTAGATATATAATATATAAATTTCATTTAAATAATTCCTCATTATCAGTTATTTTAATTAATTAATATGGAGAAACATTATCCACTTAAAATAGTTTTTAGAAAAAAAATAAATTTTAAGGCTAAAAATAAACTTATACCACAATAGGGTATAAATATGGTTCAAATGAAATTAATTATATATAGTTTTTAATTCAATTTATCCTATTCATACCCATCAATTCAATGACTAGGTTATAGTGGTCATATTTAAATAATATATTGTGTAGGTCATTTAAGCTCGATGTTGGGTGCTATATAGGACATAAAACATAATGTTATTCATTTAAAATATCAGGGTGTTATATTCTCCCAAATTTAATAAATTCCATCCCCTTAATTTTAACTTGTTTATAGAAATCAAGGTTTTGATATTTGAAAATTCTTTTATAAAAAATACACATCTTAAAAATGGTTAACAATACTTCATCTTAAAAGTGGTAAATGGAAATATGAAGGTTATATAGAATAATACATAAATATGTTTTCAAGTATGAGAATATTGGTGGGAATTGAATATATAGACATGGAATAAAATCATAAATAATTATGGAGACTAATAGAGATCATGTTTTATAAAAAATTGAATGATCAAGAGAAGTTAATGACCAAGAACCATATTTTTTATGAGTTAAAGGAACATTGATTAATTGGATATAAATTTTATAAAATAACATTTTTGTTTCAATATCCTTTTCCTAGAGTTAATGTATTATCATACTCTTGTGATAGATAACAACAAAAAATATACTTAATTGATATATTTTTATTTCATAAGCATTGTTTCATAATTTTGTTTTTATTTGATCAATTTATACTATATTTATTACCCCATGAAATGAATATCTAGGATGAAAAAAAATTATTCTTGAAAGACTAAAATTAAATTTTAACATATCATATAATCAATAAAATATAACAAGTTCTTTCTATTATCTTTATTAAAACTAAAATGTCAGTATAGTGTTATATAATACCCAAAATTAATATGAATATATTAAATTCTAAAATTAAACAATAAAATGAAATGTTTAACATAGATCATTCCGTAAATAAATAACCCTTTATACCAAATAACCTCATTAGCCTAAACATGAAATAAGGTTATAACCTCAAAGGTTATCTCTTATTCTTCAACTTATATCTCTAAAAACATAATATCATTCTTTTTAAGTAATCTTATACATTAAACCAGAATCTTATATATATCAACCTAATAAAATGTATCCCAAAATATAATTAATCACATGAAAATTATATGACTTAAAACCTCAAAATTGGTTTCTAAGACTTTGAACTTATAATCAATATTAAACTAATAAACTGATCAATCTTTAGTTAACCTTATATTAAGACCAATATGTTACCAAAATTTAACACAATCCTTAAATGCGTCGTGATTTTTATGACCAAATTACCTTTGAGAAAAATATTTTGGCAACATAATTCTTGAATCCAAATACATAAATACTTTAACCTTTTTACTTCAATATAGTTCCTTCCTCTGTATAGTATTTAACCTATAAAAGAGGTCATTGAAAAAATATAATGCATAGGTTCCCCACATTCAATACCAATTAGAATAAATGGATCTATATGATGAAATTTATTTCTATCCATTGAAATCCTCACTTTTACTTAACAATTACTTTCTCTATGACTTTATTTTCTACACATAAAATATTTTCCTATTCCTTTAACACATTCTCCTAGATATATATTTCCACATTTATGACATAAATAAAATCAGGCCTTCTTTCCTCCGTAGTCACCACCACTCAAGATCTTAGAAAAATTCATAATTCTATTACAAAGTGAGTCCAAGAGTTAGTTAAGGTGTAGATTTTTGTTCATATATCCAGATAATTGAATAAGAATAATCACAATATCTTTTACTCCAATCATTATCCCATTTGTTTTCTCATAGTCAACACATTTTTTATCATATTCAATGTTAACATGATCCCTTTGGGTTCTAGCCATTGACTAAAACCAAAAAACATAGTGTGAGCAACAATAATCATAGTGGAAAAACATATAATCATTTATAGGATGTCTAAATCATAACACATATTTTAATATAAGTCACCTTAGGTTTAACTTGGGTCATTCATTATCATCATGTATTGAAATACTTCATGATGGTTCATAATGGAAATGTTAATTAACCCAATAATATCATTTAGGAGTGTTAAACTAGGTGTGTAGTCAGGCCTGCTATCTCTCACTAGGTGATGATCAAATCAAATCCAAATGCACCATTTTTTGGAGTTATTACCCTAGGTATAGTTGTTCTAGATCCACATTAAATTGTATTATTCTAATTGGGATGTATTACTAGAAAAACCATATAATCTCTACCATATCAAAACTTTAGTATATTATCATATACTTAGACTTATCGTCAAATTATTTCATAGGTCTATATCCCCTAATCTATGTTTTTATAAATCTAGTTCTCAAGGTTTCTACTATACTTCCTCTAATACCAAATATAAATACCCTAACCCCAATAGCCCAAAAATGGTGGTTACTTTAATAATTTTTCATATTATACAATTGATCAAATCCAAAAGGATTAAATAGTTGAATATTATTGGTAAAATAAATAAATACTTGAGATTTAAATTACATTTGTAAACATAAATTAAAAAAAAGTAAAATTAAATAATGTTCATCCTTGAACTCATTCAAAGATTCATTCTTCATATCCTATGGAAAGAAAATAAAATAAGGGTGAACTTAGATGCTTGTTAAGGGTTTCTTATAGTGGAATATACCATAAAAAAATAAGGCGTAAACAATATGGAAAGGTAAATAATTAAAAACACTTTCCTTTTAGTCAATAAAATGAGCATGAAGAATAATATGGAATAAATAAATGTTGATCAAATAACTCCCTATAAATAATCACATGAAATTAAATTTATTCCATGGATAATATCAATGCAGTAATATCATAGATAATAATAACTGAATTCTCAATGAACTGATTACTTAATACTGGACATCGTGATCTCAGATGTCATGATATTTATACCATTAAGAAATTTCACTAAGACAATTTAAAAATATGGGTAATGGCCTATTTAATTCCAACTTACAAATTTATCTCATTATACCTATTGATGAATTGAGAAGCTATATATTTCTATCACCCACCTATCAGTGAATGTCCAAAACAATACTCCTATATTGAATTACCTATTTAATTTATAAACAATTTTCATTATTAATAAATGTACGTATTGAATAAGGAATAAAGAATATCAATATTTCCCCAGTCAATAAAATAACTTTCATAGTTAAACATTGTATGTAGGAATAATATTTAATTTAATTAGTAAACATTTCCCTGATAAATAATATATGTATTTATGGGAAATTTAATATCCAATTATCAAAGGGAAGTTAATGTTTTAAGAGAAAGTTAATTACTACAAAAATTAACCAATAAAGTGAATATCAATACTTTCCCTAGTCAAACTATTTATAAAAAAACCATAGAATGAATAAGTATGGAATATTTAACAAATATACCTAATTTATTATAAGGAAAATAAATTTCTGTTTTCATTTATGAATAAAAATTCCATAAAAATATCAGTAGAAAAAATTTGAGTAAAATACTCTTTTCACTTTGAAAATAATTTTTAAAAACTAAAATTTTCTATAATATGATGAAAAACATTTTCGTTAAAAATAAAATTGTAAAATTTTAAATGAATATTCATGGAAATTAGTGGTCATTATGGTGGGAATATTTCATTCATGTTGATTATGTAAAAATAATGATTTCATTCACATTTTTTGTAAAAATTAAAACATTCGTATTTAGTGCTGCTTTGATGGTGGAGCAGTTATGAATGTAAGGGATATAAAAAATTCATTTGTTAAGAGTTGTAGGGTTTTATTCCTAGGATACTTATCTTAGGTGAATTATCCTTCCCCTGGTATCCACTCATCTTGTCGGGTCACTTGGTTCCTAACCGGGTGGGTGTGAAGTGTGGCCCACCTATAGTAACAGATTGCTATGTTGAACCATTGCTGATCAGATCGTAATACTCATGGATTCTCTATCATCCCTAATGGCATCAAATCTTTCTATTTGGGGCCTCTCTCGAGTGATAACATCATGGGGAGGGGGTTTTATTGATGTGGAGGGTTCAAAAATACCACACATGGGGAATTCCCTTTTAAAAAAATAAATAAATAAATAAAAATTTCATATTCCAAAAATGATAAGAATATTACTTTTAAATAATTTCATAAAAAGTATAACATGGTTAAAAATTTATTTAATAAATTATTTTAGTAATAAAAATTACTTTTTCAAAACAATTTTAAAAAATATTGATATGTAAGAAAAATCATTTTTGATCAAAAAGATGCGTAAAGTTGTATTTTTAAAAAAATATTTTCTCAATAAATTTAAGAACCAAAGAGAGTAAAATTATACTACTATTTTAAAATATTATACATAACTAGAGGAGAACAAAATTAAATGGGTTTATTATACAATGATCAAGTAATTTCCTTTAATGGAAATTCAAGAATAAACAATCATGACTGAAATGATATTGATGAAAAAACCCTTTCTATTATGGTTACTTTTAAATAATAACCCCAATAAAATAAATAACATCAAATAAAACATTAAATACCATTAATATCAATATATTCATGATAAAATATATAAAAGGGTTAATAGATACACTTCATAAAAATAAATTGGTGCATAATACCAAATATGAATCAATAAAGTGTAAATTGAGAGGAAATCTCTTACAAATATCATACCATTGAATTGAGGATTGATAAATGAATTTATTATGTGTATGCATTATAAATCTGTATAAAAAATTTGAAATACAACATAAAATAACCAAATTATATTTCACACATAATTGTATAATATTTATGACTGTTGTCATGCAGGCTCTCAAAATACTTGTGATTTAACTAAGTGTAGCATAGTAGCTAACCTATGTCATTCTCTTGAGGAGTAAGTGAATTAAACAACCCTCAATAATTTTGAAGAAAACAAAAAAATAAGTAAAAAAATGATAAAATCTTGGGGGTTTTTTAGTATGACTTTTGGACAATAAACAAAACTAACAAAGGAGAAGGAACAATCAAGAACAAAATTTCTTTAAAAAACTTATATGAGAAGACACAGTCAATATAATCCACCCCCTTAACTATTCATTTATCATTTTCCCATATGATTATAATTTATTAAATTTTGATCCCATAATCTTGTCAACCCTCAAAACCTGTGTAAATTAACACAACCACAAATATTGGAAAATGAAAACTAGGTCAAATTTGGGACATCCAGTTATAGCACCCTACTTTGATTGTGATCTAAAATCCAACTTAAGGTTAGTGAAAAATTAGGTTAGAATCTCCTCCATGGATTTTATAATTAATTGAGTTTGGGGGTGAGACTTGAACCCTACAATTCTATCCTAAGTTGATTGGATCTTGAGATTGAAGTTTAACTCACACAATTTACACAAGTTCGTCCTTGCTATTAAGTGAAAATCGATAGAGCTAATTAAAAAATAAAACTCAATTAATTGATCACAATTTATGAGTTTCATTATGTTTATGGATTTAAAATAAATAAATTAAGGTAGTAGGGATTAGATCAACTACGAATGAAATCACTCTTCCATGGGTATAGTTGTCATCGTGGAGATGTTTTCCCTAAGCAATGAATTGAAAGGGAAACACCCAATCTCATCTCCACTCTTAGATTCAAAAACCAAGAAGAAAAACATGAAAATGAAAAGATAATAACACATAAGATTTATTTGATAAAAAATAAAGTTACAAGCATGAAAACAATGAAACACGGAGTGAAGGTGGGGGAAGAGAGCCATCTTGGAAGATATATTTCACAAAGAATTACTTATTATAAGATGTTTTAGATGTTTATAGGATACACACTATTTGAAAAACCTTCCCAAAGCCTAATCTAACCCTCCAAAATAGTGAAAATCTCATTTAAATAGAGTTTATGAGGGATAGGGTTCTAAATTCCAAAAAGGTTACATGCATATTTTGGTCTCCAAAAATTAATTCATATTGAAACACATTTTAGACCACCATACCATGAAAACCTTGTGTCACTCTAGTTTAATTAAAATCTATAAATTGAGTTCTTTAACAGCTATCAAAATTTCATCCCCATCAAAGTAGTAATGAAAAAATTATGGCCACTTTAGTGAGGTGGGGTCTAGCCTTTCAAATTCTATATAGTCCTTCATTAATGGACATTTTTTGACCAAAAAATGTGAGGTCCAGTTATCATAGTCATAATAAAAAAACTATAAATAATATTTTTTTAATATCACTGTAAATATTCAATCCGTAATTCAGCACATAGAAAATTTTATGCCCGAAATACAAAGGTGATATTAAAATGGAAAAAATAGAATTTCGTTACAATTTCAAAATTCTAGTCCAAAACACATTTTTATATTAAATCATCCAAATAATATTATTGTGGGGAAATTATATCAATTAATATAAAAAAATATTCAAAAATAACATATATTATCAACTCCCCCATACTTACCCATTTTTCACTCTCAAGCAAAACCTCATGTCATGTAATCTTGAAAATAAGTCATGCTGAAATTTCTCAATCCATAATGGCAGTATGAGCATAGAAAGATTCAACAAAAATATGTCAATCTCAAAAATTCCAAAATTAACTGTCTCAAAAAATTGTATAAAAACAAAATCAAATGAACTAAATGACACTAATATGGTGAAACATTATATGAGTTAATCAGGCCACAGATTCCCCATGTGTGAGTGTGCCAATCATTTATAGCTTATCTCTCTACACTTTATCTAGTATATTTAGGTCAAGAAAATTGTTTATTCTTACCTGATTCTATTCCACCAAACCTATTCAACATGTTTTGTACTCAAAGTCCAAAACCCCTTCATTTAAGCATTCCCAAAGTCAAACCATGATCTCCTGACCTAAATATCCCCACATGTTGTACATTTATTCACTCCCCTATTTATTTATTTTTTTACCTAAATATCCCCACATGTCGTATATTTCTTCACTCCACTCTTTATTGATATTTTTTATTTTTATTTTTTTGATTTTTTTATTCTTTTTTAGGGCATAAAACAGTCAGATATTATGTACACACACATAGGTCAGTCTGGTATAGTATTGGAAATGATCGGAAGACAAACAAACAAATGTAAAGACCATGTTATAAGATAAACATGATTACTTACCTTAACTATAACTTTAATTGGGTAAGAGAAACTCACAATTCATGATTGTGTGTGATGTTAATGGAGAAATTAAATGACACAATTTTCCCACAAATTTCCCACAATGAATTATATCAAAAATATAAAAGGCTTCTTAAAGACACAATCAAACATATCATTGACCAACATCTATTTTCATAAAAATAAATAAACAAAGATGAAATCAATCCCATAATCAACATTATTCTAGTGAGGGTTAAAAAATAAAACACGCAATCTCAATCGGTTCCACGGATGTAATGGGAATGTTAAATGATTTTTTTGTTTTGTTTTATTTTTTTTCAAAATAATAAAAATAATTAACACTCAAAAAAAGAAAAAATTTGAGGAATATACCGAAAATTCCATCCCCTTCCCCACACTTTAAATGTCACATTTTCCATAATGTGACTCTATGAATTTATAAAATTCACATGAAATGCAGGATTAAAATTATGAAAAGTAATATAAAAGTGAGAGGGTAAGGGACAACCTAATTTTTTCAAGTGATGACGAGCTCATGTAGGGTGATGATATCAACTGCAAGTGTTGGGAATCCTTCACGGTATTTCTTTAATCATTTCCCATTGACTATAATTCTCCATATTGTTTCATGTTGAGTGATCTCCACTGAACTATAAGGTAACACATTAGATACAACATAAGGGCCCAACCATCTAGAACACAACTTACTAGGCATCAAATTCAATCGCGACCTATAGATAATCACTTTATCTCCTACAATAAACTCCCTTTCATGGATCATTTTATCATGATCTACTTTTGATCTTTCTTTATATATCCTTGAGTACTTATATGATGATAATCAGATCTCCTCAAGCGCTTGAATTTTCATATTTTTTTGATCTCTATCTTGGGATAAATCGATGTTATATTTTTTATTCCTGAATCACGACCTCCATAGGGAGATGACAGGCTTTCCCAAAAACAATCTGAAATAGGGACACTCCAATTGAATTCTTGTATGCCATCCTATAATCCCATAGCACATCATCCAAGCACCGGCTTCAATCCTTATTATTCAACTACACAGTTTTCTCCAAAATTGGTTTCAACACACAATTTGATCACCACCCACTTTCTAACATAATAAAAAACAAAAAAAATATAAAAAAAATGAACTAGGGAAAGGACCAATAAAATCTATGTCCCATAAATCAAAAATATCACCGAATAATATGGGTTGTTGAGGCATCTCATGTCTCCTAGGAATATTTCCATTGTGTTGGTATTGTGATCAATACTTACAAAACACATGAGACTCTTGGAATAATATAGGACAACATAATCTGGAGTCTAAGACATTCCTAGTTGTTCGTTAGGGTATAAAGTATCCTCCATGTTAAATTGGATAGAATAAATGTAGAATAGACTCAAACTCATGATCAGGAACACACCTCCTAATAACTTGATCACTATAGATACACCAGAGGTATGTATCTTCCCACGCATAAAACTGAGACCCACTTTTAATTTTTTTTACTTGATGTTTTTTTAAATGTGAAGGTATATTAGAGGAAACAAGATAGTTCACCAAATCTTCATACTAAGGATACTTACCTAAGAGTGCATAAAGATACTCATCATGAAATGTGTCCCGGAGTGGAACCTGGTCCAAGGTGTTAGCCTCTAGTGTGTGAGTAATCCTACTCATGTAATATTCCACCAAGTTCTATGAACCCTTCTTGTCCATTATCTCTATATAGAACTATTGAATAAGGACCATCCATTAGATAAGTCTAGGATTTGCATCTGGCTTATTCAAGTGGTACCTCATAACTACATGGTCAGAAAAAACAACTACTTTAGAGCCCAATAAATATGAATAGAATTTATCCAAAACAAATATGATAGAAAAAAACTCCTTTTATGTGGTTGTATGGTTTGATTAAGCTGAATCCAATGTCCTCAAACCATAGGAAATCACATGTGAATGTCCCTCTATATTTGTGATAAGATAACTCCAACTACAATGTTTGAAGCGTCACACATAAGCTCAAAGGGAATGTCCCACTGTGGGGGTTGTATGATCAATGGAGTGGTAAGACACTTATTTAGCTCAACAAAGGAACCCCAACAAGAATCATCAAACACAAAATTAGAATCCTTTTAAAATAATCATGATAAATGAAGATAAATCTTACTAAAATATTTTATGAAGAACCAATAAAAGACTACATTCTCTAGGAATGATCTAACATCACACACACATGATGGATAGGGTAAGGATTATATAACTTCTACCTTGGATCTATTAACCTCTATCCAATGTTTTGACACTACATTACCAAAGACAATGCCATGATCTATCATAATATGAAACTTTTCATAGTTCAAGACCAGATTATTCTCAATACAATGATTCAACATGCATACTTGGGGCATCACTGATCCCAAATTCCATCCTCTGGTAGGAAAATGTACCGAATGTATAGGTTAATGCAGTATTCTCCTGATTTTACAGAGCAATATGGACCTAAAAATAGCCAGAAAACCCATCCAAAAAATAATAGTGTGTCCTCCCATTAAGTCTCTCAAGCATTTGATCAATAAATTGGAGGGTAAATGGTCATTGTGAGTGGTCTGATTTAGTTTCCTATAATCAATACACACACAAAAAAATTCACCCTCATTGGA
Organism: Viscum album; assembly: GCA_963277665.1. NCBI lineage: Eukaryota > Viridiplantae > Streptophyta > Magnoliopsida > Santalales > Viscaceae > Viscum > Viscum album. The sequence goes on from OY728153.1 coordinate 1,967,031,122, forward strand.
AATAACTCCTCCCTCACATTTATAAAAATAGTAACACCACTTTTCTTAGGCACAACCTAGATAGGGCTCACTCACTAGGAATCTAAAATGGGATAAATGATGCATGCCTCAAGATGTTTTTCAACTTATTTTTTCACAAATTCTAGATGATTTGGATTAAGTATCATTTATGGTTTCCTTATAGGTTTATCCCTATCCTCCAAAATATTTATACGCATGTAAATAGAGGGTATAATTCTTGATATGTCACCCAAGTTCCACCTAAAATCCCTAATGTTCTCCCTCAATAGATTCAAAAAAAATCTGCATGTTCAAATGAGAGATTGTTTGCAATTATTACAGGCAATCTCTCACCACTAAACAAGTATTAGTATTAGTGATCTGGTGGAAATGTCTTGATTTCCAATGTAGGGGGTGATTTATGTATGAAGAAATTGAAGTAACTAAGATATTTTCACAATGGACATCAATATAAAAATAGAAATTTTCAAAATCAGAGAATAATGAATCAAATCCATCAGCATACTCAATAGACAAGTCATAATCATAGTAGACATGATCAAAATTAGAATATGAGTCCATGTAAAAATCACATTCAAGAGAGGTTTGTACAATATTAAAAGGTGTGGAAATTCCCTTTAACATAAAACTATAACCAATACTCATAATCACCAGAATCATAAGACAATCAAAATCCATGGGGTATTTACATTTTAATTCAAAATGGGATATAACAAAAGAATAATGGTCCTATGGGGGGTAATTCATGGAGTCTAAAACATTAAATTTCAAAACTTCATCTCCAAAATCCATGGAAATTGTACCCTTGTGGACATTTATGATATTTTTTTAGTTTTGAGGAAGGGACTGCTTAAGATAATGGGAGCACGATAACTTGCATGATCATCCTCTTTGTTAAGAATGTAGAAATATATTGGAAAGTTCATGTCTCTTACCTGAACAAGTACATATTCAAGGACTCCTACTGGATAGGATATATATTTATTCACCAAATGCACCGCTACTCTTATTGTCTTCAAATTACCAACCTGTAAAGAACAGAATACAATGTGAGGAATCATATTTATGGAATCTCCTAAGTGACATAAAGTATCATTAAATTGTAACTTCCATATGGTATATGGTATATTGAATGTCCCAAGATCCTTTCACTTTGTTATAATTTCTTGATTTTCTATAATGAGTACTGACACATTCCTTACAAGATTGATCCTCTCATTTCCCTTGATACCTCTTCGATTGGTATAAAGTTCTTTTAAGAATTTGGTATACCTTTGGACTTTATTAATGACCTCAAGAAGGGGAATGTATATCTCAACATACTTGACTGTATCCAAAACCTCTTTTTACATTGCCTCTTCATTAATTTTTTTGGTTTTTACATCTCTATTTGGAAAGTGAAGGGTTTTATGATGAATAAAATCAATTTTCATTTTACCTTTTCCATTCCCTTTGGTTTCTCAATGACCAGTGATGAGGGTGTAATCTCCTCGGGTTGGGTGATTCCCAGTGGACTGCTAGGAAAAATTTTCTCAATTGTTTGATTCCCACTCCTCAATTTCATGGAACTAACATTCCCGTTTAGATTAGGAGTTAGTATGGAGGATAGGTTTCCAGAGTTCTTATTCACCATTTTGTGGAGGTCAATGGAAATCTGACTCATTTTCATCTTCATCTCCCTTAACTATGTGTGTTGAATCTTCAGCTCATTCTATTGATTTAGAACAATTTGTTTCAAAATATAATCAGTGTTAAAATCTACCTTTGGTTGGGGATTAAATTTTTGTTGAATTTTTGATGCTTGGGAATTAAATCTCCTTTGCGTTTGTTGAAAACCTTGCTGGTAAGGTGGATGTTGATGGATGTTTTGTTGAAAAGGTTACCTTTTTTGTTATTAACATCCATACCTCATTTTTGAGTGATCCTTCTATCCTTGATTGTATGTTAGTATGAAGGAATCATACTTATTTTGTGGGGGTGCATGTTGTTATTCCAATGGTCTCCCTAGGAACACTACTGCACAATCCTCATTCTCTTGTAGTTGTGGGAAACAATTTTTTGGATGTTCTGGTGCAGTACAAATGCCAAAAAGCTTCACTGGAGTGGGGGGAAGCTTTTGGGTCCAATTCTCTATATCTCACTATAGAGGTTAAATCATGTAGATTGTTGTTAGTTAAATGATTATCAAGAGTAGAAAGACTTACCCAATGTACTCCGCTTACAGCTATTATACCTCGATCACAAAACTATTGAGTGTTTTGTGCCATCTTCTTGATCAATGCTTGAGCATCCATTAGGGTTTTTTCAACTAATACTCTTCCTACTATCACATCCACCTTTATCCTATCCATAGGAGTGATTCCATATTAAAAGTACTAGATGAGGAGTTACTCACAGATTTGGTGATGTGAAAAACTTGTACATAAGTTCAACTAATACTCTCCTTGTGCATTATTGATTCCATATATCGCCTTTTGAATTGTTATTATACTTTATGTTAGAAATGACCTCTATAATAAAAGACGTTTCAAATCATTCCAATATTTAACTTCTTCAGGTTGTAAGTAATACATCCAATCTATTAGTGTTCCATCATGTGAGAGTGGTAATTACCTTAATTTGGTTTGATCATCAGAGAAATTTATTTGTTTTATTATTCATAAAACCAGATTGAATTATTTTAGATGTATTTTTGTATCCTCTCCAAAGAGGCCATGAAATTTTAGAAGTAGGTGTATCAATCTATATTTTAATTCGAAGTCTGATTCAATATTTTGGTATGAAATACATGTTGGTTGATAATTATAATCTATTGAAACCAACTCTCTAATGGTTATATTATATTCATTGTTATTTTTTTCATCTATTGGATCTGATTTAATTTTTGTTTAAGGTGGGTTTCCTATTTCAAAATTCCTAAAGAGGAGGAGTTCCCTAGTTGGGTAAATTTAGACACTTCCCATTGATTGATATTGTATGATTCAATCCCTAAGGTTGTGTTAAATATTAGGGTTTATATCAAAGAGGTCCTTGGGTGGGATAATGTTATAAATCATCGAACAAAGAGAAACAAAAATCATAGGACACCAAAATCATTAAATGAGGTTCCAATTGATGGCCTGAAAAAGAAGTGTTGGGGAATAAATAATAGAAAATAAAATGGAGTAGAATAAAAGAAACAAAGGAAGAAAAAATATTGAATAACATACCTAAAATAGGTTGAATAAAACACTTTCCTCCCTGGAAACGGCACAAATTTGATGATCATTATCATGCAAACTCTCAGAATATTTATGATTTAACTAAGCGTTGCACATTAACTAGTATATTATGTTCTCTTTAGGATGAAGTGATTTAAACAACCATTAATAGGCTTTAATAAAACAATAATGTAATTTAAAACAAATGAAAAAATATTATGGGGTTTTGAGTATGAATTTTAGATAATAAATAAAAAAATGAGAATGAACAATCAAGAACAAAATTTCATTAAAAACACTAATATGAGAAGACATGGAAAATATAATACACCCCCTTAAATAGTAATTTATCATTATCCCATATGATTATAAATCATTCAATTTTTATCCCCTAATATTATCAACCCCCAAACCCTATGAAAATTAACACGACCACAAATATTGGAAAAATGAACACTAGGTCGACTTTGCGACATCCAATTGCAGCACCCTACTTTGATTGTGATAAAAAAGGAAACTTATGGTAAATTTCCAATTAGGGTAGCATTTACTCCCTATATTTAAGAATTGATTGAGTTTAGGTATGATACCTGAACCCTACAATTCTATCCCAAGTTGATTGGATCTTGCGATTGAAGTTTCACTCACACGATTTTCACAAGTACGTCCTCGCGGTCAAGTACAAATCGATCAATCTCATTATAAAATAAAACTCAGTTAATTAGTCACAATTTATGATTTAAAATATGTTTATGGATTCAAAATAAATAAATTAATTGATTAGGGATTAGTTCATGTATGAACAAAATCACTCTTCCATGGGTGGATTTGTCATCATCAATACGTTTTGCATAAGCAATGGATTGAAAGGGAAACACCCAATATCATCTTATCTCACATATTACATAACGAAGAAGTAAAATATGAAAATAAAAAGTGAATAACACATAAGAATTATTTGAGAAAAATTCAAGTTATAAGCATGAAAACAAAGAACCACAAAGTGAAGGTGGGAGAGGAGATCATTCTTGGAAGAGATATTTTCACAAAGATTTACTTATTCCAAGATGTTTGAGATGTTTCTAGGAGAAACCCTCTTAGACACGCCTTCCCAAAACCTCAAAGAACCTGCCCAAATAGTGAAAATATCATTAAAATAGTGTTTGGGAGGGCTGGGGTTCCAAATTCCAAAAATAGTACATCTATCTTTTGGTCTCTAAATATTAATTCATATTAACCCACATTTTAAACCACCATACCAAGAGAACAAATTATAAATCTAGGTTAATTAAAATATATAAATTTATTCTTTTAACTCCTCCCAAAATTTCAGCCACGTCCAAGTAGTAATGAAAATTTTATGGCCACTTTATTGAGGTGGGGTCCGGTCTGCCAAATTCTATCTAGTCCTTCATTAATACCCATTTTAGGCCCACCAAGTTTATCATCCACCTATCATTGTCTAAATAAAAAATTTATAAACATTATCAATAAATATAATTGTAAACTTTCAATTCCTAATTGAGAACAAAGAAAATGTTTTGTCCGAAATATAAAGGTGGTATTAAAATGGCAAAAACATAATTTCCATGCAATTTCCAAATTCGAGTCCAAAACACATTTTTTTCATTAAAATATCCAAATAAGATTACTGTGGGGTTATATAAATTAATATAAACAAGATATTAAATAGAAATATTTATTATCAAATATCAAATACATTGAAGAAGTAATATAACTCAATGAAAAGAAATTAAGTTATGAAGCATTTACCACTTGGTAACATTAAAGTCAAATATCCTTGGATGAAATAATTCAAAATAAAACTTAAAATACCATGAATTATTAATTATTAGGAATATTATGTGTATTTTGGTCATTATATACACTATATAAAATAAATTAGGTTCATAGTAATAAAATATGCCTCAATGAAGGAAAATTGAGACGGAATACCTTACCTCACATTTCCCTTTTGTTGAATGTTATTTAAACTCATATATAATGATATTAAACATGTAATTAATATATACCAGAAATATATTCCTATTTATAATATCATATATTTTCTTCTTATAATATATTATCATCCATTCATAAATATTATTTCTTTATTACCATTGTTTTGGGTGTTAACTGCTTTATTTTCTCATTCATGTTTTGTCCCAGAACATTCAATTTGTGTGCATAGGATATAGATACATAATATAGAGAATAATATTATTGTTATAAATTTAATATGTATTCATTGAATACATTTTTATAACCACTCTTAATAGTTGGACATGGGAAATAAATCACATTTCTTCATAGAGACGGTAAGTCGTACGTACGCATGGGCTACAATATCATTCCCATAATGGATGAAGGGTAAGGAAGTTGATGATATATTAATTTTAAATAATGTCAAATTTATCATATATATTCATTATTTTCATAATTATTACTATCAATTTGATTTGGTCATGAAAAGTAATTACATCGGTTAATGAGGTGGTAGTCTGTTGTATACACAAGCGATGGATTTGTTTCCCATTTGATGGAGATGGATATAGATAAATATTATTACATGAACATAATAAAATATAATTATATGGGAGATAATATGTTAATTATATTATTATTTTCAATACATAATTGAATGTATAAAAAGAAGAAGTAAAAAAGAAGCATCTTGGTGAAGATGATTACCATCGCTTAGAAGAACATCCTTTAGATCTCTTATTAAGGACCCTAGGGTAGGTATTTCGGGAAAACTAGTATCTCTATAATTTGTATAAGGATTTTGGGGAGATATTTCAGTATGTTTTTGTCAAGATAAACATCTCGAGAGGTGTTAATAAGTGAGGTGAGTAGGTTCCCTTTTAAAATTGAGGAGTGGAATTTTTGTAAATACCCAAAACTATTCAATAATGGGATGTCACTCTCACCCCAAGTGACACCAAAATTGAAAAATAATGGATTAAAAGGAATTAAATTATGATCTTCACCTCCAAATAAATTAATAAATATTTTTTAAACATTTTATTCTCTTATCCTCTAGGTTTGCATACTTTTACCATTTTAGTTTTCACTATGGTAATTAGTTTTTAACCGATGTAATTTTACCTTTAAGCCTAAAATAAAATGTGAAATTTTAGATAATTTTAAACCACTTATTCTTAATATTAAATCCAATTTATAAAATAAAAATTCCATGTGCATGTAAAATAAATTTTAACGCAAGCGCATGTAACACACAAAAACTCATTTTAACCTTAATTGCGGTAAATAAATTGTATTGTATTTATCAATAATTATGAACAAATATTAATTAAACCTTATTATATAATATTAATTATTATGATTTTGAATATTTAATCCATTTTATGAAATTAAATTCACATAATTTTTATAATAAAATTTAAAAATAAACCTACAAAACGTGTTGAAAAACGGTGTTTCAAGAAATGTATTTTTCAAGAATAGAATGATCTAACATTAACTATTTGACAAGTAAATAACATTATATGAATTTAAATTAATTTATTTATATATATAATCTTTAAATTTCATTTAAATTATTCCTTATTATGAGTTATTTAAAATAATTAAAATAGAGAAATATTACGCACTTAAAAATAATTTTTAAAAAATTCATTTTAATGCTTAAAAATATACTTATACTAAAATAAAGAATAAATATGATTGAAAAAAAATTAATTATATGAAATATATCAAAATAATAATTATGTTGCATTGAAATAAATTTCAAAACATAATGGGAGTTCAAAATTACTTAATTTAATGAAAAGAAATAATAATATTGAAAAATTGGTATTTTTACTATTTACATAAAAATCATCATTTTCATAAAAATATAAGAAATTCACTAGATTATTAATTCTATATGATAATTTAAAAAATTATGTCCATTTTATCAAATAAAATTTCTTAAATTTTTATAAATTAATTATAATATTTACTCACAAAAAGCAACAAAATCCATTTTTTAAGAAAACATATTTTTTAAAAATAAAATGAATTTACTAAAAATTTGAGTGATTGTTTTCTAAGAATTCATCAATAAATTTTTATTTATTAGGACCTATATATATATATATTTCATAATTCATTTAACCATATTCATACCCACAAATTCAACGGCTAGGTTATAATGGTCATATTTAAATAATATATTTTGTGGTTCGTTTAAGTTCGGTTTTGCATGTTGTATATCCTAACAAACAAAATTTTATTTTTTTTAAATATCGGGGTGTTGAATTAAAATTTTAATTTCATATTTTAAAAAACACTTAACATTTTAGGGTATAATATTAAGGGTGAGGAGCTTTTAGATGACCATGGTTTGTCTGGGATAAGAATCATTAACTCTATTCATGGGCTTATTTTTTAGGTAAGAAAGCATGATAACAGAGAGAGTTTTAGTAGCTAAATTTTTTGTGGTTATTTGATATATTTTCATATAAATATTTGTTTAATAATAAAACATTTAAGGGGGTAGAGTTTAAATTCCTCGAATTTTAGAAAAAAGGTGGATATTCAGGTTGAACTGGGTTGGGTTATTTTTTTGAGGGATTTTTCGGGTTTGAAGGTATAAATTAGCCTTATAATATAGTTTTTAAAGATAGAAAAGTATTATGAGTTATTTTAGATGTGAATTAGGATAAAGATATAGATTTTGGTAAAATGCATGAGGTGTGAAAAGGGTGAGAATGGCCTAAAAAACTGTGCATTTGAATCTAGAGGTTGTTGCTTGGTTAGTGAATGGTTTTGAGGATTTTTCTTCCAATGCATGCATAGTTTTTGTATAAATAGTAACACATGGTTATTTCATGGTTTCATGGGTTATAAATACAAACTATATAGCACTTAGTGCCTTGAAAATCAATGTTCAAATCCAAACACAGTCATATATCACTCATTTTGATCCTTGTGTGGGAGAACTACTTGTTAGGTGAATTTTTATGAAATTGTAAGGATCTTACTCCATATATAATCCATGTGGATTGAAGATAAACCAATTCATTCTTCTTATTTATTCTTATTGTTATTATTCTCTCATTCTTAGTGGACAGTTTTATGGATTTGGTTCAGGGGATTTATTAAGGCATGGAAATACCCTTATAATTAATATTTATTTTTTTTAGTATGGTTAAAGAAATATTATATAGGTATTATTCATTTCGTTGAAAGGAATATTGATATTTTTTGAATTCTATGTGAGTATTTATACATTGTTTGTCTTGTTTGGGTGATTTTTTTTGTAAATGATATTTATTTAATGTTTTCCTTTTACCAAGGATGGTGTCATATGAGGTTTATGAGGATAAATATGTGTGTGTGTGTGTGTGTGAATTAATTTATGGAAGAGATATGTGTTATGTGGATACACTTTTTCCCAATTTATTCCAAAACTTTTTTTCTTGGTCAAAAGGAATTGAAAATTATAGTTTAAATATTTTGAAAGGTTTAAAAAATATTAATGGTTATTTAAATATGTTTTATAAAATTATATATATGTTTTATTGATTTAAAATGTTTATGATTTTTTGTTATTTTAAAGGTTTTATATGGATTTTTAAGTATCATTTAGTGATATTGTCATGCGTTATGGAATTTTAATAATTATGAATTTTGATATATAGAAAATGGTGTTAGTTTTCATGTGTGATTTAATGGGAGGTTATGTATATCTTAGGGAAAAAATTCTGCACCAAAAGGTATTTTAGTGAAAATTGAGGGACTAAATATGAGAAAATAGAATCTCATTTTATTATGTGTTCAATTTTTTTGAGATATGATATGTAGTCCCACTTTAATTTGGGGCCTCATTAGTGGATACAAGGTGTTATTATTATATTATTCTATAAAGTGGAAACTCAAGTTAGGGGTAGTAGTTTTTTCTCATGAGTAAGGCTATCATGGTGGCCTCGTACTATAGGATGGGTAGTTGGTTACTTTGGTGTTCCTTTGGGTTATTTAAGAAAATGGTTAGCATATAAAAACCCTTTATATTTGGAAAAAAATTTCATGGGTTAATGATTTTTTTAAATAGATGGAGTAATTAAATTCTATGGATTTAAAAAAATCATGGGTAAATTCATTAAATTTTAAAATAGTTTTCAAGTGTAATAATTTTGGTTTTAGAGGCTAAAATACTTATTTTTTAGTAACATAAATGTGTATCATGATTTATTTTCTTGTATTTACACAATCTATGGAAGAAGGCCATTGATAAATAAATTAATATGATAAGATAGAGAAAATTTAATTTTTTTATTAAAATAAATTATAAATAAAAGGTGTACAATAATCACATATAATTTTAAATAAAAATAGGAAAATAATAAAAGTAAATATCATGTTTAAGTGATATGTATATCATGGCTCATTGTATTTTTAAATCATCAACCGTATAATAATTACTTTATAAAGAAGGAATATTATTAGGCATGGAATAAACATTTATTCATATTCAACCCATAATAGGCATTTAATTGTTACTTCATGGTAGAATATTTCTAATCGTGGTAAATATTATATAAATAAATTCTAGAAATAATAGTACATATTCAATACAAATAAATATATCCTAACTTATGATTTACTGTGATTATTATAGATATAATAAGGACAATACATTGGAACAAATAGAATATGATGTGAAATATATATATCATATGAGAAACATGGTATTAAAGTTAGAATAGGGGAGAGAGAGAGAGAGAGAATGTGTGTGTGTGTGTTGTTTGTCTTTATTAGACGAACATTGTGTACATGGCCATTGAGTATGATCATTTAAGAATCATTTTTTAAATATTAGAAACATTAATTAAATATGATAAATAATATATTTTCTATATATAAATGAAATATTTTTAACCAAGAGTTAATGTCAAAATTTTATAAAATAATAACAAATTCTTTCATTGGTAAGAAAATATCTCTCAACCAGAAAGTAGGATTCTATAATAAACTATGACTTTCATTTCATATATTTATATTTTTTTAAAATTAATAATGTATCCATTGGTAATAGTATATCTAATATTAATAAATAATTTTATTAATTCAGGTATCAGAATAGAGTTTTATGCATATTTATCATAATAATAATTATTTCATGAAAATAGTTTTCAAAAAATTTATTGTATTTTTCACATATACTTTTATTTTATAATTATATTTATCATATTTATAGTGTTATATGGAATATAATTATCAACATAATAATGTAAATATTTTTAATATTAATTTAACTGTAATAATTAACCATCGTAAATAATGAATTTAATTTTCAAATAAATTTTATATGTTCATCATTATAATTATATATCACTCCATATGTATTTTTCAATCTTAATTATTATGGATCCATTGGTTAAATAAATTTTTATATAGAAAAATAAATATATAAAAAAATAAATCATAATGCATAATACTGTAAAAGTAATGTCATTTTATTTATTCATAATGCAACATTACTAATCGATTGAATATATATTCTATATAATTGGGGAAAATAAAATCATAAAATAATACAAACAAAGATCAAGACTACAAGTTGGAAATCATCTGGATCATAGTCTACCATAAACATCATGTCTTAAAGAACTATTGTAACATGAAATTAAAACTCCATAAATGGAATAATAATTCTTAAAATTTTATGATAGAATAATAAGTGTTATTTTAGAGTGTATAATGAAGTGAATTTGTACGAAGTTAAGGAGGGAAGTGAGGTTTTTTGGAATAATACCATTATCTCACCCTTACCTAACTTTTATTTTATCACCAAACTAACCAACATATAACTGTTAAAAATACCTAATGTAAATTGGAAATATTTTATTTTTTATATTTTAATATTAAATATTAATTTAAAATAATAGTTAAATAATTTTTTTAATCATTCGAAATATAAATACCTTATTTCCTCAAAACATGCAATTTTAAGAAATTTTTATGTTTTATTTAATAACTAGATTTTGTATTATTATAGACTTGTTTTAATGAAATTGAATTCAAATTTTGATTTAGTGTATCAATATTAGGCAATAGATTTTTTTCTAAAAAACATAAATTTTGAGGTGAATAGTAAATAATATCTTGCATAAACAAAATGTTTTAATACCAAATTTTCATATAATAATTCCCAAGATTCACTTATAAATTCCCACCTCCTCAAGTAATTCTCCTCACATTCAATTTTTATTTTCAATTTTGATTCTAAAATACTCTCTTTTTGAGTTCCCACTTAAATTTAGAAAAATTTAGAAGTCTTGAAGGGCTACATTGGATAGTAATATATATCTAAGAAAAGAGTTCTTATTCCATTGTCTTTCACATCCTATTATGATTATTTTGATATGATAAGTTTTAAATTTACATATCTCATATTGTTTCAATTATATATCCATTTTATTACCATCCCATTAATCTATTGGCAATGAGATATTTTCTAAGACCACTCATTATACCCTTTTCATAAACCATTATGATACCAAAGTAAGGGTTCTTATCTGTCTCCCCTTCATTTACTATTGTGATTCTCTTACTATGATATATTATAAAATTCTATATAATATATTTTTATTATTCTATATTAAATTTTTTATCATCTTTTTGATCTATTATCCATGATATATTATTAAATCCCTCTCATTATACCCTTTTCATAGGTTGTTATTATGCCAAAGTAAGGGTCTATATATATCTCTCTCTCTCATTTGCAATGATTTTATAATATCCCTTTAAAATTAAAATTTTAATTCAATTATTGTATCTTTCCAGCTGAGATAATATCCATTTGAGTTATTATTCTAATGTTTTATCCATGTATGTATGCATTCACATTCATGGGGTCATTGCACCAATTACTGTGTTTTAATCATTGAGGTTTTTTTATATAGTAAATAAGAGTGAGATATCTTCTAATAATGTTTTATAAACACATGGGAATATTTATAGGCTTTTGGAATTTGTGGGACACGTCAAGGGATAAGTAACTACCTGTATCTGCAATGGGGTTGGGTTTTAGTAGTCAGGTCAATTTGGGGCATTATAGTAATATTTATTTTAGGAAAAAAATAATCTTGTTCGCTAACTCCAAGTGATATTTCATGTTTTTGATTCATATTATTGATATCATCATTTCATGAATTCTCTCCCTTAAGTTCACAACATCTTTACCTCAAAGTATCACTACTGTAAATATCACATATAGCCATGATCTGCCTACCCATGGAGGTTATTATCATTTCAATAGCCTTCATGGCTATAACCTTGTTCACAGAACATAAGGAAGTGTATTTCCATGCTTAGATAAGGTAAATGTTATGTGATTGACTATTTTAATGAGGGGTATATGATGTGATAATCTACTATGGTGAATGACATGTGATGTGTTCATCTATCTGGTCAAATGTTACTCAGAGAATTGAGATTGTATGAGTTGGCCATATGAGATTAATATACCTCATCTCTCATGGTCAATTAATTATTTTTTAACATGTAGGGGACAACACACCCTTTTTAGTAATGAAATTTCAATTTTTAAGAGGGTTTATAGGTAACCCTTACATGGCCCAAAGACCCAATGTCTTGAAGGTTACTTACAATTTGATGGATCAAAGACCATGTGGCTTTAAAGTTGAAGGAGATGACCTAAAGAAGAAGCTAATTAGCCAAAATTCACATCATGGTCAATTATTCTCATTATGATTCCCCCCACCGTTAGTAATTTTATTTCACCTCCCCAACATGAATTCATTGAATAACATCCCTATTTAACCCACATATAGGTAGAGAGCCGGATGATAGGTGTCACTACACCCATTGCTCTTTTAAGCGGTCCACCCAGCAATGTTTTCACGTATTCATGTCACATTGTCTACCTAGATGCATCACTTCACCTATTAGGTTGCCACTATTCACATGACGTTCCACCTCCTCTGACCAGAACCTTCATGTTGTGCCTCCCTTTGTAATGTCATAGATGCTCACTGATGTTAGGTGAAAATTTCAATATGTTTTCTTTTTTATTCATTGAAAATATCCCTAATTTTAATTCAAATACTGCATAATTCATTCATTCATGGTGACTATTAATTTTAGATTTAAATTTTAAAATACATAAATTATTTTTTTCTAATTATATATTCATTTTTTATGATGATTTGAAAGATTCATAACATTGAAATTGAGATTGATTTTTAAGCTATGAAATTACAATTGTAAAAATTAAATTTGGAATTACAATTTTAAATGGATTTAATTTTGAGATTCAACTGATTTATTAAATTTTGAACTAAATTAAATCCATAAATTAATTTTGAAATTGAAATTTAGAAAATAAATATTTATTTATCATGCGCTACCACCCCACTATTATTCATCCATGACTGAGCCGCTTTACAGATGAATTTGAACCACCCACAAGTGTTGCCACCAGATCTAAACCCTTAATCTCCCCATTAGGGATTGATGACCTAGCCATCAGGATTCCTCTGTTACTTATATTTTGGTGATTCAATGTACTACCTCCCTGGATGAACCACTAAATCCTCCGATTGAATATTTTTGAAGCCGAGTTCATTAGGGATAAAGGAAAATGAAAACTGATCCAGATTGACTGTGCTCCACCACTGTAAAAACCAACTAAAGTATGCATCGACTGTAGACAAACCCCACACTAGAGATTACCCATGTCCTTGATTCTCTCCATGAATCCACCATTAGTGATGAAATCCATATATGCACTTGTCGAACCCCACCCACTCAAGCCAGCACTACCACGAGTGTCAGTGTCATTTCATTTGCAGGACGGTGCTACCTCTATTTCTTTGTCATGGGAGGCAGGCAGTGGATAGTCATAGAAGATGAGGTTTGTAAACAACACACCAAAAACACCAGTAGGATAGGAGTAGTAGGGGTGATACATTACTATAAAAAGAAGGAGCCTCATCCCATTTTAGTGTCTCATCTCATCTCATCATCTCCAGCAATCATCTTCAGTGGTTTCCTTTTATGTGTAGTATTTTGGTAGGTGGTTTTACCTATTATTCAAGAGATATTTTAAAAATGTTTTATACTTATAATAGTGAGGTATTATGTTCCCACTTTTACCCATATCGATCCTTCTATTATCTCATTGTTTTTTACCCATTTCATTTTGGGGGGTTTTCCATGTTACATTTGGTGTTCATTTTACGCCTGCATTTTGTACATTATTTTATCCCATTATTATCACTGTACCAATGGGCCAATCATTTACAGTATCAATAAGTGGTATCAGAGGCAGGTTATGGCTCAGTGTGTGTTAGGTTTTCGGGTACTAATAATTCCCTTAAATTTTAGTATGCTCTATGATTGTGACTCCAGTTGATATTTCACATCAGAAAGACTTTATTGAGATTATTAAATACACCATTGTAAAACAAAGTAGGTTCGATACTTAAAAAGTTTCTAAATGGTGTTGAAATTCGATATCTATAAATTCAAAAAGAGTAATTTTTTGTGGAAAATGAAGATGCATATAGTGATACTGAATGATAATTGTTACTGGCAATTGACGAAAGACCGGCAGATATTATGATGGAGTGTGGTTCCAGTTGGAGCCAAAATCATGACATGAGTGAAAATATGGTGAGTAATTATGGGAATAGAGAAATACTAGTTAGTGGAGCAGCGATGACTGCTGGAAGCAGGCCGCATCTCAACGATGCATGGATAATCGACTCAGGAGTAGCATAGCACATGAAATCTCTATGGGAATGGTGTGATCAATATAAAACTATCTCGAAAGGACTTTTGTACATGGGAAACAATCACACCTTGAATATTGTTGAAGTTTTTACCATAAAATTGAAGATTCATGATGGTATTGTTCAAACCATCCAAGGAGTATGCCTTGTGAAGGGTTTGAAGATGAACATATTACCTTTGGGACAATTTGATGACATCGGATGCAAGAATCGAACCGAGAATAGAGTGATAATAATTTTAAAGGGTATTATTGTGGAAATAAAAGAAGATAAGATATAAAATAACCCATACATACTTATGGGTGAAACATCTAATGATCTGGATATAGTTGTCAGATCAACTAACCCGACAGAAGTGTTGATGATGTTATGGTGTCGGGAGCTTGGCCATATGTCAGAATGAGGCCTAAAGATTATTATAGATAAGAATTTGTTTATTGGGCTTAAAAAGGTATCCTTGTTATTTTCCGAGCATTGTATTTTGAGCAATAACATAGGTTAAAGTTCGGGATGTCAACATCATGAGGTAAGAAGATCTTAGAGTTGATCTATTCCAACGTTTTGAAAGCACATGTTATATCATTGGGAGGAGCAAGGTACTTTGTATTATTCATTGATGATTATTCTAGAAGATTTTGAGTGTACCCAATAAAGATGAAGATGGAAGTTTTTGAACTCATTAAAATATTCAAAGAATGTAAGGAACTCGAATCTGAAAAGAAGATCAAGTGTCTAAGTACTGACAATGGTGGAGAATATACAAGTGAGGAGTTTGATACTTTTTTTCAATATAAAGAAATCAAGAGTCAGTTTATGGTGGCATACACTCAAGAGAATGGAGTGGTAGAGTAGATGAATAGAATCCTATTGGATAGATCAAGGGACATGTTGAAGACTACAAAAATTTTCAAACCATTTTGGGCAGAAGTAGTGGATATTTCTTGTTATGTGGTCAATAGATCTCTTTCACTGGTGATTGATCTGAAGACACCAATGGAGTTGTGAACTGTTAAACCGATTGAATATTCTTAGTTATATACTTTTGTAAGTCCTGTATATGCATTGTTTAATGACTTGGAGTGATCAAAGTTTGATTCGAGATCAAGGAAATTGCCACGACCCGCCTTCACCAAAAGGAGGGAAGGGTCAGTAGATTGCTAGGCCCTTCCTTCTTTAAGTTGAAGGAGAGAAAATGACCCCCGAAACCCGCCTTCAATAGGTCCTGGAGTGGCGACTAGCACCAAGGGTATAGAAATTTCTCACAAATGGAAGGAATTACCCTTTTTAGTTTACAGGATCGAGAGATAAGGAGAAGAAAACCCAAAAATCACCAAGGTAGAAAGAAAAGTAAATCCAAAACCAAACCATTCCCACATGCATGTTTCAAAAGTAAAAGCCACAAAGTGAAAAAGGTGACTACAAGGTAAGTACCAAAGAGGAAAAGAAAAACAACAACTGTAACTGCTCCAAAGGTCCGAGCTAGTATGGTCCTGTGTAATCCCCGAAGTCCTCCTGGAAACCTGAAAGCGGTTTTATATACGTAGGGTGAGCATACAAGTACACTCAGTAGGGAAAACCAAAGACTCTCGTGCACAAGTGGGGGAACGTACTAAAGTCCTGTGAGAAAAGGAGTAAACTAAACACCTATCAAGGTAAACTATCCACCCTAGGCCTCACCAAGGAACACTCCCCAAATAACGCAAGTCAAGTAATATATATAATAAGAGTGAATCGATGTTTGGGTACCACGTGCCACTTTCCCACTGGTTATTGAGACATCCTACGCATCGGACCCATCCCGCCATTCTCACCGCAGTCCCACTAGCGCACCCGCCCGCACACACCGGGGCCACAACCACACGCAGTACCACTGCTGAAATCCCACTCGCACACACCTGGGCCTCAACCGCAGGTAGTCCCACTGCTGAATCCCGCCCACACACACCTGGGCCACAACTGTCACATGAAACCATGTCTGCAAACACCTAGGACAGAACAACCACCACCACGCCTGAAGACACCTAGGCTAAAGGATCCAATGCCACGCCCGAAGACACCTGGGCCTCATCCCAAAGACACTTGGGAAACCACCTGCCGCGCACACCTGACCAACCACCACACTACCCCGCCCGAAGGTTCTTGGTCTAATAATGGACCTCAGGCTATCACAGCCTGCCCGAAGATACTTGGGCTATCCGGGAAAGGGAGCATAAAAGGAGCTAATAACCAGCCACTATGGATAGTGTTGGGAAAAAGCACCCTCCCCCATGAAATGGGGGTGTTCGGCACTAAGTGCTCAACTTGGGTGGGGCGCGAATAAGAAACAAAAAGATACAAGTATATATATATATATATATATATATATATGTAACAAGCACTCACTTGAGCTAAGTTTTTCTTCAGATAGCCTACAGATCACAACAGCACTCAAGTATGAGTTACAAATCACGCTAACAACCCATTTGTTCCCTTTCTTATTTCACGTTCAGTAATAATGTTTATGTTTAAGCACTACTGGGAAACTAGTAAGCATAGGCATAAGTCCAGAAAGGTAAACAGTCAAACATCAACCAAAACGCTCACACCCGGTTCTCAACAACAGAGGATTCTACCCCAATTCGTGATATAAACAAGTATCCACCCGGTCATGAAACTCACAACCACCAAAAGTATAAAAGAATAGGGGATCCCATCCCCTCCCATATCTCCAGCAATCGGCCAAAAGGAAAACAACCAACTACGACCATCAACACAAGCAGGGCCTTGCCGGTATTTTTAGATTTAAACGACTTAACACACTCCATGATTCAAATTCTGTGTGTTCTAACTGGGAGTTATCACAGAAGGGTTGATCCCGGTGCTTTCAATTATTCAGCCGGATATACGTGATTAACCGATTCACTTTTCACAGCAGGAGTTTACAACCACAAACAATCCATTTAAAACATCAGCATGGTTCATTAGTGCACAAACAATGACCCCCAACGGCCTCAATTTTTAGGAGGTATAAGCCAGCACAACTCAACAAGATGGTCATAGAACAAATAGCATCAAAGTATAAGACAGCATCAACAGTCACAACCCCCCCCCCCTCTTTCTTTATAGAGTTCGTTCATTATCTTTATTAAGTTCGGTCCAACCAGTTCTACAAAAACAAAAGCACGCCCACCCCGCATGATACACAATAGAGATAGGTGAAGGAGAAATTCCCTACTTGTTGATAGATGATCGACATTTAGGCCGGGGCGTGGAACTTTACAGATAATGATGCGGCGGGCCCGATGCACCAGAAGCTGTTTGTGAAAATCCACGATCGAGGAAAGAAGAAACCACGACTAACCCTTAGTTTATAAGAGCCGAGGACGGTTGAGGTGAAAACGCGAAACCGCGTAAGGCGCGGGGGTCGTGGGTTGACCACGCGGCTCCACTCGTCACAAAAAGGTGTTCGAGTGGTTTAAGCCGACTCATGAATTGATTAAGTATTTAATTAAAACTCTTATGCGTGTTACAGGTCTTAAAAACACGCTTAAACGAGTCAGAATAGGGTTTAAAACCCTATTTACGCAAAGGAGCGCTACTGGGAACAACTTGACAAGGTCGGGTGATGCCGATCGGTCTCACCGATCGGTCTCACTGAGACGCGACCCGGATTTTGGCAAAGGGAAAGACCAAGAGAGTTTGGGTCATCACATCAGATACCTCTCAAACTATTCTCGTCCCTGAGAATTTAAACAACCTAGAAGGAAAGGGTTGGTCTGAACAACCACCCCAGAAGATACCTCTCAAGAGTGAACCTCATCATTAACTAAGAACACCTTCCTGTCACGAACCAAGCAACATACCATGGAAAGCTGCCCGGGCATATGGGTTGGGGAGTCTCCTCCCCCATGTAAAGATATTATTTACTTTGGGCGGCACTGACTCGCCCGCACGGGTTTAATCACATCCACCTTAATGCATCTTGATTTGGGTCTGGGTTCTCTCCTTCCCCGTAGCCGGGGCTTTTCAAACAAAAGCAGAGGAAGAAAACCAGTACATTTCATATCCAAAAGACAAAACGTTCTGTCACAGCAGGTACAACAGTTAATAAAACTTAAAATAACTCTGGGTACTGGGTACGCATCTGTGCTTCCCTCTCCCACGTACTCTCCTCAAGCCCACCATGTCTCCACAACACGCGAACCAAGGGAATGGTTCGCCCGTGAAGCACCTTTTCTTTGTGATCCTCGATCACCACTGGTCTCTCCACAAAGGTCACGTCGTCCTCGATGTCCAGCTCACCCCAATCAAGGACGTGTGAATCGCCGTGCAGATACTGACAGAGCTAGGACACATGAAAGACATCATGTATCCTTAGTAGCGGCGGTGGAAACGCTAGCTGGTAAGCCACTTCGCCCACCCACCGCAACACTTGGAAGGGTCCGATGAATCTGGGAGAAAGCTTACTCCCTTTTCCGAACCTCCGCTGCCCACACCGAGGGGAGACCTTTAAGAACATGTGGTCCCCAACCTCAAACTCCACGGGCCACCTCCTGGTATCAGCATACGACTTCTGTCGGTCCTGGGCCGCCTTCATCCTTTCCCGTATGAGCTGAACCTTCTCTTTCTTGTTCTGCACCACCTCCGGACCAAGGATGCTTGCCTCTCCTACTTCGGCCCAACACACAAGCGAACGGCAAGTCCTCCCGTACAAAGCTTCGAACGGGGCCATGCCAATGGTAGAGTGGTATCTATTGTTGTAGGAAAACTCTACCAGAGGCAAGTATTGCACCCATGATCCTCCTGAGTCCAGAACACATGCTCACAGCATATCCTCCATGGTCTGGATGGTGCGCTCTATTTTTCCATCCGTCTGGGGATGGAAAGTAGTGCTAAGGCATAACTGGGTGCCAAACGCATGCTGCAATCCTCTCTATACTTGCGAGGTAAACCATGCATCCCTATCCGAGACTATAGACCTCGGAACTCCATGCAACCGCACCACCTCATCCACGTACTTTCATGCCAAAGCATCCATAACACTCGACTCCCTGATCTCCAGAAAGTGAGCCGATTTCGTCAACCTGTCCACTACCACCCAGATGGTGTCGTACCCTCCTTGG
Organism: Viscum album; assembly: GCA_963277665.1. Taxonomy (NCBI): domain Eukaryota; kingdom Viridiplantae; phylum Streptophyta; class Magnoliopsida; order Santalales; family Viscaceae; genus Viscum; species Viscum album. The sequence continues at coordinate 1,967,051,213 of OY728153.1, forward strand.
GCCTTGGGTAGTCCCGTCACGAAATCCATTGAGATGTCATACCACTTCCACTCGGGGACATCTAGGGGATGTAGTAGGCCGCCTGGAACTCGGTGTTCAGCCTTCACTTGCTGACACACTAGGCACTTGGCCAAAAACTCTACCACCGCTCGCTTAACTCCGGGCCACCAAAACTGCCACTTCAAACCCTGGTGCATCTTGGAAACTCCTGGGTGTACCTCCAGGGGTGAGTTGTGTAACTCACTGAGAACCTTTCCGCGCATCACCTCCGGGACAAACAACCTTTTCTGGAAAGCATCTGGTTCTGACCATCCTCTGTCCATCCTTCCGGAGCATTACCCTGGTCAACTTGTTCACGCATCACTTCACACTCTAGGTCTCCCCACTGAGACTCCTCCACCTTCTGAAATAGGGATGACTGCACTGTCATCTGATATAGGTAGCCTCTGCCGCTATCCATCATCGCATCCAGGTGTAAGGCAGCCAACTCTTCCATTGCCTTCCAGGCGTCTGCCGACTCTCAGACCGCATCCTTCTGCGTCCTCCTGCTCAAGGCATCGGCCACCACATTGCCCGTTCCCTCAGTATAAGAGATCTCGAAGTCGTAATCCTGGAGTAACTCCACCCATCTTCGTTGTCGCAAGTTTAAGTCTCACTGGGAGAAGATATACCTCAAGCTTTTGTGATCTGTGAAGACCACAAAGTGTTCCCCGATGAGGTAGTGCCACCATAACTTTAGCGCAAAAATGATTGTTGCAAGCTCTAGGTCGTGGGTGGTGTAATTAAGCTCATGGGAATGCAGCTTCCTGGACCCATAAGAGATCACCCCTTGTCGCTGCATCAACACGCATCCCTGGCCCTGTCCCGAAGCATCACAGAATACCTCGTAGGCCACCCCTTCTTCTGGTAATCTCAGCACTGGGGCACTGACCAACTTCTTTTTCAGATAGCTGAAGTCTGACTGGCACTGCTCACTCCATATGAAGGCCTGGTCCTTCTTGGTCAGAGCCGTTAAAGGGGCTACTACTCGGGAGAAGTTGGGTACGAATCTCCGGTAGTAACCCACCAGCCCGAGGAAACTTCGGACTTCTGCCACATTCTTGGGTGCTGCCCAAGAAATAAATGCCTCAACCTTTGATGGGTCGACCGCTACCCCCTTCTCAGACACTACGTTCCCGAGGAAGTGCACTTCTCTTATCCAGAACTTGCATTTTGACAACTTCCCATAGAGCTGGTGTTGTCGGAGGACCTCCAAAATTGTCCTCAGGTGCTCTGCATGGTCCCCTTATAATCTAGAGTAGACCAGGATGTCGTCGACGAACACAACCACGAACCGATCCAGGTACTCCTGGAAGATGGAGTTCATAAGCCCCATGAACACAGCCGGGGTGTTCGTAACACAGAAGGGCATGACTAAGAACTCGAAGTGTCCATACCTGCACCTGAACGCTATCTTCGGGATGTCTCTCTCTTTCACCCTCAGCTGGTGGTACCCAGACTGCAGGTCGACCTTCGAGAACCATCCTGCCCCTTTCATCTTGTCAAAAAGATCACCTATCCTTCGGAGAGGGTAGCGATTCTTGATCTTCACCTGATTCAGCCTCTTGTAGTCTATGCACAACCTAAGACCACCATCTTCCTTCTTTGCAAACAAGACTGGAGCACCCCACGGTGATGCACTCGGACGAACATAACCCCTCTTCATCAGATCTTCAATCTATATCTGCAACTCCCATAGCTCCGAAGGTGCCATCCAGTAAGGAGCCATTGAGATTGGACGAGCATCGGGCTGCAGCTCTATCCCGAACTCGATATCATGTCAAGGGGGTAGAGTCTTCACCTCCTCAGGAAATATGTCCATAAACTCATGGACGATCTCTGGCACTTCCACCATTTCAGCATCTACTGATTCCACTGTCAGCTCGGTCAACAAGGAGAGGAGAGGTTCCTCTCTCCTGTTTCCCTTCGGACTGCTCCGCTTGCCGGTGAAGGTGACACGCCGGCTGTCAAAGTCTGAGAACACCACCCTTCTTCGAAAACAGTCGATGACGGCGCACACAGAAAATAGCCAGTCGATTCCTAGGATGACATCGTATGGCTGAATCTGTAGCAGAAGAAGATCCCTAACCGACTGATGTGGCCCTAACATCAGTCTACATCCCCGATAAACGAACAACAAGTCGGTCTGACCTCCAACTGGTGTGCTCAACACCAGGGGCATTGGAAGTCTCTCGACATCTAGACCCAAGGCATGGGCTAGACTGGGTGCAACGAAGGAGTGCGAAGATCCGATATCGAACAAAGCATAAGCAAGAGTGCTAAACAGACTGATCGTACCTTGAACAACCTCTGGCCCTACTAGAACTATTGCCTCTACAGCGTGCAACTGTCCCCACCCAGCTCCCCTTCCCCTCGGCTGTCGGCCACCTCCCCGACCACGCCCTGGTCAAGGACCCTATGGAGCGCCCTGAGGTCGGCCTCCTCCTCCTACGTCTGCCCTCGGAGGAGCGGGAGCTCGCTGTCCCTATTGATGCTGCTGGAAAGGTTTGGCTGGAAGCTGCTGCTAGGGTGGGTGCTGGGGATGACTGACACTACTGTACTGCACCCAGTCGGGGCACTGACTCTGGAGATTCCCAGGGCTCGCACAGATGAAGCACTTCAGTCCCAGGCCCGTAGGAAAAGGGCGAGGGCTGGGGGATCGAAACTGAAACTACTGCGGCCTTCTCCCTGCGGGTCGGAACCTAGATGGTCCTGACGCTTGAGGCCTGGTGATGACGGACTTCCCCTTAGATGGTCCCAGCTGGATCCCCTCTCGCAACACTCCCCCTAGAGAAAGCATCCGCTCCACCACTTCGGCCTTCTTCTGGACCTCCAAGTACGTCGGCAGGGTAAAGGGGGTAACAGCATACTGGAGGGAGGGTCGGAGTGCCTCCTCCAAACGTCTTTCCTGAGACTCCTCGTCGGGAAAGAGTTCCAGAGAAAAACATAAGAGGTCCTTGAACTTGATCCCTATCTCCCTCACAGACATACTCCCCTGCTGGAGGGAGAGTAGCTCCTGCCTCTTTTCTGCCTTCATCGTCGAGGAGAGGAATTCCGCCCCGAACTCCCTCTCGAAATCCACCCAAGCCACCTCAGACTCTCTCCTCTCCCCCAGGTAAAGCATCCACCACTGATGTTCCGCTCCCCGCATCTGGCTAACAGCCAGAGGAACCCAGTACTCGGTCGGGGCCCGAATCAGGCCGAAGGCTATAACTAGCTCCTCTAGCCAGCCTTCCGTCTTCATATCAGAGGTGTTGCCCTCATACTTCTCGAGGGCCTGTCGCTGGAAGGCTCAAAGAGTCTTCTGCCACTGGTCTTCCTCTTCCTCTCAATCAGCTCTCTGTCGATTTTCCAAAGTAGTCTCCGGGGCCTCGATCGACTGCACCACACATGGTCTCCTTCCAGGTGCCATAGCTGCAAGGTAAACCAGGAATGCCTAAGCCCAAGTAGTGCAGAATATCGTTCTTAAAACTTCTTAAAATTTTATTTATTCTTAATTCCCAAGACATCCCAGAAACACAAGAACAAAAGTCATTATGATGCATGTACCTTTCCTAGGGTCTCTACCCTGCAATCAGTGTGGCCTCGCTTGGTCGTTTGGTAGGTCCAGAGTCCTTGCATCGGATAACAGGGGGCCCTAAAATCTCGTGTCCTAGCCAGTCTTCCCTGGCCTAATTCACGCGCCAAGGTCACCCAACATTTTTTCCTTACCATCCCATGCAATCCTCACCATGCCTAACTCCAGACTACATCCTACCTCTCAACATCCCTCTGATACCGTTCTGTCACGACCTGCCTTTACCAAAAAAAGGGAAGGGTCAGCATATTGCTAGGCCCTTCCTTATTTAAGTTGAAGGAGAGATAATGACCCCCGAAACCTGCCTTCAATAGGTCCCGGAGTGGCGACTAGCACCAAGGGTATAGAAATTTCTCACAAATGGAAGGCATTACCCTTTTTATTTTATAGGATTGAGAGATAAGGAGAAGAAAACCCAAAAATCACCAAGGTAGAAAGAAAAGTAAAGCCAAAAGAAAACCATTCCCACATGCATGTTTCAAAAGTAAAAGCCACAAAGTGAAAAAGGAGACTACAAGGTAAGTACCAAAGAGGAAAAGAAAAAAAACTGCAACTGCTCCAAAGTTCTGAGCTAGTAAGGTCCTGCGTGATCCCCAAAGTCCTCCTGGAAACCTGAAAGTAGTTGTATATACGTAGGGTGAGCATACAAGTACACTCAGTAGGGAAAACCAAAGACTCTCAAGCACAAGTGGGGGAATATACTAAAGTCTCGTGAGAAAAGGAGTAAACTAAACACCTATCAAGGTAAACTATCCAACCCAGGCCTCACCAAGGCACACTCCCCAAATAACGCATGTCATGTAAAATATATAATAAGAGAACATCGATGTTTGGGTACCCCGCGCCACTTTCCCACTGGTTATTGAGACATCCTACGCATCGGACCAATCCCGCCATTCTCACCGCAGTCCCACTGCCGCACCCGCTCGCACACACCTGGGCCACAACCACACGCAGTCCCACTGCCGAAATCCCACCCGCACACACCTGGTCCTCAACCGCACGTAGTCCCACTACTGAATCCCGCCCGCACACACCTGGTCCACAACTGTCAAATGTAACCATGCCTGCAAACACCTAGGCTAGAACAACCACCACCACGCCCGAAGACACCTGGGCTAAAGGATCCACTACCACGCCCGAAGACACCTGGGCCTCATCCCGAAGACACATGGGAAACCACCTGTCGCACACACCTGTCCAACCACCACACTACCCCGCCCGAAGTTTCTTGGGCTAATAATTGACCTCAGGCTATCACATCCTGCCCAAAGATACTTGGGCTATCCGGGAAAGGGACCAGAAAAGGAGATAATAACCAGCCACTATGAATAGTGTTGGGAAAAACAACCTCCCCCATGAAATGGGGGTGTTCGGCACTAAGTGCTCAACTTGGGTGGGGCGCGAATAAGAAACACAAATCTACAAGTATATATATATAGGTAACAAGAACTCACCCAAGCTAGGTTTTTCTTCAGACAACCTACAGATCACAACAGCACTCAAGTCTGAGTCACGACTCACGCTAACAACCCATTTATCCCCTTTCTTATTTCACGTTCAGTAATAATGTTTATGTTTAAGCACTACTAGGAAACTAGTAAGCATAGGCATAAGTCTAGGAAGGTAAACAGTCAATCATCAACCAAAACACTCACACCCGGTTCTCAACAATAGAGGATTCCACCCCAATTCGTGATATAAACAAGTATCCACCTGGTCTTGAAACTCACAAACACCGAAAGTATAAAAGAATAAGGGATCCCATCCCCTCCCATATCTCCAGCAATCGTCCGAAAGGAAAACAACCAACTACCACCATCAACACAAGCAGGGCCTTGCCAGTATTTTCAGATTTAAACGACTTAACACACTCCATGATTCAAATTCCGTGTGTTCTAACTGGGAGTTATCACAGAAGGGTGGATCCTGGTGCTTTCAATTATTCAGCTGGATATACGTGATTAACTGATTCACTTTTCACATCAGAAGTTTACAACCACAAACAAGCCATTTAAAACATCAGCAGGGTTCATTAGTGCACAAACAACGACCACCAACGGCCTCGATTTTCAGGAGGTATAAGCCATCACAACTCAACAAGATGGTCATAGAAGAAACAGCATCAAAGTATAAGACAGTAATAACAACCACAACCCCCCCCCCATCTTTCTTTATAGAGTTTGTTCATTATATTTATTAAGTTTGGTCCAATCAGTTCTATAGAAACAAAAGCACACCCACCCCGCATGATACAAAAAAGAGAGAGGTGAAGGAGAAATTCCCTACTTGTTGATAGATGATCGACGTTTAGGCCGGGGGCGCGGAACTTTATGGATAACGATGCGGCGGGCCCGATGAACCAGAAGTTGTTTAAGAAAAGCCACGATTGAGGAAAGGAGAAACCATGGCTAACCCTTAGTTTATAAGAGCCAAGGACGGTTGAGGTGAAAACGCGAAACCGCATAAGGTGCGGGGGTCGTGGGTTGACCACGCCGCTCCACTCGTCATAAAAAGGGGGTCGGGTGGTTTAAGCCGACTCATGAATTGATTAAGTATTTAATTAAACCTATTATGCGCATTAGGGGTCTTAAAACATGCATAAACGAGTCAGAATAAGGTCTAAAACCCTATTTGTGCAAAGGAGCGCTACTGGGAACAACTTGACAAGGTCGGGTGACGCCGATCGGTCTCACCGATCAGTCTCACCGATCGGTCTCACCGATCGGTCTCACCGATCGGTCTCACCAATCGGTCTCACCGATCCGTCGCACCGATCGTTCTCACGCTGATCGGTCTCACCGAGACGCGACCCGGATTTTGGCAAAGGGAAGGACCAAGAGAGTCTGGGTCATCACAGAAATGTATCTTATTGGGGTATTTTGATGGTGTGAAGGGGTATTGTTTGTGATACCCCACTAACTACAAACTTATCATCATCAAAGATGTAATTTTTGTAGAGGACAAGGTTAAAATGAAAACAGATCAAGACATGGATAAGGAGAATATAAAAACTAAAATAATTGAATAAGAGGATAAATCCAAGGAAGAACATGTTTCCTATGAGGCATTAATAGAGCATGAAGATCAAGTCCCAATTGAGTCTGGACCACAACGGACAACTCGGTAGAAAAGAGAACTAGTATGGAATTTATACTATGTCACTGAGATAAATATTGCATTCTGATTATTAACGGGGGATAGAGATCCATCTTATTTTATAGATTCAACCCAGAGTCTAGATGTATCCTCATGGATGGTGGTGATGAAGGAGGAACTTGAATACCTTCATCGGAACAATACATGGGATCTTGTTCCATTACCTCATGGAATGATGGATTTCAAAAAAATAGTTCTTTATGATTAATAGGTATAGAAAAGAATAGGTGGGAAGATATTGTTCAAGACTGGTGGTCAATGGATATGCTCATAAGGAAGGTATTGATTCCAGTGAAATATTTTCTCCTATTGTTAGACTGGAAACCGTTCTGATAGTTCTGGTGATGTGTAAAATATATAGTTTACATCTAGAGTAGCTAGATGTGAAGATATATTTTCTCCATGGTGATCTTGATGAAGAAATCTATATACTCCAACTGGAAGGTTTTTTAGAAAAAAGAAAATAGAACTTGGTTTATTGGTTGAAAAAATATTTGTACAATCTCAAATAGGTGCAGAGTTGTTGGTACAAGAGATTTGATTCCTATATCATGAGCCATAGATACAGAAGACTTTATTATGATCCTTGTTCATATTTTAGTGTTTTGGATGGTAATTATTTCATCGTTCATATGTTTTATGTGGATGAAATGTTGGTTATAGGCCCCAAAAATGATCAGTTCCATGAGAAGAAGCCACAGTTGGCTAGGGAATCTGCTATGAAGAACTTGGGACTGGCAAACAAAATTATTGGGATGAAAATTTACCAAGACAAAAATAATTGGAATATTTGGATATCATAGAAGAATTACCTACAAAGAGTCTTTAAATGATTTAATATGTAAGACTGTAAGCCAATATTTTCCCCTCTTTATGTTAATTTCAATTTATACTCAATGATAAATCCTAATGATGAAGTAGAGAGGATGGATATGTCTCAATTACCATAAGCATCAATAGTGGGTAGTCATATGTTTGTTATAGTTTGTATATAAGACATTTCACATATAGTGAGAGCAGTTTGTTGATACATGGTGAATCCATGGTGGGAGAATTAGGGAAAGGTGAAGAGGATCTTGAGAAACATCAAGGAGACCTCAGATGCTGCATTATATTATAGAGGATCATATTTCACTATCAAAGGCTATGTTGATTCATATTTTGTAATAGATTCTGATCGGAGGAAATACACTATTGTTTATGTGCTTACTCTTACAGGGAAAGATGTGAGCTGGATTTCAAAGTTATAGTAAGTTGTGGAATTATACACGATTTAGGTAGAGTACATGGTAGCTACAATAGATTAAAAAGAGGAAATTTGTATGTTAAGGTTATTAGAGGATCTTGAGCATAGACAGGAGAAGATTCCATTATTTTTTGATAGTCATAGTGCCCTGAACATTGTAAGGAATCCATTTTTCATTTCACAAAAAAAACACATTGGGGTACGGAATCACTCTATCCGAGATTTGGTGGAGGAAATAAGTGTGTACATGTAGAAAATTCACACTAAAGAAGATCTGGAAGATTTTCTTATAAAGGAAATTGACTCTGATAAGTTTATATGGTGCATATCATGTATTGTCTTTGTAGAGATGTGAGAAGCATGTTTGGAAGATAGAAAGTATGTGTGGGGATGTGATTTATTCTCAATAATATATTCATGTGGTATATGTGTTGATAGCATTTCAATTATAGGATGGTGCCACCCCTATTTCATTATCAAGGGAGGTAGGTAGTTGGTAGACATGGTCAATGGGGTTGGTGGCCAACCCACCAAACACAATAGTTTGATTGGAGAAGCAGGGGTTTAGGCTTTCTTATAAAAGGAAAGATCCTCATCCCATTTTATCATTTCATCTCATCTCATCATCTCCTGCAATTAGCTTCAGTGGTTTCCTTTTATGTGTAGTGTTTTGTGACATAGTTTTCCCCATTATTCAAGAGGGATTTTATGAGGGTTTTATCTTTATAATATTTAGGGAGTGTGTACCCACTTTTACCCATAGTTATCCTTCTATTTTACTAGGGTTTTTTACCCCTTTCATGTTGGTGTATTTCTACATTATATCTAGTGTCCATTTTAATTCTGCATTTTTCAATTTATTTTATCTAATGATTGTACTGCATCGGTGGGTCAATCATTTATGGTCTCAACAAGTGGTGTTATTAGTAGGTTCTAGCCCAATGTTGTTCATGTTTTTTGGTATTACAAATTCTCTTAAATTTTAGTATACTTTGTGATTTTGACTCCTGTTGATCTTTCACATTAGAAAATTTTTATTGAGATTATTAAATACAAGGTTATGAAAAATAGTAGGTTATGGACTAATAGCATGTAAAAATGGCGGTGAAATTTGAGATTGAGAAATTCAATGGGAAAATTTTTTTTGTGGAAAATGAAGATGCAGACAGTGTTGTGGAATGATAATGGCCTATTGGAAATTGATGAAAGAAAGGTAGATGTGATGATATATCATAGTTCCAATGGGAGTCAAAACCATGACATGAGAAAAAATATGGTGAGTTCTTATAAGAATGGAGATAAACTGCTCAGTGACATGGCGACGACTACTGGAAGTAGGCTACATCTCAACGACGCATAAATAATCGACTCAGGAGCAACATGGAACATGACATCCTGACAGTGCTGGTTTTATTGGTATGAAACTACTCTGGAAGGACTTGTGTATATGGGGAATGATAACACCTTTCAGGTCGTTGGATTCTATACCATAAAATTAAAGATGCATGATGGTATTATTCAAACCATCTAACGAGTATGTCATGTGAAGGGTTTTAAGAAGAACATATTCTCTTTCGGATAATTTGATGACATCAGATGCAATAATAACACTAAGAATGGAGTGATGGAAATTATGAAGGGTGTGCTTGTGGTAATGAAGGTAGATAAGATCTCAAAGAACCTGTTCATACTTATGGGTAAAATTTACAAGGAAGTAGAGATAGTTGTTAGATAAACTAACCCGATAGAAGCGTTGATGACATTATGGCATAGGAAGCTAGGCCATATGTCAAAATGAGGCCTAAAGATTCTTGTAGATGAAAATTTTTTCCCTAGTCTTACAAAGGTATCCTTACCATTTTGTGAGAATTGTGTTTTAAGAAAGAAACATAGGTTAAATTTTGGGATGTCAACAACATGAAGCAAAGAGATCTTAGAGTTGATCCATTTTGATATTCGGTATACACCGGTTATATCCCTAGGAGGAGTAAGGTACATCATATCATTCTTTGATGATTATTCCAGAAGATGTTGGGTGTACCTAATTGATGTTATTAATATTTTCATGACTTATTATATTCCCCCTTTACTGATTTTATATGAAATGTGGATAATTTGTGTGAAATATTAATGTTTTAATATTATGTATAATTTTTGAGCATTTTTAGAAGTAGTCCAATTGAGTCAGTTTAATTATTTAATAATAACTATCACTATAATGATCCAAATTGTGTGGTTCTTGTTTTGTAGGATTCTAATTTCAATATAAAACATTTCATTAGAAGGTACCATGATCCAATTCTGCCATTTGAAGGGACATATGGTCCTCACAAACAAGACCAAATAATCTGTGAACAAACTGAACCAGCCTTGAAGATTGATTTACTGGGATCAATCCAAAAGTACAAAAACATCAAATATCCACCATAATTCATAGGACACTACATGTAATATTGGATAAAAATTTTAGGGCCCAAATCTAAGAACAAGGGGGCCAAATGAAGCTTTAAAATTCATCCCACCATTCTGGCCGAGAATTAAAATCAGTATAGTATGTATGACATATCTCATGATGTAAACATCAAATAGATCTGAGATATTTTAGTGTGAAAGAGGCGATATAGGTGGCATACGTTTTTGAAGGACCCATTCGTATTTGAAGGCATATTCATATTCAAAAATCCTTTCACATTCTGGACTTCAAAAAGACTAGATTGAAATGGACAGTTTTACTTTGTATAATCAACCGGCCTTAACTTTTGATCCATATTTCCAAATGACTCCAAATTTTTAGAGTAGTCGGAAAACTTTCTTATCTACAACTGAGAAGAAGGATATTTCTCGAGATTCGGCTATCCTGATGTCCATATCTGCGAGCCAAGTTGAGGGGTATTGCTGGAATGTAAACAGTCCACTCCTTGAGCTATAAATACTCTCCCCTTCTCTCCTTGGGGTTGGAATTTCAGAAGAGAGGAGATTATATTGGCACGACCAAAGCCTTTCCAAAGGCTTGGTATGACCTTCCACACTCAAGTTTTTACTTGAGATACCTTTCCTCATCTCTTTGTTTTCCTTTAATTCCGTGTTCTTCATTCTTTTAATTTTGTAAGTCTCTTTCTTTGTAATTCTATTTTAATGAAAGTTACTTATTCAATATCTCTTATTCTCATCCACATTCTATAGTTTAATATTTATATTCTTAAAATAGTTTAAATTCAGTTCAATCCCCTTCCCTTCTTTATATTCCTCATTCAATCGAAAGTTCGTTTTTAATTATCATCATTGTTCGTGTGTGTGTGTCGTCGTACCACTCTTTTCTTATCCCTTTATTTTTCTAATATTTTTAAATAATCACCATAAACATTAAACCCAGATTATAAACAATCCTAATGGCTGAGTAAATCTCTCATTGGGGTGAGTTTTAATTTAGGTATGTTAATCGATTGAGATCTTCTGCTCGATTAGTATTCGTTGAATTAACATTGTGTATGTTGGACTTAGCATGTCATGGATTAATGACTTGTTTTGTTTAACGTGTGGTTTCCATGGATTATTGGAACCATAAATACACTACCATAAACAAGATATGATCAATATTAGAACCCTATGTTATGTTAAGGCTTGGATTAAAGCCTTAACACTTGGGGAATTCAAATCAACATCAACTTGTGACATGGGTGTTAATTTAATTGAAATATAAAAGTAAATCTCAAAGACATCACAAGCTCGACTAACCTAATGATAAACTCACCCCAATATTTATCAACTTGTTAAATTAAAAATCATCCATTATTCATTTCAATTAAGCTCTGCAATCAAAACCCCCCAATCAGAATACAATCAACTAAAAACAAATAACTATTTCAAAGTATCACCACCGAGGATTCGACCTGAGTGCTGCTATACACATTAGCAGAGCACCGGAACATTGACCGGTCGATAGGAGACAATCGTCTATGTGTTTCAAATGGCGCCGTTGTCGGGGATGGTGCTTTAAGTAGTCATTCGTTTCTGGTTATTGTAAAAAAACAAAAAAAAACAAAATTTTAAAAAAAAAACTGAAAAAAAAATACAAAGAAAAACCCGTCTTCCTCTTTCTTCCAAAATCTCTCTGAATGCCCCGTAGCCTCCCAAACAATCCCTCGGATTTGTTTGACCCTGAAATTGAGCGAACACTTCGCCAACTTAGGAGTAACATAAGAGATACTCAAATAATTCAAGAACCAGTCCTCATCCAACCAATTGAAATTGAAATGTTCAATCCTAGGGAACAAACTCTAAAAAACTCACTGCCCCTGATATGAATTACCAACCTCTTGGTATGCAATATCCAAACATAGAAGCTGACTTCGAACTCAAATCAGGTTTCATTCATCTTCTCCCTCATTTTCACGGGCTAGCCGGTGAGGATACACATCTTCACCTTAAGGAGTTCCAAGTAGTATGCTCTACCATGAAGCCTCAAGGGTTTTCTGAAGAACAAATCAAACTCTGAGCATTCCCTTTTTACCTAGCTGACACTGCTAAGTCATGGCTCTACTACCTTCCTCCTAGTTCCATAACTACATGTAATGACATGAAGCGATTATTCTTAGAGAAATTCTTTCCTGCTTCTCGTACTGCTTCTATCCGAAAGGAAATAAGTGGTATACATCAATTACCAAGTGAATCACTCCATGAGTACTGGGAGAGGTTCAAAAAGCTTGTTGAAACCTGCCCACACCATCAAATCCCTAACCAACTCTTGATCCAATACTTCTATGAGGGGTTATTGGCTATGGAGAGAACTCTCATTGATGCCGCAAGTGGCGGTGCTCTTGTTGATAAAACTCCTGCAGCTGCAAGAGATCTCATAAGTAACATGGATGCAAACACAAAACAATTCCATACTCGAGCATATGCTCAAGGAAAACAATCCCATGATAATCAATCAATTGAACCGAACAAGATGACCGAGTGGATGAGTGAACTTACAGGTCTTGTGAGACAACTAGCTGTGGCTACCAAATCCCCAACCTCGTCTTCTCAAAAATCAATGTTTCCTAGACCTGTCAAAAACTATGGAAGTTGCAACTCTCCATATCATCCAACATACACATGTCCACAAATTCAAGAGGATCAATCTGATTCATCTGGACCAATGGAGCTCAATGCAGCATATGCTCAGCGGAACACCAATCCTCAACTATCAGGTCAGTTTGTTAGAAGCATCAACCAACCTCACTCTGAGCACTTCGCTTCTTCCTATAACCAAGGCCTTAGGTATGGTAATCCCATATCTCACCCCCCTCAATTCCCTGCTCAAAACCCAAACCAATTAAAATATGGTCAAGGAGGTGGTAACTTCCATCAACCTTATCCTTTTGTTCCTCAACCTCAAAGGAACAATCCTCCTCATGGATTCCATTATCCTAGTGATCCTTCCCAATTCCAAAACCAATATAATCGATTTCCCAAGAACCAAAATCAAGGAAATCCCAATCCGGGACAAGCCTCTTCTTCTAAGAAACCATGGGAAAGTACAGTGGAAGATCTTGCCTCCTTCACCCGTTCTAGCCTTAAAAACATTGAAACTCAAATAGGTCAACTTGCATCCCACCTGAGCCATCAACAACAATCAAATTCTTCCCAACTCCCAGCTCAACCATTACCCAACCCCAAGGGTAATGTAAGTGAAATTGCACTTAGATCAGGAAAGCAACTTGATATGCCTCAAGATAAATCCTTAAACCCTCCTTTGAATGTTGACCTAGGAAATGAAAATAAAAAGAAAATTGAAAAGGAACCTGTATCCATTCCCTCTCCTCCTTCCATTCCACTTAGGAACACAATTCCTTTTCCTCAAGCCGTCTCTAAACCAAGGAAGTCCTTTGAACCTGATCTTGAAATGCTTGACATGTTTAAACGTGTTGAAGTTAATATTCCCCTCTTAGATGCCATAAACAAAATTCCTAAGTATGCCAAGTTTCTCAAGGAGTTCTGTACCCACAAGAGGCAACTTAAGACCTTTGAAAATGTTTCCACCCAACAGTCCATATCCATTAAGTGAAAAGATCTAGGTACCTTTACGGTTCCATGCCAAATTGGAAGTTCCAACTTTGATGATGCACTCATAGACCTAGGAGCCTCAATTAATGTCATGCCCAAATCCATATTCTCCAACCTTGGTCTATGTCCCTTGCACCCAATGGGTGTTGTCATTCAGTTAGCCAATCGAAGCATAGCCAGTCCTGAGGGAATAATTGAGGATTTCCTTGTTCGAGTAAATGATCTTATCTTCCCAGCTGACTTCTATGTCCTTGACATGGAAGGTGAGACAACGTTTTTCAAATATCCTCTAATTCTAGGAAGACCATTCCTTATGACATCTAAAACCAAAATTAATGTCCATGCTGGCATCGTATACGTGGAATTTAGCGACCAAATGGTCAAGTTCTATATTTTTCAATCCATGCGATACCCATTTGAGAATCAATCTATATTCTCTATCCATGCTTCCGAAACTCCCTCTGAGAGTGTGTTGAATCATAATCCATCATGTTCTTCCTGTTCTACTAAAACAGGAGTTTGTTAATATTGCATCCTCATTAACCAAGTGATTAATGGTGAAATTGATGTTGACATTACAAATGCAAACTCCATTTATCTAATGGATCTTGAAAACTCTTTGGAATCTCATCTCACCTCTGACCTCCAATGCTCCAACATGGATGGTAATGAGGAAAATGAACTAGAATTATCATATGTTGATTTAGATTAGATTATCCCACATTCATCCTTTCCTATCCATGATTCTGAAAATTCTGTTATATGTGAAGTGAACCTTGAACCAATGTGTTTATATTGTCTTGATGGTAGTGATGTTTGTGATATTTGTACCCTAATTAATAAAGTGATCACCGGTGAGGTTGAAATTGACCATTATTTGGCAAACAACATTGAAATAAAGGATATAGAAAATTTTATTCAGTCTTATGACTCCACTGATCCTCATTACTCTACATTGGTAAGTGATGAAATAAATGAGTCAAAAACAATTGGGATCTCATACTCTGCTTTTGTGTTATCTGATCCTTACATAAATGAACCATCATAATTGAGCCATCTTCCTGAATTTCCAAGAATAGAAAACCATCACTTTGTGGATAAAATCATTCCTCAGGTTGAAGAAAAAAGTGAGGATATAAATATTCTCTTTCCAACCCCATTGAATTGCAAGCACACCAACAAGTATGGGAAGAAATTATCCAATGAATCATCAGGCCTCCCAAAGAAAAAGTTTTTCTGGAAGCACATTGGAGTTGAGAAAATATGATGGCCACCGTTAGACTATGGGTAGTCCACTGCAATTGTCCATCTATAGACAAATAAATGCAGTGCTTCTTGGGAGGCAACCCATGTTTTCTTTTACTTTTATGAAATTTCAATTTCTTTTTAGTTTTTCATTAGATGAATAATGAATTTCCTTTTTCAGGTAACTTCCCACTGTCCTGGGACCACCTCGACTTCCACTGAATCCCCAAATTCTCTAGCCAACCCTACCACTAGATGGAGATGGAAACCCACCAAATCCAAACCAGGGGAACCTCTTTACCTTTATCTCTCTCTCTATCTCTTCATCTCTCTACCTCTTTCTTATTCTTCTTCTCTCCTTCATTTTTTTACCACTTTTTTTTCAACCCTTTTTTTCTCTTTATATTTTGTGTGGATGTGTATTTTAAAGAACAAAAAAAAAATAAAAAAAAATATAAAATGTAAAAACACAAACCAAAAGAGTCATGCTTACTCACCATCGAGTTTTGAAAATTTTTCCAACCATTTTGGGGATTTAACAAACATGGTTTCATCTCAAAAAAATTTCTGTTTTCATCATGACTTTGGATAATGAATTTTGTGTCAAAATTAACATTTTGACTGCTCAATTTTTTATTTGTAAAATTCTTTTCCTGAACCATGAGGAACAAACATTTGATTTCATGCCAAGGCCACCTATGGCCATCTTTTCAAAATGTGTGTTTTCACCACCATTTGTGAGTCTTGATTTTGTGGACCTTTGAGCTGAATTTTTTACCTCAGTGTGTATTAATATGATAGAGGCATTTTCGGAACCACATGAGAATCACAACAGCCAAATAGCCTCCTATTCTCCTTACATTAATCCTCCTTTTGAAAGCCCCTTCAAGCCTATGAAAACCTTTTCTTTGATATCCACATTACAATCCCAATACCTTATCCCACCCAAAATCAACATGGATTTTCATTGCTTATGTTTTTGAAATTTAAGTGTGGGGGAAATGGATTTCATTTTTGGGTATCATTTCCTTAATTTCCAGTGTGTTATCATATGCTTGAGGGCAATCTTCCATTTTAGTGTGGGGGGGAGGTTGTCATTCAGTGGTATTTGGGAATGTATTGTACAAATGATATTGAAAAGTGTTCAAAAAAATCAAAAAAAAATCAAAATCAAAAAAATCAAAAAAAAAATGGAAAAAATGGGTTGTGTCTTGGGTAGGTCAAAAATCACTCTTCCTCAACCTTTGACCTTGTTATAACTATTACAATTAGTGTCGTGTGGAGATCAATCATGGGTTGGGTTATGAGTGTGATATCTTTTCCAAGTTCAACTTTCGAAAAAACAAAGAGAAAAAAAGGAGAAAAAAAGAACACTTGCATTATATTCTTATTGGGAGAAGTTCTGTGTTTTCTAAATATTTAATCTTTTCATTACTTTCATATTTTCTTCCTCTATTGTATCTTTCTTCACACAATCATTCCCTTGTAAATATGTGTTTTCATTTTCTTCCATGTTTTATTTCAAAAAAAATGTGCATTGCTTTTTCTATGTTGGTATTTTAACCCTCTTCTTATCTCTTTTGGACATTATATTCCTACCGTCCCATAGCCACAGAAAACCCCCTTAAAAAGACCTCTTTATTATTGTTCACTTTGGATAGGGATTTTAAGCTGAGAGCTCTTTTCAAACTCTAAGATTTTCACTTTTGGTTGGTGAAAGAGTGAACCTCCACAAATAAAATTTATCATCTTGAGAGGTGTGAGTTTTGAGTGTCCACATTTTTTATTTCTAAATTTGAGCATGAAAAAATTAATTAGTTTTGTAACATTGTTTCTGTAACAACTTTTGGTGTAATTCAAAATGGATGAGTGAAATAGTCTAAACCTCCACTGATTGGAGAAAACAAAATTTTAAAATTTGTTGGTGAGTAAAAATGATTTTTCATGTTTTTATATTTGTTGCACATGAGGACATTCACAAAACTAAGTGTAGGGGAGTTGATGTTATTAATATTTTCATGATTTATTATATTCCCCCTTTACTGATTTTATATGAAATGTGCATAATTTGTGTGAAATATTAATGTTTTAATATTAAGTATAATTTTTAAGCATTTTTAGAAGTAGTCCAATGGAGTCGGTTTAATGTTTTAATAATAACTATCACTATACTGGACCAAATTGTGTGGTTCTTGTTTTTGAGGATTTTCCTTTCAATATAAAACATTTCATTCGAAGGTACCATGATCCAATTCTGCGGTTTCAAGGGTCATATGGTCATCACAAACAAGACCAAAGAATCTGTGAACAAACTAAACCAGCCTTGAAGATTGATTTACTGGGCTCAATCCAAAAGTCCAAAAACACTAAATCTCCACCATAATTAGGGGGACACTATATTTCATATTGGATAAAAATTTTAGGGCCCATATCTAATATCCAGGGTCCCAAATGAATCTTTAAAATCCATCCCACCATTCTGGCCGAGAATTAAACTCAGTATAGTATTCATGACATATATCATGATGTAGACATTAAATAGATCTGAGGTTTTTCGGTGTGAAAGAGAATATATAGGCGGCCGACATTGTTGAAGAACCCATTCATATTTTAAGGCATCTTCATATTCAAAAATCCTTTCATATTCTGGACTTCAAAAAGACTGGATTGAAATGGACAGTTTTACTTTGTTTAGTAAATCGGCCCTAACTTTTGATCCATAACTCCAAATGACTCCAAATTTTTAGAGTAGTCGGAAACCTTTATTATCTACAACTTTGGAGAAGGTGATTTCTCAATATTCGTCTGTCCTGATTTCCATATCTGCGAGCCAAGTGGAGGGGTAATGCTTGAATGTAAACAGTCCACTCCTTGGGCTACAAATACTCTCCCCTTCTCTCCTTGGGTTTGGCATTTCAGAAGAGAGGATATTATATTGGCACGACCAAATCCTTTCCAAAGGATTGGAAGGACCTTCCATACTCAAGTTTTTACATGAGATACCTTTCCTCCTCTCTCTTTTTTCACTTAATTTCGTGTTCTTTATTTTTGTAATTTTGTAAGTCTCTTTCGTTGTAATTCTATTTTAATGCAAGTTGCTTCTTCAATATATCTTATTCTCATCCACCTTCTGTAGTTTAATATTTATGTTCTTAAAATAGTTTAAATTCTGTTCAATCCCCTTCCCTTCTTTAGCTTCCTCATTCAATCGAAAGTTTGTTTTTAATTATCATCATTGTTCGTGTGTGTTTGTCGACGTACCACTCTTTTCTTATCCCTTTATTTTTCTAATCTTTTTAAATCATCACCATAAACATTAAACCCAGATTATAAACAATATTAATGTATGAGTAAATCTCTCATTTGGGTGAGTTTTAATTTAGGTATGTTAAGCGATTGAGAGCTTTCGTTCGATGAGTATTCGTTGAATTAACATTGTGTATGTTGGACTTAGCATGTCATGGATTAATGACTTGTTTTGTTTAACGTGTGGTTTCCATGGATTATTGGAACCATAAATACACTACCATAAACAAGATATGATCATGATTAGAACCCTAAGTTAAGTTAAGGCTTTGATTAAAGCCTTAACACTTGGGAATTCAAATCAACGTCAACTTGTGACATGGGTGTTAATTTAAATGCAATATAAAGAAAAGCTCAAGGACATCACAAGCTCGACTAACCTAATGATAAACTCACCCCAATCTTTATCAACATGTTAAATTAAAAATCTTCTATTAGTCATTTCAATTAAGCTCTGCAATCAAATCCCCCCAATCAGAATACAATCAACTAAATACAAACGACTATTTCAAAGTATCATCGTCGAGGATTCTACCCGAGTGCTATTATACACATTTGCAGAGCACCGGAACTTTGACTGGTCTATAGGCGACAATCGGCCATGCATTTCACCAATTAATATGAAGGTGGGTGTTTTTGAAGTCTTCAAAACATTACAAATGTGGAAGGAACTAGAATTTGGAAAGAAGATCAAGTGTATGAGGACTGACAATAGTGGAAAATATACAAGCGAGAAGTTCGATTCTTTTTTTCAATATGAAGGAGTTAAGAGATATTTCACGATGGAATTCACTCCTTAGTATAATAGAGTGGTATAGTAGATGAAAACAACCCTATTGGATAGAATAAGGGTGATATTGAAGACTGTAGGAATTTTTAAAAAAAATTGGGAAGAACCAGTGAATACTGCCTATTATGTGATCAACAAATCTTCTTCCCTAGTGATTTATTTCAAGACACCAATGGATATTTGGACTAGTAAACCCACTAACTATTCTCGATTATATACTTTTGTAAGTCCTTTATATGCATTTTTTAATGACCAGGAAAGATCGAAGTTGTATTCAAGATCCATGAAATGTATTGTAGCACCCCCGTTTTGATGTATACAGCCTTTATTTATGCCTTTTTATGTGTTTAAAGTGCATGTAATGAGTTGGAAAGAGGTTGGGAGAGTTTGGAATGGTTTTAAATATTTTTGTAGGATTTTTTAGGGAGCACGGTTAGGGGAAACCATGTGGGTTTTCCTGGAAACCATACAGGAGGAGATAGTAGGCATTGTATGGCCTACGTACAGTTTTCCAAACCATGTGAGGAAACCGTGCAGACCCCTCCTCTTGAGGTAGTGGCGTGTGCTTGATTAGTGCACAGTTTTCCAAACCGTGCAAACTAACCGTGCAGCCACTTAAAAATAGGTTTTTTAAATCTGGTCTCCCTCGAGGGTGCCTCATTTCAATCAAAACTCTCTCCCACTAGAGCCTCACTTGTTATTTTGGGTTTTGAAAGTTTTAAGGTGCTATCCCACTCATTTTGGAAGCAAATTGAAGGGGTTTCTTATTGGATTGAAGTCGGTTCTTCTCAGGTACATCTATCCTCTTGGTTTCACTTTGGTTTTTCCGTGGTCTTCTCTTCCCTCTCTTTCATATTTCTAGATCTACATCCTTTTCATGTATATCTAGTGTTGGGGTTGCCTTGGGTGTTTATTTTAAGTCTTTTGGATGATAGTGAAGTAGATATAGAGCAGTTTTTATGACGCGTTTGCCCGGATTGGGGTGCGGTTGTTTGTGGGTAGATTTCTTCGAAACCCTAAAGGTAGGTGGCTTTTCTCTTGACTTCACTTGGTTAAAAATATTGGTTTTGGTTACAATTAATTTGTTTGTATTGAAATTAATTGTGATTTTGATGTGTGAAATTGGTTAGAAATCCCTTTTGTCATGTTTTGGGGATTTTTGGGGAAAAAGGGGTCGTACTATTGAATGTTCTTGTTGTTAAATTTTAAAATGTAGATTTTAAAGTTTGTTGCTTGGATTGGGTTAAGAAAATGGTTTGTGAAAATCGTTTTCAATAAATAGGTTGTTTTATTGAATCATGGTTTTGGCATGGAAAATGATAAATGAGTGATTTCAATAAATGGTTGATTTATTTAAGTGGATTAACATGTGTTGGAAATGGGAAATTGCATATTGTTGTGGCCTTGGTGCTTTGTTCTTATTGGTTGATTGAGTGTTATGTCTTGTGTTGGTTGTGTGGAAATGGGTGGGATGTATCGCTATAAAAGGTGATGGATAGTGGTTGCAAGAACCACCATTATGGGTATTGGTTGGGAAGTACCGCTGGTTGAGAATGGGGTGAACGGGACGGGCGGAAGTCCCACCATTTTGGTTGTCTTTTTTTTATTGCTTTGAAAGATGGAAATTTTTGTGCTAACGTGTAAATGATGAAATGTTTTGTGGAATGTTTGTTTGGATTTCCCTTTGTTTCTTTGTTTGGGTGAGATGGATTGGTAAGAGTGTGTTTGGCTTATCGTAATGGTTGAACTTGTGATTATTTTATACAAACTGATTTATATAAATGTTCTAATGGTTTTTCCTAGTGGTGTGTGTAGAGAAATCATTTGGGAAAAACCTAATGAGTATTAGTACTCACCCCCTTCTTTGGCACTTTGGTTCTTTTGCATATGTCATTTTCCAAGACACAGGTAAAGGTAAGGAATCTCATTGCTAGTAGTTCGTGGTGATTCTTGAGAGATGTGGGGGTTCTTAGATCATGGATCTTGGTGTGGAGCCATGGAGTGTGTCTTGGTTTATTTTGGGTCTCTTGTGTAGTCTTCCGCATAGTACTCTAATATCGTGTTGGATTTTATTGGTTTTTGGGTTGTATTGTGGAACAACTTGGTTGTATTTTGGGAATACATGCTTGAATGTTTTATTGGCATGCATCATATAGTGGTTGTTAGTGGATAGTTTGGTTGGTTTTCACTTAAGGGAAAATCGTTCCCCAATTTGTTCTCAAAGCCCTCGGTATTTATTGCCAACCTTTGGCATCTTGGGAACGTCTCTTAAGGCCAAGTAACATTTCTCCTCCCTCTCAAGATAATGGTATAGGGAGGGATTTTACAAGTTGTATCAGTTTGTTTAGTCCTTAGCTTTCAAGTGAGATCAGTTGTTCGATCCTTGGTATTGATCATTGGTCTTGGTGTTGAAAATTTTTCTTGGCCTATTCCTTAAGTGGGGATGGTAGAAGGGTGTAGGATTGTTGGAACATTGAATGTATAGCATAAAAGGACGTAGGTAACCCTTTCATGTTGAACTTCAAGTTACCAAGGAGTTGGATACATAAGTGGTTGGAGACACTTATAGGCATTGGATATCTCATTGTCGTGGGTGTATCCAATGATATGAGCATGGCATACATGGTATAAATGACTTCCCACTAGGATGCATATTTCATTGGGGTATAATGATTTATGGTGTGATATGAATGTGTGGATTTTGAAAAATATGAATTGGGTTTCAAAACAGAAGGATTTGAAACATGGAAACTGGTGGTATTTTGAAAAAGGGTTGATTTTCAAAACATGGTGGATCTTTCAAAATAGTGCAATATGGGAATTTTTGAATCATGTGTTTCTAAAATATAAGGACTTATGGTTTTTTTGTATTCGTATAAATGGAACCGGGTGGGCGTCGTAGAGACTAACTGGAGGAGGCTACTGAAAATGTGGCTGCACCTAAGCCCCAGGTGAACTAGCAGTTAGTGAAGAGTATAGTGAAAGCTTTCCAAGCTATGGAAAGTGGAAAAAAAGTGGATGAACCAAGGCATATGGATCATGTGGTTCAGTTTCAAAAGAAGAATCCACCCATATTCAGGTGTGATTCAGAGCTGGAAAGGGCAGAAGCATGGTTGAATAGAATGAACATGATCTTCGAATTCTTGGGAACACCAGTAGAGTTGAAAATGAATTTGGTCATGTATATGTTGGAAGATATTTCCCTTCAATGGTGAGAGTTGGTGGTCCAAGCTGGAACGAAACAAGGTATGACATGGGACGAATTTGAGGAATTGTTTAAAATTCTACCCTCATACATTCAGAATTCAGTGCACAATTCATTTATTCAATTTGAAATAGGAAAACCTTTTGGTAACAGAGTATGTAGCTATGTTTATGAACTTAGTGAGATTTCACCTGAGGTGGCGGGTAGTACATCATTGAAAGCTCATATCTTCGAATCTAGTTTGAGGAAAGACATTCATTCCAAGATAACGGTGTTGTGTGTAGATGATTATACAGAGATGGTGAATAGAGCATCGGTGGCGGAAAGGGATCTCTTGAGTATGAGAGTAGAGGAAGTGTATTAGTACCCATGAGGGAATAGTGGGAACCCAAACATCGAGTTCAATAGGAAGAGGGACACTTATTTCCAAGGTTGGAGTATGCCTCATAATACAACTACAGGATCGGTGAATCTTCCTCCGAAGCCTCAGAGTATGTTGGGATGTTTTCAGTGTGGTTCTACGAGACACATCAAGAGGGATTGTATAGAACAACCTCGAGCATGTCATAATTTTTAGCAGACGTGGCATCTAAAATGTTATTGTTGGAATGCTCCAAGGTCGGGTGTCTGTGACACTCCTCAGGGGTCATAGGGGTCTTATGCCTTGATAGGATGGGGGGCAGCAGCATACCCCTCGGTAGCAGAGTAAAGTGGGTCATGGTGATTCTTGGAATACCAAAACGCCTCAGTAGGGAAATAAAGAGTAGAGTGTGGCAAAAAAACAGTTGTTTCGATATGATCAGGTTGTGGTGGATGATCAGTCGGGACCATCCACGGTGTGAGGTACGGTTCTTTTAAATTCCACATTGATGCAAGTGTTGTTTGATATGGGTGTTTTCCAATCTTTTATTTCTTATCGCATCATTGATTCGTTGGGTTTAACGGTAGAAATTATTCCTATGGTTCTCAAACTTTTAACTCCTCTGGGTGAAAAGGTGAAAAGGAGTGTAAAGCCTTCCTGTGTAGAGCATGTCGAGTACTGCTAGATGAGGTTGAGATAATGTGGGACTTATCAGTGCTTGAGATGGATGTGTACGATATAATCATGGGAATGGATTGGTTGATAATGTATACAGTCCATGTTGACTATTATGCATTAATGGTTAGTTTTGTGATGGAGGATGGCATGAGACATATCTTTAGAGGGGATAATAATGAGAGTTAGGGTGCAATAGGCTTGATGGAACTAGTGGTAGGCACTATATCATACTGGTTAGCAACTTTTTCATTGGCACCAGTGGAAGGTATTGAGAAAAGTGTTCTTCTAGTAGTCGTGGATCAGTTTATGGATGTTATTCCTGAAGAATTATCAGGGTTACCACCGGTGAGAGAAGTGGATTTTGGGATTGATCTCCTTACAGGGACCAGTCCTATCTCACTTCCATCTTATTAGATGGAACCAACAGAATTACAGGAAATAAAAGTGCAGTTGTAAGAGTTAGAGAATAAAGGTTTCATCTGGCTTAGTATGTCTCTAAGGGCAGTACTGGTGTTGTTTATTAAGAAGGCAGATGGAACATTGCGGTTATGCGTCGACTATCGTAGACTAAATCAAGTTATGATAAAGAACCGATATCCACTTCTATACATTGATGATTTTTTTGACCAGTAGAAGGGATCTCAGTGGTTCTCCAAGATTGACTTGCGATCAGGGTATCATCATCTATGGGTGCGGAAGGAGGATATTTCAAAAATAGCTTTCAGAAGTAGATATGGCCATTACGAGTATGTGGTTATGCCCTTTGGTCTAACAAATGCACCAGTGGTGTTCATGGAATAGATAAATCGAATATTTCAGATATATCTGTATTCTTTTGTAGTGGTATTTTTTGATGATATACTGGTGTATTTGAGGACAAGGATAGAGAATGAGCAACACTTGGTGATCATTTTAGGGATCTTGAGGGATCATCGGTTGTATGCCAAATAGTCAAAGTGTGACTTTTGGATACAAGAGGTTTGTTTCCTTGGCCATGTTATTTCTGATAAGGGTTTTTCAGTTGATTCGGAAAAGATAGAGGTTGTTATCTCATGGAAACCACCAAAGAATGTCTTCGATATACAAAGATTCCTTGGTCCATCTGGGTATTATCCACGTTTTGTTCATGATTTTTCACAATTGGTGTCACCGATGATAGCTTTGACATGGAATAATGTCCCATTTAAATGGGATGGGTAGTGTTAGAAATGTTTTGAAAAGCTAAAGGGTTACCTTACATCAGCAACAATCATGGTTTTTCCAGAACCAGGGAAAGGGTATGTGGTGTATTGTGATGCATCAGGATCAGGTTTGGGGTGTGTTCTCATATAGGGGGATCATGTAGTTGTATATGTCTCACGACAGCTGTGGTTTCATGAGAAGAACTACCCAAAACATTATTTGGAGTTGGAAATAGTGGCTCATGCTTTAAAAATGTGGTCCAATTATCTCTTTGGTGAGAAAGCTACAGTGTTTACTGACTATAAGAGCTTAAAGCATATCCTCTCAAAAATATATTTGAACATGAGGCAAAGGAGATGGATGGAATATATCCATATGTTTTATTTAAACTTTATGTACACATTGGGTAAGGTAAATTCGTTAGAGGATGCATTAAGTAAGAAATCATATACTCAAGTTGTGAAACAAGCATCGGATCAGTGGTAGTTTATGTCGGTCATAGCCGACATGT
Organism: Viscum album; assembly: GCA_963277665.1. Lineage (NCBI taxonomy): Eukaryota > Viridiplantae > Streptophyta > Magnoliopsida > Santalales > Viscaceae > Viscum > Viscum album. Next base: position 1,967,076,560 of record OY728153.1, read on the forward strand.
GGTTAGAATGTGAGGACCGGGGTGACAGAGATTTCTTCTTTCCAGTTTCGTTGGTCCCTGATTTGGTTGGTTTGGTTAAAGAGACACATACATCTGATTATGAATGTGTGACAATGAGGTCGAAACTCAATGGTGGGGAGACCATTGAGAACTGGGAACTGAGTGGGAATTCAGTCTTGTGTTTTTATAATTGAATAGTGGTACCAGTGGCTTGTCAGGAGGAACTTCTCTGGTCTGAACATCATTCCAGGTGGTCTATCCATCTTATAATTCAAAAGATGTATAAGGAATTGAAAGTGCAATTTTATTGGTCAGGTATGAAAAGGGATGTGGTTGAGTTTGTTTCGATATGCTTGAATTGTTAGAAAGTCAAGGAAGAGCATCAGTGACCAATAGGCTTGTTGTAGTATTTACCTATCCCAGTGTGGAAATGAGAGCAGATAGCAATGGATTTTGTGATGGGTCTCCCAAGAATGATCCGGAAACATGATGCCATATGGGTGATTGTTGATCAGCTCACAAAGTCGGCCCATTTCTTCCTGATTTTTGAATCTCATACAGTGGAGGATTTGTCCAAAATCTATATCTGGGAGGTGGTAAAGAGGCATGGTGTTCCAGTTTTGATTGTATCAAATAGAGATCTGAGGTTCACATCTCATTTCTAGAAATCCTTACAGCAATCCCTTGGAATATAGTTGACAATGAGCACGATATATCATCCTCTAATGGATGGGAAATCTGAGAGGACGATACAAACCTTGGAGGATATTTTAAGGGCTTGTATGATCAATTTTTCTGGTTCATGAGGAGGATCACTTACCATTGCTGGAGTTCTCCTATAATAATAGTTATCAGGCTTTGATACATATGGTTCTGTTTAAGGATTTGTATGAGTGTCCTTCTTGTTATCCACTATGTTGGGTGGAAATGGGCGAGACATCAATGATCAGCCCAAGCCTTGTCCAAGAAACTACAGAAAAGATAAAGTTGATCAGGAAGAGGATGGATATAGCTCAAAGTCGTTATAAATCATATGTGGACCATCATCGACGACCTTTTTTGTTCTAGGTGGGTGATCATGTGTTTTTGATAATCTCTCCTAGGTTGGGACATCGTCGGTTTAGGAAGCAAGGTTAGTTATTTCTGAGGTATATTGGGCCTTTTGAGATATTTGAGCAGATTGGAGAGGTGGCTTGTCATTTTTCTTTTCCAACACGGTTTAGTGCGGTACACAATGTGTTTCATGTGTCTCAGTTGAAAAGTTATCAGCTGGATCGTGACCATGTGGTTTGTTAGGATCATGTTGGGCTAAACTGGATGTTTTCTTAGTGCACGTGCCAGTGTGAATTATGGAGAGGCAAGAGAAACTCTTTCATGGTAAAATAATTGGTTTAGTTTATGTCTTTTGGTAGCATGGTCAGAGTCAAGAGGAGACTTGGGAGCGAGAGAAAGAGATGGTCAAGAAATATCCCAAGCTCTTTCATTAAATCAATGGTTTTCTACTTTCTAAGGACAGAAAGTCCAATAGTGGGGAGAATATAGCACCCCAAGTTTGATGTATGAAGACTTTATTTATACTTTTTTATGTGTTTAAATTGCATGGAATGAGTTGGGAATATTTTGGGATATTTTGGAATGGTTTTGAATAAGTTTGGAGGCTTTTCTTAGGGAGCACAGTCTGAGTACGATTATGGAAAACCGTGCGGGTTCTCCAGGAAACTGTGCAGGAGGAGACAGTAGGCTTCTCATGGCCTGTGTGCGGTTTTCCAAACTATGGGAGGAAACCGTGTGGAACCCTCCTCTTGAGGCAGTGGCCTGTGCACTGTTAGAGCACAATTTTCCTAACCGTGCGTACTAACCGTGCGACAACTTAAAAATAGGTTTTTTAAATCTGGTCTCCCTCAAGGGTGCCTCATTATACTCCAAACTCTGTCCCACTAAATCCTCACTCAGTATTTTTGGTTCTCAAATGTTCAAGGTACTCTCCCACTCGTTTTGGAAGAAAATCGAAGGGGTTTCTTATTGGATTGAAGTCAGTTCTTCTCGGGTAAGTCTCTCCTATTGGTTTCTCTTTGGTTAACTATAGGTCTTCTCTTCCCTCTCTCTCTATTTTCTAGATCTACATCCATTTCATGTAGATCTAGTGTTGGGGTTTCCTTGGGTGTTTATTTTAAGGCTTGTGTATGATAGGCAATGAGATATAGAGTGGTTTTTGTGAAGCGTTTCCCAGATTGGGGTGTGGTTGTTTGTGGGTCGATTCCACCAGAACCCTAAAGGTATGTGGATTCTCTCTTGACTCTACTTGTTTATAAGTAGTGGTTTGGGTTGCAATTAATTTGTTTGTATTGAAATTAATTTTGGGTTTGATGTGCGAAATTGGTTAGAAATCCCTTTGGTCATGTTTTAGGGATTTTTTGAGAAAAACGGGTCTTACTGTTGAATGTTCTTGTTGTTAAATATTAAAATGTAGATTTTAATGTTTGTTACTTATCTTGGGTTATGGAAATGGTTTATGAAAATGGTTTTCAATAAATAGGTTTTTTTATTGAATCAGGTTTTTGGCATGGAAAATGATAAATGAGTGATTTCAATAAATGGGTGACTTATTGAAGTGGATTAACATGTGTTGGAAATGGGCAATTGCATATTGTTGCATCCTTGGTGCTTTTTGATTATTGGTTGATTGAGTTTTATGGATTGTGTTGGTTTTTTGGAAGTGGGAGGGAAGTCTCACTATAAAAGGTTATGGATAGTGGTCAGAAGAACCACCATTATTGGTAGTGGTCGGGAAGTACCGCTAGTTGAGAATGGGGTGAACAGGATGGGAAGAAGTCCCACCGCTTTGGTTTTCTTTTTTTCTTTGCTTTATAAGATGGAAATTGTTGTTCTAATGTGTAAATTATGAAATGGATTGTGACATATTTATTTGGATTACCCTTGGTTGCTTGGTTTGGGTGAGATGGCTTGGTAAGAGTGTGTTTGGATTATGGTAATGGTTGCACTTGTGATTATTTTATATAAACTGCTTTATATAAATGTGCTAACGGTTTTTCCTTGTGAAATGTGTAGAGAAGTCATTTGGGAAAAACTTACTGAGTATTTGTAATCACCACCTACTTTGGAACTTTGGTGCTTTTGCAGATGTCGTTTTCTGAGACACAGGTAAAGGTAAGGCATCTCATTACTAGTGGTTCGTGGTGATGACTGGGATATGTGGTGGTGTTTAGATCATGGAGCGTGGTGTGGATCCATGGAGTGTGTCCTGGATTATTTTGGGTCTCTTGTGTAGTCTTCTTCATAGTACTATGATATCTTGTTGGAATGTATTGGTTTTGGGTTGTATTTTGGAAGAACTTGGTTATCTTTTGGGAATACATGCTTGAATGTTTTATTGGAAGGCATCATATAGTGGTTGTTAGTGGATGGTTTGGTTGGTTTTGTCTTAAGGGAAAATCATTACCCAATTTGTTCTCAAATCCCTCGGCATTTATTGTTATCCTTTGGCACCTTGGGAACGTCGCTTAAGGCCAGGTAACATTCCCCCGCCCTCTCAGGCCAATGGGATGGGGTGGGATGTTACATGTATCTTCTTGGGGTATTCTGATGGTGTGAAGGGGTATCATTTGTAGAACCCCACTGCCAGCAAAATTATCATTAGAAAAGATTTAATTTTTAAAAAATACAAGGTTCAAATGAAAAATGATCAGAACATGGAGAAGAAGAATACAGAATCTACAATAGTTGAAGTGGAGGATAAATACAAGTGAGAACCAATTTCCTCTGAGGCATTTCCCGAGCAAGAATATCAAGTGTCGATTGAGTCTGGACCATGACGGTCAACTTGGGAGAAAATTGCACCAGTTTGGAACTCATACTATGTCATTGAGAGTAATATTGTGTTTTTCTTATTGACGGAGGATAGAGAGCCTTATTCCTTTATGGAGGTGACCTAGAGTCTAGATATATCCTCATGAATAGAGGCAATTTAGGAGGAACTTGAATCCCTACATCGGAATAAGACTTGGGATCTTGTTCCATTACCTCATGGAAGGAAGGATATTGGAAACAAATGGGTCTTTAAGATAAATCCGGATGGAAAGAACCTAGTGGAAAGATATCATGTAATACTAGTGGTGAAAGGATATTCTAAGAGGGACGGTATTGATATCAATGAAATATTTCCTCCTATTGTTAGAATAAAAACTATTTGGATAGTTCTGGTGATGTGTGCAACATACAATTTACATTTAGATCATCTAGATGTGAAGACATCTTTTCTCCATGGTGATCTTGATAAAGAAATCTATATGCTCCAACTAGAAGTTTTTTTAGAAAAAATAAAAGAGAACTTGGTTTGCAGGTTGAACAAATCTTCGTATAGTGTCAAACAGTCACCGAGGAGTTGGTACAAGAGATTTGATTCCTATATCAAGAGTCTTTGATACATAGAACTTCATTCTGATCCTTGTTCATATTTCAGGGGTTCAGATGGTAATTATTTCATCTTTCTTATGTTATATTTGGATGACATATTGGTTGCAGGCCCCAATAATGATCAGATCTAGGAGACAAAGGCATAGTTGACTATGGAGTTTCATATGAATGACTTGGGACCAGAAAACAAGATTCTTGGGATGCAGATTTATCAAGACACAAATAATGGGAATATTTGTCTATCAAAAAATAATTACCTATAGAGAGTCTTGAAATGCTAAAAAATTCAAGCCTATATTGTAATATCTACCCCTCTTCATGTTAATTTAAAGTTATCCTCAACAATGAGTCTTATAAGTGAAGTAGATAGGATGGACATGCCTTGATTACTATTTTCATCAGAAGTGGGTAGTCTGATGTTTTCTATGGTTTGCACTAGACTAGACATTTCACATATAGTGAAAGTGGTTAGTCGATACATGGATAATCTAGGACGGGATCATTAGAGAATAATGAAAAGGGTCTTGAGATAAATCAAGGAGACCTTATATGTTGCATTATGTTATGGAGGATCAGATTTCACTATCAAAGGCTATGTTGATTCAGATTTTGTAGGTGATTCTGATAAGAGGAAATCTACTACTGGTAATGTTTTAACTCTTGTAGGGGGAGTTGTGAGCTGGATTTCAAATTTACAGTAAGTTTTGGAATTATCCATGATGGAGGTAGAGTACATGGAAGTTACACAGGCTTGAAAAGAGGAAATTGGGATATGAAGGTTGTAACGACCCAAAATTTCATTAATGGAAAATCCCTCTTGATCCAGTTAAATGTTTCTTTATGTTTTTATAAGATGTCAACTTCTTTATTTTAACGTTAAGATTTGTGACCGTTACTTTTATAGCCGTTGAACAGTGATCATCTGGGTAGTTTAAATATAAGGCTTTAACGAACCAATTTTCTACTCAGACAAAGGAAGCGATGGCCTCATCCAGTAGAATTGCCCCTTACGAAGCCCATTTGTCAGAGCTCGGAAAGGAGGTGGCGTCTTTGGGCTTTGCCCTTGACCAAGCCCAAGCTGAGCTTCATCAAGTCAAGCTCGAACGTGATCGTCTACGGGAAAAATGGAAGTTGATAGAGATTACCACTCGAGCGATGTTATCCGAGCAACCCCAAGAGTCTGTCACCATCGCACACCTTACCCTTAGGTCTTATGCGACTATTTTAAGGGGTTATGTAACAAATAAGTAGCACCATGTTTATGTACATTATTTTTGTATAGAATAATGAATATAATTTCTAGTCATTTTTGATACTTTGTAATTAGTTTTTAAAGTACAAACGGTGTTTTTAGTTATTATTTAATTAAGAATTATATTTTATTAAATTAAAGGATTTTTGAATTAAATAATATTTTAATAAAATATTATTAATAATATTAAATTAATTTTTATTAAATATAAATGATCTTATAATTTTATGAATGCAATTAAAATTTTTATTAAGGTTTGAAAGCCATTTCTGTCAAAACCCGTGAATTTTTTTTATAAATGTCGGTTTTTATTTTAAAAGTGAAAATTCACATATTTAGAAAATTATTTAGATAAAATAAATATTATTTTTGGAATCAGGACGTCGAAATTATCCAACGGTGAATTTTTCATAATTTTCTGAGACAGTCAAATTTTTGGGTAAAAATTAAATACCATTTAAATATATAATGTGTTTTATGACATCATAATGACCCAATGGTGATGTAATAAAATACCATAATCCTTATGTTCGGCCAATATATGTTGTATCATTAAAATAATGAGGTTTTGGGTTTGTTTTACTCACTTTTCAAAGCATTAATGGAGCCCTCAAGACTTATTCAACACTTTGCCTTTTTAAATTAATTTCCATGGGAGTGTGACTCACCTCCACATAAGCAACCCTAATTTTTTAATAAGTTCGGACCTTGGCCTTGTAAAATATTGTTTTCTTCTTTTCTTTTCCAGAAACCATGGGCAAATACCATGGGATGGTTTGTGGTTTGGATTATTTTAATATAAGGGGTCCCAAACCTAAATAATAAACAATTCTCTCACCTTTCCTATATAAACCCACCCAAGCTCTCACTTCCTCCTCACCCAAAGCCCTTGAAGTTCGTCCAACCTCTGACCTACTCTCTCTAGAATCCCCTCAAGGTGCCCCAAGCTCCCAAGAAGCCTCTCACAAGCCTCTCTCTAGCCTTTGGAAGCACACTTCCAAGTAAGGGGTTTTCTTCCTTTCTCTTTTTTTGTCAATTTTCTTTAAGTTGTATTGCCCTTTTTATTTCAATTATGAATGTTGGGGTATGGTTTCGCACCTCCCCCATACTGCCCTCTTATTGTCTGAATGATGGGAGAACCCTTTCTCTCTCATTAAATGCCTCCCATGTACACCCGTTACTATGCCGAAATTCCAAAAGGAACTTCTCTCTCTTCTTTTATATTGAAGCAATACTTTTGTATCATGAATCTAAATTCCATTTCTATTGTTGGGACATGTATATATATGATATCCTTACTGTCCATTACATGTAAATATGATGAGGAACCCCTTTCTCTCTCATCAACCTTTTTATGAATTCTTATGTCACGCCGTTACGCTGCCGAAATCGCACCGATTTTCTAAGTCAATGTCTTTGTGTAGTGAATACCATGCCCATTTCTCCATCAAGGGTATTCACCTTTATGCACATTTACATATTGATTATAAAGTTTCGTGTATGAATTCCACTTTCCTTTATCGTGGAAGAAATGATTATGTTTTATGAATCCATGTTTTATGATCCATGTGGCACACTTATACATGAAATGAAATGTTTAAGAAGGGTGCGCCCTTTATAGCGCTCTAATGCATTGGGTAAAGTATAGTATCATGATACGTCATGTGCAATGAGTGTTTACTCATGATAATGCAAGTGCAACGAGGGTTTACTCGTGCTTCAAGTGCAATGAGGGTTTACTCATGCTCCATCTGCAATGAGCCTTGGCTCATGCTAATTCAATGTTAAGTGTTGTTGCCACATTTCCATGTTATGATTATCATGCTTTATCATGCCTTTATGTTCATGTCTCTCTTATGCTCTATTGATATGACTATTGCCTAACATGTATTGTACTCCTCATGTTATTCATTGTGTACTCCCTTACTGGGCTTTATAGCTCACCCTTTTCTTATGCATGTCCTCAGGTTATCCCATGCAATGCTAAGTACGAAGGAATGTAGTGGTCATGTAAAGGAAGTTTTCAATAAAGATGTTGTATTTCAAGTTTAAAGTTTTTATGTAATGATCCCAATCCCCAAAGACACTAAACCTCTCGATCTTCTTTGTTGTATCAAGTGAAGTTTTATGTAATAAAGCATGTTTAATTTGTAATAAAAAGCAGGGTTGTCATAGTTGGTATCAAAGGAGGAACCCAGCCTTAAGTGCACGGTGCACTGCCTGGGTTGAGATGTAGGGCCCACAATGAGGGCGTTGTGCTCTAAAGGGGGGGGGGTGATTGTAATATCCCCAAATGATAAAGGGTTAAATGACTAAATGATATGGCTCATGTCAACAAGGTGCACCTTCCTTTTCGGGAGCCTGTCTGATTAGAACTCCACAGTTAAGCGTGCTTGGCCTGGAGTAGTGATCAGGATGGGTGACCCTCTGGGAAGTTTCCCAGGGTGTGTGTGAGTGAGGACAAAGCACACTAGAAAGGACATGTGTTGGCCTGTGGGGACTACCATTAGTCAGATGACCCGTTTAGGCATGTGGGTGGACCCTGGGGTGGGACCCACGTGTCTGCGGGGGCACCACGTGTCTGCGGGGTGGCTGTGCTGTCACCGGGACCCGGTTGTCACATTTGGTATCAAAGGATAGGTTTAGTTATTTTTGGGATTAGGAAACCCTAGTAAAGCCTTAGATACAAGACTAAGCATAATAAAAACATCCCTAAGTTTTGGTAAATACTAAGTAAGTGTTTTATCAAACAAATACATCCCTCTCTGGATACGAGCAGGTAGAGGCGGCTCTGGCACAGATGTATCCTAGGGATAAAACCCGAAAACACCGCTTTGAGCTAGACTCGAACGGGAAATGGTGCACGACAACGGGCCTTGCTGCACTCTTGGTTACGACACTCCCGGGGGATATGTTTTGATAAATTCACAATATTAGTATGAACCCTTATTAAGGGAAAAATGCCCCTAAGAATTTATGTTAGAAGGAAGATCATGAAAAGCCTGGATTGAATATTATAGACTCATGAGTTAAAGAGATTAAAGTTTATTTATAAGTCATAAACTTTTGTCTTTGGATTACCCTTTATGTGTTACCCCTAACTTTCCTTTTATTCCATCCAATGGCCGGTAATAGGAGAACTCGGGCTAACAACCGTTGTGAATATCAGTGTGATGATTTTACTTATGAGATGCCCAATCCAATGGGAGCGGGAATTTCAAACTTTGTCATGCTTCTCTCTCAGCTAACTCAAGTTTTGAATAGAAACACTGGTCAAGAGGAACGTTCAACCCCCCCTAAGAAAGAACAAGTCGCTATTGAAAGCTTCATGAGACAAAGGCCTCCTACTTTTAGTGGATCATCCAATCCCACGATTGCTGAACAATGGATCAACTCCATTGAAAAGATATTCTCCATCCTCCAATGCTCTGAAAAAGAGAAGGTTCTCCTGGCGGCTTATCGTATGGAGGGTGAAGCTGATCAATGGTGGACATTGATCAAAAATACGAAGCCTGAGGAGGAGATCGAGGCTTTGGAATGGAAGGTATTCCGGAAGATGTTTTTCGATAAATATTTTCCACGCACCCTCCGTATTAAGATGGAAAGGGACTTCCTTTCCCTCAAGCAGAAAGATGAGGAATCTGTGGGAGCGTACGAGGCAAACTTCACAAGGCTTGCACGATACGCTTCCGGCTTTGTCGTTACCCCCGAATGAAAGGTTGACCGCTTCTTTGGTGGGCTAAAGCCTAGCTTGTGGAAAACATTAGCGATCCGTGACTTCGACAGCTATGAGGAAATTGTCCGATGTGCCCTCAAGGTTGAAATGGAGATCGGAGAATCACAGGGGTATCATGGGGACAAGAAGCGGAAGGTGGACTTCAATGCTGGTGTTCCGATGGATAAATCCAATGGCGCTAAGAAATTACAGCACCCCACTTGCCAAAAGTGTGGAAAAAAGCACCCTGGAAATTGCCTTAGGGGGACAAGAAAATGGTTCAAGTGTGGAAGAGAAGGGCACCTAGCTGTTAACTGTCAGCAAGAAGAACCTGTGGCTGCGACGGAGGGGAGGAACACTCCGTTCGAACCTCAACGCGTTGTTCAATGCTTCAAATGCAAAGAACCGGGTCATTTTGCGAATCAGTTCCCTAATCCAAGGGTTATCTGAGGCAATCAACAACCTCCAAGACAGCAAGGAAGAGCTTTTGCCATCACTTCTGCCGAAGTGAACCCCGACAACGAAGTGGTGATAGGTACGCAAGTTATTCATTCAAGAATAGCGAACGTACTTTTTGATTCAGGTTCTACGCATTCTTTTATATCTCAAAAGTTTAGTAGAACAATCCCTGCACCACCACAAATCATGGAAGTAAAGATGTCGGTGAGTACGGAAAATGGGGCAATCATTGCATCCCATGAGTATAAGTTCTCCCCTATTATAATCTGTGGATTGAATTTCCCGGTGAACCTCGCCATACTCCCTTTGGTGGAATTTGATGCAATTCTTGACATGGATTGGCTTTCCTTATATAGAGCCAACATAAATTGTCGGGAGAGGGAAATCACACTCCATATGGAGAATCGTCCCCCGATTCTTTACAAGTGTCAGGAGGAAGATGAATCTCCTTTAGCTCTATCATCTCAAGCATGGATATTACTGCCTTATGAGCACGCATATCTGGATCAGATGATTGAGTCCAAGGAAGAAACCACCCTTGAAGAAATGCCTATTGTGAGGGAATTCGCTGAAGTATTTCCCGAGGAACTTCCTGGTCTTCCTCCAAGAAGAGATGTTGAGTTCTCAATTGAACTTATACCTGGGGCACTACCAATATCCAAGACTCCATATAGAATGGTTGTGGTTGAGCTTGAAGAACTGAAGAAACAACTACAGGAGAATCTGGATAAAGGGCTTATACGCCCAAGTGCATCACCATGGGGTGCACCAGTCCTCTTCGTCAAGAAGAAGGATGGGTCAATGCGGCTTTGCATCGATTATCATGAACTTAACAAAATCACGATAAAGAACAAGTATCCTCTCCCAAGAATCGATGACTTGTTTGATCAGCTGCGTGGAGCACAATACTTCTCCAAGGTAGACTTGCGGTCGGGATATTATCAAGTAAGGGTGAAGAAGGAAGATATCTCCAAGACTGCTTTTCATACAAGGTACGGGCACTATGAATTCATAGTAATGCCTTTTGGACTCACCAATGCTCCAGCAATATTCATGGACGTGATGAATAGAGTCTTTAGAGATTACCTAGATAAATTTTTGGTAGTCTTTATAGATGATATTCTAATATACTCCAAAACCAAGGAGGACCATGCGGAGCATTTAAGAACTGTACTGGAGACTTTGCGCAAGGAGAAGCTCTATGCCAAGTACAGCAAGTGTGAGTTCTGGTTGAAGGAGGTCTCATTCTTGGGCCATATCATCACAAGCAATGGGATATCTGTGGACCCCTCCAAAACAGATGCAATTGAGGGATGGTCGAGGCCAACATCGGTAACTGATATCCGTAGCTTCTTGGGGTTAGCTGGATATTATCGACGATTTGTGAGAAACTTCTCACGATTGTCCAACCCTCTTACCAAGCTAACTCGAAAGGGAGTAAAGTTTGCTTGGAGTGATGAATGCGAAGAAAGCTTCAAGGAGTTGAAAAGGAGGCTTATCACTGCACCCGTGCTCACTTTACCCACAAGTGGGGAGCTTTTTGTGGTATTCAGTGATGCTTCGAAGAAGGGATTAGGATGTGTGCTGATGCAGAATGATAAAGTCATATCCTATGCCTCAAGGCAGTTGAAAATCCATGAGCGAAACTATCCAACGCATGATCAGGAGTTGGCGGCGGTGATCTTTGCCTTGAAAATCTGGCGGCATTATCTCTATGGAGAGAAATGTGAGATATATACTGACCACAAGAGTCTTAAATATATATTCACACAGAAAGAGCGTAATATGCGCCAGAGAAGATGGATAGAGCTCATAAAGGATTATGACTGTTCAATACATTACCACCCTGGGAAGGCGAACAAGGTGGCGGATGCCCTATGTAGAAAGGATCCAGCAATTCTATCAATGATGAGAATTGAGAAGGATCCAATCTTCTTAGACTTGATGAAGATGGACGTGGGAATCATAAAGAAGGGAACATCATCAATCCTTTCACAAATGATTGCTCAACCATCTCTTTTGGAAAGGTTAAAGGATGCTCAAAAGGGTGATGCGATAATCCAAGAAAAAGTGGAAGCTATCAAAAAGGGAAAATCCTCAGAGTTTAATGTTAATGAAGAAGGAATTGTGCGGTTTGGGAAAAGACTATGTGTCCCATCAAGTTAGGAGCTGAAGAAGGAACTTTTGGATGATGCACATAGTTCAAATTTCTCTATTCACCCAGGGAGCACAAAGATGTATCGAGATCTCCGAGAAAACTTTTGGTGGGATAATATGAAGAAGGAGATCGCTGAATATACATCGAAGTGCCTGGTGTGTCAGCAAGTGAAGGCAGAGAGGCAGAAGTCTAAGGGGATGATGAAACCATTGCCCATACCAGAATGGAAATGGGAGAACATCACCATGGACTTCGTCACTGGACTTCCAAGGACATCCAAAGGCAACAATGCAATCTGGGTTGTTGTGGATCGTCTTGCAAAGACTGCACACTTCATTGCTATTCGAGAGGATTTCTCTTTGGATCAACTGGCACGGATATATATCAGGGAAGTGGTACGGTTTCATGGAGTACCACTATCTATTGTGTCTGACCGAGATCCAAGATTTACCTCTAAATTTTGGAAGAGTCTTCAACATGCTCTGAATACTGAACTGAACTTCAGTACGGCCTATCATCCTCAAACTGATGGCCAATCCGAGCGGACTATCCAAACACTTGAGGATATGTTGAGAGCGTGCTCAATGGACTTTAAAGGAGGATGGGATCAACATCTTCCTCTAGTTGAGTTCTCTTATAATAATAGTTTCCACTCGAGCATCCAAATGGCACCATATGAAGCCCTGTATGGGAAAAGGTGTAGAACACCGTCATGTTGGGATGAGTTCGGTGAACGTAAGCTGCTTGGACCAGAAATGGTCGAAGAAATGGTGGAGAAGGTGACAACCATTCAGCAGCATATCAAGGCATCCCAAAGTTGACAGAAGATTTATGCAGATAATCATCGACGAGACCTTGAGTTTAAAGTCAGAGACATGGTGTTTTTACGCATATCTCCGTGGAAGAAGGTCATGAGGTTTGGAAAGAAAGGGAAGTTAAGTCCAAGATACATCGGCCCATTCGAGATTCTTGATCGTGTTGGGGCTGTGGCCTATCGACTAGCACTTCCACCTACTATTCCCAAGGTGCATGATGTCTTCCATGTATCCCTCTTAAGGAAGTACATACCAGACCCTTCACATGTACTCTCTTCCGAGGTGGTACAATTAGAAGACGATCTTTCTTCTGAGGAGCAACCAGTGAAGATCTTGGATCGTAGAGAAAAAGTTCTACGAAATAAGACAATGCCTCTCGTCAAGGTGTTGTGGAGAAACCAAAAGTTTGAAGAAGCAACTTGGGAGTCGGAGGATATGATGAAGCTAAGTTACCCACATTTGTTTTAGTGTGGGAAAAGGAAAATTTCGAGGGCGAAATTTCTTAAGGGGGGAATGTTGTAACGACCCAAAATTTCATTAATGGAAAATACCTCTTGATCCAGTTAAATGTTTCTTTATGTTTTTATAAGATGTCAACTTCTTTAGTTTAAAGTTAAGATTTGTGACCGTTACTTTTATAGCCGTTGAATAGTGATCATCTGGGTAGTTTAAATATAAGGCTTTAACGAACCAATTTTCTACTCAGACAAAGGAAGCGATGGCCTCATCCAGTAGAATTGCCCCTTACGAAGCCCATTTGTCGGAGCTCGGAAAGGAGGTGGCGTCTTTGGGCTTTGCCCTTGACCAAGCCCAAGCTGAGCTTCATCAAGTCAAGCTCGAACGTGATCGTCTACGGGAAAAATGGAAGTTGATAGAGATTACCACTCAAGCGATGTTATCCGAGCAACCCCAAGAGTCTGTCACCATCGCACACCTTACCCTTAGGTCTTATGCGGCTATTTTAAGGGGTTATGTAACAAATAAGTAGCACCATGTTCATGTACATTATTTTTGTATATAATAATGAATATAATTTCTAGTCATTTTTGATACTTTGTAATTAGTTTTTAAAGTACAAACGGTGTTTTTAGTTATTATTTAATTAAGAATTATATTTTATTAAATTAAAGGATTTTTGAATTAAATAATATTTTAATAAAATATTATTATTAATATTAAATTAATTTTTATTAAATATAAATGATCTTATAATTTTATGAAAGCAATTAAAATTTTTATTAAGGTTTGAAAGCCATTTCTGTCAAAACCCGTGAATTTTTTTTATAAATGTCGGTTTTTTTTAAAAGTGAAAATTCACATATATAGAAAATTATTTAGATAAAATAAATATTATTTTTGGAATCAGGACGTCGAAATTATCCAACGGTGAATTTTTCATAATTTTCTGAGACAGTCAAATTTTTGGGTAAAAATTAAATACCATTTAAATATATAATGTGTTTTATGACATCATAATGACCCAATGGTGATGTAATAAAATACCATAATCCTTATGTTCGGCCAATATATGTTTTATCATTAAAATAATGAGGTTTTGGGTTTTTTTGACTCAATTTTCAAAGCATTAATGGAGCCCTCAAGACTTATTCAACACTTTGCCTTTTTAAATTAATTTCCATGGGAGTGTGACTCACCTCCACATAAGCAACCCTAATTTTTTTATAAGTTCGGACCTTGGCCTTGTAAAATATTGTTTTCCTCTTTCCTTTTCCAGAAACCATGGGCAAATACCATGGGATGGTTTGTGGTTTGGATTATTTTAATATAAGGGGTCCCAAACCTAAATAATAAAGAATTCTCTCACCTTTCCTATATAAACCCACCCAAGCTCCCACTTTCTCCTCACCCAAAGACCTTGAAGTTCGTCCAACCTCTACCCTACTATCTCTAGAATCCTCTCAAGGTTCCCCAAGCTCCCAAGAAGCCTCTCACAAGCCCCTCTCTAGCCTTTGGAAGCACACTTCCAAGTAAGGGGTTTTCTTCCTTTCTCTTTTTTTGTCAATTTTCTTTAAGTTGTATTGCCCTTTTTATTTCAATTATGAATGTTGGGGTATGGTTTCGCACCTCCCCCATACTGCCCTCTTATTGTCTGAATGATGGGAGAACCCTTTCTCTCTCATTAAATGCCTCCCATGTACACCCGTTACTATGCCGAAATTCCGAAAGGAACTTCTCTCTCTTCTTTTATATTCAAGCAATACTTTTGTATCATGAATCTAAATTCCATTTCTATTGTTGGGACATGTATATATATGATCTCCTTACTGTCCATTACATGTAAATATGATGAGGAACCCCTTTCTCTCTCATCAACCTTTTTATGAATTCTTATGTCACGCTGTTACGCTGCCGAAATCGCACCGATTTTCTAAGCCAATGTCTTTGTGTAGTGAATACCATTCCCATTTCTCCATCATGGGTATTCACCTTTATGCAAATTTAAATATTGATTATAATGTTTCGTGTATGAATTCCACTTTCATTTATCGTGGAAGAAATGATTATGTTTTATTAATCCATGTTTTATGATCCATGTGGCACACTTATGCATGAAATGAAATGTTTAAGAAGGGTGCACCCTTTATAGCGCTCCAATGAATTGGGTAAAGTATAGTATCATGATACGTCATGTGCAATGAGTGTTTACTCATGCTAATTCAAGTGCAACAAGGGTTTACTCGTGCTTCAAGTGCAATGAGGGTTTACTCATGCTCCATGTGCAATGAGCCTTGGCTCATGCTAATTCAATGTTAAGTGTTGTTGCCACATTTCCATGTTATGATTATCATGCTTCATCATGCCTTTATGTTCATGTCTCTCTTATGCTCTATTGATATGACTATTGCCTAACATGTATTGTACTCCTCATGTTATTCATTGTGTACTCCCTTACTGGGCTTTATAGCTCACCCTTTTCTTATGCATGTCCTCAGGTTATCCCATGCAATGCTAAGTACGAAGGAATGTAGTGGTCATGTAAAGGAAGTTTTCAATAAATATGTTGTATTTCAAGTTTAAAGTTTCTATGTATTGATCTTAAGCCCCAAAGACACTAAACCTCTCGAACTTCTTTGTTGTATCAAGTGAAGTTTTATGTAATAAAGCATGTTTAAGTTGTAATAAAAAGCAGGGTTGTCATAAAGGTTGTTGGAGGAGCTCGATCAAATATAGGAGAAGATTACATTGTTTTGTGATAGTCAGAGTACCTAGCACATTTCAAGAAATCCATCTTTTCATTCCAATATGAAACAAATTTGGGTACAAAATCACTTTTTCTAAGATGTGGTAGAGGAAGAAATATTGGACATGTAGAAATTCAAACTAGATAAAAATTTTCAGATTTCCTAATGAAGGCAGTTGACTCTAATTAGTTCAGATGGTTCAGATCCTTGAGTATATTTACAGGTATGTGAGAAGAATGTTTGGTAGATAGGTAGGATGTGTAGATATGTTAGTGATTCTTAATCAAATCTCCAAGTGGTAGATGTGTTGATAGAATTTCATTTTCAGTATGGTTTTGTCCTTTTTTCTTTTCCAAGGGAGGCAGGCTGTAGGTTGGTGTGGTAGATGAATTTGGTGGCCAACCCACCAAACACACCAGCGGGAGAGGAGCAGTAGGGGGTGAGGCTTTCCTATAAATTTCATGATCCTCATCCCATTTCAGCATCACATCTCTACTCATTATCTTCGGCAATCAGCTTCAGCAGTTTCCTTTTATGTGTGGTATTTTGTGAGATGGTTTACCCCATTATTCAAGAGAGAATTTATGAGGGTTTTCTACTTGTAATAGTGAGGGAGTGTGTATTCACTTTTACCCATAGTTATCCTTTTATTTTCCCATGGTTTTT
This sequence comes from Viscum album, assembly GCA_963277665.1. NCBI lineage: Eukaryota > Viridiplantae > Streptophyta > Magnoliopsida > Santalales > Viscaceae > Viscum > Viscum album. The sequence goes on from OY728153.1 coordinate 1,967,093,262, forward strand.
TACCCCTTTCACTTTGGGGGTTTTCCCACATTATATATGATTTCCATTTTACTTATTCATTTATCACTTTATTTAATCTCATGGTTATCACTATACCTATGGGTCAATCATTTATGGTCTCAATACGTGGTATTAAAGGAAGGTTCTAGACAGGTGTTGTTCATGTTTTTAGGTATTAGTAATTCTCATAAATTTTAGTATGCTCGGTGATTACGACTCTAGTTAATCTTTCACATCTGAAAACATTTATTGAGATTATTAAATACACTGTTGTGAAATAGAGGAGATTTTGGACTTATGATGTGTCCAAATTGTGATGAAATTTAAGATCAAGAAACTCAATTGGAATAATTTTTTGTGGAAAATAAAGATGCAGGAAGTGTTGTGGAAGGATAATTGCCTACATAAAATTGAAGAAATACCAATAGATATGACACTGAAGCATGGTTATAGTAGGATCCAAAATAATGACATTAGTGAAAAATGTGGTGAGTACTTTTGGGAATCGAGATATACTAGTGATTGAAGCAGAGATGACTGTGGGAAGCAGGATGCATATCAACGATGCATGGATAATCGACTGAGCAGCAACATGGCACATGACATCTCGATGGGAATGGTTTGATCAATATGAAACTATCCAAGAAGTAATTTTGTACATGGGAAATAATCACACCTTTAAAATCATTGGAGTTTGTACCATCAAATTGAAGTTTCATGGTGGTATTGTTTGAACCATCTAGGGAGTACGCCATGTGAAGGGTTTAAAGAAGTACATATTGTCTTTAGGACAATTTCATGACATCGAATGCTAGTATCGCACTGAGAATGGAGTGATTAGAATTTTGAAGGGTTTTATTTGGGTAATTAAGGAAGATAATATCTAAAATAACCTATACATACTTATGGGTGAAATGTACTAGTAGGCGGAGATAGTTGTCAGATCAAATAACCTGATGGAAGTGTTGATGGCGTTATGGCATCAAAATATTTTCCATATGTTCAAATGAGGCATGCAGATTATTGTGGATTATAAGTTGTGATTTGGGCTTACAAAGGTATCCTTACCATTTTGTGAGAATTGTGTTTTCAGCAAGCAACACAAATTAATATTTTGTACATCAACAACATGAATCACGGAGAACTTAGAGTTGATCCATTCATATGTTTTTCAAGCATCAGTTATATCCCTGAGAGGAGAAATGTACTTTTTATCATTTATTGATGATTATTCTAGGAGATGTTGGGTGTACCCAATCAAGAGGAAGGTGGAAGTTTTTTAAGTATTTAAAACATTAAAAGTGCAAAAGGAACTTGAATCTAGATATAAGATCAAGTTTCTGAGGACTGACAAAAGTGGAGAATATACATGCGAGGAGATTGATGCTTTTTGTCAAAAGGAAGGAATTAAGAGACAGTTCACGGTGTCATATGCTCATTAGTATAATAGAGTGGAAGAGGAGGTGAACAGAACCTTGTTGAATAGAACAAGGAAATGTTGAAGACTGTAGGAATTTTCAAAACATTTTGGGCAGAAGTAGTGAATACCACCTATTATGTGATCAACATATATCCTTCACATGAGATTGATTTGAATACACCAATAGATATGTGGACTATTAAACCCACTAACTATTCTCGGTTACACACTTTTGGAAGTCCTATATATGTATTTTTTAATGACCAGGAAAGATCAAATTTGGATTTGAGATCCCTAAAATGTATCTTCTTGGGGTATTCTGATGGTGTGAAGGGGTATCTTTTGTGGGACCCCACTACCTGAAAACTTATCAACAATGATGCCTTTTTTTATAAGAAATGGTGTAAATTAAAACTAATCAAGACATGGAGGAGGATAGTACATAAACCAAAATAGTTGAAGTAGAGGATAAATCCAATGAAGAACAAGTTTCTTTTGAGGCATTACGAGATCATGAAGATCAAGTGCCAATTGAGTCTGGACCATGACAGTCAAGTCTGGAAAAAATAGCACAAGTATGGAATCCGACTATGTTACTAAGAAAAATATTTCATATAAATTATTGGAAGAGAATGGAGATCCATATTCTTTTTTGGAGGCGACTCAGATTCCAGATGCATCCTCATGGATGGGAGCGATGCAAGAGGAACTTAAAGCCCTACACTGGAATAAGAGTTGGGATCTTGTTCCATTACCTCATGGAAGGAAGGTTATTAGAAAAATTGGGTCTTTAATATCAATCAGGGAGGAAAGGACTAGGTTTAAATATATCGTTAGATACTGGTGGTCAAAGTATATACTCAAAAGGAAGGTATTGGTTTCAATGGAATATTTTCTCTATTTATTAGACTGACGACTATTCAGATAGTTCTGGAAATGTGTGCAACATAAATTTTACATCTAGAGAAACTAGATGTAAAGACATCACTTCTCCATGGTGATCTTGATGAAGAAATCTATATTATCTATCCAGAAGGTTTTTCAGAAAAAAGAAAAGAGAACTTGGTTTGTAGGTTGAAAAAATCTATGTACGGTCTCAAACAAGCGATGAAGTGTTGGTACAAGATATTTGAGTCCTATATCATGATCCTTGGAAATAAAAGACTTCATTTAGATAATTGTGCATATTTTAGGGCTTGGATGGTAATTATTTCATCATTCTTATGTTATAAGTGGATGACATGTTGGTTTTATTCCCTAACATTGATCCGATCTAGGAGATGCAAGCATGGTTGGATAAGGAGCATGATATGAAGGACTTAGGACCAAAAAACAAGATTATTTGGATTCAAATTTTATCAAATAGAAATAATTCAAATATTAGGCTATCAGAGAAGAATTACCTATAGAGAGTCTTGAAATGCTTCAACATACAAGACTATAAGCCAATCTCTACCCCTCTTCCCATTAATTTCATTTTATCCTCAATGATGAGTCCTAGTAGTGAAGTAGAGAGTATGGAGATTTCTCATGTACCTTAGGAATCAATATTAAGTAGTTTGATGTTTGTTATGGTTTTTACTAGACCAGACATTTCTCATGTACTTAGAGAATTTAGTCGATACATGGAGAATCTTGGATGGAAGCATTAGAGCATAGTGAATAGGATCTTGAGATACATCATGGAGACCTCAGATGCTTCATTACGTTAAGGAGGATTAGATTTCACTATCAGAGGCTATGTTGATTCAGATTTTGTAAGAGATTCTAACTGGAGAAAATCCACTACTAGTTATGTGTTTACTCTTGAAGAAGGAGTTGTGAGCTGTATTTCAAAGTTACAGTTATTTGTGGTGTTATCCATGATGGAGGCAGAGTACATGGCAGCTACATAGGCTTTCAAAGAGTAAATTTGGATGAAAAGGTTGTTATAGGATCTCAAGCACAAACAGGAGAAGATTATGTTATTTTTTGATAGTCAAAACACCTTTCACGTTACAAGGAATCCATATTTTCATTCCAGGATGAAACACATTGGGGTACTATATCATTTTGTTCAAGATGTGGGGGATAAAAGAAAGTATTGACATGCATAAAATTTAGACAAAAGAAAATCTATAAGTTTCTTAATGAAGTTTGTTAACTCTGATAAGTTCATATGGTGATGATCCTTAATCAGATTTGAAAATATTTGAGAAGCATGTCTGGCAGATAGAAAGGTTGTGTGGTATTTGATTTATTCTCAATCAAATATCCAAGTGGGAGATGTTTCGGTAGTATTTCATTTGCAGGATGGTGTTGCCCCTATTTCTTTGTCAAGAGAGTCAGGCATTGGGTAGGTTTTCCAGATGAGGTTGGTGGCCAACCCACCAAATACACCAGTGGTAGTGGAGTAGCATGGGATAATGCTTTCCTATAAAAGGAAAGAGCCTCATCCCATTTCAACATCTCATCTAATCTCATCATCTCCAGCAATCAGCTTTAGTATTTTCCATTTATATGCGGTATTTTGGGAGGAGGTTTTTCCCATTATTAAAAAGAGATTGTATGATGGTATTCTCCTTTTAATAGTGAGGGAGTGTGTACCCAATTTTACCCATAGTGATCCTTCAATTTGCCCATGGTTTTTTACCACTTTCATTTTGGGGATTTTCCACATTACATCTGGTGTCCATTTTACTTCTACATTTTACACTTTATTTTATCTCATGATTATTGTAGCACTGATGGTTCAATCATTTACTATCTAAATAATGGGGAGTAAGCCAAAAGTCTGCCATGCTTCCCAGCTTTTGAATGACAAATCTCCCGAGCCGAGCTCGATGAAGAACCACATGAGCCGAATCTCCACTATCTGAACCATTGGAGATTTTGAGAGGTAAATTCATTCTATCTAGAGGAGGAAGTGCCACAAAAATCCCCTGATAACCTGAAAGGAGAAGGGAAAAAACAAATAATATATATATAATAAGTATACATATATATATAATATTTATAAAAAAATTATTTTATGTATTTTTGTTAGCCAATTGTAGTGACATCCAAGGCCCAAGCCCTATCTTCCCATATTTTCCACTGAAGTCCAGGCCCACTAAAATCCAAATCATAAGTCCAACATTTTCATTATCTTATTTTTTAGAGAGTATAATAAAATCTACTATGTTGTGATGTACTATAATTTTTCACCCACAAAATAAACAAAGATTGATCTTGGGAAGTGGTGCTCCCGACAGAATTGATCATAACCATTAGAGCTACTCATGTGTCATTCATTAGGCTAAATTTAAAGCTCACCTCAATTTTTAATGTGAGGATAAAGTAGGCTATCACTTAAAAATAATTTTCTCCCAATCCCATTGAAACCATTCAACATCTGCTGACCCCGTCTATAATTTCGTTCTACATTTTATTTTTTCATTTTAATTTCAATTTCTATTCTGTTATTCATCTGTTATTTTTTTATTCCTCTCTTATTCCAAAATTCTTGGTGTTTTTTCTAAAATTTTTGTGTTTTGTTAATAATATTATCTATTAAAATCCAAATCATGGAGAACTAACACAACATCTAGGTCTGAGGGGTATATCACATAGCCACATTTTTCTTTAATTATTTCTCGGTTTCATCCTTGATTTAGTAGAAAAATGGATAGAATGAGATCGATGATATTAATATTCTCTTCCCAATGGGATACTGCATCCACAAATATATCAACTCACCTCTCCCTCCCTCTCTCAGTTCACATTCCATACCAATAGAGAACTATAAATTGATGAATGAATAGCATACGATGGAACTGAGTGTTGAGATAGCAAATGCCTCGATCAATCATTTTCATTTCCTCTTCAATGTAGAGGAGGTAGAACTAGATGCATTTGTAGGACCCCGGGACACCCTGAGAGGGGAGGGGTGAATCAGGGTGTCAAATTTTTCTTTAAAAAACAAGGATCTTGTTCAAACGTTGGTAGGAACTAGTTAAACCTATATGAGGAATACGATCAGCAATGAAACATTCACATGCAAAGAGATGACAAAAAAATTACTTGGTTCACCGCTAAGGGATACGTCCAAGGAGAATACACCGACAAGTTGTCGGTCATACAAAATTCCACCAATCTATACTAGTTGTGGATTAAAATGGTTCGGGAAACGTCACTCTATCCCAGGCTCACTACCTTTACAAAGGTTCAGGGATAGATCACTGCTTCCCTCGGGTCACTCCCATTGACTCCCCCTGGCTCACTGCCCTTGGTGAAGTCACACTCAGTTTATAGATGTGAAGGCCTCTTCATCATTGCAAATGAATGCATCCTCTATTGAATTTAGATTCTCTGTTGAAGTCCAACTTTCACTCATATTCTAATCCCACTTTTCACCGAAGGTATCGGGCAATCTTCCAGTTTTCGTGCAGTTCTAAAAGGACTGGCGTACAATAACCTCACCTGGTGCGCTTCTCCAAGACCGTCATGCAAGTCACTTATGCGGTACAAAATCGGCACACAGGTGACACCAACACACTTGCGCGACACTACCTCCATTAAATCTAAACTTGCGCGACTCTGCACCTTTAACTCTCAAACCGCCTTGGTCGTGCAGCCAACAACCGGCATGCAGCCTCTACTTACGCAACCCAACTACCACTTGCGCGACTCAACCACTTGTGCGACGAAAGTTCAAAAAATCTTTAAGTCTTGAACCTCGTCTCAAATGAGGAGGGGTGGTCCTCTATTTATAGACAAACTGGACCCCCTATGCGGTGACATGCAAGTGTCCTCACAGCGCGCAAGTCCCGACATGCAGCTCCAACACCCCTATCCTTTGTCGCGCTACTCACTTGCACAACCACACCAATACTTTCACAAACCTCTTTCCTTTTCCATATGTTGAAGTTCTGATCATGAAGAACAATAGGCGAGCAAGTTTCCAATCCTCTTAGACACCGGCGTGCAAGTCCTTTCTCAACACGCAGGTCACTTGTGTGACCACACCAATACTTGTGCGACCCTTATCCCTTTGCCAATTTTCTACGTTCTGATCTTGAAAAACATAGTGCATGCAAGTTCCCTCTCCTTCAAGTACACGGCACTCAAGTATCTTTTCTAAAATCACTCTTCTCCACTTGTCGATTTTCAGGCCTAAAAATTTGGTAAACACTGGGAAACGACGCCTCCTTCAATACTGTTGTCTGCTTGAACTGTATGATCACTTTGCTGGTACAAATTCTGAACTTCCACTGGGGATTGAAAATAACACAAACCATACTCCAATTCAAGCATAGAAGACCATGGTTCAAAAAATCTCCCCCTTTGGGTTTTTTGGCAATCAGAAAATAAATTCAATAGATCCCCATCCATGTGCAAACCAAAAATGCAAGAATCAACTCAGCCAACACTCTAAGTCTACATGATCAATGCTCAGTGTAGAAGACAAGAGAGGAAGCTTGAATTGGGTTCCAGTGTTTTGGAATTCTCAATGACACCCAAGAAGCATAACATAAGCATTACATGCCTGAACATGCCTGAATTTATTCCTTTCTCCCCCATTGACAATAAACCCAAAGACCGGTAAATTGTTCATTGTTCAGCTCAAACCATACTCTCCCTAGATAGTATCTCCCCCACAAACCTACATCACATCCATAAACAGATAAAAACAGTTATCATAAATGGGGAGAGCGGTAATACGTAACCTCCTTATGCACTGGGAGGTGACTGAACCTGAGGTTCAACCAATGCTTCTCAAACATAGCTGCTGAAAGTGGCTTGGTCAGGATATCAGCCACTTTCTCATCAGTTCCCACATGATCCATTACAATCACCCATTTCTCAAATTTCTCTTTGATAAAGTGATACCTGATTTAAATATGTTTTGTACGAGAATTCTGAACAAGAATCTTCGTGAAATCAATTGATCTCTTATTACCACAGTAAATTACCATTGGTTGCTTCACCTTATCACCAATATCTGTTAGTTGTTGCTTCATCCATAATAGTTGAGTACATGACTTTGTGTTGGATATATACTCAGCTTCAGTAGTACTAAGAGAAGTACTTTCTTATTTCTTACTCAACCATCCAACACATTTCTACCCAATATAGAAGGCTCCACCACTGGTGGACTTTCTGTCTACTACATCACCAGCCCAGTCAGGATCAGAAAAGGCTAATAATTCAATGTCCCCACCTGCAGCAAAATATAACACAAATTTGTGTGTACCTTGAATGTACCCCATGATTCTTTTTACTACCTCCATATGTTCCTCCTTTGGATCACTCTGAAAGCGGGCCAAAAGACATGTGGCAAAGACAATATATGGTTGTGTCACTGTTAGGTATAGTAGGCTCCCAATGATCCTACTATACATGGTGGGATCTACAGAGGTCCCATATTCATGTTTTCCAAGTTTAGTTCCAACTACAATCGGAGTTGACATTGGTTTGGAGTCTTGCATATTAAACTTATTCTGCAGTTCTCTTTCATATTTTTTCTGAGAAATGAAAGTATAATCCTTTTTTTGAATCACTTGCAGTCCCAAGAAATATGTGAGATCTCCAATCATAGAAATTTCGAATTCTGATTTCATGTGATTGGAAAATTCACCCATAGATTTCTGCCTACTACCACCAAATATGATATCATCAACGTAGACAATAACCATGAATTGATCTTCTAGAGAATTCTTTACATATATATTGTGATCTACTCCTCTTTCGAATTCTAGCTTCTTGAGATAAGATTCCAGCCGGGAGTACCATGCCCGTGGTGCCTGCTTCAAACTATATAGATCTTTCTTCAGTTTGCAGACCTTTGTCTCATCAGTACCAAGAACAAAACCCACTATTTTTTCAACGTATACTTCTTCTTCGAGTAAACCATTCAAGAATTCATTCTTGAAATCTATTTGATACACTTTATATCCTCTTTGGAGTGCCATAGCAAGGAAAAGCCTGATTGACTCCAGTATAGCCACTGGATAAAAGGTTTCTTCAACATCTACACCTTCAATCTGGTAATATCCCTTACATACCAGTCGAGCCTTATTTCTAATAACACTTCCATGATCATCAAACTTGTTCTTGAAGATCCATTTTGTACCAATCACATTGTGACCTCTAGGTCTCTGGACAAGATCCCATGTCTGGTTCTTGTCAATCTGATCTAACTCTTCATTCATGGATTTCACCCAAGATTCATCCTTTGCAGCTTCTTCGAATGAGGATGGATCCACAACTAACAGAAATGTAGACTGTGTGTTATTCCTCATCCTCCTTGTTTGTGTGGGTGCACCCCTATCCCCAATTATGTTAGATGGATCAATCTCAGCTCTACGATTTCTCCGATGTGGTTCAGTTGAATTATCTCCAGCCACAGTCTCTTCTTCGGATTCTTCTTCTAATTCAACATAATGATGTGACTGCTGAGTTTTTTATACAGCTTCCTCTATTTCTATAGTTGTATTTTATCCACGTTCATTTTCTTCTAAACTTTCTATCACATCATCATATGATTTCCCTGAAGCATTTGTGGTTTTCTCTTCAATTAGTTTAACATCACTGCTTACTATAATCTTTCCTAATCACTTGTTGAAACACTTGTAGTCTTTTATGTTCATTGGATACCCAAGAAAAATTCCTTCATCAGCATTGTCACCAAACTTCCATTGATTTCCTTCTTTGTTCTGGATGAAACATTTTCTTCCAAAAACACGAAAGTATTTCAATGAAGGCTTCCTTCCATGCCATAATTCATATGGTGTATTCGTTTATCCCATATAATGCCCTATTTGATTCTGAATGTGCACTGAAACTTCAACCGCTTCCTTCCAGTAATGGAGAGAGATACCACTCTCAATCAGTATAGTCCTGGCCATATTGTTAACCTATCGATTTCTGTGCTCAACAACTCCATTTTTTTGTAGAGTTATCACGACAACTAGCTCATTTTGTATCCCATGCTTCTCCAGGTAGTTTTCAAATTCAATGGACGTGTATTCCCCTCCATTGTCTGATTGAAACACTTTGATTGATCGTCTAGTATCATTCTCTACGATTTGATGATACATCTTCATGCAGTCAAACACTTGTTGTTTCCTATGTATAACCATTACACATGCCATTATGTTGTAATCATCTATGAAAAGGACGAAGTACCTTTCTCCATGTGTTCCAACAAAATTTATCAGGCCACAAACGTCTGTATGAATGAGATCAGGAATATGCGATGCCCTTTTCTTCTTTGGCCGATATGAACTACAGACCAGCTTCCCACAAATGCAAGAATCACAAGATTTTTCTCGTTCACATTTCAGAATGGGGATATTAATTACTATCTTCAGCTTAGATATCTTTTCCATGTCTTTTTGGTTAATGTGCCCCAGCCTTCAATGCCAAAAATTGTTTTCTTCTTCAACAGACAAGTAGAAAAAGTTCACTTTGTTGTCAACCTGATATAAGTTTCCATCTGTTCTACAACATTTTATAAGATAATTCCCTGTTTTTACCTTTATAGTGCAGCCTTTTTGATTAAAAGTTACTAGGAACCCTGAGTCATAGAGTTGACTTACACTAAGGATATTGTGATGTAGACTGTCCACATAAAGAACATCAGTCTTCTTTAGCTCTCCATTGGCGAGAGAAGTATTCCCGCTACCTTTAATCTTAAAATCACCATCATTACCAAACCTCGATGTTCCATCAACCATATTTTTAATGTTCTTCAAAAGATAATCATTTCCCATCATATGGGGAGAGCATCCACTATCAAGAATCCAGGTGCTGCTGCTCTTTGTAGCTTTGAGGGCTACTTCTGCAAGATTGTATTTCTCGATCTTCTTCTTTTCTTTCCATGAGATATTGGATTGATTATAGGATACTGATGGCCTTCTAATAATTTCCTCCACATAGTCTGATTCTTCATACCCATAATCTTCTTCTAGAGGATAGAAACTGTTTGTGAGTACAACACCATCAGGAGGGTGAAAACTGGCCCATCTCTGAGAGTTGCATGAATTTCTCCTGTCAAACCTGTGCCTGCAAAACATATCTTTAGGGCCAAAGTTAGAGGAATGAAAACAGTAAGCATAGAAGCTATTTCTTCTATAAGATGAGGGAAATGAAACCAGTCTCCTTTGTTGACTTCCAAGATCTTCCCCATTCAATTATCTCCTTTCCTCTTCGCAATATGACATGGTATACCCCAGATAGCCACAGAACTTACCCTTCATAAGAGGAAATGTCTTATCACTTGAATTTCTCCTCATAATATCTTCCTTGGGAGAATAGTTGGACTTCCTATCATTTCTGAATGTCTGGGGATAATTTTCAGTTCTCCTTTTAGTTTGGATTGAGGGTTTCGTCTTCTGTACTTCAGGAAGTGTTTCAACATGTCCAAATTATATCTTGTCTTTATTTTGGCTCTCTTTACTTCCAGAAGTTGATGTCTCAACTTCATAGCCAATTCCACTCTTTCCCATGCAAGTGGGTCTTTGATCACTCAATATTTTTCCAACCCCATCTGAACCACTCTTGTCTCTTGCTAGTAATTCTGCATCTCAGAATCTTCCAAACTGTATTTTCTTCCTTGATTCTTTTGGAATTGATTCAGTCTCAAGTTTACTCTTAAGAGTAACAATTTCCTCCTCAAGACCCTCAACAGTCTTGGATTTTTCTTCTATTCTGGAGGTGTGATCATTGATGACCTTTTCTAGTTCTTCAATTCTAAGCTTCAATTCTACAATGTAGTCCATGCTTTCAAGGATTAAAGATTGAAATCTCACTAGTTATTCTATTCGTTCAATTTCAGCTTCAATCTCATCCACATATTTTGATGATTCTTTCACCATTTCCTTCCACTTACTACATCTATTGCATTTGTTCTCAAACTTTGAAAAGGCCTCCTTAATTTTCAACATGGAATCACAATTATGAGGCACATGATTATCTCGATATTTATTGATAGAGGATTCTAACTTTTCAATGGTAGCCATCATGGAAGCATGTTTTCCAGTTTTAAAATCAGGTTCTTCTTCATCACACAATTCAATATCATCCTATTCCTCTTCACAGATAAAACTCTTCTTCTGTATATTCTTTCTAGATTTGAAGTCTCCCTTTTTGAAAAACATTTTTCGAGGCTTCTCAGTGTCTTCTGCTTTACTTTCTTCATTATTGAACTTTCTTTGGCACTGAGAGGAAATGTTCCCAACTCTTCCATAGTGAAAGCATGCCAGAGGTAACTTACCCTTAAATTTACCTTTTCCCTTCTTCAGCTTCTTGGAAATAAGAGAAATAATTTCTTTTTCCTCATCATATTCATCACCATTATATTATGAAATTTTCATTTTTTCCATGGATTTGAATGTTATTTCCTAGCTAACACAAGTCGTAGCATCTTCAGGTTTGACTCTCATCTCATATGCCACTAGACTACATAACAGATCATCCAGAGATAGTTTAGAGAGATATCTTTCTTCAAGGGATGATACCTTTGAATTGTACAAAGGAGGAAGTCTTCACAATATTTTCTTTACGATATCAATGTCTTTAATTTTCTCTCCAAGCCCTCGAATTACTCCCACTACTTCAGTGATCTGATTGAATAATGAATCTACATTTTCATCAGGATGCATATTTAGATCATCAAACCAGTTGTGCAGGACTTGAAGTTTTTCCTCTTTAACTTTGTCGTCTCCTTCATAGATATTTTCAAGTTTATCCCACATAGACTTTTCTAAGGTGAAACTCATCACCTTTAGATAAATTTGATCAGAAAGAGATGCAGTGATAGAATTCTGAGATTTAGCATCTGCATCAAGAACTTTCTTATCTGTATCAGTCATAGCCAAACCTATTGGATCAGTAACATGTATTCCTTACACATTAGCAAAGAGGACTTCCATTACTATAGATATTAAATGAGATATCATTCTATTCTTCCAGATATGAAAATTACTTCCATCAAAGAGAGGGACTCCCCTGGCATTGACTATATTCTCCAGGATGACAATGGACAGATACAACACCAACAACCTTTACCCTCTGATACCACTTGTAGGACCCCGGGACACCTTGAGATGGGAGGGGTGAATCAGGGTGTCAACTTTTTCTTTTAAAAACAAGGATCTTGTTCCCACATTGGTAGGAAATAGTTAAACATGTATGATGAATCTGATCAGTAATGAAACATTCACATTCAAAGAGATGACACAACAATTTTTACTTGGTTCATCAATAAGGGCTACGTCCAAGGAGCATATGCCGACAAGCTGTGGGGCGTACCAAATTCCACTAATTTTCACTAGTTGTGGATTAAAATGGTTTGGGAACAGTCACTCTGTCCCAGGCTCACTTCCTTTAGAAAGGTTCAAGGATAGCTCACTGCTTCCCTCGGGTCACTCCCATCGACTCCCCCGGGCTCACAATCATTGGTATAGTCACACTCAGTTTATAGACATGAAGGTCTCTTCATCATTGAAAAAGAATTCATCCTCTGTTGAATGTAGATGCTCTGTTGAATTCCAACTTTCACTCGTATTCTAATCCCACTTTGCACCAAAGGTATCAATAAATCTTCCAATTTTCATGCAACTCCAAAAGGACTGGAATACTACAACCACACCTAGCATGCTTCTCCAAGACCAGTGCGCAAGTTTCAAGAACGGTGCACAATTCACTTGAACGGTACAAAATTGGCATGCAGGTGACACCAACACACATGCACGACACTGCCTCCTTCAACTCCAAACTTGCGCGACTCTACACCTTTAACTCCCAAACCGCCTTGGTCGCACAACCAACAACTGGCGTGCAGCCTCTACTTGCACGACCCAACTACCACTTGCGTGACTCAAACACTTGTGCAATGAGATCTCGAAAAATCTCTAAGTCTTGACCTTCGTTGTGAATTAGGAGGGGTGGTCTTCTATTTATAGACAAACTGGACCCCCTGTGCGGTGATGCGCAAGTGTCCTCATGTCACACAAGTCCCGGCGCGCAGCTCCAACACTCCTAGCCTCTGTCGCACTACTCACTTGCGCGACCACACCAATACTTGTGTGACCCTCTTTACTTTTCCATATTTTGAAGTTCTGATCATGAAGAATAATAGGCATGCATGTTTCCAATCCTCCAAGGCACCGGCGCGCAATTCCTTTCTCGGTGCACAGGTCACTTGCGCGACCACACCAATACTTGCGTGACCCTTATCCCTTTTCTAATTTTCCACGTTCTAATCTTGAAAAACACTAGTCACGCAAGTTCCCTCTTCTTCAAGTACACATCGCACAAGTATCTTTTCCAAAATCACTTTTCTCCATTTTTCGATTTTCAGGCCCAAAAAATTTGGCAAACACTGGGAAATGGCACCTCCTACAATGATGTTATCTGCTTGAACTATATGATCACTTTGCTGGTACACATTCTGAACTTCCACTGAGGATTGACAACAAACACAAACCATACTCCAATTCATTCATAGAATACCATGGTTCCAACATCATTAAGGGATATTTCTCTTGTGTATTTTTAGAACTGCAAATTAGATAGAGGATAGCAATGGAAGAATGGTATTGATTACATTGTGTCATAAGAACTTTAGAATATAAATAATCTGTGTGATCGATCATAGATCCAACCACTTTCACCCATTGTTGTGTTTGTAGACCCCAGATTTTTCCTTGTAAGACTTTGGAATATTTCTTCATATATTTACAGAGCAAGGTGCTGAAACGGTATGTGATTCTGAGACCCGGTGTGTTCGGGATAAATTTTACAAAAATATTAAGTATATTTTATACTATTCATATGATATAGATAGGATATCTATTAAATTGAATCTTGGATCAGAAATATAATTCCATATTTGAGTTTGGAATGTGGTGTTTACCCTAAATGGCACATAAATTTTGTCAGTGTGGGCCTTCTATATAACGATTTATCGAGGATGTAACCACAAATAATATAATTAAATAAAAATTATTTTATTTGGATTCTACATCAAATAACGTATGAATGGGGACTCAGATCAGAAATATGAGACCACTATTGAGTTTGTAGCATGGTTTTTTACCTTAGTGTGACATAAATTTAGAGGTCATGGGATGTTTGGATCCTCCGACCATTGGCGAGAGACCTATTAAATTCTATAAATAAGTGTTTAAGGAAATGACCAAGGGTTTGGCTCATTTCCTCCCACAACCGGTAGATCTCCTCCTCTCCTCCCATTGGCGAATCGATGCCAAACTTTTAGCAGATCATGACGAGATTGTAGATCTAAGTAGATCAAAGCACGAAGAATGCAATGAAATATCCTAAATCTAGGTAGGATTCTTTTTTTGGATTCTGTATCCTTGATTGAAGTTTTTGGTTGTCAAAATTGATTCGTTATCATTTTTGTTTATTTTTCTATCATCATCAATGGCCCTACTAACACAAACATCGACCGATCTATTTTGGGATCTCATGTTTTTCGTGTTTTTCACTCATTCTTCATGTTCTTCATTGATAAAACTTTCGACATGTTGAAACGGAATCCAAACGTCGAGAGGAGCATGGATATGTGAAGGTCGTGATCCAAGGATTTTGAATCTACAATGGTTTTGAGTTTTGGGCACTGGAGGAGGCATGATGGTGTGCAGAAGCAGCTCCTACTTTTTTTTCATTTTAAAACATCAATGAATCTTCATGAAAAGCATAGTTCTATGTAGATTGGGACCCTAGGATCCTGGATCTATGATCTTTTTGGTTTTTTAGAGAACCGAAGGCATCCCGGTGGTCCGTAGAAGGGACCACTGACGCACGGTGGTCCATGGCACCCAGGGGTGGCCAGTGGTGGTGGAGACTGCGAGGCAGTAGCAATACTACGTAAAGGCGTCCGGAGCATAGTCGGGATGATGGCAGATCGTGGGGCGATGGTACCATGGGATGAGGTGGCTGGGTTGTGGGCTACAGTGGCGGGTTTGTCCTAGGAGGATGGGATGTGAGCTGTGGTAACAGGCTGGTCTGATGAGTGGGTAGCGGCAGCGGGCCAGGCTAGTGAGCGGGTTGGGACCAAACAGAGTGGGTCAAGCCAGAGCAGGTTAGGCTAGTCTTCTAACACAAGTTTAAACCCCCCATATCTTCTAAAACAGGCATATATTTTATGTGCCATTATGGAAACATGATCTTCCTTTCGTGATGGACTTTTTGAGGCTGGTTTGAGAATTTTATATTTTGGGTTCTTGGCCTCAGTCCACAAAACACCCAAATAATAATAATATATTATTATTATTAAAACATTGACCTGTGATATTTTCCATAAGAGACGTCCAATCGACGTGCCATTAACAAAGTCTTGATCCTGACATTGAGGCAGACTTTTCAAGATTAATTTTGGGTGTTTAAACCGAAATCAAGGTGCATGCCCCACGAAGACCGATTTGGGTGTGCTGTGGTGAAATTATTCTTTTTAACTAGTTGTCTGTTTTGGGATAATGAATAGTAAATCCCGTTCATTTTTCTGTGAGGATCGAAATGGTGAAATCTGTATAATTTATTTCAGGATTGAGATGGGGGCCTCATGAGGAACTATTTGTGCACAATGCGGTGAAATGAAGTAACTTCACTGGGTATCTGATTCGGGTGAATGAATAGTTGATCTTGTGTGCTTTTCTATAAGGATCACAACAGTTTGATCAGTTTGTTTATTTGGGACCTCTTGAGGAGGCATGTTAGTGAAATTATGTTTTCCCTTCGGACTAACGACGGGCATCGTGCGGTCATCAGCCTTTTTGGGCCAGATGTGTCATGTACTTTGGGAGTACACTAGCACACCTAGGGGTACTTGTTCATAGTTTAGTACTTGAGAATGGATAGGTACATGACCAAGTGACAAGGTGGGATCACATGTTATGTGGGCCCCATATGCATCATGTACCACTAAATAAATCTTCAATCTCTTGTATCTCATTCTTTTAGACTCAGATTTTGGAATGCAAGTAGCCTAACCTATGTTATTTTCCATGTAAAAGGTGATGGTGCCCTCCATAATGTCTTTAAAGATATGATTCGATTTATTTCGGGCATGAAACCTTTTCAGGTGATGTCTAATGAAGGATTTGATCAAGCGGTTTTATCGGTGATTTACAAGCTTACCCTCATGTTGGGCTAGGAAATTATGTTCCTCGATGCTTTCTTAGAGGTACCATCCAGTAGGGATGACCACTGTAGTTCCTTAATAACTCTTGAGTGGCAGCCTCCAGTCAGGCTAGGCAGGGGTCCTCGATGAAACTAGAGTATACCCTTCAAGTCAGGCCAGATATAGGTCCTGAACAATCATCATAGTGGCACCCTCCTACTGGGAAGGGCATGGGTCCTCAGCCTATTCTGAGTGGAACCCTTCAGTCAGGATGGGAATGGTTCCTCTATAACACTAAATGGGAACCCTTCTTATTGGAAAGTCATTGGTCCTCAACCTATTCTAAGTGGTACCCTCCATCTGGGCTGGGCATGGGTCCTTGACAACACTAGAGTGGCACCCTCCAGCCCGGATGGGGATGAGTCCTCAACCTTGAGACACAACCTCTCAACTATGAAATTCAGTGATGAGACATGGTTTGATGTACCTTTGGACTCACAAGAAAGAGGGATGATTTTCCCACCAAGAAGTGTCCTTGAGGCATGACCTAAAATTGTGCGGGTGAGATAGAGACACCCAAAGAAGATAGTATCAAGGTGTGGTGATTAAGTCCCTTTGACTTGCATGTTCAAGACAGACATGATGGATGCTGGGCATTGTTAGTGGTTACTTATGGAACTATTGGAGACTCTTTTCCTAGGAAGAGCTGTGAGATGGATATACCCTTACTCTCTCATTTGGGATTCTTTGACTGAGAATATATATATATATATATATATATCTTGTTTTATTACTCACTCCTTGGGTTTTGGTTACTCACCTTCTAGAAGAGGCGAAGACATTCGGGGTATGCCACGTGATTTTCATGTTTTTCTTCTCATGGTTGGATGAGTCTACTCTACTAATATAGGTAGTAAAGACTCGATGAGAAGTTTATCTTCTCATTGTTTCTAGGTCTTTGTGTTTGGATGAGTTTTATTTCAATATCTTATTGGGTTCACCTGTAATCTTTTACCATACCTTTTTCTATTTACTGTTTTCCTCTTTAATGTATCTTTTACTACTCCCCCTTCACCTTTTTGGGGAATCCTACTGAGTATGTTTATACTCACCTCATCATGGGATTTTCCCATATGTATCATTCCTTATGGAGATAATGGATAGGTTGATCGTGACTTCAAAGGAGATTAGGGATATTGAGTGCTTGCACCACGTACAGTGGTCATAGCTTGAGATCTAGGAGTGGGGCTCTCTTACCTATTTTACTTTTCTTGTTGGGACACTTTTTTTGGTTGGGAATGTATTTTTTCCCTTTTTTCCTTTCATTTTTCTTTACTTCACCTATACTTGTACTATTTATAGATTGATAATTTTTTTTGTTTTATATATAGCAGTGTTATATCTTGTTTTCCTTTCCCATCTACACTTTTGCATTGAGTTGGATTTTCCTGTGTGTGCAATTACTTAGTCAATGTCCTCCCTGAGTTGTTTGTGCCCCTGACTCTTGTCGCCACCCCCTATCCTATGAAGGAGGGCTTGGGGTAGTTGAGGCTCACGCCTCGGCATGGGTCAGGTTTTAAAAAAATGGTATCAGAGGTGGTTCGACCCTTGGGACATTGTTCGGACATTTTCCTAGAAAGGTCTTGGTTGGGTTTATTGAAACAGTGTCCATGTGTCTCAAGTGAGGCTCTTAGGCCAGGGAGACCATTGATGGTGCAGTGGCCAACATATCTATTCACCAGGACCCTATTTACCTTCTTGTCAACTTGACATATTGAGACATTTATTGCAGGTATCAGTGGTACATGCATCATATAGGATTGGTTCTTTGAATGTCCTTCTTGAGTCAGTTCCCCATTTTTTTTATAGATATATACAAACACACACACACACACTCATCTGACTTCATTGATCCTTGATAATCTTCAAGATGCCTCTACAACGACATATATCCAGGATAACAGCTCTAGTTCGTGATGACGACCCTGTGAGTGATGAGGCCTTGGTTCAGGGTCCATCATATGGCCTACCTCCTCTAGGTGGGAAGATAGATACACCTCCACCTGTTGAGCCATAGATAGTCCCAATGGAGCAGCCTAAGGATGTGTGCAGGTTGAACATACTCTGTGAGTTCCAGCATCAGATACCACTGAGGTTCCATGGTGATCTATATCCTCAATAGCATAGGATTAGCTAGAGTTGGTGGGCTACCACTTCAGGCTTGTCCAGACACTAATGGATCAAATGGTGGTATTGGAAACTAGTATTTTCCATGGAACAGTCAGGTGTTGGTGGATTCTGGTTACTCAGATGTAAGATGAGTTGTTACTCTCATAGGATGACTTCCAGCAGCTATTTTGTGAGGAGTACTACCCCTCCTTACACTCCATCTGGATAAGGGAGCTTCTAAAGCTTCAGCAGAGAGGTATAACAGTGGAATAGTACATATATAGGTTCATAGATCTTACTCGGTACTCTCTAGACATGATCTTCAATGGATACTTACAAAAATATAAGTTTGAGTAGGGACTCCATAGAGAGATTCATTCCAACATAGTACCCTTGTGAATTCCCACTTATACTGAGGTTCTATAGATGGAACTAGTGATAGAGAGGTTTTTTTAGAGGGGATCTAGTTAGCTACACTATAAGGGGATGCTACAGAGCTGGGATGTCTACCACAGCTAGCAGACGTCAGTTGGTGGGGCCTCAATGCAGGAGACCTACCTATTATCAGACTCGGACACATGTTCTGGGATAGCATGGAGCACCAGGGAAGCCCAGGGAGGGCCAGTGTTATGCTTGTGATGGGTGAGGTCACATGGCACATGACTACCTGACCAGACATGTGGATAATCTCAGACAAATGGAAGATGAACTGGAACTATAGAGACATCATCGTGATCGGGGATCTCCCAAGTAGGGATAGTGGTCCCCAGGGAGGTGATTCTAGCAGAGGAGTAGGAGGAGCTGTGAGTGGTGGACAACACCACGAGACCCATCCAGCACCACCACCAGGCATCCCACATCAGGCTCAGGGAGATGGCGGCTGGGTATGTAGGTAGAGCTGCATGCTATGGATGTCTACTATCCAATAACACCTAAGATAATAAGAGGTATTCTTTGTTTCTCTTCTAATTATTGTAGTAGTAATTGTTAGACACTATGTGAGGTACTCCTTCCTCCATGATTCTTGCTTGATGTTTTACTAGTGTAATGTGGGGTATCAGTGTAACCATGTTTCTGTGTTGTTCGATGTATCCTTGAATGCATGGGGAAGAGGGGTCCTTCCCCTAACAAGATGCATTTTTGGGATGCAAGAAAAAATCGTGAGGGAGATTTAGTGCTGCCCAAAGAAGATAGTATCAAGGTGTGGTGGATGAGTCTCTTTGTCTTTTGCGTTTATGGTAGGGGTTGTACAGTGGAGTGTCGGAGGAGGTCCTAGCATTGCGCGTGGAGTTTTTCTACTTGACCTCCTTTTTATTGGGATGTCACTAGTGGGTCTTAATGAATTTTTTGGTTTGGGATTACTCTCCTTCCAATAGATGCAAATACACATGGGGTATGCCATGTGATTTTCATTTCTAAAATATTGCGGTTGGATGAGTTTACTCACCCACCCTATTCGTTGGTACCTTTGTATGCTCAATGTTAACCTTCATATAGAAGTTATCAAGTATAGGTAGCGGTGATGTAGACCCCATGAATAGAACTATGTGACTCACTACCTAGTGCCAATAGCAGTAGTCTTATTCCTAAGAGTGGGGAGACAATACCTTATGGGAGATAGCATTGTTGTTTTCACAGACCACCATAGATTTAGGTACGTCTTCACTCCGAGAGACATGAACCTGAGGTGACGATGATGGTTAGAGTTACTGTAGGACTATGACTTAAAAATATTATATACTCTAGGGAAGGGTGATGTTTTAGTAGATTAACTTAGCAGAAATTCCCAGGGTTTCCTAGTATGGGAAGCTTCGAATTAGTTAGCTTCCCTACAACTGACCCTGGTGGAGCAGGAGTGTACCGTTTTTCTTCAGTCGATGGTGTTGACTCCTTCACTTCTCGAGCATGTGAGAGAGTCCCAGCTGTGAGACATCGACTGAGAGATATTTCATGACTTATATATCCATAGGTGACATAAGAGATAGATATTATGAAGGATGGAATCATTTGACCTTATTCTAGGGATAAATAGTGGTTCTTGTCGCGATGTGGAAGGAGGTGATGCGGGAGTTCCACACATCTCCCTTAGTTATACATCTCAGTGTTGAGAAGATGTTAAAAGATATTTAGTGGTAGTTTTAGAGGTCTAACATGAGATGAAGCATAGTTGAGATTGTCTCACGATTCCTCACCTATTAGCGGGTGAAGGTTGAGCACCGAGTTCAGGCGGGTTGTTGCAGCCTCTTCAAATCCCATGATGGAAATGGGATGGCGTATCCATGGACTTCGTGGTAGGGCTTACACACATAGTTAAGGGACATGATGCCATCTGGGTGATAGTAGACTGACTCATGGAGTCAGCACCCTTCCTTGCTATCAGGGAGCAATGTTCAGTGGAATTTTTGGGGGTAGTTGTATGTGCGAAATATCATCCGCCTTCACGGGGTACCCTTGATGATTGTATCTGATCATGATGTGAATTTTATGTCACAATTGTGGAGAGGCCTACAAGAGGCATTTGAGACCTAGCTATGTATGAGTAAATCATTCCACCCCTAGACCAATGGTCAGATCGAGTGCACTATCCAGGTGTTGGAAGATATACTGAGGGTTTCCGTGTTGGTTTTCGACCAGAAAGGTAAGGAATCCCCATCGTTCATCAGTTCATTCGAGATCATACAGAGGGTTAGTGGGGTTGTCTACTACCTTTCCCTAACCCCACAAATAGAACAGGTGCATGACTATTTCCATTTGTCACAGCTAGGGAGATACGTGCATGATCCTACACATGTCATCGATAGGAGAGGACCATACATGGATGGAACATCTTTTTAGTTTTTATGCTATGGCAGCATCGAAATGTGCAAGAGAGTCTTTGGGAGCGGGAGAGCCAGGTGTGGGCTCAGTATCCTGAGTTGTTTCCCTTGTTTTTCTTTTAGGGGCCTAAAATATTGAAGGAGGGAATGACATAGAGGCCCAGTTTATTTTCTAAGGCTTTAGAATATTTCTACACATATTTCTAGATCCAGGCGCTAAGACGATGTGAGATTATGAGGCATGGTGTGCTGGGAATAAATTTTACAAAAATATTAAGTATATTTTATTCTATTCACATGATGGATATGGGATATCTCTTAGATGGAAGCTCGGATCAGAAATCTGAGGTCACCGTTGAGTCTGGAATGTGGAGTTTACCCTAAAAGCGACATAATATATGTCGGCACTAGTCTTCATAGAAAACAATATCGAGGACATAACTGTAAATAAAATAATTAAATAAAAATTATTTTTTTGGAAGCTAAATGGAATAAATTCTGAATGAGGACTCTGATTGGAAATCTGAGACCACTGTTGACTTCATAGCGTGGTGTTTTACCTATGTGCGACATAAAGAGAGTGGGTGCAGGATGTTAGGATCCTGTGACCATTGGTGGTAAACCTACTAAATTATTTAAATATGTGTTTGAGGAAATGAAAATGGTTTAGATAATTTCCTCCCATGGATAGTGAATCTCCTCCTCTCCTACCATTGGTGAATCAATGCCAATATTTTGGCGTATCGTGACAAATTGTAGATCCGATTAGATCAGAGTGTGAAGAATTCAAGGACATATCCAAAATCCAAGTATGATTCTTATTTTATATTCTACATCCCCGATTAACAATTTTGGTTGTCAAAATTGATTCTTTATCATTTTGATACTTTTTTTTATCACCATTGATGGCCATAATAGCATGTCCATGGACCGATCTATTTCAAGATTTCTTGTCTTTGTGTTCTTCGCTCGTTTTTCATGTTCTTTGTTGATGAACTTTTAGACATGTTGAAAAGGCATCCAAAAATCGAGCAGAGCATGGATCTTTTAATGTCGTGTTCCATGGATTTTAGATCTACGATGGTTTCATGTTTTGGGCACTAGAGGAGGTGAGATGGTGAGAGGAAGTGATACATACTTTTCGTCATGTAGAAACATCAATGAATCTTTGAGAAGAGAATAGG
Source organism: Viscum album (assembly GCA_963277665.1). Lineage (NCBI taxonomy): Eukaryota > Viridiplantae > Streptophyta > Magnoliopsida > Santalales > Viscaceae > Viscum > Viscum album. The sequence continues at coordinate 1,967,115,960 of OY728153.1, forward strand.
TCTATGTAGATCAGGACCTGAGGATCTTAGATCTATGTTATTTTTCATTTTTCAAGCATCAGAGGAGTCCTGGTGGTCCGTGGAAGGGACCACCGGAACGCAGTGGTCCGCGGAAACCGGCATTGGCTGGCGGAAGTGGAAGTGTCGTATAGAGGCTGTCAGAGGGTGGTTGGGATGACAGCATACCGCGGGGAAGCAGTGCCACGAGCGAGCAAGGTTCACGGTGACTATGAGCCGGTGAGGAGGTGGGGTCGTGGGATAAGGTGGCAAGGCCATGGTATGTAGCGGCGGGCCATGTTGCGGAATCGTCGGGAGTCGTACTGACAAAAATGAGAAACAAAAGAAAATACAGTAGAAAATAAAGCACAGAGAACACAAAAATTTAAATGGTTCGGGAAAAATCCCTACGTCCATGGAGAGGCAAAATTCTCACTAAAAAATGGGAGCACAAATTATAGAGTTTTTTCGGGTTAGAAACCCTAGCCCGAAATGGGCTATATTTGGAGAAGATGGTCCACAGTTCCGAACAGGAAGTCCATGTCGCTATAGTGAATGGTGACCACCTGTGTCAAAAGTTCTACATTGGCTACCGACTGGAAGTCAAAAGTGCAACAGTATAGAACAATCTGAATTCTGCACTACAATAGTGTCTTTCGATGTCGGCCGGTCAGCTCCGCTATAGTGGTCAGAGATACTACATTACTGAAACAAATTGGGTTGGGGGCCTTCGACCCCCAGAGCACGGGTACGTTTCCCCCTGCAACCCCCAATGAGATCACCACGGAGATCGACCTGTGACAATTGTGGGCCACAAGCATTTTCCCCAACCAGATTAGGCCACACCAATCCATCAAGCCGGGCTGGGCGGCTGGGCTATGGCAGTGGGTTGGTCCATTCTTCAAGCTCAGGTTTAAACCCCCATATCTTCTAAACCGGGCATCCGTTTTATATGTTTCCTACATTGATTTTATCTTCCTTTCAAGACCTACCTTTTAATGCTAGTTTTGGAATTTTATATTTTGGGATTGGGGCTCGGGTCCCCAAAACGCCCAAATAATAATAATATAGTTTTATTATTAAAAATTTGGTCTGCCATATTTTCCACATGCGACATCCAATCAACGTGTCGTCAACAACGTTGTGATCCTGACATTGAGGTATACTTTTCAAGATCAATTTTCAGGTGTTTAAAATTAAATTGATTTGTGGGCTCCATGAAGCCCGGTTCGGTCGTGTTGCAGTGAAATGCTGATTTTTTGCTGGGTGCCCATTTTGGACGAATGAATAGTCAATTTGGTGCATTTTTTCATGAGGATCGCAATGGTTCAATCCATGTAATTTATTTCAGGATTGATATGTGGACCCCATGAGGCACTATTTGTGCATAATGAGTTGAAATGAAGTTTCTTCATCGGGTGTCTAATTCGGGCGAATGAATAGTCGATCATGTGCGTTTTTTCATATAGATCACAATGGTGCTATCCATTTGGTTATCTAGGGCCCTTTGAGGGTGAATGTTAGTGAAAATGTGTTTTTCCCTTCGGAATGGCAATGGTCATCATGTGCTTGTCATCATTTTTGGGCAAGATGTGCCATGTACTTTGGGTGTACATTGGCATGCCTAGCATGTACTTGTTCAGAGTTTAGTACCCAGAAATGGCTAGGTACACGGCCAGGTGACGAGGCAGGTTCACATGTTTTGTGGGCCCCATACGCATTGTATACCACTCAATAAATCTTATATCTATTGTAACTCCTTCTTTTGGACTCATATGTTGGCATACGAGTAGCCTATCCTGAGTGTTTTTTCACAGAGAACGTGATGGTGCCCTCCATAGTGGCTTTTGAGATACAATGTGAGATGTAATAGGAATGATATCTTTTTATTTTATGTTTGACGATGACTGTGATCAGGCAGGTTAATAAAAGATTTTCGATCTTACCCTACTGTTGGGATAGGTAGCGGTGTTCCTCGATACTTTCTGAGAGGTGTCATCCAGCAGGGATGACCAATGTAGTTCCTCGATGCCTTTCAAGTGGAACCCTCTAGCTAAGCTGGACCTGGGTCCTCGATGACACTAGAGTGGCACCCTCCAGCCGAGCTGAGCATGGGTCCTCGACGATCATAAGGGTGGCACCCTTTCACGGGATAGAGCATCAGTCCTCAACCTATTCTAAGTGGAACCCTCTAGTCAGGATTGGCATGGGTCCTCAATGAAACTAGAGTGTCACCCTCTTGCTGGGCATTGCAGGGCATGGGTCCTCAATCTATTCTAAGTGGAACCCTCCAGCCTGGCTGGGCATGGGTCCTCAATCACACTAGAGTGGCACCCTCTATATGGGCTGGGCATGGGTCCTCAACCTTGAAACACAACCTCTCAACTATGTGGATCAGTGATGAGACATTTTTTGACGTACCTTTGGAATCATGAGAAAGAGGGACACTTTTCCCATCAAGACTCATCCTTGGGACGTGACCTCAAACTATACAGGCAAGATAGAGCTATCCAAAGTGGATAGTATCAAGTTGTGGTGATTGAGACCCTTTGAATTTCATATTCAGGATAGACATGGGGGATGTCGGGCATCATGGGTGGTTACTTCTGGAAATATTAGAGACTCTTTTCCTAGGCTGAGTTGTGATATGTAGATATCCTAACTCTCTCATCTTAGCTTCTTTGACTGAGAATATATATATCTTGTTTCAGTACCCACTGATTGGGTTTTGGTTTCTCACCTTCTAGGAGAGTCAATGACATGCAAGGTATGCCATGTGTTTTATGTGTCTAGAATCTCATGGTTAGACTAGTCTACTCTTCTACTATAGGTATAGAAGACTCGACAAGAAGTTTATCTTATCACTGTTTCAAGCCCCTTGTGGCTGGATGAGTTTACTTTCACTTTTTTGTTGGGTTCAGTTGTACTCTCTTACCATACCTGGTTCTATCTACTTCTTTCCTCTTCAGTGTATCTCTTACTGCTCCCCCTTCACATTTTTGGGGCATCCTAGTGAGTATGTTTATACTCACCCCTGCATGGGTTTTTCTCACACGTATCATACCTTATGAATATGACAGATAGGTTGATCATGACTACATAGGAACTTAGAGATACGGGGTTCTTGGATCATGTATGGTGGTCGTAGCTTGAGATCCAAGAGCGGGACTCTCTCAGCTATTTTACTTTTCTTATTGGGACACTTTTCTAGTAGGGTGTGTATTTTTTACATTTTTCCTTTTAGTTTACTTTACAACACATGTACTTGTATTGTTTAAAGGTCAATACATGTTTGTGGTCACCAGTGTATCTTGTTTGTGGTTGATACTTGTACTTTTATTGTATCTTGTTTTCCATTCCCCTCTACACTTTTTATTAAGTTGGTTCTGTGCGTGTATATAGATACTTAGTTAAATACCTTCCTGAGTTTGTTCTGCCCTCGATGCTTGTCGCCTCCCCCTGATATTTGGAGGTGTGCTTGGGGTAGTTGTGGCTCGAGCCCTGACATGGGTCAGGTTGTGATAGTGTTTGACATATGTTTCATTTTAAAAAAAAAAATATTTAAATCAAAAACCAAAAAAACTCAATCATTATCTATATATGCTTTCAAAATTAAGAAAACAACACCAAAAAATACATAAGCTCTAAGATAGTGATACTCCCAAACCCTTCTCCTTGAGAGAAAACCCTAGTCAGTCATGAAGCTGCATTTGAAGTAAAATAAAAATTCTTTTAGATTGTGACCCGTGACAACCGCGTCATCAACTTGGAACCATTGTTGAGGAGAAAGGTTGGGTTCCCCCTATCCTTAACATGACTGTAAATAGTGTTTTCAGCTTTTCATCTTTTATTTGATTGTTTTATTCTTTCTTTTTGTTTGTAAGCTGGGATAATAATTATAGTGAGACTATTCTTTAATGGATCCTCACCTATATACCCAGTACACATTCCCATTGGAATACCAAGAGATGGAATATTAATGGAAGTACCAATAACAACCTTTAGTATACATCAATGGATAGGAAAATGGAAGTTACTACATGAACAAAACCAACATCCATCAACAAAACATGACCCCTTCACTATCAAACTAAATAATCTTACATCAGAGGAAATCCATAGCTACTCATCTATTTTAAAGGATTTCCAAGTGAAACAAAACCAAAAAGTAGAGGAACATAGATAAATATACTAAATATACTAATTCAGGCATTTCCAACTACCACTTGTCCCTCCAATTATCTTCCATGTTGATTTTTACTTAGTTTTCAATCCACCAGAACTCCACGATACGCCTCCCCACGATTTCTATCTTTCTCCCTCTGCGATTTTCATTCCCTCCCTCATTCGTCTCCGCAAAGACTACCATGAGTCTTGACCTACCTATCCCACATACTACCTCTATCGGCGTCCTCGCAGTCATGGTCTACCAGCCTCCTATGTCCAATCACAATATCCCGATTTCGACTGCAAATTCCACGTGTATCGCCTCCGACCTCCTTCTCCAGCATTCGACTGAAGTGTCGACGGTTTATGCCTTTCCCAGTCACGGTCCTGTCTGATATATTACTGAGTTATGGTTCCTGCAACAATCCCCTCACCTTCGATCGCCTTATCCAGCATTCGACTAAAGTTTCGATGGTTAATTCCTTTCCCGGACGCGGTCCTGTATAATATATTACCGATCTAGGGTTCCTGCAAGCATCCCCAATCGGTCTTCATCCACATCCAAGTATTATTCAAGAGGGACCTCCTCGTACTTTGTATTCTTCACTATAGTGGCTGCATCAATTTCTACCATATGTGCAGTCGCACTTCCATAGCTCATGCCCACCTCGCGAGTTCCTCTCAACCACAAACCCGTTCATCCCGGTGATCTTCTGAGAACTTCCTTTACTTGTATTCTCTGTGAATAATTTCCATTCTTCACAACTGTCATAACATGCAGTCCATACTTTTCCACCGATGGTCGATTTTCTTATTATAGGATGTTATTAACGTGATTAAAAGGTTTCTGATTTCAAGGGAAATATCCTTTCCATCTTGACAGCATTCGTGTTATTCGTACTCTCACCCGCATCATCTATGCACCACATGTATGGTTTAATCTTCGTAATGGAGAATCTTAATTCTTTAACCCGTGTATATGGTATCAATTAAATTATCTAATTGTGCATGTTTAGTTTTTGCATTTTGAATATTCTATAATGATTTTAGTAAAATAGTACTTCTACATTGGTTTCTTGTACTATTTGACTTGCAAATTATTGTGATTTCATTTCGGTTAAGCATGTTGATATCCAACTGCATATTTAGTTGTCTAAATTGATAGTACAAGATTACCAAAATAAAAAATCCATTGAAGCTTGCTGGTCTAATTTGTTTTAATCTTTTTAAAACTATATTTTCATTATCCATGAGGTTATATACATGCGTATATGGTTAGCTAATATTAGAACAGCTACATGAAACATAAATGTCTACTGGTGATTGTTAAATCCTACTTCGTCTGTTCATTTATTATGTAAAATTCGGTGACGGTTATGTCATTTGTGCATTATAAGCTCTTAGTACACACCTTGACTGTAAACTATAAAGATAAAACCAACACGAAAATCTCTATCGAATTCTAAAGATGCAAGGATGCAACAGAGGCTACTAATGAAGGAATGACAGACAGTTTGTGAGTTTTGTATTAAGTACCCTTAAAGATGTTGTATTATGTTTAATGTCCTCTGTTCAGTAGTTTCACTCATTACACATGCAACATGATCAGTACCGATGAGTACTAGAGACTAATCTATTACATCTACCAACCATTCTGCTACTCATTCGAATAAATCAGTATCTGTATCTGGCATCACATGTGCAGTCACATGAATGCCATTATCATCTCTATGTATAAAAGTTTAGTTCTGTTTGCATTAAACTATGGCATATTTGCAATGTTTCATAGTACATTTCATAATAACTGGAACTATACATACTAACTTACTTTTATTACAGAGCCTCAACACTTGTCTTCTCGGTCAAATACAATCTTGTATTGCAGGGATGCAACGGAGCGGGTTTGTGAGTTGTCTGCTCCGTCAACCCCTAAAGACGCAAGGATGCAATGAATGCTGCTTATGAAAAAATGACAAACTATTTGTGAGTTCTCTATTATATACCATTTATAATGTTTTACTCTTTTTACTATCCTATATTCAGTAGATATACTCATTAATCATGCAACATGATCAGTTCCTACAAATACCCTAAACCAGTTTATGTCATCTACCAACCATTCTTCTACTCAGTCGAGTCAACTAGTATCATTAACTGGCATCACATGTGGAGTCACACGAATGTCATTATCATCTATATGTATAAATGGTTAGTTTTGTTTGGATTATCCTATAGCCTATTTTCACTTTTCATAGGACATTTCATACTAACCAAAATATTTCATACTAATTAACTTGTATTATAGAGCCTAGGCAGTTGTCTGCTTGGTCGAATACAAACTTCAATTTTCCATGTAACTATACAGATGAAAGGATATAGCGCAGAATATAAATGACAGAACGACAAAACGATGGTCAGTTTCCTAATCCTGTGACTGTATATTATTGTACTTATTAACATTCTATTGTTTCTATATTATTTGATGTTTCCAAAGCTTCAGTGGCAACATCCACTACAAATTCTTATGTGGCATCTGATTACCGATCTGAATCCCCAAATAATGAACATCTACCAACCATTACGTCCAAAATTGAAGTCACAGACGTGAAATTATCATCTCCATGTAACGCTGGTAAGTTCTGTTTAAATAAACATTTAAAACCATCAAACTACACACTACATTTCACAGTAACACAAATTTTTCATTGTGCACACTGCCATAACCATCTGCAACTACATCAACGATATCAGCTGGATCTAACAAATGAAAACAGCGACTAACTACTTTCATAGGATCTCCTATACCTTTTTGTAAGAACCATAACTATTAAATTCAAATACATATTGTATTTCATACAACAAATGTATTCCCCTAATAACACTTGATTCATCATATTTTGTAGCTTTATTGGATGAAGAAAATACTCTACCTGATTCATCACGTGCTTCCTCAATGCAGTAAAAACGACTGTTGTTTGTACAAATTACCATATCTTTGATTTCAGTTATACTTATTAATTTACCCTATACAAACAGATGTTTTATAACACCTTCTGTAGATAGGAACTACAACTCGTTATCCTTTATAGGTATGACGTACAATATATGTTAACACGCACACATATATATACCATTGTATATTCTACATGGTAGTTATTTGTCTTCTATTACTTATTTCAGGATCAAGAAAACATTCATTTCATTGAGAAACAATCATAATAAAGAGTTCTGAGGCTCAACAAAAGAGAACTGCTGACATAAATGGTGTAGGAAACAGTACAGGTAATGAAATTTAGACGTTTCTTTACTAACATTACAGAGTTATTTAATAATTCAGCCAGTCTAAATTTACATACCGCTTGCTACTAAAGGAGACTCATTGGAACAGTACACTTCCGAGAACACAGGTTTCTGTACTTACTAAAACTGCATTAGTCGTTCATTATTACTAAGTCATTGCCTCTGTTTTTGACTGCTGCTTTTTATTCAGATTTTCTTCATTACAATTTTGTTCAATTGGGTTATTATGATATCGGAGAGCCTTCTAACATCTGTCAACATTGTCACGATTTTTTGTGGTTTTCTAAGAGAAACAATAAATTTAGAAATAGACAAAACCAACATTTTTCTCTATGCTGCTCAATGGGAAAGGTTTCTTTGGACTTACTACCACAATGTCCCGAATACCTAAGGATGCTGGTGTTTGATCTAACTTCTGTTGATGCCTGATTATTCCAAGACCACATCCATATTTACAATTCAATGTTTGAATTCACATCAATGGGTGGAAAGGTGGATAGGTCATTCAATAATGGACGAGCTCCATTTATTTTCAGATTACATGGACAAAACTACCATCGCATAGGCAGTTTATGTCCACCTGAAGGACATCCTCCAAGGTTCACACAATTATACGTCTACGATACAGCACATGAGTGTCAGGATAGAATTCAAGGAATGAGTTATCCATTATACTCAATTATTTCTTCTTGGTTAACAATAAGATCATGATTTTATATTAACATTAATAATTTCTCCAGCTTTGACGAGAGAAATCAACAATATACTATTAACTACAATACTGTCCAGAGCCTACAAAAAATGCTTCATGAGAACAATGCTTTGGCTTGAGAATTTATAAATTCAAGGGATGTGCTTAACCATCAAGAGATTCCGACTTTAAAGCTGTGACTCCTTAAAAGAAGACATACTCAGCCTTCTACATATAACCGTCCAAATAGTTCTGAAATTGTAATGCTGATTGTCGGTGATATTGAGGATCTCAACCATGAATGGGACATCATCATTCAAACTAAAAGTAGTGATTTACAACGAATTGATGAGATGCACCCACTATATCTTCCATTGTAGTATCATTTGATCTTCATAGGTGGTTAGGATGGATATTTCAACAATGTGTTTCATCATGCTACTCAATTCACTACAAGTGCTACACTCTAAAAGGTAACAATGAGAGAGTACTTCGCATTCCACTTGCAATTCCATGATAATGATTCATCGATCCTACTAAATTATAGAAGATTAGTCCAACAGTTTACGGTTTATGCTTATACAATGATTGAGTCTCAAAGACTATCATTCATTTTCTTCAATCAAAAAAAATTGAGGGTCTAACTTTACAATGGGTTACAAGATGCATTGTTTTGAGGTGACCGTGATGGTACATCATGCGGGAAGCATATCATATTACCTTCTTCTTTTATGGGTAGACCAAGGTATATGATCCATAATTACCAAAATTCTATGTCGATATGTAATTGGGTCAGGTATCTAGATCTCTTTTTAATATTTACATGTAACCCAATGTGGCCTGAAATTACTCGATTTCTTAGAAATCGAAACCTCCATCTACCAGACTGCCCGAAAATATTATCCCGAGTTTTCAATATTAAAGTTGATAATCTGATGAAAGATTTAAGATAAGTTTGTTTTTTTGGGAAGTCACAGGCAGGTAACTATTTTATTACTTTAATTTAAATTCCATTTACTTTTTTATTAATATTAATATTCTACTAACTGTCAAACTATTTTCTGACAATGCAGTTGTTTGAACTATGGTGCTTCAAAAACGAGGCTTGCCCCACATGCACATCCTTCAATTTCTCTATCATGAAAATAAATTTCACACTCCTGCACAAGTAAACAAAATTGTATGTGCTGAAATTCTAGATAATCGTGCCTACCCAAGACTACACGAAGCTATTAAGAATTTTATGATCCACGGCCCTTGTGGTGATGCATACCGTACTTCACCCTGTATGAGAAATGGAAAATGTTCCAAATTTTTTCCAATGAAATGTTTTGGGCATACCACTATTGATGATGATGGTTACGTTTTCTATCGTAGAAGGGATGATAGAATAACAGTTCTAAAAAATATAATCCCTTTATATAATCAGTTTTTCGTACCATACAATCCTGTATTCCTATTAAAGTATCAGGCGCATCTTAATATTGAAGTTTGCAATCAGTCATCTTCCATCAAATATCTGTTTAAATATATTAAGAAATGAAATGATCATGTAACAACAACACTCTATCAGAGCAACACCAATGGTATCTCAGACACAAATATGGATGAAATTAAAATGTATTATGACTGTCAGAACATATCTCCTTGTGAGGAATCTTGGAGGATATTTTTTTATGATATCCATTACAGATATCCACCAGTTGAGTGGTTGGGCTTCCATTTACCAGGACAACATTCTATAACATTCAGCGACACAGATAGTATTTTTAATGTATTAAATCACTGTAATGCCAAAGATACAATGTTCTCCTCTTGGTTTCAAGCTAATTCAGAGTACCTAGATGCTAGGGTGCTCACTTGTGTAGAATTCCTAACTAAGTTTGTTTACCACTCAAATGACAAGAGGTGGAATCGTCGAAGGAAGGGGTTTTATATTGGCAGGTTTTATTATGTTCCACAAACAACTGGAGAGCTATTTTATTTGTGGATACTTCTAACAAAAATCAAAGGTCCTAAATCATATGAAGATATCAAAACTGTGAACTCTGTTAATCATGGAACATTTAGAGAGGCCTGTTATACTTTGGGACTACTAGCAGATGACGCTGAATTTATTGAAGCTATAAAGGTGGTTTCTTCTTGGGGAATGGGACATTATGTACATAGTCACTTTGAAAGCATTTTGTTTTCCAATAACATTTCGCATCCAGACATTTTTTTGGCAGCAAACCTGTCACATTCTAGATGAAGACATTTTATATGCCCAATGACGTAGGCTAAAAATCCAAGGTATTAATGCGTTTGTCATTTATATTTTCAAACAAGTTGCATATAACTATTTTCTATTTTGTCATCTTTAAGATGTTATTCATGAATTTAGTGGCATAAAATTAACTAAAACATTCAGTGAATTTAGTTTACTAAATAATGCTTATAGGTTGTTCTGTTTTTTATGTGCACTTTGTGCTATATAATCAGTTATTAGTACACTCATATGCATGTATATTTGACTAATATAAATTATGTACATTCTCTACATGAAGTATCTTTTATACTACTCTAAGACCATGTTTCTCATTTTACTATATTTGACACTCACAGAACATCTGATACATATGTATTCTCTACTTGAAATAGAGGAGATATTATGGAGCAATGGAACATCTCTTCAATATTATCTTCCCATGCCAGTTCCAAATTCCACACTTCATATTCATGTGAATAGTTTAGTTGAAGAAGAACTACATTACAATAGATAATTACTACAAAATGATTACAGAACATTACAGAATATGCTTACCAGTGAACATAATGAGGTGATTGATATCATTTTGTCTTCTCTATCTACAAATTCTGGTGGATTCTTCTTCTTGCACGGATATGGAGGCATATGTAAGACATTCATATGGAAAATCCTAACATCATTTCTTCGGTCTGAGGGCTCTATTGTACTTGCGGTCGCTTCAAATGGAATTATATCCTTGCTGTTTCCAGGCGAACACACTGCATATACTAAATTTCGTATTCCAATCTCTATTACTGAACAGTCTGTTTGCAATATTCAACAAGGAAGTGATTTAGAAGAACTTCTACAGTCTATAAAGTTGATTATTTGAGATGAGGCTTCTATGGTTCATAAATACTACTTTGAGGCTCTAGATCGTACTCTTAGAGATATAATGACAGTAAAAAATGTTAATGCAACAGATTTACCATTTGGCGGTCTAAAAGTTATATTGGGTGGAGATTTTAGACAAATATTACCTGTAATACCAGGTGGTAACAAAAATGACATTGTATTTGCAATTATTAAGTCATCGTATCTTTGGCAACATTATCAGGTATTAACACTAACAAAGAACATGAGATTTATTTCCTCAACATCCACCAATGTTTCGAATGAGGTCCCCTAATTTTCAAAATGGACTTTGGATATTGGCGAAGGTTGATTTGGAGAACATAATGACAGAGAAGCACTCTTCCAAATTCCATCTGCATATCTCCTTAACTACACTTCTAATGCAATGATTTCCATTGTGGATCATACTTATCCTGATTTCATTGATAAATACAGTGACATCTCCTATCTAAAAGAGCGTGCCATTCTAGCTCCAACCCATGATGTTGTTCAAGAAGTAAACAATTACATGATGTCTCTCACAAACTATGAAAAGAAACACTACTTCAGCTCTGATTCAGTCTGCAATGCAAGTTTTGATTCATCTCTGAGATGTTAAATAGTATAAACGTCTCTGGTTTGGCTACCCACAAAATTTCTTTACAGATTTGTATCCCCATTATGTTACTAAGAAATGTAGATCAATCTATTGGTTTATGTAATGGCACCTGTATGGTAATTACACACTTAGGTGATCATGTAATGGGAGAAAAAAGTTTGACTGGTTTTCAATCAGGGTATTCGGCATTCATCCCAAGACTAACTATGACACACTGTGACGTTAAATGGCCTTTCAAATTATAGAGAAGACACTATCCTTTGATAGTTTCTTATGCAATGACTATTAATAAAATTCAAGGTCAGTCATTGTCTTCTGTTGGGTTATATCTCTGCAAACTTGTGTTCTCTCATGGTCAACTATATGTTGCGATTTATAGGGTCACATCAGCAAGTTGTTTAAAAATAGTGGTTGATGATAACAATAACACCACATCTCATTACACACAAAATATTGTGTACAAAGAAATATTTGATAACCTATCATTGGTACCATTTTAATTAACCTGTCATAATTTTTCTAGCTGTTTGTTTTTGTAATGTGTACTTCAAGAAGTGTGAAACTGCTTGATATCTTCCTTTTTTCAACACTAATGGAATTTGTACAGATTGAACAGATAATGTCCAGATCAATTACCCCGTTGAATGCAATTACCCCTGATGATGATGAGACACTTAGGATAGAGGTTCGTGTTTTAAACATCTGGTGTAATTCGTCACCAAACTACTCTAATGCAGTTGTTTCTATAGATCTAATACTTACTGATAAAGAGGTCATAATACATTACATGAATAGTTTCAATTTATTCCATTTTTTTCCTTTTAAGCTTTATAAATATATCAATATATATTTTTTTTATCTCTATATTGTGCGACAAACTACTTTAATCTATTGTCCTACTTTGTTACATTGTATCACAAGGGAATAAAAATTCAGTGTACAATCACTACCCGCCAGCTTATCTCTAAGTACATAGATCTCTTGCATGAAGGAGTCTGCTATATTATATAAAACTTCCAAATAGCATCAAACCATGGAAGTTACATGGGATGTAGACATGCCTGCAGACTAATGTTCACATCTAAAACGTTTGCTCGTCCATGTGAGGCAGAAATTCCTCTTTTCAGCTTTGATTTTACTTTATTCGATGATACTATTCAAATGAAGGTTCCAGAAGAACATTTAATAGGTACGATACACTACCAACATCATGTTAAAGTTCTTTTTAGAAAAAATTGTTAAATTAAACATTATGGTATTTCATACCTCGTCCCTATTGTAATAAAATGATGTCTATTTATGTCGTATATCTTATAGAAATAATTGGATTACTATGATACACTAAACCAGTGGAATGTATGGGCCCTTCAAATCGGAGGATGCAGATTACTCTACAGGATGAAAGGTCAATGTTCCTGTAAAATTACATTTTTCAACTGCACACAATCAATATTCATTCATTTTGTTACTTTATTTTCATACAGAGTTTTGCAAATAACTTGTAGTTTATGGGGTGAGTTTGTAAATGAAATGAAGGAGTACATGGAAAATAACAAAAAGTCGTCTACAATTATTATATTACAACTCGTCCGAGTGAAGCGGTTGACCAGTATGGTTTCTATCTACATTAGATACTTTTGCGGTTTGTAATTCTTTTATAAAATATGTTGCATGACCACCTAACTCTGTAATTATGCTTTCTTTTCCTTAATAATCCTTTCAGCATCTATTATTGTCATAACTAAAAAGAATGCAATGAATATACTTTACAATCTTCGTATTCCAGAAGTATAAAATTTAAGAAGTAGGTAACATTATATGTAAAAATTATGGTCTATTTTTACAAGTTTAATCTATGTGCATTCCAATAGTAATACACAAGTGTTCTTCTTAATTGTTTTCATGAATTTCATTCAAAATTGACCAGGTCTGGGTTGGTAATAACGACAAAGTTACACAGCCCATCACCAACTATTTCCAACCCCTCTACAAAATTCTTGTATTGGAATAACAATAAAACAATATCAAATGTAAAAATATGTTAGGAGGTAACTAAATTATCCTTATTTTCATAATTTTAATATGCAGTATTATAAACACTTCACGTATTCCCTATACTAATGAGATTATTATTATGCATTCACTCTAATTCAGCCTACATGATGCTTAATATCAGCTACAATACTAAATATTCAAAGTACTCACAGTTGGTTTTTCAATTCATGTAACTTTTTCATGAAAAAAGTACATGTTGTTGAAGACAAAATTTAGTGCCAAAATTGCAAATTGTGGCCAAACAGCACTACTCCCAGGTTTCCTATTTTTAATTTTTTAAATTGTTTATTATGAGTATGATGATATCATGCTGATAAAGAAAATTACTTTTTAACTATATCCATGTAAATCCAATATTTAGTGCAATAGATTCAGAGTGCAACTAATGGTTACTGATAGCACAGACTCATGTTCAGTTGTTTTATTTGACAAACAAGTCATCCAGTTCTTACATAAAACAGCCGCAGAGTTGAGAACTGCTATGATACAGGTAAAAAAAAATTGTTGTATGACGTCATAAATTTTATAAAATACTTTTATTAACATTACTTATCATTTGTAATTTATGACGATGATGAGTATGGTTTCCCTCCACAGTTGAACATTTTCAAATCCAAAAAAGTGCTACAATGAATTGATGTTACCAATTACAATATTCAAAACTGTCATCGCTCAATTGAACAAAATAGTTTTAGAGTACAGTTTATCACTGATAATGACGACTACATTAGCAAATTTACAGAAAACTTTGAACACAATCAGGTTTTATAGTATTGGTTTTTTTTCCCAAAGTTAACTTAAAATTACATAACTATACCTTTTTAATTTATTATACTCTCCAGGATCCTCAAAGTAGCGGTTCTTAACAAGTTAGTAGTGGAATTGAATTTATCAAGGTACAATGTGCTTCATTTTATTTTCATTTTTCTTAAGTAACATACATAAGTAATGTTACTGTAATAGTTATTACAACCTTTCATAGTAGGAGCATCAAACTGGTAGGTCTTCTCCATCAAGTTCAAACACTACCACTAGGTTTGATGATTGTACATTTAATCGGTTATCTACTCAGGTATGTAACAATCATCTTAAGTGATTTGAGTTAGTTACTTTATTTTCTGTAACAATACATGCATGATTACTGGTGAGTTTCAATGTTTTTAAAATACATGATGTAGAATAATTTATATCTATTACTGTCAAGCTACTAACAATAACATATGTGATGCATTGATTTCAACTTCAACAAGTATCTTCAAATTCTACTAACTATTTTCTCTACGTAGAAGAACCTTTCACATGAATTTGATACGGAGGATAACATGCAACATGGTCTTAAGATTATTCGAGACAGTTTAGGCACAATTACTCATTGTACTCAACAAGAAAGGCGAATGAAGGGAAATTTAATCAAGAAAACTGAGAAAGAAGACTGAGATTTTCTGTTCTACTATCTTGGTAATAATAAATATAGGTTTAATTGGTTTTCATTCACTTTATTTCAAAACATAAGTGAATTACATATTGTTCTGCATATTGTTGTTTTTTGAATTTCTCATGGAGGACATTTCAGTATGAATTTTTTGTTGGTTGATTAAATAATTTACATGTTGGATGTTTCCCATGCCGGACACTTTTCATGGTGTACGGTTTTCATGACATGTTGGATGGTTATCATGAAATACGTTTTTTAATCAGTTTTCATTGCTTGATGATTTCTCAGTTTTCTGGACGTTTATCATTATTGAATAGGATAATGGTGGAGGCTTATTATGCTGGATATTTTAATTCATTTTTTTTTGTTTTTGTTACTCATGGTGGACGCTGTTATAAACTGATCTATATGTTCTGTATTTGGTTTTCCAAGGATATTGATGGTTTCCTGTATGTATATTACGCATATAATCACATTTTTCCCCTTCTACTCATCATATAATTATTACTGTGTTGTTCCACTGTTATCTAATTGTTTTACTTGTATTAATGACTAAGACCATAGTAATAGGTAATGAATGCATGTATTGTGTTGTAAAGTCGGGAAGTTAACCTTAGTTTCAACCATCATCTGCTTGCAGGTAATTTTTGTACAACAAAATTCTGAAATAACTATGAAACTTCAAGAAACTAAAATTTCAATTTCATTAAATTCGTATCAAGTATATTACAGTCTTGTAATTTTTTGTTCTTTTCACAACTGTCCAATGGAATTCAACAAATTTAGGACTGAATTGTGGATTCTGGTTTTATGTTTTTAGAAGGAGAAACTGAAATAGCACCTCTAGCCAAACATCCTATGGGTTAATGTAAAACCTTTGGGTGCCTCCAATAGCACCTTTAGTTCTTGTATGTCATATTTTTATAGGATACATGTGTGTCTTCATGCACATAATTAGACATATATATCTTATCAATTGCTTATTGTACACCAAATTACTTCTTATTTATTTTGATTTTTTTCTATATTTATTGCAGGGACAATATTGGCTTAGGAAGGAGAATAAATATAAACCAAAAGTACTCTTAAGGAAACATTTTGCTCACAAGTAACATGTTGGAATGATCATTTCTTTCTTTTTTCCATACTAGCACATGTATGTTGAGAGGTTTCTTCTCACTATTCATTCATGTGGATGTCCGTATTGAACTTCCAAATAAATATGTTCATACATTTTTCTGGATTAAAAACTTTGGTATGCCATACTGCATATTTACAATTTATTTGTGCTCGTGGAAATGTTTTAAGATAATGTATGATTAGATCATTGAATGTGTTTGGTTTCCTGAATGAATGAAATTCTTATTATTGTAGTTTTAGTTGCAGTTGGATACAAATGTAAGAACTAGGAATTTGAGATAGTGAATTGGTATATTTACATCACACAACTTTTAAAAATATGATATCTTATAGTAAACAAAAAAAACTATGTACAATATTCACCATTTTCTGTGACTGCAACTACTGAAGGTATGTTTTTATTGCAGTCCCCCATATCTTGCATGTCCTACAGAAACTGTTAAAGAATAAGTCAGAAATTTAATAAAATAACTTGTGAGAGCATGTAATTAATATAATCAAGCATGGTAAAGTACTACAATCTTTCATATTATTTTCCCATCAATTTCTGGCTATGGTTAAATAATATGAGAATGCAAAAACATTCGGGTGTGATGAAGCATGTTAATTAAAAAAGTACATAGTTAGAAATACTGTGACAATTAATTTGAACTTTCCAATGCCCTGAATCATGACATTTGTGATGGAAAACTGAGCATTAGAGTTTAAAAAGTATTGGAGGTAACTCTTTTTATAAAGCTTTGATTTCTTTTTTCCTTTTGGTGTTTTTTGGAAATATAACTATGTGTTCACCAAAATGATTTAAAATCATGTATGATTAGAGATTTGGATGTGAATGGTGTCATGACTGAATGATGTTATGTTTTCTCAGATTAACGCATAATTTCTCCACAAACGGAGTTCTAATTTCAGCAATGATGTTTTGAAGACCAGATCATAAATGAGGAAATGATTTCTCTTCGATCGTTGGATCTTAGTCACCCTAGCAGGTTTGGATATTATGTTTTCCTACATTGTGTTGATGTCTCTGAAACTATAATATTCATGTTTTAAAATGCGTGACAGTTTCATCACCATTGGCTGTAGTGGAGGACCCCCAAAAACTTTTTTATGAAGGTCTTCATCTAATTTTTTGATTCAATCTCATCTTTTCAGGTATTCTAAAGTGGTTGACGGGTCACTATTTAAGTCGCTTAGCATGAGTGAAAGACTCCAATCAGGGAAAATAAATATGGTATCCCCTTCGTTTACCCAGGATTGATCTCTATTCAGCTATTTTTTTAATTCAATTCAATTCCATGTTTTCAGGTATTATGAAGTGCTTATCGGCTCTCTACTGAAGCTTCTTAGCATTTTTGAATGACTCCAATCAGGGAAAGGAAAGTTGTCTGTCCATATGCTTATCTAGGTTTGGTCTCTATTCCGGTGAGTTTTAAAGCCAACAACAAAATATTGTTGACATTTATTGAAGAAGGTATACATTCAGATGAAGTGGAAATGACATTGCAGTCTAATTATATAGAGCATATTTGAAATTGTATCGCTTCTGAAGTAACTTCCATTCGGTCAACCACAGAAGGTAGCCCCTTCGTTTACCCATGATTGGTCTCGATCCATGGCAGCTGTATCCCAAATCTGAAGCCGCCACAAATCAACTTCAGAGAAACAAATCCAAGTCCAACCCCTTGAACCCAGATCTGGAATCGCAGCTAATCTGCACCAGAAGACCAGTCAAATTGAGGTGGAGCCGATTCCAACCTGTAGAACAAGTCGCCGACTGTCGGGCTGATGGAGAAGGATTCGTCGTGGAATAGGGGCCGTGAAGCTCAAGTTCCACTAGTGGAGTAGCCGCTACCGTGAGGAGATGTTGGTCGCCATCACCGCTGCAAGGGTCGAGTCCTCCTGGAGGAAGGAAGCTGAAGACCCCCCCCCCCCAACCCCCAAGGAAGCCGAAGACCCCCCACCCCCATCGCACGGTGGATAAAGGGGGAATAAACAAAAATCAAACAAATTAATTAATTAAAATATTAAACCTAATAATAATACTAATAAATGTAACATGATAAGTAAATTAATAATAATAATAATATTTGATAAAATTAATTTTTATCAATTTAATAACTTAATAAAATAATAAAATTTAACTAATAATTATCTTTTTATAAAGTAATAACAATTTCAACTTTAATATTATTAATAAATAGTCTAATTAATAATAATTAACAAATTTTTAAATTTTTAAATAAACTAAATTAATAAAATGATTGATTTAAATACTAATATTTACAAAATAACTTAATAATTTAATATTTAGTCTAATCTAATAATTATTATTTTTAATTGTTAAATAACTTATTCATTTCTGTTCATTTTTACTAAGCAGACCCCTTTCTGTTTTCACATCCAGGTTCAACTCAAATAAGATCACTGTTGAACCTGTTTAGTTCATTATAAGGGATAAGTTGAAGTCACGAGGCATGCAGAAGAAAAACTCATGTGTTCGGTGATTTTGTCGGAGACCAAATTAAGTCGGTGCGTGCAATTGGTGACATAAACGAGACGACAGAAGATACAATTTAAGAGGCGGACAATAGAAGTAAATGAGGCTAACATTAAAGACTTTCTTGGAGGAGGAGAGAAAGAGAGACCTAACTCCCGCACTATACCACCACTAATCGAGGAGCTCTAGGCATGGATTTTGTGCAGGAGGAGGTATACTAGAGGGGTTGCAGCTATTCTTCAAAAGGGAGTTCTTTTTTTTCAAATTCTTCTCCTCACCCGCTCTGTTTTCTATATTTCACACTTGTGTCATGAACTTTTAATATGTATGGGTCTGACCATGAAATCAATGTAATTTTATCATGGGGAAATTTAATTCTACTGGATATTATCTTTTCAATTCTACACAATTTATATTTTCTTCAAGAATTCTGAATTGATTGGAAAGGTTAATTCTTAGTTTTTTTAAATTGAATTACGCTACTCTTTCATCATTTCAAACATTAGAAACATTCAGTGATTTGTTTTCTGATTTCAATTTCATTATTACCCTTTGGTAGTTGATCTTTCTTAAAGTGGTGAACTTCAAGATTGAATAACCAGCATTTTTAATCTCCCGGCGAGGGAGGTTATTCATTCCATTTTTCTTGAAGAGTGAGATTTCAATTTAATTTATGTGATAGATGAAACCAATTTAAACCAGTAGCATTATTTTTTCCCTTTCATATTGTCTTGATCATTTATCTCAACAACATATTCTATTTTCAACTCCTTAACACCGTCTACTAATATCTTTAACACTTCCTTCACTCCCCTAAAATTTAGTACCTCTCACTTTTAGACTATGATTTTTCTTGTTGTTTTCATTATCTTAGAGAATAAGTAATCCTTAAAACATTCACCCTTCTTCCCATGGGTTCGATCCTTCACTACTATACTAGTGTAGGTTTATAAATGACATTTTGAAGGTCGTGATGACCTCCATCCTTATCAAAATCTGGCACCATTACCGTGGAAGGAATGCGCTAGGTTTCCTAGAGTTATAAAATATAAAAAAATATAAAAAAACAAACACAAAAAATCTGCTAAAAAAGTTTCTACTTGAGATGTTTTGCAATTTCTACTGCCTTTTGTAAGTGTGTTGTGCCTTTAAATCACAACAGCTTTTCTCTGCTTTTGTTTTGAGTATTTTGTGTCATTTGATGAATTTTATTTTCAAGTTTTGTGTTTAATGTGAAAACATATTGTTATATTAGTTTGAAATTTCTATAAAAAATGGAGTATTAAGAGGGTGTGGTCAAAAAAATGAATCTTACAGTGTGTATTGTGGCTACTATGGCCACACTGCTTGGTTGTGTACCTATAATGTGCCACAAAAACCACATCAATATATAGAATACATTTAATTTTATGAACCTCAACCCCAGGATCACTCAAAACTAGAACAAATGATTTCTAAATTTCTTATTAAATTTGATGAATTTGATGAAGCTCATGAAGCCATAATGCAAAATCTAAAAATTGATTCATTTGAATTACAAAAAACAATAAAAAACAAAACAAAATTTAAAATTAAACATGAATTTAGAAATTTGGAAGATTTTGATGAAAAACATGAGGAAGAGAGTGGGGTAGAAAATGAATAACAAACACGTTATTGGGAGGAATCTAAATCTGAAGAAGAATAATGTAAAGAAATAACCAACTCACTGAGTGAAGAAAATATAACTAATTAATATGTTAATAAATTAAAGGGAATTGAGTTAGAAAATTTTTAGATTCAACTAAAAAATATTTAGGAGTAATTCCACATTCTCTACATGGTTCCTAGTTTTCAAAAGGTTCACTATTATAGGAACTTTGAGAATGGAATTTCTCAGGCTGAGAAGAATTTAGAAAATAAGAACTTGAATGTTAAAAATTATTCACCACGTCTTCATTAAATATTTTATAATGAACCTAAACTTGAAATTGGGTATACTCTGGGAGAGAACAACAAACCTAAAATCACTGATTGAGATAATTTTGAAACTATTAATAAATGTGATTGCTATACTTTTGAAATTGTAAACCCAACAATCGTTGGAATGGATTTTGACAAAGAGGATGAGGGAATTTTTTTTATGAAAAGTAAATTGATGATATTTCACTTCCATATTGTCACAATAATCATTTTTATGAACATTAGTTTAATGAATTGGAGAACAACGTTGTCATATCTGGTGAAAATTGTTTAAATTTGAAAATTATAGAATCTGGATTTATTAAAGCTGAAGTGAACATCCCCCCCCCCCTGAATTGAATTTTCTACAACACTCAAAAGACATTGTTTTTTATAATTATATTTTTGAAAATGAACTTAATGTAGTGGTTGAACACACACTTGATGATTTAGGAATAGTAAATTTTTCAGAAGCATCAGATGTTGATTTCCTATTTACTGATGAGAAAATTTTGGAAGAAATTTATAATATTGTGAAACCTGAATCTATGAATGTTCAAATTAATTTTATTCCACATTGTTCACATCCTTCCTCAACTATGTTGGGTTCAGAATACCATCTTGATACTGAGAGTAGTTAATAAGGGGAGTTTCACTTGAGTTCCAATGTTTCTAAATCTATTCAGCATATTAATGTTACCCCTCTTGAACCTGATATTCAGAACTCAACCACAAGTACCCTTGTTTTTATTTTTTTAGGGTTGAACCTGAGAAAGAAATTTTTGAGGATAATGACATACCTCTAGGATCACCCGTTTCACATTTTTCCCTTCATGAAAATGCAGGTTTTGTCAAATATGAATCTATTCTAGAAGTGGACAATACTGCTACCAAGAGTGACTTTGATGATACTTTTTTTTATCTTGAAAGATTCATGGAATATCTTGAGGGATTTATTTAATTTTCACCCAAACTTAAATGTCTTGAAAATACTAAAAAAGTGAAATTGGGTTATAAATTTTTTGATCTACTTGATGACTCCTTTGAACAGTTCCTTAAGGATGAAGGGTGTTTCATACGGAATTTTATTGTTGAGGAAAATTTAGTTTCTATTTTATTATGTTTTGGAGACCATGAATTTCATTGTTCTATTAAAAAAATGGGAAAAACACATGTGGTGGTTCCTAATTCGGAAACCAAATCTTCCTAGTGATTTTGGTTAGTTTCTAGGGAAGTCCAGATGAGTACTTTAAAACTAGCACTTCATGGGTGGAAACCCATGATTTTATTTGTTTTCAATATTGTGTTTAGTTTTTTAAATTTCAATAAAGTCTAACTAAAGACTTAAAATTCAATTCTTCATAGGAAACCCATGGTTTTTCTATGTTTTGTTATTTCAAATAAAGTTTTCCTTTCTCTATCTGTTGTTCTTTATATTCTAGATATGTGTTCTTGGTCTTGATGGTTCTTTTTCTCAGAGTAAGAAGGATGGTGTTGTTAGTGTCCAAATAGGAGTTATATTCCCTTTTTTCATATCATTAGGAGCTTCTTAATGGATACTCCCTGGATTAAATTTAATCATGGAAGTTCCTTATATTAATCAATATATTTTTCTGCTTCTTTATTACTATTTTCATTGCTTTCTAGTGCTACAAACCTTAATGTATGTTCTTTTCTAATGGGATTTTTTCTATATTGCTTGTAAATATTTTCACTTTTTCAAATTAAGTGTGGGGGAGGAATACCCCCACTACTGGTATCTTGTTTCAAATGAATATGCTTATATGTGCTGGGTGTTTACCATACATTTTTTATGTGCTATTGAAAATATGATTGAATCAAATTTCTCAAAATTTCTTATAGAATTTTCACTATATATTCATGTTTTACATGCTAATGTTTTAATATAATTAAATTATTTTCCCAAGATTTAATGATAATGCATGTGATCCTATTTTAAAATATATTTGTGGCAAATAATACTGTTTGAAATATAATGTGACCATTGAACATGTCATCAATCTTCTGAATTGAAAACCTATTTTCATCTTTAATAGTAAAATTGTTTTTTCTCCACCTTAGAATCCAACTTTGGTGAAAAATGTGAGTTTTAAGTGTGGGGGATGGGGTGAAATTATGTTGAGCTAATCATTCATTTAATAGAAGATCATAAAATCTCTCTTCCTCTAAATGTTTTGTAAAAAAATGGTTACATTGTTCAAAATTCTTTTTCAATCTGAGTTCATTAGGCTTCATTTTACATTTAAAAATAGTCATGTAAAATAATAATATCTTACTAGTAGGTAAGAGTTTTTTTGAATTTGAAATTTTTTAGGTTGAATAATTGTTGAGTGAGTGCACTTACTAATTTTATAAATGTTCTGTTTAGAAACTAGGTTTGAGAGTGATATAGGATAATTTTTTGTGGAGTTATGATCATAACCTTCAGAACTGGAAGTTTGAGCTTCATCCTAAGGGACACACTTTAATTATTAAAAAATAATCACTTTAGTGATCCAATTTAAATGATATTCATATAAATATTTTGAAACTGGAGTAGAAAGGGCATTTGGGAACCCATGGTGAATTTTTGAGACACTAGACACAATGTGTGTGAGTAAGCCCTCTATACAATTCTAATAAGTGAATATGCATAGTGCTTAGAAAAATTTACATGGATGGGTAAAATAAAAAATAGTAAAGTGCCTAGTTGTCAAAAAATGATTTCACTAATGTGAGGGGAATTTTGAACACCATATGAAGAAGGTGACAATCGATTTATATGAAATAATTTAAATTGTATCAATAAAATGATTCAAAACAAATTAATTTAACTTTTATTTTTTTTGGAACCTAGGAGAAAGTAAAAGTATAATGTATATGTTGTTATGTTCTTGATTCCACTTATTTTTAACCTCTTATCACTCTTTGAATTAGGAAATTAACTTAAATTGAAGCAAGTCAATAGGAACCTTTATATACAAGGCATGAAATCCTCAAAAGTAGATGATTCATTACTTCCTTGATCTCCTAGTGAGTATTTGATTATAGGCAGGACTTATTTCAAACATTTCATTTCAAAATCCTATTTCATAGTTTTTGGTCCTCTGATTCTAAACTATTTTACATGATTTATTTTGAACTAATTAATAAAACTATATTTCTATTTTTCAAAATACAAAAAATTATGGAATTAATTGAGGAAAATCAATGCTTAAGTGTGGGAGAATTTGATATGGCCTTAAAATGCATGATTTTGCCACATTTTTTTATTTTTATTTCAATGATTTAATTAATTAATTTTTCAGTTTTTACTAATTAATTTCATTTTTTTAATATTATAATTGAATTCATTATTTAATCATTTTTTATATTTTATTTTTTAATTTTAGCTT
This sequence comes from Viscum album, assembly GCA_963277665.1. Classification (NCBI taxonomy): domain Eukaryota; kingdom Viridiplantae; phylum Streptophyta; class Magnoliopsida; order Santalales; family Viscaceae; genus Viscum; species Viscum album. The sequence continues at coordinate 1,967,140,321 of OY728153.1, forward strand.
TTACAATTTTTATTTTTTATCTAACTTATTTTTCTTAATTTTATGTCTTCTAATTACTTTGTAAGTTTTTATTCCACATTACTTAATAGTTTTATGTTGTGTTTGTTTTAATTAATTAATCAATTAATCAAATTATTTTAATTCAATTAATTTAAACTTTTATTTATTTTTTATTTATTTAATTAAATGAATTTTTTTTTATTTTATTTTATTTTCATTTTTTTTTAACTGTTCTAAATTAATTTATATTGATTAATTTTACAGAAAAAAATATAATGGTGTCTTATTATGACACGGGCACATATTTTGCTTCTTCCACCACCAGGACCTAGAGTTAGTCAATACAACAGTGTCTCATTGAGACATTTCCACCTCTATCCTCCTTTAGGACTTCATACCATCAGCACCTACACAACAGTGTCTCATTGAGACACCACTGGACTTATCCTTCTAGTTCAATAACACACTGCTAACTCCAGTAGTGCCTCATTCACACGTCACAAAGCTACACATACTTGAGACGCCACCAGAAGAAAATAGACACACCACTATAAAGGAGATACCACCAGAATTATTCATTGACACACTATTGTACCTACAATGAAAGAAGATCTGAGACATCGTCACCGTCATCCTCCACTCCATCATGGGACACATTGCTGGAACCAAACCACCACCAGATCTGATATCCAAGTGAGACACCACCACTATTTTCAAGAGGTGTGTCCCATACACACCACCATAAATCAAACCATTAGATCCCCCTGTAGCTCAACCCACCTCCATAGACTACCTATTGAATGAAATCTTCACATAAACAAAGTCGATCTCTAATCTGGATACATTTTAGCTCAAGCCATGGAGACGACATCCCAGATATGAAGCTAGCAGAAATCAACCATAGAGGAATAAGTCAAAGTCTAACCCATTGAACCTAGATATGAAATCCCAGTGGATCTGCAACAGAAGAGTATTTGAATCAAGTTCAAGCTGATTTCGACCTGTAGAACAAGCCGACAGGTTCCAGGGTGATGGAGAAGTACTTTTCATGGAATAGGGGTCATGAAACTCAAGTTTGACTGGTGGAGGATCCGTTGCTGTGAGGAGAAGCTGATCACCATCACCGCTGTGGTTGAGGACCACCTGCTGGAGGAACCACCAATGTAAAGATCTAGAGGTTTTTGGGTGCCTTCCTTAATTGGTGAACTATGTAATGCCTCCTCAAATGGAGGACACACAGATCAAGATTGCATGAATTAATTCACGTAGTGACATTCTTTTGACACAGAGACATTATTTGATGCATATTCTTTTTCTTATATAATGAGGTAGTAGTAAGATATTTCAACACACCAACGCCAATATTACTGAGATCAAATCCCATTTGGTGATCACCTTTGTTCATTGATTATCTTTACTTCTCTCTATATTTGATTCACTGTTTTTATTCTTGAGTATTCCTTTTTAGATCCCTTCAATTTTTGGGGAGTCTCTACCATGTACCTCTTGATTTTAGTGGATCTATATTTCTTGACTAGTTCCCATGGTGTTTCCCTCATTGGGTTTTCCATGTAAAGTTTTCCAATGTTAACCTTTTATATTCTGCACATTTATTTTTGGGTCATTGTGCATCTTCTTTTATTCGGAGGGAAAGATTTTATTTCTGTTGTGCATTGACTTTTCATATGTGGCGACATAAAATGATGGCTCTTCTTTTTGTCAAGCGAATTCATCTTCCAATGTTTAGTACCCAAAGACAGAAAGGATGTTAGATAAAGAATGGGCATTCAAGCATGAGATGGTGTGTGGCTTTATTTTCCAATGGGTTGATGACAACGTAATGAACCACATTGTCAACATCTCTCATGCCAGAACTTTGTAGGAGAAGCTTGAGATGGCGTATGCTTCCAAGACAGGAAATAATAAATTGTTTCTTCTCAAACAAATGATGAATTTGAGGTACAAAGAAGGTATGTCTATTTATGATTATTTTAGTGAGTATCAGGGATGTTTTTATCAATTGTATATCATGGATATCGATTTTTAAGATGAGGTTTTAGCTCATTTTTTGTTTAACACTTTACTCGATTCTTGTGATAATTTACGTGTTACACTAATCGGTTCCACTCTTAAAGGTGTTGTGACATTTAGTTTTGTTAAGTATGCTATTTTAAATGAAGATTTCAGGAGACTTACTCGAGAGAAATATTCTTCAGAGATTTTAGTCACAGAGAATGAGCGGATAATCCAGGACTAGGGATAGAGAAATCGAGGTAAGAGCAGAGGCAAAAGAAAATCCAGATTGAAGAAGATATATTTTGAATGTCATCATTATGGTAAGAAGGGGCATCTTGAGTAGTTTTTTTATCATATGAAATGATATAATAGAATGAATTAAATCCACATAAAAAAATGGAGATAGAGGTGATCATATCACCACCACTACAGGGGGTGATCTTGTTATTGTTTATGACTCCATTAATATTTCTTAAGATGATTCTTGTTGGGTTATTGACAGTGGTGCATGTTTTCACATGAAATCAAAGAAGGAGTTCTTTACATCTTATAGCCTAGGTAATTTTGGGAATTTTAATATGGGAAATGATAGTCATGCTGATGTTTTAGGTATCAGGGTTGTTTGTTTAGATACCTGTATAGGAAGTAAGGTGATGTTGAAGAATGTTTGACATACACCATAGGTTCTGTAACACCCCAAGAATTCATAATGTGTAATTTCTTCAAAATAATTCAATAACTTGCACTACACGCAACACTGAGTTAAATTGCACCATGACTTACCAAAAAGCCATTCAAAAGAGGTTATTAATAGTATTAACTAAATTTTAAACTTTATATAATCCTTATAATTTTTCCATATTATAAGTATCTTAGACATAATGCAAGAACAAATTCATTTTCAGTATTGCACTTTTATCAACTTTTAATAGTGAACCCTTTTTAAATACAATATTTTAAACATTTTAACTAAATGGGGACATCAAAAATTTAAAATGAAACATCCCAAGCTTCCACGGTACACTTTCTTTGAAAAATACAGTAGCGTGTGTTGTACGCAACCTTGAGTTTTAACACACACCATAACCAATCAAACTAGCCGTTATGAATAGTAATACCTACTTTTCGAAATTATATATATTTTATATTTTAAAATGGACTTCATTTCTGGATTTGGAATATCGAATTTAGCCTAAGGTGAAATTTTGGTACTTTTCAGATAACTTTCATATTTTGATGAATAGTGAAAATTACTAAATTTTAATTAAAAACAACTTTTTTAATCAAAATAATTAATAGTGATAAATTATGAATTTGAGTGGTTTTAAATTATATTTAGAATATATTTTTACCATTTAATATAATGTTGGTCATTGGACATAATTTTACAATTAAACCGAACATAAACAAGTGTCAATCTTTTGATAGTTATTATCTCTTAAAAACACGCTTTTTGTTTTGACAGCGGGAATTAATTTTAAATTAATTTCTGCCACTTCTGTGTTTTGAATTTTGGAAAATGGATTCCATATTTTGAATCAGGATGTTCAAAGTGTGTAAATAGGTAACTTTTATTTTTAGACATTTTGAATAATTACTGCGGTAAATATTTTATTTACCATGGTTAAGGGTAAATCCGGTAAATAAGGGTTACAAAATAATATTATAATAATACTAAATTACCCTAAAGAGTGTCTTAACACTATTGGGTGATACATGGTCGACCATGAGCATCTTTGGGTCGATTTTGGGACCCCATGGATCCACTTGTAAGTGATAATGACACTATATTTTAATTAAGTTAAAATGAATACAAAAATGACACAAGCATATAACTTTTAGTAAAACAATTGTTACATAGGGTTATATATGTTGGATTTTAGATTATAAATATTCATTAGAAAGATAAAAAGATTTCCTACATAATGATATTTTATTTATAATTTTTAGACATTAAATAATATATTTTATTTATGAAACAATGATGATGCAGTAATTACTATAATAGTGAAAAATTAAAATAATTGATATTATAAATACCCAAATAAATATAATATGAACCAGTTAATGAATTAAACGAATTTTCTAGGATAATAGGATATATGAGGATTGAGTTAGTTGACTTTTTTTGAAGTAATAAATCTGTTATGAGTTTCACAAAAATCAACTATTGAATAGTGTCAAAATTGACATAAAAGAGTTCTTAAAAAAAATATTATATTATTAATTGATATTAAATTCCTAAAAATCTAAGGTTAGTCCAAGAGACTTATATAATGATAGTTTCATCATTAATGGACCACTTGGGGGTCGATTGGATGTATGTAGTAAGTTTATTAACCATATTATATAAAAATACAAAGAGACATTGTAAAAGTGAAACTAATTAACTTAGAGTTAATACTTAAAGATAAGGTTAATATAAGTACCCAAACCTGTCTAAATTCTATTGGTTGAGTTTTTTCGACCTATCCCCACATTAAAATTTGAATAATAAACTTTGGAGCCATTGGAAACCGATTATGAATTTATTATAAACTAATATCTCTAGCTTTTCCAAAGGTGCCTCTCACCCCTCTTATAAAAGGGCACTCCTTCTTCTCATTTATTCACACCTTCAAAGCCTTTTGGTTCGGCCAAACTCTGCCCAAATACTCTCCCAACATCCCTCACTACTACCTAGAGGTCTTAGTTTGATCAGAAAGCCAACCTAAGGAGCCCTTTTGATCAAATCAAAAGGAAGAACCCGAAGAAGAGGTAATGATTTCACCACCCTTTTCTAAGTTCATTCCTTCTTCCACTTCTTCTTCCTTTGTTGTTACCATTATAAAATAATAAATCCAGTATCATATATATACTGTGATATTATTATAAATATGGTACTACCATATTCATTATTCTATCCACCCTTTGAATAACATGTCACCATACGTGTGTATGTACGGCTTACCGTCTCCACGTCGTGGTGTAATTGTTATTCAATATAATATTATTTGGATGGGTATAATAATGATGTGTAACTCAAGTAAATAATAAATATAACATGTTAATGATTCTGTATATATGATATACCATCCATTTATATATTATTTTAATATCAAAAGAATGATATTGTCGCTCGTGCGTACGTACGGACTACCGTCTCCACGAACGCGATGAGATTCATTCTCCATCGTATCCATTCAAGTATAATTATCATTTGCTGATTTAAAAATGATGTTTAAGGACTTGATATCATTCTGGATATGAATAATATACAACCTATCCATTACAAACATGGCTTACGTAATAAAACATATAAAAGAAAACGAGTAAGTTAACACCCGAAACAACGATAATACTAAGACATTATTAACAAAGCAAAGTTAAAATATCATATATGATATGATATTAATATATATGATTCTTTTATAATTTAATAACAATTATTTCAATATTATACAGGAGGATAACCTACCCCAACCAAGTAAAAGTACAAGGTAAGGGATTTTCTTATCTCACATTCAATTCCGTGAGATTTCCATTATTCGCCACTAAATTATTGAAAGTGGTGTATTGTGTACTGGAATTTGATATATATTATCATGATTATCTTTATATTCATGTTATTCTGTAAATAATTTGGTGGTTATTAACTTTTGTCCATACGACTCAGTTGATTAACGTGGTAAGGGGTTTTCATCTCACTCTTTATTTCCGTGAGATTCATGCCATATTTCCACTATTATCTTTTGTGTGGTGTATGTACTTCCCATAATTGTATTCTTTGTGTAATACACTTTACCTTATGTGCATTTACATTTTCATTGTATGATGCCTCTTTCATGGGTTGTATGTTTCATAAGTTACCAAATTGATAAGGGTTTACTTCACAATCTCTTTAATATCCGAGGTTGTCTTTACGTAAGTATCTACAGATACATATTTACTATTCATGTCCATATTTCATAAAAGAGTTTTCAAAGGGATTATTTCTAAGGGAACTTTTACTAAAACATCATTTTAAATGTTTTAAATATTTATTCTTCTAAATCATTCTCATTTATGTCCACGTTTTCAAAATGGTTTGTAAGGATTTATTTATATGAAAATGAATGTTTTAAAAGTGTTAATTCCATTCAAAAGTTTCAAAGTGGTATGGGACACTTTGATTCAAAAATGTATTTAAATACCTTACATTCTAAATTGTGTAACATTAAAATGTTTTCATGAAAAAGGGATATTTCTCTCAATAATTTTTAAAAAAACCATTTTCATCTATGTCAACATCCTTTGATGGATTTTAAGATTATTTGATGTTGATTTATTATGATATAAAACTTCCATATTGTAATGAAGTTTTGTGATATGTTTGACTGTAGATGTGTCATTTATATAGCATTCATGGTTTATGAGTAAAGTATTGACATTTCGTATGCTAGTTCCAATAAGAATGTTTATGTTATATTTCAAACTTTACTTCATATGAATGTGTTGGACAAGTATGTTCCAGGTTGGGGACTGGTTAAAGTAAGCCCTCCAGGTTGGGGACTGGTAAAAGTAAGCCCTCCAGGTTAGGGACTGGTAAAAGTAAGCCCTCTGGTTTGGTCTCCGGTTATTAGAGGAACTCCGGGTTGGTGTCCGGTTATTAGAGGCACTCCGGGTTGGTGTCCGGTTATTAGAGGCACTCGGGGTTGGGTTCCGGTTATAGTTAGCCCCTAGGTCTTGGGACGAGGCCTTGACAAAGAAATTAAAGTTCAGCATTATGCATTCCAACATTATGAAAGTGGTTAGTGATTTTTCATGTGATTATTCGATTAGTAGAATATCCATGTGAATGAGTAAATGGCATTATTTCATTTTATTTATACCATACAATGTTGAAAGTTCATGTTTGAAAGGCTGTTGTTTTAGTTATACATTGCCTTAAATGTTTATTCTCATTTATGAAAGTTTCCGCTATATTGTTATCCTTACTGGGCATTTGAGCTCACCCCTTTTCTATGTTTTATTTTTCCCAGGAAGTGAAGAAGTAAATTATGAATGACCTGCAGGGATATTATGTGGGGATATGAGTGTGGATTATGGAGACATTATGTTGTTGTAGTAGTTTTTCATTTTATGATGTAATGTAAAACTTATGAATATATCTAGTGTTTCCAAGGCTACTAAACCAATCGGTCTTTCGAGATTTGATCTTTCTTGTGATCATGCCAATGTAATGTAATAATGCACCGACTTTGGGTAACTAGGTTCGGGGCGTTACAGGTTCGCTTGAATCCTATTTCTACCAGTGTTCTTGATGATGAAGGGTTTATCAGTAATTTTGGTGATTGACAATGGAATCTTTCCAAGGGATCTTTGATTGTGGATTGAGGTAAGAAGTAGTCAGGTTTGTACTAGACTAGAGCTTCTATTTCCTGTGATACCTCTTGCATTGTTGAGTGCAGTGTTTCGTCTAGGTTATGGAATAAGAGGCTTAGTCACATCAGTGATAAAGGGATTGGTTGTTTGGAAAAGATAAATCTTCTTTTAGATTTTAAGAGTGTCAAATTGGACACATGTGATCATTGAATGGCTGGAAAATAGAGCATAGTGAGTTTCAATAGTCATGATCTACATAGGAAGTTGCAGGTATTTGAATTAGTACATTCAGATTTTTGTGGTCCTTTGAAATCTAAGACCTTTAGTGGAAGTCTTTATTTTGTGAAATGTTTTGATGACTACTCATGTAAGATTTGGGTTTAGGTTTTGAATGCCAAAAGTAAAGTTATTAGTCTTTTTAAGAAATTTTATGTTTCTCCTAAGATGGAATCAGTCAAGAAATTGAAATGTATTCACACTGACAATGAGGGAGAGTATTGTGGTCTGTTTGATCAGTATTGCAGGCAGGAAGGTATTTGGAATCAGAAGACGCCTCCCAAGACACCTCACCTAAGTGGTGTAGCTGAGCGGATGAATAAGACTTTTTTGTAAAGAGTTCGTTGTTTAGTTTTGGAATAAAATTTTCCTAGAAATTTTTGGGATGAGGATTTACTTACTGCTGCTTATATTATCAATTTATCACCTGATGTTTCCTTGTAGATAGACACTCTCGGCAAATTTTGGTATAGAAAAGAGATTAGGTAAAATCACTTGCATGTTTTTGGTTGCAATGATTCTGTTCATGTGCCTAGAGATGAGAGATCCAAGATGGATGGTAAGGCATGCCAGTGTATTTTTATTGGATATGGACACAATGATTTTGGATACATATACTATAATCCTATTTTGAAGAAACTTTTCAAAATCTATGATGTAGTTTATAAAGAGGATTAGACTATTGTAGACATTGATAAGGGGGGGAAATATGCTTCTACAATTTTCGATGGTTTTTTCAGTCTTGAGCTAGGTTATGATTCACATTTACCTCATATTATTGATTTTGATGATCGCATTGATGTACAAAATGATGATCAGGGTGAACAGGTTGGAGTTGATGTTTCTGATAATCCAATTTTAGGGGTTATTAATGAACCCGTAGATCCACTACGGAGGTTATCTCGACATCATACCATTTTTACTTAGTATTCACAAGATGAGTATGTGCTCCTCGTTGAAGGGGGAGAACCATAATCTTTTGATGAGGCAATCGAAAGTGAAAAAAAGATAGATGGGTTGCGATGATGGATGACAAGATGACCTCATTGCACGGAAACCATACTTTTGAACCAGTGATGTTACTGAAAGGTAAGAGAGTTTTTCAAAATCGGTGGATTTATCAGATTAAACAGGTAAATTAAATCATGTTTATGGGTTGAAGAAGAGTTTGTATAGTTTGAAGCAAGATATGAGGTAGTGGTATAAGAAGTTGAAATCTATCATTTCTCATCAGGGTTTCAAGAAGACATCTTTTGATCATTTTGTTTTTTTTATAGATTTACTGATGATGATTTTATTATACTATTGATTTATGTTGATGATATGCTCATTGTTGGCCATGATTGTTTTTAGAATTGAAAGATTGAAGAAGGATCTTTGTTAGTCTTTTGTAATGAAAGACTTGGGGCTAGCATGATAGATTCTTGGCATGATGATCTCCTATGACAGGAAGGCCAGGAAATTGTATTTACCTCAAGAGAGATACATTGAGAATTTCCTTCAAATATTTTTTATGGATAGAGCTAAACTGGTTAGTACTCCTCTCACTTTAAATTTTAAGATCAGCACCAGTCAGTCCCCTTCTAGTGATGAAGAGAGAGAGGGGAGATGCAGTACATACCTTATTCATCTACTGTTGGATATTTTATGTATGCAATGGTATGTACTAGACATGATATAACTCATGTAGTTGGTGTGGTTAGTTGTTTTCTATCAAATCTAGGTAGAGAGAATTGGAGAGCGGTGAAGTATATTTTTCATTATCTTCGTAGTAATTCTGATATGAGATTGTGTTTTGGAAAAGGGGAACCTATGCTTTGTGGATTTACAAATTCAGATATGGAAAGGGATGTAGATTCAAGGAAGTCTCCTTCAGGCTATTTGATCACTTTTGTAGGGGAGATGTATCTTTGCAGTCTAGATTGTAGAGATGTGTTGCTTTATCTCCCACAGAGTCGGAGTTTATTGTAGCTACAAAGGCATGAAAAGAATTGTTTTAGATGAAAAATTTTATTCGAGATCTCAGTATAAATTAGGAAAGGTATGTTTTATTTTGTGATAGTCAGAGTGCTATTTTTTGGGAAAGAATTCCACTTTTCATGGTAGGTCAAAATATATCGATGTTCAATATCATTGGATCTAAAAATATCCTTGATTCGAGACACTTAGAGCTTACGAAGATCCACCCTAATGACAATGGGTCAAACATGTTGACCAAGAGTTTACCAAGAAAAAAATTGAGACTTGCCAGCTGATTGCATGGTCAGAGGTGATCCCCACTTGATTCAGAGGGGGAGTTTGTTCAGTGGCTTCCCTTATTGGTGCACCACATAAAGCCTCCTCAAATGGAAGACATTCATATCAAAACCATGTGAATTAATTCACACAGTGACATGATTTTGACACAGAGACATTATTTGATGCAGATTCTTTTTCTAATATAAGGAGGCAGCGACAAAGAATTTTAACAAACTGACACCAACATTACTGAGAGTATATCCCATTTGGTTATCTTCTTTGTTTGATTATCATCTTTCCTAATCTATATCTTTTATTCACTATTTTTATTCTTGAGTATTAATTTTGAGATTCTTTCTATTTTGGGAAGTCTCTACCGTCTACCTCTTGATTTTAGTGGATCCATCTTTCTGGACAAGGTTCTGTGGTTTTTCCCTCATTGGGTTTTCCACATAAGCATTTTTGGTGTCACCTTTTATATTTTTCACATTTATTTTTGGGTTGCTGCACATCCACTTTTATTTGGAGGGAAAGATTTTATTTTCATTAGGCGTTCGCTTTTCAGTTGTTTGCATGTTCGTTGCATTGTCGTCTTTCCCAATAGAGGGCTGATTCCTCCTCCTTCTAGAGGAAAGAAGTCAAGACCCCTACCACATGGTGGATAAATGGGGGGGGAATAAAAAAATAAAATAAAAATCAAATAAATTAATTAAGTAAAATAATAAACCTAATAATAATAAATATAACATAATAATTAAATTAATAATAACAACATTAATAATAATATTAATAATATTAATATTTAATAACTTAATAACTTAATAAAATAATACCATTTAATTAATAATTTTATTTTTATAAAGTAAAAATAAATTCAACTTTAATAATATAAATAAATCATTTAATTAATAATAAATAAAATTAATTAATTACAATTTTAAATTAAATAAATTAATAATAATAATTAATTTAAATAATAATATTTAAAAAATAACTTAATAATATAATATTTACTCTAATTTAATAATAATTAATTTTAATTGTTAAATAACTTATTAATTTCTATTTGTTTTTACTGTGCAGACCCCCTTCTGTTTTTACATTTATGTTCAACTCAAATAAGACCACTGTTGAACCTATTTATTTTGTTATAAGGGATATGTTAAAGTCACAAGGGCTATATAAGAAAACACAGATGTTTAGTGATTTTATAAGATACCAAATTAAGTCGGTGCATGTAGTTGGTGACTTATGAGAGACGACATAAGATAAAAATTAAGATGTGGAAAACAGAAGTAAATGAGGCTAACATTCGAGGATTTCTTAGACAGGGAGAAAAATAGAGACCTAACTCCCACACCATACCACCACTAACCAAGGAGCTCTGGGCATGGATTTTGAGCATAAGGTGGAGGTAGACCAGAGGGGTTGCAACTGTTCTTCAAAGGGGAGTTCTTTTCATCAAATTCTTCTACACACCCACTCTATTTTCTTTATTTAAAATTTTTATTGTGAAATTTTAAAAAAATTGGGTTTGAACATGAAATCAGAGTAATTTTCTCTTGGGTAAATTTAATTCTACTAGATATTATCTTTTTCATTCTTCACAATTTATATTTTCTTCAAAAATTCTAAATTGATTGACGAGGTTAATTCTTAGATATTTAAAATTGATTTGTGCTACTCTTTCTTCATTTAAAACATCAGAAACATTCAATGAGTTATTTTCTGTTTTCAATTTCATTATTACCCTTTTCTTGTTAATCTTTCTTGAAGTGGAGAACTTTAAGTTTGAATAAATAACATGTTTAATATCTTGGAGAGGGAGGTTATTCATGCCATTTTTATTGAATAATATGATTTGAATTTTATTTTTGTGATAGATGAAACCCATTTAAACCAGTAACATTATTTTTCCCTTGCATTTGTCTTGATCATTTTTCTCAGCAACATATTCTATTTTTCAACTCCTTGAAACCATATTTTAATATCTTTAACACTTCCCACACTACCCTAAAATTTATTACCTCTCACTTTCAATCTATGGTTTTTATTAATGTTTTCATTATTTTAGAGAATAAATAAACCTTAAAACATTCACCCTATTTACCTTGTGTTCGACCCTTCACTATTATAATAGTGTAGGATTATAAATGACATTTTGTGGGTCGTTATGACCTCTGACCTTATCTGACTCTCCCATCAACAAACAAAACCTTTAAATAGGAACTGTACATTGATAATGATCCACATGATAAAACTAAGGATGAAATTACAACTAAACAAAGTTCATCCGATTTATTTTTTTACAAGGTGAATTATCTTATAATATCCCTATTTATAATTTTACAAAATCAACCCCATTTATTCTCATCCTAGATGATGATGAAGAAGGATACTAGAGATATTTCTTTGAGGACATAATGAAAGAACAACAAGCCATAATAATTTCAAATGACCTTCCAAGTGTGTTGTATGAGAAAAAGGAGTTTCAACCTAGGTCATATGAGGGAGGGAATCAATCCTTAAGCTCATTTTATTTTTAATAATTTTTCCTACCACTTGATATCATTAATTTTTAAATTATAGAACCCACATATTTTTTATAACCCTAAATAAAGAAGATAAATAACATTGTGTAGCTCCCCTTGATTAAATATAAGATCTAGAAATAGTATAATAGAAACCAAATCTACTAGAAATTAAAGATGAAACTACTAAGGACAATAAAAAAGATGACGTAGATGAATATTACTTTGACATACTACTTTAATCTGCTCTTAAAAATATGAAGATCATGCCATAAGAGAAGTTGCTAAAGAAGAAGAAGTACCTGGGCCTGTGTAGAGTCGATAATTCTCTCTAGAATACTCCAACCATCAACTGGAGAAATTCACAATAACAAAATAAGAATAATTGATGGTCCCTCATTAAGAAATGGGAGTACAAGATATTGCATATATAGGGGGATATCCTAACATAAAATCACCTTGTTATGAATATTTTTAATTTGAATTACCAACTAACTTACCCTTGTCTTAATACTATGATGTAGAATAAGTGGATGAGTCACGTTAAGGAGACACAATAGTTGTGGTTAAACCTGAGAAGGCCTAAAATATAATCTTTTCAGCCTCACATTTCAACCTGTTTTCTATTACCAAGGGGCTGGACACACTAGACACACTACAACACTTTGTCCAATGCCCCCCCCCCAGGACGTGAAGATAAATATTTTTCGAATAAGGAGAGTGTGGTAGTTTGCATCATAGAATCTACATCCCCTTATTAACTGGGGATAGCCTTAAGACTATTCAGTTATGGAAAGTCTAACTATAACACCTCTTGAGGGGTTTTACCCAAGACTCATTACCCTTATCTTTCTTTTTTCATATTTATTACGTTAAAATATAATAAAAATAATAATTCATAATTCTATTTAAATTTAGTATTTTCCTAAGTTGAAATAACTTATGAGGCAAGCTATACTATCCACAGTAATCACACTAGGGAAAAGGTCAACTCAAACCTTCTGAAAAATAAATATCAGGCCATGTCTACTCCTTTTCACCATTTATTCACTATAATTAGGTGTATGCTACTATAATTTTAATGTAAAGTGATAAAAAGGTAAGGGGGAGGATAATTAAACTGGTTAGAATTATTTTTGAATTATTTTAATCTGCGTATTGGAATTAGTGAATAATTTTTGTTCACTTTTTTCTATATGTTTTCAGTAAATCTATAAATAAATTAATATAAAAAAATAATATTGTCAAAAGGAAAATGTAAAAAAATGTTTTTTTAAAATTTTAAATTTCGTGAATACACTTTTTTATTTTAAATCTAGTTTATATCTTTTATTAAAATACATTTAAATAAAAAACAAAACAAAACAAAATCTTAAAAAATAGGAATATGTACATAGTTTCTATCAGTTTCTATTTTTTTGTATTTTAAATAAATGTTATAAATATTGTTCTATAGATATATTTTGTATAGTTTTTTTATTATTCAAAAATTTCTTGAACTCAAATGTTTTTCTTCTAGTTTGAAGATTCCAAACTAGAATTATAGACTTCATTGGTTCTGAAATAATGATATTTTTATGATTACTGAGTGAAATAGATCACTACCATTATGGATATTTTTTCTTAAAACTAGAAAAAGGAGTGTGAGTGAATGGCTTTTATGGAATCAATTTTGTAACCTACGAAAACAAGAGGTAAATTGACCTCTGTAAGAAATAAAACATTACATATCCAACTCAATTGAAAATGGTATAAGTCCTTTCAACATGGATTAAAATACGAAATTAGGAACTCACAATTGATCTCCGATAGAATGAAATGGTATATGTGAGTAGCCCTCTATAAATTTCAATAAGTTCTTTTTTATAGTTCTATACACATACATGGCTATGATAAATTCAAAAAAATGAATAAATTATCAAAGTCAAAGACAAATTAATTTAAGTGAGGTGATATTAAACCCATGATGAGGATAAATGACTTATAACACATTCATTTAAGTTTTATCAATAAAGTGGAAAACCAAACTTTGGATTAAGAAACTTATGGGAGAGGGATACATAGAAGTTCTTCTAGTTAAAATTTTGAATCCACTTAAATATAATTCTATCCACTCCTGAATTGAGACTTTGATTTAATTGAAGTGATTTAGTGGTTTGAATCACATATGAGGATTGATATTACAAATATTGGATGAATTTGTGTTTTGTTTCAATTCTGGTTATTAAATTTAAATATAGAAAGGATGATTTTTTTTTCTTTTTTTTAATAAATAAAAAATAAATTATAATATTTCCCAAGAGTGAAATAATTTAAGTGTGGGGGTGATGTGAGAAGAAAATTTCATCATTTTTTTGTCTATTATTCATTGAAAATACCCTTACCTTTAATTCAAATATTGGGTAATTCATTAATTTTATGTGACTTTTTCGTGGGAAATATGACATTATTTTTCCCAATGGTTTTATTGTGGTGTTTTTATGTCTATACAATCATTCACATTGGGTTCAATATTTCTATATTTTATAGAAACTCCCAATGGCTCCCACATCCATAGATAAGTACAAACCTACTTTCAAAATTTAGGTGGTCCTTTGGTGATTCAGAACCAATGTCACTTAATAACTCACATTGGTTGAGAGGATAGTAGGTAAAGATCATCACACCCTTTTGGGTTGAATTATTTCCTACTCCAGGACTCTCTTTTAGATTTAAGATATGTTCACGAATCATTTCCTAATCTTGATACGGGACCAGTTACTATGAAAAATGATCAAGTGTTTAAATCTTCAATGTGTAGGAGGGGTATATTGATGATTCCATCTGTATGTATATGAGGTTCTTCATCTATTTTGTCACACCCGAATTTTTTAATTTCCTTTATATTATTCTTTTCTCAGATTTGGTTCTTTTGGTTGGGGTTTGGGTTGAGTTCTTAGTCTGAATTTTTGATTTTGGATATTTTTGGGCTTTATAGTAGGTGATATGCGATTAGGAGAAACCATGCATCCTCGCCCTGGAAACCGTGTGACAAAAAATGATTTTGGACAATAAAAATTGTATTGTTTTGAGAACTGTGCGGGGTAACTATGTGGCATGTTCCTCTTGGATAGTGAGGGATGCACGGTTGTTGCACAGTTTGAAAACTATGCGTACAAATGCTACGACCTATGAAGGTCATTAAAAGTTTGAAATTACCTCTTTGACCCTATGTTGTTTTAACCCAATTTCGGGTTTCTCCTCCATTTCTTGACCTAGGCACACAATGGGAGCTCCCAAGCTTCCCTTTTCTCTCCTTTTCCTATTAATGAATTTTTAAGGTTTTAAGGTGATTTCTTTATGGTTTTTGGTTTATTTCCTCCCCTTTTCTATTTTCACTCTTGATTTATTGGTTTTCCTTGGTGGGATGTCACCTTGGACAAACTCTAAGGGTTATGGTTTATGTGTGGTATGTTTTCCTTTGATGTTAGGGTGTATGAATTGTCCCTTGATATTGGTTCATCCTTATCCTAAAGTTTGGTATTATTCACATGTCATTGAGGTAGGTGTTTCAATCCATTTACTTTCTGGTACATCTCATTCAGTGCTTGAGATTGCCTAAATGATTTATAAATGTGTTTCCCTATCTTTTGATGTGTTAGTATGAATTGACATGTTGTTTTTATGATGATAAATTAGTGAGAAATGGGTTTCCAAGGGTTTCTTTAATTATGCCTAGATTTGAATGCATGTATGGTGTTTGATAAAATACCAATCAAACATTTAAGGTGGCGTTTGTTTCTTTGGGTGGTGTTCACCCTTGGGTATATTTTGAAAATGTGGTTGGGTTGTGATTTGGGTGTTGTATGTGGAATAGGGTGACTTTTATGTTGCGACACTTATGTGTGTCTTGTTGTGTTTGTTTAAAGGAAATTGATGTTTCTTTAAAAAGTTCATTAGATGATTTTATATTCACTTAAAGAGTTTCATGGAATGTAGGTTTTTTTTTGACTAAATGAGTTCTTAAATGGTTTTGGTTTTATAAATTATGTGTTGTATTCTTTTGAAGATGTGTGGTTTCTAATGGTTTCTTGAGGCCCATTTGGTACTTTGATGAAAATTGGTTCTTCCTTGGACCATGGTTTTCCCAAAGGCTTATCATTTATTTTATTTTTATTCTCAAAATGGATCCTTGATTTCTAAATGGGCTGTTGGTCCTTAATTTGATTTTAAACATGGTTTCAAATGTGTTTCTGAATTTTTGTCCCATATTTCATTTTAAGATATGTTTTGGTGAAAATTTAGTATAGAGGCCCATTTGGAATTTTGTGATGTGTCTTGGTTTCTAAAATGACATAAAGTCCCATTTGGTGCTTCTTTTTTAGCTTTATGTTTTCAATTTGTCTTGAAAAGAGTTTTGGTTTCAAAATGTAAAGGCTTGTTTGGCATTGTGCTTGTGAAAGTGGTGTTTTATATTGACTATAGAAATGGTGTGTAAATGTATTTATAAACATATTTGGATTGGAAATGTTTGAAGGTCTGTTTGGAATTTTTTTTTGAAAAGTTGGTTTTGATTTGAAGTTATGTCAAGTCCCAATTAGCACCATTTAATGTAATAAAAATTGGTTTTGGAACTTCTGTGATGTATGGGCCTAGTGGGAATCTTGACATGTTTTGGAAAATAGATTCAAAACATGGGTAGTGTGAAGGCCCAGTTGGTATTTTAAAATTATTTGTAAAGTATTTTTTATTATGATAAATGGTGGTTTCCATGTAATATTTAATTGTTGGATGAGAGAGCTTGTGAAAGAAATGTCTTTTCATGTATGTTTGTGATTACATGAATTATGATATGAAGACCACTAGATCTTTGGATTAGATCACCTCCATTGACTCATTCATGATAATGGTTTGGAAACCATTGGAACATGGGATTCATTCACCTCTTGTATCTTGTGCATGGGAATGTTTTGGGTGATAGTTACTATACCATGTTTCATTGTGTATTATTATCATGGGATTCTTGGGAATCATCTAGAGGGTTGAGTGATAGTTGCTTATCGACCCTGATTGGATGGTTTGTATCCCCTTGGATTTTCTGACAGTATAGGTGGGATGTTCCACTGGTGAGGATAGTTTAGTGAAGCCAATTGGTTATAGAATGTGGAGTTCCACCATACACTGACAGGTGAGTCCGAATTGAGTACATCTAGGGATTTCCTATGGAGATGTTTAGGAAATTCCCATGATTATATATATGTATATTCTATTTATTTATACGTCTTATGGATATTATCCTTGTTAGTTTATATATTATTATTTTTTCCTTTACTTTCTACATAGCCCCCTTTTTGGTCACTTGTCATGGATTTTTAATTGTGCTTGGTTTTGAACTGGGTTTTGGAGTGTGAAACCATTTTTGAAAAGGACAGTTGTGTGTGTTGGTTTTCAAAATGGAATTTGTGGAATGCTATGTTTACTTGCTAGAAATGTTTTAAAATTATATTTTCTAAATGTATTTCAAACTTGTATTTTGGGACTATTTCAGGAAAGGAAATGCATGGACTCTGTGGGGACTACCTACCGAATTGTTTAAGATGACACCCTACTTATGCCGCTCAACATTAATAGACCTGAGCTGTTTTAAAAGTTTAGGTTTCTAATTAGGTTTTACCTTTTTAGAAGGATGGTATTGTGTTTGGTGGTGACCAAGAGGTCATGTGTAGATCATTTTATCATGGTTCAATATTAGTTTTGTATTCTGTTTCTATTTTGTTCAGCTGTTGTATTTGGATCAGTTGTGTATCTATTGATATCCAGTTATTATTGGTTTATTACTATGATATATATGTGGTTTATTTGATCCTAGATTTATTTGGTCTAAATCATTCCCATTGTATTATTTTATGTTTGACACTAGTTTTCAACTTGGATGGATTGGGAACGCCCTTCGGGCCATGTCTCGGATTGGGTCTGATGTCGGGTTGGATTACACCTCGACTTGGTTTGTGAAAAAATGGTATCATAGGGAGGTTATTGTTATTTGGGGTGTTAGGTAGATTATATATTACAACTTTCAAGACACAAGATTTAGGTACATAAGGACATCATGAACCCTTTCTCATTTTGATCCTCAAGTTTTCAAGGGTAGTTCATAACTTGAGACTTTTTTTGGTTTTTGGTTTGATTGGATGGGGAATGACAATGAAAGTGATATGATGTCATGTTGTGATCTCACATGGAGTAGTGATTCATGTTGAATCCTAGTGAACAATTTAAGGTCCTCTTATTTGAAATTTCATTCTTGGGCCATGGTCCGCTAACCATGTTGTCGGGTTATGCATGACCACAAGTTGCTCATTCTAATAGATTGATGTAAGTTGTGTGTTGGTTTTGTTCTTATTAGTGTGAGTGGATTTATGAAAGAAAATTGTTCTTTGAAGTAGAAAATTGGTTTTTTGAATGAAAATGATTTTTAAAAGTTGTTTTGGATTGAAAAGTGAAATGAGTTTTTAAAAGAGAAAGTGGTTCTGAATTTTGAAAATTTTTGGAAAATGTGGACAAAAAATACATTTAGAATTTGGTAAGTGCTTATTTTTAATGATAAAGTGGTACATGTGACCCTTATTATTCTTTATGGGAATTCACATATGTGTGGGTATATATGGAAATTTCATGTTTTTGTGTGTGCATGGATGATATAAGAGTATATGGTATGGATACATATGTGGTGGTTGATAGGATTCCATGGGTGATTATTTGAAATCAAAGGTTTGGATTGGTTTTTACAAAATTATTTTTGTAAGGGAAATTTTTTAAAGAATTATTTTTTCTTTAAAAATCCGGATTTTTTGTGAAAAATGTATTTTGGTATTGGGATAGTGGCCTTGGAATAAGTAAGTTTTGGAAATTAAAGTGAAATGATAGATTTTGAAAAGATGATTTTGGTTTTTCTTATTATGTTTGGATTATGAGTCGATTGTTTTGTCCTTGGATGGTCTTTTAGAAGCATTTTTGGTTGATGTTTATTTTGATTATGTGTTTCTCTTTAGTTTAGAATATTCCACCTAAAAAGGTCCCCAATGTTTCTAGTGGGTCCCTCCCAATTTCTTATTTCTCTCGGTTGTTTCCTATCTTCTATGGAGAACGAGGTTAGTTAGAAGTAGTGTAGCGTCTTGATGAAGTTGAGAGGATATTCAAATCATTAGGAACTCCTAAAGCTGTGAGAGTTCATGATGTTTTGGGTTTGTATGAGTGACTAGTTTTGGATCAATTTAATGTGATTGATCTATCTTCACTATAAGTTGGGATGAAATGGGAGGTGTTCAAGACCACTTTCATCTGATGTTTTGTGCCTGAGGAGGTGAAGATGAAGAAATTGGAAGAGCTCATGAGTATTCAATAATGTTAATGGACAGTGAAGGCCTATGTTGACCACTTCAAAAAGATGGTTTCCTTTTCTTTGGAGGTAGCATCGCAGGATCTATTGAAATATCCTCTTTTATTTTCAGTTCTTTATCTAGAGATCAAGGAGTGGTCCCTCTCCTCCAAGGATATTTATTTTGAGAAGTTGGTGGATGATGCATTTCAAGCCGAGGTGCATTCACTGGCGGTTGGTGAACCAATTTTTCTTAGTGATCATGATGGTTCCCCATCTGGTGAGAGGTGTATTCTAGATGAACCTATTCCTGAAAAGTATCCCTTGTTCATCCTGAATTCTTGTTTGTCAGACCATTCGATCATGTGCTTCTAGTTTGGTTGGTTCAGGCATTCAAATTCATCATTTTTGTATTCATCTGAAGACATCCCATCATTGGGGCCATTTAGGTCATTTGGAGAAGTTTTATAAGAATAATTTTATAAAGAAGATGTCATGATTAGAGGGTTTCATCTCTAGACTATGGGGAAATAGATGCTTCATACATTAGGGCTCCATCCATAGGCCCAAAGTGAATATTTTCACGTAGTCAGAAATGGTCCGTGTTTTAACCAAGGCTATTCTTTTCTAATAATGGAAGTTGGTTTGTGTTTGTTGTCAATATGCACATAGACGAATAGGGACTTTGGAAATAATAGAGTCATACATTTGAGGATGAAAGCAATATTGAAGTTGGCACAGTTTTCTAGTGTTTGTCAATATTTTGGACCTCAAAAATTGAAAGTTTGGTAATGGTTTACAGCAACGGTACATAGTGAAGGTTGGTGGTACGTGGTGAAGGTCAATGGTATGTGGTGAAGGCCCGCGGTACATAGTGAAGGCGCGGTATGCGATGAAGGCATGTGGTACGTGGTTAAGGTGCACTGTACGTGGTGAAGGCACGCAGTATGCAGAACGGTGCATAGAACTGGAAACAGTTCGCCACGACGGTATGTGGTGAAGGTGTGTGGTACGCGAAATGCTATGGAAAATAGTTTACAGCAATGGTACATGGTGAAGAGATATAGTATACAGACTGAAGAACATACAATAAATGGTTGGTTTATGGTATGAGATAACAGTTCGTAGTTTAGAGGTTTGTAGTACGCCGATGGAGTTTAGTTTGTCCCACGTTGAAATTTTGGGTAAATCAGATTACTGAATTTCATGGATTTACATTCCTATTTAAGGAACAGTAATCCCCTTTGTTAAGTGAAATGATTGGAGATTAAAATTTGGGGAAGAAATTTAGTGAAGTCTGAAGTGGTACGTGGAGGAGAATACAGTGCGTGGAGAGAACCTCCCGCGTAAGGAAAACAGTCCGCGAAAGAGAGTGCAGTTCATATAAGAATCTCTCACAGTATGCAGTAGAGCAAGGTAGTATGTGGAGTGGGATAGTACGTGGAGGAGTGAAGAAGTACATGAAGTAGGGAATCATGAAGAGAACGGTAGTATTCAGAGGAGATGGACGGTATGTGGAGGAGATGGACGATATGCACAGGATCTGACCATACGCGAAAACAACAGTGGTACGTGGAAACAACAACAGTATGTAGAACACCCAAGGAAGCCTGAAAATTGGCCAAATAAATTTACAAAATTAGTTCTCATAAAATATCAGTGTATGAGAAAATAAATTACATCTATGAGTGATTATGGGACTTCAACATAGCATCCATTTATAGTTGAGGACGCATGAATCAATGCTAAACCATTAAAGCGAGCTTCAAGTTGATAAACTGAGTGGAAATTCTTCCAAAGTAGTGAGTAAAGGAGAGTCATCAAAAGTGATTTTTGGGACTCAGTGTGATATCCCTAAAACCTTGTAAAGGCAGTGTGCCTAACATAGAGTGATTGTGCTAATCTCTTGTAACCCACATCTAGTGAAGATTAGTGTAATTTGGTATAACCGACACACTATTGGCGTATGATCCTAGGACATAGCCCTTAGCAGTGAACCAAGTGAAATTGTTGTGTCATTTCTTTGCATGTGATTTTTTATTTTCTTAACTTCCTCTTCAAAAAGTTTTAACAGGTTCCTACCAATGTGGGAACTAGATCTATCCATTTAAAAGAAACATTTGACACCGTGATTCACCCCTCCCCTCTTAGGGTGTTCTAGGGTCCTTTAGCTAGGTGTTGGGAAACCTTGGACCAAAATATTTCCCCAGTGTTGGGGTGGAGACTATTAAACTTATCTATTACAATTTTTTTTACTATTATAAGTTCCATATTTTATTGTAAAAGCTTGATGATTTTTTTCCTTTTGTAATCTGAGTGATTATTCTTATCTAGATGTGAGTCTTTGAATTGATTTTCCTCTAATGGTTGTGATTATCTTTCCTATGGGTTAGTTTTAGTTTTTAGTTGTGCTTGTTTGGAGATACCAAGGCTTCTATAAATCAATGATTCTATCTTGTGATCAGGTTCCATATTTGGTTTGAGTTCCTTTTATGGGTTTCACTTTGTGTTGGGGGTTTGTCTTGTGGTGGGGAATTTCCAGATCTGTTAGCAGTGTTTTCTAGATTTAGTGGAGAAGTTATTCTAAGTTCATGTTGGGAGTTCCTGTGTTGGGCAGATCCGAATCATGCCCTATAGTTATTCAGGTTCTTATGGTGGGGAGAACCATCCAATTTTTCATGATCCTTTCCATTTTTTCTATTAGAGTTTATAGAGAGTGACTCCTAGAATGAAAGGTCACCCTAAGGTTTATGGTTTCATTTGGATTTTTTTAGGATTTTGGTTTGATCCTTATTCCTTATGTGGATAGGTGACTTTCTGGGTGCAGAAAGTGTTTGTGGTGTGAAGAATTTTCACACCTCTATCTTGGAATTTCCATTATATTATTATTTTCTTGGATTTGGTTATTTTTTATGGGGTTCAGGTTGATTTCTAGGTTTAATTGTTTTTGGATATTTTTGGGCTTTGCGGCAGGTGGCGCACGGTGGGCACACAGTTAGGGGAAACTGTACGCCCTCGCCTAGGAAACCATGTAGAAAATGTCGATTTTGGATAGTGTTGAACACATGGTTGTTGCATGGTTTGGAAAACCATTCGGGGTAATTGTGTGGAGTTTTCCTCCTGGAAAATGAGGGATGCATGGTCGCCACATGGTTTGGAGAACCGTGCGACCTGTCCAGGTCATTAAAAGTTGAAAATTACATCTTTTAGCCTCTGGTTTTTTAAAACTATTTTAGGTTTGTCCTCCCTTTCTCAACCTAGGTTCACAATGGGAGCTCCCACGTTTCCCTCCTTTGTTTGTCATTTAACCATAAATGCATTTTGAATGGTCTAAGGTGACTTCTTTATGGTTTTTGGTCAATTTCATCCCATTTCCTCTTTTCTCTCTTGATTTCTTGGTTTCCCTTGGTGGGGTTTCACATTTTCCAAACCCTAAAGGTTATGGATGATGTGTGAGATGTTTTCCTTTGAAGTTAGGGTGTGTAGATTGTCCCTTGAGATTGGATATTCCTTCACCTAAAGTTTGGTTGCATTTTCACATGATTGAGGCAGGTGTTTCCATTTATTTCCTTTACGAAACATCTCATTCAATGCTTGAACATACCTAAATTATTTATAAATGTGATTCCCTTTCTTGTGATGTGTTAGTATGAATCGATACAGCGTTTTGATGATAGAAAATTGGTACAAAATGATTTTTAAGGGTTTCTTTAATTATGCCTAGATTTAAATGCATGCAAGGTGTTTGATAAAATTTCAACTGAACATTTAAGGTGAAATTTAGTGCTTTTAGGCGGTATTCTCCCTTGGGTATGTTTTCAAAATGTGGTTCCATTGTGATTTGGGTGTTCTATGTGGAATTGAGTGACTTTTATGTTGCGACACTTATGCGTAGCCTGTTGTGTTGGTTTAAAGGCAAGTAATGTTTCTTCAAATAGGGTTTTGGATGATTTTATAGACACTTGAAGAGTGTCATTGAATGTCAGTTTTTTTCCCAAAATGAGTTCTTATTTTTTTGGGTTTTATAAATGATGTGTTGGATTATTTTGAAGATGTATGGTTTATAATTGTTTCTTGAGTCCTGTTTAGCACTTTGATGAAAATTGGTTCTTCCTTGAACCATTGTTTTCTAAAAGGATTCTCCTTTATTTATTTTATTTTTATTCTCAAAATTATTCCTTGATTTATAAACAGTGTGTTTGTACTTCATGTGATTTTAAACACATTTTTAAATGTGTTTCTGAATGTTTGGGCCATTTGGAATTTTAAGATACATTTTGGTGAATAATTGTCATAGATGCACGTTTGGCATTTCTTAATGTGACTTGGTTTCTAAAATGGAATGAAGTGCCATTTTTTACTTCTTGTGTTGTTGTATGTATTCATTTTGGTTTGTAAAGAGTTTTGGTTTTGAAATTTAGAGGATTGTTTGGCATTGTGCATGTGAAATTGGTGTTTTATATTAACCTTGGAAATGGTGTGGAAATGGATTTGTAAATTTATTTGGATTGGAAATTTTTAAAGTCCTGGTTTACACATTGTTTTGTCTTGAAAAGTTTGTTTGATTTGAAGTGATTTGAAGGCCCAATTGGCACCATTTAATGTTATGAAAATTGGTTTTTTAACTTATGTGATGTATGTTCTCGGTGGGCATCTTTCCATGGTTTGTAAAATGGATTGAAAACGTGGGTAGCAAGGAGGCATAGTTGGTATTTTATAATGATTTGGAAAGTGGTTTTGATTATGTAAAATGGTGATTTTCATATAGGATTTAATTTTTGGATGAGCATTAACACGTTCCAATCATGGGGTGTGGAAAAAACATAATTTACTAAGTTAAAATCTAGTATAGTGATTAACTTAGTTTTTCCTCGGAGATGAGTGCACAACAATCAAGTTGTCACCTTAAAATAAGATAAATAAGTGAGGTTGTATTTTTTGGAAATTGATTAATTTTTGAAAATACAAGAAAGAAACATAACAAAGAAAATAAATTTAAGAAAATTATTGATACAAATCAATAATTGATGGAGACTATTATATGAGAAGGGTGATTAGGTTAGGGTTGGTTCTCTGATTGTAATTTTATCATAGTTCCAATTTATCCAATTCTCTTCTACTAAATCGATTAAAAGTGAGATTCCTCAATCGATTCATCTCAATCCTTTGGTAAAATATTAATGGTAAGAATAAACCTGAACAAAATATTATCTTGGTATACTATCCTTCCAATATGTGATAGATTTGTATCTAATACCCCCAATTAGCTTAGGCAATTCCCAATCAGGCTTTGTTTATCCCAAACAATCAAGAATATAAACTACCCCTCCCACACGTACTGATGATCGCTGAGTACTTCACCACAAAGCCATGATCTATTCAATTGTATATCTACCAAAACCTAGTGGAGGGAGAAATTTATCATTGAACAAATCAATAGAAACAATATAATCTAAAATCAAAATACAATCGTACATGATAATTAAAACTGTTACATGAAATTGAAACCGATTTTATAGAAGAGAGAAAAGGATATTAAAACATGAAGTGCATGAACTCAAGAGTTACAAAATGGAAAAACTTCCCTTACTCAATCACTCATAATATTTACCCCACCAAGGTATGGGTAACCGAGTTGAATGAGGAATAATAAGTCATTACAACACTAAGAAAAACAAAAGAGAAAAAACAATGAACAAAATATTTGATGCTCTAGAATCTTTCCTGCAGAAGTTTTCCTCTGTTCTTCCCACCATCCATATGAACCAAGACAAGATACCTTATTATAAGATATATTAAATTTAGGTTTCTATAGATCCTCAAAATATCAAAGAATTTGGACAGGTTGAAAGGAAGATATGGATTTATTAGTGAGTTCAACTTCTTCTTGTCGTTAAACACTATTTCACCCACTCCACTTGGATGTGCCCAAAGGATGACTTAATGAGCTCCATAATTTATAAAATTTAATTAGAACTGTACTTTGGAAGTACTCTATCGACACCAGCTGGAATCATCTAATTTGAAGGTCATCTATATTAGATATTCCATATTTAATGCAGTGGGGTCCATTCTGCCAGCCAAACTGATTTCTCCATTTGATTGATTTTTCTGTACCTTTGTGTTTCGAATTGGGTCTTGGTAAAAAATACAAAATTGAATCCCACGAGTATATGAACCCTAAAATAAGGATTCACTTTAATTGGACCGATATTATAAAAGTTATGCCTGAAAAAAACAGAAGCTATATAAAACTTTCAATTTTACAAAATTACCCCATTTTCACATTTAAGCCCAAAATACACCAAAAACACATAAATGATGAAAATATACTCAAATTGAATAATTTGGAGGGATTAAATCATTGAAAAACATATTAATAATAATGAAAATATTAACTCTATCAATTCCATCACACTTATCACTTGGACTCCTGGACAAGTCAGAATCAAAATAAAATCAAAGCAAATTTAAAACATATATCCATGAGATCCACCAATTTGACAACAAGAAACAAAATTTATCATAACTCCTCAAAAACTATTATTTAAATTTCATAATTTCATATCATTAAATATATTTCCTTTTCATTTCTTCTCCCATTCACATAAAAAACTTACATAAATTTCATTATCTCTCATCACACAAATTTTAATTTTTTAGCAATGTCTTTCTCATCCAACTCATACAAGGGTCACCATAGGATTGAAAAATTCCTACATATCCACCCGATGTGATTAAAATACATATGTTTATCATGAGTACTTTTCAAGGTTGTTTTGTGGCTTTAGGTTGGTAGGATTTAGATGTGAAAATTCTAAGGCTGAATGAAGAGGGCTTGGATCTTTTTGAAGAAAAATTGCATTACTCTAATTTTCACACAAGTATGGTCTCCTCTTCACTCCACTTAGTAGAAAGTCAGCTCCTTCATAATAGAATATCAAGGAATGTTTATGCAGTTCATAATTTCAGCAGAAAACATTTCAATCATCTAAAATATAATATTTCTTGAAAGCTCCAGAAAAGGAATAACTTTCTTTCTTCCACTACCACAAAACAGGGAATGGGAAGCGCTGCCCTTTATCAGCACTAAACAGAAAGCGATGATAAAGGGGTATTCCTTTATCAGCGCCTTTTTTATCGCTAATAAAGGTATCTCTTTATCAGTGCTAAAAAAGCGTTGATAAATGAATGTTTTATCATTGGTTTTATTTTAGCACTGATAAAACATACCTTTATCAGTTCTTTTAACGAATGTTGATAATGGTTTCGTCGGTTTTTATTTAATAATCCTAACAGGCCATCCTCGCTCGCACGCGGTGAAGCTTTCGCAGAACCAGAACCAGGACCCTCGCCGTCGTGACCTCGTCCTCCTCCTCCTCGTCCCCCTCCTCCTCCTCCAACGCCACCGCCTCTGCCCCCTCTCCCGCTGCCGCGACCGCGGATGCCTCTGCTGCCTCCACCCCCGCTGACGCGACCACCGCCGCCTCTTCTGCCGCCTCTGTCGCCGCCTTTGCCTTCGCCTCTGCCGCCGCCACCGCCTCTGCCTCTACCGCCACCGCCACCAACAAGGTGGGTGTGGTTAGATGATTTTCTATGTTGTTTCTTCTATTTTTGGTTTCACTTCATGAAACATGATCAAAGATTGGTTATCTATTGATGTTACCTATTGAGGTTGAATCTTTTGTTATAGCTAGTGCTCTAAGGATTGTGTTTGTATTTTAGAAAATATTCATCCTGATTTTCCTTAGGTTGAGTGCCAAGTGATTGCTAATCAGAACACTCCAAACGTTATATAAATGTAGCTTCATGTATATCTTATGGATCATTTGGATGCTCAATATAATGGTAGCTTATTGAGGGTCATGAGGTTGAAACTTTTGTTATAGCTGGTCATATTCATGTTATGTAGTCTACTATGGCTATTGTGGATTCTTGATCATCTACTGTCAATGGTACAATTCCTATATCATCTACCCTTTATTTTATTTTTTATAAAAGAGAATCACATTCCTTTTTTCCACTATTTTTGTAAATGTTTTAGGCTTGGAGGTGTAAATCTTGGATAGCGTTATCACCATCGACACACTATTGGTATTATAGTCCAAGAATATCACATGTTACAAGGAATGATCTCAAGATATTGGTTGTTATCATTTATTTTGTGAACCACCCATGCTTTATATGATAATATTTTATTTTAGTTTTGTTATGGATTAGTTTTTTTATATCAATCCAAAATCATTTGTTCCCAAATGATAGTTACCTTTTTATATCCAAAATAGATAGAGTTATTTTCACTTGGATGAGAGGAATCTTCTATCTGGTCATGTAGAACCAATTAAATCTATATTGAATTTTCTCATGGCTCAAATAGTCAGGCATATTGTAGATGTTGATAGAATGATATAGTATTATTTTTCCCCAATGGTAGTACATTTTTATGATGTTTTCACTGAGGAGGTATAAAATTTACTTCTTAATAAAGAAATAAACTTTATAATCTAGTTAGTTTTGGGAGAAAATTTAGTCTCTATCACAATTTGTAAAATAGAACCAAAGGTGCATCAGTTGTTTGAATTACAATTTGATGATATAGAATATAATGGTTTCATATGGCATAGTACTTTACCATGGGGTTTTGTAGTTCTCTAAAATAGACGGTTGATTGGTATTTATTCTTTTGTTGGACTATTGGAGATTGAACCTGATGAGAGTCATGAATCTGTATCCTCATCCACGCATTGATAGTCACATTGATCATCTATGAGGTTCTATGATATTCTCCAAGATATATTTGACATTAGGATACCATTAGATGAGTTGTACATCGATGGACCTACCATGGACTGCTTTTAGAAGTAGTTATGGCCTGTATGAATTTTTATCGATGATATTTAGTTTAACTAATGCATTGGTTGTATTAATGGACTTGATGAATATGATATTTCATCCTTTTCTAGATCAGTTTTGAGCAGTTTTTTTCAATTAAATATTAGTGTACTCCCAACCCAGATTTGATCTTGACCAACATCTTATCATCACCTTGAGTACATTGAGATAGCATCATATTTATGTCAAGATAACCAGATGTAGTATCTAGATTTATAAAGTGCACTTCTTGGTCCATGTCATCTCAGAAGCTAGATTACTAGTGGTCCCATAGGAAGTTGTAGTTGTTGTAGCATGGTAAAATATCAACAATGTATTTGAAATTGCGATATTTCTTAGTTTACCATGTTATTATTTTTACTATATACATTCTTTCTCACAGCTCGTAGCACAGATGTTATGGATGACCATAAATAGAGTGATGTTTTTTTTCTCAATTTCATGTTAGTGATCTTTTTAGGTGATCAATGGCAGGTTGACCTCTGCATCTACCCCCACATTACCTATTCTTGGTAAATAATATTATGTGTACTAAATTCCATTAGGAATTAGACTCAAAGTAGTTATGATGCAAGATAATTGGTGGTTATCATTTATTTTCATGCATTGTCTTTTGGGGTTTGTGGGATGTGGTAAAGGGTGTACTTGGTTTTAGATTATTTTATTCTCATGGGTTTCCCCTATTTTATGTTTTCTTTTCAGTTGGAAATCTCCTCTGTTGTGTGCCTCTCCTCTACCACGAACGCTCCTCTGTCGTGTGCCAGACGACACCTACGCGGTGAGTTTTCTCCTATTACTCATTGGTTTCCTCTTGTTCGCATGTTATTACTATTTGATATTGATGGTTATAATGTGAAATGTGTGGGCTAAACACCCCGCTAAAAATCATGGTCATTGGTGGTCCTTGTTTGCACACTAAATGAATTGAATGTTGGTTGGTTCTTGTTGAACATTGGAATATATAAATTGGTAATTTAAGTATACTTGACTTATGAATGAACACCCCAGGAAGATAAAACTTATGTGATAACCCCTGAATTAACAAACAAAATTGAATAAGTGATGCTTTGTAAAATCTAAAATTTTGATTGTTTGGTTTGTATGGTGTTGCGATTGTGATCACGATTGTGTTTTTGTATGGTGTTACGGTTGTCGGAATAATCTTCTAACTCAAACTTGGAATAAGTTTCATTTTAAATGTTACATGTCATGTGAACCTAGGTCACACACAATGTATCTACAAGACATATACTTCAGCATGAAACCATGTACATTCCATGAAATAATGGTAGAACAATATGACATGTGTTTTACTTCACTCACACCATGTATAGATACCATAGAGACTTGATGTGTATAGACTATACACCCCTAGTTGTCATGTAAGGACTACAAACTGTGTATTCCACAAAAATGTGATGCATAGCTGGTGAGGTGACTCAATATGTACCTAAAGTACATGACTTTAGCTCAAGTTGTTCTAAATGTCATGTATTTTCAAATGCATCATTCAGTCTTTGTAAGACTAACTTGGAATAAATTTGATATATGTTAGATTAAATCAGGTATCTTATACATACATGATGTTCACCCTACTGAACACACCATGTATATGTATTTCACACGTGTTTAAAGGCATTTGTACCATGATTTGATTTTCTAAAACCCAAAAAATGTTACCTGATTAATTAAGACATAATATTAAGAATGTTCTCAAGATCGAACCCATAAAGACAATGAATATGAATAAAGAATGGATGAATTCCAATCAATTGACAAAAGAGTATGAAGATGGCGTGAAAGAGTTTATCAAGTTTGAAAAAGATCATGCATGTGACCCTTCTCAAATCCTTTATCCGTGTTTATGCTGTTGTTATTCAAGACAAATTAGTCCAGAGGATTTGGAAGAACACCTGATCTGTCACGGAATAGATCAAAGTTATACATGTTGGAATAAACATGGGGAAAAACGAATGTAGGTAGTGAATCAGAGAACATGACATTTTATAGATCATATGATATGATTAGAAGCGTGCATAGTGAAGATAATGATGATGAAGATCGTATTGAGGGTGTGATTATAGATGTGAATGATGATGAAGATCATATTGAGGAAATGACAAGGACAGTTGAATATGAACTTCGTGATTGCCCAAAATTGTTTGAGAAGTTAAATAGTTGTGCAAAAATGCCATTGTATGCTGGTTGCACTAAATATACAACATTGCCAGCCGTATTGAAGCTGTATAATTTGAAACCAGGAAACGGGTGGAGTGACGTCAGTTTTACGGAACTACTTGCTCTCCTGAATGACATGCTCCCAGAAGATAATGAACTCCCAAGCCGAACATACGATGCCAAACGAATGCTGCAATCGATGGGTATGATCTCTGAAAGAATATATGATTTCCCGAATGAATGTATATTGTTTCGTAAGGACCATAAATCACTTAAAGAATTCCCAAAGTGTGGTGATTCCCGATAAAAGAAAGATGATTCTAGTCCTACGAAAGTAGTATGGTACTTTCCAATCATTCCTAGGTTTAGACGCCTATATGGAAGTGAGGAGACTGCAGGACAATTGACATGGCATGAAAATACAAGAATTAAAGATGGGAAACTACGTCACCCGACAGACTCTCCTCAGTGGAAGAGAATTGATCACAAGTATCCTGAATTTGGGAATGAGCCGAGAAACCTTCGTATGGCATTATCTACAGATGGGGTGAATCCTTTTGGTTTTCAAAGCAGTAGTCACAGTACATGGCCGGTTATGTTGGTAAACTATAACATACCACCGTGGTTATGCATGAAATGAAAATACATCATGTTATCTATTCTTATATCAGGACTAAAACAAACGGGTAATGATATTGATGTTTATTTGGCCCCATTTATCGAGGATTTGAAAATATTATGGGATTTAGGTGTTACGTTGTATGATGCTTACAAAAATGAACATTTCACTTTGAAATTCATGTTGTACAGGATGATAAATGACTTTACTTCTTATGGAAATTTGTCAGGATATAGCATTAAAGGAACTCAAGGGTGTCCCATTTTCGAACAAGGTACACAGTCAATTAGGTTGAAACATTCATTGAAAACCGTGTTTCTAGGACATCACATATTTCTACCCCGACGACATAATTACCGATTATAAACGACATCATTCGACGGAAGTTCAGAAGAACGTACAACACGGTCTCCACTAATCGGTGATCAATTGTTTGAGAAATTAAAATATTTGGACACTAGTTTTGGTAAATCGTTTTTGAAAAACCTTACGAAAACTGGTTGGAAAAAGAGATCAGTCTTTTTTGAATTACCATACTGGAATTTTCTGTATGTCAGACATTTTCTTGATGTTATGCATGTTGAAAAAAATGTATGTGATAGTATCATCGGCACGTTGCTAAATGCACCTGGAAAAAATGAACATTTCTTCCTCCTACTGCTTACACTCTTTCAAGGTAGAAGAGATATCAGTTTTTCAATTTCTTGAATGATGTAAAGGTTACAGAGGGGTATTCATTAAATATCAAGAACATCGTGTCAATGTGCGATTTAAAATTAAAGGGTCTAAAATCACATGACTGCCATGTTTTGATGCAAGATCTAATTCCTATAGATTTATATTTCATTTTTTCCAAGAATGTCTGCCATACATTAACAAACCTCATTTTCTTCTTCAAACTATATGAATCAAAGTTATAGACCTGGTGAAATTGCTAACTATGGATAGAGAAATTGTCGTCATATTATGTGAATTGGAAATGTTCTTCCCGCCAACATTTTTTGTTATAATGGTTCATTTGATGGTTCATTTGGTGACAGAGATTCGACTATGTGGTCCTGTAAATAATAGATGGATGTACCCCATTGAACGGTATATGAATATTTTTAAAGGGTATGTCAAAAACAGAAGTCATCCAGAGGGTTGTATTGTGGAACAATATATCATTGAGGAAGCTGTTAAATTTTGTACCGAATACCTGTCTGGTGTGAAAATTGTTGGCCTACCGAAATCTCGACACACTGAGCTGTTTGAGGGTGAAGGAATTTCTGGAAGAGAGGTTTTCACAATCAATATTACAGATCGGGAGCAAGCCCACCTTTACGTTTTGCATAACAATTTCGACGTTGACCCATATGTTCAAACCCACAAAGAAATTCATAGGCATTTGAATCCTTCTGGGTTTGAAAAATGGATATCAGATACACATAATTGACAATTTAAGGATGGTTTTGAGACCATATTTTTAAGCAGTTAGATGAAACTCTGGACACAATTTCAGAACGACTTCGATGGCTAGCCGGAGGAGCAAGTGTGTACGTATTATCTTACAATGCTTATGCAGTTAATGGTTATACATTCTATACTAATGAACATGATGAAGACAGTACCATGCAGAATAGTGGGGTTACACTTGTGGCTGAGGCGATTCATGTTTCTGGTGCTAAGGAAAAAAATCCAATTTATGCGAATATGTCATACTTTGGCATCATCAAACGAATATGGGAGTTGGATTATACAAAATTCAAAGTGCTTATTTTTCAATGCAAGTGGGTTGATAATATGAGTGCTGTTAAAATAGATGAATTAGGATTCGTGAAAGTTGATTTTAGTAAGGAAGGGGAGAAAGATGAACCATTTATAATGGCATCATAGGCAGTACAAGTATTTTATGTTCCAGACCCCGCAAATTGAAATTGGTCAATTGTTCTGTTATCGACCAAAACAACTGAAGGGTCAGATGAAAGTTCAATGGAGGTTGACCCTTTTATGGGGACTTCACAATCATTTCGCAACGGTCCCAATGTAGATGGAGTTCTGTATGTTAGAGGAGACCAAAATGAATGGATTTACATAGTTGATAGAGGATTCAGAACTCCTCAACCATTAAAGAAAAAAATAGAGTACAATAATCAGGTTATTTGTTTATTGTAACATACATTGTGTTACGTTATGTTATTATCTGTTCATTGCTGTTTTTATGTAATCTAAATTAAATATTAAACCACTTCTGCAGATAATGACTTCTGCACCTGCTGATGCGCACAATCCCGAGGCACAAAAGGTCTCTCAACCAGTAGCTAGTGGTTCCACTGCATAGCAACAACAGGTTTCTCAACCAGATGCTAGTGGTCCCAGTGTAGAGCAACAAAAGGTTTCTCAACATGTTGTTACTGGACTTAGTGCTGAGGTGCAACAGGTTTCTCAACCTGTTATTACTGGTCCCATTGCCGATGTTAGTGCTCTGGGGGAAGATATTGATGCTACTTCTGAGGAAATGGTAGGAAATGAAACCCTAAAAGTGCAAAAAAAACAAGAGTGTCATATTTTAACAGTGTTAGCCAAAATCCTTAAAGCAAAAGAAAAAGGCATCAAATTTGAGTTGGGATGGAATAAGCGAGGCCAACATGTTAACCCCAACAGAGCCATCTTTGGTAGCTACATTGGAATCATCACTCGGCAACGCGTGCCGATTGATGTACAATCGTGGGACCATGTTGTCACTGGGATGAAGACACTAATGTGGGAAGAGATTATGGTAACATTATGATATCATTTTTTTAATTTATTAAAATAAAATAAAATACCAAAACATTGACTTACTCTTTGAGAAGGATTCATAGAGGTTTTTGCACAATTTTAACGAAATGTCATCTTAAAGATGCAGAAGGGAAAATCAATCTGCACCCACCTCCTCTTTATACACACTTGATATCCCATGGAGCGTGGGATGCGTTTAGTAACTATCGTGGGGAGAAGACTTTTAAGGTACATTGTGTGGGGTAATACATTGTTTGACGTTTTCTTGTATTCATCACTCTGATTGACATTTTTTTATTTATGAAACAGCTACTGAGTGCTGAAAATAAAAAACGCGCAACAGAACCGGTGTACCCTTACCGTAAAGCAAGGATGGGGTACGCTGAACTTGAGAAAAAATTGGTACATCTTTTAAATCTACCCTACTACTCGTATGTGACATAAAACAACACCATAACCATGTTTCTCTGTTTATATGCAGATTGATGAATTGAAATCGAATTCCATATCCATCCCACGCCATGTGCTATGGAAGGTGGATTGTGTAAATAAAGAGGGGATACTGATAGATGAAAACACACAAAAAGTGTGGGAAACATGTATAAGTATGACATAATATAAATTTGATTTTCTTTAAATCGCTATTACATTACAATAACTACTTGTTTTTCTATATTTTATATATGAAATAGTCACAAGAATCAACAACAACCACACCAGATGCAGACATACTTTCAGTAGCCTTGAAGCATCCAGAATAGTATGGTCGCGTCAGAGGTGCGGGTTTTGGGGTGACACCCCGAACATATTTTCAAAAACAAAAACAAAAACAAGTGGAGGATCAAAATGAAAAAAATGGAAAAGATACAAGAACAATTATCTATTTTTCAATAAGAATTACAATACCATAGAGAGATGATAGAAAAATTGATGGGGGAGAGGCAAAGAGAAGAAACAACTCAACAACAACTCATGTGTGACGATCCCACCCCACCCCCACCAGCTTTGAGGCGAGCCATTCCCCTAAAAAACCTGACTTAGATGAATTAATCAATGTTTTAATAATTGTTTCTATGAAATGTGATTTACATAGACACCAATACCTTTCCTGTACTAATATTACACAGGGTGAAAATGACTGTGATTTATATTTATCAACTCCCACCTATCGCCTTGTAGCGAGGGATACGATGTTTAATACGCAAAATGACATGCTACACAACAGACATCTTCCAAAAGATAATCTTAGAGTGTCAATTAACATAGATAATTAGCCGAGTGTCGAGCTACCTGTTCCAAATGACGATGAAGACATTCATACGGTTGAACAAGTTGTTGGAACATTCATCGCATGGCCGACAGTTCTTTTAAAAAAACATGTCGACAAAAAGGTATTCATTTCCAATTTATTTTTCAAGCTGGACCTTTAACATTTAATGAAAAAATGTCTGAACTGATGAATGTTATTATAGAATGAAAAAGACTATGGGGTGAAACAAAATATCAGCTGAAAACTATCTCAAGGATCAACCAATCGATTGAAACGGTCTACTGAGAGCACCTTCACCCCGCCCGTTCTATATCCACAGTTAATATCATTGCAGGCTCATGTGGATACAAAGTTGAAAGATGGAAATACTCACATAGTTGATTTTTAAAACGATATGTATGGAGAGGAAACATCAGATTTCATTAGTGCTAAAAATGTAAATGAACTCCTCAAGTATGAATGGCTAGGGGCCTCAGTTGTAAATGTATACATGAGGTAAGTTTTCATGATTTGATTTTACAAAAGCTGATATAATCTGATAATTATGACTAAATACATTTTATATTTTTCACAGACGTATATATTAAAAATAATTGAAGGGATTTCCCCATGAACAAAAATTTGGACTCGTTAGTCCTCACACCACCTCATCAAAAGACGAAATAGATTCTCATAAAGAGGCTACAATAATGTCATCCCTGCTCAAATTGTTTGAAAACAAAATTACGGATGACAGAATCTTTTTAATACCAATGATGCAGGGTTAAAACTCTACAATTTAATCATATCAACTATATTTTCATTTCTTTATTTACTTATTCCTTTTTGTATTTTTAGGGAGCATTGGATGCTGATTGCAGTCAATTTGGATACTCCAAAGATTTATTTTCGGGATTCAACACATGGATATCCAACAAACCGACCACGCATGATAGTGTTTGTTAATTTTTAATACACTAGATCCAACATTTTAAAACTAAATATCTAGTTATATAATTTATGTTATCTTTTAATTAGGATTCTGTTATGATAGGGCGGTGTATCAATATCGTCTAATGCATGGAGTGAATCCATGGCATAAGGATGTGCACGCCTACAAGATCTACAACTGGAAAATTATCTAGGTATATATAATAACATTGCACTATCCAAACACATATCAAAACAAATTACTTATTGTTGTTAATGTTTCTGTAGTATCCAAAACAAACAAACGGAAAGGACTGTGGTTATTATGTTTGTAAATTTATGAAAGAGATTGTATTTCATCAACAAACTAGAATCCCTGATGAGGTATTTTCAAAAATAATTATGATTTCATTTAAAATATTTATTAATCCTTTGTGTATTTATATTTTTTCAGTACTACTATGACTGTCGCAAAAACTCATATTCAGAATATGATATACATGTGTTTAGAAACGAATGGGCAACATACCTGATGGAAGATTGTACACAAATAGGATGAAGGTGAATTCCTACTACTTATGTTATCTATATATGATCATTGATTATCCTCCAACCTTCTTTGGTGAATTGAGAATGCTCCGATGTATTGAAATATTAATTTATTACTCAATGTTTTCTATCCTCGGATTCATATTATTTATCTTTGAACAAATCAATATTTAAGTAAGGCATGATGGTGTGCAGTGTGTTTGGGGTGAACGACGAAACCACCAAGGATCAACGAAATCCATTTTCCAACAAACAATGGATGGAAACAAAAAATATTGTCTATATCCATGATTTTCAGTTAGATATAGGGCCTAAATATAAATATTTCTGAAATTAAAGTATAGGGATCAGATTCAACATGCAGAGATAGTATTTGAGCACATGTGTACCCCTTAGTTCATTTTTAAGAAATTTGAATGTTTTGTATCTCTTTTTTTTGAACTTTTATTTGAGCACATGTGTTGTTGTTTGAATTGCACAATTATTTTTAGGTAGATGCATGAGATAATCGGTATCGTTGAAGAATTTTTTGGAACTAAAATATGTATCCCATGATAATTCAAGAAAGGGAAAGGCTGGTTGAGATGAAATCCAAGCTCAAACGACCAGTACATCATCAAAAGAATCAACCTTGTGATGCACCATCATGTAGAATCTGGTCCTCGTGATGTTTTGAGGTGTTTATGGAAGGTATGTGGAGTCTGATGAGCCATATGGCCACCATAAATAATGTTTACAGACAACTCCACATGTTTTTGTGCCTCGTGCCTCTTTACAAGGATCACGCCATTCACATGGTCCATCTTAGCACGTATGTCCCATTCATCCCATTGCTACTCTTGGAAGAACCTGGGAATTTGAAAATGCATAAGCCCCAAAAAACCCATACTCATCCAACCAAGAGTATTCCTAGTGTGAAGGGAAGCTAACCATGGTTAATACCCACACCATACCTCTTTTAAATATATGGGTTTTGATCTCTGTATTCTAAATAGGGTATGTAGAAAGCCTCTATAAGGTTAAATCCCAACCAATGGTAAACCATGGTGACCCCCTCACTAGGGTACACCTTTGCTTATTTTCCCTCTTGTATTTCCCTTAGTGGCGTCCGAATAAGTCTTCAAAATGAGAAACCTTAACTTTATGGGATGCACCACACTTGGGTCAGACCTCATTGGGCATTTTGATCCATCTATTAGGTAAACATTCCAGGTTCTCCCTCCTATAGATGTACCTACTTGATCCACCTTTATAAGTGTTTTGATCCACCCATTACATCTCTGTAAGACATTAAATCATGACCCTATATCCTTGTGGGATTTTAAACACATGGAATACCACAAGTTAAACATGGGTTTCCATTAATATATTCAATATTAATGTTTAATCAGTCCTTATTAAGGTATTATAGAGGTGTGGTTTTATGTTTTCCAGTATATTTCGGAAGATTCCAAGCTTTATGTAGGTGATTCTATGCTTTTACATTATATGATGATTTATTATGCTGTATTTGCTTGCTAAGTGTACTATATGAAATGTTTGTGTGTTTAAAAATGTGTTATCAAAGGAATTTGGGGGGTGTATAGACTTGAAAGTTATTTTTAAAATGAATGTGGTTGTATTTCTTGTGGATTTTCATGATTAAGTCCTCTAAATGAGTTTGAAGAAATGAGAAAGTTGTGTGATGGGTGTTTTCAAATAGATTTAATGTGTTTGTGAATTTTAAGGAGGGTTTTCTTATGAGATGTAGAGAGTCTATATATGTGTATTTACATTGAATGAAAGTACATGAGAATGTGTTGATATATATGATGTGTATAATGTAAATTGATCACAATTTCCATACAAGGTATCTAGGTGGGTAGACTATGACATGTACCCCTGTTTATTTGGAAGTGTCTTAACCCATATTAATCATCATGGATTTATGATTACAGCACTAACAAAATTATGAAGACGATTCGATACTACTATAAAATTGGATGAATTCTTCTCTATTGGCTCATGCACGAAAACATTTAGGGTTATGGTTGTTGTACAATGATTCACAGGTATATGAGGATCCTAATGCCTCAATAGTTCTCATACAATTAGAGATTTCCTATGGTGCTCTGTTGATGTTTATCATACCATTGGCATATGAGGGACCTTAATCATATGATAATTAGACAAGATTATTTCATGAAATACATTTTATTATGTTTTTGGGTTAAAAATGTTTCCATGTTCTTTCATATAATATGCATAGTCAATATTATTCTAATGATATGGCATGAAATCCCACTTTTGGGGGTCATCCTATTGTCCTCTCACTCATACCCTACATAAAGCTTTGTGGGTATATAGATTTTGTTATGTATGGCCTAGATAAAGGAAATATGTAACATGGTGATAAAGGTGGATCCAAATGTTTGTGTTCTATTTCTTTTAGATGCTGGTGTTGGTGGATTGAGGATGATTGTCCTCTTATTACAGGCAGTTTTTAGGATATTGTCCTTGTTCCCATACCATTGTATTACTTTTGGGTTTTTTTGATGTTTTCAACCATGAAAATGAAAAATGGTGTTCTTTGTTTGGTTATGTTTATTCTGTTTATGTGATTTTTATTAATTTTTTCTATTTTTGATTATATAAATGGGTAATATCATTCCCAAACCACCTTGTTAATAGCCATTCAATATTTTCCATCCCGTGGTGATTGGGAACACCCTTTGGGAAATGTTTTGAACCCAACATGGTGTCG
This sequence comes from Viscum album, assembly GCA_963277665.1. Taxonomy (NCBI): domain Eukaryota; kingdom Viridiplantae; phylum Streptophyta; class Magnoliopsida; order Santalales; family Viscaceae; genus Viscum; species Viscum album. The sequence continues at coordinate 1,967,180,002 of OY728153.1, forward strand.
GGTTATAATAAATCCCATATTGGTTTGTGAAAATTAACATGCTCCATAAACATAAATGGATACAATCATATAGGTACGATAGAACAAATACATTAAAAAATATGTGAACCATTTATATATACCTCTAAATAGATCGATCCATGATCTATATGAATCAACCAAGTATGTTGATGTACATGAAAATCTACATCAGCTTCCACAAATCTACCAATCTTTGGAAAGATAAAGAAAATTCCAATATATCAATGATAAATGAAATAAAAAATTTAAAAAGTCCAAAAATGAATGACTAGAGAAATCGCATCAGATACATATAGATTGAGGAAAATATGAGCGACAATGGGAAATAGGTCTCTAGGGTACCCTTGTAATAATTATAAAGAAAATACATATCCAAGGATTCCAGAACAGTTATTATATTATATTATATTAACTTAGGAAATACCACTACATAACTCATAACATTGGTGTACCACATAAAACATGAATGTTTTCAATAAAATAAGAAGTATAGAATAACCCATTTCATAGTCAGACTAGAATCCCCATCATTGGTATCCCATAGCATCATGATGTTGTGGATTGGAGACCAAAATCCCTAATAGTTGAAACCAAAGTTAGGGGAAGAAAGAGAAGAATATAGAGGAGGATAATAGGGTTGAAGATATTCCACCACTCTTTTAATGTAACTGATAATATTTGATTTATCTCAAAAGTAAGGGAGATATCCCATGGGGGAAGGGAGAAGGAGGAGAGTGTGTGTAAAGGATTTTTTTGAGTGGAATGAGGGATATACGAGGGTAACCCTCTTTAATGGTTGATAGTGAAATTTTTTTAATTCCACTCATTAATTAGGTGAATTATTAGGCCTAAGGGTAAAATAAATCATTTTCCAACAATGTGGGAATCAATACACACACACTTCTAATCCGTATAGTTTCATTGAGTGGCTTACAATCCATTATTAAACCATATAGAGATACTTCCCCAAAAACTCATACCTTACACAAGTTCATCACATTATTTGGAAAACTATTAACCATCAATGTGAGACCATCATAACCTTAGAACCAAACTGTAGGTTTATCTATTCCCCCTCGAATCATTAAGTAGCCCATGTTCTACTAAACATTGTGCCATATGATTATTATAGATGATTAGCCCTAACCATGCACCGATTTCGTTAATTGGTTATTTTATGTTTTGTGCCTCACTAGTATAATTCCATTTAGCAACCCCATTATTTATTTCATTATTGTATTACTAACATAATATTTGTTTTATTATGTAGGTGAAATCTTTTTCCTCAGTTCGAATGCTTTGTTCGGATACTGCCTCCATGGACGAAATTTTTTTCGAGCGAATGGATACAAAAAGGATGGAACATCATTGTTTTTTAACTGTTTGTTGGATAAATGTAATTGTAACTAAATTAAACATTTTTTGAAATGTATATAGCAGTGTGTTGTTTTGTATTCATGATTTAAAGTAAATGTATGTATCATTTTTGTTCTTCTGTGCTTTTTGTGTGGGTGTTGTTTGTGCTGTGTGCAGGTGTTGTTTGTGCTCTGTGCAGGTGTTATAATGTGTGCAGGTGTTGCGCAGGTTCTGTGCAGGTTCTGGTTTTTGCACAGGATTTTGGCCTTTATCAGCGCTAGTTAAGCGCTGATAAATGGATAATATATCAGTGCTATTTTGAGCGTTGATAAAGGTAGTTTTTATCAGTGCTCAAAATAGTGCTGATAAAGGTAGTGTTTATCAGCGCTATTTTTAGCGCTGATATATTATACATTTACGAGCGCTGAAAATAGCGCTGATAAAGGGGCACTTTTATCAGTGCTTTTTTTAGCGCTAATAAAAGTCCCCCTTTATCAGCGCTATTTTAAGCGCTCATAAAGGGGACCCCCCCCCCCCCCCCTTATCTTTTCCGAGATTAACAACGCTTTTTTAGCACTGTTAAAGGCTATTTTTAGCGCTATTATAAGCCATATTTGTAGTAGTGTTCATTAGAAGCTCCAGAAAGGCATAGCTTTCATCAGAATGATTTTTTTTCAGAAGTAATAGCATTTATTCAACATATTATTTTCACCCAAAGTATCCCAAAATAAATTATTATAATACAAGAAATCTTCCCCCACACTTAAGTCTAACTAGATTATGCAATTTTACTTCAAGAGTAGGTTAGACAGGGAAAATTGTCTTGTAATGTGGCTATCCTAACAGGTTGTACATGGCATCTAAGGGCTATAATGATTAAATGTTCAAGGTAGGCCATTATAAAAAGTAATTTATTGAAAAGGGGGCTTTAAATCCAAATAAATGCCTCAATCATTTAAAACACATGTACCTCAAACCGTCAAGTTTGGATAAGAATAAATCAAATTTTGGTTAAATCAAGCATTGTTTGGTTCTCTCAAGAAGTGAGGTGAATGTAAATAATATGAAAAAAATAGGTTCAGAAGCCTCATGGGAATATGATTTCAAATATAAAGACAGTGATATGTGGAATGAGATTAAAAAATCAGTGTAATTTTTTAGGAAATTCCCAAATAATTGAACTTGAAACAAAGTCATTTTAAGCATTCATTTAAGCTCAGTTTCATGGAATAAATTATTTCTCCCATGGAAATGGGTTTCAAAAATTTCAAAGATAATCATTTCAGCAAAAAAGTTTCAAACACACCCAAAAAATTAAAAATAGACACACAAAATATTAAACACGCACATTTTTTAAGACAAATAGGAAAACAAACAACAAATAAAAATCCTAAACTACAAAGGTTCCCTCTCCCCCACACTTAAATTATGCAGTGTCCGCAATGCATTAAAATTGATTTAACATGTAAGAATATTTGAAATTTAATCACAACAATAAAGAAAATAAAAAGGAGAGGTACGACCTGATGGAGTTTGTTAATAAACAGGTTGGAGGAGTGTGATCTCCTCCATCGGCTCAGATGGCATGGTCCCAAGGAATTTCTTCAACCTGTGCCCATTAAAAATGAATGGATCCTTCTCTCTATCCTTCACAATCTGCACAACACCAAAAGGATGTAAATGAGTAACTATAAATGGACCTTCCCATCTGGAATGAAGTTTACCTAGCATTAGCTTCAGTCATGAATTGAATAGAAACACTTTGTCTCTGGTATGGAAGTCTTTGGTTTGGATTAATTTATCATAATCCACTGTTTTTCTTTATTTCTAAATCCTGGAATTTTCAAATTCTTCCCTTCTAATTTCTTCCAACTCATGTAACTGCAATATTCTCTCTTTCCTATCACTTTTAAGATCTAGAATCATCTTTATCACAACCTAGTATTCCTTGTGATCCAATTCCACTAGTAGGTGACAACTTTTACCATAAATCAGCCTATATGGACTCATTCCAATTGGGTTTTTTAGCCTGTCCTGTAATCCTATAATGTGTCTTCTAACCTTTGGCTCCAATCCTTCCTATTTGGATTAACAGCCTTTTCCAAAATTCCTTTTATTCCCCTATTGGACACTTTAGATTGCCCATTAGTCTATGGATGATAGGGAGTTGATGTTTTATGATATACCCCATACTTGTTCAACAAATCCTCCATTATTCTATTGCAAAAGTGAGTCCCTTGATCACTAATAATGACACTGTGAACTCTAAACCAATGAAATATGTTATCCCTGACAAAATCACAATCAACATTAGCATCGTCAGTCCTGGTGGATTTTTCTTCCACCCTTTTAGAAACATAATCAATAACAAGAAGAATATAAGAATTTTCAAATGATATTGGGAAAGTCCCAAAAAATATATCCCCCAAAAATAAAAAAAATTAACAACAATTAAGTGGATTTTGGGGCATTTCTTGTCTCTTTGAAATATTTCCTGTAAACCGGCATTTTTCACACCATTTGAAAAATTCATGAGAATCATTGAAATGTGTTAGAAAATAAAGTCAAAATTCTAAAACCTTCCTTGCTGTATTTTGAGATATGAAGTGGCCTCCAAAAGAAAATGTGCGACAAAAATTAAATACTGATTCAATTTCATTTTTAGGCAAACATCTTCTGATCATTCGTTCATTGCAAATCTTCCAAATAAATGGATCATCCCATATGTAATACCTAGATTCAGCTTTCAATTTTTGAATTTGGTGAGAATTTAAATGAGATGGGACCTGTGATATTACTAGATAATTTACCATGTCAGCATACCAAGGCACTTCTCCTTTAATCAAGTAAAAATTCATTCTTGTAAGGTGATCATTTAGTGGTTCAGTGTCTAGAATTTCAACTTCAGGGGTGTTGGGTAGTCTAGTTAAGTGATCAGCCACTTGGTTCCCAAATCCCTTCTTATATTTTATTTATATATTTAACTCCTATAGTAGTAGAATCCATCTCACTATCCTTGGTTTTAATTCAGCCTTCTTCATCAAGTAACTAAGAGCTTCATGATCAGAAAACACAATGACTTTAGTTCCAAGAAGATATGATCTAAATCATTCTAAAGAAAAAACAACTACTAAAAAATCTTTTTCTATTGTTGTGTAGTTTAATTGGGCTTCATCTAAGGTTTTTGATGAATATGAAATGACTTGACCTCAATTATCTGATAAAGTACTGCTCCAACAGCTTGGTTTGAAGCATCACAAAGTATCTTGAATGGTTCTTCTTAATTGGGTGGCTGCATTACTGGTGGTGTAATCAATCTCATTTTAAACTCATCAAAGGCTTCTCTACATGAACCATTGAAATCAAAATTAGTATCTTTAAAAAGTAATCTATAGAGAGAGAGATAAAACTTATTGAAATATTTGATAAACCTCCTGTAAAATTCTGAATGTCCTAAAAATGATCTAACATGTTTCACAGAAGTTGGGTAAGGCAAAGAATTTATCACTTCAATTTTTGATTTATCATCTTCAATGCCTTTATATGAAATGACATACCCAAGAAAAATTACTCTCTCAACTATAAAATGGCACTTTTCAAAATTCAAAACAAGGTTATTTTCAATGAAATTTTTCAAAACTTTTTCTAGATTTTTCAAATAATGGTCAAAAGAATTTTCCAAAACTGTGAAATCATCCAAGAAAAACTCTAAGAAATCTTTAATTTGATCAGAAAATATACTTACCATACACCTCTAAAATGTACTTGGAGAATTACACAATCCATATGGCATCCTTTTGTATGCAAAAGTTCCAAAATGACAAGTAATGATAGTCTTCTCTTGATCGTCAGGAGAAATGGGTACCTTAAAATAACCTAAAAATCCTTCCAAAAAGTTGTAATAAGTTCTCCCTACCAATATATCTAGCATCTGGTCAATGAAAGGGATAGGGAAATGATATTTTCTAGTGACCTGATTTAACTTCCTAAAATCTATGCACACTCTCCAGCTATTATGAATTCTCACAAGGATTAATTCATTCTTTTCATTCCTCACAATGGTTAGGATAGTTTTCTTTGGGACTACATGGATGGGGATAAACCATTATGAATCTAATATAGGATAGATGATCCCAGTTTCTAACAGCTTCTCAATCTCTTTTTTCACAACCTCTATTAGGGTGGGGTTTGGCCTCCTTTGGGGTTTTCTGACAGGTTTGGGATCTCCCTCAAGAAAAAGCCTATTTGAGCAAAATTTTGGGTTTATTCCAGGGATATCACCTAATATCCACCCTATTTCTTGGACATTCCCTCTAAAAATCTCAATCAATAATTTTTCTTGAGTATTAGATAGATCACTAGAAATTATACTAGTAATTTTTCTCCCTCCATAAGGTAAACGTATTTTAAATCAGTGGGGAGTGGTTTTAATTCTAGATCAAGAGGATTCTCAAGGGATAAAACTAAATTGAGGTTCCGCACTTCCAATGGTTTGACATATTTAACATAATAAATCATATCATCTTCACCATCATTTAAAAAATTATCAAAGAAATCATATTTTATCTCTTCCTCCAACAGGAAATCAGAATCTCTAAGAGTTTGGGCATCCATATGTTCAGTGATATTTTTAATGGAAAAATTCTCTCCTAATGATAAGAATTCATTAAACATATAGGATTCTTCAATTGGTTATGTACCATCATCATGGGAGAGTGTGAAGAGTGAATGATCATCTGATGGGTGCCTCATGGAATCAAAAATATTGAAGTGGACAATGTTGTCTCTAAACTCCATGGTAAGTATCCCTTCATGGAAATTAATGATGGTTTTGTCTATCTTCAAGAAATGTATCCCCAAAATGATGGGTGAGTGTTATGGGATCCTATCATCTTCCATATTCAACACATAAAAGTCAGCATGGAATAAAAGATCTTTGACTTTTACTAGGACATCTTCCAGAACTCCTACTGGGAAAACTGTGGATCTATTTACAAGATGAACCACCAATCTTGTGGGATTCAAGTCTCCCATCTACAAATAAGTATATACTGAGTGAGGAAATACATTAATTGATTCACCTAAATCACACAAATCATTAGATAAATTTAATGAACCAATGGTGCATGGAATAGAAAACATCCCTGAATCATGACATTTGGTTAGAAATTTTGGTGTGATAAGGGTTGAGACACTTCTTCCCAAATTGATCCTCTCATTACCTTGAAGTATCTTCTAATTGGTGAAAATATACTTCAAAAATTTATTATAATTTGGAATTTTTTTTGAGTGCTTCAAGCAGAGGTTTGTTGATTTCCACTTTCTGGAAGGTGTCCAGAATTTCTTTTTGCAGCGCTTCTTCTTGAAAAATCTTTCATTCAATCATCCTTGATGGAAATAGTGGGGGCATATATTTATTCTTTAATTGTTTCCTTTGAAATAGTGTTTATTTTCTCTTCTTCCTTGGCATATCCTTCTCCTCCCCCTCCTTCTTATATTCTTCCCAATGCATTTTCATAGAATTTTTATCATTTCCAACTTCCTTCTCTCCCAGATCAGGTATTCTTGTTTCAGGTTCAATGGTGGACGATGATGGGATTTCTTTTCCACTTCTTGTATTTATAATACTAACATTATCTTTTGGGTTTGGGATTGTTTTATAAGGGAGTTTACCTGAATTTTTTGTCAAAAATTCCATGATACTTTCAAACTAGTTGGAAAAATCTTTAACAGTGTCTTTTAGTCCTTCAAACTCAGACTTATGTTGTTGGTTTTGAATTTAAGGTTGTGAACTGGGAGATAGATTCTCATAGGGTCTTTATAAATTGGTTGGTTTTTGGTAAGAAGGCTGGTTATAAGATTGTTTCTGTTGAAATGGTGGTGGGTTCTGGAATAGATTCTGGAATGGTGGTTGGTTTTGAAACTGGTTTTGGTATGGGGGTCTACCTTGATTATATTGATTTCCAAACCCATATTGGACTTGGTTAGGACCTCTCCATCCTTGATTTTTTGGTAACTGACTTGACTGAAAGGCTGTTGCACATGTTTCCATTCCCTGTATTTCAGAACATTGGTCAGTGAAATGATCAGATGATGAGCATAAACCACATACATTAGTTGGCGCTTGTTGGTCACTAACTTGCTTCAAGGCCAACTGTCTCACCAAACTAGTAAGCTCTTAAATCCTAGTTTCTGATAAGGGTGATGGATGAGAAGTTATTACCTCATTAATACCTCTTGTTCCAATACCTCTTATTCCAAACTGCTATGAGTTCTAGGAAATCTTCTCAATCAAGCCCTTCTCTTCTTCTAGTGACTTTTCAATCAATGCACCTTTAGATGATGAAACAAGAAGGTTTATATCATTGTACAATAGTCCTTGATAGAATAAGACAAGAAATTAACGTTCCTCAATGGCTTGATGCAGACAGCTGGCACATAGATTCTTAAATCTCTCTTAGTACTCGTAAAGGGTTTCTGCAGATGATTGTCATATGGTGTAGATTTCTTTCTGAATGGATGTTCTTCTAGAGGTGGGGAATAATTTTTGTATAAAACATCTTACCAGGTCATTTAAGTCATGTAAATATCCTGGTTGTAGGTCGTACAACCATTCTTTAGTAGCTCCATCCAATGAAAACAGAAATTCCTTCCACTTTACTTACTACTCAGTAACTCCACGGGGTTTGAAAGTTGAGGACACATGTGTGAACTCTTTAATGTGTTTGTTTGGATATTCACCTGAAAAACCATGAAACTTTGGAAGAAAATTAATCATGTTATATTTCATTTCAAAATCATTTTGTAATACTGGAATGGAAAGTTGATTGTTTTGATTAAGGAATTGTGGTGCCCAAAGGTCTCTAAGTGTTTTGTTTTGACTTTCAGCCATGATGGCAGGCTCATAGTGAACACTTGTTGTTTCACTCGACCCTAAAAAATAAATTTCCTCAAATTCAGATTGAAAATTCAGGTGTCTAAGTCTACTCAACAAGTTTCTTTCAATTTTATGATCTATGGGGAAAGGGTCAGGGTTTGTACTTCTAGTCATGCAATATAAGAAAAAAAATATTGGCACTACCTCCCTGGAAACGACACCAATTTTTGATATGTGTCTATCATGGGGTGTGGAAAAAACAATAATTTACTAATTTAAAATGTAGTATAGTGATTAACATAGGTTTTCTCTAGAGAGGAGTTCACAACAATCAAGTTGTCACCTTAAAATAAGAAAAATAATTGAGGTTGTTTTTTTTTTGAAATTGATTGTTTTTTTGAAAATACAAGAAAGACAATTAACAAAGGAAAGAAATTTAAGAAAATTATTGAGACAAATCAATAAGTGATTGAAAATATTATATGATAAGGGTGATTAGGTCAGGGTTAATTCTCTGATTGTAATTCTATCATAGTTCTAATTTATCCAATTCTCTTATGCTAAATCGATAAAAGTGAGATTCCTCAATCGATTCATCTCACTCCTTTGGTAAAATAGTAATGGTAAGAATAATCCTTAACAAAATATTATCTTGGTCTAATCTCCTTCCAATATGTGATAGAGTTTTAGCTAATACCCTCAATTAGCTTAGGTAAATCCCAATCAAGCTTAGTTTATCCCAAACAATCAAGAATATGAACTACCCCTCTCACACGTACTGAAGATCACCGAGTACTTCACCACTAAGCCCTGATATATTACATTGTATATAGAACAGAACCTAGTAGAAGCAGAAATTTATCATTGACCAAAGAAATAGAAATAACATAATCTAAAATCAAAATACAATCGTACATGATAATTAAAACAGTTACATGAAATTGAAACTGATTTTGTAGAATAGAGAAAAGGATATTAAAACATGTAGTTCACGAACTCAAGAGTTACAAAATGAAAAAACTTACCTTACCTAATCAATAATAATATTTACCCCACTATGTTAAGGTTAACCGAGTTGAAGGAGGAATAATAAGTCATTACAACACTAAGAAAAATAAAAGATAGAAAACAAAGAACATAAAATTTGATGCTTCAGAATATATCCACCAGATGTTTACCTATATTTTTCCCACCATACATCGAAACCAAGCCAATAATCCTTCTTATAAGATGTATTACATTGAGTTTTCTATAATTCCTCAAAATATCAAATCATTTGGATAGGATTAAAGGAATTTATGGCTTGATTAGTGAGTTTAAATTCTTCTGGACTCCAAACACTGTTTCACCCACTCCACTTGGACGTGCCCAAAGTATGCCTTAATGATCTTCATAATTTATGAAATTTAATTTTATCCTTCATTTTTAAGTCCTCTATCGACAACAGCTTGAATCATCTCATTTAAAGGTTGGTTTAATGATATATTCCATATTTAATGTAGTGGGGTCCATTCTACCAACCAAACTGATTTTTCCATTTGATTGATTTTTTTGTAGCATTAGCTTTCTAATTGGGTCTTGGTTCAGAAGAAAAAATTGAATCCCACAAGTATATGAAGCCTAAAAAAGGATTCACTTCAATTGGACCAGTATTATAAAAGTTATGCCCAAAAAACAGAAGCTATATAAAACTGTCAATTTTACAGAATTACCCTATTTTCACATTTAAGCACAAAATACACCAAAAACACATAAATAATGAAAATATACTCAAATTTAATAATTGGGAGGGATTAAATCATTGAAAAAAAATATTAATAATAATGAAAATATTTACTCTATCAAGAATTCTTGTGAAAGAAATGGTTTTTCATGTATGTTAATGACGACATGGATTATGATATAGATACCACTGGATCTTTTGGATGGGATCCCCTCTATTGGTTCATGCATGAGAAGGGTTTGGAAATTATGAGAACTTGGGATGGATTCCCCTATAGTGGATCATGTATAATAACATTTTGGATGATCATTTCTATACGATATTTCACTATGTACTATTATCATGGGATTCTTGGGCGTCATCTAGAGGGTCGAGTGACAATTGCTTATCGACCCTGATTAGATGGGTTGTATCCATATGGATTTTCATAGAGTCCATGTAGGATGTGACACTAGTGAGGGTAGTTTAGAGCATCCACTTGGTTATAAATTATAGAGCTACACCATACGCCTACAAGTGAGTCTGAACAGAGTACGTCTAGATATTCCCTCTAGAGATATTTAGGGAATTCCCATTATTATCTATCTATATGTTATGTTTATTTCTTCTACTTGTGGACATTACCCTTACTAGTTTATATCTTCTTATTTTTCTTCCTTTACTTTCTACATATTCCCCATTTTGGTCACTTATCACGTATTTATATTTGGGATTAATTTTAAACTAGGTTTTGGAGTGTAAAACCATTTTTGAAAAGAAAAGTTGTGTGTGTGTTTTTAAAAAAAGATAATTTTTGGAAGTCTACGTTTAATTGATGGGAATTTTTTAAAATTCTGTTTTTTAAATTTATTTCAAACTAGTGTTTGTGGACTAATTTGGGAAAGTAAATTCAAGGAATCTTTAGTGATTACCTACTAAGTTGTTTAATATCACACCCTACTTGTGCCACTCAGTGTTGATAGACCTGATCTTTTTTAGGCTCAGGTTTCTAGTGTGTTTTTTCATTTAGAGAAGTCTGGTCTAGTGTTTGGTAGTGACCAAGAGGTCACGTGGAGATTGTTTTAATATGTTTTGGTATCACTTTTTTATTTAGTTTCAATTTTTTCAGCTATTGTATATGGATCAATTGTGTATCTATTAATATTCAGTTGTGATTGGTTTAATGATATGAGATCTATTTGGTTTATTTGATCCTAGTTTTCTTTGGGATAAATCATCCCCATTGTATTATTTTATTCATGACACTAGTTTCCAGCCCATGGGGATTAGGAACACCTTTCATGACATATCTTGGACCTGGTCGGGTGTCGGGTTGGATGGAACCCTATCTTGGTTATTGGAATATTTACCCTTAATAGGTATATTATTATATTTTGAGCCCATATAAATAGGTTCTCTGGTGTTTACTTCCATCTAGGGAGGTGATTCATAACTTGAGGATGGGATTGAACCTTTATGAGGCATCCTACGGATCCTATTTATAATAGGAATAAAAACCAACATAGTTTGTTGAACCCATGAAGTTTAACTTCATGAAAAAAGGACATATATGAGGGAAATTCGGATCCAAGTAGTGGGATTGAGCCTTAGGGAGGCATCATACATACCCTGGTTGTTGCAGAAATCCGAGTAATCATAGTTCAATCATGCCCTTTGGACTTACCCGGATGTCAAAAACCTTGTATATGGGGTCAGTTATATCATGTCATTGAATGGGGCTTACAAACTGAGGTTTCTAGGGCTATGGTAGATTCATGATGCTAATGATATGATCATTGAAAATCCCTAAGCCCACATGATCTATTCTCAGTATAGTAAATAAGGGATAATAAGAAATAAATCTCACTATGTATGGATATGGGACTTATGCATTATAGAATCCCTATGGGATGATATGTATCTTGGGTTATAGAAAGGAATCCTATATATCTCGAAAATTGATGGAATTAGAGTTATTGAAGTTCAGTTGTATTCTCAACCCACTGATGGGTGATTAAGAATAATAATCCCTTGGGAGAGATTTGGTCCCAATGGTTAGTACGTTAGAGATAAGAAGGGAATTTCACTGATTTGGATACCCATTTGAGCTCAGGCCTTTGGAATAAATCTTATGTATCTTGATTATAGTAGTAATCAGAGTCATCATAGTTCAGTTGGGTTCCTCAATCTACTGATGGATGGGGAGAATGATGAACATGTAGAGGAGATTAAGATTTGGGGGTTAGAATGTTGGGAACATGAAGGGACTCACACCGAGGTAGATTCCCATTTTATATTAGGCCTTATGAATGTTTCCTACATATCCTTATTATAGTAGAAATCAGATTCATTATAGTTTAGTTAGAGATATTCCCATTTGAGTTTGGATCTTATGAAGGCATCCTACGTATCCTGATTATAGAAGGAATCAGAGTTCTCGTAGTTCAGTTGGGCATATTCCCAAACATATTCATTGGACAAGGTTATCATATCCAAGTATTTCTACCTAATATGACCTGATTTTCTACCTATCATGTTCTGATTTTATTCTTGACATGCTTGAGGATTTATGGACATGTCCTGATCACCTATAGAACATTTCCAAAGACAGTCGCATGATTTAGTCGACTTTTCGGAAGTACTTCGCATAATTTGAATGTCATGTGTGGATTCCATCGCATGGTCAATGATTCCATGTTTGGGGGAATTCCATGACCCATATGAATTGTATGGAGAAAATCATGAGATCAAGGATGTCATATCTAGAGGGTGTCTCATGACCTGGATGACTTGTCTGAAGGACATCACATGATCAAGGATGACATGCCTGGAGGGTGTTGTATGACCTATTTGACTTGTTCAAAGGATATCATGAGATAAAGGATGGCCTGTCTTGGTGACACCGCGAGACCTAGTTGACATTTCTTGGTTACATCATGAGACCTAGCCAATATGTCTTAGTGTCACTGCATAACTTGGACAACATGTTTGGAGGTCATCACAATATTTGGCTAGAAAGAACAGAGGACTTATCAATACTTGGATGACATGGCCATAGGGAATCATGAGACTTTCTTTACATGTCCAAGGGACATCTCATGATCTAAATAGAAAGTTGAGGGAGCTTCGTATGATTTTAGAGACATGTCCCACTATTGTTTCATGATCTAAGTGGGTCATGAGAAGTTTGTAAATATCAATGAATCTATATTATCAAAACTCTCCTATGTTTTTTGTATTTATTCCAACCTATATTACATATGTGCCCAATTTTTTTCTAGTGTTATCTTATTTTTGGTTTGGTGTGACCCAGTTAACATATGAAACATCTTTCTCATAATCTTACTAACACACCAGAAACCATTCGCATGATCTATAGAGTGGTCACACGAAGTACCTATACATGTATTTTTATCCATTAGGTCATTACCCTAATTTTACCTAGCATAATACCTTTGTGATCTTATGATGGGATTCTATACGAATTCTTCTCCTATGCTCCTATGTAGCAGTAGCCTGTCACCTGTGGGTTATGTAATGAATATTTTGTGATGAGGGGGATGGATTTATAGGCCTCACCACCCTATTTATATGTCACCTTGAGTGGTTCATATCTTAAAATTTTGATCAGTATTCAATGGAAAGATTTTGAAGTCACATGCTTCACATGATCCTGTTGTGGGTCTTCAATAGCACCATATGATGATCAATGACCATGGGAATATTCTATCATCACCATGTTTATTGGACCTCGATTGATAAAAAGGATTTATCATAACCATGTGGATATGTACAAGAGTTTTCATAAGGTCATTAAAACATGTATAGGGGTCTTCATGATATTAGGGTTCTTATGGGAAGGCTTTCACATGATCAAAGATGACTTTTCTAGGGTTCTTTGTGAGACTAAGGTGGCTTTATCAATAGGGTTTCCATGAGATCTTGATGACATGTTGGTGGGGACTCTATGGGATCAATAGTGATTTCTCAGGGTGTAGAACCCCTTTATCATGCAGATCAATGTATATCCCTTCATGAGAATCTTCCATATTTCCCTTTTTATTTCCTTATTTATTTTACAAGGATATATGATCTCATGTAGTCATGTGAGTGTTGTTGAAGAAAATCAACCACCTTTTCTATAATGCATTGTGTGATCAATGATGAATCTTATGATGATTCTTGATAATTTTCATGGAAAATCCCTCATATTTTCTATGGATCTAGAGGGGTATTCCATAATTAAATGAATATTCCCAACACCCTTCACATGGTGAAGGTGACATGTCGATAGGTTCTTTTGAGAAAAGGTGGACATGTCACTAGAGGCTTCATGGAATCTTGAGAATCACATGATCTAATCATATGAATATTTAAAACTAAAAAAAATCATTTTCCTTATATATATTTTTATCCTTTGTTTCACAATGGGTTCTGGATGATTGTTGGGAATCAACCAGTTGACAAGTTGTATGGCACATAGTAGCTCTCCTGACATCCTTTATATGATCATCAATGTCTTCCTGGACATCTTCATAAGATTAGGGAGGCTTATTAAAGGAGATTTTTGTGATATCAAGTAGGTAATGTGTTGTGTATGTCCCATTCTCATGAAATTTAGAAGTTCATGTGATCTAGTGTCCTTTTAAAAGTTATATAATCCCCGTTACTTTCCACCTTCTCTTCCTTTTCTTTTCAAAGAAAATAATACCAATTCTTCTGGTATTTCTTCCCTTATAGATTTTTCAATTATCATTTGGTGGGAATAAACCCCTATAAGTGATGTCTACGGGGAAAAGGACTCTATTCTGAAGAAAGTAAATGCCCGCCCGAGTCCTTTGGTCTACTGCCAGTCATTGTCTTGAGGGACATTTGGCCTCCCGGGAAACTGTTGGTATTCCACAAAGTTACCTATAAATAGGGGCTAATATGTGGCTCATTCACTGCTAACTTTGAATCTATATAGATCTTGAGATCATACTCATCATGTGATAAATTTTTAAGACCATGTTGCAAGATCCTGTTTGTGAGACCTCTCTACAAGACCCGATCACGAGACCTATTTGAAAGACTGTTTCATGAGATCTGTTTCATGAGATCTAATCATGAGACATTCTTTGCCTCAACACTTGTTCAAATTAATCACAGATCTATTTTTGGTAATTTATTTAACCTTGAATTATGTTATTTCCCATATGGATGCCTTACGGGTTTTTCATGATCTGTCTATTTTTTCATTGGATCAATTGATCATTATGTGGTTCGTATGACTATGAAAAGGTCACATGATTGCAAGTCTTATGACTAGTTTTGTAGTCACAATATGTCCCAAAGGTTAATTTTTCTATGATATCTTCATGGATCATGTGGTTTTTGAGACCTATATTAGTTCATGTGGTCACAATTACCTTCAAGGTTCATATGATTCGCATGATTATATTGGGATCATGCATATCTTTTGATAGAATTTTGTTTTATTTTTTCTGATAAATTATTCCTACTTTTTTACAGATGGATTCCAACTCTCATACATCTTCAAATAAGGATTTCCAGAGGTCCATGATTACTAGGAATCGTAATGTAGACCCTTGGTATCTTGTGCGCTTTGAAAATGATGTTCTGAAGAGGTTCCTCACTTATGATCATGAGAGCTATCCCTTATCACACTAGCTTCCTGTCTATAGATTCAGACTGCTGGATGATGATGACATTCCCCTTCCTGACCATAATATACTATATTTAAGGTTTTAATCTTCCCTAAATTATATTCAAATGAGAATTTCTAAAGATATAAAACTGGTTATATCATGGTCCCAAGGGTTATCCTATATCTTAGAGAACTCCCCTTTGGGTCCATATGGTAGGTATTTTTACCATAATACCATCGCTCAAAGTTATTCAAGCATCTTGGTCTCCTACATGAATAACCTGATAAACAGTTGGAGCTTAAAATGGGACTTGTGACCTGGTGGTAATTTTTCTTATGAAAGGTAATTTTTATTTTGGGTTAGGTAGAGCTGCTCATAATTTTTTGAACAACTACACACAATCCAACTTTATGAAGCAATATGGGTTTCTTATTTAATTTTATATCATCATTTAGATCTTATTAACGAACTGATTAGCTACTGGTTCCTTGTAACTAATTCATTTCATTTGTCACATGGTGATGAAGGGATCAATATCTGGGACATGTATCAGTTTGGTTGGATATCTCCACATAATGAGATGTAGGATGAGTTCCTTCCTGGCGTGGACTTTAGGGAAGACCCCACATAGATTTGAGTTTTTTTAGGTACATGATTAACATTATGAAAGAGAAATTAAAGAAGGAGATGAATATGTGCCCACTCATTTCATTTAAGGATTGAATAAGTGTCCTTCTCTGCCACAATGGAGCTCATCTAATCACTATATTTCCTCACTGATACCCTTCCTGATAAGTTCATGATAGTGTGGGATCTTATAAGGCAATCCTTGAGGAAAAATAGAATACCACATGGGTTTACCAAGGGCGACTGGATATATCCTCAATCCCTATTATAGATGGTTTTTTTTCTATATTCTTGAATGGGTGGATTTTCAAGGATAGGTATGCATACTTAGGAACCCAAGTTGGAATGTTGGTGATAGAAGGTCAATTAGTGGAGGGGAAGCCTCTTAATATAGATTTACTGAATCTTTCATGACTCTACTAGCTTCTAATACATATTCTAACATTCCCTATAGGATTGGTGGTCCGTTACAACTCTTATTTTGTTGGACAGGGGCGCATTTTCATTTTTGTAAATATGAAAACACTATCAGGATCCCTACTGCCTTATTCCTCCCTAGGCTACTAGAAATTTTAGGGGTTGAAGCAACATCATTCAGACCTGATGAGTTTACTAACATGCTTATTCAGTATGTTCATTTCAACTTTATGCCTTATCCTACACCAACTGAGCTAATTATTGATAAAGTCGGTGGATCTATTAATAACCGGGAATTCAAAATCTATCTTTGAGATGAGGTTATTTTGGCCCGTATGGATGAGTTTGTTGTTTGGGAGCCGTATACCCTTACCATTTTTCTCACCAATTTGGATACATCTAAAGGGTTTCTCCCCTCCTCTCAGTTGGAGTATGGGGAGAATGAATTACCTATATTATCCACCATTTTTTGATTATATTAGTGTGTGAGGACAATAATGATGAGATCATATTTCTACCCATTGTTTACCCTACCTTTTTATCACATGATTACGGATAGGCCTGAGGGGAATCCTACCTGGGTTGTGTGCTAGATAGTCTGGACTATTAGTTGGAAAAATCATGTGCTTCACTAACCCATTTATCCATAACAATAATGGTGATTAATCAATATTCGAGTGATCCTTCAAGGATGCTTCCTCATTCTAGAAAGGACCATTCCTTTAGTGGGCAAAAAAATTTCGATTAATATAGTCTTTCAATTATAGAAACAGATGATGCGTCTTTTGAGATAAGAGTCTATGAGGATTCCTCTCTTGCTTCTTCATTAGCTCGGACAATCTTTCCCCCTTTTGAAGTACCCATCCTGGTAGTTATAGAGTAAAAATAATGAAACATGATAATCTTGAAGTAGATTCCCACCTTGATCACTGAGACTCCCTAGAAACATTTTATGATCAAGAATAATGTCTTCACCAACTCTTTCATGATTTGGGGGTGAGAATCTTTGATCACCAACTGTTGTATGACATTATTTGAAACTTTTTCCTGACTCTTCAAGATTTGGATACTAATGAGAGGGGTTTACATGGTTTTGATTAAGGGAATCCCCTGGATGAACTAGTGAGGGAAGCTTTAGAGGCATTGGAATAGAGTCATCAGATAATATCTAAGATGCATACCAAAATGGATGCCTTGACCACCCAGATAGCGAGACATGAAGACATCATAGCCTGATCAAAGTCTGATCATTCAGTGTCATCACCCTCCTTATAAATTACTTATAAATGATATGAGGATCTATCTACTCATATCAAGACTCTTCACCCCTGAGTAGCAGTAGAAGAATAGGGGTGGGTGAAGCTTCGACATTCAATCGATGTTTCTCATCAAAATCTCACCAACATGGAAAATTCAACTGATCAAATCATACTTTAGTCTAATCACCAATGTTTTTGTTTTGAATAAATACTTTGAGAGGCTATGAAGTTTAGATATTCCTCCTTCTATAAGCTATCAATGAATAGATCTTCCAAGCTTTATATATCATTGTCTAGTTTTCTTATTCGTGATGTGAATTCAATTATTTCATGAATCATCAATGATACCCATACTTTGCATAGTATTAAGTTAACCTGGACTTATGGAATCGAGTGTTTAGATAAAAATATATTTTTCCTCAATAAGTGATCTTGAATTCCCAACAACATGAGATTCTTCATCGATGTATCTGCTCTTGTTGTATTGAGATCACCATATTTACACAAGGATAATTTGGGGAAAATATATGTCCTATATGGATAATGATCTATCTTTTTTTGAAGTTGGTAGACTTAGAGAGAATTTCTTGATTCTTGCACAGGTTGTATGGTGGGACCCACAAGCTTTGTATCACTTTATTTATAGTGTTAATTTATTCATAAGCTTCATATAGGGGAAGGATTAGAGGGAATGGACTTGGATTTTTCTTAGGTTCCCCTCTTACTGGTTTTCAACATATCAATTTTTGTGTCTTTTCCATTTGTGAGTGCTCAATGTTGCTTGGAACGCACAAAGTGCATGCCCAGTGAGAAGTGACTTAACTTTTTATCAGGGTTCCCTTATCAAGTTTTCCACCCAGAAATCATTTTATCTCTTTCGTTCTTGAAAACTATACCATTTTGTGTTGTAGTTTAAAATCTTCTATATTGGACCTTCTATTGATTTAGTTTAGGGTCATTTAGATCAACACATATGTTACTGTACTTTAGATTATTTTATCTTAGGACTTTGGATATTGGTAATATACCATTCAAAATATAGTATTCTCTATGTATTTTAATGTTATGTGGTAATGAATTATTCCATGAATTTTAACTTCATGTGGTAAGGATATCTTTCGTATAGTTTAATATCTAGTGGTAAGTAAAAAAAATGTTTTTTAGTTTAAATCCTTGCTTCCACAACGTGATTTATGGATATAGGATGGAAAAAAATCAAGGATGACCTATAACACCCTAAAGCATTGAGTTCTACCATGATGTTTCTAGGGATCATGAGGACCTGGAGTTCTTTTACTATAAGAGGATATGCCTTTGGTTGGTTGGTAAAATCCCTTATGTGTCGGTAGCATGGTCATACAGAGGTTCCCCCACTCTTTTCTAAGATATATAAAAAAATTTATGTGAATAGTATTGGTTGAGGGTAAAGTTATTAGGGGAGTTGAGTCCATCTGTATAGTTGGAATATGGATGGTTTAATTTATTACCCATAATTTCAAGATGATGAATATGGATTGGGGATGACATACCAAGGATGACCCATAACACCCTTACGTGTCAGGTTCAACCATGACACTGCCTTGGCACCTGAGGATTGGAGTTTCTTTCCTATAAGGAGGAAATTCCTTTAGTTGGTCAGCTATATCCATTATGAATGACTCCCATAGGTCCTATATGCATGCTCAAGTAAAGATGATCCTCTCTCCTTTCCAAGGGTTATGAAAGATTTTTGGAGATGCAAATTTCTTG
This sequence comes from Viscum album, assembly GCA_963277665.1. Taxonomy (NCBI): domain Eukaryota; kingdom Viridiplantae; phylum Streptophyta; class Magnoliopsida; order Santalales; family Viscaceae; genus Viscum; species Viscum album. The sequence continues at coordinate 1,967,199,658 of OY728153.1, forward strand.
GTGATTAAGTTGGATATGGATCGAAATCTATCTAAGAAGAGTTATGTCACCCTATAGTAGTTTATATTTTTATAGGGAGGCTCATTCCCTACACCATTTGGTTTCAAATTATGTGGTTTGGTCCATCAAATGGTTTAGAATAAAGTGTTACATTCTTTATTTGAGAAAGGGTACCAAAAATGGTTATGTAATGTTGAGGATGTTGATTTTTTTTTGATAGTCTGGTTAAGAGGATTGTAAATCATGGTCCAAATTTCTTGGGTAATGAGGATGATATGGGATAATCATGCTAGGGACAAACCAAAACACCCTATGGTGATGGGTTCTATCATAGTGACATTAGGGATCACAAGGGTCAGAAAGACCATTTTTTAAGTTATGGTGTATTTTGTTTATGACCATAAGTGCATATTTAGGAGCCATATACATACATGAATAGTAAAAAAAGGTCCCTTTAAGCTGTGTATCCTTTTCCAAAGTCCATGTAAGGGATTTAGTGATCTGAGGTTCTGAAATCAAGAAGTTTTATTTATGGAAAATGTAATATTCAAGAAGGGTTTAAGCACCCTAAAGGTTGTGTCACTGCCTAGTGAACATGTTATCATAGTGAGGATACATGAAAAATAATTAATCTTACATTTTACTAGACTAGAGGGTCCAAGGAGCATGGATTGAATTTTAATAGGGTAACAAATTGGTCCATATAAAAGTTATGCATCATTCATTTATGATATAATATTTTCCTAAACTCTAGAGATGAAGAGTTTAGTGAGAAGATAATTAAATTTTTCTCAGACCACCCTTTATAGGTTTTCAACTTGAAAAATTTTATGTCTATTTTATTATAATTTTAGGTTATTATGTTCTGGACCATCAAAGGCTAATGTTTAAGCTTGTGAAGATTTGACCAAAATGCATGCTGATTAATGTCATGAAGCATATTGACTTGGTACGTGGGTAATGTTACACAAGATCCTAAATAGGATACCCATGGTCAAGAGTACTCCAACATCTTTCTAATCAGGATATTAAAATGTTGTAAATAATGGATTGAGGTTATTAGGTCATGAGTAATGATATGATATAATCATACCAATGATGGCCTAAAACACCCTCGGGTGATGAGTTCTTCCACAGTGATTTTAGGATCACAGTGATTTTAGGATCAAAAGGATCATAAATCCCTTCCTACAGGTCCAAGATGTCTCTAGTTGGTAGGTCTAATCCCTTATGTATTGATATTAAAGTCAAATAAAGATATCTATTTTTATTTCCAAGTGCCATGAAAGGTTTGTGGCAGCCTGAGGTTCCCAAAACATAAAGTGTGATTTATGGGTAGAGGGGCTTAAAATATGACATAAGCACCTCATACTCTAGTGAAATGGGGTCAATATCTTATGGTCCATTGATAAGGGATGATGGTGGGATATGGCCTGCACATTTTTAACATCATGTAGTGGGGATGTATTGGTTATGTAGTTTAAATTTTATATGACCATGACATTTTCCTTATTGTTTTACATCATGCAGTGAGGACATCCTCCATGCAGTTTAACATTATGTGATAAGGACATAAGAATACAATGTAGTTTAAAGTATTTCTGTTAGGACACAAGTATGATATGCAGTTTGAAGTCTTACTTCTAGAACATAAGTAGCTATGTAGTTTAAAGTCTTATTTACCGGACATGAAATTTGATCTTAGATAAGCCTCAGTTACATTGTCTAGAGTGATTTTTTTTAGGTTCCATAAGTTCACATGTGCTATGCTCGGCGTGAGAAACAATGGGTGAATGAGAAACTAATTGATCCATTAAAGAGTGGGTATCAAATATCTTTCTACATGGGTTGATCCCATATACAGTTAGGGGTGAACATTTATCATTTTATTTGTTGTGTATGAACTTAGGATTGAAGACCAGGGTGACTCTACGAATTCTATGATAGAATGAATCAATCCTTATGTAGTTATTATATAAAATTTACATGTGTAGGTCTAGACCATACACATGGATGGGTTTTTTTATTGTGTTTGAACCCAATAATTTGAGATTTTAGGCATCACTATGTATCCTATGATGAGATGAATCAAGACACATGTAGTTCTTGAATGGGAAACTCTCTACATAGGTCTGACCCATATACAGTGGGGGGAATTGTTTTTATTAATTGTTGTAGATGGGACCGGGATTGAAGATCTTGGAAATACTACATATATTGTGATTCTTGGAATCAATGCACACATAGTTCTTGAATGAGAAACTCTCTATGAAGGTATGAACCATAGAAATAGGGGGGAATTGTTCCTATTGATTGTTATATCTAAGACCAGGATTAGAGATCCAGGTATCACTATATATCCTATGATGACAGGAATCAATACACATGTAGATATTGAATGGAGGTGTGGTGGGGATCCAACACCAAGGGTATTGGTCCTCTCAGGTGATCTCTATAGTAATACACAATTTTTTGTCATGGAACAGACATCAATCGTGCAATTTAACATCATGAGGCAAGGAATTATGGTGTGCCTTTTATAGTTTTTCATCATGGACCTTGCTAAACCTATCGTGAACTGATATGTCTCGATCATGTAGGAAATACTTTACCAAAAATCCTAAGCCCCCTTGATCCATGATCGATGTGAGAAATAAGGAATGGAAAAGATTACCCTTGACACATAGAGTCAATTAATGGAAGGACCAAGGTAATTTATATCATATGTTAGATGGGATAAGATACAGGGTCTAGGCATCCCTATGTATCTCATTGGAATAATAATCAAGTCATATGTTTTTTTGGAAAATCGTGTCATTTAAATTCATACAATAAGGACATCATTCCTACAATTTAACGTCATGTGGTAGGATGAAAGTGAATCAATATAAAATAACAGGAATATCATGTCTAGGCCTAAGAATAGAGGTATGGGTGTCACTATGTATCCTATGATGGAAATAATCAATACACATGTAGTTTTGGGAGACCGTGCAGTTTAGTTTCATATGTAGAGGATATCATCCATGTAGTTTAACATCTTATGGTAAGGATGAGGGTCACCTAATGTGGAAAAGAATTCTTAAAAAATTTTGTTCAGTCTAATATCTTGGAACCAAGATTAATATATTGTGGCTGAGCCTAGGATTGGAGATCTGGGAATCACTACATTTCCTATAATGGCGGGAATCAAGACGCATGTAGTTCTTGGATGGGGAATTCCCTATGTGAATCTGACTCACATACAAGGACAAGGGAACTTCATTTCTCACTTTCAAAGATCTGTCTTGTGTTAAATGAATCATTGGTGATATGATACATCCCAATAATTTTAATGTCATTCGGTGATGATGTCTCCCATACATGTTAATACCATGTGGTGAGGATTTATTCTATTATGGTTTAATTTCATGTTGTCAGGACATGAGACATTTTATAGTTTAACATCTTGTAGCCATGACATGAGTCATTATTCAATTTAATGTCTTGTTTCTAAGACCTAAGACATTGTGTAGTTTAAAATATTACCACTAGAAACTTTTCCATATAGTTTGATGCTGTGTGGTCAGGACGTGTCCCATAAATTTTAACTTTGTTTGGTCAAGATGAAAATAATGATTGATGGAAGTTATGCTGAGTATTTCAAGAGAAACCTTGAATCACTGGGGGAGTACCTTGTTTCCCATCCATTTTTTCCAATTATTAGGATCCATTATGATATACCTTGTGTATGATATAAGTTCCTCCCATTTGGGTTCTATCTTCAAAGGTTTCTTTCCTGGTATCATTGGATCCTTGAGAACCAATACCATTTTTACTTGAAAGAACGAATATAAGAGGAACATTTTATTGAAGGATTGTGTGATCTAATTCTAGTAGAATTCAAGGTTTTTCAATGTACACAACATATTCTAATCGAACCAATAAATTCATCAAATAAATTTTTTGATTTGTCATCATATGAGAGTTGTTTGTAGATGGCTATAAGAAGTAAGGAAATCCATAATTCTATGGGAAACACTACCTCAGTTTCGTAAACCAATGAATATGGGGTTTGTTATATAACAGTATGCATGGTGGTATGATAGGACCATAAATCATGGATGAGTTTTTTCATCTAGGACTTATTATCCTTATTCACCATCTTTTGAAGTATATTTGATAGAGTTTTATTTAAAGCCATTATTTTTTATTTATTACTGAATGATAGTGGGATGAATGATTGGACTCAATGTTTTACACCTTGTGAAATTTTTTGAACTTCATAGAATATAAATTTGTTCTATTTTTCATCGGTATCATGTGAGGGATTCCAAATATGGTGATGATATTGGACTTCATGAAGTTAATGACGTTCTTCATTCTGACTTTTTTTAGGGTATTTCCTTGGTCTATTTAGAGAATAATTCAGTGGTAGTAAGGATTTAATTAAACTTCTTGGATATAGATGGGGGATATATCCCCACAATATTCATTCGCCATATGAAAAAATGACAAGAATATTTAGATGTATACAGTAATTACGTGGATTGGTGGATTAATTTTCATTAATTTTTCGTAAATAACATTTCCTAGGTAATTCCATATAGTCATGTATCATTGTTTTCCAGTAGCAACCCAGCCTCCAGATTTGATGGCAGAGTCTGGTCCCAGACTAATGAGTGCCACAATATCGTACATATACTTCCTCCGTGATGGAGCGAATCTCTCTTACTACTATGCATATGAGGAGGATTATATAAAATCCTCTTTTTTAGTGTGATTTTTCCCATTTGGACCATCCCACAAGGTGAAGTTCACTATTTGTCTCCAAATCATTTCCCTTCCGGCTCATCCTATCGGGAGGATCCCATTTTAGAGACAACAAAGTATGAGCCCATATATTTAGGGGTGGATATAGTTTTATCACACTCTAGGGTGGTGTTGACCAGATTGATTTATTCCATGTCACAAATGATTATTAATGTTACCATCCTTTAGTGTGTGATGTGTAAGATCACTTCCTTCTAGTTAGGGTCATCCAAGATTGTGCTTGTACTAGAAAATGCAATGATATGATCATTTTGTGATCAGGGGACATGATTTAACATGTGATCAAAAGGTAACTCTTACATTATTCCTCTAACGTAGCCAGCGAGAAGGGCCAATTATTCCTTTTTGATGGAATATTCTCCACTGATCTTCTTTATCACTATCTATGAATCCCCTTTGATGTTTAGGAAGGCTATTTGCAGTTATAGGGCTAATTACAAGCTAATGATAAGGACTTGGTATTCGGCCTCATTATTCGTTCAGCCTTCGGATAGTGAGAAATAATAGTGAAAATTTACTTTATCAAGAGATAAAAATACAATCACTATACTAACCCTATCGAGATTTATGTTTTCCATTATTTTTCTGATGGGACTTCAAGAGGTGCTTTAAAAATTCATCTCCCATGTTTGGGGAGTTTCATGGGTATATATTACCTCTTCATATGGATGTTCAATGTCCACTGGTGTACTTCACATGATGGGATGTGCTACAAGGAAATCAGCTAGGGCCTACCCTTTCACCACCATTTGTGACATGAACTAGATTTCATATTATTTTAGAATAACCACCCATTGGTCCATATGCTCAATCAACATATAACATCCAAGTATATAATTTAGAGGGTTGATACGAGAGACAAAGTGAAATCTATGGTGTTTCATGTAATTCCTCATCTTTTTTACTGAAAATTTGAGCATGATATAGTTCTTCTCGACATAAAATGATTAGGTATTAGTTCCTTGCATCATTAAGATGAGTTAGTAGATACTTTTATCATTCCCCGCATCATTGTTCTATGTGAGGAGGGTTCCAAGTGATGATTCCATGGTGGCTACATATAAGATGAGTGGATTTCCTTCCATTGGATGCATCAGGATTGGTGGTTGAGGTAGGTACCACTTGAGACTTCGAAATGATTCTTAGAAGTCATCATCGCATCGATTTTTTATTCCCTTCTTCATTATCTTGGTGAAGGGAAGGGATTTTTCATCCAGGTTACCTATGTAACATTAAATGTAAGTGAGGTTCCCTTGGACCCCCTTAGTTCTTTGAGATTCCAATGGAGTGATATTTCTATATTTTAGATATTCATTTTTGGGTTGACCTCATGGCCATTGTGGCATACCATAAATCAATGGAATGTCCTAGATTTTACACCAAAAGATAACTTCAGCAGATCCATATTCAAACTATGTTGCCACAACTTATTGAATATTTTTTGAAGAAATGTGAGATGATCACATTGCTGTTGGGATTTGACAACCAATTAATTTACATAACATTATGATATTCATCCCATTATGGGCTTATAGATATGATGTGTGGCACATTGATAAGTAGTGACAACATTCTTTAATCCAAAGGGAATCACCTGGTAACAAAAGATCCCTTAAGGTGATCTAAAGGTAGTGTCTTCCTCATCTTCAAGGTCCATTTTTATTTGATTGTACCCCGAATCCCCATCCATGAAGGAAAGGGATTGGAAGCTATAATTTTCATCGATCAAGAGTTTTGTGATTCACAATGGGAAAAAGTCCTTTGGTAAATGTCGATTAAGGTCTCTGAAATTGATGCATACCCTAATCTTCCCATTATTTTTTTTGACAGGTAAGATGTTAGCAAGCCATATTAGGTATTTCACTTTCCATATAACATTGGATTTGATCAAATTTTTAAATTTTAACTCTAAATTAGTTTCATAAGAGGGGTTCATCTTCCTAGATTATTGTACGAAACCTCGATGATCTTCGGTTAAGCCTTGATGGTGTGTGGCCACATTGGATTCAGCTCGAGCATTTCTATATAATTATAATAAAACACATGTCGATGTTGTTTTAGAAATTAAATACACATCTATTTCTTCTCTAGAGGAATTGTATAACTAATCAATATAGGCCTCAGGTCTTCTTTTGTTCCCAGACTTACCTTCCTAATCTCATTGATGGGGGTGGAAATTCCTTCCTTGAATATTGGAGGGGTGTTTCTAAGATCATCCTCTTCTTATTCCATTTCTAATTATATAGAGGAATCCTTAGATATGGATAAAAATCCGTGGGTGTCTATCACTATTGGGGTGAGAGAGGTCATAGTAAGAGACATTATCATCCTTTTCTACCAGAGTCATTACAGATAGATTATGGAGGTGATTATTTTCTTTTACACTATCACTGGGGACTAGAGAAGCCTGGATGTTTAGGATTAGGTATATTTCCTCAATCTTATTTATGGGATACACATAGTTATTTTTTAGTATACTCCAAGGATTTGTAGGGGTGGTCTCAAAGCCATTGTGGGATACAACATGTATATTTTCATCCATCATTGGTTGTTTCCATCTCTTTTATAGAAACATTACTTAGAATATGAGGCTTAAAAATACTCTAAGGGACAATTGTCACTATGTATTATGTTGACCTTCACATCAATGGGGTATTTCAAACACTAATGAAATGTTGAAGGTACCACAATGTGGCTATGAATCCAATGTCTTCTAAGCAGGACATTGTATTTGGTGTCTTATTAGATAATCATGAACCCATCATTATATGTGAGATTCCCAGACTAATCTTTGAGCTTGATCTTCCCAAGTGGTATTTTATCACTCTTATCATACCCTTGAATGGTTATATTTGTGGGAGATAAGTCCCCTTTTCTATATCCCAAACATCAGAGGGTTTGAATTGGGATGAGGCTGATCCTAGAACCATTGTAAATCAGATCCCTTTAGATTTTGACATTTTTTTTGTCTTCTTGAAACATATAGTAGTTGGATGTGTCCCTATATGACCTCTTCCTGATCCCATTCTATGAACAATATGGTGACATGGAATTCTGATGGCATGGTCTCCACTCGATAAACCTTGGATGTAGCGACTTCTATATCTATATTGAACTCCTATGGGCTATGGGGGGACTTAATGAGTGCCTCTATGAGTTATTTTGAAATATGGAGCACATCTAGGATTGATACCTTGTCTAGGAAAACCTCTAAATATTGTATAATGTCATACTTTTATAGAAGAGGTCGATGCTTCCCAAGGTGTGGATTATTATTATTATGTGATTTAGAAGATAAGGTTCTTGAGGCAGATGGTCATGGTTCTTGTGCATAGATCAAAGGAGAATCTACTACTAATGTCATAGGTCACATTATCCTTCCCTATTGTTTCGTATGATCGGACAATCTCAACCATGCCATATGGTCATGTGAGATGAATAGGAACGGGTGATCACTAGAGGGTTATGGGACACCTCCATGTCACTATTGTTCTCACTGAAGTGATTTCCCATGGGTCTCAACTGCATATATGTCCTATGAAGTGATGTGACTGAGATATTAGATCTGACCAAACCCATGTTGTCCCCTGTACCCTTGGATTATGTGCCTATAGCCTACAACTCCCCGATATGGTATGGGAAAGTCATTATTAGAGGCATATTCATTATCAGAGAAGGGGTATTCCAAGTGTATTGTGTTGATGAGACCAAATATGATCTTTTTTTTTCTTATGAGGGTTTCATTTTGTGTGGTGGTTCCAATTATTCGAACATTGCAGGAAAGAAGTCTGCAAGAGTTAGAGATTTTGTATGAGATAAATATAAATCTTCTTATTTTGTCTCTTCCTATGTCCAATGATTATTTACACCTCTATGAGGTGTATTCAATGTCACCTACCTAGGTGATAAAATTATTATGGGTTTTCAAAGTTGTGTCCTCATGGTGGCATGAGCTCGGTCGACGGTCTTTCGAGTCATCCAATTTTCAAACTTCTTCCCACTCCTTTATGAAATTTCTTTTTAATCACCTACTTCTTCTGACTGGGAAATGGTTATATATGTCACATGTGATATGAATTTTTACAACATCACCTGTCCAAAATTGGTCATGAATTGTAAGAAATATTTAAAAATAAATTCATCCCGGATGGTGTGTCCTAGCCACCTATGAAAAGGGCAGTAGATAGGATGATCAATGAGGTTGAAATAAATGGGTTTCATGGGATGTGGAAGCTTGAGTGGGTTATTTTACATGGTTACCAGGAAATAAACAAGAACATACTCATTTCATAAGGAGTATGTTTTTTCATCTATTCCTCAAATCCCAGGTGGCCCTAGTCTCTTTTTATTTCTACAATAAGGGGATTTTGTTGTTTCTTTCACTCAATTGGAGGTGTCAGTTTATTTGGTACCTGCCTGGGTGCTTGAAGGGGCACTACTAGAGGTTTGAGGGTAATAACAACAGTCTTTGACTTACCAAGACTTTTCTTCTATATTGAGAGAATTAGTTGCGACTTATCTTGGGTCTATTGAATAGAATCTTACAAATGTTGTTACTTTTATGTAAACTCTTGGAATCAACCTAGATAATTCATTGTGATCAATTATTTTTGGAGTTTATCCTAGATATTTTCATCATAGAGTTACAAAAATTACTCTGATGAGGGAGGGATGTTGAGTTAATAGGTTAATATTTTCCATCTATATATTAATTCATAAACCCTCTAATTCTATTTTTTTTGGAGTTATTTATGTCAACAATTGTCATTTTACTTAGTGTAGAGGTGAACTAATAAAGTAATTGATGACAAAGGCCTTACAATCCTACAATGATTCCTTCTAAAAAAATGTTGTACTAAACAAAGGCCGGACCTATCAAAGTTTATGCAAAACATCTTATATTGGTTGCCTCCTATTGATCTATAAGGCCCATCATTAGATTGCAATAGGACAAAAAGTGAGTGAGATGTTGCTTAGGGTCTCCCACATTGTCAAAGGTGGAGAAGTTAAGATTGCTGAAATTGGGTATGGGAAAAGTTTTATCCACTCATTTGGGATATGGATTTTTATTAGGCTATATAGGTTCACATCTTCCTTCCATGGATTCTATTCGAGTAGCTAGGGACTCAATGGAATTGAGAAGTTCCATAGGTACCACTATTTAATCCACCTACCTTCTATAAGGAGTGGTTCGGGCTAGATGAGGTGCACCCATTCTTTACTCCTACTTATTATCAATTCATTCTAAGACTAGATAATCACCCTGGTGAGGGTGAGGTTGTCACTGTAATAGAGGGAAATTGTGTTCATCTTTTAATTTCTCATTTATTTAGACTGGATTCTTGGATCTGGAGCCACTCCAACACTCATATTCTAATCTTCCAGATAGATTGTCTCTTTCCAAATGCATGGGAGGATGGATATTCATCTCAAATTGAAGATGATACCTTGGGGGAATGTTTATATAAGATCCTGGATTTCTCCATAAGGTATGTTACACTTATGTTTCAGTTTAAGCCCGTATATTTTGGTTAATTAAGTACTTACCCAAGTCCTTAAGGATGTTGGGGGTGTTTTGAGGGTTCAATACATGAAAGAGGAGAAAAAGGGGGTTTTCTGGGTAGGCAGCACAGTCTGCGTACAGTTAGTGATAACCATGAGGACAACCTAGGAAATCATGTAGGGGGTGGGACTTTGGACAGTGGCCTCCTCATGGTTTGTGCATGGTTTGGAAATCTGTGCGGGTAAACCATGAAGCTCTAAAACTTTTAAAAAATTACAATTTTTCACCCTGAGATTTTAATACCCAACTCAGTATTTCCTCTCCATTCACCCCTCTTCACCCTAGGAACGAACCAAATCTCCCAAGAGTTCCAAGAGATCAATATCCCTCATTTATAAGGAATTGTTGGTGCCATTGATTGCATATTGAAGCTCTGGGTAAGGCTAATCTCATCCTTTCTTCTCTTTTGAGTTCAGGGTTTGTATCTTCTTCCCCTGTCATCTTTAAAGGATGAGGTTGAATGAATGAAATATCTAAACTTAGTGACATAAAGATATGTAAATCACTAGGTTCTAAGAGATGTTCCACATAATTCCTTTCAAATAAGGAAGACAACTAAGAAATCATGCCATAAATGGCTTGAGGAGGGTTATGAAGGATGAATCTTGAAGAGGAGAGGTGGATTTGAAGAGATCAAGTAAATAGGTAGGATGGGCACCCAAAAATAAAGGGGCACGCAAGTCCTACATGGGATCGCAAGTCCTGGTCGCGCAAGTATACTTGCGCAACACATGGGTACTTGCGCGATTGTTAACCCTTAGGGTAATACATGGGTGATACTTTTCTCAAGCCCTCAGTATTATCCCTAGGGGCTTCCAGAAGAGTGGCGCACAGGTTCGGTTGAAGGTATAAGGTGGCGCACAAGTGTGGCCATTTCCCTTAAGGGTTGGACACCTAGGCACAGAGGTGTTGACGAATTTCAACACTTAGGCCTTGTTTCCCCTCTTTAGAGCTTCTTTTCAAGGTAAGAAATTACCTTAGAAGTGTTCAGAAAGCGTTGAGAATAGACTAGGGCATTGGGAGCTCAAATATGAGTTTCTGTATTTTTCCGTCCTTTAAATGGGGGGCCCACAAGGGGTATTTATAGGCTGATGAAGACCTCGGGCGAAAATCAAGTAGGGCACACAGGTCACCTACGCGCCCAAAATGTGGCGCGCAAGTATACTTGAGAGACCATGGTGAAACTTGCACAACCCAAGTTCAAATGAATCTTTGTTCATGCCTTTGTCAAATTTTGTTGTTTCTTCAAAGGATGAATCACTTTGGGTTCAAGGTATTTCCCTTTTTATTTGTTAGACTATGTGACGGAAAGGAGCATTAACAAAAGCCCCCCCTCAGAGTTGGATCCAAAAGAAAGAGGATGTGACTCTGAGGTGAAGAAGAAAACCAAGGAATTGTGGCGTGCAAGTGTTGAGCACGCAGATGGAAGCACGCAAGTGGAGTCGTTCATGCTTCTACGCGTAGGGGTGCGGCCTGGCCTATATATATGCGGTCATTCCTCGTGCAAAGAAACCTGAACTGAATGCTTCTAAGCTCTCGTCGCGCAAGTTTCCTTTTCCATGCAAGTCACTCTATTTTTCGTTGTTTCCTTTTGTGTCGCGCAGCTGTAAATGTATTTGGACTTGCGCGGTAATACCTGCATGCTAAAACTTGCGTGACACACATATACTTGCGTTCCAATTTGGGACTTGTGTGCCTTAATGCCTTATCCATTTTTCACTTTCCTTCACAAATTTTATGAAAAAATCAACTCACTTAAGAGTTAATTATTTTACCTTTGTTCAGATTCAATGGATCCTAGAAGAATTGGAACGGCTGATGAACTGGCGAGTAAGCAGATTCATGATATGATGAACATCATTAGCCATGATTACTATGATATCTACAATATAACTCTTCCATATCTAGCCAAGTACTTGAAGAAGTATCATCATAATTTTTCACAGAGCATCTACTTGCCTCTGTATGGCCATGGTCGTCTATAAGAAGTCAACATTCCAAATGCAAAGAATTATATTCCCGAGATGCATCTGCACTTCTAATCCTCTATTTCGGTTATGTTGTGCATTAAGAGCAGCAACAATGGTGTAAAATTTCAATTTTTTTCTTCATGCCATTTCCTTGCAGATATGAAAATGGAAAACCCTGGGATGATATGTTTTCCGCTACCAATTGATGGAGAGAAGACTATCATGACATTAGAAACAATATCTGAAAAGAGTACTCTCTCTAAATGGCTCTTTACTTCCAATGCTCCATTCTCAAATCCATGTATCCATCTTCCAAGTCTCTTGGACAGAAAAAAAAATTCAATGTTTGATCGGCAGAAAATTTTCTCAAACCGCACTCTAGAACATTCTTTTAAAATTGTTCCAAGAAGAGCTGGTATCACTGCATCTCTTATTGTATCCAGTGGAATGAATGAATTCTAGGTGGCTTCTGATGAAGCTCGGGATTTCGTAAATCAAAGGAAGAGTTATGTTGAAAGCCTCTTGTAATTCCTGAAAAAGAGAAGAGACTCCAGCCTGTGGATGTCCATCTATCTCTTGTGTATCAATGAAGAATCCTTTCATCTTAAATCATTTGTGCATGCCTTCTTTTGCTACCTATTTAAAATTTTTACCTAAGACAATGGGTCTAGTAAGAATAGTTTGATTTTTGTTGGGATTATTATGAATAACCCTACAAACTTTGAATCATTTTATTTGGTCAATATTACCTAAATCATACGAAATGTATGTTTAGTGAGCTGGAACTTGACTTTTGTTCAGAGTTACCTTGTCTTTTGTAAGCAGTTTAAAGTCATGCATGTTGGACATAAAAAGAAAGGATAATGTTTAAGGTCAAAATAGATTTGACCGAATGGATTGAAATTGACTCAATTCCTTGTTAATTTATCTAAAAACATATTACCACATTCACGTATGGGGGAAAAATATGTAAATGATGACTTAAGAAATTTTGAATCTGAGGAATGATATGAAAAAAGGGCTAAGAGGCATTAGAAGAAGTATTTCCCAAGAAAGAAGTTACCACTATTTAACAAACCTGTTAGGGGGTTGAATTATGTAGGGCTGATTAAGGGCATTGGATGTATAGTCAAATAATAGAATCTTTTGGATGACAGGTCCGTTATGTAGACTACTTATGCAAGGCCGCCTAAGGGAATGCGCTGCATAGTCAGGAAAAAGAACTCTCAGAAATTTACTTTTCTACTGCTAAAAATCTAGTGAAAGTTTATGGAGATTCAAATTTTCCAAAGCATAGAATTTTCTATATGGATAGAGGTACTTGAATATGGAGAGGATATTTCCAATCAAGATTGTTTGAGAACCGAATGAATGTCACTCCTACGAAGGTCTGACCCAAATGTAGGGAAGGGAAATATAAACCATAGACTTAAATACTTTTCAAATCATGAAAAAGAGTACGGGACAAATATGTTAAGGATGGTTATTTTTGTGGATCTCTACATATTGTCATTAAGACAAATAAGGACAAAAGAGGTTTTCCTCCCAAGAATGAAGTTACCACTATTTAACAAACCTGTTAGGGGGTTGAATTATATAGGGCCGCCTAAGGGAATTGGCTGCATAGTCAAATAATAGTATCTTTTGGCTGATAGGTCCATTATGTAGACTACTTATGCAAAGATTCTAAGGGCATGTGCTCCATAGTCAGGCAAAAGAACTCTCAGGTATCAAATATTTTGTGACCAGAAGTCAAGAAAAGGGTATGAAGATTTGAAAATATATAAGGTTAGGATTATGACACATAAAAAATGGGTATTTTCCAATGTATGTAAAGATACACAGACCAATGCTAACCATAATCATGTTGTGGATGGGTCCTGAATTGAGATACTAGACTTCACTACGTATCCTATAAGGATGGGAATCAAGCCATACGTAGTTCTTGAAATACGGTTTAACGTCATGTGGGATGAGAGTGTAGGAGATCTTAGTTTAGGGTCATAGAGCTCGAACCATAATAAGGAATACACATTGTGTGTTTGTTGCAAACCCGATGTGAATGAAGACTAGGGTTTTCATGCCACATTCATGTTTTCACAAGGGGGGATTTTTCAGCCAAGGGACTGAAAGTGGAATTTGGGGTTAGGCCCAATGACTTGGGGATAGATTTGAGGTATGCTCGAATGTTCCTATGTATCCCATAAGGATGGTAATCAAGCCCACGTAGTTCTAGAAATACCCTCTGTACAGATATGATTCGTACAAGTGAAGGGTGAAAGGGGACTTTAGTGCAATGATGGTATGACCCAAGATAAAATGTTCGGTCATTGCCATGTATGCACATAGTCTTTGGAATATAACATGATTGGAGATAAATGTAAATAATGATTCCCTCTCAGGTGAGGGTGTCAAAGAATGTTTTAGTTTATTGTCATACTGGACAAAAGTGTTGTACAGTTTAATGTCATATAACAAGGACAAAGGTGAACCGATGTAAAAAAATATTGGTTCTGGGGGCGGTTTTACGAACCAACATTGTATGAGATGAAGGTGAACCGATGTGAAGAGATTGGTTTTGGGATTTAACTTCAGGATGTTTCCTACGTACCTAGCCTAGAAGGAAAAGATCAAAGTCCACGTAGTTCAATTAAAGAATTAATTGGTGATAAAGTTTTTTTTTTAAAAATGGTGACCTAAAAAATAATGGTGTTGGGACTCACACATGTTTAGCAGCCTATAGAGAGTGTTATGGTTGAATTTTAATCTAATCTCATGTGAGTCAAACTCAGTGTGAGAAACAAGAGGTAGCAACAACCTTAACGATGCACAGTTTAATGTCATGTAGGACATATGAAGGGACAATGTAGTTTAAAGTCTTGTAGTGAGGACTATTGGTGCTACACAGTTTAGTGTCATGTAGTAGGGACAAAATAAAATTTAACGTCATGTAGGACGTGTTAAGAGACTTTGTTCAGATTTATGTCATGTAGGATGAATGTAGGGACATAGTTTAACGTCATGTTGGACAATAAGGGCGTTGTACAGTTTAGCATCTTGTAGCTAAGACGATGGGGACAATACAGTGTAACATCATGTTAGAAAAAAAGGGGGACTGTGTAGTTTAATTTCATGCAGTAAGGACAAAATAGGACACAATTTAACATCATTTTGGATATGTTAGGGATCTTTTTCACAGTTTAACATCTTCCTGGATGTAAGGGACTTCTGTACAGTTTAGCGTCATGTAGTTAGGACGTCACAGTTTAACGTCATGTTGGACGATGGTGAGAATAGTTTAAGGTCATATGCATGGACCATGGATGATGCAGTTTAATGTCTTTCGGGACGAGTAATTATTTGTCTCACACAAAATACTTCTTCAGAAATCTAGTATTGGTTGGAGTAGTGATGAGTTCTCCATACATTGAGATTAAAAAATAAGCTCCATTGGAGTAAACCTTATGTATTGAATAAGGTCCTTCCCATTTTGGATACATCATGGGAGGTTTCTTTCCTGGTATCATTGGAGTTCTGAGAACCAATACCAATTATCCCTGAACGAATGAACAAAGATGAACTTTTTTGTTGAAAGCTTGTGCTATTCAATTCTGATTGGCTTCCAAATGGTGCAAGGTGCACAATATTTTCTCATCTAATTGTTCCAATTCATCTAATAGATTTTTAGATTGTTCATCTGTAGATGATTGATCACAAATGGCTACTCTGAGTGAGGGTAACTGAACCTCAATGGGCAAGACTACTTCTGTTCCATATACCAATGAATATGGAGTTAACCACATTGCAGTGCGGGTGGTGGTTCGATAAGCCCATAAAGCATGAAAAAGTTTATCAGGCCATGACTTTTTATATTTGTCCACTATATTTGAAAGATTCTTGTTGAAGGCTTCTATTTGTCCATTGACTGTTGCATGATACCGAGAGGAATGCTTGGATTTGATGTTGTATTCTTGATACAACTTCCTTACCTCGGATGAACAGAATCTGGTTCCATTGTCCGTCAATATGGTATGAGGGACACCAAATCTGGTAATGATGTTAGACTTGATGAAGCTAACAATACTTTTAGAACTGACTTCCTTGAGAGGTATTGCCTCTGTACATTTGGAAAAGAAGTCAGTAGCAGTAAGAATATACTTGAACTGTTTGGATGTAGTTGAAGGATAAGGTCCTACTACATCCATTCTCCATGTGGAAAATGGACATGAGTATTTATCTGTATGAAGCAACTCTGGGGGTTGATGAATGAAATAGGTATGTACTTGGCAATAATGACACTTCTTTGTGAAATAAAACAATCTTGTATCATTAAAGGCCAAAAGTATCCAAGCCTTCGAATTTGATCAAATAGTATATGTCCAGATTGATGGGCACCACAGACTCTTGCATGCACTTCTTTCATGACAGCCATTGTCTCTTCACCATCAATGCATCTGAAGATAATTCCATCAAAACCTCTTTTGTAGAGAATTTTCTCTAGGTGATCTGGGCTATCATAAAGAGTGAAGTTGACCACACGTCGCCGGATTTGTTCTTTCCTAGCTCAATCAAGTGGAAGTGTTCCATTTTGAAGGTATTCCCTGATAGGTGTCATCCATCCTGTAGTATGACCATACGGTTAAGGAATGGGACTAATTTTATTGATTTCCTCTGTTCTGGTTTGAACATAAGGTGAAATTGTATGACGGTGGGCAATACCGATGATTGTCTCGTCCCGATTTGGATCTGCCATAGCTGTAGCTATATTAGCCAGTGTATCAGCATGGGAATTTTGTGATCACGGGACATAATAAAATGTCAGTTCTGAAGGAAATTATTCCATTAACTCTCTGAAGTAATCATACAAAGGGATTAACCCTTCTTTTCTGATGGCATAATCCCCATTGACTTATTTGATTACCAGGTCTAAATCACCTTTCACCTTTAAGTGATTCACTTGTTCTTGAAGCGCTAACTACAATCCTGCGATAAGAGCTTGGTATTCTGCTTCATTATTTGTACCACCTCCCAACAATGAGAAGGAATAAGGTAGCGCTACCTTTTCCGGGAAAATGAGTACAATTCCTAACCCAACTTTGTTGAATTTAGGATCTTCCATTTTCTTCCCTGTTGGACTTCTGGAAGAACCATAAAAGTACATTTCCCATGTTTGAAGACTATCTTGAATAGAAAAGGATTCCTCGTTAGGATGTTCAATATCTGAAGATTTATCTTCTACTAAAGGATGTTCAGAAAGGAAATCAGCCAGAGGTTGTCCCTTTATCGCATTTTGAGACACGTACTGAATATCAAATTGCTGCAAAATAACCACCCACCTTGTCATACGTCATGTAAGAATTAGACGACTAAGGATGAATTTGAGTGGGTTATTGCAAGATACCAATTGGACCTCATGATGTTGTAGGTAGTGTATCAATTTCTGAACTGCAAAGATTAATGCTAGGAAGAACTTCTCAATATTTGAATATCAAGTTTCTGCTTCAAGCATAATCCGACTGAGATAGTAGAGGCTATTTTCATTCCCATCATTATTCTTCTGAGCAAGAAAGGAACCCAATGATCACTCTAAAGTTGTCACATAGAGGATAAGTGGTCTTCCATCAACAGTAATCATTAATACCGGTGGACTCAAGAGATACTTCTTGAGAATATCGAATGTTTCATGACATTCTTTAGTCCACTAGTAAGTGAATCCCTTTTTCATCAATTTGATGATGGGTAAAATTTTGCCTGCCAAATTGGCGATGAAACACCGAATATAGGCTAAGTGTCCTTGAATTCCTCTCAATTCTTTCAAATTCTGAGGAGGTGACATACCAAGGATTGAATGTTTCTTCTCAGGATCGACTTCGATACCACGATGGCATACAATAAAGCCGAGAAATTTTCCTAATGTTACCCCAAAAGCACATTTTAAGGGGTTTATCTTCAAATTATATTGCCGAAGTTTGTGGAATATGATTTCCAAATCAGTCAAGTGATTAGAAAATTGCCTGGATTTAACCACCAAATCGTCCACATAACATTCAAAAAACATCCCTAAAAAGGGTTTGAAGATACGATGGATGTCACGATGATATGTTGCTCCTCCATTCTTCAGGCCAAAGGGCGTTACCCGATAGCAAAACACACCCTGAGGGGATCTAAAGGCTGTAGATTCCTCATCTTCTGGAGCCATTCAGATTTTATTATATTTTGAATATCCATCCATAAATTAAAGTGCTTCATAGCCAGCTGTTGTATCAATTAAGAGTTCTATGATTGGAACTGGAAAATCATCCTTAGTACAATGCCGATTAAGATCTCTGAAATCAATGCAAACTCTAATTTGTCCGTTTTTCTTTTTCACAGGGACAATATTATCCAACCAATTCAGATATTGAACTTCTCTAATGAAGTTATCTTTGATAATCTTATCCACTTCAGCTTGAATTTTAGAATCATAGGTTGGATGTGTTCTTCTTGCGGCTTCCTTGAATCCTCGATGTTCTTCTGGAAAACCCAAACGATGAGTAGCAACATCAGGATCAAGCCCTAGAATATATGTATAGTTCCAAGCAAATATATCTAGATTTTTCTTTAAAAATGAAATATACATCTCTTTCTCTTCAAGAGTCATGTCTGCACTAATTAAAGTGGGGCTTGGATCTTCTTTTGTACCCAGATTTATTTCTCTGAGTTCATCCACGGTGGTAGAGATACCCTCTTCAAATGCTGAAGGAACATCCCTGATATCTTCCTCTTCTTCTTCAACATGTGTTATCTCTTTTGTTTCTACTTTCATAGTAGATAATGAAGTAGAATTTCCATGATCATAGGAGATGTTAAAATTTGAACATCTTGAAGAAGAAGCTTCCATTTCCGACCTGATTGATGATGAAGGGTCTTCCTTGGATAATAAAGAGGAGATGATGGATTGAGAATCGACATCATCATTAACCTCTGACATTGCTATAACTTCTTCTGGCCTGATTGGTGATGTATAGACTTTCCGGGTTTCAGCGGATGAAATGAAGATATATCCATTTGAGCTTTCATCATTGCTTGGTGAGTCACCACTTTCTCCCATGCTGTCTGGCTTGATTTTCGTAATTGACATTATGGAAGTTTCCATAAGAGTACTTAGATTTGGTTCTATCTTGTCAATTTGACTGATAGGCAACACATAATTGGTACTCACATGTGTGAATGGGCTTACTGGAATCTTTTCCAAACCATATGGAGCATTAACTTTGGTACCTCCCTTGTTTTGGATTTCTCCTTACTCTCCATGTGATAGAATTCCACCTTAATTTACTGAGATTCGCATGTCTTGAATGGGGCTTTATCACCATAAAATGTCCCAATTTGACCATCGAAACAATATTTGAGATATTGATGGTATGATGAAGGGATAACCACATGTTGATATAGCCAGGGTCTTCTAAGCAAGATGTTTAAGGCTGTGTCATGATCAACAACCATGAAATCTTAATTGGATACAAGATCTCCAAATTGAGTTTTGAGTGTAATCTCGCCCAGTGGTTCTTGTTCATTTTTATCATATCCTTGTAACATCAAAGTATAAGGAGATAAATCAGATTCTATGAGGCCCAATCAACGAAGTGTACAAATGGGGATGATGTTGACTCCTGAACAATTATCAATAAAATCTCTTTGGGCATCAACACCATTGACCTTGCCAGAAAATTATAAAGGTCTAATATGTCCATGCACGACATCATCTTCATCTTCATCTTTGAAAGATATCACTGCATGACATTCTGTAGGATTATTCTCTACATGGTAGACTTCAGCTACAACAATTTCAGTTTCAAACTCCTTAGGACTTGACAAAGCCTCAATGAGTGACTTCCGAAGATCCTTTGATAAATTTAAAGCTTCCAAAATTGATAACTTGGCTGGTACTTGGGCCAAATGTTTCAATACATTATACTTCTGATCTAAAAGTCTGTGTTTCCCAATAGGAACATGTGGTTTTTCAGGTACTTTAGAAGTTGATGCTTTGGAAGTAGATGCATCTTGTGTCAGGATAGGAGTTGAGAATACTAATGGATTTGGAAAATTAGGCTGACTAGGTCTATTTACTTGCTGAGAGGAAGAAGGTGTGACCTTCAACCGATCCTCTAAAACAATTATGCGAGGACTGAATTTGTCTTGCATAGAAGAATTGTTGTGTTCCTATTGAGCTCATTGAAGGGATCTACCATGATTTTCTGCTGCATACACAGTTCTAGTAGGGGTAGAATTGGAATAGTGGCCTCTGAAAGATCCATGTCTTCCCCTATACCCTGATCCTCTAGAACTCCCTATGATTCCTCTGTTTGATACAGGGAACTCAGGCTCATCAAACTCGAAACTATGACTGGCATAAGGATCTGTTAAGTGAATCATATTAACAGAACCAAAGATCAGTTCTTCATCCTATGAAGACTCTACATGATTATCCAATTTGGGTTGTGCCGTTTGGTGGGATGGTGCATGTGGCTTCGAAGTAGATGGCATAAAATCTGCCAGAGTCAAAGACAATTTGGGATTTGACACGATCTCATCTTCTTCTGATTGCCCTTATTTTTTTGAATTATTCTGTATCTTTGAGTATTTTCCCTCTGATGAAGGGGGATTTTCTGTAGCATTCATAGCAGAAGACACAATTGGTTTCTTCAATTGTGTTCGCAAAATAGCATGAGTTTGGTTGATCATTTTCCTGACCATCCAATCATCATATTTCTGCGCATTTTTGTTTTTTACTTCCTGTCACTCACCTTCTGCCTTTGTATTTGTAGCAGTAACACATGCTACCTGAGTTGAAGAACCTTTCAATTTGAATTGTCCCGAGTCCACCATTTTTTGCAGGAGGTCTTTGAAGACAAAACATTCCTGAATGGGATGCCCAAACATCTGATGAAATGGGAAATAGTTGGGACGGTCTTCGTTTCCTTCCTTATTTTTTCTCTTGGGCCTTGACAATTGAACCAAATTATTTTCCAGAGCTGAAATGAAGTAACCATGAACTTTCTCATTTCAAAAAGAATAAACTTTACTCTTCAGATCCTCAAATTTTTTCCATCTTTGATCTCTTTGATCATCTTGACAAAACAACCTCTGTTGTTGACACTCAGGAGGTGGAACCCTTCGAGAAGATGAAGGTTTTGAAGTGAAAGCAGGTACAGGTTCTTGTTTAAGCGTAACTTTAGCAGTCTCTGCTTTACCCATTCTCCTTTCTAGAGCTGATGAAATTACATGAGTTTTATCCTTAGTCTTCATAAGAGAGTCTTCAATATGCTGAGCGATCGAAGTAAGGTCTCGAAACCCTCCGGTGTATTTCACAGGGATTAACGGTGTGCGCAACTCATCACGCAAATTTTCCACACAGATTGGCAACAATTCCTATTCCGGGAGTGCTAAGATTAGGGAATATGTTAATCCCTTCTAGTGAGTAATGAAATCTGAAACCCTTTCATTCTCCCTTTGCTTACAGTTTTTAAGATAAAAAACTGTTGTCTTTGGCAACGTTGAGCTGAATTGAAGAAGGAATCGTTGACGGAGATCCTCCCATCTGGTAATTGACCGGAATTGCAATCTTGTGTACCAAACAAAAGCAGGCCCTTGTAATGACTGTACAAAACACCTAATATTAACTGCTTCTTATTGCTGAGGGGTTCCCATCATAGGATCACAATGAGAAAAAAAATGTGTTAAGTGTTGCTCTGGGTCTCCCAAACCATTAAATATTGGGAATGTGGTACTTTCAAAATTTTATGGGGGAGGAATTGCATCAACCCATTCAGGGTAAGCTCTATTTTCTGGTTGAATTTGAGCTCTTTTTCCCTCCATAGCTTCCAAATGAGCTATTAATGACTCAATAGTAGTTATTAACTTTTGAAAAACATCCGTTTGATCTTAGACTTGATCAGGTGCAATAACTAGATCTTGGACAGATGTGGTGGCTGGTACTGCAACTGATGATAACACCACCAATTGTTGTTACACCTAACCCATAGGATTAGACCTATGAGGGTGTAATGATAGAGGAGTATATTCTTGATCCATCTCAGTAGCCACAACAAATTCCCTTGGCTGACTGACTTCATTGCGCTTAGGAGGAAGACTACCATGAAATAGTTCTACGTTCAACATCCTCAATTCCTTCATTTCTTCCTCTTGTTGTGCGAATATTTTCTCTAATGAGAGCAATTAGCCTTCTCTAGAGGAAGGGTATGTAACCCAATTCTTTCCTTTCCCCTTATTGGATACCTTTCAGAGAGGGGGAAGTCGGTTACTTGAAGGATTACCTAGATTCTGTGTAATCCTTTGATTTCGTGTACGCGCACCTTCTTCATTTGTGTCTGTGCATACAACCTCTTGAGCAAGAGTTTCCTCATCTGATTTCTATAAGTGAGCCTCATCTGGGGGATCAGAAACAATGGAATTGATGAAATTTATTGTTGCATAATGCATTACATCCCTTCTACCAGCATTTCTGCGATATTGTCTTCTTCCATGTCCTTGATGAGACAATTCCTTTTGTTGATTCGATCTCTCAGAAACTTCTTGACGAACTGTAATGTAGAGGGAATCTTCTGATAATTCGACTCTTCATTCCTCTTGTGGATTCTTCTCTAATCAAGAGAAGACTGACTTTCTCTAAGGGAGAGATTGAGGATTTGAAAAAGTCCGTAGTCCTGTGGACTGGGGCTATTCCTGCTGTTTCTTCTCAACTCCTCAAATCATATTTGTTCATTCTGATGGTTGGGTTAAAAGAGTCCCCAGTCTGGAAAGTTAGGGTGGCTCTTGAGTTTCTATATCTAATAATTTCTTGAAATCTCTCCTGATCTTGTAGACTTTAGTCCAGAAATTGGCTGGATGCATCAACCTGCATCCAATTTTATCACCCAGATCAAAAGACCATTGGATGATTTCTGACACTTTTTTCACTTGATGATGTGCATGTTCTAAACGAGAGGCTTGTTCAATATTCTTGTTATCTTGATGCAGGAGTAATTCAACAAATTGTTCTATGTATGCTTGATGTTGAGAAGAACTAGTTGAGGCATGTTCTTCAGAAAGCCTTTGATTACAAACAAAGCCAATTGATCGTGGCCGAACATGGGCAATAACATTGCATGGGACCATTTTTGGCAGGTTTTAATGAATGGAGAGTACAGTGAAATGTAGTGATCCATGAATACCCCATCCCCTGCTATTAATACTAGATGGGGCATTGGAAATTAACTGGCGCAATCTTCTTAGTGCGCCAAGGCATGAACGTTGAAGGACTCTCTGCTACTTTTCAGCCTTCAGATATCGAGAAACTGAGGGAGATGCCAAGTCAATTTGGCATTGTAACCCTTCTATTATCTTGACATTATTTTCATATTCATAATAAGATAATATTTTCTTTTTCAATTGACAAAGAGTTTTCCATATGTTGAGATGAATATCATGAATTCCATCTTCTTTTAACATCTCTCGAATGTCATACTAAGAGTCAGCCAAAGGCCAGAACATGACTGATACTTCACCTTTCACCAGTTGTTTTATTATGTTTAGTACTTCCTCTTTATCAGTTGATGAATATTCTTCTACCTAATTACACCAAAACGCGTGCTTCTTTGTTGCTTCATCAGATTCAACAATATTGGTAGAGAATTCATTTACCAAATTAGAAGATGCATGACTCAGGGGTGGTTCGGAGAATGAACTACACCCCGGGCTGTCTTATGGTTGATAAAGTATTTCACCTGCTAGAGGTAAAGCATAAGACATGGTTGGCTTCACATTTGCATGTGCCTCAAGATAAGAGGGATTCCTCATCACTACATTGTCCATTGGAGCATTTTTCAGGCAATGTGTAACAGCCCGAGATTTTATATTCTTTTTAATTTCATTAATGTCTTGTGTTGTACGCTACACCAAAAGGAGCTTGCACAACACGCATCCTTGACTTTCCTTGCATTACACGCAATCGCGACCTTCCTCGATAGCGTGTGTAGTACGCAATACCGAGTTTCACTAAACAACGATATGCTATTAAAATATTATTAAAACTAGCTGTTATGAATATTAATAACCACTTTTTGAAATTTTTTAATTTTAATTTTTCAAAATGGACTTCATTTCTGGATTCAGAATATCGAAATTAGCTTAGGATGAAATTTTTGTACATTTCGGATAACTTTCATTTTCTGATGAATAGTGAAAATTACTAAATTTTAATTAAAAACAACCTTTTTAATCGAAATAATTAATAGTGATAAATTATTAATTTGAGTGGTTTTAAAGTATATTTAGAATATATTTTTACAATTTCATACAATTTTGGCCATTGGATGTAATTTCACATTTAAACCAGACATAAACAAGTGACAATCTTTTGGTAGTTATTATCTCTTAAAAACACGCTATTTGTTTTGACGACGGGAATTAATTTTTAAATTAATTAAGGAAACTGATATGTTTTGAATTTGGTAAAATAGACATCATTTTTGAATTCATAATATCAAATATAGCTTAGGTCTAATTTTTGGTATTTTTCTGGAAACTTTCATTTTTTGATGAATAGTGAAACCACTAAGTGGTAGTTAAAAAACTGAATTTTTCATAAAACATAATTTTACCGCTTCTATGAGTGGAATTTCGAAAATCTGAGAGACACGGTTGATTTCAGTTAGTAAAATGTGGTTCAATGGGATGAAAATAATTTTTTAGTGAATAGTAACTTTTTACTTTTTTTACCACGGTTAAAAGTAAATAGGGTAATTAAGGGTAAAGATGATATTATTATTACCCTAAAAAATGTCCTAATTTTATTGGATAAGTGTAATTCGACCAAAAACATACTTAGGAATAAAATATGACCATTTAGGCCCACTTGGATTAGATTAGGACATTTATTATTAATTTATTTAAAGAAGGGTTAAAATAGTTAAAATCAAAGTTTAATAAGTAAATGATTTTTAATATGGGGTTATACATAAGATAAATTCGACTATAAATATTCATTAGAAAGATAAAACGATATCCTACATAATGGTATTTTATTTTTAATTTTTAGACATTAAATAATTTAATTTATTTATGACACAAAGATGATGCAGTAATTATCTTATTAATGAAATATTGACATAATTAATGTTATAAACACCAAAATAAATGTAATTTTAGACTTTTTATGAATTACACTGATTTTCTAGGTTAATATAACATGTTATTATTTATTTAATTAACTTGGTTCGAACTAATAATTCTGTTATGATTTTCACAAAAATCAATTACTAAATAGAGTCAAAATTGACATAAAATAGTTTTTAAAACAAATATTATATTAGTAATTGTTATTTTATTCCTAAACATATAAGGTTCGGCCAAATGACATAGATAAGGTTATATATATTAATAATAAACAACTTGGGGTTCTTTTGGCTTCTTATAGTAAGTTTATTAACCTTATAGTGTAAGAACACAAGAAGACGCGGTAAAAGTAAAATTATTTAACTTAATGTTAAATCTAAATGATAAGGTTAAATTAGGAACATAAACTTGTCTAAATTCTATTGTATGAGAGTATTTCGACCCATCCCCACCTTATCTTTGAAATATATCAATTTGGAGCTATTTAAAACCGAACTTGACTTTATAATAAAATAATATTTTTAGTTTTCCCAAAGGTTCCCCTCTCCTCCCTTATAAAAGGGCACCTCCTCCCTCTCTTCCTCACACAACTTTGAGCCTTCAAGATCGGCCAACCCCTTCCAAATTCTCTTCTCCACTTCCCTAGAAACATCCTAGAGGTTATGTTCTTCCTCAAAGACCAATTTTAGTGCCCTAAGAGGAGGTCTCAAAGAGGCGCTTCAAAGAAGAGGTAATTTCCGTTACCGATTCTTTCACCTTTATTTCTTCTTACACTTATTCTTCTTAGGTTGTTTCATTATGAAGTAATAACATAAGTATCACTCATATACTGATATGTTATTATAATTTTGAAACAACCCTATTTCACCATCTATCCATCCTATGGAAAACGAAATCACTGCGCGTGCGTATGTACGGAATACCGTCTCCACACCGTGGTGAAATCTATTTTCCACCACCACCTTACATGGATGGGTATAATGGTGTAAATAAAAACTATATATTATTATTTTAAAGTGATATTGATTCTGAAATAGTATACATACACTCCAATACAGTCCCACGATCATGAGAATGATATCATCGCTCGTGCGTACGTACGGACTACCGTCTCCACGACGCGATGAGATTCATTCTCCACTTTAACCATTCATGAATGATTATAAAGTATATATAATAAGTAATAATTAAATATATGACATAATAATGATACTGGATTTATGTGTATATATATGTATGTCATCTACTTAATTCCGTTCAACTCAATAAGGAAACAAAAATAGCGTTCATGCGTACGTACGGCCTACCGTCTCCATGAATGGTATATTTCTTTCCATTTACTGATTTAGTATATATATGGATATTCTGAATATATATTATATATAAATCATGTTTTATTTTCTGTAATTAAGTAATCATGGTCTAAGTAATCATATGAATAATTACAAGTCAAAACACAGACGACAAATGAAACAATTTTACCCAAAACGCTCTTTAACATGGAATTTACAAAAGAACGGGTAATATAAAGTCATAAGTGAACCATATATGATATCATAACAATGAATATGATTCTGTAATAAGTCAATGAAATTATTTAAATCATTATACAGGAGGTCCGGACACTTACGAAGAAAATCGGACCTAAGGTAAGGGAAAATATCACAATCTCATTTTATCTGAGATTGTTTATACTTTGGTATTTACTGGGGTGTATTTTATCATCCGCATCCATGTTTCCTCAATATGTAATATTATTTCCATCCACCTATAATTTTTTAAATCCAATTTTACCCTTCGGTGAGTTTTTAGTAAAAGATATGAAAGGAATCTTTTGTCGTTTTTCATACGAGGTACTTTTTGACTTTTCCGACAAAAGTACGAGGAGAATGTTTTTTTAACTTATACGGCATGAATGGATTTTTAAAACATTATTTCCAAGATGCTTCCTTTACAATTTTTCAAGTTTATTTTGAATAAACTTATTTTAGTTTAAAATTTTAAGACATGTTAAGAAAGGAAAATGTTTTTGAATAAGAAAGGATATTTTCCTCAAGAATGGGGTTCAAGTGTTTTATCAAAATTATTTTCCATCTAAGACAATAAAGGGTTCTGTTTTTATCCCTATTATTACATTGATTTTATTATGTTGTGATGGAATTATATTTTTATGAATTCCTTTATCTTATATGAATTGTTTTATGATGTCATGTTGTTTAATAACCCCATTTTTATTACATGGGTTATGCTATGATGTATGGCTTATGATTTTGTGGCACACATAATAATGGTATCATTATGAGATGGGTGGGACCTATATCTCCCTCCAATGCATTGGGTAAAGATTTTATATCTCATGAGATAGACATGGCTGGAATGGTAGGTTATACCGGTTCAGTGAAACAGGACTGAAACGAGGGTGACTCGGTTCAGAAAAGGACTTTGTCCACTAATATAGTCTTGGCAATGAGTCTTGAATAATAAGATATGATTCTCTATGATTATGTGTGTATGCCACAAGGTTTCATGTTTTAAGTTATGATTATTGGGATTTCATTTCACTACTATGATTTATCCCATGTTATGAAATTATGCTCTCTTTTGCAGGTTAAGATTTCCAAAATGTTATGTTCTTATGAATATGATGTGATTGATATTTATTTTGTTTACCCTTACTGAGCATTTGAGCTCACCCTTTTATGTTTTCTTTTCCTCAGGATATAAAGAAAGGTTTTAGGTATAAAAAAAGGAAGATCTTTATGGGAGATGTTGAAGATCTTTCACCACGATTAGAAGATTATATTCTGAGTTTCCAAAGACACTAAACTATTACGATCCTTGTGTGTGTGTTTTTTTTATGTACTAGGTATTCCGCAAAAGTAATGTAATGTCCATGTACATCAAGCTTTGGGTCTCTACAGTTGGTATCAGAGGAAAGGTTTAGTCAACCATTGGAAACTAGGATGCGAAAATGTTAGTGAGATCCCTAGAGATATTTCTAAGGTATGTCTAGGGATGTCTCTAAGGTTAAGTATACGTATAGGTTATAGTCCTAGAATTGTGCTAATGATCTTAGAATTTAACATAAGATGTTAGATATTGAGGCCTAAGATGTTAGATATTGAGGGTACTCCCCCTTTATTATGTTGTTTTCCCTAGCATGATTTTTTCCTCTCACACTATTCTTTTTGGGTTTTACACGATGGCTGGAACCCGAAGGAACCGTGTTGATCAATGCAATGGACAATGCAATGATTTCCCTCCTAAACAAACAAATGTTATGGGAGATGGAGTGCAAAATCTTATTGCTATACTTACACAAGCTATGAATCATTCTGGACTTCCAAATGAGCAGAGAAGGGAACAATATTATATTGAGGCCTTCATGAGGTAACATCCACATTCTTTCAGTGGGTCTTCCGATCCACCTATTGCTGAACAATGGATCAGTACCACTGAAAAGATATTTTCAGTTCTTCAATGTTCTGAACATGATAATGTCATCTTAGCAGTATATCGTTTGGAAGGTGAAGCTGATCAATGGTGGAATCTTATCAAGAATACGAGGCCAAGAGATGAAATTGAGTACATGGAATGGGACGAGTTCAAGAACTTGTTTTTCAATAAGTACTTCCCTCGTATTCTTCGAACAAAGATGGAAAAGGAGTTTCTTGAGCTGAAGCAGAAGGATGATGAATCTGTTGGTATATACAAAGCGAATTTTACAAGATTTGCAAGGTATGCATCTGGCATTATCATCCAACCTGAAAGTAAAGTTGATCGATTTTTCAGTTGCTTAAAACCAAGTCTTCGAAGGGAATTAGCTATAAGAGACTTCAGTAGCTATGAATAAATTGTGCGTTGTGCTATCAAGGTAGAAATGGAAGTTGGTGTTACATATCCATCTCATGGTTTTGACAAGAAACGAAAGATGGAGTTCAAGGAGAAATCTCAGAATAATGGTGAAAAGAATTTGAATGTTTCCTTATGCTCAAAGTGTGGAAAGAAGCATGGTGGAGATTGTCTTAAAGGGACTAGAAAATGTTTTAAGTGTGGAAAAGAAGGTCATCGAGTAGATGAGTGTCGAAGTAATGGAAAAAGGGTTTCTAATTATGTGAATAAAGCAAAGACTGCAGAGAACACACCACCAACACTTCAATGTTTCAAGTGCAAGGAAATGTGGAATTATGCTAATAAATGCCCTAATCCAAGGGTTAGTGATGATCAACATGAGCAACCACTTAAGGAAAATGACAAAGGGAAGTCACATGCGATCTCTATTGGCGATGTTGAATATGAAAATGATGTGGTGGAATGATTAAGTGTTTATGTAATGGGATTCCAAAATAGTGTTGTATATAGTATCGTGGAATATTGGAATATTTATGTATTAGTCTATTGTGGTTTTCAATAATTTTATGGTACCAGTAACCATGGAAAGTGATTAAGATATTTTTGGAAAAAAAATGATATGCGCATAATGAAAGGAAAACGAGAAAATGAAATATTTGACAGTATTCATGAGCTCATGATTGATATAAGGACTAAGTGATATCATGGTTTGAGTATATAGAATTTTGAGGATTTTGGTATGAGGAAGGTGTTAACTTTTAACTGCACTCATGTTTTCACTAAGATTCAATGGGTATTCATTTTTAAAGAGATTACATGATTATGGTATTAACATGACTAGAATGTGACGAACAAGATATATGAGGGATAAATAATGGCATTCACGTGATCATTTTCTCTATACTATGAGCTTGGACCGAAGTATTTTAGATAAGCCTAAAGATTGGAATGGATTATGTTGTACATAAGTTAGTATTGTTTAAGGATAAAACTTTTTTTTGATATTGTTGATGGGATGTTATAGTAATATAGCTTTATAAAAAGGACAACCTGCAGGATGTGCGACAACCCATCGCGTCGGCCAAGGCTGTGGGAATCGAACCCACAACCGAAGTGTGACTGGCCTTTATCGCATACCACTGGCCTACAGAAAGTCCTTGTTTAGTAGAAACTAGTTTTATTATATTAAGCAGTAGGATTTATGAAGTATAAGTCCATTTTAGGAACTATATATGATTAATCCCACTATAGATGGACTTATGTATTTTTTGATAACTTTTCTAACCTTTTGTTTGAGACAGATGGAATGACCCATCATTCTATCACATGATCTGCTAACACATCACAAATGAAAAATTCAACTTCATTTCTTTAAGATATGAAGTGGAAATTGTCCAAAGAACAACAAACGGTGAGACTATACCAAAATCACGAAAGTATTTCTTCTAATTTCATCAACTTTAGGGAAATGATTTTGAAAACCAAAAATGTTGTCCTAGTGCTCTTATATCTGATGAATCAGATGCTACCTTAGATCGTCACAAATTTATGGCTTTTTGATTGCTGGATTTTCCATAGCCATGTTCTCTACCACTCTCCATCAGAACATGATGGTTAGATTTCTCTTCCATATCCATATTTTCACCTATGTGGAAACCCAGTGATTAGTTTATTTGGGTAATCGTTACATTTCATAATTTAGTTTTTAAAGCCAAGTTTTGGTATTCCTTTTTATGATGTGGGTTTCTATTAAAGAAACTTTCGAGTAGTAAACCATTTATAACCCCAACGAATTTCGAGGGAGAAATTCATTTTAAGGGGGGTAGAATGTAACAGCCCGAGATTTTATATTCTTTTTAATTTCATTAATGTCTTGTGTTGTACGCTACACCAAAAGGAGCTTGCACAACACGCATCCTTGACTTTCCTTGCATTACATGCAATCGTGACCTTCCTCTATAGCATGTGTAGTACGCAATACCGAGTTTCACTAAACAACGATATGCTATTAAAATATTATTAAAACTAGCCATTATGAATAGTAATAACCCCTTTTTGAAATTTTGTAATTTTTATTTTTCAAAATGGACTTCATTTCTGGATTCGGAATATCGAAATTATCTTAGGATGAAATTTTGGTACATTTCGGATAACTTTCATTTTCTGATGAATAGTTAAAATTACTAAATTCTTATTAAAAACAACTTTTTTAATCGAAATAATTAATAGTGATAAATTATTAATTTTAGTGGTTTTAAAGTATATTTAGAATATATTTTTACAATTTAATACAATTTTGGCCATTGGATGTAATTTCACATTTAAACCAGATATAAACAAGTGTCAATCTTTTGGTAGTTATTATCTCTTAAAAACACGCTATTTGTTTTGACGATGTGAATTAATTTTTAAATTAATTAATGCAAATGATATGTTTTTAATTTGGTAAAATAGACATCATTTTTGAATTCATAATATCAAATATAGATTAGATCTAATTTTTGGTATTTTTCTGGAAACTTTCATTTTTTGATGAATAGTGAAACCACTAAGTGGTAGTTAAAAAATTGAATTTTTCATAAAACTTAATTTTACCCCTTCTGTGAGTGGAATTTCGAAAATCTGAGAGACACGGTTGATATCAGTACGTAAAATGTTGTTCAATGGGATGAAAATAATTTTTTGGTGAATAGTAACTTTTTACTTTTTTTTACCACGGTTAAAAGTAAATAGGGTAATTAAGGGTAAAGATGATAGTATTATTACCCTAACACATGTCCTAATTCTATTGGATAAGTGTAATTCGACCAAAAACAAACTTAGGAATAAAATATGACCATTTAGGCCCACTTGGATTAGATTAGGACATTTATTATTAATTTATTTAAAGAAGGGTTAAAATAGTTAAAATCAAAGTTTAATAAGTAAATTATTTTTCATATAGGGTTATACATAAGATAAATTAGACTATAAATATTAATTAGAAAGATAAGAAGATTTCCTACATAATGGTATTTTATTTGTAATTTTTAGGCATTAAATAATTTAATTTATTTATGACACAAAGATGATGCAGTAATTATCTTATTAATGAAATATTGACATAATTAATGTTATAAACACCAAAATAAATTTAATTTGAGACTTTTTATGAATTCCACTAATATTATAGGTTACTATGACATGTTAGTATTGATTTAATTAACTTGGTGAGAACTAATAATTCTGTTATGATTTTCACAAAAATCAATTACTAAATAGTGTCAAAATTGACATAAAATAGTTTTTAAAACAAATATTATATTAGTAATTGTTATTTTATTCCTAAAAATATAAGGTTCGGCAAAATGACTTAGATAAGGTTATATATATTAATAATAAACAACTTGGGGTTCTTTTTCCTTCTTATAGTAAGTTTATTAACCTTATAGTGTAAGAACACAAGAAGACACGGTAAAAGTAAAATTATTTAACTTAATGTTAAATCTAAATGATAAGGTTAAAATAGGAATCTAAACTTGTCTAAATTCTATTGGATGAGAGGATTGCGACCCATCCCCACCTTATCTTCGAAATATATCAATTTGGAGTTATTTAAAACCGAACTTGACTTTATAATAAAATAATATTTTTAGTTTTCCCAAAGGTGCCCTTCTCCTCCCTTATAAAAGGGCACCTCCTCCCTCTCTTCCTCACACAACTTTGAGCCTTCAAGCTCGGTCAAACCCTGCCAAATTATCTTCTCCACTTCCCTAGAAACATCCTAGAGGTTCTGGTCTTCCTCAAAGACCAATTTTAGTTCCCTAAGAGGAGGTCTCAAAGAGGCGCTTCAAAGAAGAGGTAATTTCCGTTACCGATTCTTTCACCTTTTTTCTTCTTCCACTTATTCTTCTTAGGTTGTTTCATTATGAAGTTATAACATCAGTATCACTCATATACTGATATGTTATTATAAATATGAAACAACCCTATTTCACCATCTATCCATCCTACATAAAACGAAATCACCCCGCGTGCGTACGTACGGAATACCGTCTCCACACCGTGGTGAAATCTATTTTCCACCACCACCTTACTTGGATGGGTATAATGGTGTAAATAATAACTATATATTATTATTTTAAAGTGATGTTGATTCTTAAATAGTATACATACACTCCAATACAGTCCCACAATCATGGGAATGATATCATCGCTCGTGCATACGTACGGACTACCGTCTCCACGACGCGATGAGATTCATTCTCCACTTTAACCATTCATTAATGATTATAAAGTATATATAATAAGTAATAATGAAATGTATGAAATAATAATGATACTGTATTTATGTGTATATATATGTATGTCATCTACTTAATTCCGTTCATCTCAATAAGGAAATGAAAACAACGTTCATGCGTACGTACGACCTACCGTCTCCATGAACGGTGTATTTCCTTCCATTTACTGATTTTTTATATATATGGATATTCTGAATATATATTATATATAAATCATGTTTTATATTATGGAATTAAGTAATCATGGAATAAGTAATCATATGAATAATTACAAGTCAAAACACAGACGACAAATGAAACAATTTTACCCAAAACGCTCTTTAACATGGAATTTACAAAAGAACGGGTAATATAAAGTCATAAGTGAACCATATATGATATCATAACAATTAATATGATTCTTTAATAAGTCAATGAAATTATTTAAATCATTATACAGTAGGTCCGGACACTTACGAAGCAAATCAGACCTAAGGTAAGGGAAAATATCACAATCTCATTTTATCCGAGATTGTTTATACTTTGGTATTTACTGGGGTGTATTTTATCATCCACATCCATGTTTCCTCAATATTTAATATTATTTCCATCCACTTAAAATTTTTTAAATCCAATTTTACCCTTCGGTGAGTTTTTAGTAAATGATATGAAATGAATCTTTTGTCGTTTTTCGTACGAGGTACTTTTTGACTTTTCCGAAAAAAGTACGAGAAGATTGTTTTTTTAACTTTTACGGCATGAATGGATTTTTAAAACATTATTTCCAAGAAGATTCCTTTACAAGTTTTCAAGTTTATTTTGAATATACTTATTTTAGTTTAAAATTGTAAGACATGTTAAGAAAGGAAAATGTTTTTGAAGTAGAAAGGATATTTTCCTCAAGAATGGAGTTCAAGTGTTTTATCAAAATTATTTTCCATCTAAGGAAATAAGGGGTTCTATTTTTATCCCCATTATTACATTGATTTGATTATGTTGTGATGGAATTATATTTTTATGAATTCCTTTATCTTATATGAATTGTTTTATGATGTCATGTTGTTTAAGACTACCATTTTTATTACAGGGGTTATGCTATGATGTATGGTTTATGATTTTGTGGCACAAATAAGAATGGTATCATTATGAGATGGGTGGGACCTATATCTCCCTCCAATGCATTGGGTAAAGATTTTATATCTCATGAGATAGACATGGCTGGAATGGTAGGTCATACCTGTTCAGAGAAACAGGACTAAAATGAGGGTGACTCTGTTCAGAAAGGGACTTTGTCCACTAAGATAGTCTTGGCAATGAGTCTTGACTAATAAGATATGATTCTCTATGATTATGTGTGTATGCCAAAAAGTTTCATGTTTTAAGTTATGATTATTGGGATTTCATTTCACTACTATGATTTATCCCATGTTATGAAATTATGCTCTCTTTTGCAGGTTAAGATTTCAAAAATGTTATGTTCTTATGAATATGATGTGATTGGTATTTCTTTTGTTTACCCTTACTGAGCATTTGAGCTCACCCTTTTATGTTTTCTTTTCCTTATGATATAAAGAATGGTTTTAGGTATAAAAAAGGAAGATCTTTATGGGATATGTTTAAGATCTTTCACCGCGATTAGAAGATTATATTCCGAGTTTCCCAAGACATTAAACTATTACAATCCTTGTGTTTGTGTTTTTGTTATGTACTAAGTATTCCGCAAAAGTAATGTAATGTCCATGTATGTCAAGATTCGGGTCTCTATAGTTGGTATCAGAGGAAAGTTTTAGTCAACCTTTGGAAACTAGGATGTGAAAATGTTAGTGAGATCCCTAGAGATATTTCTAAGGTATGTCTTGGGATGTATCTAAGCATAAGTATACGTATAGGTTATAGTCCTAGAATTTCCCTAACGATCTTATAATTTAACCTAAGATGTTAGATATTGAGGGTACTCCCCCTTTATTATGTTGTTTTCCCAAGCATGATTTTTGCCTCTCACACTATTCTTTTTGGGTTTTAGACGATGACTGGAACCCGAAGGAACCGTGTTGATCAATGCAATGGACAATGCAATGATTGCCCCCTAAACAAACAAATGTTATGGGAGATGGAGTGAAAAATTTTATTGTTATACTTACACAAGCTATGAATCATTCTGGACTTCAAAATGAGCAGAGAAGGGAACAATATTCTATTGAGTCCTTCATGAGGCAACGTCCACCTTCTTTCAGTGGGTCTTCTGATCCACTTGTTGCTGAACAATGGATCAGTACCACTGAAAAGATATTTTCAGTTCTTCAATGTTCTGAACATGATAAAGTCATCTTAGCAGTATATCGTTTGGAAGGTGAAGCTGATCAATGGTGGAATCTTATCAAGAATACGAGGACAAGAGATGAAATTGAGTCCATGGAATGGGACGAGATCAAGAACATGTTTTTCAGTAAGTACTTTCCTCGTATTCTTCGAACAAAGATGGAAAAGGAGTTTCTTGAGCTGAAGCAGAAGGATGATGAATCTGTTGGTATATACGAAGTGAATTTTACAAGACTTGCAAGGTATGCATCTGGCATTATCATCCAACCTGAAAGTAAAGTTGATCGATTTTTCAGTGGCTTAAAACCAAGTCTTTGAAGGGAATTAGCTATAAGAGACTTCAGTAGCTATGAAGAAATTGTGCGTTGTCCTATCAAGGTAAAAATGGAAGTTGGTGTTACATATCCATCTCATGGTTTTGACAAGAAACGAAAGATGGAGTTCAAGGAGAAATCTCAGAATAATGGTGAAAAGAAGATGAATGTTTCCTTATGCTCAAAGTGTGGAAAGAAGCAAGGTGGAGATTGTCTTAAAGGGACTAGAAAATGTTTTAAGTGTGGAAAAGAAGTTCATCGAGCAGCTGAGTGTCAAAGTAATGGAAAAAGGGTTTCTAATGATGTGAATAAAGCAAAGACTGCAGAGAACGCACCACCAACACTTCAATGCTTCAAGTGCAAGTTAATGGGGCATTATACTAATAAATGCCCTAATCCAAGGGTTGGTGATGATCAACATGAGCAACCACTTAAGGCAAAGGACAAAGGGAAGTCACATGCGATCACTATTGGCGATGTTGAATATGACAACGATGTGGTGGAATGATTAAGTGTTTATGTAATGGGATTCCAAAATAGTGTTCTATATAGTATCGTGGAATATTGGAATATTTATGTATTGGTCTATTGTGATTTTCAATAATTTTATGGTACCAGTAACCATGGAAAGTGATTGAGATATTTTTGGAAAAACAATGATATGCGCATAATGAAGGGAAAACGCGAAAATGAAATATTTGACAGTATTCATGAGCTCATGATTGATATAAGGACTAAGTGATATCATGGTTTGAGTATATAGAATTTTGAGGATTTTGGTATGTGGAAGGTGTTAACTTTTAACTACACTCATGTTTTCACTAAGATTCAATGGGTATTCATTTTTCAAGAGATTACATGATTATGGTATTCACATGACTGGAATGTGACGAACAAGATATATGAGGGATAAATGATGGCATTCACGTGATCATTTTCTCTATACTATGAGCTTGGACCGAAGTATTTTAGATAAGCCTAAAGATTGGAATGGATTATGTTGGACATAAGTTAGTATTGTTTAAGGATAAAACTTTTTTTTGATATTGTTGATGGGATGTTATAGTAATATAGCTTTATAAAAAGGACAACTTGTAGGATGTGTGACAACCCATCGCGTCGGCCAAGGCTGTGGGAATCGAACCCACAACCGAAGTGCGACTGGCCTTTATCGCATACCACTAGCCTACAGAAAGTCCCTGTTTAGTATAAACTAGTTTTATTATATTAAGCAGTATGATATATGAAGTATAATTCCATTTTAGGAACTATATATGATTAATCTCACTATAGATGGACTTATGTATTTTTTGATAACTTTTCTAACCTTTTGTTTGAGACAGATGGAATGACCCATCATTCTATCACATGATCTGCTAACACATCACAAATGACAAATTCAACTTCATTTCTTTAAGAGATGCAGTAGAAATTGTCCAAAGAACGACAAACGGTGAGACTATACCAAAATCACGAAAGTATTTCTTCTAATTTCATCAACTTTAGGGAAATGATTTTGAAAACCAAAAATGTTGTCCTAGTGCTCTTATATCTGATGAATCAGATGGTACCTTAGATCGTCACAAATTTATGGCTTTGTGATTGCTGGCTTTTCCATAGCCATGTTCTCTACCACTCTCCATCAGAACATGATGGTTAGATTTCTCTTCCATATCCATATTTTTACCTATGTGGAAACCCAGTGATTAGTTTATTTGGGTAATCGTTACATTTCATACATTAGTTTTTAAAGCCAATTTTTTGGTATTCTTTTTTACGATGGGGGTTTCTATTAAAGAAACTTTAGAGTAGTAAACCATTTATAACTCCGACGAATTTCGAGGACGAAATTAATTTTAAGGTGGGTAGAATGTAACAACCCGAGATTTTATATTCCTTTTAATTTCATTAATGTCTTGTATTGTACGCTACACCAAAAGGAGCTTCCACAACACGCATCCTTGACTCTCCTTGCATTACACGCAATCGCGACCTTCCTCGATAGCGTGTGTAGTACGCAATACCGAGTTTCACTAAACAACGATATGCTATTAAAATATTATTAAAACTAGCCGTTATGAATAGTAATAACCAATTTTTGAAATTTTGAAATTTTTATTTTTCAAAATGGACTTCATTTCTGGATTCGGAATATCAAAATTAGCTTAGGATGAAATTTTGGTACATTTCGGATTACTTTCATTTTCTGATGAATAGTGAAAATTACTAAATTTTAATTAAAAACAACTTTTTTAATCAAAATAATTAATAGTGATAAATTATTAATTTGAGTGGTTTTAAAGTATATTTAGAATATAGTTTTACAATTTAATACAATTTTGGCCATTGTATGTAATTTCACATTTAAACCAGACATAAACAAGTGCCAATCTTTTGATAGTTATTATCTCTTAAAAACACACTATTTGTTTTGACAACGGGAATTAATTTTTAAATTAATTAATGAAACTGATATGTTTTGAATTTTGTAAAATAGAAATAATTTTTGAATTCATAATATCAAATATATCTTAGATCTAATTTTTGGTATTTTTCTGGAAACTTTCATTTTTTGATGAATAGTGAAACCACTAAGTGGTAGTTAAAAAACTGAATTTTTCATAAAACTTAATTTTACCGCTTCTGTGAGTGTAATTTCAAAAATCTGAGAGACACGGTTGATGTCAGTAAGTAATATGTGGTTCAATGGGATGAAAATAATTTTTTGGTGAATAGTAACTTTTTACTTTTTTTTACCACGGTTAAAAGTAAATAGGGTAATTAAAGGTAAAGATGATATTATTATTACCCTAAAACATGTCCTAATTCTATTGTATAAGTGTAATTCTACCAAAAACAAACTTAGTAAGAAAATATGACAATTTAGGCCCACTTGGATTAGATTAGGACATTTATTATTAATTTATTTAAAGAAGGGTTAAAATAGTTAAAATAAAAGTTTAATAAGTAAAGGATTTTTAATATGGGGTTATACATAAGATAAATTCGACTATAAATATTAATTAGAAAGATAGAAAGATTTCCTACATAATGGTATTTTATTTGTAATTTTTAGACATTAAATAATTTAATTTATTTATTACACAAAGATGATGTAGTAATTATCTTATTAATGAAATATTGACATAATTAATGTTATAAACACCAAAATAAATGTAATTTGAGACTTTTTATGAATTCCACTAATTTTATAGGTTACTATGACATGTTATTATCGATTTAATTAACTGGGTTCGAACTAATAATCTGTTATGATTTTCACAAAAATCAATTACTAAATAGTGTCAAAATTGACATAAAATACTTTTTAAAACAAATATTATATTAGTAAATGTTATTTTATTCCTAAAAATCTAAGGTTCGGCCAAATGACATAGTTAAGGTTATATATATTAATAATAAACAACTTGGGGTTCGTTTGGCTTCTTATAGTAAGTTTATTAACCTTATAGTGTAAGAAAAAAAGAAGACACGGTAAAAGTAAAATTATTTAACTTAATGTTAAATCTAAATGATAAGGTTAAAATAGGAACCTAAACTTCTCTAAATTCTATTGGATGAGAGTATTTCGACCCATCCCCACCTTAGCTTCTCAATATATCAATTTGGAGCTATTTAAAACCAAACATGACTTTATAATAAAATAATAGTTTTAGTTTTCCCAAAGGTTCCCCTCTCCTCCCTTATAAAAGGGCACCTCCTCCCTCTCTTCCTCACACAACTTTGAGCCTTAAAACTCGGCCAACCCCTGCCAAATTCTCTTCTGCACTTCCCTAGAAACATCATAGAGTTTCTGGTCTTCCTCAAAGAACAATTTTAGTGCCCTAAGAGGAGGTCTCAAAGAGGCGCTTCAAAGAAGAGGTAATTTCCGTTATCGATTCTTTCACCTTTTTTCTTCTTCCACTTCTTCTTCTTAGGTTGTTTCATTATTAAGTAATGACATCAGTATCACTCATATACTTATATTTTATTATAAGTATGAAACAACCCTATTTCACCATCTATCCATCCTACGGAAAATGAAATCACCGCGCGTGCGTACGTACGGAATACCGTCTCCACGCCGTGGTGAAATATATTTTCCACCACCACCTTACCTGGATGGGTATAATGGTGTAAATAATAATTATATATTATTATTTTAAAGTGATATTGATTCAGAAATATAATACATACACTCCAATACAGTCCCACGATCATGAGAACAATATCATCGCTCGTGCGTACGTACGGACTACCGTCTCCACGACGCAATGAGATTCATTCTCCACATTAACCATTCATGAATGATTATAAAGTAAATATAATAAGTAATCATGAAATATATGACATAATAATGATACTGGATTTATGTGTATATATATGTATGTCATCTACTTAATTCCGTTCAACTCAATAAGGAAACGAAAACAGCGTTCATGCGTACGTACGGCCTACCGTCTCCATGAACGGTGTATTTCTTTCCATTTACTGATTTATTATATATATGTATATTCTGAATATATATTATATAAAAATCATGTTTTATATTCTGGAATTAAGTAATCATGGTCTAAGTAATCATATGAATAATTACAAGTCAAAACACGGACGACAAATGAAACAATTTTACCCAAAACGCTCTTTAACATGGAACTTACAAAAGAACGGGTAATATAAATTAATAAGTGAACCATATATGATATCATAACAATGAATATGATTCTGTAATAAGTCAATGACATTATTTAAATCATTATACAGGAGTTCCGGACACTTATGAAGCAAATCAGACCTAAGGTAAGGGAAAATATCACAATCTCATTTTATCCGAGATTGTTTATACTTTGGTATTTACTGGGGTGTATTTTATCATCCACATCCATGTTTCCTCAATATGTAATATTATTTCCATCCACCTACAATTGTTTAAATCCAATTTTACCCTTCGGTGAGTTTTTAGTAAAAGATATGAAAGGAATCTTTTGTCGTTTTTCGTACGAGGTACTTTTTGACTTTTCTGACAAAAGTACGGGAAGAATGTTTTTTAACTTATACGGCATGAATGGATTTTTAAAACATTATTTACAAGAAGCTTCCTTTACATGTTTTCATGTTTATTTTGAATAAACTTATTTTAGTTTAAAATTGTAAGACATGTTAAGAAAGGAAAATGTTTTTGAAGTAGAAAGGATATTTTCTTCAAGAATGGAGTTCAAGTGTTTTATCAAAATTATTTTTCATCTAATACAATAAAGGGTTCTATTTTTATCCCTATTATTACATTGATTTGATTATGTTGTGATGGAATTATATTTTTATGAATTCCTTTATCTTATATGAATTGTTTTATGATGTCATGTTGTTTAAAAATACCATTTTTATTACATGGGTTATCCTATGATGTATGGTTTATGATTTTGTGGCACACATAAGAATGGTATCATTATGAGATGGGTGGGACCTATATCTCCCTCCAATGCATTGGGTAAAGATTTTATATCTCATGATATAGACATGGCTGGAATGGTAGGTTATACCGGTTCAGTGAAACAGGACTGAAACGAGGGTGACTCGGTTCAGAAAGGGACTTTGTCCACTAAGATAGTCTTGGAAATGAGTCTTGACTAATAAGATATGATTATCTATGATTATGTGTGTATTCCACAAAGTTTCATGTTTTAAGTTATGATTATTGGGATTTCATTTCACTACTCTGATTTATCCCATGTTATGAAATTATGCTCTCTTTTGCAGGTTAAGATTTCCAAAATGTTATGTTCTTATGAATATGATGTGATTGATATTTCTTTTGTTTACCCTTACTGAGCATTTGAGCTCACCCTTTTATGTTTTCTTTTCCTCAGGATATAAAGACAGGTTTTAGGTATAAAAAAAAGGAAGATCTTTATGGGAGATTTTGAAGATCTTTCACCACGATTAGAAGATTATATTCCGAGTTTCCAAAGACACTAAACTATTAAGATCCTTGTGTGTGTGTTTTTGTTATGTACTAAGTATTCTGCAAAAGTAATGTAATGTCCATGTACGTCAAGCTTCGGGTCTCTACAGTTAGTATGA
The DNA here is from genome assembly GCA_963277665.1 of Viscum album. Classification (NCBI taxonomy): domain Eukaryota; kingdom Viridiplantae; phylum Streptophyta; class Magnoliopsida; order Santalales; family Viscaceae; genus Viscum; species Viscum album. The sequence goes on from OY728153.1 coordinate 1,967,241,986, forward strand.
GAGGAAAGGTTTAGTCAAACTTTGGAAACTAGGATGCGAAAATGTTAGTGAGATCCCTAGAGATATTTCTAAGGTATGTCTAGGGATGTCTCTAAGGTTAAGTATACGTATAGGTTATAGTCCTAGAATTGTGCTAACTATCTTAGAATTTAACCTAAGATTTTAGATATTGAGGGTACTCCCCCTTTATTATGTTGTTTTCCCTAGCATGATTTTTTCCTCTCACACTATTCTTTTTGGGTTTTAGACGATGGCTGGAACCCGAAGGAACCATGTTGATCAATGCAATGGACAATGCAGTGATTGCCCTCCTGAACAAACAAATGTTATGGAAGATGGAGTGCAAAATCATATTTCTATACTTACACAAGCTATGAATCATTCTGGACTTCCAAATGAGCAGAGAAGGGAATAATATTCTATTGAGTCCTTCCTGAGGAAACGTCTACCTTCTTTCAGTGGGTCTTCCGATCCACTTGTTGCTGAACAATGGATCAGTAACACTGAAAATATATTTTCAGTTCTCCAATGTTATGAACATGATAAAGTCATCTTAGCAGTATATCATTTGGAAGGTGAAGCTGATCAATGGTGGAATCTTATCAAGAATACGAGGCCAAGAGATGAAATTGAGTCCATGGAATGGGACGAGTTCAAGAACTTGTTTTTCAGTAAGTACTTCCCTCGTATTCTTAGAACAAAGATGGAAAAGGAGTTTCTTGAGCTAAAGCAGAAGGATGATAAATCTGTTGGTATATACGAAGTGAATTTTACAAGACTTGCAAGGTATGCATCTGGCATTATCATCCAACCTGAAAGTAAAGTTGATCGATTTTTCAGTGGCTTAAAACCAAGTCTTCGAAGGGAATTAGCTATAAGAGACTTCAGTAGCTATGAAGAAATTGTGCGTTGTGCTATCAAGGTAGAAATGGAAGTTGGTGTTACATATCCATCTCATGGTTTTGATAAGAAATGAAAGATGGAGTTCAAGTAGAAATCTCAGAATAATGGTGAAAAGAAGATGAATGTTTCCTTATGCTCAAAGTGTGGAAAGAAGCATGGTGGAGATTGTCTTAAAGGGATTAGAAAATGTTTTAAGTGTGGAAAAGAAGGTCATCAAGCAGCTGAGTGTCGAAGTAATGGAAAAAGGGTTTCTAATGATGTGAATAAAGCAAAGACTGCAGAGAACGCACCACCAACACTTCAATGCTTCAAGTGCAAGGAAATGGGGCATTATGCTAATAAATGCCCTAATCCAAGGGTTAGTGATGATCAACATGAGCAACCACTTAAGGCAAAGGACAAAGGGAAGTCACATGCGATCACTATTGGCGATGTTGAATATGACAACGATATGGTGGAATGATTAAGTGTTTATGTAATGGGATTCCAAAATAGTGTTGTATATAGTATCGTGGAATATTGGAATATTTATGTGTTGGTATATTGTGGTTTTCAATAATTTTATGGTACCACTAACCATGGAAAGTGATTGAGATATTTTTGGAAAAATAATGATATGCGCATAATGAAGGGAAAACGAGAAAATGAAATATTTGACAGTATTCATGAGCTCATGATTGATATAAGTACAAAGTGATATCATGGTTTGAGTATATAGAATTTTGAGGATTTTGGTATGTGGAAGGTGTTAACTTTTAACTGCACTCATATTTTCACTAAGATTCAATGGGTATTCATTTTTCAAGATATTACATGATTATGGTATTCACGTGACTGGAATGTGACGAACAAGATATATGAGGGATAAATGATGGAAATCACCTGATCATTTTCTCTATACTATGAGCTTGGACCGAAGTATTTTAGATAAGCCTAAAGATTGGAATGGATTATGTTGGACATAAGTTAGTATTTTTTAAGGATAAAACTTTTTTTTTGATATTGTTGATGGGATGTTATAGTAATATAGCTTTATAAAAAGGACAACCTGTAGGATGTGTGACAACCCATCGCGTCGGCCAAGGCTGTGGGAATTGAACCCACAACCGAAGTGTGACTGGCCTTTATCGCATACCACTGGCCTAAAAAAAGTCCCTGTTTAGTAGAAACTAGTTTTATTATATTAAGCAGTATGATATATGAAGTATAAGTCCATTTTAGGAACTATATATGATTAATCTCACTCTAGATGGACATATGTATTTTTTGATAACTTTTCTAACCTTTTGTTTGAGACAGATGGAATGACACATCATTCTATCACATGATCTGCTAACACATCACGAATGACAAATTCAACTTCATTTCTTTAAGAGATGAAGTGGAAATTGTCCAAAGAACGACAAACGGTGAGACTATACCAAAATCACAAAAGTATTTCTTCTAATTTCATCAACTTTAGGGAAATGATTTTGAAAACCAAAAATGTTGTCCTAGTGCTCTTATATCTGATGAATCATATGGTACCTTAGATCGTCACATCTTTATGGCTTTGTGATTGATGGCTTTTCCATAGCCATGTTCTCTACCACTCTCCATCAGAACATGATGGTTAGATTTCTCTTCCATATCCATATTTTCACCTATGTGGAAACTCAGTGATTAGTTTATTTGGGTAATCGTTACATTTCATACTTTAGTTTTTAAAGCCAAGTTTTGGTATTCCTTTTTATGATGTGGGTTTCTATTAAAGAATCTTTCGAGTAGTAAACCATTTATAACCCCAACGAATTTCGAGGGCGAAATTCATTTTAAGGGGGGTAGAATGTAACAGCCCGAGATTTTATATTCTTCTTAATTTCATTAATGTCTTGTGTTGTACGGTACACCAAAAGGAGGTTGCACAACACGCATCCTTGACTTGCCTTGCATTACACGCAATCGTAACCTTCCTCGATAGCGTGTGTAGTACGCAATACCGAGTTTCACTAAACAACGATATGCTATTAAAATATTATTAAAACTAGCCATTATGAATAGTAATAACCACTTTTTGAAATTTTGTAATTTTTATTTTTCAAAATGGACTTCATTTCTGGATTCGGAATATTGAAATTAGCTTAGGATGAAATTTTGGTACATTTCGGATAAGTTTCATTTTCTGATGAATAGTGAAAATTACTAAATTTTAATTAAAAACAACCTTTTTAATAGAAATAATTAATAGTGATAAATTATTAATTTGAGTGGTTTTAAAGTATATTTAGAATATATTTTTACAATTTAATACAATTTTGGCCATTGGATGTAATTTCACATTTAAACCAGACATAAACAAGTGTCAATCTTTTGGTAGTTATTATCTCTTAAAAACACACTATTTGTTTTGACGACGAGAATTAATTTTTAAATTAATTAATGCAACTGATATGTTTTGAATTTGGTAAAATAGACATAATTTTTGAATTCATAATATCAAATATACCTTAGATCAAATTTTTGGTATTTTTCTGGAAACTTTCATTTTTTGATGAATAGTGAAACCACTAAGTGGTTGTTAAAAAACTGAATTTTACATAAAACTTAATTTTACCGCTTCTGTGAGTGTAATTTCGAAAATCTGAGAGACACGGTTGATGTCATTGAGTAAAATGTGGTTCAATGGGATGAAAATAATTTTTTGGTGAATAGTACCTTTTTACTTTTTTTTACCACGGTTAAAAGTAAATAGGGTAATTGAGGGTAAAGATGATATTATTATTACCCTAACACATGTCCTAATTCTATTGGATAAGTGTAATTCGACCAAAAACAATCTTAGGAATAAAATATGACCATTTAGGCCCACTTGGATTAGATTAGGACATTTATTATTAATTTATTTAAAGAAGGGTTAAAATAGTTAAAATCAAAGTTTAATAAGTAAATGATTTTTAATATGGGGTTATACATAAGATAAATTCGACTATAAATATTCATTAGAAATATATAAAGAGTTCCTACATAATGGTATTTTATTTGTAATTTTTAGACATTAAATAATTTAATTTATTTATGACACAAAGATGATGCAGTAATTATCTTATTAATGAAATATTGACATAATTAATTTTATAAACACCAAAATAAATATAATTTTAGACTTTTTATGAATTAAAATAATTTTCTAGGTTACTATGACATGTTAGTATTGATTTAATTAATTTGGTTCGAACTAATAATTCTGTTGTGATTTTCACAAAAATCAATTACTAAATAGTGCCAAAATTGACATAAAATAGTGTTTGAAACAAATATTATATTAGTAATTGTTATTTTATTCCTAAAAATCTAAGGTTCGGCCAAATGACTTAGATAAGGTTATATATATTAATAATAAACAACTTGGTGTTCTTTTGGCTTCTTATAGTAAGTTTATTGACCTTATAGTGTAAGAACACAAGAAGACACGGTAAAAGTAAAATTATTTAACTTAATGTTAAATCTAAATGATAAGGTTACAATAAGAACCTAAACTTGTCTAAATTCACTTTGATGATAGTATTTCGACCCATCCCCACCTTAGCTTCTAAATATATCAATTTGGAGCTATTTAAAACCGAACATGACTTTATAATAAAATAATATTTTTAGTTTTCTCAAAGGTTCCCCTCTCATCTCTTATAAAAGGCTACCTCCTCCCTCTCTTCCTCACACAACTTTGAGCCTTCAAGCTCGGCCAAACCCTGCCAAATTCTCTTCTCCACTTCCCTAGAAACATCCTAGAGGTTCTGGTCTTCCTCAAAGACCAAGTTTAGTTCCCTAAGAGGAGGTCTCAAAGAGGCGCTTCAAAGAAGAGGTAATTTCCGTTACCGATTCTTTCACCTTTTTTCTTCTTCCACTTCTTCTTATTAGGTTGTTTCATTATGAAGTAATAACATCAGTATCACTCATATACTGATATGTTATTATAAGTATGAAACAACCCTATTTCACCATCAATCCATCCTACGGAAAATGAAATCACCGCGCGTGCGTACGTACGGAATACCGTCTCCACGCCGTGGTGAAATCTATTTTCCACCACCACCTTACTTGGATGGGTATAATGGTGTAAATAATAACTATATATTATTATTTTAAAGTGATATTTATTCTGAAATAGTATACATACACTCCAATACAGTCCCACGATCATGAGAATGATATCATCACTCGTGCGTACGTACGGACTACCGTCTCCACGACGCGATGAGATTCATTCTCCACTTTAACCATTCATGAATGATTATAAAGTATATATAATAAGTAATCATGAAATATATGACATAATAATGATATTGTATTTATGTGTATATATATGTATGTCATCTACTTAATTCCGTTCAACTCAATAAGGAAACGAAAACAGCTTTCATGCGTACGTACGGCATACCGTCTCCATGAACGGTGTATTTATTTCCATTTACTGATTTATTATATATATGTATATTCTGAATATATATTATATAAAAATCATGTTTTATATTCTGGAATTAAGTAATCATGGTCTAAGTAATCATATAAATAATTACAAGTCAAAACACGGACGACAAATGAAACAATTTTACCCAAAACGCTTTTTAACATGGAATTTACAAAAGAACGGGTAATATAAAGTCATAAGTGAACCATATATGATATCATAACAATGAATATGATTCTGTAATAAGTCAATGACATTATTTGAATCATTATACAGGAGGTCCGGACACTTACGAAGCAAATCGGACCTAAGGTAAGGGAAAATATCACAATCTCATTTTATCTGAGATTGTTTATACTTTGGTATTTACTGGGGTGTATTTTATCATCCACATCCATGTTTCCTCAATATGTAATATTATTTCCATCCACCTACAATTGTTTAAATCCAATTTTACCCTTCGGTGAGTTTTTAGTAAAAGATATGAAAGGAATCTTTTGTCGTTTTTCGTACGAGGTACTTTTTTACTTTTCCGACAAAAGTACGAGAAAAATGTTTTTTTAACTTATACGGCATGAATGGATTTTTAAAACATTATTTCCAAGAAGCTTACTTTACAAGTTTTCATGTTTATTTTGAATAAACTTATTTTAGTTTAAAATTGTAAGACATGTTAATAGAGGAAAATGTTTTTGAAGTAGAAAGGATATTTTCCTCAAGAATGGAGTTCAAGTGTTTCATCAAAATTATTTTCCATCTAAGAAAATAAAGGGTTATGTTTTTATCCCTATTATTACATTGATTTGATTATGTTGTGATGGAATTATATTTTTATGAATTCCTTTATCTTATATGAATTGTTTTATGATGTCATGTTGTTTAAGAATCCCATTTTTATTACATGGGTTATGCTATGATGTATGGTTTATGATTTTGTGGCACACATAAGAATGGTATCATTATGAGATGGGTGGGACCTATATCTCCCTCCAATGCATTGGGTAAAGATTTTATATCTCATGAGATAGACATGGCTGGAATGGTAGGTTATACCGGTTCAGTGAAACAGGACTGAAACGAGGGTGACTCGGATCAGAAAGGGACTTTGTCCACTAAGATAGTCTAGGAAATGAGTCTTGACTAATAAGATATGATTATCTATGATTATGTGTGTATGCCAAAAAGTTTCATGTTTTAAGTTATGATTATTGGGATTTCATTTCACTACTATGATTTATCCCATGTTATGAAATTATGCTCTCTTTTGCAGGTTAAGATTTCTAAAATGTTATGTTATTATGAATATGATGTGATTGATATTTCTTTTGTTTACCCTTACTGGGAATTTGAGCTCACCCTTTTATGTTTTCTTTTCCTCAGGATATAAAGAATGGTTTTAGGTATAAAAAAAGTACGATCTTTATGGGAGATGTTGAAGATCTTTCACCATGATTAGAAGATTATATTCCGAGTTTCCAAAGACACTAAAATATTACGATCCTTGTGTGTGTGTTTTTGTTATGTACTAAGTATTCCTCAAAATTAATGTAATGTCCATGTACGTCAAGTTTCGGGTCTCTACAGTTGGTATCAGAGGAAAGGTTTAGTCATCCTTTGGAAACTAGGATGCGAAAATGCTAGTGAGATCCCTAGAGATATTTCTAAGGTATGTCTAGGGATGTCTCTATGGTTTAGTATACGTATAGGTTATAGTCCTAGAATTGCGCTAACGATCTTAGAATTTAACCCAAGATGTTAGATATTGAGGGTACTCCCCCTTTATTATGTTGTTTTCCCTAGCATGATTTTTGCCTCTCACACTATTCTTTTTGGGTTTTAGATGATGGTTGGAACCCAAAGGAACCGTGTTGATCAATGCAATGGATAATGCTATGATTGCACTCCTGAACAAACAAATGTTATAGGAGATGGAGTGCAAAATCATATTGCTATACTTACACAAGCTATGAATCATTCTGGACTTCCAAATGAGCAGAGAAGGGAACAATATTCTATTGAGTCCTTCATGAGGCAACGTCCACCTTCTTTCAGTGGGTCTTCTGATCCACTTGTTGCTGAACAATGGATCAGTACCACTGAAAATATATTTTCGGTTCTTCAATGTTCTGAACATGATAAAGTAATCTTAGCAGTATATCGTTTGGAAGGTGAAGCTGATCAATGGTGGAATCTTATCAAGAATATGAGTCCAAGAGATGAAATTGAGTCCATAGAATGGGACGAGTTCAAGAACTTGTTTTTCAGTAAGTACTTCCCTCGTATTCTTCGAACAAAGATGGAAAAGGAGTTTCTTGAGCTGAAGCAGAAGGATGATGAATCTGTTCGTATATACGAAGAGAATTTTACAAGACTTGAAAGGTATGCATCTGGCATTATCATCCAACCTGAAAGTAAAGTTGATCGATTTTTCAGTGGCTTAAAACCAAGTCTTCGAAGGGCATTAGCTATAAGAGACTTCAGTAGCTATGAAGAAATTGTGCGTTGTGCTATTAAGGTAGAAATGGAAGTTGGTGTTACATATCCATCTCATGGTTTTGACAAGAAACGAAAGATGGAGTTCAAGGAGAAATCTCAGAATAATGGTGAAAAGAAGATGAATGTTTCCTTATGCTCAAAGTGTGGAAAGAAGCATGGTGGAGACTGTCTTAATGGGACTAGAAAATGTTTTAAGTGTGGAAAAGAAGGTAATCGAACAGTTGAGTGTCTAAGTAATGTAAAAAGAGTTTCTAATGATGTGAATAAAGAAAAGACTGCAGAGAACGCACCACTAACACTTCAATGCTTCAAGTGAAAGGAAATGGGGCATTAAGCTAATAAATGCCCTAATCCAAGGGTTAGTGATGATCAACATGAGAAACCACTTAAGGCAAAGGACAAAGGGAAGTCACATGCGATCACTATTGGCGATGTTGAATATGACAATGATGTGGTGGAATGATTAAGTGTTTATGTAATGGGATTCCAAAATAGTGTTGTATATAGTATCGTGGATATTGAAATATTTATGTATTGGTCTATTGTGGTTTTCAATAATTTTATGGTACCAGTAACCATGGAAAGTGATTGAGATATTTTTGGAAAAAGAATGATATGTGCATAATGAAGGGAAAACGAGAAAATGAAATATTTGATAGTATTCAGGAGCTCATGATTGATATAAGGACTAAGTGATATCATGGTTTGAGTATATAGAATTTTGTGGAATTTGGTATGTGGAAGGTGTTAACTTTTAACTGCACTCATGTTTTCACAAAGATTCAATGGGTATTCATTTTTCAAGAGATTACATGATTATGGTATTCACATGAATGGAATGTGACGAACAAGATATATGAGGGATAAATTATGGCATTCATGTGATCATTTTCTATATACTATGAGATTGGACCGAAGTATTTTAGATAAGCCTAAATATTGGAATGCATTATTTTGGACATAAGTTAGTATTGTTTAAGGATAAAACTTTTTTTTGATATTGTTGATGGGATGTTATAGTAATATAGCTTTATAAAAAGGACAACCTGCAGGATGTGCGACTACCCATCGCGTCGTCCAAGGCTGTGGGAATCGAACGCACAACCGAAGTGTGACTGGCCTTTATCGCCTACCACTGGCCTACAGAAAGTCCCTGTTTAGTAGAAACTAGTTTTATTATATTAATCAGTATGATATATGAAGTATAAGTCCATTTTAGTAACTATATATGATTAATCTCACTATAGATGGACTTATGTATTTCTTGATAACTTTTCTATCCTTTTGTTTGAGACAGATGGAATGACCCATCGTTCTATCACATGATCTTCTAACACATCACGAATGAAAAATTCAACTTCATTTCTTTAAGAGATGAAGTGTTAATTGTCCAATGAACGACAAACGGTGAGACTATACCAAAATTACCGAAGTATTTCTTCTAATTTCATCAACTTTAGGGAAATGATTTTGAAAACCAAAAATGTTGTCCTGGTGCTCTTATATCTGATGAATCAGATGGTACCTTAGATCGTCACAAATTAATGGATTTGTGATTGCTGGCTTTTCTATAGCCATGTTCTCTACCACTCTCCATCAGAACATGATGGTTAGATTTCTCTTCCATATCCATATTTTCACCTATGTGGAAACCCAGTGATTAGTTTATTTGGGTAATCGTTACATTTCATACTTTAGTTTTGAAATCCAAGTTTTGGTATTCCTTTTTACGATGTGGGTTTCTATTAAAGAAACTTTCGAGTAGTAAACCATTTATAACCCCGATGAATTTCGAGGGCGAAATTCATTTTAAGGGGGGTAGAATGTAACAGCCCGAGATTTTATATTCTTTTGAATTTCATTAATGTCTTGTGTTGTACGCTACACCAAAAGGAGCTTGCATAACACACATCCTTGACTTGCCTTGCATTACATGCAATCGCGACCTTCCTCGATAGCGTGTGTAGTACGCAATACCGAGTTTCACTAAACAACGATATGCTATTAAAATATTATTAAAACTAGCCGTTATGAATAGTAATAACCACTTTTTGAAATTTTGAAATTTTTATTTTTCAAAATGGACTTCATTTATGGATTCGGAATATCAAAATTAGCTTAGGATGAAATTTTGGTACATTTCGGATAACTTTAATTTTCTGATGAATTGTGAAAATTACTAAATTTTAATTAAAAACAACCTTTTTAATCGAAATAATTAATAGTGATAAATTATTAATTTGAGTGGTTTTAAAGTATATTTAGAATATATTTTTACAATTTCATACAATTTTGGCCATTGGATGTAATTTCACATTTAAACGAGACATAAACAAGTGTTAGTCTTTTGGTAGTTATTATCTCTTAAAAACACGCTATTTGTTTTGACGACGGGAATTAATTTTTAAATTAATTAAGGCAACTGATATGTTTTGAATTTGGTAAAATAGACATCATTTTTGAATTCATAATATAAAATATAGCTTAGATATAATTTTTGGTATTTTTCTGGAAACTTTCATTTTTTGATGAATAGTGAAACCACTAAGTGGTAGTTAAAAAACTGAATTTTTCATAAAACATAATTTTACCGCTTCTGTAAGTGGAATTTCAAAAATCTGAGAGACACGGTTGATGTCAGTTAGTAAAATGTGGTTCAATGGGATGAAAATAATTTTTTGGTGAATAGTAACTTTTTACTTTTTTTTACCACGGTTAAAAGTAAATAGGGTAATTAAGGGTAAAGATGATATTATTATTACCCTAAAAAATGTCCCAATTCTATTGGATAAGTGTAATTCGACCAGAAAAAAACTTAGGAATAAAATATGACCATTTAGGCCCATTCGGATTAGATTAGGACATTTATTATTAATTTATTTAAAGAAGGGTTAAAATAGTTAAAATCAAAGTTTAATAAGTAAATGATTTTTAATATGGGGTTATACATAAGATAAATTCTACTATAAATATTCATTAGAAAGATAAAACGATATCCTACATAATGGTATTTTATTTGTAATTTTTAGACATTAAATAATTTAATTTATTTATGACACAAAGATGATGCAGTAATTATCTTATTAATGAAATATTGACATAATTAATGTTATAAACACCAAAATAAATGTAATTTGAGACTTTTTATGAATTCCACTAATTTTATAGGTTAATATGACATGTTATTATTGATTTAATTAACTTGGTTCGAACTAATAATTCTTTTATAGGTTTCACAAAAATCAATTTCTAAATGGTTTCAAAATTGACATAAAATAGTTTTTAAAACAAATATTATATTAGTAATTGTTATTTTATTCCTAAAAATCTAAGGTTCGGCCAAATGACTTAGATAAGGTTGTATATATTAATAATAAACAACTTGGTGTTCGTTTGGCTTCTTATAGTATGTTTATTAACCTTATAGTGTAAGAACACAAGAAGACATGGTAAAAGTAAAATTATTTAACGTAATGTTAAATCTAAATGATAAGGTTAAAATAGGAACCTAAACTTGTCTAAATTATATTGGATGAGAGGATTTAGACCCATACCCACATTAGCTTCTAAATATATCAATTTAGAGCTATTTAAAACCGACCTTGACTTTATAATAAAATAATATTTGTAGTTTTCCCAAAGGTGCCCCTCTCCTCCCTTATAAAAGGGCACCTCCTCCCTCTCTTCCTCACACAACTTTGAGCCTTCCAGCTCGGCCAACCCCTGCCAAATTCTCTTCTACACTTCCCTAGAAACATCCTAGAGGTTCTGGTCTTCCTCAAAGTCCAATTTTAGTGCCCTAAGAGGAGGTCTCAAAGAGGCTCTTTAAAGAAGAGGTAATTTCCGTTACCAATTTTTTCACCTTTATTTCTTCTTCCACTTCTTCTTCTTAGGTTGTTTCATTATGAATTAATAACATCAGTATCACTCATATACTGATATGTTATTATAAGTATGAAACAACCCTATTTCACCATCTATCCATCCAACAGAAAACGAAATCATTGCGCGTGCGTAGGTACGGAATACCGTCTCCATGCCGTGGTGAAATCTATTTTCCACCACCACCTTACTTGGATGGGTATAATGGTGTAAATAATAACTATATATTATTATTTTAAAGTGATATTTATTCTGAAATAGTATACATACACTCCAATACAGTCCCACTATCATGAGAATGATATCATCGCTCGTGCGTACGTACGGACTATCGTCTCCACGACGCGATGAGATTCATTCTCCACTTTAACCATTCATGAATGATTATAAAGTATATATAATAAGTAATCATGAAATATATGACATAATAATGATACTGTATTTATGTGTATATATATGTATGTCATCTACTTAATTCCGTTCAACTCAATAAGGAAACGAAAACAGCGTTCATGCGTACGTACGGCCTACCGTCTCCATGAACGGTGTATTTCTTTCCATTTACTGATTTATTATATATATGTATATTCTGAATATATATTAAATATAAATCATGTTTTATATTCTGGAATTAAGTAATCATATGAATAATTACAAGTCAAAACACGGACGACAAATGAAACAATTTTACCCAAAACGCTCTTTAACATTGAATTTACAAAAGAACGGGTAATATAAAGTCATAAGTGAACCATATATGATATCATAACAATGAATATGATTCTGTAATAAGTCAATGAAAATATTTAAATCATTATACAAGAGGTTCATACACTTACAAAGCAAATCGGACCTAAGGTAAGGGAAAATATCACAATCTCATTTTATCCGAGATTGTTTATACTTTGGTATTTACTGGGGCGTATTTTATCATCCACTTCCATGTTTCCTCAATATGTAATCTTATTTCCATCCACCTAAAATTTTTTAAATCAAATTTTACCTTTCGGTGAGTTTTTAGTAAAAGATTTGGAAGGAATCTTTTGTCGTTTTTCGTACGAGGTACTTTTTGACTTTTCCGACAAAAGTACAAGAAGAATGTTTTTTTAACTTATTCGGCATCAATGGATTTTTAAAAAATTATTTCCAAGAAGCTTCCTTTACAAGTTTTCAAGTTTATTTTGAATAAACTTATTTTAGTTTAAAATTGTAAGACATGTTAAGAAAGGAAATTGTTTTTGAAGTAGAAAGGATATTTTCCTCAAGAATGGAGTTCAAGTGTTTTATCAAAATTATTTTCCATATAAGACAATAAAGGGTTCTGTTTTTATCCCTATTATTACATTGATTTCATTATGTTGTGATGGAATTATATTTTTATGAATTCCTTTATCTTATATGAATTGTTTTATGATGTCATGTTGTTTAAGAATCCCATTTTTATTACATGGGTTATGCTATGATGTATGGTTTATGATTTTGTGGCACACATAAGAATGGTATCATTATGAGATGGGTGGGACCTATATCTCCCTCTAATGCATTGGGTAAAGATTTTATATCTCATGATATAGAAATGTCTGGAATGGTAGGTTATACTGGTTCAGTGAAACAGGACTGAAACGAGGGTGACTCGGTTCAGAAAGGGACTTTGTCCACTAAGATAGTCTTGGAAATGAGTCTTGACTAATAAGATATGATTCTATATGATTATCTGTGTATGCCACAAAGTTTCATGTTTTAAGTTATGATTATTGGGATTTCATTTCACTACTATGATTTATCCCATGTTATGAAATTATGCTCTCTTTTGCAGGTTAAGATTTCCAAAATGTTATGTTCTTATGAATATGATGTGATTGATATTTCTTTTGTTTACCCTTATTGAGAATTTGAGCTCACCCTTTTATGTTTTATTTTCCTCAGGATATAAAGAAAGGTTTTAGGTATAAAAAAAGGAAGATCTTTATGGGAGATGTTGAATATCTTTCACCACGATTAGAAGATTATATTTTGAGTTTCCAAAGACACTAAACTATTACGATCCTTGTGTGTGTGTTTTTGTTATGTACTAAGTATTCCGCAAAAGTAATGTAATGTACATGTACGTCAATCTTCGGGTCTCTACACAATGTGAATTACTACTGTGAAGAGGACTTGCGATGCTAAATTTATCATCATGGGGAGGACCACCATGGTGGGTTACAACAAAAGATGAAACATTTTTCTCCTTGGTCTTCTGTCCACCCCGAGGGTTCTTGTGGCTCTCATCTGAAGATGAAACTCTGAGATCGACCGAACTATCATAAAGCAAGCCTTCATGTGGAAGTATCTGATGCAGACCTTCAGAATTAATGTTCCCACTATTGGGAACTGAGAGAGTAGAATCTTGAGTTGCAATAGATAATTTTCTGAGCGCATCGAGAACTCCATCATCGAGCAAGGCCTTGTTACAGATTGGCCCTTGATTTCTTGACTGTTCTGGATGGGTTTTTTTCTTAGATGCCTTCTTACTCACTTTGGTAACCACTTGTTGATGAAAGTGGTCATTATGGGCAGGTGTATGTGCCTGATCAGGAGAAATGATCAAGTTAGGATGATTATCTTCACTCAAATCAGGTGTATGTGCCTGACTTGGTTGTCCATATGATATGGGGGAGTACACCCCACAACCCACTTGGACTGGAACAGAGGTGTCTGTCAATTCCGGAGTGACATATTGATGTGTCACTCCACTGGTAGGGATAGATTTACATTTCTTTCCCTATGATGCTGCAGAAGCTATTATAATATTCTGGAAGGCATCCAAAATATGAGCAGAGATTTGCTTCTGCTCTTTCACCATTGATAGAATATTCTTGGTGAATTCAGCTGCCGGAATGGGAATATACGTCCATTATGTGCTTAGAGTAGGTGTGTGTTCTTTCTCATGTCCTCCTTTTCCTGTCAGTGAATTCTGACAGTACTCATGTGTAGGGGAAGAGAGTTGAGTCTACCTTCTGTTTGTCGTCGGAGCTTTCCGACTAACTTCTCTAAATGCTACCAAATGAGACTATTGATAGGCTTGATCAATACTGGCAGGTGTATGTGTCTGCTAATTGTACTCCACCAAATGTGGTTGAAGAAATTCATTCAATACTGTCAAACGAGGTTGTTGGTATGATTAATGAGTGTAAGAAGGTGTATGTGCCTGTTTACCAGTTGTCAACACATTGGGTTGGCAGACTTCATTGTATATAGTCAGACGATCCTGCTGACTAGCTGATGATTCATAAACAGGTGTATGTAATTGTCTATAGTACTCCGCCAGAATTGCCTAGAGGGAATGGAACGTTGCTTCCAGATGAGTCTACTGTATAGTGGAATTAAAACGGATGGGTGTGTGTGCCTGCTCGTTGCTTTCCACCAAGTTAGGTTGGTGGACTTCTCCGAAAATGGAAGAGATAAGAACCTGCTCACTATTGAATGGATTTTACCTCTGGCAGTTCGTCTTGTGTACTCGGGTCTGAGGGACCTGAGTCGAACCCCTGAAGGCGATACCCTCATCATATTGAGGGTGCACTGCCGCACGAGTCTGGAAGGGATTGTTGATGGGAGCCCTTGGGAAGGACTCATGTCTCTTTGAATTAAGGCCCTGAGTGACCAGCTCATTCACCTCCCTAGAATATGGGAGGGACTTGTGATTGCGTTTCGGGGATAATGACCCGAAACGGTTGGAAATGGTGGTTGGCACCACCTACTTCTTGATCACTGGTCGTCGCTGTCTGGACAACCAGGGTGAATTATTGACTTATAGGGCTTGTCGAGCGGCCTCCAGAGTAGGAATGGTACCATTTTGATGGTATTCCTTAACCAACACATTTGAAACCCACCATTGAAGACACATAGTAGGTGATGTCATCCTCAAAGCAGACGACGATCTAGTAGGAGTAGCAGCAGAGGCATTTACAGAAGATGTATTCACAAGTGTGAACTTTAGAGAATCCATTTCTGTAACGCAGATGATCTTTGGAAAAGAGTGCCTATTTAATATAACAGACATAATCAAGATAAGTTCGGCCACTACATCTTTTAGATGAGCACATATGTTATTGATTGTTTTTTTGTCCCTCTCATTGAGATTAAATAGGGGCCTAACAAATAATTAAAACATAATTTTAACTTGGTTAAGGATTCACGTCGGGTTCACCATTTTTTTTGTTTCCTCTGGAAATGGGGATGACCATGTTTGTTTAAGGTTCAAACATTCCAATTGGTTTCTAATGGTTTTTTTCGTAGAATCGGAAAACTCCAATGATTCTATATCCATTTGTACCTACTTTCGAAAGGTAGGTTCTCATTAGTTGTGTAATTATGAGGCTTAAGAATTTGCATTGGTCGAGAGGATGGGAGGTCGGACTCATCACACCTTTTTGGGGGGAATTATTATCTACTCTGGGACTCTCTTTATAGATTTAAGTTATGTTCGTAAATCCTTATTACATTACCAAGTATGAAAATGAGCTTTCCTTTCGACCTGACAAACAATGATTAATATGTACCTACATATCCTTGTTTAGAAAAAAGGAATCAAAACCCACATAGTTCAAGTAAAGAATTATGAAGTTTATATATGATTGATGGATCAAAGAAATATGTCATAATTACTTTTACGCTCTAAGATCACATGAGTCATACTCGGTGTGAGAAACAAGAGGTATTGGTAAAACCTGACAATTGTGCCATGAAAGATGCAATCATAAGAGATAATGTGGGGATTATGTATGTATGAATTCCCAATATAGATGGGATTTACTTCAGGGAATAAACCCAGGAACAAGGTCCACAAAGGTATATGTGCTTTATGGATATTTAGATACTTAACTTAGGACTTAATCCTTAGAAGGATGCTAAAATTAGAGAGGACTTATGATTCGGTTTTATTCCTAATAAGGAAGTCCAAATCAAAAGAAATTAAGACTGGTTAAGAGAAATTGGGACTAGGGATTATTCCTGAGAAGGAGGCCTAGGTTAAGGGAAATTGGAATTTTTGGGTTTACTCCTAAAGAGGATGCCCAGATTTGGAAATTTTAGATTGGGACTGGCTCCTGAGAAGGAGGCCCATTTGTTAAGGGACTTCAGAACAGAGGATTATTCCTGAGAAGGAAGCCCAGTTTAAAGTAATTTAGAATTTGGGAACTTGGGGCTTACTCCTAAGGAGGATGCCCAGATTTGGGAAATTATGACTGGGGCTTACTCCTAAGGAGGATGCCCATGAATAGGGGACTTGGGACTTACTCTTAAAGAGGATGCCCAAATTAAAAGAACTTGAACTGGGGATTACTCCTTAAAAGGAGGCCCAAGTTATAGATCCTCTCATCATTAAAGGATGAGGTTGAATGAATTAAATCTCTAACCTTAGTGACATAAAGATATGTAAATCACTAGTTTCTAGGATATGTTCCACATAATTCCTTTCAGATAAGGAATCTAACTAAGAAATCATTCCATAAATGGCTTGAGGAGGGTTGTGAAGGATGAATTTTGAAGAGGAGAGGTGGATTTGAAGAGAGCAAGTAAATAGGTAGGATGGGCACCCAAAAAGAAAGGGGCGCGCAAGTCCTGTGTGAGCGCGCATGTCCTGGTTGCGCAAGTATACTTGTGCGACATATGGGTACTTGCGCGACGGTCAACCCTTAGGGTAATACTTGGACGAGACTTGGATCAAGCCCTCAGTATTATCCCTAGGGGCTTCCAGAAGAGTGGCGCGCAGGTTCTGTTGAAGGGATAAGGCGACACTCAAGTGTGGACATTTCCCTTAAGGTTTGGCCACCTAGGGGCGTAGGTGTTGATGAATTTCAACACTTAGGCCTTGTTTCCCCAATTTAGAGCTTTCGTTCAAGGTAAAAAATTACCTTAGAAGTGTTCGGAAATCTTTGAGAAGAGACTAGGGCGCTGAGAGCTCAAATATGAGTTTCTGTATTTTTTTATCCTTCAAATGGGGGGCCCACAAGGGGTATTTATAGGCTACTGAAGACCCCAGGCGAAAATCAAGTAGGGCGCACAGGTCACCTGCACGCCCAAAATGTGGCATGCAAGTATACTTGCACGACCTTGGTAAAACTTGCGCGACCCAAGTGCAAATGAATATTTGTTCATGCCTTTGTCAAATTTTTATGTTTCTTCAAAGGATGAATCACTTTGGGTTCAAGGTATTTACCTTTTTATTCGTTAGACTTTGTGACGGAAAGGAGATTCAACAAAGATCTAGGTTGAAGATTCAAGGGTTGTTTGAAGAAGAGTATAAGGGCTTGATTAAGAGTGCGTTCACCCATAAAATCAAGGTAGGTGGTCTAAAAGTTATATCCCATGGTTTATTTGTGGATTTGTGCATGGTTGGTTTTTTTCTTGGGTGTCTCTTGGTATCTTTTGATCACCCTTGGCATGTTTAGGTAAAATGGGTATTAATAAGGTAAATGGAACCCCTCATGATTCCCATGGGATTCGTTGAGTGTGGTGAGACTAATCTAGGGTCATCCGTGGTGTGTGCCGACTTTTTCAGACCTAGGGATTTGTGAAGAACAAGTGAGATTATTGTGTATTTATGTATATCCCTTAATAAACATGTTGTTTTGATTGATTATATTGGAATAGAAGATAGGTGATGCACCTAGGATTGATAATAACCTAAGGTATATTGGTTTAATATGTGGAAATGATTAAGGACCTTAATGGAATGGATTATGAGCCTGGTAATGAAGCCTGGTGAGTTACCCATAATGAATGAATCCTAGTGAGATAGGAACAATGAATAAATTCTTAGTGAGATAAGTGTAATGAAAGGAAATTGGGATAAATGGATAAATGATGTGAAATGTGGTAATTGTGTTAATGGGTTAAGGCATGGTATTAACTCGCATGTTATTGTTAAGATTTATATTTTACCTGAGGAAATGGTTGTGATGTTGTGTGAATGGTTGATGGATATAAATACATATACATATATATATATATATAGCATGTGCACATGGATTGGTAGAGTGGGGTATTGAATTGAGGTTCTATGCCCATGGGTCAAGTTGGACTGAGGCTCTAAACTCCACCCCTAATGCACAGGTTAGAGAAGAGGACTGAGGTTCTATTCCCCTAACAGTTGCATCCACCTAGACTGAGGCTTCATGGTGAGGATATGGTTTACATGAGGAAGTTATTCCTAGTGAGATAGGATAATAGTGTGTTTTTCCTAATTCATGTGATTGTGTACTTTAAGCCCGTGTAACTTCTTGTCTTTGATGAACCTATGGAAAATGCATTATAAATGGTATGTAATGGGAAATGGTTTGAAATGTTGAGATAAGGAAATGGTAATAAATGTTGGTAGTGGACCTAAACTAGTTAAGGGCACTTAATCTTTTCTTTTTCATTTATTATTCACTTCCCTTTTTCATGCAAAATTATCAATACCAAATATTTTTTATACACTATTGGTGGTGGCTTACTAAGTTATACTCACACACTACTTGGGCCGTCGTTGGGTAACCCAGCAGAATTCATGTTTTCAGGCCAGGACAAGGGCAAGGGATATTGTTAGGGTGTTAGGTTAGCATGGGTATACATGGAGGAGGACCCAAACTTGGTTTCAAGTCCATTTTGGTGATTTTTCAATTTGTATTCATTTTGGGTTTTTTTTCACTTTTAACTTATAGCATGGAATGGAGTATTTACTATTGGGCATGGTTCTACCCCGTTTTGGGGAATGGTTGTTTATGAATACTCTTGTATTATTGGTTATTATTCCACTATTTTTTTATCTTCTGTTGTGGATTACTCTAATAAAAATGGGGTATAGTCTCCCCAATTGACTATTTGGACCCCCACTACTAGTCGGTAATTTTGGCATATGGGGAGTCGCGCTTAAGGTCATTTTAACCACCCAGCTTGGAGCACCAGTTTAGTGGATTCTAGGTTAGGGACATTACAAAGTGGTATTAGAGGAGTCTTTCTTCTCCTTCTCTAGAAACCTGTTAATTGGGATAGTATATGGTAGTTATAATTTGTTGGTCCTTGGTGATGAGCTTGAGCTTGGGAGTAGCTAACCCATGTGCGGGGGAAAACCCAAGTCACTCAGGGTGGGAATTGTTGTTATTGATTGTGCGATGTTACAATTTATGATATTTCACCATTGGGTGATGCACATGTTGTGTGATGTGATGTTTTTATGATATTTGTGATCGTGGCCTCAATGGCATGATGTTTTGAATTCATTCATCATTGTAGGCACCTAGAGAGATAGGTGACATGCATCATGGTAGGAACACATGAGTTAGGTGTGTGAGGCATGAAAGATAGAATTCACCTTTCATCTTGATAATTGAAAAATGGTAAATGTCATAAACAAAACAATGTAAGTGGGTAAAGATAAAATAATTATGAGTGATGATTAATGAAATATGTGTAAATAAGTGTTTTTAATGAATTGGAAATGTTATTTGTAACATGTTGTGTGAGCCTTGTGGTGGTGTATGGTTGTTTACCCATTGTGGACCAAGGCCCACTATAGGGATAGTCGGGGTGATGTTTTTAGAATTTTAAGGTTTGTTGGGATGGTGCATGTATGGTGGGTTGTTGTGGCTGGTGAAGATCCTTCTTGTTATGAAGCTATGAAAGTTTTGTAGCATGTGTTCTAAACCCTGTGTTTTTCAATATAGTGAAATTCCACCACAATGTCGACCGTCGGTTGGGAAACAAGAGGATGTTGCTAAGAACACTCCTCTAGTAGAGGAGCAAGAGAATGTGGTGATCTAGGAATGTGGGTAAGAGAGGTTTTGAGAGAACCTGGCTCATTTTATGAAGATTATGGATCGGGACCCAGGGCGAGTTGCACTGAGTATGTTTGAGTTGACCAGAGAGTTTCAACTGCAGCACCCTCAGACCTTTACCGGAGAGGGTGGTCTAGAGGCAGTAGAGTTCTGGATAGAGTATGTCTAAATGATACTTGATCATCTAGAGACTCCTATTGGGAATCAAGTCAAGTTGGTATCTTATATATTGTGGGTCCAGGCAAATATTTGGTGGGACATTCTGACTCAGACTGATCAAGCTGAGGGGATGTTGTGGAAAGATTTCCAGGAAAAGTTTCTAGAGAATTTTTACCCCAAGACATTGAGGAAATATTGGGCTTCAGAGTTCATAATCCTAACTCAGAGGTCAATGTTAGTGATGGAGTATGTTGGCCGCTTCACTGACCTGCGACACTGTGTTCCAGGGTTGGTGGGGTATGAGGTGGCAGTTACGAGGCATTTCTAGGATGGTATGAGACATGAGATTAGGTCTCAGATGAATATCTTTCTCTTGAAGAGGTTTACAGAGGTAGTGGATCAATCATTGATCTCATAAGGGAGCCTGAAGGGAGATTTAATTAGTGGGCTTGTCATTCCAGCTAGGCAGAAAAGTGGTGTAGATTTCGAGGGCCAGAAGCGTCATTTTGGAAGTTTTCAGTAGGGAAAAAGTGTTCAAGGTGGTTAGAATAGAGGTTCAGCCTCTCAGGGTGGCAGTCAGGTGTTCTTCTATAAGTTTGGAAGGACAAGGCACATGTGTGGACAGTTTCCTTGATCCCTAGTTGAGTACTGATCATGTGGTAGATTGGGACACGTGCATAGGTTCTTCAGGAACCCTCAGCATAAGAACATGAATGTTATTGATAGGTAGATGCCAAGGGGAGGCAAGGGATCAATTGCTCCATATCAAGCAGGAATTTGGAGCTCCACGGGCCATACTGGTATGGGCGGTGGACATGGAACTTCAGGGCAGGATCTCCCACATCAGCAGGGCAGTGTATTGCATGGCATGCAGGTTAGATCCTAGGGTAGAGGGGCAGGTCAGCTTCATGCAGTTCGGTTTTCACCTGGTGATGGTGAGGTTGGGCCATCAACTTTTTGAGGTACAATCCTTGTAGCTTCTATTCTTTCTAGTCCATCCACTAGTTCCACACACTCTTTTATTTACCTTGTAGTAGTGTTGGGTTTGACTATGGAGATTTTGTGTGGGGTTATGTCTATTGACACTATGTTGTGGGTGCAAAATGAAGATATCAGGAAGTGTAAGGGATGTACTCTAAAAGTTGGTGGGTATCATTTTCTGTGGGACTTGATCATTCTCGAGATGTCGATATTTGACCTGATATTGCATATGGACTGGTTGGTTTTTTATCGAGCACACATAGACTGTTACCATCATAGGGTATTGTTCAGGTCACTTGAGGGTGATACTTATATCCATCGTGGAGAGTGGGATGTTCGAGCAGGTCATGCGGGACCATTTTGTCAGCAGTTGGGTTGGCTCACAACTCAAGTAGCTTTTCTTGTTCTCGATGATGAGATGGAGGAATAGTATATCTTCCCTCCAGTAGTGGATCAGTTTCAAGATGTGTTTCTTGATGATTTCTCAGGTTTGCTACCTAAGAGGTATGTTGAGTTCATGATTGAGTTGCTACTAGGAGTGGATCTAGTTTCTATTCCTCCATATCAAATGGAATCAAAAGAACTCTAAGATTTAAAGGTCCAACTTTATGATTTGGAGCATAAGGGGTCCATACATCCTAGTACATCTCCATGGGGATCTCTTGTACTTTTTTCAAAGAAGGCTGATGGTTCGTTAAGGTTGTGTGTTTATTATCAGAAGTTAAATCAGATGACGGTGAAAAATTGGTACCCACTTCCTAGAATTGATGGTTTTTTGACCATTTTAGGGGTGTATCGATGTTTTCTAAGATTGATCTAAGATTGGGTTATTAACAATTGAGGTTGAGGCCTTCTAACATACCATTCACGACTTTCAGGAGTCGGTATGGGCTGTTTGGGTTTGTGGTGATGCCTTTCACCTTGAGCAATGCACCGGTAGTGTTCATGGATTTGATGAACCAAATACTTCATCCTTATCTAGATCAATTTTTGGTTATCTTTGTTGACGACATCTTGGTGTACTCAAAAACTCATGAAGATAATGCCCAATACCTTGACATCATCTTGAGTACACTAAAAGAGCATCAGATTTACGCCAGGCTGTAAAAGTGTCAGTTCTAGATTGGAGAAGTTAATTTTATGGTCCACATCATCTATGAGGTAGGTGTTTCAATGGATACAGAGAAATTTAAGGGTGTTGATTCTTGTTAGAATCCAAAGAGTGTTTTAGATGTTCATATTTTTCAAGGTTTGTTGGGTATTACATGAATTTCATCCATGATTTCTCTCATTTAGAAGCACCACTATTGGTATTAACCAAGAAGGGAATCAGGTTTGAGTGGTCTGAGTCTTGTGATAATTCCTTTCAAGAGTTGAAAAAGAAATTGACGAACAAACCGATCTTGATCTTACCTGAGCCAGGTAGAAAGTATGTTCTATTTTGTGATGCGTCTGGTATTTTTCTTGGGGTTGTGTTGATGCAAGATGAGAGGGTTGTGGCTTATGAGTCAAGGAAATTGAGACCACATTAGCAGAATTGTACCACTCATGATCTTGAGTTGGTTGTAGTAGTGTATGCCTTAAAGAGATGGAGGCACTACTTGTTGGGGGGATAGTTCACCATGTATATTGATCACAAGAGTCTAAAGTATATCTTTTCACAGTGGGATTTGAATCTTCGACAACAAATATGGGTTGGGTATCTCCAGCCTTTTGACTTTGAGATGGTATATACACTGGGGAAAGTGAAAAGTGTTGCTGATGCTTTGAGCAGGAAGGCTCAGAACTAGGTGGTTTAGGAATCTAGCACCGAGTGTAAGGTGATGAATTTTTTCACGGAGATGCACTTAGAGGTGCAGGATGAAAAAGGTCAGGAAATTCTTGCTTCCGTGGTGGTTGAGTCGACACTTTTGGGTCATGTTAAGGAAATTAAGCTCGATGATCCTTAATGTTTGGCCATAAAGGAAAGACTTAAAGGTGGGGAACCGCCTTCAAGTTGGGTCATCGGTTTGGATGAGTTTGTTTGTGTTCATGGTCATGTGGTTGCACCGGTATGCATGTGATAGGAATTGATGTGGGAGTTCCATGAATCAAAATGGGCAGTGCATCCTGGTTTGACCAAGATGTATCATCATCTCTCCATATAGTTTTGGTGGTCAGGAATGAAAAAGGAAGTTGTGGTCTTTGTGGCATAGTGCCCTACCTATCAGCAGGTGGAGGCCAAGTATCAACGCCTAAGTGAATTGTTACATCCATTTCCCCTTACATAATGGAAGTGGGATGATTTAACAATATATTTTGTGGTGTGTCTTCCGACGATGCCTCAGAATAATGTATTAATCTAGGTGGTTGTGGATCGGCTAATTAAAGTGGATCATTTCTTACCAATTCAGGAGACATACATAGTTGACCAGTTGTGTGAGATTTATATTTGAGAAATATTACAATTTAATGGTGTGCTTTGAACTATAGTCTTGAATCATGATCCTCATTTCACACCATGCTTCTGAAAAGGGTTGCATAAGGCGTTGGGTAATCAGGTGATTTTGAGTATGGCTTTCCACCCACAAATAGATGGATAGTCGGAGCGTGCAATCCAAGTGTTGGAAGACATGTTGAGGGATTGTGTCTTGGATTTTTGTGGTTCCTGGTAGAAGCACCTGTCGCTTGTTGAATTTTCCTACAATAATAGTTTTCAGGCTATGATTCAGATGGAAATGTTTGAGGTTCACTATGGGAGGTCGTGTAGATATCTGTTGTGTTGGTTAGAGGCTGGTGAATTCGAACTGTTGGGACTGAGTCTTGTGTAGGAGACTTCAGAGAAAGTTGAGTAGATTTTTAAATGGATGTAAATGGCTCAGAGTAGGCATAAGTCATATACAGATTGGAGACATAGACCTCTTGAGTTCGATCTGGGTGATAGTGTGTTTCTTCGGGTATCACCAAGGTAGGGTCACCGACGGATTCAGAAGCAGGGCAAGTTGGCGCCCAGGTATGTGGGGCCGTTTGAGATTGTGGAGTGTATTGGGACAATGGCATACCGATTGGATCTTCCATAGTGGTATAATGGGATGCATGATTTTTTTTATTTGTTATAGCTTTGGCAGCATCACCCTGACCCAACTCGTGTGGTGGATGTTGAGGATGTTGAGCTTCAGGCTGATGCATCCTTTGAGGAGCATCCGGTTTGTGTGGTGGATCATAGTGAGAAAGTCTTGCGAGGCAAGGTTCTGCCATTAGTGTGAGTACTATGGAAGTATGGGAATGTTCAAGAAGAAACATGGGATCAGGAATTAGATATCTTGGCCCAGTGGCCCGATCTCTTTTCCTTAGAGGTGCAGTGAAGCTTGGGAGCTCGGCTTGAGGATGAGTCGTTATAAGGTGGGGAGGTTGTAAGATCCCGTATTTCACTATAAGGTATTTTCTACTTATGTTTTATTTTATTCCCTTCTATTTTGGTTAATTAAGTTCTTACCCAAGTCCTTAAGGAGGTTGGGGGTGTTTTTGAGGGTTTGGGCATAAAAGAGGATAAAAATGGGTTTTCTAGGTAGGTCGCATGTTCTACACACGGTTAGTGATAACCGTGTAGATAGCCCAGGAAACCGTGTAGGGGGTGAGACTTTGGATAGTGTCCTCTGCATGGTTTGTGCATGATTTGGAAAACTGTGTGGGTAAACCGTGCGGCCCAGAAACTTTTAAAAAATTACAATCTTTCCACCCCAGGATTTTAATACCCAACTCAGGATTTCCTCTCCATTCACCCCTCTTCTCCCTAGGAATGAACCAAATCTCCCAAGAGCTCCAAGAGATCAATCACCCTCATTTCTAAGTAATTTTTGGTGTTTTTGGTTTCAGATCGAATCTTCAGGTAAGGATAATCCCGTCCTTTATTCTCTTTTGAGTTTACTTACTCTTTTGATGAGATCTAGGTTGAAGCTTCAATGGTTGGTTGAAGCAGAATCTAAGGGATTTATTAAGAGTACGTTAACCTATGGAATCAAGGTAGCTGGTCTACAAGTTATATCCCATGGTTTATTTCTTGATTTGTGCATGTGTGGTTTTGTTCTTGGGTGTCTCTTGATGTTTTGTGATCACCCCAGGCATGTTTAGGTAAAATGGGTATTAAGAAGGTAAATGGAAACCCTCACGATTCCCATGGGATGTGTCAAGGGTGGTGGACTAATCTAGGGCCACCCCTTGGGTGTGCCAACTTTTCCAGACCTAGGGATTTGTGAAGAACAATTGATATTGTTGTGTATTTATGTAGATCCGTTGATAAACATGGTGATGTGATTGATGTTGGGACCAAGTTGGGTGGTTAAGGAATTAAGAAACATTGGTTGTTACAGAGTGTTGTCTTTTGTTGTCAAAAAGCTAAATCAATTCACTTTGTAAAGAACTTGAAAATCATATGATTCTTTGCTGATTTGTATTTTAAAATCATCATAAGATTGAAGAACTTGTGGTGTAAGCCGTATGAAGGATAAAGAGAGTAAAGAAGTCTTTTTGGAAAAAGACAATTCAACAGCATAATATCAAAAACAAAGAAAAAGGAAAGAAAAAGGCGGTGCACAGGTGGAATTATTTCAGAAATATGGCAAAGGAAAGAAAGTGGCGCACAGGTATTGGCGTACAGGTGGTGGCACACAAGTGGCGGCACGCAGGTGGCATTATTTCAGAAATATGGAAAATGAAAGAAAGTGGCACGTAGGTATTGGCGTGCAAGTGGTGGGGTGCAAGTGGTGGCGCGCAGGTATTGGAGCGCAAGTATTAGCACATAGTTCTAGGTCACGCAAGTCCTCAAAATGCCTATAAATAGACGACTCCTCATTTCTTAAGTCTCAACACTTGAGAATTATCTTTGAGCTCTGGGCACGTAGGTAGAGAGTTGGGTGCGCAGGTTGAGAGTTGTTAGAAGGCACGCAAGATGGGGGCACGTAGGTTGGAGGTGCATAGGTGTTGGCACACATGCTGTAGGAATGCAGCACATCTGAAGGGCAGCGTGTAGGAAGAGGCGCGTAGGTTCCAGGCGCGCAGGTATAGGTCACGTAGGTCCAAGTGGGAACGCATGCTGTTTTGATCTAGGGGTTCCTGCCAGCTTCTGGGTAGGAAAGTGAAGAATTTCTTTGAAATATTTGGTTTTTATAAGCTCATTAAGAATAACTTATCCATTGTGTTACCCTATTTTTGCTAAGAGGGAGCGCATGTACTATTGGATTGTTTTCAAAGTGTTGCACGAGTGTAAGGGTATATCCTACTCGTTGTATTCCACATCAAAGGATTGTTTTCTAGTGGATTTTGTGGTACTGGATTGTTTCTGTACCATACCAAGGACATAGCTACTCCTGTTGAGTAGTGATCCTTGTAAATCTTGTGTTCATGTGGTTGTGTGTGTTCAACAGGGAAGAAACTCTTTAACAGGAGGTGAAGGTTGTTTCAAAAAGGGTAAACTTAAAAAGAAAAATATATCACCGATTCACCCCCTCCCCCTCTCAGTGATACTTGGATCCTAACTGGGAACTTCAATTGGTATCAGAGCCAGGTTCCCTTAGTTTATTCTTTGATGAAGTTGTTGAAGAGAAGATGTGATGGAGAATCTAAATTGTGTGAATAGTAAGGGGATCCTGATTTTTGATGGAAATAACTATCACATATGGAGGACATAATGATGCCATATCTTATGTCTCTTGGATATGAAGTTATTGAAACTACAACAGATGGATTTCCTGCTATTGATGACAAGGTTCCTCTTAATCCTGTCGATAAGAAGAACCTTTAGAATCATGGAAGAGCTAAAAATTCATTACTCTCATCTCTTTCTAAGAGTGAATTTCTAAGAGTGAAAGGTGTTGCTACAGCTAAAGGCATCTGGGATAAGTTGAAGAACATCTATGAAGGAAATACAGAAGTGAAGAAGGAAAACTACAAATCTGTAGGCTGAATTATGAAGACTTGAAAATGGGAGAATCTGAATCTTTTGGGGACTTCTTTACCAGGATTAATGACATTGTCATTACAATCAGATGTCTTGGTGAAACGTTGGAGGATTCTACAGTTGTTGAAATGATCTTGAGAATTCTACCAGAAAAATTTGATGCTAAAGTGTCTTCATTGAAAGATAAAGACCCTGAGAAATTATCTCTGGATGACTTGCATAGCACTCTTATTACTTATGAAATGATAAGGGAGAAGACTATGAAGACCAAAACAAAATCAGATAGGGAAATGTCATTCAAGGCTTCAAAGAGAGAGAAGTCAAAGAAGACTCTTATTGAAGATGATGCTGGTGAATCCGATTCTGAAGATGAGGTATGTAAAAATTTTGATGAAATTTTATCCTTGTTTTCAAAAAATGTGAAAAGAGGTACAGATAAATACAAAGGGAAACTTCCCTTGAAATTTTTTGAATGTGGATATGTTGGTCACTTTGCGGCTAACTGTCCTCAAAAGAATAAAGAAGAAGATAGTGATGATGATGAGAGACGACCAAGAAGGCCATGGAAGAAACAAACTGAAAAAGATAAATATTTTTCAAAGGGTAAGGATAAAAAATTCTTCAAATCAAAAAGAAGAAAATTTTTATCCATAGATGAAGAAGAAGATAGCGAAGCTGAATCTAAGAAATCAACTACAGTGAAAGCTAGAGAGAATACCTTTATTTCAACAGTGAATAATGAAGATTACAGGAGCAACAGTTTTGAAGAAGAAGAAACTCAACTTGAATATCATCTAAACGAAGAGTTGAAAGAATGTTTGAGGAAGATCAGAAGTCTTGAGAAGGAAAACGGAAAGTTGACAAATGAAATTTCCACATTAAACAATCAACAAGGTTTTTCTGAGGTGAAAATCAAGATGGAAAAAGAGATTTATGATCTAAATAATTCTCTTGAGAATTAAAAGAATCATAATGATCATCTTGAATTAAATCTGAAATAAAAAGAAAAAGATTTTGAACTATTCCTACAGAAACTATCCAAAGCTAAAGAAATGAATATCAGTTTCAAACATTGTATCTCAGAAATTGGTGAATGTTCCAGTAAGAATGAACCAATGAAGTTTCCACAGAATTTACCTTCAAAATTTGAGAGGAAAGATGGAACCGGTTCTAATAGGAACAATTTTGGAAAGGCTATGTATGTGTCCAAAGTCAGTAATACTAAAAAATCAGAAGAGCATAAAAATCCTATGTCCAAAAATATTTCTACTACTTTTGGTACTGATAAGGTTGAACAGAAATATAAGATGAAAATGAATGTTATGATTGAAAATAGAAAGGTTGTTGGTCAGAAAAGTTCTATTAAGAAGGCTATTGAGAAGCATGTTCACAACTTCAGTCAATATAGAAGTTTCAAAGGAAAATATTCATTCTATGTTTACTGTTAGTATTGTGGTGGATTCGGACACACTGCAAACATGTGTTGGTTTAATCAAAAACATTACAACTATTCCACAAGTTTTCAAAGACAAGGATTGAGGGGGAGTAAATCCATTCAAAATAGAAAGTCTCCAAATAAATTTCAGAAGATATCTTAGAATACTGGTGTGAAAGTTGAGAATAGGTTCTAATCACTAGAAATTGTTTGTGAAAGATGTGATTGACCTGGAAATCTTGCAAAGGGCTGCCTTAGTGTGTTACCAGACCAACAAAAGATTCTTAATAATTCTCAAATGCCAGAGTTTTTAAAATCTAAAAGGGATAGGTCTAATAAGTCTGAAAAGAAAGAGTGCATGGTTTTCTAGCAAGAACACATTGAGTTGTCTAGAAAATTAGAGGAAGCACAACAGAAAGTGAAGGAAAAGGAAGAACAAAAATCACTTGTTGTCGAAACTTCTTTGAAAGCTACAAAAGGAGAACGTCCATGGATTCTTGATAGTGGATGTTCCTCTCATATGACAGGATACTTAAAGCTACTGAATATTGTGAAAGAATTCAAATAAGGAACATTGACATTTGGAAATGATGAATCTCTAAGGATCAAAGGTGTTGGATTGGCCATTATTGGAAAAGAAAAGATGAAATCCAGGAAAACACTATATGTTGATGGGATGAAAAATAACTGATTAAGTGTGTCACAACTCTGTGATGAGGGAAACAAAGTAATATTCATAAAAGATGTATTTGTTGTGCAAAGTGAAAATGATGTAAATATAGTTACAAGAGGCCAACGTCCAAGAGGGAATCTATTCCAAGTTGGTGATGTGTAGAACTCTTGTTACATGAGTGTGGTGGATGAAAATAAATTATGGAATAAAAGGCTGGGGCACATGTGTCAGAGAAATATTTGCATGTTATCAAAGTGATACAGTGTTTGGGATATGCCTAATCTATCAAGAGAAAGAGATTGGTGTTGCACTATTTGTGAGAAAGGGAAGATTACTAATTCTATGCACAAAAGAGTTGAAATTCACTCAAAAAGACCCCTGGAACTCATACACTCATATATATGTGGACCAATGCGCAAGAAATCTTCAAATGGAGATAATTACTTCCTTACTTTCATTGATGACTTTACTCGCATTACTTTTGTTATGTACATGAGACATAAGTCAGAAGATCTGACAATGTTTAAGAGTTTCAGAAGGAAAGTAGAGAAGGAATGTGAGTTTTCAGTGAAGAAGTTGAGAATTTATAATGGTGCTGAGTATAAGAATGATGAGTTTGAAATTTATCTTCAGAAACATAGAATTTGGCATGAGTTCAATTCACCATACACACCTCAAAAAAATGGGGTGGCTAAAAGAAATAATCAAAGTCTGGTGGAAATGGGTAGAACTAT
Organism: Viscum album; assembly: GCA_963277665.1. Taxonomy (NCBI): domain Eukaryota; kingdom Viridiplantae; phylum Streptophyta; class Magnoliopsida; order Santalales; family Viscaceae; genus Viscum; species Viscum album. The sequence continues at coordinate 1,967,272,426 of OY728153.1, forward strand.
GTTACTTGAACATAGTCTTTCTCATTATTATTGGAGGCAAGCCATGAGTACTGCAGTGTATATTAAAAACCAATGTTTCTATCATCCAAACTCATATATGAATCCATATGAAATGTTCTATGGAAAAAAATCCAAGTTTGAAACACTTGAGAGTCTTTGGGAGTCTATGTATTATAAAGAAGAAAGGTGGAAACCTGGTAAAGTTTGAGCAAAGAGGAGATGACGGAATTTTTATTGGCTATGATCCAGAAGGAAGAGGATATAGATTCCTCAATAAAGAAATAGGAAGAATTATTGATTCTTCAGATGTAAAAGTTGTTGAAAATGCTGAGAAAGAAAAGCAGTCATATGTTGATGTCGAATTCAAGAAGGATAGAGAAGATTTTGTTAACAATTCTAATAATGCTTCAGACTGTGTTAATCCTACTAAAGAATAGGAATCTGACTCAGATATCTCAAGTGATGAGGATGGAGTTCAAACAACTCATCCTAGGTTGAGGAAGAAAGTGGAGGCTCAAAACATTATTGGAGATAAAAATAAGAGGGTCCAAACAAGAAGAACAACAAATGCTATATCAGATACTTCTCTTTATTCAAAAGTTTAACCGAATGATGTAAATGAAGCATTTGAGAATCCAGAATGGGTTCATCCTATGAATGAAGAGCTTGATCAGATAGAGAAGAATGATACTTGGGAACTTGTACCCAAGCCGGACATTAAGAACATTATTGGTACAAAGTGGGTTTTCCAGAACAAGCTGAATGAAGAATGTAAAGTAATAAGAAACAAAGCAAGATTGGTCTGCAAAGGGAATTCACAAATTTAAGGCATTGATTTTGATGAAACCTTTTATCCAGTTTCAAGATTATAAACAATCAGAATCTTTCTTGATATTTCTACACAACAAGGTTACAAAATCTTTCAAATAGATATAAAATTCGCATTCTTGAATGGTGACCTTGACGAGGAAGTTTACATTGATCAACCTTGTGGGTTTGTTATTGGAAAGGATGAAAGTTATGTGTGCATGTTGAAGAAGGCTTTATATGGGATAAAACAGGCTCTGAGAGCATGGTATTCTAAATTAGATACTTTCTTAAAGAAGATGAACTTTAAGAAAGGGATAGTTGACAGTAATCTCTACATCAAGGAATGTCAGGAGTTTTCACTGATCGTTATTGTTTATTTCAATGATATTATATTTGCTGGAAATGATGAAATATCATGTGAAAAAATTTCTGAGGAGATGAAGAAGTTATTTGAGATGTCCATGCTGAGAGAAATGAAGTACTTTCTTGGGCTACAAATTTCACAGAAGAAGAATTATGTTTTTATGTCTCAAGAAAAGTATGCTAAGGAAATTTTGAAGAAGTTTGGCATGGGAAATTCGAAACCAGTTTCCACACCGATTTTAGTAGGAACCAAGTTGTCTAAAGATGGAGAAGGAAAGGAAGTTGATCAGAAAGAGTTTCAAAAGAAGATTGGAAGTCTGCTGTATTTGATTACCTCAAGACCCGACATCGTCTATGCTATTACTTTATGTGAAATATTTCAGAGTGCTCCTAAAGAATCACATTTGATTTCTAGAAAAATAATTCTCAGATATATCGAAGGCACAAAATTTTTTGGAATCTGGTATGATGGCTGTGAAAATATTGATCTATTTAGGTATTCGGATGCTGATTGGGCAGGAAATGTTGATGATCAAAGATCCACATATGGTAGAGTTTTCTTTTTGGGGAAAATTTGTGTTAATTAGCATACCAAGAAACAGAATTCAGTGACTCTTAGCATAGCTGAAGGTGAGTATGTTTCATCTACTCAAGCTGTAACTCAACTAATGTGGATGAAGACTCAGCTGAAAGATCTACTTATTGAAGTAAATGTAACATTGATCTTGGGTTGTGATAATTAGAGTGAAATCAATCTTACAATAAATCCAGTACAACATTATCATTCAAAACACATAGATATAAAGTACCACTTCATCAAATATTAGGTGGAAAATAATGAATTGAGGCTGGATTATGTTCCTACATCTGAACAAGTTGCTGATATATTCACAAAACTGTTACCGAAGGAACCATTTGAAAAATTGAGGTTGAACATGGGTTTCCAACCTCTTTATCATCAAGGTTAAGGTATGTGTTTCTATCCCCACTCTCATCCTGCCTTTGGATAGTTTTTTCAAGGTGCATAATTGTTTCATAAATCTATCCTTATGGAAGCATGAATAAAGGGGGAGTTGTGGGTAAGCTGTGAATCCAGCATGTATGTGTGTGAACTATTTTAACTATTTGTTGGAGTGGTTATAGGAAACAATGTTGTTTTCCAGGAAATTAAATGGAGTGATGAATGCTGAGGTAGAATCTTGAAAGATGATCTGAAGAAGGCTGAGGAGGTACGCTCATGAGATTTCATAGTCACTACTTTTGGATAACATGGTTTTGGCTGTCAATAATTCTTGTTTCCTACAATGAGTTAGCTCACGTAGGCTTAGAATTGTTGATAAGTAATCCATTTCTTAAGGTTACAAAGTTCAGTGATTTATGAATCATGGTTTACAAAAAAATCCAAAGGGGGGGATTTTTGGGACCAATTTGGATGGATAAGGAAGTAAAAAAAGTTTGTTGATTCAGAGTGTTGTCTTTTGTTGTCAAAAAGCTAAATCAATTCACTTTGTAAAGCACTTGAAAATCAGATGATGCTTTGCTGATTTGTATTTTACAATCATCATAAGTTTGGAGAACTTTTGGTGTAAGCCATATGAAGTATAAGGATAGTAAAGAAGTTTTTTTGGAAAAACTTAATTCAACATCATACTATCCAAAACAAAGACAAAGGCATGAAGAAGGCGACGCGCAGGTGGCATTATTTTAGAAATATGGCAAAGGAAATAAAGTGGCACGCAGGTATTGGCGCGCAGGTGGTGGCGCGCAAGTGGCGGCGCACATGTGGCATTATTTCAGAAATATGGCAAAGGAAAGAAAGTGGCGCGCAGGTATTGGCGTGCAGGTGGTTGCATGAAAGTGGTGGTGCACAAGTATTGGCGCGCATGTTTTGGTGTGCAGGTATAGGTTTTGAAAGTCCTTAAAATGCCTATAAATAGATGACTTGTCTCCTCACTTCTTAAGGCTCAACACTTGAGAATTATCTTTGAGCTCTGGGCGCGTAGGCAGAGAGTTGGGCGCGCAGGTTGAGAGTTGTTAGAAGGCGCGCAGGTTGGGGGCGCGCAGGTTGGAGGTGCGTAGGTGCTAGCACGCAGGCTGCACGAAGGCAGCACATCTAAAGGGCAGCACGCAGGTATAGGTCGTGCAGGTCCAAGTGGGTGCGCAGGCTGTTTTTCTCCAGGGGTTCCTTCCAGCTTTTGGGTAGGAAAGTGAAGAATTGCTTTGAAAGATTTGATTTGTATAAGCTCATTAAGAATCATTGATCCATTGTGTTACCCTATTTGTGATAAGAGGGAGTACACACACTATTGGATTGTTTTCAAAGTGTTGCATGAGTGTAAGGGTATATCTTATTCATTGTATTCCATATAAAAGGATTGTTTTTTAGTGGATTGTGTGGTACTGGATTGTTTTCGTACCATACCAAGGACGTAGCTACTCTTGTTGAGTAGTGAACCTTTTAAATCTTGTGTTCCTGTGGTTGTGTGTGTTCAGCAGGGAAGAAACTCTTTAACATGAGGTGAAGGTTGTTTCAAAAAGGGGAAACTTAAAAAGAAAAATATATCACTGATTCACCCCCTCCCCCTCTCAGTGATACTTGGATCCTAACTGGGAACTTCAATTGATTGTGTTGGAATATGATCTAGGAGATACACCTAGGATTTATGATAATCTAAGGGATATTGGGTTAATATGTGGAAATGATTAAGGACCTCAATGCAATGGATTATGATCCTGGTAATGAATCCTAGTGAGTTAGGCATAATGAACAAAGCCTAGTGAGATAGGCACAATGAATGAATGGTTTGTGAGATAAGTGTAATAAAAGGGAATTGGGCTAAATGGATAAATGCTATGAAATGTGGAAATTGTATTAATGGTTTAAGGCATGGTATTAACTCTCATGTTATTTTTATGATTTATATTTTCCCTAGGTAAATGGTTTATGTTTTTTGAATGGTTGATGGATATACATATATATGTATATATATCATGTGCACATGGCTTGTTAGAGTGGAGTATTGAATTGAGGTTCTACGCTCACAAGTCAAGTTAGACTGAGGCTCTAAACTCCACCCCTAATTCATAGGTTATGGAAGAGGACTGAGGCTCTGTTCCACTAACAGTTGCATCCAACCAGACTGAGTCTTCGAGGTGAGTATATGGTTGACATGAGGAAGTTAGGCCTGGTGAGATAGGATAACCGTGTTTTTTTCTCATACATGTGATTGTGCACTTTAAGCCTGTGTAACGTTTTGTGTTTAATGAACCCATGGAAAATTCATTAGAAATGGTAAGTAATGGGAAATGGGGTGAAATTGTGAGATAAATAAATGGTAATAAATGTTGGTAGTGGACCTAAACTGGTTAAGGGAACTGAATCTTTTCTTTGTCATTTATTATTCATTTACCTTTTTCATGCACAATTTTTCATACGAGATATTTTATAGACACCGTTGTTGGTGGCCTACTGAGTTGTACTCACACCCTGCTCAAGCTTCTGTTGGGTACCCAGTAGACTTCATGTTTCCAGTTCAGGACAAGGGCAAGGGATCTTGCTAGGGAGTTGGGTTGGCATGGGTATGCATGGAGGATGACCTGGACTTGGTGTCAGGACCATTTTGAGGATTTTTTAGTATGTATTCATTTTGGGTTTTGTTCACTTGTCACTTGTAGCATGGAATGGCATATTTACTATTGTACATGGTTATACCCTATTTTGGGGAATGGTTGTTTATGCATACTATTGTATTATTTAATATTATTCTATTATTTTTTTATCTTATATTGTGTCTTAGTCTGATAAAAAGGGGGTATAGTCTCCCCAATTGACTATTTGGACCCCCGCTTCTAGTATAAAATATTTGGTGTATGGGGAGGCACGCTTAAGGTCATGTAACCACCTAGGTCAAAGCACCAATTTAGTGTCTTCCAATTCAGGGACGTTACATTTTCCCCGGAGTATCTCTTTATTGAGTTGTTTGGTATTTTTTATCTCATTCTCATACTGTTTCAACTACTCCTCCATGGAAGGAATTTCAACTCTTCTGGGTGAAGAGTGAGATATGAACACTTCTTTCCCTTTATCCTTGATATTGTTATATATTAGTGGGGAAAACTCAATATTTGGAGGTTCCATGTTTTTGATCCTCTTATGGTTTTGGTTATGTGCAACCTCAGTGGGTGCATCTAGATCCTCATCCCATGGTATATTTTCCATATTACATCCCAATGTATTTTCATCTTGATTTACATTATCTATTGTGTTAATGGTGATGACATCTACAGAGGTGTATCAGGAAATGACAGTTATCACATTACTCTCAATGCAATAGGGTGATTCTACACTTCTTGCATTAGGTTTGTTTCTCAAACACATTTCCATAATGAACATCTTTAGCTTATGCCCCCAATGAGGTTTGATTTCCTTCACCGTACATTTCTACCATCACATCCTATGAACAGTGACCTTGAGGGAGTTTTTGGCTGTGTTTGATGAATGTTCCCCAAATAGAAAAGGATCATCTTGTGGTAGGATGAACATATTAGATTCCAACCACTGATATTTACCTCCCAACCTATAAAATATATATTATCTTAGTGGTGATTATGTGGATGAAAATTTCCCTATCCCTATAGTTTAGAGACTATTAGAATCCACAATTGGCATTTTTTTATTCTTTTGTTGAGGATTTGATGATTCCAGTCTAGGATTTGATGACTCCTAGGATGGTAATTGAGATTTAAATTCCCCAACCCTTTGGGATGGGGTTGATTTGGAATAACCAATGGTTTCTCCAAGACCCTCTTGGGGGGTTATGATCCTAATAATGGATATTAAGATAAAAATTCCCACATCCCAATGGGATGGGGTGGAGGTATTGGTAGATATTTACTAATTCTAGTGGGTAGGGTTTACTCTTAGATGAATGTTATGGTAGCTTCTATTGTGACCTATTTGATTTGGTGTAGTTGTGCTCGTGCATGATATGGGTACAATGGTAGCCCATGACGAGAGCCATTTTCTATGGGAAATTGTAGGTTGACTGTAACTTTAGCTTTTGTGTGTGGAATGTATTCATGTTTTTTTGAGGGGCCCATTTTAAAGACATGTTGGATCTCCTCTTCCTCCATTAATGATAACATAACATTGTTAAAGTGGGGTAATTACATTTTTGTGACCAATTGGATCACATGTTTCCCAGTCTACTAATCTCACTAGAGGTTATGACAATATAGGAAAATGTATCTGGGGAGTTCTTCTATTCTAGGGGTGGGGTAAAGTGAAATTCTCCATACACCCCCCATTATTGGATACATATACATAATGAGGCTTTATAAATTAGTTTTATAATATTTTTTATGCATTGGTAAAAAGTGTGTTGTAGATATTCACTATGATTTTGGGGTTTTGGGTCTCAATACATGGAGATATCAGTCAGTTCTAACTAATAATAGAGTATCTTGATGATATGAAGTTAATAATAATATCCTGGATAAGAAAAGTTGATAGCCTTTAACTGCTAAGGATTTTCCCACATATTTTAGCGTAGGTAAGGTATTCACTCCTTCTCTAGATCATCTAGGATCTCATAGTCAGAAGTAGTGAGGGGCTAGAACATGGTTTGGAGGTTTTTTTAAGATAAATATCTCCATATATAAATGTTATATTACTATTCATAAGACTTACACACCTTCATTTGGTCAGACCATAGAAGTTTCTTCTTGAGGTCACTTGTTGACCACATTAAAATGTGGGTGGTAGTTGATGGGGAACTATATACGGTTGACCCTAGTGCTTCTAGAACCTCTCTATATGAACGAATATATGTTTTGAACATCTCTATATATGGAGGTGTCTTGGAAAGGGGATGATTTCCTATTCCGTGGAAGATATCAATGTGGGAATTTTGACCATGGTGGATGTCAGGAGTGGAGTCCCTACGACCCATCTCCACACTACCATGATGAGGACTATCGTGGTAATGATAACCTTCTTCTTCAGTTTAAGATTCAAAATACCCCTGGTGTGTTGATAATGTGTCTCAAACAAACTCAATGTAACACCCCACATATTAATCTATGTATATTTTTTGAAATTAATTTAATATCTTTGATATCTTACCTTGCAAAAAACAATGTGCTTAAAGGTACTTTAATGTATTATTATTTTAACAACCATTATCACCTAGCTATTGGAATGGAAGTAATGAAGGATATTAACTAAATTATAAAAAAATAGTTTACAAATGTTCATAAAAATAATTCAATGGTTACCAATTTTTTAGAAATGAAAATAAAAACCAATTGAATATAAAGAAAGTGTTTTTATAAAAAAACTATTTCGATGACCATAAAAGAATTTTATCTTAATAAATTATATAAATCACTATTAGTAAAATATATTAATGAAATTTATATTTTTTATATCCAATCAATTTTTTTTAAATTCATCTATTAACGTTTATAGGCATATGATAAGAATAAATCCAATTTTAAGCCTAAAAAGCTATATTTTTCTAAAAGGCAATTTTGCCGCCTTTTAATGGCACACCTATTTCAAAAATAAACTTTTCCCCTTATAGATTTTATTTTAAAAATCATAATTTTTAAAATAATTATATAAAAATTATCATAGGGTGACTTTTTGGTATTTTTTTGATAAGTTTTATTTAATTATGAATACTAAAAAATATTGTTTTTTAATTGAAAACTTATTTTTCAGCTAAATAATTTATAATGTCACATTATATTTTAAATATATTTTAAAGAATAATTAGTTAAATTATAAATATATAAATCCGATTTATTTTATTGGAATCAATTTTCACATTGAATTTGGATATAAAAACATTTCAAACTTTTGAACATTGTCACTTTAAAAAATCGCTTCCATGTTACACTTGTGGGATTAAATTTAAATATAATTTTGATAATTCTGTGAATTTAATTTGGTAAAATGGATTCCATATTTGGAATTATATGGTTAAAATTATATATTAAAGTCATTTTTATTATTATGAATAAAAAAATTATATGGTAAAAATAAAGATTTACCACGTTATAAGTAACATAATATAACATGTTAAAGTTAAAAGGTAAAATATTAAAGTACCTAAAAATAAAAAATTAAATGTTTTCTTGAGGTATTTTTAGATCATAACCAGAAATTAAAACATTAATTATCATCGAAATTCATTTAAATTAATTCCACCTCAATTTGGTTGGCTTTAATTATAAAATAATCATTATTTAATCACTTAAAATCATGCCTCCTCAAGTGTTAATACCACCCCTCACCAACCCATTTATCCTCACAAGCCATTAATCTCATAAAATATATTCAAAAACATTTAATCATCACTATATACCTATTAAAGTGATTATTTCTCTCATCAAAATACAAAATCCAAGATTCTCAAGGGGTCTTTCAAGGAGGTGATATTCAAGAGGTAATTTTCTCAAAACACCCCTCTTATACTCATTTTCTTCTTATAATTTATTCTCACCTCCTTTATATATCAATGAATGATAACTACATAATAATTTATATACTAAAGTTATATGTTACTAATTTATTATCTCATAATTATTTTGTCTCTCATCTCCTCCTATTCAAGGAAACAAAACTATTGTCCAAATTAGGCCGGTTAATCACCTCATTGAATAATGATTTTATTTATTTTCTATTACTGCATTAATTTCTAGTAATAATAATATAATTATGGTTAAATAATATTCTTATATGTATATTATATCCTATTTCATGTTTTGGAACTAATATATATACATAATATTAAAGAAAACAAAACTAGTTCATGATGGTTGGAAAAACTGCCAAAATTAAACTAAACATTTATCATTAATATTTTATCAAATGAATCACCCTCATGTAAATAATAAAAATGATATAAGAGACCATTTAAAATTATTTAATTTAATTAATACCATTTAATTTTACTTCTGGATTTTTATTTCCATTTTACAAGAAAATCCATAATTATACACAAATGAACCGATCATGAAACCATGAAACGAACGCATCCAAAACATTGAATATAATGAAATATTATTGATTAATGGGTGGTAATATGTTATAAAAGTATCATATAAGGTATTTTAAATATTAATATGGTTCTTTAATGAACTAATTACATTCTTTAAACTTTTGTACATGAGGTTAAAGTATAAAAAGTAAAGGGAAGTGTGAGGTAAAGGTTTCTTGTCTCACTTTTTCTTATATAAGAGATGTACCTTATTCACTAATTACTCCTTGTGTGTAGTGTATATAATTAACTTTGATATATAATATCATAAATATCATTATCTTAATTTTATTAAACATTTCATTTGATAATTATTACTTTTATGGGGCATACAATTCGATTGATTACAAAGTGGTAAGGGAATTCTTAACTCAATTTCCATTCATTAGGTTAAACTGTTATTTCCTTGATTATTCCATTCTATGATTATACGTAAAAAGAATTTTTATTATATTATGTTTTATTTAAACTTATTTTATTTTGATTTATAGTAAAAAAACATAATCAATTCATTCTATTAATGCTCACTTCAATGATATGATATTTGTAAGGGGGATTCTAGTCTCACTTATATTTATGCGATACTTTTTACACATTCAGCACTCATTTATTTTGTGTGGTGTATATACTTCACATGATTTTAATACATTATTTTTATCCTTAAATTTATGGTCATTCACATATCGACTTTATGATCTCTCTTTCATGGGGTTTATGTTTCAAAAATTACCAAATCGGTAAGTTAATTTTGTCTCAATTTTCCTTCTTTGACACATATGTTGTGTTATACACCTATATTCTTTTATTAGGTTTATATCCTACCCATTGACATGTTTTATCATGAATATACTTCTTTTCATGACATTATATGTTTTATGTAATGTTATTATCTCCTAGATTGGATTTTTTTTATTAAAAATTGTGTTTTCTAAAAATGTTTTTAAATGATATTTTATGAATTTTCATGGAAAATGATTTCAAAGATGTTTAAAATGGGTTTTAAAATATTAATTTATAAATTTTATATGTTATTTTAAATGAATTTTTTTTCAAAATGTTTTATTATTTAAAAAGTGTTTTTCAAAACAGAAAGGATATTTTCCTCATGAATTATTTTAAGTGACCTCTCAATATTATTTTCCATATAAGATAACATTATTTGATGTTACTTATTATTTAATAGGGATATTATTCAAGGAAATTATCCTAATTATTTTTTTATAGTTTATATTTATATTAATGAAACCTATTTATTTTCCATGGGTTATACTATAATGAAATGTTTATGAAACCTATTTCTTTTTATAGGTTGTGATATGATTTATATTTCTGTGGCACACATATGTATGGTTTTAATTATGTGATTGGTGGTAACTATATCTCCATATAATTCATTGGGTAATGATATTATATCTCATGAGATAGATAGGACTAAAATGGGGATTGAACTTGGTTCATATAGGACTAGAACGGGAAGTGAAACTAGTTCAGTAAAGGACTTTTTCCACCATAATAGTCTTGAGTGTAAACCTTTACTACTACAATGGTTTGGGGAGTGAACCCAATCCACTATGATAGTCTTGTAAAATATACTTGACTACTAAGGAAATTATTTCCTATTCTCGTGTTTTTTCCACAATTCCATATTTTATGATAATTTATTCTTTTATGATTCATGTCTTATGGATTTTTATGATTTATTTTATGATTCAATATTATAATGTATGATATGAAGGGTATGCTTTTTAAATGTCGTGTTCATGTTATCATACCCTTATTCTCATGTTATACTTATGTATCTCTAATTTTTACCCTTAAGCATTTGAGAACATCCTTTTTATGTTTTGTTTCCCTAGGTTATAAGGAAAGATGTTAAATGAACGGTGTATAAAAATATTTCGCATGGATTATGTTGATAACCTATCATGAAAGTTTGTTATATGGGTAGATAATGTTGATCCTTATGAGCTAGTTATTTATGAGCCTACGTTTTTAAGAGTTTTTATTAATTCTCTAAAACTCTAAACCTAAAAGGCCCCTTGGTATGTATGTGATCCAATATTTCCTATCAACATTGTATATTTTTTTTAAAAAATTAGTGACATTTATAAGTATCAAATTAAACAATGTAATGTTTGTGTTTTCAGTACCAAATCTAGAAGTGCACATTCTAGGATGTTATACTCAAGAACACTGGAATTGGTAATATTAGGGATATGATACTCATTATGCATTGTATCCAGAATATGTAGACCTACCTTTTTGGATTGATTAGGGATATACACATGTTGTGTGATGGTTGATATAATATATTGATAATATTCTAGTATTATTGAAGTATGAGCCTGTTACTGAGAATATACATGAATATTCCTATGAGATTCTATATTATTGATTGGAATATGATCCTACCTATGGGAGATTTCTAGAATATTCTAGTCAAACTTGCATGAATTGGGGATATGATACTAGTTTAAATATATATTCCTCATCAGAATATGCCAACATGCCTCCAGATTTAGAGAAGGGATATGAGCCTCCTTCTTTGTAGCTTCTAAAGTATGCTAGTGCAGTCATTCATCAGCGGAAGTAGGGATATGCACCTGGATTCCATGAGATGTTGGAATCTGATAAGTAGATTCACTTACAAGAATATGATCTTGCCTCATGGCATGTTACACTCTCACATAGGGAGCCCTAGTTAGACAGAGGTTACTTGCTCGATCCCAATCCTTTAGAGTATGCCACTAACCTTTTTTAACAGGAATAGTAGCCTATCATGAGTCATGTGTCACTATCACTTGGTGAGCCCCAATTAGAATATAGATATGAGCCTGATGCCAATCCATTTAAGTATTCCACTAGTCTTTTCCGATAGGTATATGAGTTTATCCTAAGGCATGTGCCTTTATCACACGGTGATCCCCAGTTGGAATGATAATATGAACTCAGTATGGTGCCCTTGGAATATTTTTCTAGTATTTTTAGAGGGATATATAATGATTTCCTAAGTCATGTGCTACTCTCACTTGGAGATTCCTAGTTGGAATGGGAATATAAGCCTAGTTCGGTGCCTTTGGAGTATGTTTTCGGTCATTTTCAACTTGAATGCACACCTATCTAGAGGCATGTGCCACTCTTACTTAGTGAAACCAAGTTGGAATGGAAATATGATATTTTTATAGTTCCTCATCCTTTACCCAAATATGATGATAATTATTTTTGATGGGAGAAATAATATTTTATTTCTCTAGAGTAACCAGTTTTTCATACTGATTAGAGTGTCGTACTGCACTGGCTATAGGGATTGAAATATGATCCTATCCATGTATCTATTACATTTTCTGAATATTCCAGTAGAGTTATTCATCTATTTCAAGAATGTATTGACACTTTAGAAAAGTGTGTTTACAAATGTAATCATGCACATTTTTTGCACCCAATATGTACTAGTAGATATCTTCGATTGAATCGGGGATATGAGCCCTCTTTTATCCTCCTTATGCCATCAGAATATGTTGATGGGCTTCATGCATGGGGGTATGGATATGAACCCCCAATTCTAGATATGGGAATATGCCTAATCACTTTCTTCAATTCAATAGGGATATGATCCTGCTCATTGGATACTGCTATAATATGTCGGAGGGCTTTGTCATCAAAAGCGAGGATATAATCCCACTCCCAATTATCCAAATCCTTCCATGCCCAATGTGACTGACTTTCTTGGTGCTCATTCATGGGTGACATAGGTGTAAATATGTTGATTGGTTCCATCATTAGGTAATTGAGGGGCACCAACGAGATGGATCTGGTGATGTCAGTTGACAGGATCCCTCCTCAGAAGCCCCTGACCCAGAAGGGATCTGTAGTTTAATCCTTTTTATACCTTAATTAGATACTAAAGGTGGTGATTATCATGCTCTAGGTATAATCTTATGAAGTTATTGGTGGTGGTAACGAGTGACACTAGCTTTACTATGATTTTTTAGATGATGGAGAATCGATAGTTTCAACATTTAGAGACCTGCATGTGAAGTCTCAAGGGTTGGGATCATACCATGTTGATGGTATTCCCAAACCATTTCATTCTCCACCTGATGCTAAAAGTTTTGGGCAGACACTAATACACTTACGCCATTTAATAGTGTGTAAAATTTCTTTTAACAACACTAAAAAATCATACTTAATAACCGTGATGATAGGGGTCCAGTTTATCAGTTCTTTAAATAGAACTTATAAAGTCCTAGCTAGCTATAATGTGTTGTTAATATAATAGCACACCCAAAAAAACCTGTAAAAATATATAATTTCAAACAATGTTATATACATTTAACAAGACACCAGGAATACAAAAGTTTCCACCCATGGTATATAAGAAACACCTCTATATACATTTCAAAAAATATTTTATATAATTACATATACAATTCTACAACAAACATTTAAAAACAACAATGTTTCATCTTTTGATGATTGTGATCCCCTCTCAAAAATGTCTGTCCATGGTATCGGTTGCCAAAAAAATCATATCCACCCAAGAAAAATATTCCTCCTATATAAGAAAACAAATATTATGTTAGTAATACTATAAAAAAATAAATTAAACATTAATATGAAAGAATACATCATTAAAATGTCAATATTTAATAAAAAATACACATTTAGAGTTATATTGGTCACACCATGCATCAAATTAAGGTGAGGTTAATTCCTACACATAAAAAATAATTTATGGGTAATTTTCCTAAAATAACAAAAACAATATGAATGTGTTTTCTTGGTATTGAGTATATCACTTGTTCTTTTACTAAAATTAATTTCAATTTTAAATAATGACACATTTGGAGTTATACCAGTCACATCATGTATCATATTGAGGAGAAGATTATTCCTACCTGTAAAAAATTACTAATGGGTTATTTTCCTAATGTATTAAAAAAATATGAATGTGTTTTCTTGGTTTTCAATATGCTAGTTGTATTTTTTTACTAAAATGTCATTTTAAACTAGAAACATGCATTATGAGTCATAATAGTTTCATCATGCTTCAGTTTAATGTTATAATACTTCATACATGTCACAAATTAATTATTAATCATTTTTCTAAATTATCATGACAATCATAGCACATTTTCTTGGTTTTTAGTGAGTGACATGTTTTGAACTAAAATGTCAATTTAAAACTAATAACAAACACTTTTAGTCATACTAGTCACACAGTGCATCATATTTAGGTGTGGTTGACTCCTACATGTCATATATGACTCATGGATCATTTTTATAAAATATAAAAACAATCCAAATGTGTTTCCTCAGTTTTCAGTATGTCACTTTTTGTTTTTACTAAAACTAATGTCAATTTTAAATAAAAACAAACACTTTGAGTTATATCGGCCACACCATGCATCGTATTGAGGTGTGGATTATTCCTACACATAAAAAATTATATATATATATATCATTTTACTAAAATAAAAAAATGAATGTTTTTTCTTGGCTTTTGGTATGTCACTTATTGTTTTTACTTAAATTAATGTCAATTTTAAATAAAAAGAGACACTTTGAGTTATACTAGCCACACCATCCATTGTATTGTGGTGAAGTTGATTCATACACATCAAATATGACTTATATATCATTTTCCAAAAGTATCAAAACAATTTGAATGTGCTTGCTTGGTTTTCAGTATGCCAGTTGTGTTTTTTTACTAAAATCACATTTCAAACTCGAAACTCGCATTATGAGTCTTACTGGTCGCATCGTGCATCAATCTGATAGGAGAATAATTCATACACATCATAAATGACTTATTAATTCCTTTCTAAAATTATTAAGACAATTGAATCACATTTTTTTAGCTTTTAGTGAGTGAGATGTTTTGAACTAAAATGTCAATTTTAAATAGAAAACAAGAACTTTTAATCATATCGGTGACATAATGTGTTAGATTGAGGTTTGGTTTATTTATATAGGTAAAAAATTACTCATGGATAATTTTACTAAAGTATCAAAATAATCTAAATGCATTTTCTCTATTTTCAGTATGGCACTTGTTCTTTTTACTTAAAATTAATGTAAATTTTAATTAAAAAGACACACTTGGAGTCATAATGGTCACACCATGCATTGTAATAAGGTGTGTTTTAATCCTACACATCACAAATGAATCATGGATCATTTTTCTAAAATATAAAAAAAAATATGAATGTGTTTTCTCAGTTTTCAGTATGTCACTTGTTCTTTTTACTTAATTTGATGTCAATTTTTAATAAAAAGATACACTTTGAATTATATTAGCCACACCGTGCATCATATTGAGGTGAAGATGATTCCTACATGTCACAAATGACATATAGATCATTTCTCTAGAGTATCAAAAAAATCTGAATATGTTTTCTCAGTTTTCAGTATGCGAGTTGTGTTTTTTTACCAAAATGTCATTTAAAACTAGAAATACACATTATGAGTCATACCAATCACATCATGCATAGTTTTGATATGATACTATTTCATACACATCAAAAATGACTTATAAATTACAATCCTAAATTATCAAGTCAATTGGAGTGTGTTTCATTAGTTTTCAGTGAGTGATACGTTTTGAACTGAAATGTCAATTTTAAATTGATAACAGACACTTTTAGTCATACCAGACACATAGTGTATCGAATTGAGGTTTGGTTGATTCTTACATATCACAAATGAATCATGTATAATTTTATTAAGGTATAAAAACAATTCAAATTCATTTTCTTGAATTTTAATTAGTCACTTATTCTTTTTACATAAATTAATATCAATTTTAAATAAAAAGACACACATGGAGTCATACCAGGCACACTGTGCGTATTATTGACGTACGGTTGAATATTACACATAAAAAATTTCTTATAGATCATTTTATTAAAATATAAAAACAATCTTAATGTGTTTGGTCAGTTTTCAATGTGTAACTTATTATTTTTACTTAAATTAATGTCAATTTTAAATAAAAAGACACACTTGGAGTCATTCTTGTCACACCGGGCATCGCATTTAGGTGTGGTTGACTCCTACATGTCACAAATGAATCATATATTATGTTACTAAAATATAAAAACAATACTAATGTGTTTTATTTCTTTTTAGTATGCCTCTTATTGTTTTTATGTTAATTAATGTCAATTTTAAATAAAAAAAGATTCTTTGAGTTATACCGGACACACCGTGCATCATATTAAGGTGAGGTTGATTCCTACACATCAAAAATAACTTATATATTATTTTTATAAAGTATAAAAACAATAAAAATGCGTTTTATTGGTTTTTATTATTCCAATTGATTATTTTTACTAAAATTTCATTTCAAATTGTAAACACACATTTTGAGTCATATTGATCGCATCGTGCATCAGTTTGACATGAGACTACTTCATACACATAAAAAATGGCTTATGAATCTCTATAAAAATTATGAATATAATAGGAGTGTGTTTTCTTGGTTTTCAATGAGTCACACATTTTGAACTAAAATTTTAGTTTTAAACTGATAACAAAAACCTTTAGTCATACTAGTCACACCGTACGTCAGATTGAGGTGTGGTTTATTCCAACATGTCAAAAATGACACATAGATCATTTTCCTAAAAAATAAAATCAATTATAAATCATTTTTCTTAGTTTGCAGTACATAACTTGTTCCTTTTGTTGAATTTAATGTCAATTTAATATAAAAATACACACATAAAGTCATATCAGTCACACCGTGCATCAGATTAAGGTGAAGTTGATTCCTACACATCAAAAATGACTTATTGATCATTTTACTGACGTATAAAAATAATCTAAATGAACTTTATCATTTTTCAATATGTCACTTGTTCTTATTACTAAAAGTTAAGTCGAATTTAAATAAAAAGTGACACTTTGAGTGATATAGGTCACTTTTTCTTTTTTTTCTTGGTTTTTAGTATGTAAAATGGTGAAAAAATTAATTAATTACATAAGAAATAGAAATTCACCTTTATACATTCATGACCCATTTCTTTTTTTTCATTATCTGAGTTATAGCCTTGAAGTCTAATCTCTCACGAGCATGAGAATATTTTAACAAACCACCCTAACTCAAACAAAGTAATCCAATTTTATAAGAAAACAATTCTTATGTGAGTAATAATAAAAATAAGTAAATTAAACATGAATATGAAACAATACAATACTTATATGGAAGTCACATCTTTGTGCTATTTGTGTACATTCTTCCATCAGGTATACTACCCATTCTTTTCTGAGAACATCTATATCATCTTGTGAATATGAGTCTTTTCAATAGTCATAGTAGTACTGAAAGAATATAAATACACAAAGGATTAATAAATATTTTAAATGAAATAGTAATTATTTTCAAAAATACCTCTTCATGGATGCTAGTTTGTTTATAGAATATGATCTCTTCCATAAATTTACATGCATAATAACCACAATTTTTTCCATTGGTTTGTTTCAGAAACTAAAGAAACATTGATGATAATAAGTAATTTGTTTTGATATGTTTTTGGATAGTGAAATATTATTATATATACCCTACTACTTGTCCAGTCATAAAACTTGTCTTATTTATTATGCTTATCCCCTAGCCTCATTCTTTGTTTTCACGATATTGATTCACTGCCCTATCGTAACATAATCCTAGTTAAAAGATAATATAAATATTCCAATAGTGGTTTCGACCATATGAATATCGTCCTCATCAATTGGTATAGGTAAATCAATGCGTGACTCATGGGATACGATAATTGACACTCGCACATGACCTATTGGAGGTGGTATGTTGTATAACATGTTGTTTTGGATTTTGAACATTATATCCCTAGCTACAAGGATATGTGTGGGTGTTGATAGATATAAATCACAATCATTATCACCCTATGTAATATCATTATAGGAAAGTTATCAGTGTATGTATAATTCACATTTCATAGAAACATTTATTAGATCATTGATTACCTTGGCTAAGAAATCTCTTTGAGGGGAATGGCTCACCTCAAAGCTAGTGGGGGTGGGGTGGGATCCTCATGTGGTGGTTGTTCTTAAGTTGTTTCTTCTCTTTACTTACCCCTAATAAAATTTTCCATCATCTCTATCTTCTATTGGACTTTTTCTTCTAGGGTAGATATTCTTTCTCTCATATCTTTCATTAATTCACTTTGATCCTCCTCTTTTTTTCTCAAAATATGTTTGGGGTGTCACCCCAAAACCTGTACCTCTAACGTGTCCATATTGTTCTGTACACTTCAAGGCCACCAATAGTATGTGTTAATCTAGTAAATGTGTTGCTAATTTTTGTGACTATGTCAGATAGAAAATATAGGTAAACAAGTGATCATTATTATATAATAGTGATTTAAATAAATTTGTTTATTATGTAATACTTACACATGTTTCCTACACTTTTTGAGTGTTTTCATATATTAGTATCCCATCTTTATTTATACACGACTCCTTCCATATAACATGGTATGGGAGGGAAGTGGATTTGGATATGGAGTCATAAATCTGTATATAAATAGAGGAACATAATTATGGTGTTGTTTCATTCTCCATAAAATAATTACAATATATTTAAAATACGTACCAATTTTTTTAAGTGAAGTGCACCCCATCCTAAATTTACGGTAGGGGTATGCTGGTTTTTCTACTCATTCTTTATTTCCATCACTTAGTTACTATTTCATATATATATAAAACTTTCCCTCAATGTGTTTAATGCACATATCTTCAAAAAACATATTACTATCCACAATTTACCTAAAAATGCACCTCTGAACGATGTCTAGTAAATGCATCCCATGGTTCTTGGGTTATCAGGTGTGCATAGATAAGCGGTGGGTGTGGGTTTATTTTCCATTCAGTATATTTAAAATGATTTATAGTTAGAATTGTGAAAAATCATCTATGAATCCTTCTAACAATCCTTAATACATAATTCATATGGGATTCATCTACTATAAATGCACTCTACAATGGATAATGAAGAATAAGTCAATGTTGCATTATTTTATTTTTTAGTAAAATAAATGATATCATAATGTCACCATAATCTCTTACCACATCAGTATCATAAGTACATACACAACATGGTGCCACAAATCTACATCAATTGATACTCATTTTTGAGTGACGATTCCAATGTAACTACGGAATATGGCCTTGTTGGGGTTAACATGATGACCCTGTACATTCCATCTGTCCTCTTATTTGATGCCTTTGAATTTTTCCTTAATGATTTTTTCTAATAATATCAAACTAAGGTGCTCCTTTTTTTACATCATTGTTCCTTATTCACCTAGAAATTTCTTGGATTCAAAATCATCAATATGTTCCTCTAGAGTGGTAGCATAATCATGTGTAGATGGTCGTTGTACCTCAACACTAGGAGCAGTAACAAGTTGAGAAACCTATTGTTCCTTCAGAATTGGAGCACCAACATGTGCAGAAGGTTATTATTCCTCTACACTGCAAGTAGTAGAAGGTTTAGACACCTGTTGTGCCTCATAATTGGGAGCACCAACACAAGTATAAAGTCATTGTTCCCCTGCATTTAGAGCAGAAGTATATTGAGCGACCTATTATTCCTCAGTATTGGGAGCACCATCATGTGCGGAAGTCATTATCTAAAAAAATGGTTTAATATTTAATTTAGAGTACATAAATGCATCAGAAAATGGATAATAACATGAGTTAATATGATTTATGTTACAAAACAAATATTACATGATTATTGGACTCTCATTTTTTAACGGTTGAAGGGATTTGACCACTCTATCGACTATCCAAATATTTTCATTGTGGTCTCCTATAATAGAGAAAAAATTGTCTATATTGGGACCACAGTGAAATGATTGTGATATCCCAATGAAAGGGTCATTCTCAGTTTATTTTTTATCTAACCCTTTAATAGTTTTGGCCAATAACTGAACAATTGACCACTTTTGGTTTTCGGGGTCTAGAACATAAAATACTAGTACTACCTATGATTCCATTATAAATGGTCCATCTTTGTACCCTTTATTACTGAAATCAACTTTCATGAATCCCAATTCATCTATTTTAGAAGCACTCCTTTTATCAAACCACTTTCATTGAAAAATAGGCACTTAGAATGTTGTATAATTCAATTCCTATACTTTTCTAATGATGTCAAAGTATGACATATTCGTGTAAATTGGATCTCTATTCTTAGGTACTAGAAACATGCATCTCTTTATCCACAAGTGTAACTCCACTATTTTTCTTGGTACTATCTTTATCATACTCATTTGTATAGAATATATAACCATTAATTACATAACCATTGAAAGATAATACAGATAAAGTTGGTCCTCCATCTATCCATCAAAGTTGTTCTAAAATTGAATCCGTATTTTCATCTGACTCCTTAAAAATATAGTCTTGAAACATTCCTATAAATTATTGATTATGTTCATTTGATATCCATATTTCATCTCTTGATGGATTCAAATGCCTAAGAATTTATTTGTGGGTTTCAAAATATGAGGAAACCTCCAAATTGTTATGAAAAATGTAAAGGTGTGCCACATCCCAATTTGTAATATTTATTGTGACCACATCTCTTCCAGAAATTCCTTCAACCACAAGACACCTATTGTGATGAGATTTTGGTAGACCAATTCATTCCACAACAGATAGGTACTCGGTATAGAACTCAACAACTTCCTCAAAAATATATCCCTCTACAATGCAACCCTTTGTAAAACTTCTATTTTTGATATACCCTTTCAAAATATTCATATACCATTCAATAGGGTACATCTATCTACATTTTATAGGACCACATAGTCGAATCTCTCTCACCAAGTGAACCATCAAATGAACCATCATATAAAATAATGTTATAAGGAAGAACATTTCCAATTCATATAATATAACATCAATTTCTATTTTTATAGTTGAAAATTTCTCCAGGTCTATAACTTTACTTCATATAGATTTGAGGAAGAAATGGAGATTGGTCAATGTATGACAGACATTATTGGGAAAAATGCAATTTAAATCTATAGGAATTAGATCTTGCATAAAAACATGGTAGTTATGTGATTTTAGACTCTTTAAATTTAAATCGGTCATTGAAACGATTTTCTTGATATTTGATGAATACCTCTATGGAACCATTAAGTCATTAAATAAGTTGAAAAACTGATATCTCTCCTGCCTAGAAAGAGTGTAAGCAGCTAGAGGAATAAGTGTTCGTTTTTCACCCTTCACTAGCAATTACTCTTCTCGTATTCCCATATCAACCATGTCCATTCTAGCCTTAATTATATCCTTTGTTTTCCCAGGTGAATTTAGAAATTTTCCTATGACACTATCACATACATTTTTTCCAACATGCATAACATCGAGAAAATGCATGACGTACAGACAATTCTAGTATGGAAATTAAAAAAACTGATCTTTTTTTGAAACTGGATTTTGGAAGGTTTTTCAAAAATAGTTTACCAAAAGCAGTGTCCACATATTTTACTTTATCAAACAATTTATCACTTGTTAGTGGATATGGTGTTGTACGTTCTTCTGAACTTCCATCGATTAATGTCGTCCAAGATTGATACTTATGTCGTTAGGGTAGAAATCTGCGATGTCCTAGAAACAAAGTTTTTGATGAATGTTTCAACCTAATTGACTGTGTACCTTGTTCCCAGATGGGACACCTTTGAGTTTCTTTAATGCTATATCCTAAAAAATTTCCATAACCAGGAAATTCATTTATCATCCTGTACAGTATAGATCTCAATGTGAAATCTTCATTTTTGTAAGCATCATATAATATAACACATGAATCCCATAATAATTTCAAATACTCAATTAATGGAGCCAAATAAACATCGATATAATTACATGGTTGTTTTGGTCCTAATATTAGCATAGATAACATGATGTATTTCCATTTCATGCATAACCACAATTGAAAGTTATAATTTACCAACATAACCAACCATTTAATGTGACTGCTACTTTGAAAACCAAAATGACTCACTCCATCTATATATAACACAATACAAAGGTTTCTTAGCTCATTTACAAATTCAGGATACTCATGATCAATTTTCTTTCACTAAGGAGAGTCTACTTGGTGACGTGGTTTCCCATAATTAATTCTTGTATCTATATTCCATTTCAATTGCATTGTAGTCTCCTCACTTACATATAGGTGACTAAACCATGGAATTATTGTCAAGTACCGTAAAAATTTTGTAGGACCAAATTCATCTTTCTTGTATTGAGAAGCACCACACTTTAGATGTTATTTAAGTGAATATTTGTCCTTCTGAAATAGTATAGAATTATTTGGGTAGACGTGTATTCTTTCGGAGATCATATGCATCAAGTGTAGCATTTGTTTGGCATCGTATTTTTGTTTAGGAACTCATTATCTTCTGGGAACATGTCATTAAATAGAGCAAGTAGTTCCATAAAACTGACATCACTCCATCCATTTCCTACTTTCAAATTATACAACTTCAATACAACTGACAATGTTTTTTTAGTGAAACTAGCATACAATGGAGACTTTTCACAACTCTTTAACTTCTCAAACAATTTTGGTAAATCATGAAGTTCATCTTCAAATATCCTTTCCATTTCTTCAATACAATCTTCATCATCATTCACATCTATAATCACATCTTTAACATGGTCTTTTTCATTATCTACACATGTAATCATATCAGATGATCCATAAAATGTAGTGTTATCCCAACCACTAGATATATTTACTTCTCCGCATGTTTATTCTAGAATTTATAACTTTGATCTATTATGTGATAGATCAATTGTTCTTCTAACTCCTTTGGACTAATTTCCCTTGAATAAAAACAGCATAAAAATGAACAAAGGATTTGAGAAGGGTCATGTGCATGATCTTTTTCAAACTTGATGAACTCTTTCACTCCATCTTCATACTCTTTTGTCAGATGATTGGAATCCATCCATTCTTTATTCATATCCATCCTATTTGATTCAGTAATATTAATTTTTAATAAAATCAATACATAAAACATTGATATAAAAATTAACCAATGCTAAAAAAATTATATAATTTAAGTTTCTTTCAATATTTATCCCCAATATCCACTTTCCAGAACCAAGGTCATTCATTTGGGATCTTCAAGATAAATCAATATTTAGCACTTCTAGCCTTTCCTTCATTAGTCCTACTAAGATAAATTCATCCTCATAAAGAAGTAAAATGACAAAACTCTTGTCATAATACACCTTCATATAGTAGCAATTATTTAAATTATAATGTATGAACATTAATTCTACCATGAAAGCATTGAAATTATAGTTACACTGTCTTGGTGCCTACTAAAGCCCACAAAAACTCCATTTGAGACTAGAACTGAACCTTCTATTCCATTTAGCATGAAATTTTCTAGTTGATATATGTAGGTATGTTCCTCCAAATCTCCATGAAGGAATATAATCATGAAATCAATTTGTTCTAGAAAACCCCTTTAATGGAAACCAAGCCAAGAACCATCTGTATGATTTATAGAAGGAGAGAAAATATAACTAAAATCTAATGCTTATAATTATTAAAATAAATTTTCAACTAGTCAGCCTATGTTAAATCCTAAAAAAATATAAAATCCACATGACTTACCCACATATGTTTCATTAGGGATACTCCTATAGACTAAGAAAACCATGCAATTAAGAGAAACTAGCCATTGTGTGAGCTAACTTGTATAGTATACATCTGGACCTATTTATTAATTCATAGGGTTCCCATGTAGCCAAAAAGGTGGAAGTGAGAAACAACAAGCCAATGATCATCACATGAATAAATATAATATAAGTAGTAAATCACATGTCAAATCTAACACCCTCATAAGAAAGGGACCATTTTTATATCCATGAATAAACATCAAGCATTTCATATTAATAATCAACCACATCACTATAAGAAAAAAGGCCAAAATAGAAATATCAAACAAGGGGCCCCCTAATTTAAACCATGCATGTGATGTTGGATGCAAAAAAAGGTTTAGGAGTTGTAATGGGGTTAAAAATTAATTCAAATTTTGTGGGAGTGAAGTTATGATGGATATCCTATGGGTTGGATAGAGTTAGTGACATGCCCTTTCCATGGTGTTATTATGAATCTACATGCCTTCCCTATATAATGTATTGGTTTTACAAATTCTATAAAAATATAAACTTAAAATATTATGGAAAAATTACATTTTAGATGTACTTTGAAAAATATTTATAAAATAACATTGAAATCCCATTAAAAAAGCAACCATTTACACAAATTCCTCTTTAAAATAACACACCCATTTTAAAATAAACCAATCAAATTCGAGCACTCTTTTACAAAACCACAATTCCTTTTTTAAGCATTTAAGGCAACTTCATGACCCAACAGTCTTAATCATTTAAAATGAACAACCCTCTTTATTTTACTAATTTTCATTTAAAACTTCACACACCCCTTGTTAAAATGAATCTAGTATTAAATACGCTTTCAAAAACATTCACATCTCTTTATGAAAGCCAATCTGGTGAGTTGACAAACAGTTGGCATGCAACCTATTTCCATACCAAGTGTTTAAATATTTTAAATCTATTTGAAAACAAAAAAGAAAATGTTGAACACATATAATTTTTTAAGAAACATTTCAAAACACTTTAATCATTTTGAAAGAGGCACTTAGGCATTTTCACAAAGATATAAATCCCAAGATAGGCACTTTTAAAAGATACATGAATAAAAAATAACTAATACTTTATAAAATATAAAGCTATAAGACATGCCAAAAAAATCTAGTTTTAGAAAAATAAACATTTTTGCATATAGTAATATCAAATTACACATAAAACATGTGGAATTTCTATTAGTGGGTCTTTCCTGGGGAACATTATTCTTAGAGATCACCAAGTGTGAACTTCATGAGAAGATGTATCAATTTCATATGCGACTCCATCACCTGATAGCGAACCATAATCTATGTCATGTAAGATAGATGTATCTAGACTATATGATATATTGATTTAGGAATATCTTTATGTAAGATCTATGTTCTCATTATAGTGGGAAGCTATTATAAATTATTAATGTTAATTATATGACAAGGATGTTAAAAAATTATTGTTAAATAGAATAATAATCACTATGTGATATAAATATATATACATTAAACTACAAACATATATTAATTCAAATTTTAAAATTTTAAAAAATTAATTAAAGATGATCAAAATTATTTATATAATTTATTAATTCAAAATTATAAATTCAAGGTAATCAAAATTTTAAATTCAATATTATTAATTCAAAATAATTATTAATTCAAAATAATTATTAATTCAAAATTATTATTAATTAAAAATAATTATTAATTAAAAATAATGACTAATTCAAAACATTTATTAATTCAAAATTATTAATTCAAAATTATTTATAATTTATTTATATAAACTATTAATTCATGATAATCGTAGTTATTTATAATCAAAATTATCTATAATAAAAATTATTTATAAATTATTTATGATTATTTATATACACATAATTAGTTATAATCAAAATTATTTATATACACATTATCAATATAATTTATATTCGATTGTTATTATTATTTATAATTTATCTTGAACATAGAAAAATCATTATTTTTAAATTATGTTGAAAAAACCATTTATATACCCATGAAAATATTTTTTATTATTATTAATTAAAATTATATTAATTCATATAAATATTAATTCAAGAAAATAGTATATCCATTAATAAGAAAAATGTTTTTCTTTATTTATGAAATTCAAGGCACCACAAATTTGAATTTATTAACTAAATACATTTATTTTCCCATTACAATGGGAAAATATAAATAATCAAGAAAAATATTATAACCATGCATGTTATCTGCAAGGTATTTTATAAGTACCTCAAATATTTTTGAGATTCACGCATTAATAAAGAAACTACTCAACATGGCCATAATGCATTCAAACCACAAACCTAAAATACTCATAACTCGACAAATTAAATGATGAAAAACATGAAAGGGGACGACCTCCAACTTGAAGGAACACCATTAGTAATTTCTTTCATATTAAATGTAATGTAATAACAAACCAAAAACCAAGAAAAAATCTATCTATATATTAAGAATTCATTATAATGTGGGAAAATGGCATACCCCTCTGACGGTAGTAGTAGGGTTCGGCGACGGTGGAGTCGGGGTAGGAAGTAGTGGTAGCGGCATTGGAGGGGTTCACAATGGAGGTGGGGTTTGTGGTGAAGGTGGGTTTGCGGCGGAGGAGGGTTCGTAGTGGAGGAAGGGTTTGAGTCAGGAGGTGGGGTTCAGTGTGCGGTAGAGGTGGGTTCACGATGGAGGAGCGACAGATGAGGGTTCTTGGTGGAGGAGCGGTAGGTGAAGGTTCATGGAGGAGGTGGGTTCACAACAGAGGAGGGGTTCACAGTGGCAGAGGAGGCGGCGTCAGAGGAGGGGTCGATGGTAGAGGTGAGGTCGGGGAAGAGGATAGCTTGGCGATGTAGGGGTTTACTTTCACGAGAGCTTGAGGTATACGAGGGGTGGTGACTATTAGAGTATTTATAAAAGTGGGTGAACCTTTTATGTGCACTTGTTAAAAAGCGCTGATAAAGGTGTGTTTTATCAGTGCTAAAATAGAAAGTGCTGATCAAACATACCTGTATCGACGCTTTTTTAGCGTTAATAAAGATATAATGTCAAAAATTTATCTATATTATTATATATATTTATAAAATTATATATATGATAAATATATATATTTATTTATTTATATTTATTACTATAAATAAATATATATTTAAATAATTATAAAATTATAATGAATATATTAATTATATATATTAATAAAATTATATATATTAGAAATATATTTTTTATAATTTGATAATTATTTAAATAAATAAACATATATTTATTTATAGTTATAATTATAAACAAATATATATTTATTTGAATTTATAATTATAAATATTTGTATTTATTTATCAATATTTGAATATATATATAAAAAATATTTATTTAATTATATATAACATTATAAGAATAATAAAAACATTTTTTATAAATTTATAATTATTTAAATAAATATATATTTATTTGTAATTATAACTATTGATAAATATTTATTTATTTATTTTTAATTAAAAATTATAAAAATTATATATTTATTTATAATTATAATTATAATTATAATTATATTTATTTATAGTTATAAAATATATATAATTAATATATTTATCATATGTATTTATAAGATTAAAAATATAATAAGTATGTTTCTTATAATTTTATAATAAAATTATAAGAAATATAGTTATTATATTTGTAATCTTAGAAATATGTATCATAAATATATTAATTATATATTTTTAAAATATTTTACTATAACAGTGGAATCATGGATATATTTAAATAATTATAAAATTATAACAAATATATCTATTATATTTATAATTTTATTAATATATATAATTAACATAGTTGATATAATTTTATAATTATTTAAATATATCTGTATTTATTTATAATTATAATTATAAATTTTTTTATTTATTTATCAATATTTTTATATATTTATAAATATATTTATTTAATTATATATAACATTGTATAAGAATAATAAATATATTGTTATAATATTCACAATTATTTAAATAAATAAATATTTATTTATATTTGTAGTTGTAATTATAAATATATATTTATTTATATTTAAATAATTACAAAATTATAACAAATATATTTATAATTTTATAAATATGTATAATTAATATAATTATTATAATTATTATAATTATTTAAATATATCTATATTTATTTAGAATTATAATAATAATTATTTATATTTATTTAGAAATATTTGTATATAAATATATATAATTAATATATTTATTATAGTTTTATAATTATTTAAATATATCTATATTTATTTAGAATTCTAATTATAACTATTTTTATTTGTTTACATTTTTTTTGTATATTTATAAATATATTTATTAAATTATATATATTTATACCTTTATAAGTATAACAAATATATTTTTTATAACTTTATAATTATTTACACATACATATATATAGGTATAATTATAAATATTAATAAATATATTTATAAAATTATAATAGATGTATTTATTGTAATATTATAATTATATTTATATAGCTATAATTATAATTACAAATAAATACATTTAAAAAGTATTTATTTCTAATTTAAATTTTATAATTATAAATAGAATAAATATATTTATTATTTGAATATATTTATTGTAATTTTATAAATATTTTTTTGAACATAGTAGATTTATGGTTATAACATGAATAAATCATATACCTAGTAAAGTATAGATAATAAAAAATGAGTCATTGCATATGGATAACATGAATAATAAGAGTGGTGTAATGTATAAACAAACATTCATGATGAATACATAATATATATGCATGCTAATTATACTCACACATCAATATATTTATTGAACAAATTCATTGGAAACATAAATTTATTTACTTATAATTATAATTATAAATATATATATTAGGTGCTCAGTGGTACAATTATATTAAACACACACACACCACACACACAAGCTGGAAGGTGGGCTACAGCCCCCCCCCCCAAGGATAGTCCACCCATCAAGCCTTATTTATTCAATACATGGCCACAAAAGCCTAGTTGGCATGAAGCCCATTAAATGGCCCAAAGCCCCACAAAATGACCCAATGGCCCAGTGTAGTGTAATACTTGCATCATGCCTGCATCACCATTTGCCTACGTCATTCCTGTGTCATCACCTGCCTATGTCATACCAGCATCACCGCCTGCCAGCAGAAATATTCTCCCACCTAGATTTGAACTCAGGTCTGATGAAGGATTACGGGGAGCCTTTACCACTGAGGTAATCCCCCAACTTCTAATTATATATATATGTGTGTGTGTGTGTGTTTTAAAATTATTTATATATAATTATAAATATACCCAAAAGATTCAGGAGCCAGGTGAACCCACTCATACCAAAATTTATTAAAAAATAAAAAATGGTACATAAAGGGGTTATAGGACAATAAAAATAAAGGAAAAGTCCTCATCTGGAAAAGAAAAGTACAAAAGGGTAGAACTAGAATCATCCAAACAGTCCTGGTTAGTAGAGTCATCAGAAGACTCCCATTTGGATTGTTAATTCTGCTGATTAAAAAACACAGAGTACATTTTTTTTAGTTTGACCTGTTCTAGAGTAAGACCCTAGGAAGAAGACCTAGCAAACCAGACACACCCATGTTCAGCCCAATCACCACATCCTCATCCACAAATTTTCAAATGCCGACCTTGTTTCCAAATATCTGTTTGATACCAATCCCCTTCTGGTTAAGACATGTTAGGAGGCTGGTCTGTAGATTCTTTAATGACACTTCAATCATCATCTGTCGTAGCTTGTACCACAATATCATGTTCAACTAGTTCCATTCTATCCATGATGGGTAATAAATGCTTGTCAATAGCATGTTTGTTACCAGACTCAGTGGATATTTGAGTAACTTGATTAACCAAACCACCTTTCCCTATAGTCTGATCACTCCTAGAAACAATATCTAACCATACTTTATTTTTATCAATGTACTATAAAATGTCATCAGTAACCCATGCCTCCACCCAACCCAAAAGGTTAGGGTGATCAGATTTTTCACCCTCAACTATAGGATTATGATCTATCAGATCTCCTTCTTCATGAACCATGTCAATCAGGTTCTTTTCTATGATATGAGTAGGAGCCTGCTCAATATCCACCAGTTGAGTATCTTGATCCCGAATGACAGGATCCAGGTTAACCTATTTACTTTCATCATAATCGGGATCCTTATTAGAGGGTCCCTTAACCTAAGCACGTCAGTAAGTATTAGATGAACGGAATTTCACCCCACATGATCTTCAAACAAGTCTTCTTCTTCATTTATCAAAATTATGTCCAATTTTAATATCATGTACAAAAATTAGGCACTTTTTCATAATCAATTGTTAAATCAAACCAAAAACCATCAACTGAATGAACCAATGATTTGATCAAAGGAGAATAAATATCCACCACCATAAGAAAACAACAAAATAACCAAATCTTCTATTTTCTATCTTTTTTTCCATCTTAATTGGGACACAAATAGCCAATTCAATTTCCCATAATATCTAGGTATTCTATAGAAACCAGCTCAAACCATGAATTCACAGTCAAATCTGAGTAAGTGGATTTTGCGTATTTAGCGGATTGAAAGAGGGATCCCAATATTGTATCCTAAGGGAACTAGGCTTCAGATTCACAAGACCAAACCCCCACGCACTGGATTTCATAGCTGCACATGGAAAGACAATATGAAACAATTATAAATTTAATAAATATAATAAATGTAATAAATATAATAAATATAATAAATCAAATAAATATATTTATTATTTAATTAAATTTCTTATAATATTATAATTATTTAAATATATATATATATATAATTATAATCTTAGAAATACTTTTTTTAAACATTATATAAATATTTAAATTATTAAAAAGTATATATTAATTACAAACATGTTTTTTTGTTTAATGTATACCAATAAACATTATATTTGAATATAAATATATTGACACTAAAAAAACCATTGATAAAGGTTA
Organism: Viscum album; assembly: GCA_963277665.1. NCBI lineage: Eukaryota > Viridiplantae > Streptophyta > Magnoliopsida > Santalales > Viscaceae > Viscum > Viscum album. The sequence continues at coordinate 1,967,303,368 of OY728153.1, forward strand.
CATCTTTGTCAATGTTATTTTTAGCACTGATAAATGCTAGATTTATCAGTGCTTTTAGCTAGTGCTAATATAGACACCCCTTTTATCAATGCTTTCTATTTAGTGCTGATAAAAGCTAGCGCATCCCTTTCCCGGATCTGTGGTAGTGAGGTGAGGTCATTCTGCGACCCACAGGGGTTGTAGTCATAGATAATTTTCCAAAATGGTCACTGGATGAAGACATGGTCTCAGGTCAGGTGGTGTTTGTGAGAGCAGTATCTGAATTCATGAAGACAAAAAGAAACAATCTCACCAATCAATGCATCATCATATGCATATACATGCTTAATCAGATATTCATGGGTAAGAAATTTTTTTTATTAGTCCATCCATTTTGCTCGCATAGACCTTTCACAGTGAGGATGGACTTATTTCATGAGAACCCCATCAACATTTGGTCAGCTGACCATTTTCTTATTTGATAGATTCACATCAAGTTCACCTTTTTTGTTTTGTGGGAAATATGACCTATTGTTTTACCCGACAATTTGATTATGGGGGTTTGATGTTTATACAATAATTGACATCTAGTTCACCATTTCCATATTTCATTGAATCTCCCAAGGGCTTCCACATCCATAATTGAGTATGGACCTTCTTTACCAAGGAAGATGGTCCTTCAGTGTTTCATACCCAATGGAACTTAAGAACTCACATTGGTCGAGAGTATGGATGGTCGGGCTCATCACACCCTTTTGGGGGGAATCATTGCCTACTCTAGGACTCTCTTATAGATTTAATATATGTTTTTGAATATCTTCCTATCCCCGATACGAAACTAGTTACCCTAACAAAATGATCAAGTGTTGAACCCTTCCATGTTTAAAGAGAGTTCTATTGATGAGTCCATATGTATAAATCTAAGGTTCTTCATATATTTCCCCTTAATGGGTAGATTCTTATATTTTAAATCCATATAACCAGGTACTTTGGAGTTTAGTGCCATCCAGAGAGGTGATTAATATCTCTAGGATGGGATTGAACCTTTATGAGGCATCCTACATATCATGTTTATAACAAGAATCAAAACCCATGTATTTTTTTGAACATTTTTAGTTTAATTTCATGCAGAAAAAAACATATATGAGGGAACTTAAGCACCGAGTATTGAGATCAAGCCTTAGAGAGGTTTCCTATCTATCCTGGTTGTGGAAGGAATTAGAGTCATCATAGTTCGATCATGCCCTTGGGACTTACCTTGAGGTGGACACCATTATATATGGGGCAGTTATATCAGGCTGCTGAATGGGGCTTACACACTGAGGTTTCCCTAGCTAGGGGAGATTCATGATGTGAATGATATGATCACTGCAAATCCCTAAGCCCATGTGATTCGTGCTCATTATGGGAAATAAGGGATAATAAGAAATAAATCTCACTATGTATGGATACAGGAATTATATATTGGAGTAGCCCTATGGGGTGATATGGAGATCAGGCCTTAGAATAGTGTCCTGCGTATCTTAGTTATGGTAGGAATCAAAGTTCGCATAGTTTAGTTCCCCTCTCAACCCACTGATGGATAATGAAGAATGATAAGACTATAGGAGAGATTGGATACCAATGGTTTGGATGTCGGAGACAGGGAGGGACTTTCACTAAGGTAGATACCCATTTGAGCTCCAGCCTTAGGAATGTGTCCTACATATCCTGATTATAGTAAGAATCTGAGTCACTGTAGTTCATTTGGGTTCCTCGATCCACATATGGTTGAGGGAGAATGATGATCTCATAGCATATATTAAGATATGAAGGTTAGAATATAGGATACATAGAGATAATTACACCAAGGTGGATTCCCATTTGATCTCAGGGCTTATGAAGATTTCCTACAAATCTTGATTATAGAAGGAATCAAATTCATCAATGTTTAGTTAGGGGTATTCCCATTTGAGATTGGGACTTATGAAGGTGTCTTATGTATCCTGATTAAAGAAGGCATCAGATTTATCATAGTTTAGTTTGGGGTATCCAAAAATATATCCACTAGATAAGGATATCATGTCCGAGGATGTCTACTTGAAATGACCTGATTATCTACCAAAAAAATCTGATTGTATACCTGTCATGTTTTAGGATTTCTGGACAAGTCTTGGTCTCCTAGAGAACATGTCTAAAGACAATATAATGATTCTGTTGACTTGTCATAAGGACATCTAATAATCTGAACGGCATGTCTGGAGGCCATCGCACAGTCATGTATGACATGTCTTGGGGGAGTTTCATGACCTATATAACTTTTTAATAGTACATCACGAGATCACAACTAACATATTTGGAGGGTGTCACGTGACCTTTATGACTTGTCTGGAGGACGTTTCATGATCAAGGCTGACATGTCTGGAGGGTGTCACATGACCTAGATGAATTGTACAAAGTAAATAGTGAGATCAAGTCTAACATCTCTTGGTGACACCATGAGACCTAGCCAACATGTCTTGGTGACATCGTGAGACCTAATCAACAGGTCTTGATGCTATCTTGTAACTTGGGCAACATGTATGGAGGTCATTTCAAGATTCAACTGGTATTCCTAGTGGAGTTTTCAAGACTTGTGTGGCATGCCTAGAGGGAATCATACAAATTTCTTGACATGTCCAAGAGACATCACATGATACAAATATCACATTGAAGGAGCATTGCATAATTTAGATGACATATCCTGATGTTATCACATGATCTAGGTGGGTCATGAAAAGCGCAAAAGATCAGCGAATATATCTCTATATAATTATACTAGATTTTCATTATTCATTCTATAATTTATTTTTTATGTGCCCCAGGTTTGTCCAGTGTGATCTTATTTTAGGTTTTATGTGACCTAGTCAATGTGCAGGACCTCCTTCGCATAATCTAACTGACATTCCAGAAATCCTTCTTGTGATATATAGAGTGATCACACGAAGCACTTATGCATGTCATATGATCCCTTAAGTCATTCCTTAGATTTTACCAGGTGTAATAACTTTTCAATCTCATGACTGGCCGCTCTGAGAAGTCTGCTCTTGCTCTCCCATATAAAAGTCTCCTATCATCCTTGGGTAATGTAATGAATTTTCTGTGTTGAGGAGGAGGGATTTATAGACCTCACCACCCTGGTTATATGTTGCCTTGCATGACATGTATCTCAAATATTTGAGCTGTAGTCAGTGGATAGATTTTGGTGTTAGACACTTTACATGATCCTTTCATGGGTCACCCATGGCGTCACATGATGATCAATGATCGCAAAAAAATTCTACCATCGATGTGTTTATTATATTTTAGCCAATAAAATAGATTTCACCTAACCATGTGGACATGTAAAAGAGTTTTCAAAAGGTTAGGAATCAATTTCTAGGGGTATTCATGAGATCAAGATACCTATTGGAAGACTTTCGTGTGATTAAAGATGCTTTTGTTGGACCAGGTTATACCAAATACGCACAATAGGGGGTGAATTTTGTCTTTTACGAATTTTTCATGAATAGAAATGATGATCGAGTCTGTACTTTTATCTTTATCAGATTATCTATGTAGCGGAAAATAAACAGTTAAAGGACTCAAGGATGTATAGTGGTTTGGGGAATAGAAGGCCCCTAGTCCACTCCAGCAACGCTCTACTCCACGTGCTTGGTGATTTTCATTATCTGGTCCTCTTACCAATAGACCGTCCACAACTGAGTACGGGTAGTTGACACCTTTACAAGTTAAGGATAAAACAGAGCCTTTTGGTTCATACATAGAACTGAATACACATATTAGTACAAGAATCCGATTACTCAAAACAAAAAATATTATTTATATTGAAATACATTCCATTTTTTCTTCACAGTTGCAACAACACGCAACTGACAGTAGATAGATCATCATCTTCAGAAAAGATATTCATCAGATTTGGGAAATTCTGAATTTATCTAGTTGTAATAGATATAGAAATAAATTCAAAAACTCCAACAAAAATGGATTCATGAAATATCTTTGATATAGAAATGGTGAATCTTTAACGTGTTTCTTCTTCTTCAGAAAATACAGTTTGATCGTACCTTGTAATAAAAAATCTGTAAAACTCAAATGTCTCTGTAAACTGCAGTCATGAAAAAACTCAAGATCTTGTTCTTTTAATCTTTTTCACAGTGATCCATCATATATTTTTAATTAAAAACAACGCAGATATATATATAGAATAAAAACAAGCATTTTACTTAAAAATTTAGATCCAAAAAAGTTACCTTTAGAATCATGATATTCAAATATTTGAATAACAGAGCAGTCGTAACTCCCCTTAATATTCGATATGAAAATCTCCTCTTAAATTGATCCTTTGAATAAAAAATAAATGGATTTGAATGAGTCAAAGACGTGCTTTAAAAATTGGGATTTCAATCTGGCCTAAAATCAGCCTAATAATCCATATAAAGAACGTTTCTCGATAAAGTCACCTTTTAAATCTCTGACGCCAAATTTAGGTTTGAACTACATAGCATAAATTCTCTAGAAATAAGGATCACAATATAAGGTTCACAACATAAGGTTGATAAACCATACTTTTCTATTCAACTTTCAAACGTAAAGTATATAATCTATACTTTTATCAGCTTCTAAATGTAAGGTATATGATCCATACTTTTTGATAAAACGTAAGGTTGTTTACAAAAGTAAGTTTGATGAACCATACTTTTGAGAAACAAACATAATATTCCATACTAATGAAGGGTTATTCTTCCATACTTTTCTGATATCCCAAATGTAAGGTTCCTTCCAAATGTAGGGTTCTTCTTCCATACTTTTGTCTATAACATATAGTTACTTAACCATACTTTTATAATATGAAGTAAAGTAAATGAATGATTCCATCCTTATTCTATGCTCCTCAACGTAGGGTATGAACAGTGATTCCAGAACACGCTAAAGTGATTTCTGAACACGTAGAGCATGAATAGTGTTTCTAGAACATGCTAATGCGCTAAAATGATTTCCGAACACTTTGTCAAATATTCCACATGGATTAAATGCTTTAATATTATTCCAAAATATAGAAATAAATAATATTAATTTCCTGAAATATACTCAAATTAAAATCATTAAAATAACAAATAAGGGTATTTGGGAACATCAAAATAATAATAAAAAGGTAGAGTATTTTTGAAAACAAAACTTTCTCAACAATCTTCCCCTTTCTGATGATCACAAAATCCATGAAATAACCAATGAAATAAGACTACAAAATTAATTGCATATAGTTTTAGAATTTTACAAATATAAAAACATTATTTAATTTTAACAAAATTATTTCTCAATTTTTAAATTTTATCCCCCTTTATAAAGTAAAACAATATCTCCTCCTTTATAAATAAATAAAATAAAATGTTGTGTTTATCCAAAAATTTCTTAAAAAACTGTTAGAAGTTTCTACCCTTAAAATGAAAAGTTTTCTTTTCTCATTCTGAGTAAAAGATTTATAAAACAAATGTTGTCTTTATCCATATTTATCCCCCTTTTGTGATATCAAAAAGAATGATAGAATTAGGAATATAACACATTTTAATGTATCACTTGAATGTAATTAAATTCCATAATAAACTATTTATCAATATTTGAAATCGGATTACTAGTAATCTAACATAGACAGTAAAGTGAAATAAATCAAAACATATGAAAATGAGATGCAAGTATATTTGATTGAAAATATAATTACAAGTATAGTAAGTAAAATGAGAATCAAGGTTTGGATAAAAAGGTTAGGGAAATAGGTTTCAGTGCCTCTAAATGAATTCCTTGAGCTCTGACATCTGTATTTGCAACCTTTTCATCAGTACATCACCTAACTAGACTATTAGATCCCTTCCTTCCTGAGTCATATGGATTTCTTCAATCAAATTTACTATGAAAAACTCATGTAACCTCTCTTCCTTCTCTATAAAATGATTGAGTTTCTCTTTGAATCTCTTCAACAAAACTCTGAACCCTGGTTCATCTGATATAAGCTGGTCAATAAGATTCTTTTGATTACCCAACAAAACAGATAATGGAGCACTATTACACTATAAGTCCTGCAACCTGTCATTCATATTGCTCATTACTACTATAATGGCCTGAAATATTCTTATCAGATTAGGTAAAGTTCCTAATGTAACTTTTTGAATGTCCCTGACAGTTGTAAACTATTTCCCCATGAAAATTTTGAATTCTAACAAATTTGATTTTAGTACAATTTTAGATTTCAGTTTTCCAACTTCAGCTAACATTTCCTTCTTCAAAACTTCCACTTCAATTTTTTGAAATTGAAATATCTTTCATATTCTGAACCTTATGTCTCTCCTTTTCTAATTCTCTTCTCAAATCAACATTTTAATCTTAAAAGTTATTAAATTTTTGGATTAACTCCTCCACATGATCATTTTCAGAATCAGAGACACCTTGTACTGATTCTCAGTCTGAGCTTCCACTGGTTTTATCAGAGCTAAAGGTAGAGATTCATCATCTGATTTCTCTTCATCCTCTCTTTGTAATGGATTCTCTATAGATTCTCCCTTTTAGTCCTTCTCTGAATCATCCTCATAAAAATACTCATTAATAATTTTGATGTGAATTTTACAAGGGTTATTTTCTGGGTTAGGTTCTTACTCCTCCTGAGAATCTTCTTCATTGATTTCCTCCATGGTTGGATCCTCTAAAACAGGTTCCTCTTGAGCTAATTCCTCTTGAACAATCTCAGTAGACTATACAATTTGATTAGATTCAGATCTGTCCACTTCAACTTCTCCTAGATTTTTAATAGTTGGAGGCATAACTTCTTTTTCAATGTGAGGAGTCACATCAATCTAAGAAACTATTGGTTGTTTAATTTACTATAATGTAGATTATTTAATAAATATGTAGCTCAAAAAAGGTTCAGTTGCATCAGCATTTGCTTGAGTAGGCTCCTCACCAACTTGGGCCGCTCTTTACCTTTTACTCTAAAGTCCTTATTGACTTTCTTCATCAATAGGTGGATCAACTGCTTCAAATCTCAGTCTTCTTGAGGTTCCACTTGCTCTAAATTCTGCCATGCCTTCCTTAGATTTAGCAAGTTTCTCCCCCTAAGCCGATTCCTGGTCCTCCTCATTTCCAACAGGCATAATATTTCCTTTCACAGTACTCTAGAAGAATCCAATCTTCCATAGAGTTCCATCATTGAAAATATTGTTGTGATGGCATCTATTAATCTCACCATATCAGACTTAAACAGCAATTTTGAAATGAACCTTCCATAAATATAGAAGTTCATTATAGCCTATGGTTGACAACAGTAGATGATATATCTTACCATATACCTTAGAAAATTCAACTTGATTTCACTCATAAGCAAAAACATTAGGTACATGTCAGGAAACAAAATCTTATCCATCTCTAACATCCTAGGTGCAATCCCTGTTTACACAAACTTAACAAGAATCTTTTGATTAGGTTCTATATCCTTCACTAAAATTTTTATTATACTTGTAGAACCAAATAAAAATGATATAATATCCTCTGAATTATGTTAATTATCTCCAATATTTTTTAAGTTTAAATGATAACCTCCCTCATGAGGGCAGTTTAAGATTCTAGCTATTTCTACAGATGAAATTGAAAAATCATGATCTTCAATTTTTGCAAATATGATGTCCTCTGTATCTCTAAGACTAAACTGAATGGATTTGAAAAAGTGATGAAGCTCTACCTCATATAGAAACTCTATATTTTCTCCACTGAAATTTTTCTCGAGATTTTGAAATGTGAGGGCTTTCCGCAGTATTAGATCCATTTGATACAGCCATTCCAGGTCGATTACTTTTCCCTGTAGAATTTTTCTTCCTGCCATGCACTGACACTTGGCATTACTAGCTTCTCCTTTCTCTATTCTCTTTGTCTTGGCCATTTTTTGTTGCAATGTTTTGAAGGCTCAAAGGATCAGGGTTTCAAAGGTTCAGTCAAAGTTAGACGAAGGCGGTAAGGGTTTTTTTGTTGTTTTGAAAGGTTTTGAGAAAATTAATGGGTTTGGAATTTTAAATGATTTCTAACATCCTTGATTCCCATGTCATTACACACATAGTAATGATTACATTATTTAAAAGTAAAAATGTACGCGGCAAAAATTTAAAGCAGAACTGATAAAAATTTTAAATTATTCAAAAAAAAGTAATAATAAAAATAAATAAAATAAGAATTAAAAATAATTAATTTAAAATTAAAATCTTATTTAAAAATAAATAAACCTAGCTCCCCCTTAATAAAATCAAACCTTTCAGTGGGAAGTGGATTAGTAAAAGTATCAGCTAATTAAATTTCAGTGCTTACAAATTTTAAGAACATATCCTTTTTAAGAACATGATCTCTTAGAAAATGATGTCTGATATCAATATTCTTAGTTCTAGAATGATTAATAGGGTTTTTTGAAATATTTATAGCACTTATATTATCACATAAAATAGGTGTATCATTAAAATTTAGTCCAAAGTCCATAAGAGTTTTTGTCATCCACAAAACTTGTGCACAACAACTGCCTACAGATACATATTTTTCCTCGGTTGTTGGTAGGGCAACTGAGTGTTGTTTCTTACAAAACATGACACTAAATATTTTCCTAAAAAGTGAAATGTACCTGAGGTGATTTTTCTATATAATCTACAACTTCTAAAGTGAGTATCTAAATATGAAATTAAATTAAAATCAAAAGTTTTTGGATAGATAAGAGATTGAAAAACGATTCCTTTTAAATATCTAAAAATTCTTTTAACAGCACTTAGTGAGATTCTTTAGGATCAGATTGAAATCTAGCACAAAGACACAATGAATACATTATATCTAGCCTTCTAGTAGTAAGATATAATAAACTACCAATCATACCTCTATATAACTTGGTGTCAACTTATTTTTTAGTTTCATCCAGATCAAGTTTTATATTAGTACACATAGGAGTTTTATATGTCTTACTATTTTCAAGTCCAAATTTATTTAGTATATCAGTAATGTATTTTCTTCGATTTAAAACATTTCCAAAATCCTTTTGATAAATTTGAATTCCTAAAAAGAAATTCAATTCTCTCATCATACTCATTTCAAATTATTTTTTCATTAAATTTGAAAACTCATGACAATGTTTTTTGTTTGTTGATCCAAAAATTACATCATCAACATAAATTTGAACCAATAAAATATTAGATTTAATAGTTTTATTAAACAATGTTGGATCTGTGATCCCAATAGTAAAATCATTTTTCAAAATAAAATAACTTAATATTTCCTACCAAGATCTAGGTGATTCTTTAAGGCCATAAAGATTTTTAGTAAGTTTAAAAATAGAATCTGGTTTTTGTGAATTTTTAAAACCAGGAGGTTGCTCAGCATAAACTTCCTTCAATAAATAACCATTTAAAAAGGAATACTTAATATCCATCTTAAATAATTTAAATTTCATATGAGATGTATTGGATAAAATGATCCTAATGGATTCTAATCTAGCTACAGGTGAAAAGTTCTTGTCATAATCTATACCTTCTTTCTGATTATATCCTTTATCTATTAGTCTTTATTTATTTATTGTTATTATTCCTTGATCATCTTGTTTATTTCTAAAGACCCATTTAGTTCCTACAACTGGATAGTTCTGAGGTCTTTCTACTAAATTCTAAACTTCATTTATCATGAATTGGTTTAGTTCTTCTTGCACTACTGTCATCCAAATTTTATCAACTAAGGCTTCTTCTAATGTCTTATGTTATAATTGGGATAGAAAGGTGGAGAATTAAACAATATTTCCAACATTTATTCTATTTTTTATTCCAGTGTCTAGGTATCCTATAATAGTTTCTAAAGGGTGATTATTTAGGATTCTAGAATGTCTAGGTATTACAATGTTAGGTTCTTCAGTGTCATGTTCTTCTGAACTGGACTGAATTTTATTTATATATTCTTCAAAATCATCTTTCAAGTTCTCAAGTATCATGTTATCATTAGTGTCAGATTCATCAATTTAGTCTTTCCTTTTCTCAAAGGGATCAGATTCATCAAATTTCACATGAACCTATTCTTCAACAATCCTTGACTTTTTATTAAAAACTCTATAAGTTTTGGAAGTAGAAAAATATCCTAATAAAATGCCTTCATCAGATTTTGGATCAAACTTACCAAGATTGTCCTTGGTGTTTAAGGTGTAAACCTTGTATCTAAAAACTTTAAAGTAATTTATTTTAGGTTTTATGTTATTCCAAAGTTCATAGGGTTTATTTTTAAAAATTGGTCTGATTAAAACTCTATTCATTATATAAAAGACTGTGCTTACAGATTCTACCCAGAAATAGGTGGGAAGACTGTATTCATTTAACATAGTCCTAGCCATTTCTTGAATAGTCCTATTTCTTCTTTCAATAGTTCTATTTTGTGGAGGTGTTCTTGGTGCAGAGGAGGTGTGTTTAATACCCATATTTGAGAAAAAGGAATTAAATTCCATATTATCAAATTCTCCACCATGATCACTTCTTAATAAAATTATTTTAAAAGCTTTTTCATTTTGAATAGCTTTGCAAAAAATTTCAAATATTGTAAAAGCTTCATTTTTATATTTTAGAAAATAAATCCATGTAAATCTAGAATATTCATCAACTAAAACATATACATATAATTTACCATCCAAGATTTCTATTCTTGAAGGTCCAAACAAATATATATAGATAAGTTCTAGAGGTTTAGATGTAGCAATTTTGTTAACAGATTTGAAGGATGACTTGTGCTGCTTTCCAAGTTAACATTGTTTCCCTCGGAATTTGGGGATGACCTCCTTGATGGGAGGTTCAAACATTCTGATCAGTTTCTAACGTGTTCTTTTGTAGAACTGGAAACATCCAATGATTCCACATCCATTTGGACCTACTTTCCAAAGGTAGGTGCTCATTAGTTTGTGGACTGATGAGGCTTAGGAATTTGCATTGGTTGAGAGGATGGGAGGTCATACTCATCACACCTTTTTGAGTGGAATTATTGTCTACTCTGGGACTCTCTTTATAGATTTAAGTTATGTTCATGAATCCTTATTACATTACCAATTATAAAATGTGCTTTCCTTCAGATATGAAAATCAATGATTAAATATGTAGGAAATTTAGAGAATCTTTTATATGTATTCGAGGTTCTTCATCGATAGATAATCATCTGTATTTATTAGAGATTCTTGGTCAATGGTATCCTTCGACACATTTATATAGAAGTATCTTGGTCATTATGATGACCATGCTGGTTTTAAAGACACTCAGTGGGGAATTTCAATTTTATTGTCATTCAAAAGGACATAGATTATTTCAGAGTTGGGATCGAACCCACAGATGGGTTACCTGCGTATCCTTTTTTTAGAAAAGGAATCAGAACCCACATAGTTCGAGTAAGGGAGTATGATGTTTATGATTGATGGATCAAAGAAGGATTTCATAATTACTTTTACACTCTAGGATCACATGAGTCATGCTCGGTGGGAGAAACAAGAGGTATTGGTAAAAACCAGAAAATCATGCCATGAAAGATGCAATCATAAGAAATAATGTGGGGATTATGTATGTATGACTGCCCAGATAAATGCATATTAGGATTTACTTCAGGGAATAAATCCAGGAACAGGTTCCATAAAGGAATAGGTGCTTCATGGAGATTTGAATACTCTAGCTGGGGGCTTACTCCTGAAAAGGAGGCCCAAATTAGGAGAGGACTTGTGATTGGGTTTTACTCCTGAGAAGGAATCCCATATTAAAGGTAAATTAGGACTGGTTAAGAGAAATTAAGACTGGGGATTGCTCCTGAAATGGCGGACCAGGTTAAGGGAATTAAGGTTTGGGGCTTACTCCTAAGAAGGATGCCCAGATTTGGGAACTTTAATAATTGGGGATTACTCCTAAGGAGGATGCCCAAATTAGGGGACTGGGGCTTACTCCTAAGGAGGATGCCCAGATTTGAGAATTATGACTAGGACTTACTCCTGAAAAGGATGCCCCAGTGAATTGAGTTCTCTCATCTTTAAAGGACGAGGTTAAATGAATGAAATCTCAATCTTTATTTACATAAAGATGTGTAAATCACTAGGTTTTGAGAGATATTCCACAGAATTCCTTTCAGATAAGGAAGTCAAATAAAGAAACCATGCCATAAATGACTTTAAAGAGTGTCTTGAAGACTGAATCTTGAATAGGAGAAGTGGAATGGCTTAAGAGGGGTGAAATGGGTAAGAAGGGAACCCAAAAAGGTAGGGGCATGCAAGTACTGGTAGGTGCGCAGGTACTACATGGGCGTGCAAGTCCTGGTTGCACAGGTATACCTGCATGACACATGGGTGCTTTCACGATGGTTAAACAAGAAGGAAATACTTGAGAGACTCTTTATTAAAGCCTTTAGAATCATCTTGAGGTTCTTCCAGAAGAGTGGCGCGCAAGTTTTAATGAAGGAGTAAGGCAACGCGCAAGTGTGGCCATTTCCCTTAAGGGCTGGCCACTCAGGCACGCAAGTGTTGATGAGTTTCAACACTTAGGCCTTCCTCCCCCTCTTTAGATCTTCCGTTATAGGTAATAAATTACCTTAGATGTGTTTCAAAAGCTTTGAGAAGAGACTAGGGCGCCGGGAGCTCAAATCTGAATTCTGAAAAAAAATCCCCCTAAATGGGGGGCCCACAGGTTCTATTTATAGGCTGTAGAAGACCCGGGTGGTTATCACTTAGGTCGTTCAATTCACTTGCATGGCCATTAGGCGGCACACAAGTGTACCTGCGCGACCATGAGGGAACTTGCGTGACCTATGGGCAATGTTCTCTTTGTTCATCCCTTTGTCGATTTTTTTATGTTTCTTCAAAGGATGAATCAATTTGGACTAAGGTATTTCCCTTTTCCAATCATTAGACTCTGTGACGAAAAGGAGCATAAAAAAAAGTCCCCCCTCAGATTTGGATCCAAAATAAATGAGGATTTTACTCTGAGGAAAATAAGAAAACCAAAGGAAAGAAGGCACACAAGTATTTCAGTGCGCAACACTTGGCGCGCAGGTGGGAGTCGCGCAGGGTTGTCAACTGCAGTGGCTAGATCTAGAGGTAAGGCCTCAGCCTCTTCCCCAACGGGAACTGAAAGTGAAGAAGCAAAGTTCAGGGGGGGAGCAGAATAGGTCACTTCCTTAAGTGCATTAATCCCAGATGACATGCCCCCCTATGATGATGATGTTGAATCAGACCTAGAGGTACTTAAAGCGTTCAGCTTTTCACGACGCAAGGCATGGAACAACATATGGAAAATCATATCTATGGTGCCTTTAGAAGATCTATCATCGAAGATCCCTCGATTGTCATCCTAGTTTGTCATGCTAGGACTTGACAGTTTTGGATATGAAAAGATCCATGCTATGGTGAAACAGGTCATCTTCAGGAGGGAGCAAGAGCAAAAGTGTCGCGAAGATCTGACCAGGGTGAAACTGTTAGTTAACATTGGCGAATTTGAGGCTACGTTATCCCAAGCTGAGGCTGATTATGCTGCCAAGATGAAGGATCTGAAGTATAAAATCAAAGAAAAAGTCGTCCAGCAGGTGCAACTCCAGCAACAGTTAGATGATGTTACTGGGGAACTTGACTAACTCAATAATTCACTGGAGTGAGTTCAAACGAATGGTATAAATACCATTGCGGATGCCAAGAAAGCACTCCATCGGGCTGAAAAGAGTGAAGTTGGTCGAGTGCATGAGATTCAATTAGCTGCTGATGAATCTCGGGATGCGGTTCATCAATTGAAGACCTATGTTGACAGTCTTTTGTATTCCTTGGAAAAGAGAAGAGACTCCAATCTGTGGATGTCCTTCTAACTCTTGTGCATCAATGAAAAACACTTTCACCTTCACTCATTTGTACCTGCATTATCTTTTGCTACATGATTTAGATTTTACCCAAGCCAATGGTCCTAGTAAGCATAGTTTGATTTTTACTAGGATTAATGTAAATAACCCTACAAACTTCGAACCTTTTAATTGCTCAATATTACCTAAATCATACAAAATGTATGTTTAGTGAGCTGGAACATGACTTTTCTTCAGAGTTCCCTTGTCTTTTGTGGGCAGTTTAAAGTCATGCACATTGGACATAAAGAGGCTAATGTTTAAGATTGAAATAGCTTTGACCGAATGAATTAGAATTGACTCAATTCCTTGACAATTCATCTGAAAACATAGCACCATACTCAAGTATGGGGGGGAATGTAAACTATGACTGAAGAATATTTGAATCTAAGGAATGATATGAAAAATAGCTAAAAATGCATTAGAAGAAGTAGTTCCCAAGAATAAAGTTACCATTATTTAACAAACCCGTTAGGGGGTTGAATTATGCAGGGCCACCTAAGGGCATTGGCTGCATAGTTAAATAAAATAGTATCTTTTGGCTAACAATTCTGTTATGTAGACTATTTATGCAAGGCCACCTATGGGTACGTGCTATATAGTTAGGAAAAATAACTCTCAGAAATTTACTTTCCTTGTGCTAAAAGCCCGTGAAAGTTTATAGAGATTCAAATTTTCCAAAGTATAGATTTTTCTGTATGGAAAGAGGTACTTGAAATATGGAAAAGATATTTCCAAACAAGATTATTGAAGAACTGGATAGATATTACTCCTACGAAGGTCTGACCCAAATGTAGGGAAGGAGAATATAAACCATATACTTGAATACTTTCAGATCATGAAAAATGATATGGGACAAATATGTTAAGGATGGCTGCTTTTGTGGATCCCTACATACTGTCATTTAAGACAAATAAGTACAAAAGAGGCATTCTTCCCAAGAATAAATTTACCACTATCCGAAAAACCTGTTAGGGGGTTGAATTATGTAGGGCCACCTAAGGGAATTGGTTTCATAGTCAAATAATAGTATCTTTTGGCTGACAAATTTTTTATGTAGACTGTTTATGCAAGGCCACATATGGGCACGTGCTGCATAGTCAGGAAAAAGAACTCTCATAAATTTGACATTTTGGTGACTAGAAGTCATGAAAAGGGTTATGAAGATCTGAAAATATTTAAGGTTAGGATTATGACACATAAAGATGGGTATTTTCCAATGTATACAGAGATACACAGATCAATTCTAACCATAATCATGTTGTGGCTGGGTCCTGAATTGAAATGTTGGACTTCACTACGTATCCCATATGGATGGGAATCAAGCCATACGTAGTTCTTGAACTAAATTTTAACGTTGTATGGGACAAAAGGATTAGAGATCTTAGTTTAGGGTCATAGATCTTGGACCATTAAAAGAAATACACAGTGTGTGCTTTCATGGGGACTTTTCAGCCAAGGGACTGAAAGAGGAATTTGGGGTTAGGCCCAAAGACTTAGGGCTGGATTCGAGGGACACCCGAACATTCCTACGTATTCCATAAGGATGGGAATAAAGCCCACTTAGTTTTAGAAATGCCCTCTGTACAAATTTGGTTCGTACATGTGAAGGGTGAAAGGGGACTTTAGTACAATGATGTTTTAACCCAAGATAGAAGTTTTGGGCATTTCCATGTATGCACGTAGTCTTTGAATTGAAACATGATTGAAAATAAATGTAAATAATGATTCCCTCTCAAGTGAGGGTATCAAAGAATATTGTAGTTTATTTTCATACTGGACAAAAGTTTTGTATAGTTTAATGTCATATAACAAGGACGAAAGTGAACCAATGTAAAGATATTGATTATAGGGGTGGTTTCACGAATCAACATCATATGAGATGGAGGTGAACCAATGTGAAGAGATTGGTTTTGGGCTTGAACCTTGGGAGGTTGCCTACATACCCAGCCTGGAAGGCAAGGATCAAAGTCCGCGTAGTTCAATTAAAGAATTAATTAATGATCAAGTTGTTCTTGGGGACAAGGACCTAAAAAATGATGTTGGGACTTACACATGGTTAGTAGCTCAGAGAGAGTGTTATGGTTGAGGTTTGCTCTAAGCTCACGTGAGTCATACTCAGTGTGAGAAACAAGAGGTAACAACAACCTTAACGATGCACAGTTTAATGTCATGTAGGACATATGAAGGGACTATGCAGTTTAAAGTCTTGTAGTTAGGACTATTGGAGATGCACAGTTTAATGTCATGTAGCAGGGGCAAAGTATAGTTTAATGTCGTGTAGGATGTATCAAGGACTTTTTGTATAGTTTAACGTCATGTAGTTAGGATGATGGGGGAAATATAGTTTAACATCATGTTGGACGAAAGGGGGACTGTGCAGTTTAATGTCATGAAGTGAGGAAAAAAGAGTACACCATTTAACGTCACGTTGGACGTATTAGGGATTTTTTCACAGTTTATCATCATGTTGGACGAAAGTGCAAATAGTTTAAGGTCATATGAATGGACCGTTGACGATGTAGTTTAACGTCTTTCCGGAT
Organism: Viscum album; assembly: GCA_963277665.1. Classification (NCBI taxonomy): domain Eukaryota; kingdom Viridiplantae; phylum Streptophyta; class Magnoliopsida; order Santalales; family Viscaceae; genus Viscum; species Viscum album. The sequence continues at coordinate 1,967,319,801 of OY728153.1, forward strand.
GTAAGGGACTTTTATACAGTTTAGCATCATGTAGTTAGGATGTCAAAGTTTAATGTCTTGCTAGACATAAGGGACTTGCAAATAGTTTATTGTCATATGCATGGACCGTTGATGATGCAGTTTAAGGTCATACAAGACCTGGTTGCAGTTTAATGTCATACTAGACCTTGGTGCAGTTTAAGTTCATACTAGACCATTTAGGGAACTTTTTCACAGTTTAACGTCGTGTGGGAAGAAAGTACAAATAGTTTCAGGTCATATGTATGGACCATTGGTTATGAAGTTTAACGTCTTGTTGGATGGTTGTGCAGTTTAAAGTCATACCGGACCATTGATGATGTATTTTGTGTTTATACAAAATTCTTCTTCAAAAATCTGGCATTGGTTAGAGTAGTGATGAATTCTCCATCCATCGATATTAATGAATAAGCTCCATTAAAGTAGACCCTATGTATTGAGTAAGGTCCTTACCATTTTGGCTCAAGCTTGGGAGGCTTCTTTCCTGGTATCATTGGATTTCTTAGAACTAATACCAATTCTCCCTAAGTGAATTAATGAAGACGAACTTTTTTGTTAAAAGCTCATGCTATTCAATTCTGATAGACTTCCAAGTGGTGCAAAGTGCACAATCTTTTCTCATCTAACCGTTCTAATTTATTCAATCGCTTTTGAGATTGTTCATCTATATATGATTGATCACAAATGGAAACTGGGTAGTTGAATTTCAATTGGAAAGACTGCTTCCGTTCTATATACCGATGAATATGGAGTTGACCGAGTTTCAGTGCGGGTGGTAGTCCGATAAGCCCATAAAGCATGAAAGAGTTTATTAGGCCATGACTTATTATCTTTATCCACCATCTTTTGCAGTATATTTGATAGAGTCTTGTTGAAAGCTTCTATCTGGCCATTGGCCGCTGCATGATACCGAGATGAATGGTTGGATTTGATGTTGTATTCTTGATACAACTTCTTCACCTCGGATGAACAGAAGTTGGTGCCATTGTCCGTCAATATGGTATGAGGGACACCAAATCTGGTAATGATGTTAGACTTGATGAAGCTAACAATACATTTAGAACTAACTTCCTTGAGAGGTATTGCCTCTTCCCATTTGGAAAAGAAGTCAGTAGCAGTAAGAATGTACTTAAACTGCTTGGCCATAGCCAAAGGGTAAGGTCCCACCACATCCATTCCCCATGTGGAAAATGGCCATGAGTATTTAGCTGTATGAAGCAACTCTGGAGGTTGATGAATGAAGTTGGCATGTACTTGGCATGAATGACACTTCTCTGTGAAATCGACACAATCTTGTATCATTGAAGGCCAAAAGTATACAAGCCTTCGAATCTGATAAGACAGTCTATGTCCAGACCGGTGGGCACCACAGACTTCTGCATGCACTTCTTTCATGACAGCCATTGTCTCTTCACCATCAATGCATCTGAAGAGAACTCCATTAAAACCACATTTGTAGAGAATTTTCTCTAGGTGATCTGGGCTATCATAAAGAGTAAAATTGACCACATGTCGCCAGATTTCTTCTTTCTCGACTCTATCAAGTGGAAGTGTTCCATTTTGAATGTATTCTATGATTGGTGAAATCCATCCTGTAGTATGACCATACGGTTCAGGAATGGGACTAATTTTAATAATTTCTTCTGTTCTCATTTGGACATAAGGTGAAATTGCATGACGGTGGGCAATATCGATGGTTGTCTCATCCCGATTTGGATCTTCCAGAGCTGTGGCTATATTATCCAGTGCATCAGCTTGAGCATTTTGTGATCTTGGGACATAATAAAATGTCATTTCCGAAGGGAATTCCGCAATTAACTCTCTGACGTAATCATACAATGGGATTAGTTCTTCCTTTCTGATTGCATAATCCTCATTGACTTGTTTGATTACCAGGTCTGAATCACCTTTCACCTTTATGTGATTCACTTGTGCTTGAAGCACTAATTCCAAGCCTGTGATGATAGCTTGGTATTCAGCTTCATTATTGGTACCACCTTCCCACAATAAGAAGGAATAAGGTAACACTGAATTTTCTGGAGAAATGAGCACAATTCCTAAGCCAACTTTGTTGAATTTAGGATTTTCCATTTTCTTTCCTGTTGGAATTCTGGAAGCACCATCAAAATACATTTCCCATGCCTGAGGACTTTCTTGAATAGAGAAGACTTCCTCATCAGGGAGTTAAATATCTGAAGATGTGTCTTACACTGAAGGGTGTTCAGCCAGGAAATCGGCCAGAGCTTAGCCCTTTATCGCCTTTTGAGGCACATACTGAATGTCGAATTGCTGAAAAATAACTACCCACCTTGCCAGACGTCCTGTAAGCATTGGACGACTAAGGATAAATTTGAGCAGGTTATTGTGAGATGCCAATTGGACCTCGTGATGTTGCAAGTAATGTCTCAACTTCTAAACTACAAATATTAATGTCAGGCAGCACTTCTCAATACTTTAACACCGGGTTTTTTCTTCAAGCATAGTTCGACTGAGATAGTAGAGGTTGTTTTCATTCCCAACATCGTTCTTTTGAGTAATAAAGGCACCCAATGATCACTCTAGAGCTGTCACGTAGAGGATAAGTGGTCTTCCTTCAACAGGTGGCATGAGTATCGGTGGACTCAAGAGGTATTTCTTGAGAATATCGAATGCTTCTTGACATTCTTCAGTCCACTGGTAAGTGACTCCCTTCTTCATTAATTTGGTGAAGGGTAATCTTTTGCCTGCCAAATTGGCAATGAAACGCCGAATATAGGCTAAGTGTCCTTGAAGTCCTCTTAATTCTTTCAAATTTCGAGGAGGTGACATACCGAGGATTGACTTGGTCTTCTCAATATCGACTTCAATACCATGATGGCATACAACAAAGCTGATAAATTTTCCTGAGGTTACCCCAAAAGAACATTTTAAGGGGTTCATCTTTAAATTATATTGTCAAAGCTTGCGGAATATGACTTCAAAATCATCCAAGTGATTAGAACGTTGTTTGGATTTAACCACCAAATCATCTACATATAATTCAACAAACTTCCCTAAGAAGGGTTTGAAGATACAATGCATGGCACGCTGATATGTTGCACCTACATTCTTTAAGCCAAAGGGCATTACCTGGTAGAAAAACACACCCCGAGGGGCTCTGAAGGCTGTAGATTCCTCATCTTCTGGCGCCATTCGGATCTAATTATATCCGGATTATCCATCCATGAAGGAAAGTTCTTCATATCTAGCCATTGCATCAATTAAAAGTTATGTAATCGGAACAGGGAAATCATCCTTAGTATAATGCCGATTAAGATCTCTGAAATCGATGAAAACTCTAAATTGTCTGTTCTTCTTCTTTATGGGGACAATATTATCCAACCACTTGGGATATTGAACTTCTCTAATTAAGTTAGATTTGATAAGCTTATCCCCTTCAACTTCAATTTTATAAGAATAAGTTGGGTGTGTTCTTCTCGCGGATTTCTTAAATCCTCGATGTTCTTATGGTAAACCCAAATGATGAGTAGAAACATCAGGATCAAACCCGAGAATTTCTGTATAGTTCCAAGAAAATATATCTCTATTTTTCTTTAGAAAATTAATATACATCTCTTGATCTTCAAGAGTCATGGCCACACTGATTAAAGTGGGACGTGGATCTTCTTTTGTACCCAGATTTATTTCTCTCAGTTCATCCACAGTGGTAGAGATACCCTCTTCAAATGCTGGAGGAGCATCTCTGAGATCTTCCTCTTCTTCTTCATCATGTGTTATTTCTTCCATTTGTACTTTCATAGTAGATGATAAAGCGGAATTTTCATGATCATAAGAGATGTCAAAATTTACAAATCTTGAAGAAGAAGCTTCCATTTCTGACCCAATTAATGATGAAGGGTCTTCTTTGGGTAATAAAGAGGAGATGATGGATTGAGAATCAACATCATTGTTCAGCTCTGCTGTTTCTATAACTTCTTCTGGCCTAATTGGTGAAGTATAGACTTGTTGGATTTCCGTAGATGAAACGAAGACGTCACCATTTGTGCTTTCATCGCTGCTTGGTGGGTTACCAATTTATCCCATGTTTTCTAGCTTGATTTCCGTAATTAACATTATGGATATTTCCATAAGAGAATTTTGATTTGGGTCTATCTTGTCAATTTTACTGATAGGAAACACATAATCTATACTCACATGTGTAAATGGATTTATTTGAATCTTCTCCAAACCATATGGAGCATTAACTTTGGTAATCTCCATTGTTGTGGATTTTTTCTTCCCCTTCATGTGATAGAATTCCGCCTCAATGTATTGAGACTTACATGTCTTGAACGGGGCCTTATCACCATACAATGTCCCAACTTGACCATCGAAACAATATTTGAGACATTGATGGTATGATGAAGGGATAGCCGCATGCTGATGTAGCCAGGGTCTTCTAAGAAAGATGTTGAAAGCTGAGTCTTGATCAACAACCATGAAATCTGAATTGGATACAAGATCTCCAAACTGAGTTCTGAGTGTAAATTTGCCCAGTGTTTCTTGTTCATTTTTATTATATCCTTGTAACATCATGGTAGAAGGAGATAAATCAGATTCCGTGAGGCCCAATCGACGAAGTGTATGAATGGGCATGAGGATGACTCCTGAACCATTGTCAATGAAAGCTCTTCGGACGTCTACGCCATTGACCTTTCCAGATAAGTACAAAGGTCTAATATTCCCATGCACAACATCATCTTCATCTTCATCGGTAAAAGATATTATTTCATGGCATTTTGCAGGATTGTTCTCTATGTGATAGACTTCAGCTGCAACAATTTCAGTTTCAAACTCCTGGGGACTCGACAAAGCCTCGATGAGTGCTTCCCGAAGATATTTTGACAGATTCAGAGCATCCAGAATTGATAACTTGTCTGGTACTTGGGCCAAGTGTTTCAATACATCATACTTTTGATCCAGAGGTCTGCATTTCCCAACATGAATATGTGGTTTAGAAGGTACTTTGGAAGCAGATGCTTTGGAAGTTGATGCATCTTGTATCAGGATAGGAGTTGGAAATATCCCTAGTTTTGGAAGATTAGACTGATTAGATCCATCTACTTGTTGAGAGGAAGAAGATGGAACCTTCAACTGGTCTTCCAAAATAATTATGCCAGGACTGAATTTTCTATTGGTAGAAGAACTTGCTTGTTCTTGCTGAGCTCGCTGGAGGGATCTACCACGAGTTTCTGCTGCATACATAGTTCTAGAAGGGGTAGAATTGGAATAGTGGCTTCTGAAAGATCCATGTCTTACCCTGTATCCTGAGCCCCTGGAACGTCCTATAATTCCCCCATTTGATACAGGGAATTCAGGCTCATCGAAATCGAAACTGCGACTGGCATATGGATCTGTTAATTGAATCATATTAATAGAACTGAAGATTAATTCTTCGTCTACTGAAGACTCTACCTGATTAGCCTGTTTAGGTTGTGCCATTTGGTGGGGCAGTGCTCGTGGCTTTGAAGTAGATGGCATGAAGTCTGCCAGAGTCAAAGAAAACTTAGGCTTGGACACATACTCATCTTCTTCTGATTCTTTTTCTTTATTTGAATCATGCCGTTTCTTTGAGGAATTTCCCTCTGACAAAGAGGTTTTTGTAGCAACATTCATGGAAGAAGACACAATCGGTTTATTTAATTGTGTTTGAAAAATAGCATGAGTTAGGTTTATTGTCTTTCTGACCATCCAATCATCATACTTATGTGCATTTTTGCTTTTTACTTCCTTCCATTTTCCTTCCTCCTCTGGAGCTGTAGCAATGACATATGCTACCTGGGCTGAAGAGCCTTTCAGTTTGACTTGTCCCGAGTCAACCATCTTTTGCAGGAGGCCTTTGAAGACAAAACAGTCTTGGATGGGATGCCCTAACATTTGATGAAAGGGGAAATAAGTGGGAAGGTCTTCAAATCCTTCCTTGTTTGGCCTCCTGGGCTTTGGCAGCTGAACCAAATTATTCTCTAGGGCCTAAATGAAGTAACCAAGAACTTGTTCATTTCGGAAAGAGTATGTTTTGCTCTTCATATCCTCAAATTGTTTTCGTCTTTGATCTCTTTGATCGTCTGGACGAAATGGCCTTTGTTGTTGGCGCTCAAGAGGTGGAGCCCTTCGAGAATATGAAGGTTTTGAGGTAGAAACAGGTACAGGTGCTTGTTTAAGCATAACTGTAGCAGTTTCTGCTTTACCCATTCTCCTTCCTAGAGCTGATGGAATTACACGAGATTTAGCCTTATCCTGTATAAGGTAATCTTCAATATACTGAGCGATTGAAGTAAGGTCTCGAAACCCTCCTGGGTATTTCATAGGGATCAATGGCGTGCGTAATTATTCATGCATATTTGCCACACAGATTGGCAATAGTTCCTCTTGAGGGAGTGCTAGGCTAAGGGAATATGTTAACCCCTTCCAGCAAGCAATGAAATCAGAGACTATTTCATTCTCCCTTTGCTTACAGTTTGTAAGATCAAAAATTGTTGTCTTTGGAAAAGTTGAACTGAATTGAAGAAGAAATCGTTGACGGAGATCTTCCCATCCGGTAATTGACTGGGATTTCAAGCTTGTATACCAGACAAAAGATAGTCCTTGTAAGGTTCGCACGAAGCATCTGAGTTTCACTACTTCTTGCTGCTCCGGAGTTCCCATCATAGGATCTAAACAAGACACGTAATGCGTAAAATATTATTCAGGGTCGCTTGATCCATTGAAAATAGGGAATATAGGGTTTCCAAAACTGGATGGGGGAGAGACTAAATCTACCTATTCAGGGTAAGCTCTCTTTTCTGGTTAAACCTGCGCACGTTTCCCTTCCACAGTTTCTAACTGAGCTGTTAATGACTCAATGGTAGTTATTAACTTTTGAGAAACATCGCGTTGAACTTGGACTTGGGTAGGTGCAATGTCTGGATCTTGGACAAATGTGGTGGTTGGTGTTACAACTGATGGTAGCACTACCACCTGTTGTTGCACTTGACCCGTAGGATTAGACCTATGAGGGTGTAATGATAGAGGAGGATATTTTTGACCTGTCTCAGTAACTGCAATAAATTCTCTTGGATGACTGACTCCAGCACGCTTAAGAAGAAGACTACTCTGAAGTAGTTCTGCATTCAACCCCTTTAATTCTTTCATTTCTTCCTCCTGTTGTGCAAACCTTTTCTCCAGTGAGAGCGATTGGCCTTATCCAGAGGAAGGATATGTAACCTGATTCTTTCCCCTCCCTTTGTTGGATCCTTTTCAGAGAGGGGGAAGTAGGTTACTTGAAGGATTACCTAGGTTCTGAGTAACCATTTGATTTCGTGTACGCACCCCTTCTTCATTTGTGTCAGTGCATACATATTTTTGAGCAGGAACCTCTTCATCTGAGTCCCCTGAGTGAGCCTCATCTGGTGGATCAGAAATAATGGCATCGATGACACTGATTGATGCATAACACATCACATCCCTTCTATCAGCATTTCTGTGGTATTGTCTTCTTTCATGTCTTTGATGAGACATTGCCTTTTGTTGATTTGGTCCCTCCGGAATTTCTTGACAAACCGTAATTTGGAGGGAATCTTCTGCTAATTTGGCTCTTCGTTCCTCTTGAGGCTTCTTCCCCAATCGAGAAAATACCGACTTTCTCTGAGGAGGGGATTTATGATTTGAAAAAGTCTCCAGTCCGGTGGAATGGGGTTGTTCCTACTATTCCCGCTCAACTCCTCGAATCCTATTTGTTGATTCCGAGGGTTGGTTTAAAAGAGTCCCCAGTATGGCGAGCTGGGGTGGCTCTTGAAATGTTATGTCTGATACTTTCTTAAAATCTCTTCTAATCTTGAGAACCTTAGTCTAGAAATTAGCTGGATGCATTAACCTGTATCCACTTTTATCACCTGGTTCAAAAGACCGTTGGATGATTTCCGACACTTCTGTCACTTGATGATGTGCTTGCTCCATACGAGAGGCCTGTTCAATATTCTCATTTGCTTGATACAGGAGTAATTCAAAAACATGTTCTCTGTATGCTTGATTTTGAGAGGAACTAGTTGAAGCTTGTTCTTGGGCAAGATTTTGATTACAAACAAAGCCCATTGACTGTGGCCGGCCATGGGCAATAACATTGCATGAGACCATTTTCGGAGGGCTTTGCTGACTATAGAGCACCGTGAAATGCAGTGCTCCATGAACACCCCATCCTCTGACACAAATACCAGATGGGGCATTGGCAATTAACTGACGCAATTTTCTTAGTGCGCCAAGGCATAAACGTTGAAGGGATCTCTGCTGCTTTTCAGCCTTCCGATATCGAGAGACTGATAGAGATTCCAAATCAATATAACGTTTTAACCCTTATATTATCTTAAGATGATTTTCATATTCATCATAATACAATACTTTCTTCTTCAACTGGCAAATAGTTTTCCATTTGTTGAGACGAATATCATGAATTCCATCTTCTGTCAACATTTCTGGAATGTCATACTGAGAATCAGCCAGAGGCCAAAACATGACTGGCACTTCACCTTTCACCAGTTGTTTTCTCATGTTCATCATTTCCTCTTTATCATTTGATGAAGATTATTCTACCTATTTTGACCAGAGCTAGTGCTTCCTTGTTGCTTCATTGTATTCAACGGGATTGGTAGAGAAATCATTGATCAAACAAGAAGATGCATGAGTTAAGTGTGGTTCGGAGAATGACCTACACCCTAGGCTATCTTCTGATTGAGAAAGTATTTCACCTGCTAGCGATGAAGCATCATACATGACTGGTTTCGCATTTGCAAGTGCCTCAAGATAAGAGGGCTTTCTCGGCACTACATCGTCCACTAGAGAATTTTCCGAGCAATGTGCATCACTACTGTGGAGAGGACTTTCGCAGCAAAATTCATCATAATGTGGAGGACCACCATAATGGGTTACAGCAAAAGATGAGATCTCTAGCTCCTTGGTCTTCTAACCACACAGAGGGTTCCTGTGGCTCTCATCTGGGGATGAAACTTTGAGATTGACCAAATTTTCATGAAGCAAGCCTTCATGAGGAAGTGTCTATTGAAGACCTTCGGAATTAATGTTCCCACTATTGGGAAATGAGGGAGTAGAATCTTGAATTCCAACAGATAACTGTCTGAGGGATTCAAGAAATCCAGCATCGAGCAAGGCCTTGTTACAGATTGGCTCTTGATCTCCTGACTGTGTTGGGCGGGTCTTTTTCTTAGAAACCTTCTTACTCGCTTTGGAAACCACTTGTTAATGAAAGTGGCTGCTCTGAGCAGGTGTATGTGCCTGATCAGGAAAGATGGTCAGGTTAGGCTGACGATCTCCACTCAAATCAGGTGTATGTGCCTGACTTGGTTGTCCGTATGATATGGGGGAGTATTCCCCACAACCCTCTTGGACTGGAACAGATGTGTTTGTCTCTTCCGGAGTGAATTTTTCATGTGTCACTCCACTAGTAGGGATAGATTTATGTGTCTTTCCCTGAGATGTTGCTGAAGCTATTATAATATCCTGGTAGGCATCCAGAATATGAGCAGGAATTTTATTCTTCTCTTTCACCATTGATAGAATATGCTTGACGACTTCAGCTACCAGAATGGGGATATACGTCCATTCCGGTCCTAGAGTATGTGTATGTGCCTGCTCCTGTCCTCCTTTTCCTGTCATTGAATCCTGACAGTACTCAAGTGTGGGGGCAGAGAGTTCAGTCTGCCTCTTATTTATTGTCGGGGCTTTCTGAATAACTTCTCCAAATGCTACCAAGCAAGACTGTTGGTAGGCTTGATTAATACTAGCAGGTGTATGTTCCTTCTGATTGCACTTCGCCAAAATTAGTTGACGAGATCCATAATATGTAGTCAGACGAGCCTGCTGACTAGATGATGATGTATAAACAAGTGTATGTTTCTGCCTATAGTACTCCTCCGGAATTGCCTGGCGGGATTGGCGTGATGCTGCCAGACGAGTCTGCTAGACAGCAGAATTAAAACAGGTAGGTGTGTGTGCCTGCTCGTTGCTTGCCACCAAGTTAGGTTGGTGGACTTCTCTGGAGATGGCAGAGATGATAAACTACTCAATTTTAACGGGATTTAACCTATGTAGATTCGTCTTTCCTGCTCAGGTTCGAGGAACCTAAGCCGATCGCCTGGAGTCGGTACCCTCATCATGTTTAGGGTGCACTGTCGCACGAGTCTGGCGGCGATTTTTGGTGGGAACCCTCGGGAAGGACTCCTGTCTGCTTGAATTAAGGCACTGAGGGACCTGCTCATTCACCTCCCCAGAATAAGGGAGTGAATGGTGATTGCGTTCTGGGGATAATGAACCGAAACGGTTGGAGACGGTAGTCAGCACCACCTGCTTCTTGATCACTGGTTGTCGCTGTCCGGACGACCCATGTGAGTTGTTCACTTGGAGGGCTTGTCGGGTAGCCTCTAGAGTTGGGATGGTACTATGCTGACGGTACTTCTTAACCAGCGCATTTGATACCCAGCGTTGAAGATGCTAAGTAGGTGACGTCATCCTCAGAGTGGATGACGATCCGGCAGGAGTTGCAGCAGTGGCATTTGTAGCAGCAGTATTCACAGGTGTGAACTTAAGAGCAACCATTTTGGAAATGGAGAAGATCTTCGAAAAGAGTGCATGTTTGATATAACATACATAATCAATATAAATTCAGCCACTACATCTTTTGGATGAGCACATATGTCAATGATTTTTTTTGTTGGCCCTCTCATTGAATTTTAAATAGGGGCCTAACAAATAGGTAAAACATCATTTTAACATGGTTAAGGATTCATGTCGGGTTCACCATTTTTTGTTTCCCTTGAAATTTGGGGATGACCTCCTTGATGGGAGGTTCAAACATTCCGATCGGTTTCTAATGGGTTTTTTCGTAGAACTAGAAACATTCAACAATTCCACATCCATTTGGACCTACTTTCCAAAGGTAGGTGCTCATTAGTTTGTGGACTGATGAGGCTTAGGAATTTGCATTGGTCGAGAGGATGGGAAGTCGGACTCATCACACCTTTTTGAGGGGAATTATTGTCTACTCTGGGACTCTCTTTATATATTTAAGTTATGTTCGTTAATCCTTATTACATTACCAAGTATAAAATGATCTTTCCTTCAGATCTGACAATCAATGATTAAATATGTAGGAAATTTAGAGAATATTTTATATGTATTTGAGGTTCTTCATCGATAGAGAATCATCGGTATTTATTAGAGAATCATTGTTAATGGTATCCTTCAACACATTTATATAGAAGTCTCTTGGTCATTATGATGACTATGATGGTTTTAAAGCCACTTAGTGGGGCATTTGAAGTTTATTGTCATTCAGAATGACATAGATTATTTCAGAGTTGGGATCGAACCCGTAGATGGGCTACCTACGTATCCTTTGTTTAGAAAAGGAATCAGAACCCACGTAGTTCGAGTAAAGGAGTATGATGTTTATGATTGATGGCTCAAAGAATGATGTCATAATTACTTTTACACTCTAGGATCACGTGAGTCATGCTCGGTGTGAGAAACAAGAGGTATTGGTTAAAACCAGACAATTGTGCCATGAAAGATGCAATCATAAGAAATAATGTGGTGCTTATGTATGTTTGAATGCCCAGATAAATGATGATTAGGATTTACTTCCGGGAAGAAATCCAGGAACAGGGTCCATAAAGGTATAGGTGTTTCATGGAGATTTGAATACTCTAACTTGGGGCTTACTCATGAAAAGGAGGCCCAAATTAGGAGAGGACTTATGATTGGGTTTTACTCCTAATAAGGAATACCATATCAAAGGTAAATTAGTAATGGTTAAGAGAAATTAAGACTGGGGATTTCTCCTGAAAAGGAGGCCCAGGTTAAGGGAATTAAGGTTTGGGGATTACTCTTAAGAAGGATGCCCAGATTTGGGAACTTTAAGAATTGGGGCTTACTCCCGAGGAGGATGCCCAAATTAGGGGACTGGGGTTTACTCCTAAGGAGGATGCCCAGATTTGAGAATTATGACTGAGACTTACTCCTTAAAAGGAGGCCCCAGTCAATTGAGTTCTCTCATTATTAAAGGATGAGTTTAAATGAATTAAATCTCAATCTTTAGTGACATAAAGTTGTGTAAATCGCTAGGTTTTGAGAGATATTCCACAGAATTCCTTTCAGATAAGGAAGTCAAATCAAGAAACCATGCCAAAAATGAATTTGAAGAGTGTATTGAAGACTAAATCTTGAATAGGAGAAGTGGAATGGCTTAAGAGGGGTGAAATGGGCAAGAAGGGCACCCAAAAAGGCAGGGGCGCGCAAGTCCTGGCAGGCGCATAGGTACTGCGTGGGCGCGCAAGTCCTGGTCGCGTAGGTATACCTACGCGACACATGGGTGCTTGCACGATGGTTAACCAGCAAGTAAATACTTGAGCGACTCTTGATTAAATCCTTTATAATCATCTTGAGGTTCTTCCAGAAGAGTGGCGCACAAGTTTTAATGAAGGAGTAAGGCGGCGCACAAGTGTGGCCATTTCCCTTAAGGGCTGGCCACTCAGACGTGCAAGTGTTGATGAGTTTTAACACTTAGGCCTTCCTCCCCCTCTTTAGATCTTCTGTTCTAGGTAAGAAATTACCTTATAAGTGTTTTGGAATCTTTGAGAAGAGACTAGGGTGTGGGGAGCTCAAATCTGAATTCTGAAAAAAAAAACCCTAAATGGGGGGCCCACAGGGTCTATTTATAGGATGGGGAAGACCTGGGCGGTTGTCACTTAGGTCGCTCATGTCACTTGCGCGACCATTAGGCGGCGCGCAAGTGTACCTGAGTGACCATGAGGGAACTTGCGTGACATATGTACAATGTTCTATTCGTTCATCCCTTTGTCGATTTTTTTATGTTTCTTCAAAGGATGAATCAATTTGGACTAAGGTATTTCCCTTCTCCAATCTTTAGACTCTGTGACGAAAAGGAGCGTCAACAAACATGCATCATAGAATCTATCACTTTCAAATTTGAGACTAAGAAAATATGAAACTAATTGTTTCTTAGATAAATTATGTATATAATATATATTGAAATGTCCAAGTATTTTATGCCAGATCCAAGATTTATGTATCTTAGTAGTTAAGCAGTTTACTTTCTGTTTACACAAGGAATTTAAGTCCAGGGTATAAACATTATCAATTCTGGGTGCTCTAAATTTAAGAAATTTATCTTTGAAAATAGAACAATAGTTTTTAGAAAATCAACAAAATATCCATCATTAAAGAGTTGAGAGATACTTATCAGATTGTGTTTCAATCCTTGTACATATCGTACTTTATTGATTGACACCTCTTCTGGATCTCCAACAATTCCAATTCCAATTATCTTACCTTTGGCATTGTCACCAAATGTGGCTAGACCACAATCCTTTTGAGTTAGAGTTTAAAAGTTCAAATATTTTCCACTCATATTCCTACATCAACCACTGTCCATATACTATATTTCAGTTCGGTTTCTATGACCTGCTTCTTTATGTTTCGGGGCACAGCGGATGCGTGGTTGGAATGGTACCCAACTTTGATTTTTACCATGATCAATAATTATTCTGGGATCAATAAGATGATGAATTCCAGTCTCCATTGAATATAATCAAAGATTAAGATAAAGAAGAAAGAGGCTAGAAACCTTAGAGAGGATCTTGCACATCATGTTTATAATTAATTTAATTAATTTCATGAAGAAAAACAATACAAGTATATTTGGTATTTTTCTTCATTGATGATGTTGATCATCTGAAATGGCCCTTCCAGATTATCTCGTTGCACTTGTAAGGATCCAAACTAGAATCCCTGTAGCGGTGATCCACACATGCTCTAATGGCCTCCGATAGACATCGCTCATTCTCTGGGTGCTAGCGAGGCGAAGCGAGTGTCTTGTGTCGGTCGTTCTTGATCGCTTGTTCTTCGGCCTTGAAGAATGTATCTCGTTATTGAGAGGGGAGAGAAGAGGATTCGAGAGATAAATCGTTTGGATCCACAATTCTCCATTCACCAGGAGTGTAGTGTGGTGTATGGAAAAATAGGTATACTTGCCTATTTATATACATGGAATTTCAGTTACAATATTTATTTTCATAGAAACAGTTAAATACATTCACAAACTTAGAGAAAACCCATGCATTTAATAATAATACCATGTCATTATTTATGGTGCGCCAACTTGCGCAAAATGGAATTATAAATAAAATTCCACGTCATAAAATAATAACAGTGTTATTTAATTTGTTCCAACTAGTTAAATTATTATTTACCATCCTGAAAATAATTATTTTACTACAAGACCAACCTTGGTCTTCTCGAACTCCACTTCCATTTATTGAACACCCAAATAAATAATTTATTCTCTTAAATAAATATTTTATTTAAAAACTAGTAAATAAATATTTACTAAATGTTCAATAAAATAAATAAATAAATTTTATTTACTTTATGTGATCATTGTAACTTGAATAAAATTATTCCACGGTCTTGAGAATAATATTTATTTCATTAATTAAACTCAAATATAATTTAATAGAGACCACAAAAAACACTTAGTTTGTGACCCTCTAGGATTCCTTTTCATTGGAATTAGGTGGGCTTGCCTAAATTCGAAGAGTACTATCTAGCAATGGGTCAAGGAACCCAAGAGAAATAATGTAAAGTCACAACAACAACATCCACATACAAACGCTCACTGTGTAATATAATAACTTTTTCTCAATATCTCATCAAGCAGGTTTCATGATTGTGTCATCAACTTTTATGCTTGATATGTCGTTCTTTGACTACCTAAAAAAATCTCATCATTACACCATGTCCATAGAATTTCTCACGATGGTTCTATTTCAATCAAAGGCTCAAGATATCAACTTCCATAAATAGAAGGGACAAATCATTCCTCGACTTCTCCAATAATAACATGCCACTTGTGACGCACCCAACGTACCCTACTTCCCGCCAACTATATGCGTGACAGTTTTCATCAGTAAATCAAAGTCCATAAGTCATGTCACATATTAATGATAATCTTAAAGTCTAAGGATCATTACACATGCTCACAGATAGAAATATCCGATGACACCACAACATGCTAGATTTCTACTAGAAGATCTGTTCTCATAATCTTCTATATTAGAGATTACCAAGTGCAAACTTCATGAGAGGAAGTCTCATATGCTTACGAATACTCGCACTTGAAGGTATACATGATATGTGTACCATCATAGCATATCATCCAACCACATAACTATATTTAATAATATTGTTATATCATTTCAAGGTTCTCATCATAGCGGGGAACTACCCTAACCTTATCAATGCAACAAATACTCTAGCACATTATTACATCATAGTAATGTAGAAAAATGAACAATATGTAATAATACATTAAATATCCATGTAATAAAAGTAAAACCAGTTGGTTCTAGGACACCAACTCTTACAAACTCCCACTTAAACTTGAGCCAACTACCTACGACATTCAGTCTGCTAGACCTCACATGATGATCATGTTTCTGCTGAGTCAAGGCTTTAGTCAAGGGGTCTTCCACATTGTCTTCTGTGGAAATACTTCTCACTGCAACATCACCACTCTGAGAAAAATCCCTCAAGAGATGATACATCCAAAGTATGTGCTTCGTCCACTGATGTGACCTTGTCTCTTTTGTGATATCCTCCACTGTAGTATTATCACAGTACAGTGTGATGGCATCTTTACTGCTAGGTATCACATCAAGCTCCTAGACAAAGCTTCGCATCCAAAATACTTCTTTAGCTACCTTAGAAACTGTGATATACTCATACCATGTTGTAGAATCTATGACTACAATATTCTTTGAGCTATTCTAGCTCACTGAACCTCCATTCAAAGTGAAGATGTATCCCGTTTGAGACTTCATGTCATCTTGATCAGTCTGGAAACTAGCATCTGCATATCCTATAATGACTAGTTCCTTATCTCCTCCATAACCCAAGAACATATCCTTAGTATGTCTCAGATACTTTAGGATAGTCTTGAAGGCCATCCAATGGTGGTCACCTGGGTCATCTTGATATCTGCCTACCGCACTCAATGCGTAGGAGACATCCATCCTAGTACATAGCATGTCATACATGACTAACCCAATTGCTGATGCATATGGAGTCCTTGCCATTATATTTCTTTCCTCATGTGTTTGAGGGAACATTTTCTCGGAAAGATGAATGCCATGTGACACTGGAAACAATCCCTGCTTGGATTGTTATATACTGAATCTCTTCAGTATCTTATCAATGTATGTACTTTGACTTAGGCCCAGAAATCTCTTCGATCTATCACAATTTATATTGATCCCAAGAGTATACTCTACCATGACAAAGTCTTTCATGGAGAATCATTGATTCAAACATTCCTTAACAGAATGTAAGACCAGTATCTCATTTCCAATAAGTAATATGTCATCAACATATACTATTAGGAAAATGACTGCACTCCCACTAAACCGTTTTTAGACATAAGGCTCACATTCATTATTAATAAAACTAAATTCTTTTATGGCTTCATCAAAATGAATGTTCCATGATCTAGATGCTTTCTTTAATCCATAAATGGATTTATGCAACTTGCATACCTTATTGGAATCCTTTGGAGTCACAAACCCTTCAGGTTGTGTCATGTAGACATCTTCCTGAAGGTTCTCATTAAGGAAAGCTATTTTGACATCCATTTTCCTAATCTCATAGTCATGGTAAGCTGCAATGTCAAGTATAATTCTGATGGACTTCAACATTGCAACTGGTGAGAAGGTTTCATCGTAGTCAATTCCTTGACACTGTTTATAACCTTTTGCAACCAGTCATGCCTTATAGGTACTAACTTGTACTTCCACGTCCAGTTTCTTCTTGAATACCCATTTGAAACCAACAAGATTTACATCAACTGGAGGATCTACCAAAATCCAGACTTGGTTTTGGTACATGGAATCCATTTCAGAATTCATGGATTCTTGCCACTTGGAAATGTTTGTGCCACTTACTGCTTCCTTGTAGGTTATAGGGTCATTATTATCAACTAATAACGAGTCACCATCCTTGATAACTAGAAACCCACACTGTTCGGATTCTCTAACCTCTCTTGTACTCCTATGCAGTACTTGTGTCTCTGGAATAGATTCTTCTTCCATTGGGCTTTTTGGAATCTGTTCCTATACCAACTCTTGTGTACCTTGAGCCTCGACTTCATCGAAGTCTATCTATATCCCACTATCTCTTTTGGAGATGTGATCCCTCTCAAGGAATATGGCATGTCTTTCCACTATAACCTTTTTGTATAAGGAGTTTTATAGGTAATATCCCCTTCTTTCATTAGGGTATCCTATAAAGGTACACTTCGTGCCTCAGGTGTGAGTTTGTTACCTGAAGAGGCCTTAACAAATGCTTCACTACCCCACACATGTAAATTTGATAACATGGCTTTTCTTCCACTCCATAACTCGTATGTAATACCATTTATCGATTTAGATTGTACTTGGTTTAGTATGTGTGCCATTGTTTGTAACGCATATCTCCAAAAGGATAATGGAAGACTCGCATGACTCATCATTGATCTCACCATGTTTAATAGGGTGTGTTTCCTCCTTTCGCTCACACCATTCCCCTGGGGCGTGTTTGGAGGAGTGATTTGGGATAGGATCCCAAACTACCATAAGTAATCAATGAGGTCTTGATTAAGATATTTTCCACCTCGGTCTGAGCAGAGTTTCTTAATATTCTTACCAAGTTGGTTCTCATCTTTATTCTTGTATTCTTTGAACTTATCAAAATAATCCAACTTATACCTCATTAAGTAGATATATCCATATCTACTAAAATAATCATTAAAATTTAAGAAGTATGAGTACCCTCCCCATGATTCAAATGGAAATGATCCTCACACATCAGTATAAACCAATTCAAGAATTTCTTTAGCCCTTTCACTTTTCCCAATAAATGGGGATTTGGTCATTTTTCCTTGTAAACATGCATGACATACGCCAAGTGGTTTTAGTTCAAAAAAATATAAATATCCATCTTGATGTAACTTTGTCAAGCATTTCTCATTTACATGTCTTATATGGTGATGCCAAAGTTGGGTGTGGTATGAGTCATGTAAAGTATATTTGTTATTGATTATCATTACTTGGTTTGTGTAATCCAACACGTAAAGTCAGTTGTATAAATGTGCCCTACTATAAAAAATTCTATCATTGTAAAAGAAGCAACATTCATTTCCAAAATTGAAAACAAATCCATTTGTATCTAATTTTGATACAGAAATAATGTTTTTAGTAACATAAGGCACATAATAACAACCCTTTAACACCAAGATCACCCCAGTTGGCAATGTGAGGTGGTAGTCCTTGACAGCTACAATAGCAAGTCTGGCTCTGTTGGCTACTCGTAGATCTTCCACCCGTCGATCAATCATTCAGAATCTACTTGGTTCCTATATTTGGATACATATGTGAGCACCACAATTTGTATCTAATATTTATTTTTTATAAACATATAGATTGCATTAGAAAACAAAATCACCTGAAGCTTCCCCTTGCTTCTTAGGCTGTGTGAAGTTCTTCTTACAGTGGCCCTTCTTGACACATGTGAAACAAACAACCTCTTATTCTCTTTCCTCCCATTTGATCTTCCTTTTCTTGGAAGGTCATGAAGAAGCTTTGGGCTTAAATCTCTTAGCATTGCCTTTCCTCTTATACTCCATAAGGATAGAAGGATTTTCGCACTTCATATCTCTGTCCACTTGGAGAATGAGGATAAGAAGATCATATAGAGACTTCTCAATGTTGTTCATATTGAAATTGACAACAAATTTAGAGAAGCTCTAAGGGAATGATGCGAGAATGAGATCAGTGTCCAGTTCTTCGGTGAGTTTAAACCCTAGAACCTTCAGGTTCTCAATGTAGCCAATGATCTTGACTACATGAGGGCCAGCTGGGGCACCTTCTCCAAGATTACTCTGAAAGAGTGTCTTAGAGATCTCAAAACTTTTTTGTCTTGCTCCCTCCTAGTAAAGACCACAAAGGTGCTCGAGCATGATATAAGAATCCATGTTTACATGAGCCTTCATAAGCTCACTAGACATTTATGATAGCATAAAACAATGAACATCGATCGTGTTGTTCATATGTTTCTCATAGACCAGGAAATCCTCATCACTTACCTCTTTGGTAGGTGGATCAGATAATGCTGACTCCAGCACATAAGACTTCCGTTCATGATGTAGGATAACTCGAAGGCGTATAAACCATTCTTGGAAGTTACTACCGGTGAGGATGTTGTATTTATCCAAAATTGATCATAGGGATAGTGTGGTTGATGAGTTTTTCATTTTTATTCTACAATTAAAAGAGCAGATCATTAGTACTTTCTTGATTACATTTTATAAGAAATAATAATTTTTATTAAGTCTCCCACTATTTTATCAAGTACCAATAGCCCTCACCATTGAACTCAGAATTTCCAATTTCCATGACATTCTAGTGTCAAGGTTCCATAT
The DNA here is from genome assembly GCA_963277665.1 of Viscum album. Taxonomy (NCBI): domain Eukaryota; kingdom Viridiplantae; phylum Streptophyta; class Magnoliopsida; order Santalales; family Viscaceae; genus Viscum; species Viscum album. Next base: position 1,967,339,353 of record OY728153.1, read on the forward strand.
TCCCCTTCACATAATCTTAACAAGGGTTAGTCAAGCTATTAGAAGATATTTAGGTAGGTAGGTCTTTGCCAACTGTGGGCTTACAGCTCCTTGATATGTTGAGTAGACTCCCCAATCCTGAAACCATGACTTTGGATTTCCTTAACTCTTACCTCTAATATTACACCAATTATAGCAAGGGATACTCCTCTTGATGTAATATGGTTAAGTCAACCCAAAACCTTTCATAAGGGCTTCCTATATAAAAGTAAGTTTCCCAAAAAGGGTTGGTCAAACACATAGTTTTATTGAGTTTTTTCCTTAATCAAGTAATGGAAGTCTTATTCTGACTTAATATTTTATTTGAGGTGTTTTTATCTCTTATGCATGAATTTATTATTATCATTATCACACGCTTGTTAATATTAAGTGTAACTTACTTAAGTGATTAGCCATGTCTTGATAATATTTACGCATAAGTCTGGTTTATTTTAGTTTCATCTTGAAGGCTTGTTTAATTCATTAATTATGTGATCGTGACAGGACATCCATAATGATAAAACATGAAAATGACAAAAATAAAATAAATTAAATGGCATGATCATGAGCTTTTATAATGGTTATTTTATCTAGTAGTTGATAAACTAACCCTGACCTAGTGGAGAAATACCTTGAACCTTTTGGGTTTGTGTTTATAGCTTCTACATGTCCACCTCTGTATCTCTTGGGATTGGTTTCATCTCGGATCCATCTTGAAGTGCTTCTATTGTCTTGGGAGTTCCATACATTACATATTCCGTTTTTTAACTCACATGTAGGTGAGGGGTAAAAGGGGGTTTTACATAAAATAAACCTTGGGCATGCAGACCCTATATATTAATGAGGATAAGGCTTGCAGGCCAACAAATTTAATTCAAATAAATAAATTAAAAGAAACCATCCACATACAAAGGTCTTGGTCTAGATCATGATCATCCATACATGCAATGATATTTATGCATTAATAAAACTAGCAATCAATTCTTTAATCATTGTTGTTTAAGATAAATCATGCTTGAATAAATTAATTATCATCTTTAATTAATCAATCCTTTTATCTTAAACACTTTTCTTAATTTCTTGAGATTCTAATCCATCATAATTTTAAACAAATAAATTCATTTCAAATTATCTTTGTACGTAACTTGTACCTTGGAGGAAACCTGGTGAATTCCTATTCATAACTACCCAATGAGTAGAAATGAACATTACACAAATGTTAAATTAAACACCTATCACGTTTTGTGCCTCAACTTTACACCTGCACGATGGTATACATCTCAAGGGTTTGTATAATATAATAATAAATTTTAATAAATCTGCGTAATTTGGATGAGTACACGACGTATAGTTCCAACTACACGGCATGTACTATTTTTCACTGTCTATCTGAAGTACACGCCCCCGAAAACAGCGTGTGAGTATACTTCAGAAATATTCAGAGTACACGGTGTGTCCAGTGGGACACACACCTTGTAGTTCCTCGTTACATAGTCTCCAGACGGGAAAGCCGTGTACGGGGTAGACAATACAACCCTAACCTGAAGGGACTACACACCGTGTCCATTGGGCCACATTGTGTGTAATCCAGAAACCACGTTCCACCTATTCTTGTTCAACACAGGGAGTCATTTAAGACTTAGAAAGACTCCAACACATGGCTTGGTTTGGCAGACCGGTCTGATGCATTGAATCTTGACAACATGGCATGTACTGCTAAATACATGCCGTGTGTTCTGGTGTTGTATGGACAGGAATCATTGGTACCACTAGATGAGATCCTCTATTTTATTTTAATCAAAATTAAAAGAAAATATCATTTTTGTAAGGTGAACGAGAAATAAAAGAGAAGGAATAGATATTGAGATTCATATTTGCAAAACGATTAACTTGAATTGAAACAACTAAATTATTAAATGCGTAAGTCATCAAAAAAATATTTAAATAATTATAAACTATGATTTAACCCCTTTGATATCACTTGAAGGTTTTGGGCGCAGTAGAAGCATGGTTGGAACGGTACCCAACTTTGATTTTTACCATGATTAATGATTATTTTAGGATCAATACGATGATGAATGCCAGTCTCCACAGAATATAATCAAAGATTTAGATATAGAAGAAAGAGGCCTAAAACCTTAGAGAGGATCTTTCACATCATGTTTATAATTAATTTAATTAATTTCATAAAGAAAAATAGTACCTATATCTTTGGTATTTTAATTCTTTGATGATGTTGATCATCCAGAATTACCCTTCTGGATTATCTCGTTGTGCTTATAAGGATCCAAACTAGAATCCCTCTAGCGGTGATCCACACGTGCTCCGATGGCCTCTGATCGAAACTACTAATTCTCCGGGTTCTAGCGCGGTGAAGCGAGTGTCTTGTTTCGTCCATTATTGATCGCTTGTTCTTCGGCCTTGAAGAACGTCTCTCGTTCTTGAGATGGTAGAGAAGAGGATTCGAGAGAGAAATTGTTTGGCTTAACAATTCTCCATTCACCAGGCGTGTGGTGTGGTTTATGGCACAATAGGCATACTTACCTATTTATATACATGGAATTTCAGTTAAAATATTTAATTGCATAGAAACAATGAAATATATTCTTGAACTTAGATAAAACCCATGCATTTAATAATAATATCGTGTCATTATTTATGGTGCGCCAACTTGTGAAAAACGGAATTATAAATAAAATTCCACGTCATAAAATAATAGCAGCGTTATTTTAATTTGTGCCAACTAGTTAAATAATTATTTACCATCTTTCAAATAATTATTTTACTACCGGACCAACCTTGGTCCGCTCGAACTCCACTTCCATTTATTAAACACCGAAATGAATAATTTATTCTCTTAAATAAATATTTTATTTACAAACTAGTATATAAATATTTATTAAATGTTCAATAAAATAAATAAATATATTTAATTTAATTTATGCGATCATTGTAACTTGAATAAAATTATTCAACGGTCTTGAGAATAATATTTATTTCATTAATTAAATTCAAATAGAATTTAATCGAGACCACCAAAAACACTTAGTGTGTGACCCTCTAGGATTCTTTCTCATTGGAATTAGGCAGGCTTGCCTAAAGTCAAAGAGTATTGTCTAGAAACGGGTCAAGACACCCAAGAGAAAGAACTTAAAGTCGCAACAATGACATCCACATACAAATTATCACTGTGTAATATAATCCCTTGGTCGCAATATCTCATTAAACAAGTTTCATGATTGTGTCATCAACTTTTATGCTTGATACGTCGTTCTTTGAATACCTGAAATAAACGTGTCATTACACCATGGACATGGAATTTTTCACGATGGTTCTATTTCAATCAAAATGATGAGATATCAACTTACATAAATGGAAGTGAGAAATCCTTCCTCAACTTATCCATTAATAACATTCCACTCGTGATGCACCCAACATACCCTACTTCTCACCAACTGTCTGTGTGGCAGTTTTCATCAGTAAATCAAAGTGCATAAGTAGTGACACATATTAATGATAATCTTAATGTCTAATTATCATTACACACACTCGCAAATTGAAATTTCTGATGACACCAAAACATGAAAAATTTCTACTAGAGGGTTTATTCTCATAATCTCCTATCTTGGAGATTACCAAGTGCGAACTTCATGAGAGGAAGTCTCATCTACTTATGAGTACTTGCACCTGATGGTCTGCATGCTATGTGTCCCATCATAGCATGTCATCCAACCACATAACTATATTTAGGAATATTTTTATATCATTTCAAGGTTCTCATCATAGCGGGGAACTGCCATGACCTTATCAATGCAACAAATACTCTAGGATATTATTATATCGTATTCATGCAGAACAATGAACAATATGTAATAATACATTAAATATCCATGTAATCAAAGTAAAACTACTTGGTTCTAGGACACCAACTCTTACACTTCTTACAATGGAATTTAAACAAAGGTTTGTTTTGGTACCCATATTCTATTGGGTCCAATAGTGTTAGTTAGCAAAGACCTAGGAATCCAGACATGCTTTGTTTTTCTATAATCAATGAAATCATATAAACTGCTTGCAACAAAGGATTTCTTAATCCCAATTATTTGTGGTTTCCTTAAATAACATTTTTTAGATATGTTACCTTTTGTTCCATAGTAGTTGCAATTTTTACCTTTTGTACTTGGAACAAAATAGTTCTTATACAGTTTGGGTTTCTCACCTTTACTGCCTATTCTATATCTTTCTTTTTTAATCACATTCCTTCCAAGAATTTCATTTAGTATATTTTATCCTTTTGTAAAAACAAGATTTTCACTTTTGTATGTTTATACTTCCATTTGTAGTTTTTTTATTTTAGTTTCATTATCTGTACAGTTTTTGTTTGATGAATTATATTTTTCAATTAACTCTTGATGTTGTTTTAGCAGAGTGTCTCTTTCTCCTAAAACAACAGTGTGAATATTTTTCAGTGATTTATGTTTCTTAAATAAGAAATAATATTTCTATTTCAGCATATTGTAGTAGGCTACAAGTTTATCATTTGAACAGTTAGAACTATAATTCGAATTAGATGAGTAATAAGATTATACCTCATTAGCTTCTTCCATAAAGCACATATTTGATTTCAGATTTTATTCTTCCTTTTCTGAGTCAGAATTTGATGAGTTTTTGGAGTCTTCAGAAACACTCCAAGTGGCTTTCATTTCTCTTTTGTCTTTCTTCTCATAATCATTGTTTTTGAAAAAAATATTTTTCATTTCTCCTTTTAATTGAGGACAGTCAGGTCTAATGTGACCCATCTTTTTGCATTCATAGCATATGACTTCCCTTGGTTATTTTTTTCCTTTTTGAAGGATTTTCTGAATCCCTCCTTCTCTCTGTAGAATTTACTAAACTTTCTGGCTAGCTGATCTAGTTTCACATCTGAATTTGATGAATTAAAACTCTCTGATTTCATTTTGATTTCATTCTTCATTTTTCTTCTTTTCCTTTGGGATGTTACTTTTAAAGCAGTACTTTCCCTATTGATTCAGACTTTATGCTCAATTGCTTCATCTTCTATCTCAACTTCATACATCATAAGAGTTCCAACTAACTCTCTCATTGTATGATCTTTGAGTGGTGATAATTTCCTAAGGGCAGCCGAAATTCCATTCCATATAGGTGGTAGTACTCTTAGAACTTTTAGGCCACGATCTGCTTGTTTGATAGGCTCACCCAAGGCAGTGATATTATTAACAATTTATGTAATCCTTCCATTCATCTGAGTGATTCTTTATCCTTAAAACATTATGAATGTATCAAATTTCAATTTAATAGTGGAATACATCATCTGTTCGACATTGTCAATTCTTTCATAGGAAACTGCAATTGTCTGCCACATTTCATAAGTCATCAGGCACTAAGATACTCTATTGAATTCATCTGGTCCAAGACCATAGATAATAACATTCATAGCTTTCTATTTTATGTCTTACTCTACTTCTCTATTAGCACTCCATGTTATATGTTTCTCTGGAATCACATTGGGAGTTAAAATTTTCGAGTAGACTCTGTATCCAAGATTCTTTAAGTAGATGATCATCCTTGATTTCCAGAATCCATAATTTTCATCGTTGAAGTAGGGAGCACGAACCATTGAAATACCCTCTCATGTATCAGCCATTCTGCTCTGTATAATCCAAAAACTTTCATCTTGTTATAGATTTGAAAAAATCTCCTCTTATGGTACCAATTGTTGGACCGGGTTATACTAAATATGCACAAGAGGGGGGTGAATTGTGTCTTTTACAAATTTTTCATGAATAGAGATGATGATCGAGTTTTTTATTTTATATTTATCAGATTATTTATGCATTGAAAAATAAACAGTTAAAGGATGCAAGGATGTATAGTGGTTCGGGGAACACAAGGCCCATAGTCCACTCCACCAATGCTCTACTCCACGAGCTTGGTGATTTTCACTATCTAGTCCTCTTACCAATAAACCGTCTACAACTGAGTATAGGCAGTTGACACATTTATAAGTTAAGTCTAAAATAGAGCCTTATGGTTCATACACAGAACCGAATACACAACTTAGTACAAGAAGCCAATTGCTGAAAAAAAGAGTATTTATCTTGAAATACTTTTCAGTTGTTCTTCACAGTTGCAAAAGCACATAACTAATAGTATATAGATCTTTGTCTTTAAAAAATATATTCATCAAATAAGGGAAGTTCTGAATCGATCTAGTTTCAATAGATATAGAAATAAATTCTACAACTCCAACAACAATGTATTCACGAAAGATCTTCGATATAGAAATGATGAATCTTCAATATGTTTCTTCTTCTTTAGAAAAAAGAATTTGATAATACCTTGTAACAACAGATCGGTAATACTAAAATGTCTCTGTAAACTGTAGTAGTGAAAAAACTCAAGAGCTTGTTATTTTAATCTTTTTCACAATGATCCATCATATATTTTTAATTCAAAATAACACAGAGAGATATATATATATAATAATGATGAGCATTTTCCTTAAAAATTTAGATCCACAAAAGTCACCTTTAGAATCGCGATATTCAAATGTTTGAATAACAGAGCAGTTATAAATCCCCTTAATATTTGGCATGAAAATATCCTCTTAAATCGATCCTTTGAATCACAAATAAATGGCTTTGAATCAGTCAAATATGTGCTTTAAAAATCGGGCTTTTAATCTGGCTTGAAATCATCCTAATAATCCATATAAAGACCATTGCTCGATAAAGTTGTATTTTAAATCTTCAACGCCAAACGTATGGTTGAACTGCATAGAATACATTCTATGAACATAAGGTTCACAATTTAAGGTTGATAAACTATAATTTTTTCTTTAAATTTCAAATGTATGGTATATAATCCATAATTTTACCAGCTTCTAAGTGTAAGCTACATGATCTATACTTTTTGATAAAATGTAAGGTTGTTTACAAAAGTAAGGTTGATGAGCCATACTTTTGAGAAACAAACATAACGTTCCATACTAACGTAGGGTTCTTCTTCCATACTTTTCTGATATCCCAAACTTAAGGTTCCTTCCAAATGTAGGGTTCTTCTTCCATACTTTTATCTGTAAGGTATGGTTGATTAACCATACTTTTATGATATGAAGTAAAGTAAATGACAGATTCCATCCTTATGCTACGCTCCTCAATGTAGAGTATGAACAGTGTTTCCAAAACACGCTAAAGTGATTTCCAAACACGTAGAGCATGAATAGTATTTCTAGAACACACTAATGTGCTAAAACTATTTCTGATCACTTTGTCAAATATTCCACATGAATTAAATGCTTTAATATTATTCCAAAATAGATAAATAAAGAATATTAATTTCCAAAAATATAATCAAAGTAAAATAATTATAATAACAAATAAGGGTATTTGTGAACATCAAAATCATCATAAAAAGATAGAGTATTTTTTAAAACAACACTTTCTCAACAGACTTGTCTCGGGTTCTTCATGAGACTAACATGGATTTGTCAAGAGGGCTTCTGTGGGATCATGATGACGTGCTGAGGGGCCCTCCACAGGATCAACAGTGATCGTCTAGGGTGAAAAATCCATTTTTCATGAAGATCAATGTATCTACCCTTGTAATAAGCTTCCATATTTTCCATTTCTTTCTCATTATTTATTTTATAAGGACATGTGATCTGTCACAAATGTTCAAGTGTTGCCGAAGAAAATCACCCTCATTGTTTATAGTTCATCACATGATCAATGATGGATCTTGCAATGATGCATGAACATTATCACAACCCCCCCCCCCCCTCTTCTTATTTATGGAGCAGGTAGGGTAGTGCATAATTGAATGAACATGTCCTAGACCCTTTTCATGATGAAGGTGACATATCAAATGGCTCTTTTGTGACAAGGTGGACATGTCACCAGGGGCTTCATGGAATCTTGTGAATTGCATGATCATGTCTCATGAATATAAATGGCTTCATAAAATATTTTCCTTTTACATATTTTCATCTTTTATTTTATAATTTGGTATGAATGATTGTTGGGAATCTACTAGTTGAAAAGTTGCATGGTGCGGAGTATCTCTCCTGGCAGCCTTCGTATGATCATCAATGTTTGTTAGGAAGTCTTTGGAAGAACGTGGAGGCATGTCAAAGGGGCTCCGCATGATCTCAAGAAGGTTATTGTGACAACTTGTCCCCAGTGATAGCACATACACCCCACCTTAACATGATCGTTGGGTCCTAGCCCACCAGGTACCTCCAGTTTCCTCGCAAACACATGGTCCCCACCCTGGGGCCCACCAACATGCCTAAATGGTTCATTTAACTAATGACAGTCCCCATAGGCTAACACATGTCCTTTCTAGTGTGCTTTGTCCTCACTCACACACACCCTAGTTAACTTCCCAGAAGGTCACTCATCCTAATCACTACTCCAGGACAAACACGCTTAACTGTGAAGTTCTAATCAGGTAGGCTCCCAAAAAGGAAGGTGCACCTTATTGACATGAGTCATATCATTTGGTCATTTAACCCTTTATCATTTGGGGGTGTTACAATCACCCCCCCCCCCCACCCTCTTAGAACACAATTTCCTCATTGTGGGCCATACATCTCAACCCAGGCAGTACACCACACTTATGGCTAGGTACAACCTATGATACCAAATGTGACAACTGGTCCCCAGTGATAGCACATACACCCTGGCTTAACACGACCGTCGGGTCCTGGCTCACCAGGTACCACCAGTTGCCCCGCAAACATGTGGTCCCCACCCTAGGGCCCACCCACGTGCCTGAACGGGTCATTTAACTAATGAAAGTTCCCACAGTCCAACACATGTCCTTTCCAGGTACCACCAGTTGCCCCGCAAACACGAGGTCCCCACCCTGGGGCCCACCCACGTGCCTGAACAGGTCATTTAACTGATAATAGTCCCTACATTCCAACACATGTCCTTTCTAGTGTGCTTTGTCCTCACTCACACACACTCTAGGTGACTTCCTAGAAGGTCACCCATCATGATCACTACTCCAGGCCAAACATCCTTAACTGTGAATTTCTAATCAGGTAGTCTCCTGAAAAGGAAGGTGCACCTTATTGATATGAGTCATATCATTTATCCATTTTACCCTTTATCATTTGGGGGTGTTACAATCCCCCCCCCCATTTAGAGCACAACTTCATCGTTGTGGGACCTACATCTCAACATAGGCAGTGCACCACACTTAAGGATGAGTACAACCTCTGATACCAAATGTGACAAATGGTCCCCAGTGATAGCACATACACCCTGCCTTAACATGGTTGTTGGGTCATGGCCTACCAGGTACCACCAGTTGCCCCGCAAACACATGGTCCCCACCTTGGGGCCCACCCACGTTCCTGAACGTGTCATTTAACTAATGACCGTCCCCATAGGCCAACACATGTCCTTTCCAGGTACCCCCAGTTGCCCCACAAACACAGGGTCCCCACCCTGGGGTCCACCAACATGCCTGAACAGGTCATTTAACTAATGACAGTCCCCACATGCCAACACATGTCATTTCCAGTGTTCTTTGTCCTCACTCACACACACCCTAGGTAATTTCCCAGAAGGTCACCCATCCTGATCACTACTCCAAGCCAAACACGCTTAACTGTGAAGTTCTAATCAGGTAGGCTCCCGAAAAAGGAAGGTGCACCTTATTGACATGAGTCATATCATTTATCCATTTAACCCTTTATCATTCGGGGGTGTTACAATCACCCCCCTTTAGAGAACAATGTCCTCGTTGTGGGTCCTACATCTCAACCCAGGTAGTGCACCACACTTAAGGCCGGGTACCACCTCTGATACCAAATGTGACAACTGGTCCCTAGTGATAGCACATACACCCTACCTTAACACGGTCATCGGGTCCTGGCCTTCCAGGTACCACCAGTTGCCCCACAAACATGTGGTCTCCACCATGGGGCCCACCCAAGTGCCTGAACGGGTCATCTAACTAATGACAGTCCCCACAGGCCAACACATGTCCTTTCCAAGTACCACCAGTTGCCCTACAAACACGGGGTGCTTACCCTAGAGCCCACCAATGTGCCAGAACGGGTCATTTAACTAATGACAGTCCCCATAGGCCAACACATGTCATTTATAGTGTGCTTTGTCCTCACTCACACACACCCTAGGTAATTTTCCAGAAGGTCACCCGTCCTGATCACTACTCCAGGCCAAACACGCTTAACTATGAAGTTCTAATCAGGTAGGCTCCCGAAAAGGAAGGTGCACCTTATTGACATGAGTCATATCATTTATCCATTTAACCCTTTATCATTCGAGGGTGTTACAATCATTCCCCCCCCTTTAGAGAACAATGTCCTCGTTGTGGGCCCTACATCTCAACCCAGGCAGTGCACCACACTTAAGGCTGGGTACCACCTCTGATACCAAATGTGACAACTGATCCCCAGTGATAGCGCATACACCCTGGGGCCCACCCACGTGCCTGAACGGGGCATTTAACTAATGACAGTCCCCATTGGACAACACATGTCCTTTTTAGTGTGTTTTGTCATCACTCACACACAGCCTAGGTAACTTCCCAAAAGGTCACCCATCCTGATCACTACTCTAGGCCAAGCACGTTTAACTGTGAAATTCTAATCAGGTAGGCTCTTGAAAAGGAATGTGCACCTTATTGACATGAGTCATATCATTTATCCATTTAACCCTTTATCATTTGGGGGTGTTACAGTTATGCACTATGCATGACCCATTTTCATTACACTACTACACATATTCCCTTTAATAATGCGCAAATTGGCTTTTAAAAACACTAAAAAAACAATGTTAATCACATCGATGAAATAGGGGGGGTCCCTTTATCAGTGCTAAAAAATCACTCATAAAGGGGGTCATTTATCCATTCTAAAAAAGAACTAATAAAGTTCTATGCACCTGTAATATATTGTTAATATAATATCACAACCAGAAGAAAAAACCTACAATTTAAAATGCTATATACAACCTGTAATCTCAAACAATGATATAATATCAAACAATACTATAAACATTTAATTGACATCATGAATACAAAAATTTACACCCATGGTATATAAAAAAAACTACTATTTACATTTTAAAAAAATGTTTTATATAATTACATTTACAATTATCCAAATAACATTCTAAAACATTAATATTTCATCTTTTGACGTCTGTGATCCCCTCTCAAAAATGGCTGCCAATGGTATCATTTTCCCAAAAAATCATCTAAACTTGAGAAAAATATTCCGCCTATATGATAAAACAAATATTATGTTATTAATACTATAAAGAAATAAACTAAACATTAATATAAAAAATACATCAATAAAATGGCAATATTTAATAAAAATGACACATTTGGAGTTATACCGGTCACACTGTGCATCCTATTGAGGTGGGGTTGATTCCTACACATTCCAAATGATTTATGGATCATTTTCCTAAAATATAAAAACAAAACGAATTCATTTTCTTAGTTTTGAGTATGTCACTTGTTATTTTACTAAAATTAATGTCAATTTTAAATAATGAAACATTAGGAGTTATACCGGTCACACCGTGTGTCAGATTGTGGCGTGGATCACTCATACCTATCACAAATTACTGATGTATCACTGTTCTAAATTATAAAAACAATATGAATCTATTTTCTTGGTTTTCAGTATTTCAGTTGTGTTTTTTTACTAAAATGTCATTTCAAATCGGAAACATGCATTGTGATTCATATCGGTCGCATAGTGCATCAGTTTTACATGATATTTCTTCATACACATCACAAATTACTTATTAATCATTTTAATAAGTTATCAAGACAATTGGAGTGTGTTTTCCTGGTTTTCAATGAGTGACATGTTTTGAACTAAAATTTCAATTTTAAACTAATAACAGTCACTTTTAATCATATCGGTTACACCGTGCATCAGATTAAGGTGTGGTTGACTCTTATAAATCAAATATGACTCTTGGATCATTGTCCAAAATTATCAAAACAATCTAAATGCGTTCTCTCGGTTTTCAGTATGTCACTTGTTTTTTTTACTTAAATTAATGTCAATTTTAAATAAAAAGAGACACTTTGAGTTATATCAGACACACCATGATTTGTATTGAGGTGAAACTAATTCCTATATATCAAAAAAGACTGATAAACAATTTTACTAAAATATCAAAATAATCTGAATGTGTTTTCTTGGTTTTTGGAATGTCACTTATTGTTTTTACTTAAATTAATGCCAATTTTAAATAGAAAGAGACACTTTGAGTTATATCATCTACATCATGCATTGTATTGAGGTGCGTATAATTCTTACAAATCAAAAAAGACTAATAGACCATTTTCCTAAAATATCAAAACAATCTGAATGCATTTGCTTGGTTTTCGGTATGTCACTTGTTGTTTTTACTTAAATTAATGTCAATTTTAAATAAAAAGGGAAAATTTGAGCTTTACCAGTGACACCATGTGTCTTATTGAGGTGAATATGATTCTTAGACATCACGAATGACTAATATATCATTTTCCTAAAATATCAAAATAATCTGAATGCGTTTTTTTTCAGTAGATCACATATTGTTTTTGCTTAAATTAATGTCTATTTGAAATAAAAAAGAGACATGTTGAGTTATATCGGCCACACTATGAATCTTATTGAGGTGTGTCTTATTCCTAAATGTCAAAAAATTCTAATATATCATTTTCCTAAAATATCAAAACAATAAAAATGCGTTTTCTCAGTTTTCAGTATGTCAGTTGTGATTTTTTACTAAAATGTCATTTAAAACTGAAAACATGAATTTTGAGTCATACCGATCACATAATGTGTCAGATTGAGTTTTGGTTGAATCCTACACTTCAAAAATTAGTTATGGATTGTTTTCTTAAAATATCAAAACAATCTGATTGTGTTTTCTCAGTTTTGAGTATGTCACTTGTTCTTTTACTAAAATTAATATCTATTTTAAATAATGAAACATTTAGAGTTATAATGGCCAAAATGTGAAATGGATTGAGGTATGTATGATTTCTAACTATAAAAAATTACTGATGGATAATTTTTTTTAATGTATCAAAACAATTTGAATGCGTTTTCTCAGTTTTCGGTATGTCAATTGTGTTTTTTTAATAAAATGTGATTCCAAATGGAAACACACATTGTGAGTCATACCAGTCACATCATGCATTGGTTTGATGTGAAACTACTTCATACACATCACAAAATAATTATGAATCATTATACTAAATTATAAAGACAATATGAGAATGCTTTCTTGGTTTTCAATGAGTGAAAATTTTTGAACTAAAATGTCAATTTTAAACTCATAACAAACACTTTTAGTCATACTGGTCACACCATGCATCATATTGAGGTGTGGTTTATTCTTACAGGTCACAAATGAATCATGGATTATTTTAAAAAAGTATAAAAACAATTTGAATGTGTTTTCTCAGTTTTTAATATGTTACTTGTTGTTTTTTCTTAAGTTAATGTCAATTTTAAATAAAAAGAGAGACTTTGAGTTATACCGGCCACACTGTGTGTCATATTTAGGTGAAGCTGATTCCTAAATGTCAAAAATGATGTATATATCATTTTACTAAAATATAAAAACCATATAAATGTGTTTGCTCAGTTTTTAGTATGTAACTTGTTGTTTTTACTTAAACTGATGTCAATTTTAAATAGAAAGAGACACTTTGAGTTATACTGACCAAATTGTGTGTCGTATTGAAGTTTGGTTGATTCCTACACATCAAAAATAACTTATAGATCATTTTCCTACAATATCAAAATAATCTATATGACTTTTCTCGGTTTTTAGTATGTCACTTGTTTTTTTTACTAAAAGTAATGTCAATTTTAAATAAAAAAAGACACTTTGAGTGATACTGGTCACTTGTTCTTTTTTCTCATTTTTGAGTAGATTATTTGCTCTGATATAAACTATATTGACCTAAATAAATAATACATAGATATCACAACTTAGCAGATTAATATTCCTTACATAACATAATGATTCATGCCAGAATATTTTAGGTCTACTGCTTTCGGAAACATGGAAACATGGAAACATAAAGAACTAGTTCATAAGAGTCTCTCATTAAGTTATTCTTTAATAGAAACCTTCTTAGACATATCATTTATAAAACCATTCTTAATTACCGAAGGATATGAAACATAATAAATGGTGATCATGGATGCTAAATAATTTTAAACAAGGGATATATCAATGATCATATAAGGAAACTAACTTACAAATAGTAGATATAATGACAACAAAATTTATTAATTACATAAAAAGACATACTTTGAGTCATACTTTCCACATAGTTTGTTACCAGGATTTCCATTTTCTTTATTTATCGAAAAGGAAATATTTTATTATTGACATTATCACTTTCCTTCAAGTTCCCTCCACTACCTTTGAAGGAAAGTGATAAATGCTGACAATGCAGGGGTGACTAGGTTCTGAGGGACAGTAAGCCTGTAGAAGAAATGTTTTGTATGAGTAGTCAAAAATTTAATTCATATTATGTTAATGTAGTATAAAACAACTAATATTATGAGAAAAAAACATAGGATATTAAAAAAACATTACCTTCTAATTTAATTCTAAGTTGCAACCTCGAAGTCCAATCTCTCATGAGCATGATCAGTTTCAAACAAACCACCCCAACTCAAACGAAGGAATCCCCATGTATAAGGAAAAAATTATTATTTGAGTAATATTTAAAATATTTAAATTAAAAATAAATATTAAAAAATCCACTACTTCTATAGAAGTCACATCTTTATGCTATTTGTGTACATTCTTCCATCAGGTATGTTTCCTATTCTTTTCTGAGCACATCTATATTGTCTGGTGAATATGAGTTTTTTTGAAAATCATAGTAGTAATGAAAAAATATAAATAAACAAAGTATTAATAAATATTTTAAATGAAATAGTAATTATCTTTGAAAATATCTCTTTAGAAATGCTATTTTGTTCATGGAAAATGTTCTCTATCATAAATTTACAAACATAATAACCGTAATCTTTTCCATTGGTTTATTTCAAACACTACATAAACATTAAGTAGAATATGTAATTTTTTTTATATGTGTTTGGATAGTGAAATAATATTATATATACCCTGATACTTATCCATTCGTAGAACTTGTCTTCTTTCTTATCCTTATCCCCTAACCTCATTCCTTGATTTTCACGATAATCATACACTACCCCATCATAACATAATCCTCATTAAAAGATAATATAAATTATATAAATTGATGTTTAGTTATAAAACATTGGATGTAGTGTATTACTTATTGAAAAACATCATCACGTGTGGATGGTTTATTGGGTATCCATGCATTAAATCTTGGAAATAAATATTTAGAGTATCCAAATTTATCGAAATGAGCATCCAATGATGCCTAAAAACATAAAAAAGGAATAAGTAATGAAAGAAATAAAAATATATTTGATATGACTATATTATAGAGTTTCACCCCTATATCATTGGTGTTAAATAGAGTCTATCATGCAAATGTTTTCTTTGAAATTATTTGATCAGACCTACCACCATTTAATCATTTTTCTAGATATTTATTTTTGTTCTGTAGAGGAGATGTGAGGATTAACGAGTCCGGATTTTTTTCATGGGAAAACCCCTTAAAGTTTTTTCTTATATACATCTTTTCAAAATATGATGTGTATTTAGTCATAATTAATATAGTATATTAGCTTTTGGGAAATCAAATCATGAAAACATACCTCATGTATATATTTACAACTGATCCACCTAACCAATCATAATCAAGGATTTCACTTATACTCTCAACACTAATGAAGTCTTGATCTTTCTCTCCGTACATATTTTCTTCAAAATTAACTATGAGATTACTACCATATTTTAACTTTTTATCCACATGAACCTTTAATGATAGTAAATGAGAATATATAATGGGTGGGGTAATGGTTTTTTCGGTAGATCTCTTCAATTGGTTGGTTGATCCTTTAGATGGTTTTGAGGAATTCTTTCATTTCATCCCCTTATCTTTGTCTGTCAGTAGTAACATTAATCAGTTTAGACCTTTTTAATTAATTATTAAAGGTTTATCTTGAAAATTAAATTGGAAATGAATATCTCCTTATCAACATGTTTTTTTACAAGATGTGACGACCATGCGATGAATGTTACAACATCTTTTTTGACTCTATGAATATCTTTCTCAACAATTGGAATAGGTAGTTATGTGCTCAACTCATGGGCTATGCTAATTGACACTTTAACATGACCTTTTGGAATTGTTATGTTGTTTAGAATGTATTTTTGAATATTGAACATAGTATCCATCGCTACAAGGAAATGGGTGGGTGTTTCTAGATATAAATCACATTCATTATCACCCTATAGAATATCAGTACAGGAAAGGTATAAATGTATTTCTAATTCACATTTCACAAAAACATTTATTATAACATTGATTACATTATCTAAGAAATCTCTTTGAGGGTAATGGCTAGCCTCATAGCTGGTGGGGGGTGGGGCGGGATCTCTACATGATGGTTGTTCTTGAGTTACTTCTTCTCTTTTCCTCCCCCATTAAAGTTTCCATTATCTCTCTCTACAATTTTAATTCTTCTTTAAGCATAGATATTACTTCTCTCGTATATTTTATTAATTCACTTTGATCATCCTCTTGTTTTTTCTCAAAATATGATTAGGGTGTCACCCCAAAACCAGCACCTATGTTGTGGCCATACTGTTCCAGCCATTTTAAGGCCACTGATAGTATGTATTCATCTGGTACATGTGTTGTTGATTCCTATGACTATGTAGGATATAAAATATAGGAAAATAAGTGATAATTATTATTTAATAGATATTTAAAGAAAAATAAATTTTTATTATGTGATACTTGCACATGTTTCCCATGATTTTTTTTGCGTTTTCATCTATCAATATCCCTTCTTTATTTACACATGACCCATTCCATAGCACAAGGTGTGGGATGGAAGTGGATTTGGATTTTGATTCATCAATCTGTATATAAATAGAGGAATATAATTATGGTGTTTTTTCACATCACATAAAATTATTACAATAGATTTAAAATACATACCATTTTTTCAAATGAAGCATACCTCATCCTTGCATTACGGTAGGGGCACACTGGTTTTGATGCTCATTCTTTATTTTTAGCACTCAATTGTTATTTTATAAATAAAATATTTTCAATCAAAGTGATGAATACACGTATCATCAAAAAAATGTATTACTAGCTACAATGTACCTAAAAAGAAACATTTGCACAATGGCCAGTAAATGTATCCCAGGCTTCTTAGGTTATCATGTGTTCACGAATAAGTTGTGAGTGTGGGTTTATTTTCCCTTCAACATCTTTAAGATTATCTCTTCTTAGAATTGTGAGAAATCCTATGTGAATCCTTCCAGAAATCATTAATACATATTTCTGGTAGGATTCATCTATTATAAATACACTCTAAAATGGATGATGAAAATTAAGTCAATGTTTTGTTATTTTATTTTTTAGTAAAATAAATAAATAATACCATAATGTTACCATAATATCTTCCCACATCAGTTTCATAAGCCCAATCACAATATGGTGCCACAAATCTATATTAATCAAAATGTGTTTCCGAGTGAAGATTCTAGTATAACTTCTGAACATGGCCTCTTGGGGGTTAACATGATGGCCCTATGCATTCCATCATACCTCAAATTTAATGCCTTTGGATTTCTCTATGATGATTTTTTCTAACACCATCAATCTACTACGCTTCTATTTTTTTTGCATCATCGGTTCTTCATCGCCTTCCATTTCCCTAGAATAAACATTTTCAATATGTTCCCCAGGATCAGTAGCATCAACATGTGCATATGGTCCTTGTACCTCTACACTGGGAGTGACAGTAAGTTGATAAACCTATTGTTCCTCAGGTATGGGAGCACCATCACATGTAGAAGGTCGTTCCTTTTCACTATGATCAGTAGCAGGTTAAGAGACCTATTGTTCCTTGGTATTGGGAGCACAAGAACATGTGGAATTCATTATCTATAGAAGTGGTTAAACATTTAATTTAGAGTACATAAATGCAGCATCAAATGGATAATAACATGAGGCAATATGATGTATTTTACAAAAAAAGTAACTTGATTACTAAAATATTTTTTATTTTTTAAAGGATGAAGGAATTTTACCCCTCTATTGATGATCCAAGTCCCTTCATTGTGGTCTCCTCTAACATAAAAAACACTATCTAAATTGGGATCACTATGAAATGATTATTACATCCCAATGAAAGGGTCACCCTTGGTTGAATTTTCATTTGACCCTTAAGTGGTTTTAGCTGATAACAAAATAATTGACCACTTTCAATTTTTAGTATCTAGAACATTAAATACTTGTACTGGTTGTGATTCCATTATAAATAGTTCATATTTATACTCTTCCTTACTAAAATCAACTTTCATGAATCCTAATTCATCTATTTTAGTATCACTTCTATTATCAACCCACTTGCATTGAAAAATCGACACTTGGAATGTTGTATAATCTGATGCCCATATTTTTTTGATTATGCCAAAGTATGATGTATTCGTGTAAATTGGATTTATATCCTTAGTACCAAAAACATGCATTGCTTCATCCACGAGTGTAACTATACTATTTTTAATGGTACAATAATCATCATGCTCATTTATATAGAACATATAACCATTAATTATATAACCATTGTAAGAAAATACATACATAGTTGGTCCTCTTGCTAGCCATCGAAGTCATTTTGAAATTGAATATGGATTTTCATCTGACTCCTTAAAAATATGGTCTTTAAACCATTCTACAAACTGTTGATTATATATATTTGATATCTATATTTCATCCCTTTATGGATTCAAATTCCTAATAATTTAATTGTGGGTTTCAACATATAGGGAAACCTCTAAATTGTTGTGTTAAATGTAAAGTTGGGCCTTCTCCCAATTTATAATATTGACTGTGACAACATCTCTTCCAGAAATTTCTTCACTCACAAGCTACCTAGTGTGATGATATTTTGGTAGACCTATGATGTACACAATGGACAGGTATTTGTATATAATTCAATGAATTCCTCAATAATATATTTCTCTGTAATACAAACCTCTAGTCGACTTTGATTTTTGACATACCATTTCAAGATCTTCATATACCGTCCAATAGGGTACATCCATCTATAGTTTACATGATGACCTAGTAAAATCTATCTCACTAAGAAAACCATCATATCAAAGAATTTTGGTGGGAATAACATTTCCAATTCACATAATATGACGTAAATTTCTTTTTCCGTAGTTGTAAATTTTGTTAGGTCTGTAACTTTGTTGCATATAGCTTTGAAGAAGAAACATAGATTAGTTAATGTATTATGAACATGCTTAGGTAGAATGAAATGTAAATCTATAAGAATTAGATCTTGCATCAAAACATGGAAGTCATGTTATTTCAGACCCTTTAACCTTAAATCGATCATTGACATGATGTTCTTGATATTCAATAAATACCCCTCTTGAACCTGTATGTCATTCAAAAGGTTTCAAAACTGATATCTCTCCTTCCTGGAAAGAGTGTAAGTAGCTGGAGGAATAAAATTTCATTTTTCACCCTTCACTAGTTCAAAATCATCTCATATTCTCATGTTAACCATGTCCAACCTAGACTTAATTCCATCCTTTTTTTCAGGAGCATTTAGAAACATCCCAATGAAATTATCACATAAATGTTTTTCAACATGCATAACATCAAGAAAATTTATGAAGTATAGACAATTCTAGTATGGTAATTCAAAAAAAACTAATCTTTTTTTCCAACTAGTTTTTGTAAGGTTTTTCAAAAATGGTTTGCCAAAAACAGTGTCCACATATTTTACTTTCTCAAATAGTTGATCACTTATTATTGGAGACAGTGTTGTATATTCTTTCAAACTTCCATCGAATGATTTCATCTAAGATCAGTACTTATTTCATCAGGGTATAAATATATGATGTCCTAAAAACATGGTTTTCGATGAAATTTTCAAACTAATTGACTGTGTACCCTATTTGGAAATGGGAAACCCTTGAGTTCCTTTAATACTATATCCTAACAAATTTCCATAAGCAGGAAAGTCATTTATCTTCCTATAAAACATGGATATCAATGTGAAATCTTCATTTCTGTAAGCATCATACAATGTAACACCTACATCCCACAATAATTTCAAATCCTCAATCAATGGAGCCAAATAAACATCAATATCATTACCATGGTTGTTTTGGTTCTAATATAAGCATAGATACAATGATGTATTTTCATTTCATGTATAACCACAGTGGAAAGTTATAATTTACCAATATAACTAGCCATGTACTTTGAGTGCTTCTTTGAAAACCAAAAGGATTCACTCCATCTGTAGATAATGCAAGCTGAAGGTTTCTCGTCTCGTTTCCAAATTTAGTATACTCATGATCAATTCTATTCCACTAAGTAGAGTCTTTTGGGTGACATAGTTTCCCATCTTTAATTCCTTTTTCTGCATGCCATGTTAATTTCCCTACAGTATCCTCACTTCTATATAGGCCCCTAAACCTTGTAATGATTGGAAAGTACCATAAAAATTTCATAAGACCAGATTCATTTTTCATGTATTGAGAAGAACCACACTTTGGGAATTATCTAAGTGATTTTTGGCCCTTGTGAAATAGTATACAATTATTCGAGTAGGTAGGTATTCTTTCAAATATCATACCCATTGAGCATATCATTCATGTGGTGTCATATGTTCATATTGGGAGCTCATTATCTTCTGGGACCATATCATTCAAGAGAGTAAGTAATTTTGTAAAATTAGAGTCACTCCATCCATTGCCTTCTTTTAGATTATACAGATTCATTATGGATGAAAATGATATATATTTAGTGCAACCACCATACAATGACGCCTTTGCACAAATCTTTAACTTCTCAAACAATTTTGGGCAATCATGATGTTCATCTTCAACTCTACTTGTCATTTTCTAAATATGATCTTCATCATTATTCACATCTATAATGACATCCTTGATACAGTATTATTTATTGTCCACACTTGTAATCATATCATTTGATCCATACAACATAGTGTTATCCCAGCCACTAGCTACATTTGCCTTTCCCCCTGGTTTATTCCCGCATTTATAACTTTGATCTATTTCCTGATAGATCAATTGTTCTTCCAACTCCTTTTGACTAATTTATATTCAATAACAACATCATAAACATGGAAAAATGATTTCATAAGGGTCATATATATATATGATATTTTGAAAACTTGATGAACTCTTTCATGTCATCTTCATACTCTTTTGTCATATGATTAGAATCCATACATTCTTTATTCATATCCATCCTATTTTATTCAGTAATATTAATATTTAAGAAAATAAATGCACAAAACATTGATATAAAAATTAACCATAGCTAAAAAAGGTATAGACTTTAAGTCTAATTCAATATTTACCCCTAATATCCACTTTCTAGAACCAAGGTCCCTCATTTGGGATATTCTAGATAAATCAATCTTCAGCACTTCCAGTCTTTCCTTCATTTGTCCAACTAAGAGAAATTCATCCACATAAAGAAGTAAAATAACAAAACTCCAATCATAATACACCTTCATATTGTAGAAATTATTTACATTACACTGAATGAACATTAATTCTACCATGAAAGCATTGAAATTCTAGTTACACTATCTTGGTGCCTACTTAAGCCCAAAAAATCTCCATTTGAGACTAGAACCGAACCTTATATTCTATTTAGCATGAAACCTTCTAGTTGATCTATGTATATCTCTTCCTCTGAATCTATATGAAGGAATATAATCATGAAATCCATTTTTTCTAGAAATAAAACTTTAATGAAAACCAAGATGAGAACCATCTAAATTATTATATGCCTTATAGAAGGAGAGAAAATATAACTTAAATATAATTCTTCTAATTATTGAAATAAATTTACCCTTTCCATGGGGTTATTATCGATCTACATGTCTTCCTTAAATAATATAATGGTTTTCCTAATTCTATAAAAATATAAACTTAAAAGATTGTGGAAAAACTACATTTCAGATGTCCTTTGAAAATGGTTTATAAAATCACAGTTGAAATCCCATTAAAAAACCAACAATTTACGCAAAATTCTCTTTAAAATAACATACCCTTTTTAAATTAAACCAATCAGTTCCGAACACTCTTTCACAAAACCCCAATTCCTTTTTTAAATCATTTAAGGAATCTTCATGACCCATAAATATTAACCATTTAAAATAAATGACAACCACCTATATTTTATAAATTTTCATTTAAAACTTCACACACCCCTTGTTAAAATGAAACCATCATTACATATGCTTTCAAAACATTCACATCCCTTTATGAAATCCAATCAGGTGAGTTGACAAACACTTGGCATGCAACCTAAGTCCATTCCAAGTGTTTAAATCATTTTAAGCTATTTAAAACCCAAAAAAGGTATGCTGAACTCATATAATTTTTTAATAAAGACTTGAAAACACTTTATTTTTTACTCACACTATAATGAGTCCAATAGTCAGCCTATTTGGAATCCTAAAAGAATAGAAAATCCACCTAACTTACCCACAAATTCCTCATTCGGGACACTCCTACATACTAAGTAAACAATATAACTAGGGTAAATTAGCTAGTGTGTGAGCTTACTAGTGTAGTACACATCTAAACCTATTTATTACTTAATAGGGTTCCCATGCAGCCAAACAAGTGGAAGTGAGAAACAACAAACCAATGATCATCACATGAATAAATATAATGTATCAGTTTTCCTAATTCTATAAAAATATAAACTTAAAAGATTATAGAAAAAACTACATTTCATATATCCTGTGAAAATTATTTATAAAATCACATTTTAAATCCCATTAAAAACCCAACCATTTACACAAATTCCTCTTTAAAATAACACATCCTTTTTAAAATAAACCAATCAATTCCAAACACTATTTCACAAAACTACAATTCATTTTTTAAAGCATTCAAGGCAACTTCATGACCCACAATGGTATTAGTCATTTAAAATGAATGAAAACACTCTATATTTTACAAATAATCATTTAAAACTTGACACACCCCTTGTTAAAATAAAACCAGCATTAAATACTCTTTCAAAACATTCGCATCCCTTTATAAAAGCCAATCAGGTGAGTTAACAAACAATTGGCATGAAAACTAAGTCCATGTCAAGTGTTTAAATCATTTTAAAGATATTTAAAGCCAAAAATGCATATGTTGAATACATATAATATTTTAAAAAAAATTCAAAACACTTGAATCATTTTAAATGAGGCACTTAGACATTTTCACAAAGACATAAATCCCAAGAGAGGCACATTATATAATTTAATGATGACATAGTGGAGTCCTAGGTGCTTGAAACACAATTATGTTGGGTATCAAATTTTATTTTGTAATTATACATTGATCAAGTGATAATACATCATGAATTATGGAAAAAATATTTAGTTTTCTTCTTATAATTTTATTTATTGAGAAGTTACAGGTGATTTTCTACAACAGATTAATGAAGGCTAATGTGTTGGGTGATTCGACTAACTGCACAATCTGATCATGAGGAGAATCCAAGTACAGTGGAGGAGACATAGAAGAGGGTGGGACCCAATGAACATGGTTAGTATAATTCAATATCTAAATATAAGAATTATATTACTACCATAAAAAAGATAAGTATCAAATGAAATTTGGATAAATAAAGGGAAACAGATCCTAAGAAGGGGAAGACGGCGCGAACCCTAGGCTGATGCTTGATCCTCAGTGAAGACGGCGGCCGCAACGCCGGTCCCTCCTCCCCCGGCGGAGGAGGGACCTCCGACGTCCTCCAGAAGAGAAGGGACCCATTTCTACCCCTTCACTAACCCCGATAGTCTTCCTCCCTTTCTGAAATCTTCGCTAAGCCCCAAGGTTGTGGATCTCCTCGACGGTCTCCCCAATATCCATATTTCATCTTCAGAGTTTGAGGAATCCACAGCTCTTTTGAATCTCACACTGGTAGCTCGATTTATACAGAGGAGACCTTCGGTGGATTAATCTGACAGGTTTGTCTTCAGATCCTAGGATCTTTATGAGAGGGCGACAGTGGGCCTGCTTGACAATCAGTATTTCATGATTTGTTTTTCTTCCGAGACGGACCTCATCAAAGCATGAATGAGTGGCCCCCGTATCGTTGATGGTTTTTGTTTCTTTCTTTATCATTGGTCTTTTGATTTTCACATGAAGCGGGATCCATCTTCTGCTGCGGTTTGGGTTAGTTTTCCTAACCTACCTTTACTGTTTCAAAATCCAGCCATCATCAGGGCGATTGGCAGTCTGGTCGGTAGGTTCTTATGTTCTGATAGTCAAACTAAGGCAGTTTGCCACCCGGTCAATATGTGAGTGTGTGTGGAACTGGATCCCTCAAGAACTCATTTTGAGTATGTATGGATTACAATCGGTGAGGAATATCGGTGTAAGCAGAGGGTGATTTATGAAAACTGGGTCGATTTTTGTTCTTCTTTCAAGCGTTTGGGTCATTCCTACGATGTTTGCCGTCCAGGGGCTGTGAAGAGGGGAGAGTGCAAGAGGCCGGGTCATTCGATGGAGGATTTCCATCGGGGTGCTTCATCCAGGGGAAGGTCGGAGGATGGCGGCAAGGGAAACTTTCTAGATCGTGAGAAGGTTGGTCAGGGATTATCAACAGAGGGTACAGGCGGGGGAGGTCAGGGATCCCAATTGCTCCAAGCGGTGGATGAGGTGCATCTCGAAAATGCTCCAGTGGAAGGCAATGCATCTGTTGAGGGAATTCCTTGCACGGATCGAGTGAAGGAGGCTTTTGTTTCACAGGACCTTCCGCTCGTATATGAGGTGTTCCGCAGGTTGAAGCAGGATTTAGCTGGACCCTCCGGTGAACTGCAGGTCAAAGATCCAGTTATGATTGAGGCTTCTCAAATGGTAAATCAGTGGAATGGGAGTACAGAGGTTATGGAATGCGGGAAGTAGGTTTCTCCAGCTACTCCTGCCACTGAGGTGGTGTTGTCGGACAGTGGCGATGAGTGTAAGAGGAGGCAAGGAGCTTCTGTGGATGCTGTGAATTCAAGCAGAACTGGGAAAGCAGGGGGGGAAGTCTTTTTGAGTCGGACCTCTATTCACTTGAGCAACTCATTTGGAAGCCTTTCCAAGTTTGGTTTGAGTTTGGACCCAAATTCTCAGGTTCTTCGTGACGGGGTATCCGAGAAGGATCCTAATGGAAGTGAACTCAAAATTTTGGTTGATGGAGATTTAAGCCCGTGAAGTAATACGAGTATTAAGAGGAGGAAAGTGAGGAAGGACTACTCCTCTTTACCTCCTCCTATGGAGACCCGATCTGCGAAAAAGTCCAACGGATTGAAAATGGCTGCTGAGGTTCTGAGCAGTCAGATAACAGAGGAATAGGGAGTTCAACCCTCAGAATTGCTTCTTAGCTCTGACGAAGAGGTGATTGAGCAGGTTTTACTGATTAACGCTAATGAGGAGGAGGCGTCTAAAATGATGGGGAGGCCACTAAGAATGTCTCTGAACTAAGAGCAATACTCATGGATTGACAAGAAAGATCTAATCCTGGTGGGAGGATTCAATATTGGGAAGATTTGCATCGAGGAGTACATCCAGGTATGGGATCAATTGGCTTTGGAATTTGAAAAGCGAATGACTGAAGCTCCCGACACCCAGGTGTCTTACTTATCCCTGAAGTTGTTTAGGGAAGCAGATCCTGGTAATCTCAATTTCATTTTTAATGTATCTTCTTAAGATGTTGTTCGGTGGGTTCTTTGGAGGTTTTTCTTGTTAGAGCTGTCTACTATCGATTTTTTCCTATATTTGGTTTTGTGGTGGAGTTTGGAGCTATTTCAGATGGGGACCTAAGCATGAAGGCTTCCCTGGCGCATGTCATTTGGATTGGGACGACAGAGAGGGTATGGCTTTGCCATTGGTACCGGGCCTGCGCTCTTGCACGGGACGCTTTCCATTTGACATACTTTGGTGAAGGCTTATCATCATGATGAAATTGTTGGGCAGGGACAGCTCCGGATTTTCAAGTTTTATCTGTTTTGGTTGTTTTTGGTTGTTGTGTTTGACGTTGCGGTTCTCACTTTCCCTCAATGTTTTTGAAAATAAAAATTTAATTTTCAGTCAGTCAGATCCTAAGAATAGGGGAATTGCAGTTTAACAAGAGAATCTGGATCCAAGAAAGAAGAAGGACATGTCTGGATAATGTTGACCTTTAAAGGTGGATGTGCAGTAGAGGGAGTGATTAAGGAGTATTAATCCGGTATAGTCAAAGGAGGCACCGCCTTTAAAATATGGTCTACATCTAGATAGTGGATTTTTTGTCATATAAAAAAATTCCAAACACATTCCAAATGATTGCATGGAAATGTTGAATCTATCACAAACACAATCTTTTCAACTTAGATCACACCCACCTACTCAGAGCACATCCCTAGACTGGATTCACATTCTCTAGGGAGACACTAGTTAGGGTGTGAGTCCGTAAAAGTGTATCATAAATCTATGGCCTCTCAAATAGCTATCAAGGTTTTCTATGACCAATCAAAGTGGTGAGTGAGATATCAAGTAACAAGGATCACAATAGGGATCCACCATGACATCAATGTGAACAATCATATTTCCAAAACAATTTTGAAGCAACACTCAGGCCTTTGATAGAGAATAAAATAATCTAATCAACCCCCTTAATGTTTTGAAATACTAAAACTATCATTTTTTAAAACAATCCATTGTAAGTTAACCTTTAAATCATTCTAGAACACATTTTCAAGGAATACACACATATAAAAAATCATTTGAAAATTTGAAGAATCGTATTATCTATATTAAAATGAGGCTTTTCACTTGGAAAATAAAATCCACAAAGGTTATAAAATAATCTAATTTATTTGAAAAAAATGGATTAATTTCCAATATAAAATCATCCATACCAAATAAAATTTTATCAAAAGGGGCTATTTAAGCTTCAAAATGATCAAACCATGTTTAACCAATTTCAAATGGAAAAAACGTGAATTCAAAAAAAACACTAATCAAAAGAAGAAGAAATTTCATATAAACACATACTTGGAAAATCTAGGATAAAAAATGAATATGAGATGAGCAACCTCCTTTCCACAGTTTCTTAGACACCCTAACCTTTGAATTCTCCACTATAAAATTATTATCAACAAAAATTGTCTTCTAAGTCTCATAGGATAGTTGAACCAAAATCTATCTATATATTAGGAATTCCTAAAAATGTGGAAAAAATGGCATACCCATGGCAGCAGTAGGGTCCGACAGCGGCAAAGTTGAGGTAGGTGGCAGTGGTGGTAGCGAAGGATATGGAGGGGGTTCGCAATGGAGGTGGGTTCACAGCGAACATGGGTTCACGGTAGTGGAGGGTCCATGGTAGAGGAGCCTTCACGGTGGAGGAGCGGTTTCGACAAAGGAGCGGTTACGACGGAGGAGGGTTCGTGGTGGAGGAGGGGTCTCAGCAGAGGTGGGGTTGGTGGCGGCATAGATGAGGACTGGGCAGAGGAGGGGTCGATGACACAGGGGTCGACTTTCGTGAGAGTTTGAGTTGTGTGGAGGATGGAGGGGGCTGTTAGACTTTATTTATAAAAGTGAGTGAGCCTTTTACTAGCGCTAGCTAAAAAGCGCTGATAAAGGCATGTTTTATCATCGCTAAAATAGACAGGGCTGATAAGACATGTCTTTATCAGTGCTGATAAAAAGTGTATTTATCAACACTAAAATTTTAGTGCTGATAAAACAATAATGATAATAAATTATTTATATGTTTATATATATTTTATAAAATTATATGTATAATATATATATATATATATATATAATAATAACTGTAAAATAAATATATATTTACTTACAATTATAAATTTATAATAAATATATTTACTATATTTATAATTATATATAATTAATATCTTTATTGTAATTTTATAATTATTTAAATATTTCTATAGTTATATAGAATTATAATTGTAAATATATCTATATTCTTTAAAATTTTAATTATAAATATTTATATTTATTTATAAATATTTGTATATATTTATAAATATATTTATTTTAATTAATATATTTATTTAATTAATACATTTCATTATTATTTTATAATTATTTAAATATAAATATATATTTATTTAAATAATTATAAAATAATTATTAAATAAATATATATTTATTATAAATATATATTTATTTCATATATATTTTAATTATAGTCATAAATATAAATAAATTTATATATATATATTTAAATACTTATGAAATTAAAATAAATATATTAATTATATATAGTAATAAATATAAATAAATAAATATATATATATAAATAATTATGAATTTAAAGTAAATATATTAATTAAATATATTTTTTATAATTTAATAATTATTTAAATAAATATATATTTTATTTAAATAATTATAAAAATATAATAAATATATTTATAATAAATATAATTACTATATTTAGAATTATAATTATAAATAAATATATATTTATTTAGTCATAAATATAAATAAATATATATATATATTTAAATACTTATGAAATTAAAGTAAATATGTTAATTATATATTTTCTATAATTTCAAAATTATTTAAATAAATATATATTTATATTTAAATAATTATAAAATTATAATAAATATATATAATAAATATATATTTATTTTAGTTTCATAAGTATTTAAAAAATATTTATATATTTTTTTATATTTATGACTATAAATAAAAACATATTTATTTAAAATTATAATTATAAATATAATAAATATATTTATTATAAATATATTTATTATAATGTTATGGAACATATAGTTTCTAGAGATGGAGGAACACGAGAGGTTAACCCTCAGAGATTTTCGACGATCGATCAACCTTTGAACATCTACGAAGCATGAATCTGCACTCTTTTTCTCTATTCCACCATGAAGGGGAATCAGAGATTGATTCACTCCAAGAAGAACTCAGACCGAGATGAGGTTTCAAAAAGATTCTCATATTTTTCTAGTTTTTCTGTGGGCTCATTTGCGTCGCTCAATTATCGTATCACACAGAGGGTCATAAAAAAAGGTACTACCGTCCATGTTTCTGCCTCTGACGACACTATCTCTGAGTGAGTCGATCTCTGTAAATATTCATTGATTGCGCAGATTTCTTTATCCAAAGGCATGATGCCTTGGAAAACTATTGACCTAGTATAACGATTAGTCTCAACTTGGGGTCTTCCCGATTTTAAATGTGTATCCCTTGGCAGAGGATTTTTCCATATCCTTTTTCCCATGGGAGAACTAAAAATCAAGGCATGGAGTGTAGGATCGATCAATTTAAGACCCAACATCCTTAGGGTGCATGAGTGGAACTTGACCTTTAACATAAACGATTTCAGGGAAACTAGGACGCAAGTATGGGTGAAGATTAATGGCTTAAACTGGGAATTTTGGCACCCATAAATTCTCTTTAACATTGCTTTAGTTATTGGTATACTTGTTAGAATGGATAAACCCACTGAAATGGCCACATTTGGTCATTTTACTCGGATTCTGTTTGAAGTAGATTTCAGCTCCATCTTGATTGATAAAATTATCCTGTCTACTCCGTAAAATGATTTCCATCTTAGAATAGATTTTGAAAGAACCCCCACCTCCATAGTTTTGTGAATCATGTAAAATCATTGGGCATATGAAATTTGCCTGTAAAGATGACATTGTTTTCTCCAATTGTCATTTAAGTGGTCATGATCTGCTCCACTATCATAAGAAGAAAAAATGGGGACTGTTCAAAATTCTGGAGACTAAATAATTTAGCCTGCTCAAAATAAGTATGCACTAGTATTAGTTAGAGGATGCGTAAATGATATTGATGATCAGAAGCATATAGATGTTGAGGTGTCTTCTCAGGGTTTAAATGAAAATGACCCTATAGGTCCTTTACAGGAAAATCAGAACACAATTACTATTGTTGATTGTTCTCCAATAAATGATATTGGGACTGCCTCCCTTACCTAAATGGAACTTTCTGAGCCCAATAAATCTTGGGCTAACTTAGTAGAGGAATTTCACTTGGATGATCATGTCTCCTATAGAGATGCATTGTCTCATGGAATTTCTTGACCATGAGGTAATGGAATTTGATGATGGTGAATCAGATAAAGAGCTTTCTGTGCAAGAAGATGCAGATTACAGCCTATGGCAGGAAAAAAAATCATATCCTCTAGAGCTCTCAAAGTGAAGGATTAATTTGAGATGGCCATCCTAGGGAAATAAAAAAAGAGCAATTCCTTATCTATGAGGAACAATAAGGAGGTTCTGGTCCTTCCCTCCAAACTTATTCATGATGCGAATCAGATGAAGTAGAAAAACGTTGGGCAACAGCAATCACTGAGTGAGTTGGTGAGTCCCTCCGGTAAAACCCTTGTGGATGGTTCCCATAGTTTAAATAGTTGTCTAAATGTAAAACATTTCCCTGCTTGTTCCGATGAATCAATAAAGGTAGGAAGTTCTACAGTCAATGCATGTGCTGGACAGTCTAAACATGGAACTCAACCCTCCTTGTCTGGTGTAGGGGCTGTAGTTAATGCTGGCCATGTGGATACTGACTCGTTTGATTTGAGCAAGCTAGGTGCATCACAACAGGGAAGCACCAAGAGGAAAACCACTGACTGGTACATGTGTGAAAACCATTATTGGAAAGCAGATGTCTGCGATGGATTTAGAGCCAACCCAGAATCGGGAGTTTCGAACTAGGGATGTTGCAACACCTCTTCCAAGTGCGAGGAGGAAAAAAGACACTGTTGACTTTGTTAGGAAATGTGTTAATTCCTCTTTAGTTGACACTGGTCGTGTTTTATACATGAGTACAAAAAACTCATTTGAACTGCTTGCATCTGGAAGTAGTGAAGAGGAAGTTTCATACAATGATCATTTGCCTATCGCTACACTAAAGATGGTGATCCGTGATGATGAGCTCTCGAATGATGGAGGTGGGCCGTGGATGCGGGTAAAAACTTGGAGAAGGGGGAGACATCCATGGGGTCGATCAAATTCAGTGTTGTTGTTCTCTTTTGTTGCAGTTGTCTGTTAACCTTGAATGTTTTGTATGTTCCCCCTCTTATGTTTTTTATTTAATAAAAAAGGGCCTTTTAGCTCCAATATTTTCAAAAAAAATTATAATATAATAATTATTTAAATATAATTATATATTTATTTAAATAATTATGACATTATAAAAAAATAAGCAATTAATATATTTAATTAAATTTCATAAGTATTTAAATAAATAAATATATATATATATATACATATTTATATTTATGACTATATTTAATATATTAATTTTAATTTCATAAGTATTTATATATATATATATATATTTGTGACTATAATTAAAATATATCTTAATTAAAATTATAATTTTAAATATAATAAATATATTTATTATAATTTATAATTATACTTTTAAATATAATAAATTAATAAATTATAATTTTATAATTATTTACATATATATACATATATATTATTTATAATTATAATTATAAATATTTGTATATATGTATAAATATTTGTATACATTTAAAAATATATTTCTATAATTATATATATTTATAAAATTATAATTATTATAAATATATTTGTCATGATTTTATGTATTTATGTGAACATAATAGTTTCATGGGAATATGAATGAATCATATACACCGAGTAAAGTATAAATCATAAAAAGCGAGTCATCATATATATATAGACAATATGAATAGTAATGAGGTGTAATGTATAAATAAACATTCATGATGAATACATAATATATGAACGCCAATTATATTCACGCATCAATTGAACAAATTCATTAGAAACATATATTTATTTATATATATATATAATTATAAATATACATATGTAGAAAGTATTTATATATAATTATAAATATACATATTTAAAAAGTACTTATATATAATTATAAATATATATAATTAAAAATTATTTAGATATAATTATAAATATATAATTATAAATATATAAGTATATAAATATAATAAATATAATAAACATTTTTATTATTTATTGAAATTTAATATATGTATATATATGAATTATTAAAAAATATATATTAATTAAAAACACGTGTTTTTATATAATGTATACAAATAAAAATTATTTTTGAATATATATATAATAATTTTATATAAATTAAGAATATATTTTATTAAAAACTTAGTGTTGATAAATGGCACATCTTTATCAGTGTTTTTAGTATTGATAAAGGGTATATTTATCAGCACTTCTTATCAGCACTGATAAAGTCCCCCTTTTATCAGCACTTTCTTTTTAGAACTGATAAGACCAGGTGCATCCCTTGCTCGGATCTGTGGTAGTCTAACATTCCAAAGGTTCATGCGATCACATGTCCTTTTGAAGGTTACTCAATCTGCATGACTTTGTCACCTTCTCCACTTTGTTTTACAAAGAAAACAATACCCATTCTTCAGGTATTTCTTCCCTTCTAGATTTTTTGATGCTCATTTGGCAGGTGTTAATAGTGACTTTGTGAATTTTGGACTTAAATGTTAAATGATTTTTTTTCAATTATATATTCATTTTTAGGACAATTTGAAAATGTCGTACCATTGAAATTGAGATTGATTTTTAAGCTGTGAAATTAAAATTGTAAAAATTCAATTTGAAATTAAAATTTAAAATGGATTTATTTCTGAGCTTCAACCGATTTATTATTTTTTAAATTAAATGAAATCCATAAATTAGTTTTGAAATTGGAATTGAAAAAAGAAGTTGTGTTTTTTTAAATAAATTCATAATTTTTTAATGTAAAAAAATGATTCGAAATCTATTTCATGCAGAAGTGGAATTTGAATTGTTTAAATTAATTGAATTTGGAATTGATTTATTCAGAAGGATGAGATTTTGAAATTTATTAATTTATCATTATTTGAAGTTAATTAATTGGAACAATTCTGCATTGAAATATATTTTTTTTGTTTAAATACAGGTAAAAATTGCAAAGTCCGGAAGTAATCATGCCTTGCATGGTCACCACACTAACTATGCATGTTGAATTTTATATTGACCATGTTCCTCACAGTCATTACGATTATCCTTCCGCCTTCAGAATTCCTATTCTGGACCTCATTCACAATCACCCGAGAGAACGTATGAATTTACTGTGAGGTACTGCCCCCATAACTTCACTGACGGCTGTGAGAACGACCAACACCCTGATGTACCCCTCAATCCTCATGGTTAGCATACCGACCACAAGTCTCTTTCTTCAGTTGACTGCAGCCATATCCACAACCACTTCTATAGCTTACCATGCACTTCCACCCCACCATCATCCATCCCGCAACAGAGCCGCTTTACAGAAGAATCTGAACAACTAGCATGGGTCGATGCTAGATCTGAATAGAAAAGCTCACTATTAGGGTTGAATACTCATCCACTGTGAGTCGATGATGCCCTATATTCTGACCAAGTCAACATACCTCCACCAGTTAACCATTGAATCCACTGAATTAATATTGTTGGAGCTGAGTTCATCAGGATGAAGGAAAAAATAAATTGATCCAGATCAACTATGAGCCACCACTGTGAAAACCTACTAAATCACACATCAACTGTCGACGAACCCCACACTGGAGATGACCTATGCCACCACTGCTCTCCATGAATCTGTTGGCTATACAAGCTAGGACAAGTGAGAAATAAAAATGTAAGAGAAAACAAAGGAGCTTTCAATCTTGTATTGCACATATATTTCAGACTGCAATTTCCAAAAATTTATAGGCATTTACAAAGAAATGAAATTGGCACATTAAGAAATGAATCCAACACATTAAATAAATTAAACAGCCAATTTAAATGAACACATTAAATAAATGAAATAGACACATTATGGAAATAAAACATCCACAATAAACAGACACATTAATGAAATTAAATAGACACATGGGGAAGACCCTTTGAATTTCCACCGGATGTATTTGGTTTGCAATTCCAACACTCCCCTTCAAACCAAAACAAGCTTCATTCTAAGAATCATTCTTATCTATTTGAATGCATCTATCGGTAATGAATTTGTGAAAATATCATCCACCTATTTCATAGTTTGTAAATACTTCAGTTTTATCGTTTTCGGCTTCACATGATCTCTCAGAAAATGATATCGGGTATCAATGTGTTTGCGTCTTCCATGTTCCACTAGATTTTTGGATAGTTTTATTGTTGAATTATTATCCACATATATGATTGTGGATCCATTCTTTAGATTCTTTAACTCCTTTAGAAGGTTTCTCAACCAAAATCCTTCATAAATAGTGGATGATGCTGCTATGTACTCTATTACACATGTGGATAGGGTGACCACACTATGCTTCTTTGAATTCCATGTCAAAGTATTCATTCTAAAAAAGAATACATATCATGTGGTGCTTATTATTTCATCTTGGTCACCTCCCCAATCACTGTCTGAGGATTATTTTTGTGGCTAGACAATGTGATTATTTTGGTGCTTCCATGTTCCATCTTTGAATCCCAACACTGTATACGATATTTGGGATTGTGATTGTGAGGTACCTTAGGGTTCCAATCAGGTTCTTAAACAAAGTTGAGTCAATGCTTCTTCTTTCTATATATTTTTTTAGTTTTAAGCCCCTTGCTATAAGAGTTTTTATGGTGTTGCAATTGTCCATCTTGAACTTTTCAAGAATTTTCTTGGCACACTTATTCTGAGATACATAGATGCCTACATGTTGTTTCTTTA
This sequence comes from Viscum album, assembly GCA_963277665.1. Classification (NCBI taxonomy): domain Eukaryota; kingdom Viridiplantae; phylum Streptophyta; class Magnoliopsida; order Santalales; family Viscaceae; genus Viscum; species Viscum album. Next base: position 1,967,374,338 of record OY728153.1, read on the forward strand.
CTTCTATGCCCATAAAAATGACCTAAGATCTTCATCAGTCATCTCTAACTCCTTAAACATAGTCTTCTTCGGTTGTTCACTGTAAATAACAAATCATCAACATACATGCATTCTATAAGAATATCTCCATGATCGTTCTTCTTAATGTAAATAACATGCTCATATGGACATAGAGCGAATCCGTTCTGTTGAAGATAGATTTTGATGCATACATTCCAAGAATGTGGAGCTTTATTCAACCCATAGATGTATTTCTTCAATCGATACACCTTGTCTTCCTCCCCTTTCATAGCAAAGACTTCAGGCTGGTCAACATAGATCTCTTCTTCTAGAATTCCATTTAGGAATACAAACTTCACATCCAATTGGTAGATCATCTAACTGTGATCGACTACAAGGGACATAATCATCCTTTTAGTGTAATGGTTAGCAATATGAGTGAAGAATTCTTTATAGTCCAACCTGTACTTCTGTTTATATCCCTTTTCTAGGATCCTTTCCCTATAGCGATCAATCTCACCATCAACATTTCACTTGATCATGTAAACCCATTTGACTCCAATGGTTTTCTAGCTATTCGGAAGGTGGTCATCTCCCATGTATCATTTTTATCTATGGAATGAATTTATTCTTTCATAATAATTTTACAACATTCTCCCCTTATGGATTTATAAAACGTCAGAGGCTCATGATCTACATATAAGAAAAAAAGTTTTACCTATTTAGTTTTCTCAAAGATGTATCTTAAGTTCTTCATCTTTATAGGCACCATAGGTGAGGAAAAGCATACCAAATATTGACTTGATGGAGTTATTTAAGGATTTATGGAATATACTCATGGACTCCTATGTATTGATGATTCACTCGAGGATGGTGTTGTTGGTGTTTTCTCCTGATAATCATGTCTTTCTTCAGGATCTTCTGTTTCGACTAGAGCTTATTTTTTTTATTCTTCATCCTTCCATTTACCCACTTCTTCCTCACTAAAGACCACATCTCTACTCACCACTAATTTATTGGTTGGTGGATTGTAAAACTTATAGGCATTAGACTCTTCACTATAGCCGATGAAGATGCGCTTCTTGCCATGATCATCAAGCTTCCTTCTTCTTGCTTATGTAACTTGAGAGTAGGCAACACAACCAAAAATTCATAGGTGCACCACAATTAGTTTGTTACCACTCAAAGCCTCTCGTGGTGTCAAATTTATGATGATCTTGGTTGGACACCATTTGAGTAGATAGGCAGTACATGCAACTGCCTCTGCCGAGAAGCTCTTTGGCAGCCCTTTCTCCTTTAGCATGATCCTCATCATGTCGAAGATGGTATAGTTCTTTTGTTCTACAATTCCATTATATTATGGTGTGTAGGATGTAGTGTATTACTGCTTGATTCCTTGTTCCCTGCAAAAAACATGAAATGCATTTGAAGTGTATTCTCCACCTCTTTTAGATATGAGTACTTAGATCTTATGAACAATTCCTGCTTCAACACGGTCTTTGAAAATTGTAAAGATATTAAAGGCATAAGATCTTTCTTTGATGTAATAAAACTAAAGTTTTTTGCTAAAATCATTAATGAGGGTAATAAAGTACCTATTACCTGCAAGTGACAGTGTTTCATGTGGTCCAAAAATATCAGTGTGAACCAACTAAAGTGGTTCATTTTCTCTTCTGGACACTCAACTTGGGAACATGTACCTTTTTTTCTTACCGAGTGTATACACCTCAGACACATGATTTGGAACTTCAATTGCCGGAAAGACACACACCATGATTGATGAGGATAAAAGTTTAAGGCTATTGAAATGGAGATCCCCAAAGCACATATGCCATCTCCATAAGTCATTCTGCACGAGTCCAAAGAAACACTCCTCGACCTTTGTGTTGATATGCAGCGGAAACATGCAATTCTTCACCATTGGGACATGAGAAACAAGTCTCTTGTGAGCATCACTTATAGAAAAAGAAGAGTCTCCCATGTTTCTGACATAACCCATCTCAAGGATATGGTTGATAGTTATGATAATATTTTTCATGTTTGGCATGTAATACACATTAGCAATGTAATTTGACTCATAATTATTATGATAGATTGTGATGATATCTTTTCTAATCATGGGTACCTTTGATGACTTTCCAAAACTCACATTGCCATGAATTTCTGCTGTGAGTTCCTCAAACGATTATTTGTTACCACTCATATGTTTTCTTGCACCCATGCCGAGATGGCACACATTTGGCCATTCACAGGCCTTTTCTTGTGTGAGGAGTGTGGTGAATTCTTCTTTATGGTGAAATGATTCAGTATATTTGTATCATGCATCATGATCCATTTTTCTCCAACAATCAGAAGCATAATGGACAATTTTCTTACAATTTTGGCATTGAAGGTTCTTTGAGTTTCCACAACCATGCATGAATTGGCCTCCAACATTTCCTCTTCCATGGAAGCTAGTAAAATTTTGTTGCTTTTTTTGATTTCTTGGATGATATCCACACCCTCTGACTCTTATACTACAACTTCCTCATTAAATTTGGCCATTATTTTATTCTTGTAGATTCAACTTATACTCTGAATCATGCTCAATCATTGAACCCACATTCTTTTGCATTTGTTGCTCATGTACTTGCAACAATCCCATCAGTTCTTCAATGCATTGTTTTTTCAAATCCTTTGATTCTTAAATTTCCACAAGAACATGCACAAATTTGGTTGTGAGAGACTTAAGTGATTTTTCAATTACATGAATGTCCTAAAATTTTCACCATTTATTTTCAAATTATTAACAATAATAATTAAATGTGAGAAGTAATCACATATACTCTCAACATCCTTCATGTGCGCCGCTTTGAACTCCGCTCTTGGTGTTTGAAGATGAACCCGCTTCACTCAATCAATTCCTTTAATAATGGTTCCAAGGGTATCCCAATCTTGCTTGCTTGATGTTTCTTCCACAATCTTTTCAAATGTTGATTCATCTAACCCTTGATAGAGGAGAAACAATGCCTTGCTGTCTTTATTCCTTTGATTTTTGAGAGAAATCTTTTCCTCATTTGTGATGGCAATATCTTCCTCCATAGTGGGTATTATATATCCACCAGTGATGATCTTCCATAATTCTTGTGATCTGAACAATTCCTTCATTTGGATGCACCACCTTTCATAGTTGTCCTTATACAACTTCAAAACTTGTGGTGGCCATCCTAGGAAAATTGAAAAAGCCTTGGAACCGGGCTCTGATACAGGTTTTTTGGATATACAAGCTGGGAAAAGTGAGAAAGAAAAATGGAAGAGAACATAAAAGAGATTTAAAGCTTTAATTGCACATATATTTTGGACTACAATTGCCAAATATTTATAAGCATTTACAAATAAATGAAATGGTCACATTAATAAATGAAACAAACACATTGAAGAAATGAAACAACCATAATAAATGGACACATTATTGAAATGAAAAAACCACATGGGGAAGACCCTTTGAATTTACACCAGATATATTTGGGTTTCAATTCTAACAGAATCCACCACTACTGATGAAATATAGATTTGTGCCTCAAGCCAGCACTACCACAAGGAGGAACCTGAAACCCTGCCACCCCACTCGACCGTTGAAGGATAAATCTCATGAGACAAGATCAATAAAGAACCACATGAGCCAAATCTATTCCTCCTGAACTGTCAGATATCTAGAGAGGAAGTTTTATGCTCACTGGAGGAAGGGTCATAACCCCCCAGGTGAGCAGAACATTGAAAGAGAATAAAACAATAAAAACAAATAATATATATAATAATAATTATTATTATTATTATTATCATTACACTTATATATATATATAACTATAGAAGTTGGGGTGAGCCTTAGTAGTAGAGGTTCCCCATGATTCTGCATCAGACCCGGGTTTAAATTTGGGTGGGAGTGAATTTCCACAGGCAGATGATGATACAGACATAACACAGGTAGGCGGTGACGCAGAAATAATGAAAATAGATAGTGACGTAGGAATGATGTAGGCATGACAATACACTGGGACTTCGGGCTATATTATGGGACTTTGTTCCATGTAATTGGATACATGAAGTGATGGATCAATAGTTGATGTGACTTTTAAAGATCCACACAAAGGAGAACCTGGAAAATATGTTGACAAAGGTTGTTGATCAGGATAAGCTGGACCTTTGAAGATGCTTCAGTTTCAACTGGCACTACTAAAAAACCAGCATTTAATAGTGCTGGTATTTATTAACACTAGAAAAAAGAGCTGATAAATGGAATCTTTATCAGCACTAAATAAAGTGCTGATAAATTTAACCCTTTATGTAAGAACCAGGTCCTTATTTTTGAGGTACGAGTTTCTTCTTTTCTCTTTTCCTTAAGTGTTTTTGAGAAAATAAGGAAAATGTGGAAAATCCTAAATTTTGGGACTACAAGCTATGTACTATTCCACACACAGTGTACTTTGGCCGCGTGGGATGAGTACAAAGGGTGTGTAGCCATGTCGGCGGCGAAGGGTGTAAAAACTGACTACACGCCGTGTAGTGATCCTTTACATGCCGTGTAGTCACTTGGCAGACGAATAGTAAGGCAGTGGCCAACTGGGCGATAGTACACACCGTATACTCATGAATACACACCGTATAGTCATGTCGATAGATGAATAGTTCCACACTGGTGAGAATCCACCAAAGGAACAGTTAAAAAAATGAAAAGTAAATTCCATGTAGTCAATAGTACATGCCGTGTAGTTTGTTTTTTCGCTTAAAATGGGCAGTGGCCTCCCCTATTCATAGGGAAGGCATAGAACTAGAGGAAGGAATTGGGAGAGGAGGCTAGACCTTCGAGGATCAACCGATCGAGCACCGGGAATCCGATCCTGTTTTCGTCGATCACGTTGGAATCGCACGAGTAAGCCCTCCCTTCTCCTTGCATAGTTATTGCCAATTCTTCCTCTAAAGGAAGTTATTTGAGTTTGAGTGCGGTTTTATATCACCTCAGATCCACCTTGTTTTGGGATGATTTGTGGATCATCGTTTGAGTATATTGATCAGGGGCATTTAAGGTAGGTGGCTTGGTGTTTAATTTCCAACTGTTGTGTGTTTTTGTGTATATTTGTGCTACAGACCCATGTTGGGGTATCGTGTGGTTGAGGTCTTGGCTATTTAAATACCTAGAATTATATAGGTAATTAAATGTGATAATAAACTACTGTTTGGGATCGCTGCTTGGATCCAGGACCACCCCGGGGGTGCGTTCCTCTGTTTAGCCGTTTGGCTAGGATACCCGAGGGTATGCCATATTTATTTTACGCATTACTTTGCCTTGAGAGGAATTGTATGTGGATTTCTTGTTATATGTTGGGCATGACCCGATTACTTGTTTAGCCCGAGGGCAGTGTTATACTTAGCCTGAGGGCAGTGCATCTTTAGCCTGAGGGCAACTTCTTCTGTGCCTGTGGGCAATAGACTATGTGCCTGAGGGTGAAACTTTGTACACCTGCGGGAAATATCTGTTATGTCTGTGGGAAAATACCTATGGGTTACGTTATGATTACCTGAGGGTAAGGGTTTGCGTGTCTTAGGACACTGACTGTTTCCATAGAAATTCACTATGGTGGTTTCCTTATAATGAATGATTAATTGAATAATAAAATGGAAATATAACTGGTAAGGTTAATTACTTTTGAGTACTACTTAGTTTATTGCATTTTTACTTCTGCACACTGTTGTTGCATATTTTCACACAGTTGGGCACGAGACTTTGGTGGGTGCCTACTGGGATTTATTTCTCACACCCTGTTTGGGTCATGTCTTCGGCCCAAACAGATTACATTTCTGCAGGTGTGGATAAGGGCAAGGGCCCCTATACAGGTACTTGATTGCTACTGAGGAGTATGGGAGCATGGGACCAGGCTTAGGCTTGTGATGCTACAGACTGTTTTCTTTTGCTTTGTTATACTTTTTATTGTATTGTACTACTATGTAACATGTTCTGGCTATTTTCTTAGAACTTGATACATGTTGCATCATATCTATATATCTACTTGGTTATCTCTTACTGTAGTTGTTATATTAAATCTGTATAGTTTATTGCTTCCGCTGTTGTTGTATACTTGTTATTTTATTCCTCTGCACTACACTTTGACTAATGAGAGCATAGTTTCCTCACTATCAGACCTGGGCCCTCGCTTTTAGTCGGAATCCTCTGGCGTTTGGGGAAATGCGCTTGAGTTCATGTGACCAACCGGGTTCGAGGCACCCGCTGTGTGGCACCCGGAACCGGGACGTTACAAAGTGGTATCAGAGGGTTCTTTCCTTTGACTTACTATTTAGAGCCTTAGTCAGGGATAGGACATAAATGGTAGTTGTTAATAAGCTATGCCCGGGCATAGCTGACCCGTGTACAGGGAAAATCCAGTCTACCTCGGTAATTGCAATTGATTTTTTTTTTCAATTTTACAGTTGATATGATTTTCACCATTTGGTGATGCACTTGTGATTGTGCTATTTATATGTTATCTATGGGTTCTATTTAGTTGAAACCCGATGAGATGAGGGTATTCCATCTCATGCATCATTTAGACACATGCTATAAATCACATTCCATGCATAGTTCCATGCCATGTAGGTGCATTAGAAATTGCATGTTGTTGTGATAGTTGTTGTGCTAGAAAAACATGTTGTTGTGATAGCTGCTTTGATAAATACATGCTATGTGATAGGGTATTTTTTTGTGAGTCTGTTGATAGAATGGACGCCAAACTTTGGTTTTTGGGGAGTATGGGCCCTCATTGACTAGAATTTGGTGGATCATTGACTGTTTACTTTTGTTATAACACATATAAGATGCCAAACTTTGATTCGCGGGGAGTATGGGCCCTCACGGATCAGAATTTGGCACTTAGGTGTTGTTTTTTTGTATTTTCTGGGTTTCAGAGTAGTTTCAGAGGCTTAAAATCTGGGAAACCCAAGATACACACCGTGTAGTTCCTCAGACACATGCCGTATGTTTTTCTGTTCGTGAATAAAAGAAAAAATTTTGAGTGCACGCTGTGTACTCTCAGTACACACTGTGTAGTCTCTTCCCATGTCATAGACCGTGTGGGCAGGGACACGGGGAAGGGAAATGCTTAGGGAAACATGCTATGTACCGGATGTACAAGTCATGTAGTGTTGACCTGGAGTCCGCCCGTGTAACTAACAACACGGACGAAGGAGACCTTAAGACATACACGTTGTGTCCATAGTGGAACACGCTGTGTAGTCTGGCCTGGGATCCGGTCGTGTAGCTAACAACAAAGGTCGGTGTAATCCTTTCGTGTACATGCCGTGCCCATCTGGAACACGCCGTGTAGTGTGAGCCATGTATCCGACCATGTAACTAACAACACGGGTCGACGAAGCTCGTCTAGTACATGTCGTGTACCTGAGGGACATGCCATGTAGTCCTTATCGATGGAAAACCGTGTGGAATTAGCCGTGTGGATGGTAAGACGGAGTGGTGTACACGCCGTGTGCGGGTGTCACACGCCGTGTAGTTTTAGCCGAGTAGGTGGCCGTGTCACGAACGACACGGGCAGTTGGAAAATTACACCATAAATGTCGTGTAGTTAATATACACGCCATGTAGTTCTGTTCAAACGGGATCCGTGTGGCTTATCCATGTAGAAGGACCCGGGCAGGGGAAGAGAAGTCAGGTACACGCCGTGTAGTCAGTATACACGCCGTGTAGTCTTGTTTTGCAAATCTTGAAATGTCTTCTTCCTCCTGTTCCCTTTTTGGTCCCCTCGTTTTTCAGTCTTGATAATCTGGATCTAAGGCGTGTTTTGATCTTGTAGAGTCATGCTGTCGAGATGACGACGCGTTGTTCTCCAGGAGAGCGGAAACTATTATACCCCAGAGATGGTAGGCCATGGGCTACCAGTGGACCCTCTAGCATAGCCAAATGTGGCGCCAACCGTTATACCGAACACAGGCGTGGAGACGTAGTTTCATGAAGGCTTTATGCGGTTCATGCAGACCTTTCAGGGAGCACCGCCGGCTGCCACATCTATGGCAAAGCTAAATCATATCTTCTAGTAGCAGCATCTACCTACGTTTTCAGGGGATGGCAGACCACTGGCTGCAGAGTCTTGGTTGGGGTTGATGCAGACTATTTTTGAGCACCTTGAGACACCTCCAGGGCAGAGGGTCAAGCTCGCTACATACATGTTGCGTGATTCCGCCAAGAGGTGGTGGGATGTCACCACTCAGTCTGAGCATCACAGGGACATGGTGTGGGAATATTTCTAGACATATTTCTTTGATTTCTTCTTCCCAGAGATGCTGAGAGCAGATAGAGATCAAGATTTCATGAATCTGCAGTAGGGAGCTATGTCGGTGATGGATTATTCTGCTTGTTTCACTAAGCTTCAGCGTTTTGCACCCGTTCTGGTGGGTGATGAGGCATTGAGGGCCAGACGCTTTGAGGATGGTCTTTGATACGACATCCGAGCACTGATGAATGTTTTCAAGTTGACTTCAGTACATTCTATTGTGAACTAGGCGCTGATTATAGAGAGGAACCTGCGGGAAGCTAGTGGTGTGGGCCAAGGCGGTTCAGCACCTGTTTCTGGTACTATTCCTATTGGCAAGAGGAAGAGACAGATGAACATCTCTCATGGTGGCAGTACCGGCTAGAAGGATGTTTTAGGTGGTCAAGTCAGGTGCTACCAGTGTGGTAAAAAGGGGCACAAGAGACCACAGTGTCTACATGATCCAGTGGAGTGTCGATCTTGAGGAAAGATGGGTAATATGCAGTGATTTTGAAGGGTGTTCCCACCAATGGCTAGTGAGAGGGGTTCTATACAGACTCCACGTGCGGGAGCAGGACCAGAAACTTCTTACCAGTTGGGAAATTGGAATACGCCAGGGCGTGCAGGCAGAGATGGTAGTCGTGGCCGTGATAGTCAGACACCAGGATCTCAGAGGCAGCATGGTGGGACAACTCAGGGAAGCCAGGTTGTGTCGTAGGTCCACGACACTAGGCAGACATATACAGTGCAGTAGACCCAACAAGAGCAGGATCTCATACCTTCTACAGTCAGAGGTACTATTCTAGTATCTTCTGTCTTATCTTCAGTACTTTTCGATACGGGTGCTACGCATAGTTTCATATCTGTACCTGTTGTGGAGAGCCTTGGGCTCTGTGTTTCTTCTTCTTCTTCTGCAGTTATGATGCTAGACACACCATTGGGAACTAAAACGACAGGTGTGCGTCCGTGCAAGGAGTTCCCCCTTGAGGTTGAAGGGTGTCACTTTCTTTGGGACCCCTATGTCTTAGAGATGACAGCTTATGACGTCATTCTCAGGATGGACTGGTTGGTTCCCTTCTGAGCCTTTGTAGATTTTTATCATCGCAGGGTGAGTTTCACATCACCAGAGGGTGGAGAGTTTCTATACAAGGGTGAATGGTATGTTCAGGCGAGTCGAGCTGGACTAGAGCATCGTGGGTGAGGTGGAGTCACAGCCCAGATTGCGAGTTTATATCTGGATGATCAGGGGACTTGTCAGAAATATTTCCCTCCAGTGGTTGATCATTTTAGGGATGTCTTCTCGGATGACTTTTCAGGTATACCTCCGGAGTGTGAGTCGGATTTCTCTATTTAGCTTGTGCCAGGAGTAGCACCGGTGTCCATTCCTCCTTATAGGATGGCTACACCAGAGTTGGAGGAGCTCAAGAGGCAGTTAGAGGAGTTACATGCAAAGGGTTTCATCTGACCCAGTACTTCTTCTTGGGGTTCTCCAGTCCTTTTTGCGAAGAAGGTGGACGGTACCCTCAGACTCTGCATGGATTATCGGAAGCTGAACCAGTTGAAAGTTAAGAACCGATATCCCTTGTCTAGGATTGATGATCTTTTTTATCAACTTCGTGGAGCACGAGTGTTATCAAAAATTGACCTGAGATTAGGATATCATCGGTTGCACATGAGACCATCAGATATACTGCTTACAGCTTTTCAGAGCAGATATGGTTTGTACGAGTACTTGGTTATGCCATTCGGACTCACGAACGCGCCAACAGTTTTTATGGCTCTGATGAATCGTGTGTTCCATCCGTACCTAGATTATTTTGTGGTAGTATTCATGGAAAACATCTTAATGTAATCTCACACTCAACAAAACCATTCCACCCATCTTGATATCATATGGAGTACACTGAGAGAGCATAAGATATATGCCAATCTCTCAAAGTGACACTTTTGGATGAACCAGATTCACTTCCTGGGTCATATCATCTCAGAGGCAGGAGTTGTTGTGGACCCTGAGAAGGTGATAGCAGTAGTTTCCTGGGAGCATCTTAAGAATGTGTTTGAGATATGAAGTTTCTTAGGGCTGGCTGGTTACTATAGGCACTTCATCCAGGACTTCTCCCGCTTGGCAGCGCTATTGAAGGGTTTGACTAAGAAGGGTGTGAAGTTTGTTTGGTCAGAAGCTTGTGAGACAACCTTTCATGAGTTGAAGGGGAAGTTGACATCAGCACTAATCCTGATACTCCTAGTGTAGGGAATGATCTATACAGTTTATTGTGACGCATCAGGTATTGGGCTAGGAGCTGTGTTGATGCAGGGCGATCGAGTTGTTGCGTACGGGTCTCGGCAGTTGAGGCCACATGAGAGGAATTACCCGACGCATGACCGTGAGTTGGCTATAGTTGTTCATGCATTGCATTATTGGAGATAGTATCTCTTAGAAGAACAATTTGTGGTTTTCACAGACCACAAAAGTCTCAAGTATATTTTTACTCATCGTGACTTGAATCTGAGGTAGCGAAGGTGGGTCGAATACCTTCAGTCCTTCGATTTTGAGCTTGCCTATACACTTGGTAAAGGTAATGATGTAGCTGGTGCACTGAGTAGGAAGACTCAGATACAGGTTGTGAAGGAGGCCAGTGATGAGTGGTAGCTGATGAATTTGTTCTCTGATATTCATTTGGAGGAGCCTGATAGTTAGGGGCAGACCTATCTTTCTTCTTTATCTGTGACTTCTACCCTCCTGGATAGAGTGAGGATGAGACAACTATCTGATTAAGAAGGCCTAGTTCTACGGGAGTCAGTGGAAAGTGAGGAGCCTCCTCCTGATTGGACGATAGGCGATGATGAAATTCTGCGTTTCCATGGATGAGTATGGGTTCCAGGGGATGTACGTGAAGAGATGATGCGGGAGTTTCATGCTTCAGCTTGGGCAGTTCATCCCGGGGTTACCAAGATGTACTGAGACTTGAGACGTCAGTACTGGTGGCCGAGTATGAAGAGGGACGTAGCTGGTTTTGTTACTAGGTGTTCCACCTGTCAGCAGTTTAAGGTGGAGCATTAGAGGCCAGCCGGATTGTTACAATAATTACCCATCCCGGAGTGGAAATGGTATGATGTCACTATGGACTTCGTGACTGGGTTGCCGAGGTCACCTCGAGGCAATGATGTTGTGTGGGTTGTTTTGGACAGACTCACAAAGGTAGATCACTTTTTTCCGATCAAGGAGACCTTTGGAGTTGATGAGCTCGGGAAGCTATATATCCGAGAGATCGTAAATCTTCATGGGGTCCCTCTTTCTATCATTTCAGATAGGGACGCCTGTTTTACCTCTCGTTTCTAGCAGAGTTTTTAGAGGGAACTGGGTACACAGGTGCTTCTGAGCACAGCTTACCACCCTCAGATCGATGTCTAGTCAGAGCGTACGATACAGGTGCTTGAGGACATGCCACGTGCATGCATCCTAGACTTTGGGGGCTCTTGGGAGAAGCACATACCCCTAGTCGAATTTTCCTATAACAATAGTTTTCAGGCAACTATTGAGATAGCACCATACGAGGCTTTATATGGTAGGCCATGCCGATCACCTTTGTGCTGGTTAGAGGCAGGTGAGGCAGCTTTACTAGGACCACGTCTCGTGCAGGAGACTTCTGAGCATGTCCAGTTGATTCAGAAGCGGATGGCTACCGCACAGTCTCATCAGAAATCTTATGTTGATCGCCGCAGACGACCTTTGGAGTTCGTGGCCGGGGATCAGGTTTTCTTGCGTGTTTCTCCGAGGTTGGGACATAGGCAGATCATGAGAAAGGGTAAACTTTCACCGAGGTATGTGGGGCCATTTTATATTTTGGAGAGAGTCGGGCTGGTTTCCTATCGGTTGCAATTACCACAGAGGTACCGAGCCATGCACGACGTCTTCCATGTGTCTCAGTTGCATCACTATCATTCAGACCCATATCACATCTTTCAGCCAGAGGTGGTTGAGCTTTAGGTTGATGCGTCCTTTGAGGAGTATCTGATTGTATCGTTGATAGGAGCACAAAGGTTCTCCGAGGCCAGTCAGTTCTTCTCGTATGGGTGCTATGGAAGCATGACCGAGTGCAGGACAAAACCTGGGAGCGGGAGACCGACGTACGTTCTCAGTGGTCAAAGTTGTTCTGAGCTTTATATTTTCCACCCTTAGAAGGACAATTCGGGGATGAATTGCTTTAAGGGGGGAAGTTGGTAAGAACCCGGTTCTTATTTTTGAGGTACGAGTTTCTTCTTTTCTCTTTTCCTTAAGTCTTTTTGAGAAAATAAGGAAAATGGGGAAAATCCTAAATTTTGGGACTACACACCGTGTACTATTCCACACACCATATACTTTGTCCGTGTGGGATGAGTACACAGAGTGTGTAGCCATGTCAGCGACGAAGGGTGTAAAAACTGACTACACGCCATGTAGTGGTCCTTTACACACCGTGTAGTCAGTCAGCAGGCGAATAGTAAGGTGGTGGCCAGCTGGGTGACAGTACACGCTGTTTACTCATGAAGACACGCCATGTAGTCATGTCGACAGATGAATAGTTCCACCCTGGTGAGAAGCCGCTAAAGGAACAGTTAAAAAATGAAAAGTACACACCATGTAGTCAATTGTACATGACATGTAGTTTGTTTTTTCACTTAAAATGGGCTGTAGCCTCCCCTGTTCACAGGGAAGGCTTAGAACCGTAGAATGGAGTCAGGAGAGGAGGCTGGACCTTCGAGGATCAATCGATCGAGCACTGGGAATCCGATCCCGCTTCCGTCGATCATGTTGGAACTGCACGGGTAAGCCCTCCCTTCTCCTTGCGTAGTTCTTGCCAATTCTTCCTCTAAAAGAAGTTATTTGAGTTTTGTGTGGTTTTCATTCACCTTAGATCCACCTCGTTCTAGGACGATTAATGGATCTTCATTCGAGTATATTGATCAGGGGTGTTTAAGGTAGGTGGCTTGGTGTTTAATTTCCAACTGTTTTGTGTTTTTGTGTATCTTTGTGCTACGGACCCATGTTGGGGTATCATGTGGATGAGGCCTTGGATGTTTAAATACTTAGAATTGTATATGTAATTAAATGTGATAATAAACTACTGTTTGGGATCGCTGCTTGGATCCAGGACCACCCCGGGGGTGCGTTCCTCTGTTTAGCCGTTTGGCCAGGATACCCGAGGGTATGCCATATTAATTTTACGCATTACTTTTCCTTTAGAGTAATTGTATGTGGATTGCTTGTTATATGTTGGGAATTTCCCGATTACTTGTTTATCTCGAGGGCAGTGTTATACTTAGCCTGAGGGCAGTACATATTTAGCCTGAGGGAAAATTCTTCTGTGCCTGTGGCCAATAGACTCTGGGCCTGAGGGTGACACTTTGTATGCCTGAGGGAAATATCCGTTATGCCTGTGGGAAAATACCTGTGGGTTACGTTATGATTACCTGAGGGTAAGGGTTTGCATGTCTGAGGACACTGACTGTTTACATAGAAATTCATTATGGTGGTTTCCTTATATTGAATGATTAACTGAATAATAAAATGACAATATAACTGGTAAGGTTAATTACTTTTGATTACTGCTTAGTTTATTGAATTATTACTACTGCACACTGTTGTTGCATATTTTCACACAGTTGGGCACATACCTTTGGTGGGTGCCTACTGAGATTTATTTCTCACACCCCGTTTGGGTCATTTCTTTATCCCAAACAGATTACATTTCTGCAGGTGTGGATAAGGGCAAGGTCCCCTATACAGGTACTTGATTGATGCAGAGGAGTGGGGGAGCATGGGACCGGGCTTAGGCTCGTGATGCTACCAGCTATTTTGTTTTGCTTTGTTATAATTTGTATTGTATTGTACTGCTATGTAACATGTTCTGGCTGTTTTCTTTGAACTTGAGACATGTTGTATCATATCTATATATCTGGTTGGTTATCTCTTACTGCAGTTGTTATATTAAATGTGTATGTTTTATTGCTTCCACTGTTGGTGTATACTTGTTATTTTATTCCACTGCGCTACACATTGACAAATGAGGGCATTGTTTCCCCACTATCAGACCTGGGCCCTTGCTACTAGTCGATAGTCTCTGGCGTTTTAGGAAATGTGCTTGAGGTCATGTGACCAACAGAGTTTGGGTTACCCGCTGTGTGGCACCCAGAACCGGGATGTTAAACTTTTTCAATTATTTTATTAGCACTAATAAAGGCACCTTTGATCATCAGTTTATATTTTGCACTGATAAATGGTAACATTTATTAGCGCTTTATTTTTATTGCTTATAAAGGAGTTCTTTATCAGTGCTAAAAAAGAAATGATAAATATACCTTTTATCAATTCTTAAATAATAAGCGTCGATAAAAGTGTCCTGATCTAATTAAAGAAATATAACCTGTTGCGAACCCATCACGATGTCAAAATCTTTCCACAAAAGCCACCCATTGCCAGTGCTCCTCCCCAATGAATTGAATCTCTAATCACACAAACCCACTCAAATCACACAAACCCACTACCTCTAATTGCTCAAACATCATCTGACATCACTTTTTTAGTTTCAAATAGGGTTTCCAATGAAAACATCGAGATCTGGATTTGAGGGTCTCATATTTTCTTCAACCTATCGAGGTAGGACTTTTTTCCCTTGTAGGTTCTGATTTTATTTTTGTATTTTTCATTTCGAGAGATGGATCCAAGGGTTTCTGATTTTCCTTTATAGGTTCTGATTTTCTTTTTGTATTTGTGGTATGGTTTTTATACACTGTTTTGATTTTTTTTATGATCTGTTTTTTTCTTAACTACTATTTTGGATATCCTGTTTTGGTCTTTTTAAATTGTTGTTTTGAATCAATTTAATTCGCTGTCTACATTTATAGCCCAACTTGCTCCACAAGCTTAATTTTGTCGTTGTTTTGTAATCTTAGTGAATCACCTCTGGTCTGTATATAAACCAATTAAATAAGTATTTATTCCACTATATAAATAGTGGAGGTTTTGGATATAAAAACCTTAAACAAATGAGAAAATTGATTTAGAAAACCAATTCTCATTCTGATGATGGTGAGAAGTAGCAAAAAAAGTTGATTTTATGCAATTTATGTAAGGGAATTTATTTATTAAAATTCTGTTTTAATATTACAGTGTAATGGTTTTTCATTAAAAATTTATTTGATCAGAATTGTGTTGTTCTATTTTAAGAGAAATCTTAGTAAGGGTGATACCATATTCATTTATTTTCAAGGGATCTCTATTTTCAAAATTAGTACGAGGTTGTATTTATTTTACTATGTTGTAATATTTTGTTGTAATAGTTACATATATTGCTTATAATTTTTTTATCGCTTTATACCAACTTATTTATGGACCTCCCTAAAATCTCAAGGATGGGTTAATGTATATTAGTTGGCCTCCCTAGAATCCTTAGGTTGCTACATCATTTGTTTCAAAAAAATATAATGGAAGTTATCAAATTCTATATATTAGAAATTATTTTTATGTATTCATCATTTTAGGTATATATATACATTTTAGGTATATATATACATTTAATTAATAGTAATATAATTTATACTTAAATAACCAATAAAATATTGTAAACTGATGTTACTTTCAAAATAATAAAATTAGGTAACTATATATATATTTTTCTGAAATAATTAAACTTTCCAAAATTTAAATAGTTATATTTTATACACAATTACCCAGTATAATAATTATTTATAATTAATATAACTTAAAAATTATTATTAATAATATTTTTTTAGTTTCATTAGAAAAAATAGTATTATAAATATATATCGAATAATATATTGTATATTTAAATAAATTTAAATATGATAAATAATATACATATATATATATATAATTACATTCAAATAAAGTTACTAATATAACACACACACATATATAACACACACACACATATAATGATTAGGTAGATTCACTTTATTTATCTTTGTATCTAATTAGGAGTGACCTCCATTTTATAGTTTTTGACAGTGGAAGACATGAACCATGTTCAGGTTTATTTCTTATTAAGGTAAGTGTGAATGAAGTATGTGCCTCCATCGACCTATTTTTCCAATCATGTAAAACCCTATAATTTTTTTAATAAAGTAAAACCTATTAAAAAATGATGTTTTTTTGAAAAAAAACATTATAAAAAAATCTTCAACCAATTATTTTATTAATGTTTTATTCCGATCCTTATGGATAAATTTGAGGATAAAAATGAAAGTAATTCATCATTAAATATGCCTCCACATCAAAGAAAATAAATTTATTTCAGTAACATACACTCATCAGTTGAAATTATATTTTAGAAACCCAAGACCCCCGAGTTGTGCAACCCTACAGTTGCGTATTCCGATTATTCTGTCTCCACCTTCCCCATTTCTTTCCTTCCCTCCACTCTATCGTTTCTCTAGTTGTGTGGATCTTTTCTCCGAAATAAATTGGTGAGAGTGAAGGAATTGAGTTAATAACTATTTACAATGGTGTAATTCTCACAAATGAGAGGCATTACCCCTTTTAGAGAACATAATGAAGTACAATTGTAATCCTCATCAGCTTCATTTCCCAAAAATTTATTATTGCATTTTGTTGCCTTGAGACTCAACCCCCATCTATTTTATGTTTCTTGTACTAATCTATTCATTAGTCATACCATGGATGACTACTGCTTAGAGTAGTACAAGAAACATAGGTGTATGTCCACAGGAGATGGAGGATGTGTGTCAAACAACAACATGAAATGATAAATGTTTAGGGTATTAGCTGACGAGGATGATAGTTGTCTATAACCTTCACCTTTTAATGAATTTAGAGGATAACACCGACCATAGTGGATAAATTTTCCTCATCTTCCTCACTCGTTGATTGATTATTTTTTGAGATCTATTTTCATTTTTTTATCATCATTCTTTCTTTAGCGTCAACATATCCCTGTGGTAAAGAATATTAGCACAGTAAAATCATTATCCATAGAATTAATCTATTTTTTAATATTTATGTTGAATTTATTTCTTTTTAGTATTAGTCATATAATAACTGTTTTCTTCTACAAGTGGATTATTTTGTTTGATACTACAACTAAGATAATGACAACAAGGAATTGTGTCAAGAATGCATACAACCATTTGGAAAAGGTGAATCCATAATATTATTTAATTAATTTTGGCACCATTTTATATAATATCTGTAAGTTAATTTAATTGTCATTTTCATCTAATACTTATTTAGTTTTTTCACATATCTTTTGGGAAGTCATATTTTTCATTAAACTATCTACAACAAGCCACAAAAGAGATAAAATGATTTTTCTACCAATGTTTCCATGATTTTAATTTTCATTGTGTTTTTTTCTCAAACTGCCAACACTGCATATTGAGTTGATGTTTTTAGCTAAAAAACATTTCTCATTATTGAAATCCTCTACTCTTCTGACTTTAAACAATGAGAAAGGTTTTTCCTCAAAGAACATCGAGTAAATATGTAGTGTTGGAAGTTCAATATATAAAGAAAATGTAAGTGTAGTAACATTTTCAGTTAGGATTTTTTTGAGACTTTGGGATGTGTAGAAATCAGCCAAACCTCAATCTTACATACTATGTGAACGATATGACTCTAAGTGCTTATTTTTATTTAAAATTGACACTAATTTTAGTAAAAAGTAAAACTGACATACTCAAAACCAATAAAACATATTATGATTGTTTTGATACTTTAGGTAAATGATTCATAAGTTATTTGATACATGTAAAAATTATCTGCACCTCAATTTGATGCACAATGTGATTGTTATGACTTAATGTGTCCATTCTTAGTTTAAAATCGACAGTTTAGTTCTAAAAATTTCACTCAATGAAAAAAATCAAACACGCTTGGATTTTATTGATAATTTATGACATTTATTTATAAGTCCTTTGTGATGTGTAGGAATTGGCCTCACATAAAATTGTTAAATGATGTGATCAGTGTAGGTTAAAGTGTGTGTTTCCAGTTTAAAATGACATTTTAGTAAAAATACAAGTGATATACTCAAAACTGAGTAAACACATTCATATTGTTTTTATAATTTATGAAAATGATCCATAAGTCAATTGAGATGTGTAGAAATCAATTATACCTTAATCCGACACACTATCTGACCGGTATGACTCCACGTACATCTATTTAAAAATGAAATAAATTTTAATAAAAAGGACAACTGTCCTACTCCAAACTGATAAAACACATTCATTTTTTTATACATTAGGGAAATGATCCATAATTAATTTATGATGTGTAGGAATTAGACACACCTCAATCCGATGTGTAGTGTGTCGGATATGACTCAATGTGACTGTTATCATTTTAAAATCGATAGTTTAGTTCAAAAAATGTCACTCATTGAAAACCAAGAAAACATAATATGATTTTCTTGATAATTTAGGACATTGATTCATAAGTCATTTTTGATTTTTAGGAATTGGTCTTACATAAAATTGACACTTGATGTGATTGATATGAGTTAGAGTGTGTGTTTCCTGTTTAAAATGACATTTTTGTAAAAAAGATAAGTGATGTACTCAAAATCGAGTAAACAAATTTGGATTATTTTGATACTTTATGAAAACTATACATTAGACATTTGAGAATTTTAATAATTAGGCTCACATCAATCTGATGCACGGTGTGACTGATATGACTCAAAGTGCATCTTTTTATTTAAAATAGACATCAATTATAGTAAAAAGGGGAACTCACCTACTCAAAACTGAGCAAACACATTCAGATTATTTTGATACTTTAGGAAAATGATCCATAAGTCATTTTTGATTTATATGAATTAGATATACCTCAATACAATGCAATATGTTTCTGGTATGACTGAATGTTTCTGTTATCAGTTTAAAATCAATATTTTAGTCAAAAAGTTTCACTCACTAAAAACCAAGCAAACACACTCGAATTGTCTTTATAATTTAGGAAAATGATTCATAAGTCATTTATGATGTGGAAGAATTATTATCATGTCAAAACAACACATGATATTATCGATATGAATTAAGGTGTGTGTTTGTAGTTTAAAATGACATTTTAGTAAAAAAGACAAGCGATGTACTCAAAACCGAGTAAACACATTCTAATTGTTTTAAAACTTTAGGAAAATGATCCATAAGTCATTTGTGACATGTAAGAATCATCCAAACCTCAATTAAAAACATGGTGTGACCATTATGACACCAAGTTCATTTTTTCAATATGTATGTATCATTTTAGTTTGAAACGTGCATGACATTTCCAAAATAGAGAAAATGATCTTATATTGTTTTCTATTCATTTAAATTATAAATTCATACTTTATTTTACTGATTTCTTTTTGTTCTTGGTGTTTTGATGTGCTGTTACAACACACTTCAATATTCCCATTTATTAGTGCTTTTAGAAAAGCTGATAAAGTGGTTGTTTATCAACTCTGATAAAAGACCCACGATGTTACTCTCACTCAAGTAGTCAGTTCTTCTCTAATGCTAATAAATGCCATTTTTAGCATTGTTAAAGGCCTATTTTTTAGTAGTGTTGAGGAGGGAATTGATCGAGCTTATTCTTTTCTAGCTTCCTTAGTCGGTGGAACACACACAAAATCCACCCACCATGGTTGGTGGAGATTGGTGGGGGATTGGTGGGGGAACTATTTCAAACTTGACACCCCCACCATGGATATTTAAGGATATCCTAGGGAACCTTCTCACAATCAGATATCCAAGCCAAGACATATTTTTCTATCCATTATGAAAGAGCATTGAGAGATCCATGAGAGAGAGATATATAGGTGTAGTGAGGGAATTTTTTAAGATTTATTAATGGTGAAATAAAGGTTGGGTTCTACCTCAACTATTATCTATTCATGATCAGCGAATCACAAAAAATGGTATTAGATGAGGTTCTGGTGAAACGACAAAGAGCAGTGGGGATTTTCTGGTGACTAGAAAATTCAAGTTGTTCAGGATTGTGTTTTCAAGTCATATACTGAAATTTCATGGTGAGATGATTCTAAAATAATAAATGGCATCGAAATAGAATCTAAAACGATCTTTTTAGGCTCAGTCAATGTCTAGTCAAACCTTAGGAGTTACAATACCCCCTTTTTAGAAAAGAAGGTACTATTCCAGTGTTGGTGACTTTTTTGGTGAGTTTCTGATAGCTACTCTGACATGCCATGTCAGTGCCACATCATCAGTTGATCTCGTTCATTGACACTATTTTGGTCATATCTTGATCAATCAATGTCATATTTCAATGATCATGGAGTTGATTCCACCATTTTTGATCATTCTAGATGCATCTTTAAGCTTCATTTTTTCATATTCAACACTGAATTTTTCAGAATTAAAATTCAATAGAGGGACTATCCACGGGAGGGATGATCATGTTGACTTCTTCGAACTAATATATTTAAAAGTATCGAATGGAACATATCCTTAATGAGAAATATCTTTTTGAACCCATTGAGAACAAGGGAGTTAGCCCTGATTCCACCAAGGAAATAGATTTGAAAAATATGAACAAAAAGATGATCAGTCAAATCCACCAATGGATCAATCACAGTGTATACCACTATGTTGCACAAGAGACCAACACATAAGAACTTTGGATGAATTTGGAAAATACATACCAGTAAAAGATCACTCAGAGAAATATCCTCTTATTGAATCAGTTGATGAATCTTTGACTACAAAGTGAAAGCTTTATAACCGAACACACGAGTGAGTTCCAAATCATAGTGAACCAATTGGTGTATGCAAGTAAGATTCTAAATGATGAAGATCTAGAGAAAAACCTACTCTACACACTTCCCAATAGCTGGGATATAATCCCTCAGCAACTCGGTGCCCAGAGGAAAACTTACCATGGAAATGTTAAAGGATGAGTTGTTCAATGAGGAGGCCCGAAGGAAGGATGCAAGTTGCAACCAGACATAAGATCTCGTCCTAGAGAAGTGAAGGAAACAATAAGGAGTAAGTTTTGGGTAGGAAATAGGCCAAAATAGGAGCATAGTAACGTCCATAGATGGAAGAATACCATCATATAAATGCTACCATTGTGGCTTGGAGGGACACATGAAAAAGTACAATCAAAAGTTTCTATAAGAAAATGGTCAAAGTAACAATCAACAAATAGGAAATGAATATGTGAATGTGATAATAACTGGATAAGTTTTTCATTTCTCAAAAGACTAAGAAGAGACATGGATTCATACATTAATCTAATAAACATAATGGGTGGTTGATACTGTAGCATCATACCACATCACTCCACATCATGAGTATTTATTGACTTATCAAGATGGTGACTTTGGTGTAGTCAATATGGGAAATGCGAGTTTTACTATGATTGATGGAATTATTGATGTACAAATCAAGATGAATGTTGGATAGAAAATCTCCATGAAGGATATTTGGTTTGTTCCAAGCCTTCAACTCAACCTGTTATCAAGTATAGACTTTGATCGATAAGGATACGACAATATCTTCAACAATGGAGCATGGCTGATGAAGAAAGGATCCATATTCATCGCCTGAGGACACATTTGTGGTATGTTGTAAAAAACTCATGTGAAGATATGTGAAAACTTTCTCAACATGGTGGAAGGAAAGTCGTCATCCAATATGTGGCATAAGAGACTAGACCGCATGAGTGAAAGAGGGTTATCAACCTTGATGAAGAAAAAGTACATCCATTTTGGAAAGGATTCATCACTTGATCCTTGTAAATATTGATTATATAGAAATCATCATAGAGTCTCATTCAATACTGCTTTGTCAAGGAGATCAGAGTTACTGGTTTTGGTGCAATCTGATGTATGTTGACCCATAGAGGTGGATTCACTAGGAGGTAACAAATACTTTCTATCCTTTATTGACGATGCATCTCAATGGGAGTGGGTATTCTTTTTTGCAGATGAAGTACTAAGTGCTAGAATACTTCAAGATATTCCACACCATGGTGGAGAATGAAACTGGAAGGAAGATGAAGTGCCTTCATTCAGATAATAGAGGAGAGTACACATCCAGGGAATTTTATTCTTATTGCAAGAGTCAAGGCATCCAAAATGATAAGAAGGTCCCATGCACCCCATAACCCAAAAAATTTATAGAAAGGATGAACAGAACCATCATAGAGATGGTTATAAGAATGATGAGTTTGGCTAAGCTGCCTAATCCATTCTAGGGAGAAGCTATTCAAGTTTCATGCTACCTCATCAACAGACCACCATTAGTCCCACTGAATTTTTATATTCTAGAGAAGATATTTTCTGGTAAAAATACATCTTACTCTTATTTATGAGTATTTGGATGTTTGTAATTTTAAAATTTATCTAAGGAGCTCATGTAGAAGCAATAGGGGAGATATACTCCATGCATCTTCATCGACTTTGGAGATGAGGAGTTTAGATGGAGGCTTTGGGAGTTGAAGGAGAATAAGGTGATCAGAAGAATATATGTTCTATTCCAAGAGAACCAAACAATTAAGGACATTAAAAATCGTAGAATGTATCAAAGGGAATGTGTTGAGGAATCAATCCATGATCCAACACATATACTAGAAAAACCATTCAATAAAGAATAGGAGGTGCAAGAATACTCATCAGCATCAAACCAGGAGGTAGTGGAGGAGGACATTGAGCAGGGGATACTCAATACTCTCCATGAGAAGTCATAGAACCATCACAATAGCTTGGTGATGTTGTGCCTCCTGAACCTATAATTTCATAGGTTCAACAATCTTCATGAGGAAGGATTCTATCAAAAATATATTTGGAGTCAGAGTACGTATTGCTGACTGATGATGGGGTGCCAGAACGGTATCAAGAAGAATATCAACATTCACTATAATTGGATACATAAAGTGGTGTATCAATAGTTTATATGACTTGTGAAGAGCACACAAATTAGAACATATTAGATATGTTGAAAAATGTGGTTTCTTGGGAGAATTTGGACCTTTGTAGATTCTCTAGCAGATTGTAGCTAGAGGGGAAGAATTGATGGAACTTTTTATTTTCATGTTTACTTGGTAGGTGGATAGTCTACCAACTCCACCCACCATGGTAGGTGAGGATTGGTGGAGGATTTGTGGGGGAGTTGTTTCAAACATGACACCCCCACCATGGCTATTTAAGGAGGACCTAGGGATCCTTACAACAATCAGTGATCTGTGTGAAGAGATATTTTTCTATCCATTGTTAGAGATCCTTAAGATCTCCATGAGAGATAGAGATAGAGGTGTAGTGATGGAATTTGGTAATCTTTATTCATGGTGAAATAAAGTATGGTTTCTCCCTCCATTATTCTCTATTCGTGATCAAGGAGCACTAAATATTTTCTGGTGATAGTAGAATTTAAGTTGTTCAGAATCTTATTTTAAGGCATATTCTAAAATTTTATGGTGAGACGATTCCAATAGCACAAAAAACATAAAAAATGGATCTAAAATGAGCTTCCTAGGCTCGATCAAATTTTGGTGAAACCTCGGGTGCTATAGTACCCCCTTGACGATGAAGAAGGTATTGTTCTGGTGCCATCGATTTTTTCTTGAAAGTTTCTAACAGCTACTTTATCTTTCCATGTCCACACCACGTCATTGGGTGATCTTAGTCATTAACACTTTTTGGATCATATCTTGATCAATCAGTGTTCAATTTTGATGATCTAGGAGTCAATTCCACCATTTTTGACCAATATGGTTGCAACAATGATCTCCAACTTTCTAGATTCTATACCAAATTTTTCATAATAAAAGTTCAATGGAGGGACCATCCACATGAGGGATGATCATGCTAACTTCTTCAAACTAATCCATTTGGAAGTCTCAAATGATTGATATCCTTAATGTGTAAGATCTTTTCGACCCCATTGGGAACAAGGAAGTCAACCCCAATTCCACCAAGGAAGAAAAGTTTAAAAATCTAAAAAAAGAAGATGATTGGTCAAATATGACAATGAATCGATCACAACGTCTACCACCATGTTGTACAAGAGACTGGTGCATACAAACTTTGTAAAAAAGTTGGAAAATACATAACATTTAATGAACACATGGAACAAGATCCTCTTATTGAAGCGATTGATGAATATTCAACTACAAAGTGGAAGGTATAACTGAACACACCAGCGATTTCCAAAGCCCGGTGAACCAATTGGTGGCTAGAGGTAAGACTATAAATGATGAAGATTAGGATAACCACCTACTCTGCACACTTCCTGATAGATGAAATACACTTATCATCTCCCTCAACAACTCGGTGCCCAGAGGCAAACTTATCATGGAAATGGTATAGGATTCAATGTTCAACGAGGATTCCTAAAGGAAGGATGTGGGTTATAACAAGAAAAAATATCTCAGCCTAGAGAAGTGAATGAGACAACAAAGAAGAGGTCATGGGGAAGGAATTAGAGGCCTAAAATGGAGTAGATGAAGGTCCAAAGATGGTAGATACCATCATACAAATTCTACCATTGTGGCATAGAGGGGCACATTAAAAAGGAAATATCAAAAGTTGCTATAAGAAAATGGTCAAAGTAGCAATCAATAAAGAAGAAATGAAGATGATCATTTGAAGGTCACTAGAGAAGTTTTTATTTTCTATAAATATGAATAAGATACATGCTTTCATATATTAATCTAAGATATAGAATGGGTGGTTGATACTATAGCATCGTACCACATCACTCTTTATCATGAGTATTTCTTGACTTATCAAGCTCGTGTCTTTTGTGAAGTAAAAATGGGAAATACCAGTTTGGATGAGACTGTTAGCATGGGTGATATCCAATTCAAGAAGAACATTTGATACACAATCACACTAAAGGATGTTCTACATTTTACATTACTTTGACTCAACCTATTATCAGGTATAGCCTTTGATCGACAAGGCTATGACAACATATTCAACAATGGATCATGTAAGATGATGAAAGGATCCATCATCATCACTCGAGGAAACATATGTGGTATACTGTACAAAACACATGTGAAGATATGTGAAGATATCATCAACACGGTGGAAAGAGAGGTGTCATCCAGTATGTGGAATAGGAGACTCAGATACATGAGTGAAAGAGGGTTATCTACCCTAATGAAGAAAAAGTACATTAGTGTTGACAATGATGCATCACTTGATCCTTGTAAATACTGCTTTTATGGAAATCAACATAGATAATCATTCAATAATGCTTCATCAAGGAGATCAAATTTGATGGATTTGGTGCACTCTAATGTATGTGGACCCATAGAGGTGGATTCACTAGGAGGTAAAAAATACTTCATATCCATTATTGATGGTGCATCTCGATGGGTGTGGGTTTTATTTTTGACGATGAAGTACCAAGTATTGGACTAATTCAAGATGTTCCATGCCATAGTGGAGTGTGAAACTAGAAGGAAGTTTAAGTGCCTTCATTCAGACAAATGAGGAGAGTACACATCTAGGGAATTTGATGCCTATTGTAGGAGTCAAGGCATCCGAAATGAGAGGATGGTCCCATGCACGCCAAAAGACAATGGAGATGCAAAAAGGATGAAGAGAAAAAATATAGAGAAGTTCATAAGCATTATTAGTTCTTCTAAGCTACCTAAGTCATTCTGGGGAGAAAATGTTTAGGGTGCATGCTACCTCATCAATATATGACCATCGATCCTGCTGAATTTTGATATTCCATAGAAGATATGTTCTGGTAAACATTACTCTTACTCTAATTTATGAGTATTTGGATTTTTGGAATTTTCACATGTATCCAAGGAGCTTAGGTAGAATATAGATGAGAGATATACTCCATGCATCTTTATAAGCTATGGAGAGGAGGATTTTAGATAGAAGCTTTAGGAATCGAAGGAGAAGAAGGTGATCAGATTAATAGATGTCGTATTCCAAGATAACCAGATGATCTAGGACATTAAAATTCCTATAACGAATCAAAGGGAAAGTGTCGAGGAATCGATTCATGATCCAAAACATATACCAGAACCACCTATCAATAAAGAGGAGGAAGTGCAAGAAGATTCATTTACAACAGACCAGGAGGCAGTAGATGGGTACATTGACTAGGAGGAGACTCAATCCTCTCCACAAGAAGTTAAAGAACCATCATAGGAGCTAGATGATGTTGTTCCTCTCAAACCTAGCATTTCACATCATTGAATATCTTCATTAGAAATGATTATGTCAAAAAAATATTTTGATTCAGAGTATATGTTTTTTGACTGATGAGGGGGATCCAGAAGGGTATCAAGAAGCATATCTACATTCACTATAATTGGATATGTGAAGTGATGGATCAAAAATTTATGTGACTTTTGAAGTTTCACATGAAGGATAACTCGACAGATATATTGACAAAGGTGGTTTCTTGGGAGAAGCACGACCTTTGAAGGTGCTCTAGAAGATTGCAGCTGGAGGTGGAGAATTGATGAAGCTTTTTCTTTTCCAACTGCCTTGGTCGGTGGATGGTACACCAACTCCACCCACCATGGTAGGTTGGTATTGGTAGGGTATTTGTGGGGGATTTATTTCAAACTTATCACCCCCTCCATGGATATTTAAGGAGGGCCTATGGAGCCTTCTAGTAATCATTCTATCTATTGTTAGATATCTTTGAGAGCTCCATGAGAGAGATAGAGATAGAGGTGTAGTGGGGGAGTTTTGTAAGATTTATTCATGGTGAAATAAAGGTTGGTTTCTCCCTCTATTCTTCTCTATTCGTGATCATTAAATCACAATAATTCGGGGCCTAAGCTCGGTCTACCCACTTTTCCACTGATGTCTAGCCCCAATTCCCAAGGCCTGCTGAAATACAAACCAGAAGTCCAAAAAATTTATCATCTTCTTCCTTCAAGAATAGAATAAAATCCGATGTGTTGTGATGTACTAAATTACTTAACCCTAAAAATAAATAGAGCTTGACTTTGGGAAGATACTCTCCTGACAGAATTGATCACAACCATTAGAGCTACACATATGGCCCTTATTGAGATGAAGTAGAAGCTCAAATCGACATTGAATTCAAGGAAGAAGAAGGTTGTTGCTTATAAATAATTTTGTACCTTTCCCATTGAAACCATATGGAATCTAGTGATCCTAGATGTAATTTTATTTCTAGGTCTTCTTTCTAAATTTTAATTTTATTTTAATTTTTTTCCATCAATTGTTAATTGTACTTTCTTCTCTCCCCCCAATTATTTGTGTTTTTCTCAAATATATATTCCATACTCATAAAGTGATCCATTCAAATCCAAATCATGGAGAACTAACCTGATGGCTATGTCCCAAAGGAATATCACACATTCACTTTTTTATTTAATTATTTTCGGGTTTCATCCTTTAATAAATAATAAATTGGAAAGAAGAAAATCGATTATATTAATCTTCTCTTTCTGATGACCTATAGTATCATAGAATCTATCAAATCATTTATATCTCCCTCTCTCATTTCATAGTGCATACTAGTGGATCATTGTGTATTAAGGGATAAAAAACATATGATGGATATGGGTGTTAAGATAGTGAATGTCTCGATTGAGTGTGTTCATTTCCTTTTCACTGTGGAGGAGGTGGAACTGGATGTATCAATGGAGATTTCTCTTGTGTATGCCCAGAACCAAAAGTTAGATATAGGAGATCAATGGAAGAATGATATTGACTATATTTTCATATGGGAACATAAGAATATAAAGAATCTGTGTGATTAACCTAGGATCCAAAAACATTCACCCATTTTTGTGTTTCACTTCTCTTTCATTTGTTTTAAATTCTTTAAATTAGAAACCAAAAAAATCAACCATAATCTATCATTTCATTAAAAATTATAAAAATAACACTAAAAAATACATAAGTGTTGGGATATTGAGACTCCCAAACCCTTCTTCCTAAGAAACAACCCTGGTCAGTGACGAGGCATTATTAAGAGTAAAATAAAAATTCTGTTTGACTGCGGACCATGAAAACTATGTGATCAAGAACCCCTATGTGCCAAGATGTTATTGGGATAATTCATTACTTCTAACACACCTATAAATGTTTCAAGTTTCCCAACTAACAATTATTCCTAAAGCGAAGCTACACTATCTACCTAATGTGTTTCACTGAACAACTGGTCACTCTGAGTCATCTACTACTCTATGGTGGCTCAAAGGCCTTGAGGCCTGAAGGACTATGGTGGCCCAAAGTAATTGTGGCCCATAGACCCAAACCATTGGTCTAAAGTTCCAAATTAGATGAATAGTTATGTTGTTATAGTATTACTACAATATCTCTATAATACCGCTACATTAAACTAAAAATACTCCTCTATCGGGATTTGATCCTGGGTTTCATACAAGATTATGAGGTGTGGTAACCACTTACCTACTACCCCAACTGCATGACTTGAGAAAAGGGATTATACGATTATTCATACTTATATATGATACAATCGTTGGACATCGGTATGGTGATATATGTGTCTGATAGAGATCACATGAGATCCCATTATAGCTTGAGTGGGATTAGTAAATTCCCAGAGGATTTTCTTTTCTTACAAATATATATTATGGAATTCATATTTATTATAAATGTTATAAAGTCCAATGGCTTCACACTTACTATTTTTGTGAATGAGGATTGAGTTTTGTTACAAAGTGTTTGTACAAAACTTTGAGATTTACTCCAAAATTGTAAGAGTGTATATGAAATAAATTTTGGATGGATTTTCAAAAGTATTATATATAATTTAATATGTGGTGATAATAAATAATAGATTTCTAAAAAGTAGTTTTTCATAAAATTTAAAAAGGTTTTACTAATTTTGTGATATAGAGTGAAAATATGCTAAGTCTATGAGGCTTTAATAAAAGTACGAGATTTTTGGAAATATTCACTAAAGGAAAATCCATGGAATAGTGGTTTAGACCATGACATGGTTTGTGAAGGGATAAAACACATCATAGTGAATGTCAACACATTATGGTTTACTTTATGGAAATTCATCTATTATGTGGTAGCACTTGACTTTGTTGGTTCTTCCCCCTAAGCTATCATGTTTTCTTGGATTATCATTTGATTTCTATTAAAAAAAGTTTTAATGGATAAATCCATTATTTAATTTTTTTAAAAACAATCATAATTATGATCTTACATTAAAAAGTTATGAAACATTTATTGAAATGTCTTATTGATAATCAGACATTTTGTTTCCATAGAGGATTTTTATATGGCTATATAAACTAGGCCATAGTTTATTATTGTGTATATCTAGATATTGTGATAAATCTATTCAATAAAAACCCATTTTAGATATCATTATCTTTATCCTTGAATAAAAAATTCTTACAGACCATGGATGGTAGGGAATCCCTCACAAGTTTGGGAGATTCACACAACTCAGTGGATACCCTGGGAGGAAGGATTATGTTGGATAATTCTTTATAATCTATATAAAGCTTATATGGATAAGATTCAATTGATTTGGTAAATATATAAAAGATACAACATTATTTGTTTTTTTTTATTCGATCTAGATGTATGGAATGATCATGTGGATAAATAGGTTTTGGTTGATGTTTCATTTGGAAAAAGAATAATTACCACCAAAATGCTTCAAATATTCGACTTATTTCAAAAACTCTTAAAGATTTTTGATTTTATTCAATAAATCTTGATAAATATGACGATTAATAAAAATTCGTTAGTTTATATACACCATGGGATTATAAAATCAATTTTTTATTCTTCATCATCCTATGAAAGGTTATATCATATAAATCTTTTTTTAATAAATGATTTTTTATTCTAGATGGATGATTAGTTATAAGATTTGAAATAGAATTGAAAAATGGATCTGAGTATAAGATCATGAAAACCCAAACAAAACAAAAAAAATTATTGAGAAAAAATTCCTAAGCAGTATTAAACCCAAATATCACCATCAAGAAAGAAAACAAATTAAATAAAAAAAGAACATACACCCAAAAATCTGGATACACCAAGAATGAGTCAAAATCAACCATAATCCACATAAAACCACCATTTTAGGGGAATAAACATGACCCATTAAAACCATCAATACTCTAGGATGTGATTTTCCTAATTGATTTAGAGAAGATGCTCACCCACCTCTTCTACACCTATGATAACACTAAGCAATAAATAAGAAGAGGGAACCAACTAGGCATAACTCATACCTGATAGTGAAAAAACCAACTCTAGATTTTCATCATGTCTACAATGGATCAAATCAGTTAATAACCATGCCCTAAAAAGAACTAGGATGATATTGTGCTCCAGCATCAATAAGAAAAAATATTATTCTCATCATTCTCCATTGGAAGCTGAAAATCCTACAACGAACCAAACAGGAACCATTGGTTAATAAATTAAGAAAAAGAAAGGAAAGTTAAGAAACTTAGTCCATGTTCTATTGTAATGAGTATCTCTATTCTTAGTGATTCCTACAAGCTTAATTATTAGAGATAATTTTTCTCATTAAGAATACTATTATAATCAAAGGACCTATTATAAGATAAAATAATAAAATTTATAGATTTCTAGATCTGTTAAGAATCCCAACCAATCATACTTATAAAAATATGACTAATGGTGAATGGCGATCCCAAATAATTCAAAATAGAATCAATAAAATCATTCCATCTACAGGAAGCCAATGAAGTATGCATGATACTATTTATTTTAAAAATAATCTGTGAGGTAACAAAATATTAAAAAAATTGATCTATAGTTTCAAAAACCAAATTATAGAAGAAGCACAAAACAGATTCAATAATAGAAAATTTGGAACATCAAATCCATATAAGAAAATTATCTTGAGCTGAAATCCAAAAAATGAACCCATGTTTAGGTGTAAAAAATGGCCCCCAACAAGCTAGGGAAAAATTGTTCTTTTAATCATCCCATGCTAAAAACTTATACAATATGTAGCCAAGGTAGTAAAAGGATTTCCCTTGACTTTAAAATTGATATAATCATCATAAATATCAATAAAAGCATAGATTTGTTCCATTATTTGATAATTCCCTTAAATACCCATCAAAATAATATTTTAATAGGTAAACTCTAAAAGGAGGAACTTTGAAGATAGTAATGTTGAACCACCAAGCCAACAAATATTCTTTTATATAAACCAACTTTGAAAGATATTGCATCATAAGTACAACATTAGATTTCAAATCATAGTTGATACCCAAACCACCAAAATTGATAAGAAGATTCATATTTTTTCACATAGCCCAGGATTCCCAAGATTTATCCTTCCCAAACCAAATAAAACTATTATACAAGTAATTATTTTTTTAATAATATTTCTAATAAGAATGATAATTTGGTCCCAATAAAAAAATATATTTCACAACTACATTAACAATAAACACTATCCCCACATAGCTCAAGATTCTTGAATACCAAGAATAAACACGGGAGGTGATTTTTTCCATAAATGGTAAACTATTCAAAAGTGAGACTCCTAGATGAGATAAAGAATCCCAAATATTTTATAGGGTTATTACCTTTAGTAATATTGTAGTTCTTCAAAGTGATCCTTCTCACATCCTAGGAATAAAAATTAAAAAAAAAATATTGATTTAACCTCATTGATGACAATACTAGACACACTAAAAAACATACTAAGTGCTTTGAATAAGTTCCTAATCAAGCATGGGTCAATTCAAGAAAATAATAAAAGATCATCAACAAACATAACATGGGATTTAAACCCTTCATGGATTGATATATAAATGTTGTAATCCTTGGTACCATAAAAATGAAAAATGAATGCATCAATTGGATATAATCCAAATTTATATACAATCAAATTCATAAATAATAACACTTCTATAATAATATCATTTATGTTTACTAGTATTACTAGTTTTGATAAACAATATGAAAAATTATAATTTAAACACTGAAAATATATCTTTAATTATTTTTGTAAAATTATTTTGATGTTGACAAATCGTAAAATAAATTGTTATCAAGGAGTTTTGAAATCATTTAAAAATTCAAATATATCATCAACAAAAATTAACGAGATCTCATTATTTATCTTGTACCAATATCACTTTTGGGACAATATTTGAAAAGAAATGTTGTTGTTGATAGATTTATTTCTAGAATGATTTATTTGTAAATACATATTGTTGTTGATATATCAGACTATTCATTTTCAATACTTTATCCTACAATCCATTTTTTTTATTTTCAAATGACAATTTTAGAGGATTGAGTATGAACCCTAATAGAAACATCCAAATAAAAACATAAGAGAATTCATCCCGGATCAATGCTACGTGGAACTTCCCAACAACATCATCTCCATCATTATGTCAAGCCTCCACCTTCATATGGATGCTCAACTAGATGTCCTATGCAGGATTTCATGGGCCTGGTACTAATGGTAATAGCCATACCCTCTCATTAATTGAAATCTAAATGGAAATGTTTGGTGAATAATTCCTGATCTGAATCCTCATCTAGATCTATATCTTTTATAGGGTCTAGTTTCTCTAACTTCAACGATAAAAAGATAACCAAATTCCATCATACATCATGATTTGTGTAAAGTTGTTCCTTATGCACCCGGTTATCCAAGGCCAACAACATCCCAGAAGTAGGAATTCAAAATTAAAATTTCAAACAAACAATACGTTACTTGGTCCCAGAGCTGCCTCACCACCTACACCAGGCACATGTCACATTCCTACCTAGATACATTCCCCATCATTGTCACTGTCATTCAGTCCCCTTCATTATATCGCTTCTCGAAACCACAACCATCAACGCCACCACAACCTCGCTAGAGACCAAACATGGAACCAATGACACAGTGTCATCCTTACCATCCTGATGTCATCACGACCATCTCTTACTTCTAACACCATCATCATCGTCCTCATATGTTCAACACTATCATCGTTGACTACCTCAAAAATCGCCACTATATCCAGAAAAACTGCCACCAGCATCGCTAATCAAACATCCCAACAGAATATTGAAACCCATCAACAACACCATCTAACTCCACTGACTCATCTTCACATTAAAAAAGAACAAACCAGAAGAGAAACTGCCGATGAGAACAAACACCACCAATATGAAAGAATAAAAAAAAGAAATAGAACTAGTGATGGAACCCTGATGAAAGTCGGGGATAAACCTTAAAAGGAAACATCAAGACTGCCTAACTATGTGGTACAAAACCCATGTGTAACCATCACTCCAACTCTGACCCAGAGAGGAGTAGTGGAACCCTGGGTTAGAGCTAGTTTGGGCGGCTGGGAATCAAACAGAGGGAACGAAAGGATCGACTCTAGAAGCATCAGAAACCCACCATCCACCGCACCGCAAATCCCAAATCTTCGATGTTAACACCACCCCAACTCTGACTAGGAGAGGTATAGAGAAACATGAGGCTAGAGAAGGATATGGTGACAGAGGGTATCCACAACATATACCTTCACTGAAAGAGCAAAAGGTTCGGATAAAGCCCAAAACAACAAGCACTAGAGAAGAGGACAAGGCCGATAATAGAGGGGAGAAGCCATAAGCTGAGGGAGAGGCCAAAAAGAAGGGGATAATACAAGAAAGGGATCAGAAACCCTAGAGGGGAGGAGAAGCAGAGGACAGAGATCGCTCTCCACCCAGATTTTCAAAACATTATATTTGAATTATTTAATTAAGTGTTATGAGCATATTTTAAATGATTCTATAATATTATATCCCTAATAATTATTTTAATTAACATGTGAAACATGTGATATATATTTTCTGAAATATAAAAATACATGTGACCATATCATTATTGTATCTTTTATAAAACATTTAAATGATTCACATAGTAGGTGATTCACCCACATATTACACAATTGATACTTTATATAAATCTAATAAATTTAATATCACTATAATTAGTGCTGATATAAATAATTTAACTTAACAATTGGTGTCCTATGTAAAATTTTCATATTTAATAATATGAATAGAATTTTATTATTATAAGGAGAATGAAAATTTTGATAATAAGTGAAACTTTATTAAGGATATATACATTAATTAAATTCATGATCCCATAATGGATGTATACTATTTTATCAATAAATTAATGTTCATGTATGCATTTATCAATCATAATTGATCTAAGATTGCCTAAATGGTTATGTCATATAATAAATTTATCATGATTGTTAAGATTTTGGTATAACATATTGGATATGATCATATATATATATATATATATAGTACAAATAAAAGGAAACATTGAATGATTTTTCGGAATAAAATTATTATTATTATTGTAACATCTCAGGTAAATAAATAATAAGACATTTTCATATTTATTAATATTTGTGAATTAAATATTAATTTTACTTTAAAGGGGATACCATGTTCGATAGCGTACCCGATATGCAACAACAGGTTTCTTTGAAATCTTACGTTGCACACTAATAATATATTATTATTATTTTAAATGGTAGTTAACTCCCAGCCGTTGTATTGGAAGGAATGAACAAAACTAACTACATTATGATTATACATGTTTATTAAATGTATTTACATTTATCCAATAAAAGCTAGAGGCTTAAAATGTGAATGAATCTAATTTTAAGAATAATTTACATTAAAAGGTCAATTTATCACCTTTTAATGGAGAACCCTCTTTAAATATAGTTTTGGTCACTTTAATACATTATATTTGACCAAATAAAATCCTTCTTCAGAATGGGGACATCAAAATTTACTTTGGTTAATTTATTGGTATTTTTCTGATAAAATTCAATTTTTAATGAATAGTGAAAATACTGTATTTTAATTCAAAACTATGTTTTAATATAATTTATTTATATGGTTAGATTATATTTTTAATTAGATTTAAAGTTTAATTATAATATATTTTTTACCATTTAATACAATTTTTTTTATTGGAATTAATTTTACTTTGAAATTGGACATAAACAAGTATCAATATTTGGATAGTTATTGTTTCTCAAAAACACGCTATTTGTTTTGATAACAGGAATTAATTTTAAATTAATTAATACAACTTATATGTTTATAATTTTTTAAAATAGACATAATTTTTGAATTTGGAATATCAAATATATCTTAGGCTTAATTTTTTGTATTTTTCTGAAAAACTTCAATTTTTGACGAATAGTGAAACCACATAGTAGTAGTTAAAAAACTGACTTTTTCATTTAAATAAAATTTTACCACTTCTGTGAATTAAATTTAAAAAATCTGACATACATGGTTGTTATTAGTTTGTAAAATACGATTCAATAAGATGAAAATAATTTTTGGTGAATAGTAACTTTTGACTTTTATTTACCGCAGTTAAAGGCAAATATGGTAATTCAAGGTAAAAAGAATATTATAATAATTCAAAATTATTTTAACACTTGTACGAATCTTATTGGATGAATAATGGCCGACCATGGGCATCCTAGGTTCTATTTTGGGACCCCATGGAGCCACTTATGAATGATAATGACACTTTATTTTAATTAAATTAAAGGAAAAAATGACATAAACAAATATCTCTTTGTAAATAAATTTTTAAATGGTGTTATATAAGTTATATTTTCGACTATAAAGATTCATTGGAAAGATAAAAATATTTTATACATAATGGTATTTTATTTATAATTTTTAGACATCAAATAAATAAAATTATTTATGACACAATAATGATGCAGTGTTTACCTCATTAATAAATGATTTAAATAAATAAAATTATAAAGATTAAAATAATATTCAAAACCTGTCCAATTCGTATTGGATGATTTTATTTCTACCATGAGTCCTCTTATATTATACTTTAATTATTTTTGGACCTTTAGAAACTGAATATCATTATATAATAAAATAATATTATCACACTTTCCTAAAGATCCCCTCCTCCCCCTTATAAAAAGCCCTCACTTATAACTAATTCCTCACACCTCTCAAGAATTTTGGTTCATCCAACCTTTTCCCAATTAATCTCCCTACACCCCTCTCCTCCTCCTAGAAGCCTTACCTAAGGTATAGGATACTTCAAGAAACCCTTTTGGTTCATACCAAAGGGAGTTACCCAAATTAAAGGTAACAATTTCTCTTAACTTCTTTTCTTTTATTTTACTTCTCCAACCCCTAAAATCTTTTTATTACTTTATTTTATAACAAAAAACGTATCCTCAATATACTATAATGTTTTTATGAGATGTATTATAAATACACTTACACACACCTCTATCTAATGGGTGAAGAACATACTGTTTCTATGGATGGAAAACTAACGCCTCATGAAACGATGATTGTTTGATTATCTATTACCGCCTACCATGGTGGTCATTAAGATGACACTATATTTATATATGATATATATTATGTTTATGTTTTCTTTATTCGTCTATATTTTTCTTTTATATCATACCTTTATGGTTTCCATTATGGGTAAATGCGATAATTTCATTTGAGGAAGTGTGGACTACCGCCCCCTCAAAGTGATATGACTCATTCATACCATATGTGGTACATATAAAGGATGTATTTAATAATATTATATATTATATTATACTATAATTATAATATACCTATTTATCATTATGTTTTTATTCCATTAAAATATTAAATATAAATGAAAGTAACGTTCATGCGTACGTACGACTTACCGTCTCCATGAACAGTTCATTTCATTTATTAACTCCAAATGATATGTACTATTATAAATATATATATATATACTGGATATATATGATATATATGATATCTAAATAATGAATATCATTCTGGATATAAAATAATATTGACCACATGGACAACTTGTAAATATAAGGTGTTCATTTTTTACTCAAGTACCAAATATCAAAAAAATGACTGTTATTAACTTAAATGATTGAATAATGTTTATAACATGGTAATAAGTGATATAAAAAGAATAATAAACTTGAAAAAGGTTCTTAAGCAAGAAAAAATTAACTTTAGTTTATTATTCAGGAGATTGAAGAACGATCGAGTCAAGTCGGACACAAGGTAAGGGACTTCGTCTCAATCTCCTTTCATTGAGGCATATTTTGTTTTAATACATGAGTTTCTTTTATACACTGTATAAACACCTTTGAATTTTCATTTCATTCAAAGGTAATATTTTTCTAAGAAGCGTTTTACTAAATGACAAAAAATAATGTTTCTTTTTAACGTAAGCGGTGACAACGACCTTTCTGCCATCGCGAGTATTATTTGATCTTCAGCTTCCTTAATAAACCATAATGTTTTTAAAAGGAAAATAAATACCATATACTATTTTATGTATTTTTGGTATTGAAAATGGTTTTGATAATGGTTTTGATACGTTAAAATATTTAAATGTTATATTATTATTGCAATGTGGAAATGTTATCTTTCTTTTATGCTTATGTTATATGTTATGATCATGTTATGGTTCTTGGGAATTATTTACGTATATGGGTGGTTCCATGATAAACCTAGGGTGGGTGAGCTCGAGATAGCTTTCCAATGCATTAGGTAACGTTATGGAGGTAAACATGAATGTTTCTCCTAAAATATTTAGGGAATATACCGTGATGAGTATTCCAAGGTAACTCCCTATATAGCCGTGATTGCTATAATGTAAGTATGTTATGGATGCCACAATTTACCTTTATGATTTATGTTTTCTATGTGTTATTCATAAATCTTATGATTTCATGAGGTAAGTAAAAGAGTTCATGTTTTGTATGTATTTATGAACTAATGTTTTCTTTCTTTGTTTATAACCCTTACTGAGCTTTTTATGCTCATCCCAAGTTTTGAAATGTTTTCACAGGACTTAAAGATGAATAGGGTCAAGGATGGGATCAAGGAAAATTCATGCTATCTAAAACATGGAACTAGACATTACTCTCCTTTTTCAAGAGTTTTTATTTTATGAAAAAAATGGAAACTGAGTAGAAGTGTCTACTTTGTAATATTTTGCGATGTAATAGTTATGTCCTAATTATCTAAAACTCTAAACCTAAAAAGATCATCAATGTGAATTATTCATTTAATTCAATATTATGTAATGTTTTAAGGTCGGGTCCTTACAGTTGGTATCAGAGGTCGGTTTAGATAACTTTAGGAGTTAGGGTATTGTTAAATTGATATCCATAAAGTAATTTATGTTAATATTGAAATCATATAGCATTTACAGATTACTATGTTTCTGTGCCTAAGATATTTTTATGTTTAGAATGGTTTTCCGCACAGGAAACAAGGAAGCTATGTTGGGACGATATCAGGAGGAAGACAACCTTCCAAATCAGCAACCTGAGATGGTCGGAATCAAAACTGAATAGTTTGTTGCAGTGATGGCACAGTTGACTCAGGCTATAAATGGTGGTGGTATCCATGCATGAGATCATCCAGATCAACCACAAATGAGCATGTCAGTAGTATATCATTTCACGAGGCAACATCTCCCATCATTGATTGAATCATATGAACCTATACTATAAGGTGGAAATGGAGTTTGTCGATGGTCAAGTGTTCTTTTACAAACAACAAAATAAGAGGTCAAGGTGGAAGAGAAAAGGGAAGAACTCTTCAAAAAAGTCTAATGGTAAAAAACTTAAGTTTACAGTTTGTGAAAATTTTGGTAACAATCATACTGGGGAGTGTCTTTTGAATTATAGTAAGTGCTATAGATGTGGTAAAATGAGACATTAGGATAGAAATTTCACTGAAAAAGATCAGGTTAATGGTAAGACAAAATCTGATTTACAGTCAATAAAATGTTAAGTGAAATGAAATGGGTTATTATGAAAATGAGTTTCCAACGAAGAACTCAATTGAGGGAAAGCAACTAGACTACAATCATAAAGGTGTGGTGAAATCCTTTGAAACTACTTCATCAGATGTTTGTCCTTTCAAATGAAGTAGTATCAGTTACAATGTTTGTTTGTTCAGATTATGCCAATGTGTTGTTTGATTCAGGGTTTACACACTCTTTAATTTCTGAGAATTTTTCTAGTAAATTGGAAATTAAATCTCAATATATGAATATGGAACATATGGTAAAAACACATGGAGGAAATTTTGAGACAAAAAATAAAACATAAGAACATTTCTATCCTTGTGTGCCGAAAGAATATACCTACAAACCTTATTGTTTTGAATCTAGTAGAGTTTGATGTTATTTTGGGCATGGATTGGCTTTTTTTTTATCATACTAAGATTCAATGCAGAGATAAAGAGGTTTATTTTCCGAATGATTTTCAGTTTGTATACAAGAATGAACCCTTGCTTTTGATAACATATCAGGAAGCTGAGAAACTAGTAAAATATGGAAATTAATGTTACCTTGCACATATTGTTGAAAAAAAGGAACTATTCAGATTAATGATGTGCCAGTGGTAAATGATTACCTTGATGTTTTTTCTGATGAGTTACCTGGTATTATACCTGATCGAGAAGTTGAATTTACTGTTGACTTAGTTCCTGATGCTAAGCCAATTTCAAAACCCCCTTATCGAATGGATCAAATTGAAATTTTAGAGTTAAAGAAGCAATTAAACGAGTTATTAGATAAAGGTTTCATTCAACCTAGCACATCACCATGGGGCGCTCCTGTCTTGTTTGTTAAAAATAAAGATGGTTCAATGAGACTTTTCATTGATTATAGAGAATTGAATAACATCACTATTAAGAACAAGTATCATTTTCCTCATATCTATGATTTGTTTTATCAGTTCCAAGGAGCTTAGTATTTTTTGAAGATTGAATTGTGATCAGGGTACCATTAGTTGAAAGTGAAAGAAGTAGACATTCTAAAGACCACGTTTCGTACTAGATATGGCCATTATGAATTTGTAGTTATGCCTTTTGGTTTAACTAATTCACCTGCTGTATTCATGGATCTTATGAATAGAATTTTTCATGAGTTCTTGGATAAGTTTTTGGTTGTGTTCATTGACGATATTTTGGTTTATTCCAAAAGTAAATAGGAACATTAAAGTCGTTTAAGGGTTGTCTTGCAAACCTTAAAAGAAAAGGAACTTTTTATGAAATTAAGCAAGTGTGAGTTTTGGTTGCAACAAATTTTTTTCCTTGGTCACATTGTTTTAAAAAATGGCATAACTGTTGATCCTGCTAAAACAAAATTTGTTGAAGAATGGACAAGACCCACAAATATAACTGAGATCCGTAGTTTTCTTGGTTTGGCAGGTTATTACTGGAGGTTTGTTGAGAATTTTTCACGGTTATCTAGTCCAAGGACTAAGTTAAGTTGAAAAGATGTTAAGTTCATCTAGACAAAAGAATGTGATGATTTTTTTCAGGAATTGAAAATAAGATTGTTGAATGCTACAGTTTTGGCACCGCCATCCAGAAATGGTGAGTTTGTTATCTACAGTGATGTTTCATTGAAGGGACTTGGTTGTGTCCTAATGCAGAATGATCAGGTAATTGCTTATGCTTCATGTTAGTTGAAAGCACATGAGTTAAATTACCCTACACATGATTTGGAATTAGCTTTTGTTGTTTTGGCTTTAAAATTTTGGAGGCATAATTTGTATGGAGTAAAATGTGAAATATATACTGACCACAAAAGTTTAAAGTATATATTCACTCAGAAATAATTAAACATGAGATAGAGGAGATGGATGAAATTAATCAAGGATTATGATTGCATGAACCATTACCATTTGTGAAAATCAAATAAATTGAATGATGCTTTGACTCAAAAAATTAAGGCTTCATTAACCATGATACATTTGGAACAAGATCCTTTGGTTTTTGATTTGATAAACTTTGGCATAGAAGTTATTGGTGTAGAAAATTCTTCTGTTTTGTATCATGTGTCAGTGAGATCATCTCTATCAGACAGAATTAAGAAAGCACAGAAGGAAGATAGTGAGTTATAGAAAAAGGTAGAGTTGGTTCAAAAGGGTAAGTTTCTTGAATTTAACATTGATAATGATTTTGTTTTGAGATTTGGAAAGATATTATGTGTGCCTTTTGATTAACAGTTGAAGAATGAGTTGTTATGTGAAGCTCATAGTTCCCCGTTTTCAGTTCATCTTGGAATTACTAAGATGTACAGAGATCATCGGGAGTATTACTGGTGGGATAAAATGAAAAGAGATATTGTTGACTTTACTGTGAAGTGTTTGAATTGTCAACAGGTTAAAGCAGAGTGATGGTTACCAAAAGGGATGCTTTAAGGGATGCTTTAGTCTTTTCCGATGCCAGAGTGGAAATGGGAAAATATATCCATGGACTTCATTGTGGGATTTCCGAAGATATCTTGAGGTAATAATGCAATGTGGGTTATTGTTGATCGATGGACTAAATCCTCTCATTTCCTTCCTATTAGAGATACATTGTCTCTAGATCAACTTTATCAGTTTTATATTAAAGAGATAGTCAGGTTGCATGGATTTCCCATCTCTATTGTATCTGACTGTGATCCCAGGTTTACTTCTAACTTTTTTAAAGACTTTCAAAAGTCGTTGGGTACTGAATTAAATTTTAGTACAGCCTTTTATCCTCAATAAGATGGGAAATTAGAACGAACAATTCAAACCCTGGAGGATATGCTACGTGTTTGTCCACTATATTACCAGGGAAGTTGGGACCAACATTTTTCTTTGGTTGAATTTTCATATAATAACATTTTTCATTCCAGTATACAGATGGATCAATTTGAGGAATTATATGGAAAGTGTTGTCGAACTTCATATTTTTGGGATGAAGTAGGTGAAAGGAAGATGATGGGACCAGAATTGGTAGAAGAGATGGCATAGAAAATTCAGTTGATTCAAAATCACATGAGAACAGCTCAGAGTAGGCAGAAAAGTTATGCGGATAACCAGAGGAATGATCTTTCTTTTGAGGTAGGTGATCATGTATTTATCAAAGTTTCTCCATGGAAAAGTGTGATTCATTTTGGTAATAAGGGAAAGTTGAGTCCGAGGTTCATTGGACCTTATGAAATTCTAGAGAAAGTTGGATCAGTTGCGTACAGAGTGGATTTACTTCCAAGTTTATCCTAGGTACACAATTTTTTTCATGTTTTGATGTTGAGAAAGTATACGCTAGATCCGTATCATGTTTTGAGCCCAGCGGTAGTTTAGTTGGAAGAGAATATCTCTTCTAAAGAACAACCAGTTCATATTCTTAACCATAGAGAGCAAGTGTTGCGGAATAAGGTAATTTACTTGGTAAAGGTTTTGTGGAAAAACCATATGGTTGAAGAGGCAACGTGGGAATCTGAATATGTTATGAGAGATAAATACCCCTACTTATTTGATAAGTGAATACAAATTTCGAGGATGCAATTTCCAAAAGGGGGGAAGGATGTAACTTCTCAGGTAAATAAAGAATAAGACATTTTCATATTTATTAATATTTTTGAATTAAATATTAATTTTACTTTAAAGGGGATGCTATGTTCGATAGCGTACCCAAAACACAACAACATGTTTCTTTGAAATCTTATGTTGCACACTAATAATATAATATTATTATTTTACATGGTAGTTAACTCCTAGCCATTGTATTGGCAGGAATGAACAAAACTAACTACAATATTATTATACATGTTTGTTAAATGTATTTACATTTATCAAATAAAAGTTAGAGGCTTAAATGTGAATGAATCTAATTTTAAGCATAATTTACATTAAAAGGTCAATTTACCGCCTTTTAATGGAGAACCCTCTTTAAATCTAGTTTTTGTCACTTAAATGTATTATATTTTACCAAATAAAATCTTTCATTAGAATGGGGACATAAAAATTTACTTTGGGTATTTTTTTGGTATTTTTCTGATAAAATTCAATTTTTAATGAATAGTGATAATATTGTCTTTTAATTCAAAACTGCGTTTTAATCTAATTTATTTATATGGTTAGATTATCTTTTTAATTGGTTTTAATGTGTAATTAGAATATATTTTTACCATTTAATCCAATGTTGTTTATTTGAATTAATTTCACTTTGAAATTGGACATAAAGAAATATCAGTTTTTGATAGTTATTATTTCTCAAAAACACGCTATTTGTTTTGATAACGGGAATTAATTTTAAATTAATTAATGAAAATTATATGTTTAGAATTTTGTAAAATATACATCACTTTTGAATTCAGAATATCAAATATAGATTTGGCTGAATTTTTGGTATTTTTCTAAAAAACTTCAATTTTTGATGAATAGTGAAACCACTTAGTAGTAGTTAAAAAAACTGACTTTTTCATTTAAATGATCTTTTACCACTTTTGTGAATTGAATTTCGAAAATACGACATACATGGTTGTTATTATTAAGTAAAATGTGGTTCAATAAGATGAAAATAATTTTTGATAAATAGTAACTTTTGACTTTTATTTACCACAGTTAAAGGTAAATAGGGTAATTCAAGGTAAAAATAATATTATAATAATTCAAAATTGCCTTAACTGTAACATCTCAAGCTTCCACGGTACACTTCTCTTTGAATAATACAGTAGTGTGTGTTGTACGCAACTTCGAGTTCTAACACACACCACAACCAATCAAACTAGCCGTTATGAATAGTAATACCCACTTTTTGAAATTTTATACATTTTGTCTTTCAAA
The DNA here is from genome assembly GCA_963277665.1 of Viscum album. NCBI lineage: Eukaryota > Viridiplantae > Streptophyta > Magnoliopsida > Santalales > Viscaceae > Viscum > Viscum album. The sequence continues at coordinate 1,967,418,252 of OY728153.1, forward strand.
TTGGACTTCATTTTTGGATTCGGAATAATGAAATTAGCTTAGGGTGATTTTTTGGTACTTTTTGGATAACTTTCATATTTTGATGAATAGAGAAAATTACTAAATTTTAATTAAAAACAACTTTTTTAATCGAAATAATTAATAGTGATAAATTATGAATTTGAGTGGTTTTAAAGTTTATTTAGAATATGTTTTTACCATTTAATACAATGTTGGTCATTGGACATAATTTCACATTTAAACCGGATATAAACAAGTGCCAATCTTTTGATAGCTATTATTTCTTAAAAACACATTTTTTGTTTTGACAGCGGGAATTAATTTTAAATTAATTTCTGCCACTTCTGTGTTTTGAATTTAGAAAAATTGATTCCATATTTAGAATCAGGATATCCAAATTTTATAAATATGTAAATTTTATTTTTAGACATTTTGAATAATTACTTCGGTAAATATTTTATTTACCAGGGTTAAAGGGAAAATCTGGTAAATAAGGCAAAAATAATAATAAATTGTCCTAAAACTTTTCCTAACCTTATTGGTTGACACATTTCCAACCATGGTTGTATTTGAGTCAATTTTGGGACCTCATGGATCCACTTGTAAGTGATAATGACACTTTATATTAATTAAGTTAAAGTAAATACAAAAATGACATAAGCATATATATTTTAGCAAAACAATTTTTACATAGGGTTATATATGTTATATTTTCGATTATAAATATTCATTATAAATCTAAAAATATTTCCTACATAAAGGTATTTTATTTATAATTTTTATACATTGAATAATTAAATTTTTTTATGAAACAATAATGATGCAGTATTTTCCTTATTAATGAAAGAATCAAATAATTAGTATTATAAATGTCAAAATAAAAATACTTTGATAGATTTGATTCCATCCACTAATTTTATTAGTTAATATTACATGTTATGATTTCTTAAATGAATTTGGTTTGAATTAATAATGTTGTTAAGACTTTAACAAAAATCAATTATTAAATATTGTCAAAATTGACATAAATGAGTTTTTAAAACAAATATTATATTATTAATTGATATTCAATTATAAAAAATCAACGGTTCGGACAAAGGACTTACATAATGATAGGTGTATCATTAATGGACCACTTGGGGGTTTCTTGGAAGTATATAGTAAGTTTATTAACCATATAATATAAAAATACAAAGTGACATGGTAAATGACAAACTATTTAACTGAGAGTTAAATATAAATGATAAGGTTAATATAGTGAACCGAACCTGTATAAAATCTATTGGATGAAGTGATTTAGACTCATTCCCACCTTATACTTTGAATAATACTATTTGGATTCATTAGAAACATAATATGAATTTATTATAAATTAATACTTTAAGTTTTTCCAAAAGATCCCCTCCTCCCCCTTATTAAAGGACACCACTTCTATCCAATTATTAATACCTTCAAAGCCTTTTGGTTCGGAGAACCTCTTCTCAAATACGCTCTCAACTATTTTCCCTTAATCCTAGTGGCCTTCCTTTAGTCAGAAAGCCAACCTAAGGATCCCTTTTGATCAAATCAAAAGGAAGAACCCGAAGAAGAGGTAATGTTTTCACCACCCTTTTTCAAGTTCCTTTCTTCTTCAACTTATTCTATCTTTGTTGTTTCCATTATAAAATAATAACTCCAGTATCTTCTATATACTGTGATGTTATTATAAATATGGTACAACCATATTCAGTATTCTATCCATCCTTTGATTGACATGTCACCATACGTGCGTACGTACAGCCTACCGTCTCCACATCGTGGTGTAATTGTTATTCAATACATTATTATTTGGATGGGTATAATAATGATGTGTAATTCATGTAAATAATAAATATAACATGATAATTATTCTGTATATATGATATACCATCCAATTATATATTATGTTAATATCAAAAGAATGATATTGTCGCTCGTGCGTACGTACGGACTACCGTCTCCACGAATGCGATGAGATTCATTCCCCATGGATCCATTCAAGTATAATTCTCATTTGATGATTACAAATAATGTTTAAGGACATTATATCATTCTGTATATGAATAAGATACAACCTATCCATAAAAAACATGACTTATGTAACAAAACATATAAAATAAAATGAGTAAGTTAACAGCTGAAACGACGATAATAATAAGATATTATTAACAAAGCAATGTTGAAAGATCATATATGATATCATATTAATGTATATTATCCTTGTATAATTAAATAAAAATTATTTCACCATTATAAAGGAGGCTAACCTACCCTAGACCAAGGAAAAAGTACAACGTAAGGGGTTTCTTATCTCATTTTTAATTCCGTGAGATTTCCATTGTTCACCACTTATTTATTGCATGTGGTGTGTGTACTGCCCATGTTTTTATTAATTGTGTAATATACTTAAATTCATGTATATTTACATCATCATTGTAATATCCTTCTTTCATGGGCGTATGTTTTATAAGTTACCAAATCAATAAGGGAATTTGATATTTGAATTTCCACTCATTCAGATTTACGCATAGTTCATTGATTATTTTACTCCAAGATTATGTGTGGAATCACTATTCATTTGATTATGTCATAATTTCCACTCCCCTTCTATGGATATACTTTTGATACACATAATCACTCCATTGATAAATTCTCAAGTCATCGGTATGAACTTGATAAGAGTAATTTTTACTCAATCTCGATTTGTTGAGTTAAACATCCAATTCATTGGTGTTGTTTTTACAAGAAAATGTGTGAATGTACTTTGATTGTTTTACACTGAATATCCAATCATATTGAGTGTATTTTTATTTTTCACAAATAATTATGTCGTTGATTTATCCTTAACCTAAGGATACAGCCTTTATGAGACATTTCATCTCAATTCACATTCCATTGAGACTCCTTTGTTTTTATACACCAAATCACTTTTATATGGTGTATATAATGTACTTTGACATAGTATATCATGAATCCTTTTATTCTCATGATATTACAAAGATTTTATTAGCTCAATTATTTGTATTCAAGTGTCTCTCTTTTGGTTAGGAACTCTAACTAAAATATCATTTTAAAATGTTTTAAAAATTTATTATTCTAAATCTTTCTCATTAATGTCCATGTTTTAAAAATGGTTTTAAGGATTTATTTATATGTACATTCAAGTTTTCAAATAAAAATTCCTTTTAAAAGTTTCAAAGTGGTATGGGACACTTTGATTAAAAAATCTATTTTAAATTGCTTCTTGACAAATAGTGTGACTTTTAAATGTTTTCAAGAAAAAGTGGGATATTTATCTCAATAGTTTGATGATTATTTTAATCTATGTCAATATCATTCATTATTCTCGATTGAGGTTAATCTAATATAATAAAATCTTCCATATTGTATCGAATGAGTTATGTTTGACTGTGGATGTGCTATTTTTATACCATTCATGGTTTGTGGTTAAAGTATTGACATTTCGTATGCTAGTTTTAATACGAATGTTTATGTTATATTTCAAACTTTTCGTATGAGGAATTAATTAGACTTAGTAAGTGACAAGTGGATCCCGCTATAGCTCCTCGATGCATCGGTAGGTATCATGAGCCAAACTAGTGTCTTGGCACAAGGCCTTGAAAAAATCTTATTTGTAGTCTTGGCACAAGGCCTTGAATATGTGGTTATGATAGTCTGGAATTATGCATTCCTTCATTATGAAAGTGGTTATTGATATTACATGTGATTATTTGACTAGTAGAATATCCATGTGAATAAGTAAATGGCATTATTTATTTTTATTTCTGCCATATTATGATGATGTTCAAGTTTAAAAGGCTTTTGTTTTAGTTATACATTGCCTTAAATTTTTATGCTTATTATAAAAGTTTCCTCTATATTTTTATCCTTACTGGGCATTTGAGCTCACCCCTTTATATGTCTTATTTTTTCCAGGATGTGAAGAAGTATTTTATGAATGACCTGTAGGGATAGTATAAGGGGATATGAGTGTGGATACAAGATGTTGTTGTAGTTTTCACTTTATGATGTAATGTAAACTTCATGAATGTATCTAGTGATTCCAAGGCTACTAAACTAATCGGTCTTTAGAGACTTGATCTTTTGTGATCATGCAAATGTTAAGTAATAATGCACTGACTCTGGGTAACTGAGTTCGAGGGGTTACATTTGGTATCAGAGGAATTTTAGTACAAACCTTAGAAACTAGATTTAGATAAACTCTAATTAGAACACATAGACCTAAGATGGAATTTGAGGATTAGTATAGAAGAACTTCCTAGAATTTTCATATTGTAGAGATTTTTTGAGTTTTCTGAGCAATACATCCCTATATGGATATGAGCTGGTTGAGGCGGCTATGGCACAGATGTACCTAAGGGTAAAACCCAAAAACGCCGCTTTGAGCTATACTCGAACGAGAACTGATGCACGACAACGGGCCTTGCTGCACTCTTGGTTACAAAACTCATGGGGGATATGATTTGGATAATTTACATTTTCTTTACAATCAAATTTGATGTATTTTTATATAAGATGAGAATAAATGACCTTGTCTAATCCTAAGGTGTTTCAAATTGAGAATATGGTGTCATGATATTCTCTAAATGATTTTATGACTACTGTTACCCACACAATTGTTTCTGGTTTTATTCAATGGATGGATTTCGAGGAAGTCATAGTAACTTTGAGAATGATGTACAAGGTGGGAATAGTGGTGGAAATGAGCAACAAAATGGAATGTTGATAGGCGTAAAAGATATCATGTTCATGCCAAATCAGTTTTCCAAAAATATGATCAACAACATATATATTAACCAACTCTCGTACTCAATAAAGAAGAGAAAGGTGATGATTGATAAGAGCTCCAGCAGTGGATACCATGGACAAAAGAATCCTCAATTTCCATCATGCAGGAAATGTGGAAGGAGGCACCCATGAAAGTGTCTCAACGGAACAAAGAAATGCTTTACGTACGGGAAAGAAGGACGTAAAGTGAAGAATTTCCAAGGAAAAATGAAGAGTACTATGGAAGAAAATAAAAATGATCCCAAGAATCCATTTACAGTCATTTGCCGTAAATTTAGGGGACCTGGTCATTACCCGAGTGAATGCCCTATTCTATAGGATATTTTCTTGGTCAAAGAATAATCTATGTGGAAGTAAATGGTTGGAGAGATGTTTAAAATTATTAGTGCTCCTTGTTGATGGGATTACTTTGGAATAATTTTTTCTTGTATTTGTAACCCTACATTTTTCTATGTGAGAATAATATTTGAGGAAGTCTTATTTTTTCTCTTGTGGAAACAGTTATAAATAACCATTTAGTTTTATATGATCATTGAATTTGAGGCAATTACAAGTTATTATATTTTGGGATGAAAATGAATGGTATGAGATAACATTTATGGTTAAATTATGTTATGGTTATTTTGAGGAATTTATCTCATTTTGGTAATGTTATAAAATATAGTTTTTAAAAAAGGACAACACGCAGACCGTGTGACAACCCATCGCGTTGGACAAGGCTGTAGGAATCGAACCCACAACCAAAGTGCGATTGGGATTTATCACCAACTACTGGACTACATGAAGTCCCTGGTTAGTGTGACTAATTATTTTTAGTCAAATGATTTTATTGATCAATAATAAGTTGATTTTGGATCTTATGTCTTATCAAATGAAAACCCTTAGTATAGGAAAATGATTTGGTGATTAATTGATAAATGTTATTTTGGAAGATGTTCGCTTTGTTGGGAACACTATATGGCCAAGGAAAATAGAATACTATGGGGTTTCATTTGAGGAGTAATGGTGGATTTTTATCTACCTTTTTATTGTGGATTTATAGTGATTTGGGTTATTTATGGAAATGATTAACCTATAATAGAGAATATGTGATTAGGTTAATTACTTTTAAGTATGTGACTTTAAGAGTAGTTGATGTCATTTGGAGATACAATTTAACATGGAAGACTACATAACCAAACTCTTCTAAGTTTTGGGTTTCAATATTAGTTTGGATTATATTTAAGGATTTTAAGTACAATTGTTTATTGAATGGTATTTATTTAACTTTGGGGTATTGTTGGTTTAATTTTAGAAATTAAGATTAGTGTTTCTTTCTCTAAAGGAATATCCTTTTGGGGGATCATAAGATCTTGTACTAACTGTTTTGGTTTTGATTAATCTCTAAAGACAAGGTAAATATATAGTTTATCTTTCGTGGATCATGTGATTCTATAGAAGTTTATTCTAGATCTTCCAATGTGACCAAGTCTTCTTGAATACTCATCATTTAAAAAAATGAGTTAGTGGTATAAATTTATTAAATAATGAAACTCTACTTAAAAATTAAGTATATCTATTTATGTTCTTAGTCATTCTCATAAATGAATTCCTCATCTTTATGTAATGTAACTTAAAACAAAACAAATGTTGTCCATTTACTTTTCCTACTGGAAGACTAATGACCATTTGTCCCATCACAAGTTTGTAGTTTTCTTGTTGTTAACATTCTCCTAATCATGTTTTCTATCCCTCCCCATCAGAACTTGCCACTTATTTTATCTTCCATATCCATGTTTTCCTATGTGTAATCCTAGTATGGGTTATCTTGGGTGACCTTTGTACTTCTCCTTCTTTATTTTAAAATGATAGTTTTATTGACTCTTTTTCTGATGTGGGACATTCCATTATATTCACAAGCCCAATTTTAAAAATTGAGAGGATGCAATTTATTGAATAAGGGGAGAATATAACACCCCAAGCTTCCACGGTACGCTTCACTTTAAATAATACAGTAGCGTGTGTTGTACGCAACTTCGAGTTCTAACACACACCACAACCAATCAAACTAGCCGTTATGAATAAAATACCCACATTTTGAAAATTTATAAAGTTTTTATTTCAAAATGGACTTCATTTTTGGATTCGAAATATCAAAATTATCTTATGGTGAATTTTTGGTACTTTTCGGATATCTTTCATATTTTGATGAATAGTGAAAATTACTAAATTTTAATTAAAAACCAATTTTTTATTCGAAATAATAAATAGTAATAAATTATGAATTTGAGTGATTTTAAAGTATATTTAGAATATATTTTTACCATTTAATACAATTCTGGTCATTGGACTTAATTTCACATTTAAATCGAACATAAACAAGTGTCAATCTTTTGATAGTTATTATTTCTTAAAAACACGATTTTTGTTTTGACAGTGGGAATTAATTTTAAATTAACATCTGCCACTTATGTGTTTTGAATTTAGAAAAATGGATTCCATATTTATAATCATGAGTTCAAAATTGTGTAAATAGGCAAATTTTATTTTTAGACATTTTGAATAATTACTTCGGTAAATAGTTTATTTACCATGGTTAAAGGGTAAATCTGGTAAATAAGGGTAAAAAAATATTATAATAATAATAAATTACCCTAAAACGTGTCCTAACCTTATTTTTTGACACATTTCCGACCATGATCATATTTGGGTCGATTTTGGGACCCCATGGATCCAATTGTAAGTGATAATGGCACTTTATATTAATTAAGTTAAAGTAAATACAAAAATGACATAAGCATATATCTTTTAGCAAAACAATTTTTACATAGGGTTATATATGTTATATTTTCGAATATAAATATTCATTAGAAAGATAAAAATATTTCCTATATAATGGTATTTTATTAATAATTTTTAGACTTTTAATAATTTAATTTATTTTTCACAGAATAATGATGCAATATTTTCCTTATTAAAGAAATAATCAAATAATTAGTATTATAAATATTAAAATAAATATAATTTTAAAGTTTTGATGCCATCCACTAATTTTATTAGTTACTATGACATATTAGGATTTATTAAACGAATTTGGTTAAAATTAATTAAGTTTTTATACCTTTAACAAAAATCAATTATTAAATATTTTCAAAATTCACATAAATGAGTTTTTAAAACAAATATTATATTATTAATTGATATTACATTCCAAAAAATATAATGTTAGGCCAAAGGACTTATATAATTATATTTGTATCATTAATGGACCACTTGGGGGTTTCTTGGAAGTATATAGTAAGTTTATTAACCATATAATATAAAAATACAAAGTGACATGGTAAATGTCAAACTATTTAACTAAGAGTTAAATTTAAATGATAAGGTTAATGTAGTGAACCAGACCTATATAAAATCTATTGGATGAAATTATTTTGACTCATTCCCACCTTATACTTTGAATAATTCTCTTTTGGAGCCATTAGAAACCGAATATGAATTTATTATAAATTAAAACTTTCAGTTTTTTCTAAAGAGCCCCTCCTCACCCTTATAAAAGGACACCACTTCTAACCAATTCTTCATACCTTCAAAGCCTTTTGGTTTGGATAACCTCTAACCAAATACCCTCTCAACTGTCCTCCCTTAATCCTAGAGGCCTTTCTTTAGTCATAAAGCAAACCTAAGAATCCCTTTTGATCAAATCAAAAGGAAGAACCCGAAGAAGAGGTAATGTTTTCACCACCCTTTTTCAAGTTCCTTTCTTCTTCAACTTATTCTGTATTTGCTGTTTCCATTATAAAATAATAACTCTAGTATCTTCTATATACTGTGATGTTATTATAAATATGGTACAACCATATTCAGTATTTTATCCATCCTTTGAATGACATGTCACCATACGTGCGTACGTACAACCTACCGTCTCAACGTCATGGTGTAATTGTTATTCAATACATTATTATTTGGATGGGTATAATAATGATGTGTAATTCATGTAAATAATAAATATAACATGATAATTATTATGTATATATTATATACCATCCAATTACATTTTATGTTAATATCAAAAGAATGATATTGTCGCTCGTGCGTACGTACGGACTACCATCTCCACGAACGCGATGAGATTCATTCCCCATCATATCCATTCAAGTATAATTATCATTTGATGATTAAAAATAATGTTTAAGGACATTATATCATTCTGGATATGAATAAGATACAACCTATCCATAAAAAACACGACTTATGTAACAAAACATATAAAATAAAACGAGTAAGTTAACAGCTGAAACGACGATAGTAATAAGATATTATTAACAAAGTAATGTTGAAATATCATATATGATATCATATTAATGTATATTATCTTTGTATAATTAAATAAAAATTATTTCACCATTATACAGGAGGCTAACCTACCCTCGACCAAGGAAAAAGTACAAAGTAAGGGGTTTCTTATCTCAATTTTAATTCCGTGAGATTTCCATTGTTCACCACTTATTTATTGCATGTGGTGTGTGTACTGCCCATGTTTGTATTCATTGTGTAATATACTTCAATTCATTTATATTTACATCATCATTGTAATATCCTTCTTTCATGGGCATATGTTTTGTAAGTTACCAAATCAATAAGGGAATTTGATATTTGAATTTCCACTCATTCGGATTTACGCATAGTTCATTGATTATTTTACTCCAAGATTATGTGTGGAATCACTATTCATTTGATTATGTCATAATTTCCACTCTCCTTCTATGGATATACTTTTGATACACATAATCACTCCATTGATAAATTCTCAAGTCATCGGTATGAACTTGATAAGAGTAATTTTTACTCAATCTCGATTTGTTGAGTTAAACATCCAATTCATTGGTGTTGTTTTTACAAGAAAATGTGTGAATGTCGTTTGATTGTTTTACACTGAATATCCAATCATATTGAGTGTATTTGTATTTGTCACACATAATTATGTCGTTGATTTATCCTTAACCTAAGGATACAACCTTTATGAGACACTTCATCTCAATTTACATTCCATTGAGACTCCTTTGTTGTTATTCACCAAATTACTTTTATATGGTGTATATAATGTACTTTGACATAGTATATCATGAATCCATTTATTCTCATGATATTAAAAAGTTTTTATGTGCTCAATTATTTGTATTCAAGTGTCTCTCTTTTGGTTGGGAACTCTAACTAAAATATCATTTTAAAATGTTTTAAAGATTTATTATTATAAATCTCTCTCATTAATGTCAATGTTTTAAAAATGGTTTTAAGGATTTATTTATATGGACATTCAAGTTTTCAAATCAAAATTCCTTTTAAAAGTTTCAAAGTGGTATGGGACACCTTGATTCAAAAATCTATTTTAAATGGCTTCTTGACAAATAGTGTGACTTTTAAATGTTTTCAAGAAAAAGGGGGATATTTATCTCAATAGTTTGATTATTATTTTAATCTATGTCAATATCATTCATTATTCTCGATTGAGGTTAATCTGATATAATAAAATATTCCATATTGTATTGAATGAGTTATGTTTGACTGTGGATGTTCTATTTTTATACCATTCATGGTTTGTGGTTAAAGTATTGACATTTTGTATGCTAGTTTTAATACGAATGTTTATGTTATGTTTCAAAATATTCATATGAGGAATGAATTGGACTTAATAAGTGACGAGTGAAGCCCGCTATAGCTCCTCGATGCATCGGTAGGTATCATGAGACAAACTAGTGTCTTGGCACAAGGCCTTGACAAAATCTTATTTGTAGTCTTGGCACAAGTCCTAGACTATGTGGTTATGATAGTCTGTAATTATGCATCCCTTCATTATGAAAGTGGTTATTGATATTACATGTGATTATTCAACTAGTAGAATATCCATGTGAATAAGTAAATGGAATTATTTATTTTTATTTCTACCATATTATGATGAAGTTCAAGTTTAAAAGGCTTTTGTTTTAGTTATACATTGCCTTAAATTTTTATGCTTATTTATAAAAGTTTCCTCTATATTTTTATCCTTACTGGGCATTTGAGCTCACCCCTTTCTATGTCTTATTTTTTCCATGATGTGAAGAAGTATTTTATGAATGACCTGTAGGGATAGTATAAGGGGATATGAGTGTGGAGACAAGATGTTGATGTAGTTTTCACTTTATGATATAATGTAAACTTCATGAATGTATCTAGTGATTCCAAGGCTACTAAACTAATCGGTCTTTCGAGACTTGATCTTTTTTGATCATGCCAATGTTAAGTAATAATGCACTGACTCTGGGTAACTGATTTTGAGGTGTTATATTTGGTATCAGAGGAAGTTTAGTACAAACCTTAGAAGCTATATTTAGATAAACTATGATTATAACACATACACCTAAGATGGACTTTGAGGATTAGTATAGAAGAACTTCCTAGAAATTTCATATTGTAGAGAATTTTTGAGTTTTCTGAGGAATACATCCCTGTATGGATATGAGCTGGTTGAGGCAGCTATGGCACAGATATACCTTAGGGTAAAACCCGAAAACACCGCTTTGAGCTATACTCAAACGAGAACTGGTGCACGACAACGGGCCTTGCTGCACTCTTGGTTACAAAACTCATGGGGGATATAATTAGGATAATTTACATTTTCTTTACAATAAAATTTGATGTATTTTTATATAAGATGAGAATAAATGACCTTGGTTAATCATAAGGTGTTTCAAATTCAGAATATGGAGTCTTTATATTCTCTAAATGATTTTATGACTACTGGTACTCACACAATTCTTTCTGGTTTTATTCAACGGATGGATTCCAAGGAAGTCATAGTAACTTTGAGAATGATGTACAAGGTGGTAACGGTGGTGGAAATGAGCAACAAAATGGAATGTTGATAGGCATAAAAGATATCATGTTCATGCCAAATTAGTTTTTCAAAAATATGATCAACAACATATATATTAACCAACTCTTGTACTCAATAAAGAAGAGAAAGGTGATGAATGATAAGAGCTCCAGCAGTGGAAACCTTGGAAAAAAGAATCCTCAATTTCCATCATGCAGGAAATGTGGAAGGAGACACCCATGAAAGTGTCTCAACGGAACAAAAAATGCTTTACGTGCGGGAAAGAAGGACGTAAAGTGAAGAATTTCCAAGGAAAAATGAAGAGTACTATGGAAGAAAATAAAAATGATCCCAAGAATCCATTTACAGTCATTTGCCGTAAATTTAGGGGACCTGGCCATTACCCGAGTGAATGCCCTATTCTATAGGATATTTTCATGGTCAAAGAATAAGCTATGTGGAAGTAAATGGTTGGAGAGATGTTTAAAAGTATTAGTGCTCCTTGTTGATGGTATTACTTTGGAATAATTTTTTCTTGTATTTGTAACCTTGCAGTTTTCCATGTGAGAATAATATTTGAGGAAGTCTTATCTTTTCTCTTCTAGATATAGTTATAAATAACCATTTAGTTTTATATGATCATTGAATTTGAGGCAATTACAAGTTATTATATTTTGGGATGAAAATGAAAGGTATGATATAACATTTATGGTTAAATTATGTTATGGTTATTTTGAGGAATTTATCTCATTTTGGTAATGTTATAAAATATAGTTTTTAAAAAAGGACAACACGCAGGCCGTGTGACAACCCGTCGTGTCGGACAAGGCTGTAGGAATCGAACCCACAACCAAAGTGGGATTGGGATTTATCACCAACTACTGGACTACGTGAAGTCCCTGGTTAGTGTGACTAATTATATTTAGTCAAATGATTTTATTGATCAATAATAAGTTTATTTTGGATCTTATGTCTTATCAAATGAATACCCTTAGTATAGGAAAATGATTTGGTGATTAATTGATAAATGTTATTTTGGAAGATGTTTGCTTTGTTGGGAACACTATATGGCCAAGGAAAATAGAATACTATGGGGTTTCATTTGAGGAGTAATGGTGGATTTTTATCTACCTTTTAATTGGGGATTTATACTGATTTGGGTTATTTATGGAAATGATTAACCTATAATAGAGAATATGTGATTAGGTTAATTACTTTTAAGTATGTGACATTAAGAGTAGTTGATGTCATTTGGAGATACAATTTAACATGGAAGACTACATAACCAAACTCTTCTAAGTTTTGGGTTTCAATATTAGTTTGGATTATATTTATGGATTTTAAGTACAATTGTTTATTGAATGGTATTTATTTAACTTTGGGGTATTGTTGGTTTAATTTTAGAAATTAAGATTAGTGTTTCTTTCTCTAAAGGAATATTTTGGGGGATCATCAGATCTTGTACTAACCATTTTGGTTTTGATTAAACTCTAAAGACAAGGTAAATATATAGTTTATCCTTCGTGGATCATGTGATTCTATAGAAGTTTATTCTAGATCTTCCAATGTGACCAAGTCTTCTTGAATACTCATCGTTTAAAAAAATGAGTTAGTGGTAGAAATTTATTAAATAATGAAACTCTACTTAAAAATTATGTATATCTATTTATGTTCTTAGTCAATCTCATAAATTAATTCCTCATCTTTATGTAATGTAACTTAAAACAAAAAAAAATGTTGTCCATTTACTTTTCCTACTGGGAGACTAATGACCATTTGTCCCATCACAAGTTTTTAGTTTTCTTGTTGTTAACTTTCTCCTGATCATGATTTCTATCCCTCCCCATCAGAACTTGACACTTATTTTATCTTCAATATCCATGTTTTGCTATGTGGAATCCTACTATGGGTTATCTTTGGTGACCTTTGTACTTCTCCTTCTTTCTTTTAAAATGATAGTTTTATTGACTCTTTTTCTGATGTGGGACATTCCATTATATTCACAAGCCCAATTTTAAAAATTTATAGGACGCAATTTATTGAATAAGGGGAGAATATAACACCCCAAGCTTCCATGGTACGCTTCTCTTTAAATAATACCGTAGCGTGTGTTGTACGCAACTTCGAGTTCTAACACACACCACAACCAATCAAACTAGCCGTTATGAATAATAATACCCACTTTTTGAAAATTTATACATTTTTCATTTCAAAATAGACTTCATTTTTGGATTCGAAATATCAAAATTATCTTAGGGTGAATTTTTTGTACTTTTCGGATAACTTTCATATTTTGATGGATAGTGAAAATTACTAAATTTTAATTAAAAACCAATTTTTTATTCGAAATCATAAATAGTAATAAATTATGAATTTGAGTGATTTTAAAGTATATTTAGAATATATTTTTACCATTTAATACAAATTTGGTCATTGTACTTAATTTCACATTTAAACCGGACATAAACAAGTGTCAATCTTTTGATAGTTATTATTTCTTAAAAACACCCTTTTTGTTTTGACAGCGGGAATTAATTTTAAATTAATTTTTGCCACTTATGTGTTTTGAATTTAGAAAAATGGATTTCATATTTATAATCAGGAGGTAAAAATTGTGTAAATAGGCAAATTTTATTTTTAGACATTTTGATTAATTACTTCGGTAAATATTTTATTTACCATGGTTAAAGGGTAAATCCGGTAAAAAAGGGTAAACAAAATATTATAATAATAATAAATTACCCTAAAACGTGTCCTAACCTTATTTTTTGACACATTTCCGACCATTATCATATTTGGGTTGATTTTGGGACCCCATGGATCCACTTTTAAGTGATAATGACACTTTATATTAATTAAGTTAAAGTAAATACAAAAATGGCATAAGCATATATCTTTTAGCAAAACAATTTTTACATAGGGTTATATATGTTATATTTTCGAATATAAATATTAATTAGAAAGATAAAAATATTTCCAATATAATGGTATTTTATTTATAATTTTTAGATATTTAATAATTTAATTTATTTATGACACAATAATGATGAAATATTTTCCTTATTAAAGAAATAATCAAATAATTAGTATTATAAATATTAAAATAAATATAATTTTAAAGTTTTGATGCCATACACGAATTTCATTATTTAATATGACATATTATGATTTCTTAAATGAATTTGGTTAAAATTAATAGAGTTTTTATACCTTTAACAAAAATCAATTATTAAATATTTTCAAAATTGACATAAATGAGTTTTTAAAATAACTATTATATTATTAATTGATATTACATTCCTAAAAATCTAAGGTTAGGACAAAGGACTTATATAATTATATTTTTATCATTAATGGACCACTTGGGGGTTGCTTGGAAGTATATAGTAAGTTTATTAACCATATAATATAAAAATACAAAGTGACATGGTAAATGTCAAACTATTTATCTAAGAGTTAAGTATAAATGATATGGTTAATATAGTGAACCAAACCTATATATTATCTATTTGATGAAATTATTTTAACTCATTCCCACCTTATAATTTGAATAATCCTCTTTTGGAGCCATTAGAAACCGAATATGAATTTATTATAAATTAATACTTTAAGTTTTTTCTAAAGAGCCCCTCCTCCCCCTTATAAAAGGACACCACTTCTAACCAATTATTCATACCTTCAAAGCCTTTTGGTTCAGAGAAGCTCTAACCAAATACCCTCTCAACTATCCTACCTTAATCATAGAGGCCTTTCTTTAGTCATAAAGCCAACCTAAGGATCCCTTTTGATCAAATCAAAAGGAAGAACCCGAAGAAGAGGTAATGTTTTCACCACCCTTTTTCAAGTTCCTTTCTTCTTCAACTTATTCTATCTTTGTTGTTTCCATTATAAAATAATAACTCCATTATATTATATATACTTTGATGTTATTATAAATACGGTACAACCATATTCAGTATTCTATCCACCCTTTGAATGACATGTCACCATACGTGCGCACGTACAGTCTACCGTCTCCACGTCGTGGTGTAATTGTTATTCAATACATTATTATTTGGATGGGTATAATAATGATGTTTAATTCATGTAAATAATAAATATAACATGATAATGATTCTGTATATATGATATACCATCCAATTATATATTATGTTAATATCAAAAGAATGATATTGTCGCTCGTGCGTACGTACGGACTACCGTCTCCACGAACGCGATGAGATTCATTCCCCATCATATCCATTCAAGTATAATTCTCTTTTGATGATTAAAAATAATTAAGGACATTATATCATTCTGGATATGAATAAGATACAACCTATCCATAAAAAACACGACTTATGTAACAAAACATATAAAAGAAAATGAGTAAGTTAACAGCCGAAACGACGATAATAATAAGATATTATTAACAAATATATGTTGAAAGATCATATATGATATCATATTAATGTATATTATCCTTGTATAATTCAATAAAAATTATTTCAACATTATAAAGGAGGCTAGCCTACACTCTACCAAGGAAAAAGTACAAAGTAAGGGGTTTCTTATCTCATTTTTAATTCCGTGAGATTTCCATTGTTCACCACTTATTTATTGCATGTGGTGTGTGTACTACCCATGTTTGTATTCATTGTTTAATATAATTCAATTCATGTATATTTACATCATCATTGTAATATCCTTCTTTCATGGGTGTATGTTTTGTATGTTACCAAATCAATAACGGAATTTGATATTTGAATTTCCACTCATTCGGCTTTACGCATACTTCATTGATTATTTTACTCCAAGATTATGTGTGGAATCACTATTCATTTGATTATGTCATAATTTCCACTCCTCTTCTATGGATATACTTTTTATACACATAATCACTCCATTGATAAATTCTCAAGTCATCAGTATGAACTTGATAAGAGTAATTTTTACTCAATCTCGATTTGTTGAGTTAAACATCCAATTCATTGGTGTTGTTTTTACAAGAAAATGTCTGAATGTCCTTTGATTGTTTTACACTGAATATCCAATAATATTGAGTGTATTTATATTTCTCACACATAATTATGTCGTTGATTTATCCTTAACCTAAGGATACAGCCTTTATGAGACATTTCATCTCAATTTACATTCCATTGAGACTCCTTTGTTGTTATACACCAAATCACTTTTATATGGTGTATATAATGTACTTTGACATAGTATATCATGAATACCTTTATTATCATGATATTTCAAATTTTTTATTAGCTCAATTATTTGTATTCAAGTGTCTCTCTTTTGGTTAGGAACTCTAAATAAAATATCATTTTAAAATGTTTTAAAGATTTATTATTATAAATCTTTCTCATTAATGTCCATGTTTTAAAAATGGTTTTAAGGATTTATTTATATGGACATTCAAGTTTTCAAATCAAAATTCCTTTTAAAAGTTTCAAAGTGGTATTGGACACTTTGATTCAAAAATCTATTTTAAAAGGATTCTTGACAAATAATGTGACTTTTAAATGTTTTCAAGAAAAAGGGGGATATTTATCTCAATAGTTTGATGATTATTTTAATCTATGTCAATATCATTCATTATTCTCGATTAAGGTTAATCTAATATAATACAATCTTCTATATTGTATCGAATGAGTTATGTTTGACTGTGGATGTTCTATTTTAATACCATTCATGGTTTGTGGTTAAAGTATTGACATTTCGTATGCTAGTTTTAATACGAATGTTTATGTTATGTTTCAAACTTTTCATATGAGGAATGAATTGGTCTTAGTAAGTGATGAGTGGAGCCCGGTATAGCTCCTTGATGCATCAGTAGGTATCATGAGACAAACTAGTGTCTTGGCACAAGGCTTTGACAAAATCTTATTTGTAGTCTTGGCACAAGGCCTTGAATATGTGGTTATGATAGTCTGGAATTATGCATTCCTTAATTATTAAGTGGTTATTGATATTACATGTGATTATTCGACTAGTAGAATATCCATGTGAATAAGTAAATGGCATTATTTCTTTTTATTTCTGCCATGTTATGATGAAGTTCAAGTTTAAAAGGATTTTGTTTTAGTTATGCATTTCCTTAAATGTTTATGCTTATTTATAAAAGTTTCCTCTATATTTTTATCCTTACTGGGCATTTGATCTCACCCCTTTCTATGTCTTATTTTTTCCAGGATGTGAAGAAGTATTTTATGAATGACCTGTAGGGATAGTATAAGGGGATATGAGTGTGGAGACAAGATGTTGTTGTAGTTTTCACTTTATCATGTAATGTAAAATTCATGAATGTATCTAGTAATCTCAAGACTACTAAACTAATCGGTCTTTCGAGACTTGATCTTTTGTGATCATGCCAATGTTAAGTAATAATTCAATGACTCTGGGTAACTGAGGTTGAGGTGTTAAATTTGGTATCAGAGGATGTTTAGTACAAACCTTAGAATCTAGATTTAGATAAACTCTGATTAGAACACATAGACCTAAGATGGACTTTGAGGATTAGTATAGAAGAACTTCCTAGAATTTTCATATTGTAGAGATTTTTTGAGTTTTCTGAGCAATACATCCATGTATGGATATGAGCTGTTTGAGGCGGCTATGGCACAGATGTACCTAGGGGTAAAACCCAAAAACACCACATTGAGCTAGACTCGAACGAGAATTGGTGCACGACAATGGGCCTTGCTGCACTCTTGGTTACAAAACTCCTGGGGTATATGATTAGGATAATTTACATTTTCTTTACAATCAAATTTGATGTATTTTTATATAAGATGAGAATAAATGACCTTGGTTAATCCTAAGGTGTTTCAAATTGAGAATATGGTGTCATGATATTCTCTAAATGATTTTATGGCTACTTTTACTCACACAATGCTTTCTGGTTTTAGTCAATGGATGGATTCCGAGGAAGTCATAGTAACATTGAGAATGATGTACAAGGTGGGAACAGTGGTGGAAATAAGCAACAAAATGGAATGTTGATAGGCGTAAAAGATATCATGTTCATTCCAAATCAGTTTTCCAAAAATATGATCAACAACATATATATTAACCAACTCTTGTACTCAATAAAGAAGAGAAAGGTGATGAATGATAAGAGCTCCAGCAGTGGAGACCATGGAGAAAAGAATCCTCAATTTCCATCATGCAGGAAATGTGGAAGGAGACACCCATGAAAGTGTCTCAACAGAACAAAGAAATGCTTTACGTGGGGGAAAGAAGGACGTAAAGTGAAGAATTTCCAAGGAAAAATTAAGAGTACTATGGATGTCACACCCCGCCCACGGACACCCATGTTTTTTTTAATCTTTTCTCAGTCCCGCGACGTTGGGAAGAGTTGTGTTGCATCCATGATGGAACTTTCTTTGAAGCTCTGACATTTTCGGTGGGTTTCAGGATAGTGTGCAGTCACCGCACTTCTAGCGGTCACTGCACATTCGGTCTGGGTGGGTGCGCGGTCACCGCACCGCTAGCGGCGGTCGTGCGTTCGGACCCGGTGAGTGCGCAGTTGCCCAACTATTTAGATAAATAATAAAATTAAAAGAATAAATTAAATTGAAAAGAATTTTATTAAATGTTTAATAAGAATAATAACAACTCGGTTAGGCCATGTAGGGCTATGCCGGGTGTTAGGTCGTTATGACGTCATCGAGTTAGGGCATGCCTTCAGGATGAGTCAGATGTATAGAACGTTCTGGATTGTTCAGGATCTCCTAGGTTCGACCCATGTTTCCATTAGTGTGTATTTGTGTGTGGTGGACGATCGAGAGGTCAAGTTCGGTTGCTGGCCTATGTGCGCCACTTTTCCCATTGCCCTTGGAATGTGTTGTGTGCTACGTGTGTTATGTGTGGTTTTCCTTTTGGTTAATAACTGAAGTCTAGATTTCTAAATTTTTCGTCGAAAAATGTTTTAAAAATGAAATGTACCTATTCCTCTCAAACATTAAACTTATTTTTAAATTTTAAAGGGAAATGGACTGATGCTTGTTTTAGAAATGAAAGTGTGAGTGAAAACCAATATTTTGTATATTTAGTTCAAACCTGGAATTAGTAAATTTCTTTATTTAATGGTAGTGCATTGGGAATAGATATCGGGATAGCCTACTGAGTTTTAATACTCACGCCTATAGTTCTTTTCTGTTTTTAGTGATTGTGCAGGTTACAGCTTGGGTGCGTTCACCTTGGGTGACGTTTGGTCGTGAGTTGGAGAGTGACCTGCGAGGTCACACAGAGATAGTGGTTGTCTCTTTCGGTTAGTTTTATTTTCTTTTGTTCTTGTTAGTTAATTTAATTTGTTTATTTATTTTGCGTAGCTCTGTTTATTTTCTGCTGCTTTAATTATTTATTTTTATTGGGTGAAATCGTTCCCACTTGCTCTCTGTTGATGCCCTGGTGCTTGTCGCCAGCTTGGGAGGATCGGGAACGCCTCTCGGGTCATGTCGCAGACCGGCTCAGGTGACCGAAATTGTCACACCCCGCCCACTGACACCCATGTTTTTTTAATCTTTTCTCGGTCCTGTGATGTTGGTCAGAGTTATGTTGTGTTCAAGTTGGAACTTTCTTTGAAGCATTGACGTTTTCGGTGGGTTTCAGGATAGTGCGCAGTCACCACACTGCTAGTGGTAACTGCACATTCGGTCCGGGTGGGTGCACGGTCACCGCACTGCTAGCAGCGGTTGTGCGTTCGGACCCGGTGAGTGTGCGGTTGCCCAACTGTTTAGATAAATAATAAAATTAAAAGAATAAATTAAATTGAAAATAATTTTATTAAATGTTTAATAATAAAAACAATAATTTATAATATTGTTGTTGATATTATTATTATCGTTATTATTATTATTGTTATTATTATTATTATTGGATTATTATTATTATTATTATTATTATTATGTACTAATAATAATATTAGTATTGTTTTTATTTTTATTTATTTACTTTATTTATTTTATTTTATTTCATTTTTTTTCTTATTCTTTATTCTTTTCTTTTCCCTCTTTCTTCTTTCTTTTCTTTGTTTTTTTTCCTCCACGTGTTGTCCCCTTGTCTCCCGGTCCTGCGCGTGACCCGCTCCCTGCTCCTTCTCTCCTTTGTGCAGCAGCACCCAGCAGCCCCGTCGCCCGCCAGTCACCCTCCTTGGCCGCTGCTTCCCCGCACATCAGCCCACATCCCGACCTCCGCGCCTGCAGCCTGGCCGCTCCGCCAGCCGCCCTCCCTACTGCCAACCTCACCCCAACCGCGCGCCAGCAGCATGCCAGCCTCCTTGTCCGCCTCCGCCCTCTTGAAGGGCCTTCCATGTGCTTCCCTCCTGCTTCTTCCACGACTTTCCCCTACCGCATCTCTGCCAGCATCCCCGCCTCTTCCTCCTTCCCTGTCGCGAGCAGGAAGTCCGCATAGCGCCCCGGTTTTTTCCCCTCCTGATTCTCCCCTCATGATGCCATTGTAGTCTCCTTCCCGCATGCGCCTTCGACCTACTGCAGCGCCCCGCTCTGGCGCCCTCCCTGATGAGCAGCGGCTCGCCACCAGCCCTCCGCCAGGCTTCCGCCTCGGCCAGCAGCACCTGCGCCCTCCAGCTTCCCACCTATTCGGTCCGGTGTCCGGTGCCCCCTTCATCATGCGCATCCCGGAAGCCCCCCCCTGCTTCATATCTTCTTCGCACAGGAGCCAACATCTCCCATGCAGTCCTCCACCAGATCCAGCTCCTGCAGTGGCGCCCAACTGATCCAGCGCCCCAACCGGTCTCGCCCCAGCCCTGCTTCATCTGGCGTGAGGCACCCCTCCCCTTCGTCCGCCGACGCGCAATGACCCCCTACCGATCTAACCTCCTCGGCACACCCGACCAACCAACCCAGCCGGCTCCACCTCGCCCTACGGGTTCGCAGCAGCCCAGTGCTCCCTCCTCTATCCGTTGTTCGCCAGCTGTACCCCCGGCCCGCTCACCTCCGCCAGCTCTGGCTCACCCTCGGCGGCGCTCCTGTGTCCCGACCTCGCTGCCTCCTTGTCCGAGACCCCACTCCACCCTATTGCTACCCTGGTCTGACCTCATCTCGGCCACCCCTTCCTTCTGGTTGGACGCCCCGTCGGGCCCCCTCCACATCCCCCCGCCGCGATCCAGCCACCCTCCTTGCTTGGCGTGACCCACTAGCGGCGGTCTGATCCCCTCCTTCCAGAAATCACGGCGCTGACTCTGTCTCACGCTCCGGTAGAGCCTTCCTCCCGCGTTGCACCTTTCGCAGCCCCTTGTTGCGATCTAGTCGCCATCCCTGCTCGGCCCTGGCTCTCGTCGCTGCCCGCCATTGCCCGACTTACTTGTACCCTGCCTGTCAGCTGCCTCACACTACTGTTGTTCGGTGGACCTTGCCGCACCCCCTAGTCGGACCGCGTCCAGCCACACGCCTTCTGTTGTTCTGGCGCGACGCCCTTCGGCGGTCCGTTTCTTGTCGCAGCCCCCTCAATGGGTACACCCTTTTATTTTATGCTCCATTTGATATTTTTATTTGATATATATACAAATATACCCTGGTTTTATTAGAAATTTTATTATTTAAATATTATTTGGGTCGGTTGGACTTTTTAGGACCCGTGAGGGGCGTTTCTGAGTGAGTGCCATCACAGTGCTTTGTTTCTGAGGTTGCGTCGTCATACCCGAGCTGCAAATCGAGGTAGGTCCCCCACTGAAATCACCTTTAAATTTATAATTTATTAATTTATTGATGTTTTATTAATTTTAATAAATAGAAAATAATATAAGTTAATTAATTTTTAAATTATTATTTGTCGTAAAAAAGAGCCGTTTATTTTACACTGAACTCTTGAAATATTTTCTTGGCGAGCAGACACCCAATAGTGAAAGAATTCCAGTTCGGCCTTTAAACATAATTCACGGAATTTCAAATGTGGTTCTGGTTTTAAAGATAAATGGTTTCTTCTGAACAAGAATTTCGGGTTTTCTTAAGAAACAAGGTTTTTCTTTAAAGTTGGTGAAGGCCCGTTTGGCACTTTAATAAAATAAATTATTTTGGAAAAACTCACTTTGGGGTTAGTAAGGGGTGTTCTTTGGTGTGCGTGGATTGCGTGAATTGTGTGTGATATTTGTGCATCGTGACTGACTGATTTACATTGAGGACGCATCCCCTTTTTATTGTATGTGTTGACATGGGAACCTGGCATAGTGAGTGAATCTTCTGAGAACAATTGTTTAACTAGTTTAGATTACGCACAGGCTAGTGGCCCCATATCAGGGGAATACTGAGTTATTGCTGCTATGGGGATTGGTCCCCTCGGTTAGGCCATGAAGGGCTATGTCGGGTGTTAGGGCGTTATGATGTCATCGAGTTAGGGCATGCCTTCAGGATGAGTCAGATGTATAGTACGTTCTGGATTGTTCACGATCTCCTAGGTTCGACCCATGTTTCCATTAGTGTGTATTTGTGTGTAGTGGATGATCAAGAGGTCAAGTTCGGTTTCTGGCCTATGTGCGCCACTTTTCCCATTTCCCTTGGTATGTGTTGTGTGATATGTGTGCTTTTCCTTTTGGTTAATAACTGAAGTCTATATTTCTAAATTTTTCATAGAAAAATGTTTTAAAAATGAAATGTACCTATTCCTCTCAAACATTAAACTTGTTTTTAAATTTAAAAGGGAAATAGACTGATGATTGTTTTAAAAATGAAAGTGTGAGTGAAAACCAATATTTTGTATATTTAGTTCAAACCTGGAATTAGTAAATTTCTTTATTTAAAGGTAGTGCATTGGGAATAGATATCGGGCTAGCCTACTGAGTTTTAATACCCACGCCTATAGTTCGTTTCTGTTTTTAGTGTTTGTGCAGGTTACATCTTGGGTGTGTTCTCATTGGGTGACGTTTGGTCGTGAGTTAGAGAGTGACCCGCGAGGTCACACAGAGATAGTGGTTGTATCTTTCGGTTAGTTTTATTTTATTTTGTTCTTGTTAGTTAATTTACTTTTTTTATTTATTTTGCGCTGCTCTGTTTATTTTCTGCTGCTTTAATTATTTATTTTTATTGGGAGAAATCATTCCCACTTGCTCTCTGTTGATACCATGGCGCTTGTCACCAGCCTGGGAGGATCGGGAACGCCTCTCGGGTCATGTTGCGGACCGGATCGGGTGACTGATTTAGGGTACCCGGGTTGGTTCGTGACAATGGAAGAAAATAAAAATGATCCCAAGAATCCATTTACAGTCATTTTCTGTAAATGTAGGGGACCTGACCCTTACCCGAGTGAATGCCCTATTCTATAGGATATTTTCTTGGTCAAAGAATAAGCTATGTGGAAGTAAATGGTTGGAGAAATGTTTAAAATTATTGGTGCTCCTTGTTGATGGGATTACTTTGGAATAATTTTTTCTTGTATTTATAACCCTGCAGTTTTCCATGTGAGAATAATATTTGAGGAAGTCTTATCTTTTCTCTTGTGGATATAGTTATAAATAACCATTTAGTTTTATATGATCATTGAATTTGAGGCAATTACAAGTTATTATATTTTGGGATGAAAATGAATGGTATGAGATAACATTTGTGGTTAAATTATGTTATGGTTATTTTGAGGAATTTATCTCATTTTGGTAATGTTATAAAATATAGTTTTTAAAAAAGGACAACATGCAGACCGTGTGACAACCCGTCGCGTCGGACAAAGCTGTAGGAATCGAACCCACAACCAAAGTGCGATTGGTATTTATCACCTACCACTGGACTACGTGAAGTCCCTCGTTAGTGTGACTAATTATTTTTAGTCAAATGATTTTATTGATCAATAATAAGTTGATTTTGGATCTTATGTCTTATCAAATGAATACCCTTAGTATAGGAAATGATTTGGTGATTAATTGATAAAAGTTATTTTGGAAGATGTTCGCTTTGTTGGGAACACTATATGCCCAAGGAAAATAGAATACTATGGGGTTTCATTTGAGGAGTAATGGTGGATTTTTATCTACCTTTTTATTGTGGATTTATAGTGATTTGGGTTATTTATGGAAATGATTAACCTATAATAGAGAATATGTGATTAGGTTAATTACTTTTAAGTATGTGACTTTAAGAGTAGTTGATGTCATTTGGAGATACAATTTAACATGGAAGACTACATAACCAAACTCTTCTAAGTTTTGGGTTTCAATATTAGTTTGGATTATATTGAAGGATTTTAAGTACAATTGTTTATTGAATGGTATTTATTTAACTTTCGGGTATTGTTGGTTTAATTTTAGAAATTAAGATTAGTGTTTATTTATATAAAGGAATATCCTTTTGGGGGATCATCAGATCTTGTACTAACCGTTTTGGTTTTGATTAATCTTTAAGACAAGGTAAATATATATTTTATCCTTCGTGGATCGTGTGATTATATAGAAGTTTATTCTAGCCCTTCCAATGTGACCAAGTCTTCTTGAATAATCATCGTTTAAAAAAATGATTTAGTGGTAGAAATTTATTAAATAATGAAACTATACTTAAAAATTAAGTATATCTATTTATGTTCTTAGTCAATATCATAAATGAATTCTTCATCTTTATGTAATGTAACTTAAAACAAATTTTTTTTTTGTCCATTTACTTTTCCTACTGGAAGACTAATGACCATTTGTCCCATCACAAGTTTGTAGTTTTCTTATTGTTAACTTTATCCTGATCATGTTTTCTATCCCTCCCCATCATAACTTGACACTTTTTTATCTTCCATATCCATGTTTTCCTATGTGGAATCCTAGTATGGGTTATCTTGGGTGACCTTTGTACTTCCCTTTCTTTCTTTTAAAATGATAGTTTTATTGACTCTTTTTCCGATGTGGGACATTCCATTATATTCACAAGCCCAATTTTAAAAATTGCGAGGATGAAATTTATTGAAGAAGTGGAGAATGTAACACTCCAAGCTTCCAGGGTACACTTCTCTTCAAATAATACAGTAGCGTGTGTTGTACGCAACTTTGAGTTCTAACACACACCACAACCAATCAAACTATCAGTTATGAATAATAATACCCACTTTTTAAAAATTTATAAATTTTTTCTTTCAAAATGGACTTCATTTTTGGATTAGAAATATCGAAATTAGCTTAGGGTGAATTTTTGGAACTTTTCGGATAACTTTCATATTTTTATGAATAGTGAAAACTACTAAATTTTAATTAAAAACCAATTTTTTATTCAAAATAATCAATAGTGATAAATTATGCATTTGAGTGATTTTAAAGTATATTGAGAATATATTTTTACCATTTAATACAATTTTGGTCATTGGACATAATTTCACATTTAAACCGGACATAAAAAAGTGTCAATCTTTTGATAGTTATTATTTCTTAAAAACACGCTTTTTGTTTTGACAGCGGGAATTAATTTTAAATTAATTTCTTCCACTTATGTGTTTTGAATTTAGAAAAATGGATTCCATATTTATAATAATGAGGTACAAATTGTTTAAATATGAAACTTTTATTTTTAGACATTTTGAATAATTACTTCGGTAAATATTTTATTTACCATGGTTAAAGGGTAAATCCGGTAAATAAGGGTAAAAAAATTATAATAATAATAAATTACCCTAAAACATGTCCTAACCTTATTGTTTGACACATTTCCGACTATGATCATATTTGGGTCGATTTTGGGACCTCATCGATCCACTTGTAAGTGATAATGACACTTTATATTAATTAAGTTAAAGTAAATACAAAAACGACATAAGCATATATCTTTTAGAAAAACAATTTTTACATAGGGTTATATGTGTTATATTTTCGACTGTAAATATTCATTACAAAGATAAAAATATTTCCTATATAATGGTATTTTATTTATAATTTTTAGACATTTAATAATTTAATTTATTTATGACACAATAATGATGCAATATTTTCCTTATTAAAGAAATAGTCAAATAATTAGTATTATAAATATTAAAATAAATATAATTTCAAAGTTTTGATGCCATACACGAATTTTATTAGTTAATATGACATATTAGGATTTCTTAAATGAATTTGGTTCAAATTAATAAAGTTTTTAGACCTTTAACAAAAATCAATTATTAAATATTTTCAAAATTGACATAAATGAGTTTTTAAAACAAATATTATATTATTAATTGATATTCTATTCCTAAAAATCTAAGGTTTGGCCAAAGGACTTATATTATGATAGATGTATCATTAATGGACCACTTTAGAGTCTCTTGGAAGTATATATCAAGTTGATGAACCATATAATATAAAAATACAAAAGTGACATGGTAAAAGGAAAACTATTTAACTAAGAGTTAAATATAAATGATAAGGTTAATATAGTGATCCAAACCTCTGTAAAATATATTGTATGACGGGATTTCAACCCATACCCACCTTATACTTTTAATAATCCTCTTTGGAGCCATTATAAACCGAATATGGATTTATTATAAATTAATACTTTAAGTTTTTTCTAAAGAGCCCCTCCTCCCCCTTATAAAAGGACACCACTTCTAACCAATTCTTGATACCTTAAAAGCATTTTGGTTTGGAAAAAATCTGCCCAAATAACCTCTAAACTATACTCTATTAATCCTAGAGGCATTCCTTTATTCATAAAGCCAACCTAAAGATCCATTTTGATCAAATCAAAAGGAAGAACCTGAAGAAGAGGTAATGTTTTCACCACCCTTTTTCAAGTTCCTTTCTTCTTCAACTTCTTATTTATTTGTTGTTTACATTCTAAAATAATAACTCCATTATATTATATATAATGTTATGTTATTAAAAATATGGTACAACTATGGCATCCCGCCTTTTTGTAACATAACTTTTCATTACATTTTACAAAACTGAGGATCTTTAAGGTTTAGTGTCTTGGAAACCAGGAACTTAAAACATGAAAACATAAAACATTCTTCTTAAACACTTGAAAGGATTCTCCTTATGTTAATCCTAGGTTCATTGCTGCATCTCATAACCTGGGTACATACATCAAAAGAAAGGGTGAGCAGAAGGCCCAGCAAGGGAAACAAGGGGAAACATTTAACATGTGAACTTGAGATACATCAACAATGTCATGAAAAAGAACTTTAAGGCATGAGAAAGAAATCATGAGGCATATCATAATAAAAAAAACGTATTTCATAAGTTTAAGATGTGGCTACAACATTTAATATTGAAAATCATTTTTGTTTCACCAAGTTCCATCCCCAAGGTGTCATTAAAAATTACCAAGGTTATTCACCAAGGCGTTGTTAAAAATAGTCATCTCTAGAGATTAAGTCATTACCCAATGCATTAGAGCGCTATCAGGGTGCACCCTTGACATGTATTTATTATAATGTGAGCCATATATATCATCATTAATCATTTCATAAACAACCCATATAGCATAAAAGAAATGGGTTTCATTTCAAAATCATAACGTTTTAAAAACTGCTTTAAAGACATGATCTTTATGTCACTTTAAATCCACAGAAAGGGAAAGTGGGTATCATGTATGTAAATCCAATAATTTAAAATAGAAAAACTTGTTATATATGTGAATACACCTATATAAGAGATATATTTGAGTATTCACTTAATAAAATAAAATAACTTTAGAAAAAGAGAGAGACATTTTGAGACGGAAATTCTGCAGCATAACGGCTATGTTTCGGGGTTTTATAAAACATTGGAAAGAGAGGGTACATGGGTCAAAAACTCATAAATGATCCAAAAAACATTATAGAGATATAATATAAAAGATATAAGAACATGTTAATGAAATTTGAAAGACATACCTTATGAAATGAAGAACATGGAAGGAAGAAAAAAATAAGATTTCTCTTATAAAAATTCGGGAGCCTAACGACGTCACTTAAAACTTCAAAAAGAGAATTGACGAGATCAAATAGGGTCTCTCATAATGTGAACATAAAAGATCAGTATGATAGATATATATATCATACCCCAAAATAATAAAAAGGGACTTTAAAGACTTTACATGAAAGTAGAACTTTGAAAAAATGAGAAAGGTGAAAGAATACCTTAAAAATTCAGCAGCCTAACAGCGCCACTTAAACTTCAACAAAAATGAATTGAAGAGATCAAAATATGGTCTCTCATCATATGAACATAAAATATCAGTATGATAGATATAGATATAATACCCCAAAATAATAAAAATGAACTTTAAATACTTGACATGAAAGTAGAACTTTGAAAATGAGAAAGGTGAAAGAATCCCTTAAAAATTCGGTAGCCTAACAGCGCCACTTAAACTTCAAAAAAAATTAATTGACGAGATCAAAATAGGGTCTCTCATCATATGGACATAAAATGTCAGTATGATAGATATATAGATTATACCCCCAACATAATAAAAAGGAACTTTAAAGACTTGACATGAAAGTAGAACTTTGAAAAATGAGAAAGGTGAAAGAATCCCTTAAAAATTCGGCAGCCTAACGACGCCACTTAAACTTCAACAAAAATGAATTGACGAGATAAAAATAGGGTCACTAATCATATGAACATAAAATATCAGTATGATAGATATATAGATCATACCCCAACATAATAAAAAGTAACTTTAAAGACTTGACATGAAAGTAGAACTTTGAAAAATTAGAAAGGTGAAAGAATCCCTTAAAAATTCAGCAGCCTAACGGCGCCACTTAAACTTTCTTAAATTGAATTTATGAGAGAAAGAGGGGGTCTCTCATCATATGAAAATGAAAATGGAAATAAGATTAATATAAAAGAACATCCTCCAACATACAATCATGGAGCATAAAAGAAATGACATAAAAGAGATTACTTGAAAGAAAGAGAGAGGTAGGATCCCTTACCTTAAAACGTAACTCTTAAAACTCAAAGGTTGGGACCTTGAGGGCTTGGGGGCACCTTGGGAGGACTCTTTCAGAGGTAATGAGACCAGAGCTTCGTTGGGGGAGAGTTGGGAGTTGAATGGATGAGAGGATGGCTTGGTATTTATAGGGAAAGTGAGGGGACAAGACATTAATGGCCAAGGGACACCTCACAAGTGGTTTTCTCAAAACCATGGGCTCTCCCATGGTATTTCCCATGGAGTTAGGCCACATGGGCCCCCCATACAATAATTCATCACCTTTGGTCAGACAACCATTAAAATATCTCATGAAAGCATCATGACACAGTTATGATGTCATTAAACATACCGAAACCCTAAAACTGTATTTTTACTATTCACTTAAAATTTAACTTTCTCAGAAAAATCCCAAAATTTCACCATAACCAAATATCAATGCTCCGATTTCAAAAATGAACTCCATTTTATAAAAATAATTTTCGAAATATTTTTAATTTAATTTTTAAATAAATACACTATTCACCGAAAATTCATTTTTTTCAGAAAAATCCCCAAAAATTACCTTAACATAATATCAATGCTCTGAGTTAAAAAATAAAATCCATTTTATAAAAATAATTTTCTAAATATTTTTAATTTAATTTTTAATTAAAAAACACTATTCATTTGAAAAAACTAATTCTTGACTAATAATTTATAAAACTGTTATTTAACCATTTTATTGAATCACATTACTTAATCAAGGTGCCTAGATTATATTAATACTTTCTTTAAGTGATATTACTAATCCATTTGGTCACATTACTAATCCTAAGCATAAAATCACTATTCATAATTTACTATTCATCAAAAATTAAGTTGATCTTATTAGACTCTAAATTTCGTACTGAACATAATTGTAGAAGACCATTTTTTGAAATTCATTACACATTTTTAATTATTTATGGTTTACATAAACATTTTTTAAAATATCCTTTATCTAAAATTCACAAAAAATATGCACACTATATTTATCCGGACATTTGAAAATTCATAAACTTCATCATAAGAAGAAATCAAAATTTTTATTTAAAAAAAAGGATTACACAAGGAATTTATGGTCTCCTTACATAGACCCTTATCACACCAGCATAGGACCTAAGTGTAAGGTGTGCTAAGGTGAGAGAATCCAAGGGAGGCTCGGCCAACATCGCACGAGTAGTAATTTCTATCAGTTTGAACTTCTCACGAAGGTGATTCCATTCTAGCTTCACACGATGAAGTCCGGCTTGGATTTGGTCCGGAGTAATGCCTAGTGGTGCTACCTCCTTCCCAAGTTTTGTTAGATGGGCTTCGATCGGTCCAAGACTACTGGGTGAGGCCATCGAATCTTCTTTCTATATTAATTAACAAAGATCACTTGTATTTAGAGACAATAATCGAAAAATTTAGTTTCCAGCGGTCATATTGACCAATGGTCATATAACAGTCAAAACCCAATGGTCTCATTTTAATTATACTCATGTTATCAAATGAAACAATTTTGTTGAGTATAAAAATAAAATAACACACAAAATTAGGAAACAAGATTTATTCAAAATTCCGGTTCATTACATTCTTCCCCCCTTATGAAATTGAGTCCTCGTAATTTTTAAAATTAGGTTTAGAAATTTCACTGAAATTCCCACATTGGAAAAGGAGTCAGTAAAACTATTACTTTAAAAGAAAGAAAGGAAAGTAAAAAAGGTCACCCAAGTTAACCCATTCTAGGATTCCATGTAGGAAAACACGGACATGGATGAGAAAACAAAGGGTGACGTTCTAAGGGAGAGTGATAGAAAACATGATTAGGAGAAATTTAACCACGAGAAAATCACAAACTTATGATGTGTGTAAACGGTATTTGATTACCTAGTAGGAAACATAAACCAACAACGTTTTTGTTTTACGTTCCATTTCATAATTTTGAAGAATTAATTTACTACATAGAACAAAAACATAAGGAAATATACCTACCTTCAAGTAGAGTTTCATCCTTTAATAATTTTCTACAAAAACTAATCTTTTCTCCAAACGATGAGAATTCAAAACTACTTGGTCTCGTCAAAGCACAAGAATCATCTTCCAGATAATCACGTAATCCACAAAAGATTAACTATCAATTTCTTTTAACGTTAAACATTATCCCAAAAATAGAAAGGGTAAGATAGAACAACTCTCCAAAAAGAAAGAATACCATAGGAAGGGAAACTACTTTTAAATCTTCAAAGTTCCATGGTACTACCCAAAGTTTATCATAGACCATTCCATAAACAACTGTCCTTAAAATTCCCCAAAATAAACCAAACTAAGATTGAATCCCAATTACAAGTAGGATTTGATAACATAGTCTTACAAAATAAACTTCATCGTTCATCTCCAAACAACATCAACCACTCCTAACATCTTATAACAAAAGTATCCAACCTAAATATATTTTCCACAAGATAGGTTAATCATTTCCATAAGTAACTTAAATTACTCTAAGTCCACCTTAAATTCATTGATTCTTCAAAATATAAGTCAACCTTTACTCCTCAAAGAAAATATCGTAGTAATCTATTTACCTCGATCAAATAGGGTTCCCAAAATAGTGAACGTCTTCCAAAATAATAATCATCTTTTAATCCCCTAATCACCATTTTTTTAAGAAGAACAACTTCACTACAACAACATGTGGTACATAACAATAGATGTTTTACTTAATGATATAAAATCATCTTAGGTAGTGACTTGATGATCTTAGAAAACAGAAAAGATATGCTCATGGAGTACAAACTAAAATACAACATGACATAGATAATTATTGCGAAGAAGTTACATGTACTTCAGTCATCATGATCCATCTCATTATAGGACTTGCATTGTTCCCTTGTCCTCGAAGATTTTTGATGCTCATCATGCTTCTCACCCATTACAAGAGATCATTGCCTTGGTTAATGTCTAACTTCTCCACATTTACGACATCGAAATGTATAAGGTACATTAGATCGAACCTTATCTCCATTCATCACATTATCCATTTTTTAAAGCAATTGGCTACTTTATGCCATATATTCCCACACTTAAAACATCTCCCGGTTCCTTTGTGACACTCTCCTTGGTGCCTCTTCCCACACTTTTTGCAAAAATGAAATTGGGTCTTCTTTCCCTTATCAACTTTATCAAATGAACATCCTTGAGACTTTGTATTCTTCTTCCATGATGAATTTGGACATTCAACTAGGTACCAATTATTAATTGTGATTTTTGATAGCTGGTTTGGCATAATCAGAATATGTTCAACTTGATCTCTCGTCATCTCTGTCACATTAATAGGGAAATCGTCACATTTACTATCACATTGGTTTTTGGGACATGCTCTTCCATTTCCCACCATTAACTAAGAAAAGAACGTATAATTAGGGGGCTTAAAATACTTATCCAATAATCATGAAAAGGAAACTTAAAGCATAGAAGGATAAACTTGTAGAAGAAAATTATACCCTAACTTGTGATCCCCTAGGTCCCAATATAGGTTATCCATGATCATATATTCTTATGTGAATATTTATTTTATTTTATCTTTGTTCCTTTAATAATGGTTCATACTAAGCTTATGAATTTACCAAAGCATATCCCCCAGGAGTGTTGTAACCAAGAGTACAGCAAGGCCTGTTGTCGTGTACCAGTTCCCATTTAAGTCTAGATCAAAGAGGTGTTTTCGGGTTTTACCCCTATGTACATCTGTGCTAGAGCCACCTCTACCTACTCGTATCCATACAAGGATGTATTTTCTTGGCAACCCCTTACTCAATACTCACCAAAATACCAGGAATATTTCCTATATTTAAACTTTTCTATAGGGTTCTTCCTAAAGTTCTCATATCCTAATTTCCACAAATAACTAAACCATCCTTTGATACCAACTATGGAATCCTGCCTTTTTGTAACATAACTTTTCATTACATTTTACAAAACTGAGGATCTTTAAGGTTTAGTGTCTTGGAAACCAGGAACTTAAAACATGAAAACATAAAACATTATTCTTAAACACTTGAAATGATTCTCCTTATGTTCATCCTAGGTTCATTACTGCATCTCATAACCTGGGGACATACATCAAAAGAAAGGGTGAGCAGAAGGCCCAGTAAGGGAAACAAGGGGAAACATTTAACATGTGAACTTGAGATACATCAACAATGTTATGAAAAAGAACTTTAAGGCATGAGAAAGAAATCATGGGGAATATCATAATAAAAATAACGTATTTCATAACTTTAAGATGTGGATAAAACATTTAATATTTAAAATCATTTCTGTTTCACCAAGGTCCATCCCCAAGGTGTCATTAAAAATTACCAAGGTTATTCACCAAGGCATCGTTAAAAATAGTCATCTCTATAGATTAAGTCTTTACCCAATGCATTGGATCACTATCAGGGAGCACCATTGACATATCTTTATTATCATGTGATCCACATATATCATCATTAATCATTTCATAAACAACCCATATATCATAAAAGAAATGGGTTTCATTTCATAATCATAACATTTTAAAAACTTCTTTAAAGACATGATCTTTATGTCACTTTAACCCCACGAAAAGGGAAAGCGGGTATCATGTATGTAAATCCTAGACTTTAAAATATAACAACTTGGTATATATGTGAATACCTATATGGAAGAAATAGATTTGATTATTCACTTAATAAAATAAAATAACTTTAGAAAAAGAGAGAGACATTTTGAGACGGAAATTCTGCATCATAACGGCTATGTTTTGGGGTTTTAGAAAACATTGAAAAGAGAGGGGACATGGGTCAGAAACTCATAAATGATCCAAAAAACAGTATAGGAATATAATATAAAGGATATAAGAACATGTTAATGAAATTTGAAAGACATACCATATGAAATGAAAAACATGGAAGGAAGTCAAAAATAAGATTTCTCTTATGAAAATTCGGCAGCCTAACGACGTCACTTAAAACTTCAAAAAGAGAATTGATGAGATCAAATAGGGTCTCTCATCATGTGAACATAAAAGATCAGTATTATAGATATAGAGATAATACCCCAACATAATAAAAAGGAACTTGAAAGACTTTCCATGAAAGTAGACCTTTGAAAACAATGAGAAAGGTGAAAGAATCCCTTAAAAATTCGGCAGCCTAACGGCGCCACTTAAACTTCAACAAAAATGAATTGACGAGAACAAAATAGGGTCTCTCATTATATGAAAATAAAATATCAGTATGATAGATATAAGTATCATACCCCAACATAATTAAAAGGAACTTTAAATACTTTACATGAAAGTAGAACTTTGAAAAACGAGAATGGTGAAAGAATCCCTTAAAAATTCGGCAGCCTAACAGCACCACTTAAACTTCAACAAAAATGAATTGACGAGATCAAAATATGGTCTCTCGTCATATGAAAATAAAATATCAGTATGATAGATATAGATATCATACCCCAACATAATAAAAAGTAACTTTAAAGACTTTACATGAAAGTAGAACTTTGAAAAATGAGAAAGGTGAAAGAATCCCTTAAAAATTCGGCAGCCTAACGATGCCACTTAAACTTCAACAAAAATGAATTGAAGAGATAAAAATAGGGTCTCTCATCATATAAACATAAAATATCAGTATTTTAGATATAGATATAATACCACAACATAATAAAAAGGAACTTTAAAGACTTGACATGAAAGTAGAACTTTGAAAAATGAGAAAGGTGAAAGAATCCCTTAAAAATTCAGCAGCCTAACGGCGCCACTTAAACTTTCTTAAATTGAATTCATGAGAGAAAGAGGGGGTATCTCATAATATGAACATGAAAAGGGAAGTAATATTAATATAAAAGAACATCCTCCAACATAAGATCATGGATCATAAAAGAAATGACATAAAATAGATTACTTGAAAGAAAGAGAGAGGTAGGATCCCTTACCTTAAAATGTAACTCTTAAAACTCAATGGTTGGGACCTTGAGGTCTTGGTGGAACCTTGGGAGGACTCCATGGGAGGTAATGAGAAAAAAGATTCATTGGGGGAGAGTTGGGAGTCGAATTGATGAGAGGATGGCTTGGTATTTATAGGGAAAGTGACGGGACAAGGCATTAATGGCCAAGGGACACATCACAAGTGGTTTTCTCAAAACCATGGGCTCTCCCATGGTATTTCCCATGGAGTTAGGCCACATGGGGCCCCCCATACAATACTTCATCACCTTTGGTCGGCCAACCATTAAAATATCTCATGAAATCATCCTGACAGAGTTATGATGTCATTAAACATACCGAAACCCTAAAACTGTATTTTTACTATTCACTGAAAATTCAGCGTTCTCAGAAAAATCCCAAAATTTCACCTTAACCAAATATAAATGCTCTGATTTTAAAAATGAACTCCATTTTATAAAAATAATTTTCTAAATATTTTTAATTTAATTTTTAAATAAATATACTATTCACCGAAAATTCATTTTTTTCAAAAAAATCCTCAAAAATTACCTTAACATAATATCAATGCTCTAAGTTCAAAAATGAAATCCATTTTATAAAAATAATTTTCTAAATATTTTTAATTTAATTTTTAATTAAAATCACTATTCACCCAAAAAGACTAATGCTTGACTAATAATTTATGAAACCGTTATTTAACCATTTTATTGAATCACATTACTTAATCAAGGTGCCTAGATTATATTAATACTTTCTTTAAGTTATATTACTAATCCATTTGGTCACATTACTAATCCTAAGTATAAAATCACTATTCATATTTTACTATTCATCAAAAATTAAGTTGATCTTATTAGACTCTAAATTTCATACTGAACATAATTGTAGAAGACCATTTTTTGAAAATCATTACACATTTTTAATTATTTAAGGTTTACATAAACATTTTTTAAAATATCCTTTATCTAAAATTCACCAAAAATATGCATACTATATTTATCCGAACATTTGAAAATTCATAAACTTCATCATAAGAAGAAATGAAATTTTTTATTTAAAACAAAGGATTACACAAGGCAGTTACGGTCTCCTTGCATAGCCCCTTATCACACCAGCATAAGACCTAAGTGTAAGGTGTGCTAAGGTGATAGAATCCGAGGGATGATCAGCCAACATCTCATGAGTAGTAATTTCTATAAGTTTGAACTTCTCATAAAGACGATTCCATTCTAGCTTCACACGATGAAGTTCGGCTTGGGTTTGGTCTAGAGCAAAGCCCAGTGGTGCTACCTCCTTCCCAAGTTCTGTTAGATGGGCTTCGATCGGTCCAAGACTACTGGGTGAGGCCATCGAATCTTCTTTATATATTAATTAACCAAGATCACTTGTATTTAGAGACAATAATCGAAACATTTAGTTTCCAGTGGTCATATTGACCAATGGTCATATAACAGTCAAAACCCAATGGTCTCATTTTAACTATACTCATGTTATCAAATGAAATAGTTTTGTTGATTATAAAAATAAAATAACACAAAAAATTAGGAAACAAGATTTATTCAAAATTTCAAGTCATTAAAACAACCAAATTCAGTATTCTATCCATCCTTTGAGTGACATGTCACCATACACTACTGGAAATATCACCTATACCCACAATTTGAAACTGTGGGTATAGGCCCTAAAACCATGCGTATAGACTATACCCACAGTTTCATAAACCGTGGCCTGGAGAGGCATCGGTATAGATCTATACCCACGGTTTTATAGGAACCGTGGGTATAGACCTGAGAAATGTCATAATACCCACGGTTTGAGTTAAACCGTGGGAATATATCAATACCCACGGTTTACAAAACCTTGGGTATATATTATTGCACAAAAAATAATATACCCACGGTTCATTAAACCGTGGGTAAATCATTAACCTGTAAAAAAATATAATCCCTAAACTGTAGATGGTAAAGAAAAATTGAATAAACAAGCAGAATTTACAAACCCAATTTGTACATTCTGCATCCATAACCTATATAAACAAGAATTGAATAAACAAGCAAAATGTACAAACCCAATGTAGAATGCACTTTCTAAAATAGAATGCACTTTCTAAAACAGAAACATGGGTTTGTAAAATAATGTAAACAATCAATTAAATATTTTTTATCTGCAAATAACCTTGAAACTTGTTGGATTTCTATATCTTTATTCTTTGATACAATGTTTGTCATCTTCTCGTGCAACCCAATGCAGAATGCACTTTCTAAACTATACCTATACATTATGCATCTATAGCTTCTACATGATAAGCAGAATTCAATTTCTAAAATATAAACATGGGTTTGTAAAATAATGTAAACAATCAATGAAATATTTTTTATCAGCAACCAACCTTGAAACTTGTTGGATTTCTGCATCTTTATTCTTTGATACAATGTTTTTCATCTTCTCGTGCAACCTTTCAACTGGCTTGATCCATCAGTTAACTATTAAAATAATGTGTTTTCTATAGCATGGTACATGGTAAACAAAAATGTACAAATCCTGATACATACAAACAAAGGAACATGGTAAAAAATAATTGAATAAACAAATAAATCATGTGATTTCTAATACAGAATCATGGGTTTGTAAAATAATGTAAACAATCAATTATTGTTTTTTTATCTGCAACCAACCTTAATACTTGTTGGATTTCTTCAGCTTTATTTTTTGATACAGTGTTGGTCATCTTCTCAAGCAACCTTTCAACTGGACTAATGCATCAGTTAACTATTAAAATGAGCATTCATATCTATCATAAACCCATAAATCATGGTACAAACCACGGTACATGGTAAAAAAGAATATATTTGATACAAAACATGGTACATTGGTAAAATAAATCACCATTTTTCGTGTATTTTCTAAAATAGAAATCATGGTACATGTTAAATAAACCATGAGCCTTGCTGGATTTCTGCAGCACGGTACATGGTAAACAAGAATCTGCTTTCTAAAATAGAAATCACAAGAATATTCTTTCTAAAACAAGAATGTGATTTCTATATCACAATACATGGTAAAAAATAATGTACAAACCATGACACATACAAACCAAAGTACATGGTAACAAGAATTGAATAAAAAATAAAACATTTTCTTTCTAAAACAGAAATTTGGGTTCTTAAAATAATGGTAAATTGTGATTGAATAAAAAAATAAATCATGTACTTTATAAAACATAACCTTGGGTTTTTAAAATAATGTAAACGATCAATTAAGAATTTTTTTATTACAACCAACCTTGATCCTTTCTAGATTTCTACAGCTTTATTCTTTGATACATAGTTTGTCATCTTCTCATGCAACCTTTCAACTGTCCTGATGCATCTGTTAACTATAAAAATGAGCATTCATATCTATCATAAACCCATAAATCATGGTATAAACCATGATACATGGTAAACAAGAATATATTTGATGTAAACCATGGTACATGGTAAAATAAGTTATGTGTTTTCTAAAATAGAAACCATGTTACATGTTAAACAAACCATAAGCCTTGTTATATTTCTACAGCACGGTACATGGTAAACAATATTGTTCTTTATATAATATAAATCACAAAAATGTGCTTTCTAAAGCAAGAATGTGCTTTCTATAGCACGATACATGAAAAAACATAATGCACAAACCATGATATATACAAACCAAGGTACATGGTAAACAAGAATTGAATAAACAAATAAATCATGTGATTTATAAAACAGAAACTTGGGTTTGTAAAATAATGTAAACAATCAATTATAAGATTTTTAATCTAAAACCAACCTTGATCCTTGTTGGATTTCTACAGCTATATTCTTTAATACAAAGTTTTTCATCTTCTCATGCGACCTTTCAACTGGCCTAATCCATCAGTTAACCGTTAAAATGAGCAATCATATCTATCATACACCCATAAAATGAGATTTTCAATTCACAAGATAGACATCAGATATATGTGCAGGGTTGATCTCTAGCCAGAAAGGGTCATGATCTTCCAAGAGGACTTTCTTTTTCTCCGATTGACACCATCTTTACTAGGAACCTCTTATGTGTAAATATTCAATATGATATTGTCACAAATTCTCAACACTAACTTTAGAAAAACCAATACGCATACCTCATGAACATATTTATTTTCTTCCAAATCAAGGAGGTCATGAAACATGGCATCATAAGTCTATTCATATATGACTGGAGAAATCTATGTTTGCAGATACACATTCTGCATCAAACATACAAATAATGAAACATGCTGCAAAAGGAAATGTAATTTTCACATGGTCAATAGATATTTTGATGATGAGAAACTCACACATTTCAGTCTTTAGGAATTTTAAAATGGAGGATTTAAATTTATACAGACAATTCAAAATAGCAGTAGAGAGCTTTGACCAAACTAAATTCCAAAAGGTCATAGCTATAGATCCATTAAGTGACCTGGCAGCATGATACTTTATAGAAGGAATATCAAGAGGAAGATTTATTCAATCAATAAAATTTCAAGTTGTTTTGGGCCAACTCAGTAATTTATATGAAAAATCAATACCTTTGTCATATATGGAAGCATCACATTTAATGAAGAAAAAACAGTAGTGATTTGAGTGGCC
The DNA here is from genome assembly GCA_963277665.1 of Viscum album. Classification (NCBI taxonomy): domain Eukaryota; kingdom Viridiplantae; phylum Streptophyta; class Magnoliopsida; order Santalales; family Viscaceae; genus Viscum; species Viscum album. The sequence continues at coordinate 1,967,458,338 of OY728153.1, forward strand.
ATTGTATTCCAGCAAGTATAAAATTTTCAAGAAATTTCTTTGTTTTTACCGAAGAGATCCCATATAGCTTCCTCTTGATCAGTGATAAATCCCTGCATTGATGATTACAGAAAAAAACTAGTGAATGGTCAATTAAAATGTTTAAATTTCATGAAAAAAGGTATAAGAATATGGTGAAAAATGAAATATTTATACCTAGATTTTTATGGAGAAGTATTTGAGGTTCATCTATATTATTATTAGTTGAGAAATATGTCATGAGAAATGAGATGAAATATATTCAAATTTACAACAAATGTTATTGAGGAATTGAATGTATTGACCTCAATCAATACTCTAATGGGTGGTACCACACTTGAATAACTTTTGATGTGATTTACTAAATTATTTGGGGGGATTGAGCTAAAGAAAACATTTTCTCTGATAACAAATGCCAAAAAATAATGAAGTTAAAAACAAAGAATCACAATATGGATAATTTAATCTTATATAAACACACAAAAAATGTAGAAAATATATTCGAAGAAATTTGTGGGCTTTACATACTTTATGTATAAAGGAACCCTTCCTGACATGTTAGACAGGAACATGACTACACTAAATATTAACAAATAATAAAGGTTGGGACAATGAATACTTTCTTTTTAACTTTAAAAATGCATAATATTTATTACCTTAGATGTAAAAATTAAATCTAGAAGATAAAAAAATCAGAAAAATCAAAAATCCAGTAGATTTTTTGCTTGACACCAACCCTGACATCATGTTCCACAGTTGAATCATGCATGTTCTTTGTGAGAAAAGTAGTAAAACTTGGTTAACATTTATTCAAATTAATACAGATGGATGCCCAATTTGTAATTTGATTTAAATTAAAGATTCATCAATAGTTTTTAATAAAAGGAAACAATAATGATTATGAGCTCAATAGATTAAAATGACTATGAAGAAAAAGGAGAAACATACAAACAATCATGTATGCTAGGCACTATTAAATGTTTCAGTTTCCATATATTGTTATAGAATACTCTCTAATGTAGCTCGAATTCTTGTCTTGTTGTCAATGTTTGATTTCTTAAATCAAAACTATGAATTCATCGGTAAGAATAATGATACCTTTTTCAAAAAATACTCATTCTATACAAGTAACAATGTTTTGGAAATGGAAAAGGCCCATTTTCGATGAAGAGGACCAATTCACTACTACAACCAAGAACTCCACTTAACCAGAAAACAATAGGATCCTTATGGATTTTATGTGATTCAAAGAAAAAATAAAACCTAAAAATAACAAAAGAGATAGTTGTTAATATAACATAAATATCAAACATTACAATCAAATACGAGCAGCTCGCAAGAAAGGAAAATAGAATGCGTGTGGATTTATATTGTAATTTCAGTCCTAAATTGGTAAGAAAACCCATTTCTAAAATGGATCAATACTCTTTTAACATAGTTTCAGTACTTTTTTTAACTCAATGAACTTTACTTCTAAATTAAATGAATAGATAAAGGAAGGGGATAGTTATTTTTACCTGATGCTTGGATTTCAACGGTTCAGAAAGAACTGCGATTTGGAAGATATTTTTGCAGTTTTGGAAGAGAAACCTAAATAGGCCCTCTCATGCATGAGTGCTACAGTTCACAAGGTACTCTGTTGTTAGTAAATGTGGTTTGCATGTGTATATATATACAGAGATACATATTATGATGGAAAAGTTAAATAATACATATAAACACATGAAGACCCGGGAAAAATTCATAAAGATTGCATGTACCTATAAAATCCATCTAGACTCATTCCAAATCAGCTTCCATTCATGAAGAAAGATGTCTTTCACAACATGAAAGTTTTTTTAAAGCATTTACCTTGTGAATCCCTATGCATAACACCAAATTTGAGAGAGAGTAATCAAATGAGAAAATCTAGGAGAAAAATTTATGAAACACATCATACAAAATAAAACACTTTGGCCTAACAAATGTATTTATAATATACAGTAACATTTAATGGACACTACCCGTTTGATAGAAGTCATCAAGCTTGAATTATAGTATGGTATGAAATCCTTTTTTTCATCCCCCATATCATTCTCAATTGAAAAGAATACACTTCATCTTATCCATCACTGTAATGAAACAGGGAAGAGGCACATGCATACTAATCTAGGTCATGTAATTAAGAATATAAAAATAAAATTAATATTGCAAGGAAATTAGGGAAATTTTGGTGCTATGAAATGTTTAAAAACTGCTTATAATAGTCAAAAAACAGAGATATATTAGAAAATGAAAAAGTGTTCAAAATTTCACTATACTTGGAAATATGAAACACTAAACACAATCCTACTTGGTATAAAGCCCTTTCATGGTGATATACAAATATTGAATGATTAAGAGTACATAATAGTACATAAATGATTGGAGTTGAAAAAAAAAACTATAATCATTATCAATCAACCTGGTTATATGTAAACATTAATGTTTGAAAACATATTGATAAACAGTAATATTTTGACAAAAAAAATAAATGATGTGTCTTATACATATTGAATGATTGTGGTTTAAGAAAATATAGTTTAAACATAAGTAGGTAGATTGAGAGTGCATAATAATACATGAAACTATACTATATAAAGGTAAATGAATCTCTTTTCTAGTAACATTTTTCAATGCATGTTATAAAAAATAAGGAAGACCGAATGCATGTTGAAATTGCACTAATAGTCATAGTGAAACTGTATAGTTATATGAAAACTCATAATCCTCAATGTCATAGTTTAATTTCTAAATGAATTTATAAAAATATCCAATAGTCATTCTATGAGAAAATCAAGTTTAAATGATACATCATTAGAACACCTTCATATATCACCTCCTCTATTGCCCCATACCTGATTGAAAGGTCCAATTGTTATAAAAAGGAAGGCTACTATCGGCACCTGTAAAACAGATCAAGGAAGACAAACAAGATCTTGTACACCCGGAGGGTGTATATAGTATGTGAGATAATGATCCTATAAGGTTTCAGACCCACACTCCATGTGAAATCCACATAAAATAAACCATGACATACAAGTTTAAACTACATCTATAAAGATAATCATTTTCATTTTTAGTTAAAACAAAAAATATGGGAATGGAATTTTAAGGAAGCTAGTAACATTAAAAAAATAGTAAATATAAAAAAATTGAAAATGAATTAACATGAAATTTCTTAAATTAAAGTAAATTGAAAGCCAAGAACACGCCATATGAGAATACTTATGTATAGAGGTTGAGAAGACTGGGATCCTTACTAAACAAATTGACATATGCTATATTTGTAGAGATCTACAAGGTAGAGTCTCATCATGCCCTAGTGTTCACCATCACGGGCAGTACAAGTAACATCCACTAGTCATGACCTATCATTCACTAGCATGCGCCCGGTGGGAAGTCCAAGTAGCATCCACAACCCATGACCTATCATGCACTTTCATGTTCCCGATGGCCCGTGAAACCAATATTTGTTGGGTCGGGAGGTCCCGTAAACCTAGAGGAGTACTTGTACTAGGTTCCCCCATAAATACCCAAGGCTTCCCATGTGCCACTATTTTGGTACAAGTAATCCAAGAAGTTCAACCATGATAAAAGATACCATCTATAATAACAAAATGCTAAGATTCCTTAAAACTGGTTTTCCTTACATAAAACAAAGTCCTCAGCCCATAATAGACAAAACCATCATTAATTTGGTCAATACTATCCACTTTGGCCAAACAACAGATTTCTTAAGAAATTTCTCTCCAATTTTTTTATAAATCATTATAAATCAAGGGTAATCATTCCACTAAAACACAACCATGTATTTCATGGAAATTCATATGATGCATTACATCAAACACATAGCGGGAGACATGTAAAACCAATGTGTTTTTATAATTTTAAACAACCCTTACACCATAGATTTAAGAAATCAAGAGTGAAAGTATGATTAATAGCAATCCTCATGAACATTAAATACCATAAATTTACATTAAAAATTCTTTTAAAATCATCAATAATGTGTGGTTCGATAAATGACAGAAAATACAAAGAGTCACCTACCTTTATACGGAGCGTGATCAATTTCAGAGGGTATCATCCATGGAATAATACTATTAAAGACCTATGAAGACATCTTTAACAAATTAGAAACCCAGATACAAAGAATCAATCAATCTATTGGGACCCTAGAAGTGAGAACACTTACCGACAAGCTATGGGTTAAAAGAACCCAACTGGGTGCGGAAGACACATATAGGGATAATCTTACTCCCAAGATCAAAAGCCCTATAAATATTTGGTCATAGATTGAGTGAGGAAGTCGCTCGACCTAGGAGAAATTTCTCAACTTCAACATGTCTTCAACTGGAGGATGGGGGAGCGCGCGGACCAGAGCAGGAGGGGGGATGCGCATGAACTGGAGGAGGATGAGGATGGGGGATGTGCGTCGTCTGGAGGAGGGGTGATGATCACCAAATGGAGGTGGGTAAGGGAATTCAATTGAAGGAAACACAGGGGAGGGACTAGATGGTGGGGGGAGTTGCGGCCCGACGAGTGAAGGAGATCGAGCAGGGGTAGGGAAAAATATCGGGCCCTCTATTTCGACGGTTCAATAAAAATTGTTGGGGTAGAATTTCTATACCCACGGTTATTAATAAACCGTAGGTAAAGGTTACCATGAATCAGGCTATTCCCACGGTTTAAAAAACCATGGGTATAGCTCTGTGGGGATAACCCCTCTTTCTAGTAGTGATATGTGCGTACGTACGGCCTACCGTCTCCATGTTGTGGTGTAATTGTTATTCAATACATTATTATTTGGATGGGTATAATAATGATGTGTAATTTATATAAATAACAAATATAACATGATAATGATTCTATATATATGATATAACATCCAATTATATATTATTTTAATATCAAAAGAATGATATTGTCGCTCGTGCGTACGTACGGACTACCGTCTCCACGAACGCGATGAGATTCATTCCCCATCATATCCATTCAATTATAATTCTCATTTGATGATTAAAAATAATGTTTAAGGACTTGATATCATTCTGTATATGAATAAGATACAACATATCCCCAACAAACATGACTTATGTAACAAAACATATAAAATAAAATGAGTAAGTTAACACCCGAAACGATGATAATACTAAGATATTATTAACAAAGAAATGTTAAAAGATCATATGTGATATCATATTAAAATATATGATCCTTGTATAATTAAATAAAAATTATTTCACCATTATACAGGAGGCTAAATTACCCTCGACCAATGAAAAAGTACAAAGTAAGGGGTTTCTTGTCTCATTTTTAATTCCGTGAGATTTCCATTGTTCACCACTTATTTATTGCATGTGGTGTGTGTAATGCCCATGTTTTTATTGATTGTGTAATATACTTTAATTCATGTATATTTACATCATCATTTTTAGATCCTTATTTAATGGGCGTATGTTTTGAAAGTTACCAAATAAATAAGGGAATTTGAAATTTCAATTTCCACTCATTCCGCTTTACGCATACTTCATTGATTATTTTACTCCATGATTATGTGTGGAATCACTATTAATTTGATTATGTCATAATTTCCAGTCTCCTTCTGTGGATAGACTTTTGATACACATAATCACTCCATTGATAAATTCTCAAGTCATCGGTATGAACTTGATAAGAGTAATTTTTACTCAATCTCGATTTGTTGAGTTAAACATCCAATTCATTGGTGTTGTTTTTACAAGAATATGTGTGAATGTCCTTTGATTGTTTTACACTGAATATCCAATCATATTGAGTGTATTTATATTTTTCACACATAATTATGTCATTTATTTATCCTTAAGCTAAGGATACGGCCTTTATGAGACATTTCATCTCAATTTACATTCCATTGAGACTCCTTTGTTGTTATACTCCAAATCACTTTTATATGGTGTATATAATAAACTTTGACAAAGTATATCATGAATCCCTTTATTCTCATGAAATTACAAAGTTTTTATTACCTCAATTATTTTTATTCAAGTGTCTCTCTTTTTGTTAGGAACTCTAACTAAAATATCATTTCAAAATGTTTTAAAGATTTATTATTCTAAATCTTCCTCATTAATGTTCATGTTTTAAAAATGGTTTTAAGGATCTATTTATATGGAAATTAAAGTTTTCAAATCAAAATTACTTTTAAAAGTTTCAAAGTGGTATGGGACACTTTGATTCAAAAATCTATTTTAAATGGATTCTTGACAAATAGTGTGACTTTTAAATGTTTTCTAGAAAAGGGGGATATTTCTCTCAATAATTTTTGATAAATAGTAACTTTTGACTTTTATTTACCACAGTTAAAGGTAAATAGGGTAATTCAAGGTAAAAATAATATTATAATAATTCAAAATTGCCTTAACTGTAACATCTCAAGCTTCCACGGTACACTTCTCTTTGAATAATACAGTAGTGTGTGTTGTACGCAACTTCGAGTTCTAACACACACCACAACCAATCAAACTAGCCGTTATGAATAGTAATACCCACTTTTTGAAATTTTATACATTTTGTCTTTCAAATTGGACTTCATTTTTGGATTCGGAATAATGAAATTAGCTTAGGGTGATTTTTTGGTACTTTTTGGATAACTTTCATATTTTGATGAATAGAGAAAATTACTAAATTTTAATTAAAAACAACTTTTTTAATCGAAATAATTAATAGTGATAAATTATGAATTTGAGTGGTTTTAAAGTTTATTTAGAATATGTTTTTACCATTTAATACAATGTTGGTCATTGGACATAATTTCACATTTAAACCGGATATAAACAAGTGCCAATCTTTTGATAGCTATTATTTCTTAAAAACACATTTTTTGTTTTGACAGCGGGAATTAATTTTAAATTAATTTCTGCCACTTCTGTGTTTTGAATTTAGAAAAATTGATTCCATATTTAGAATCAGGATATCCAAATTTTATAAATATGTAAATTTTATTTTTAGACATTTTGAATAATTACTTCGGTAAATATTTTATTTACCAGGGTTAAAGGGAAAATCTGGTAAATAAGGCAAAAATAATAATATTATAATAATAATAAATTGTCCTAAAACTTTTCCTAACCTTATTGGTTGACACATTTCCAACCATGGTTGTATTTGAGTCAATTTTGGGACCTCATGGATCCACTTGTAAGTGATAATGACACTTTATATTAATTAAGTTAAAGTAAATACAAAAATGACATAAGCATATATATTTTAGCAAAACAATTTTTACATAGGGTTATATATGTTATATTTTCGATTATAAATATTCATTATAAATCTAAAAATATTTCCTACATAAAGGTATTTTATTTATAATTTTTATACATTGAATAATTAAATTTTTTTATGAAACAATAATGATGCAGTATTTTCCTTATTAATGAAAGAATCAAATAATTAGTATTATAAATGTCAAAATAAAAATACTTTCATAGATTTGATTCCATCCACTAATTTTATTAGTTAATATTACATGTTATGATTTCTTAAATGAATTTGGTTTGAATTAATAATGTTGTTAAGACTTTAACAAAAATCAATTATTAAATATTGTCAAAATTGACATAAATGAGTTTTTAAAACAAATATTATATTATTAATTGATATTCAATTATAAAAAATCAACGGTTCGGACAAAGGACTTACATAATGATAGGTGTATCATTAATGGACCACTTTGGGGTTTCTTGGAAGTATATAGTAAGTTTATTAACCATATAATATAAAAATACAAAGTGACATGGTAAATGACAAACTATTTAACTGAGAGTTAAATATAAATGATAAGGTTAATATAGTGAACCGAACCTGTATAAAATCTATTGGATGAAGTGATTTAGACTCATTCCCACCTTATACTTTGAATAATACTATTTGGATTCATTAGAAACATAATATGAATTTATTATAAATTAATACTTTAAGTTTTTTCAAAAGATCCCCTCCTCCCCCTTATTAAAGGACACCACTTCTATCCAATTATTAATACCTTCAAAGCCTTTTGGTTCGGAGAACCTCTTCTCAAATACGCTCTCAACTATTTTCCCTTAATCCTAGTGGCCTTCCTTTAGTCAGAAAGCCAACCTAAGGATCCCTTTTGATCAAATCAAAAGGAAGAACCCGAAGAAGAGGTAATGTTTTCACCACCCTTTTTCAAGTTCCTTTCTTCTTCAACTTATTCTATCTTTGTTGTTTCCATTATAAAATAATAACTCCAGTATCTTCTATATACTGTGATGTTATTATAAATATGGTACAACCATATTCAGTATTCTATCCATCCTTTGATTGACATGTCACCATACGTGCGTACGTACAGCCTACCGTCTCCACATCGTGGTGTAATTGTTATTCAATACATTATTATTTGGATGGGTATAATAATGATGTGTAATTCATGTAAATAATAAATATAACATGATAATGATTCTGTATATATGATATACCATCCAATTATATATTATGTTAATATCAAAAGAATGATATTGTCGCTCGTGCGTACGTACGGACTACCGTCTCCACGAATGCGATGAGATTCATTCCCCATGGATCCATTCAAGTATAATTCTCATTTGATGATTACAAATAATGTTTAAGGACATTATATCATTCTGTATATGAATAAGATACAACCTATCCATAAAAAACATGACTTATGTAACAAAACATATAAAATAAAATGAGTAAGTTAACAGCTGAAACGACGATAATAATAAGATATTATTAACAAAGCAATGTTGAAAGATCATATATGATATCATATTAATGTATATTATCCTTGTATAATTAAATAAAAATTATTTCACCATTATAAAGGAGGCTAACCTACCCTAGACCAAGGAAAAAGTACAACGTAAGGGGTTTCTTATCTCATTTTTAATTCCGTGAGATTTCCATTGTTCACCACTTATTTATTGCATGTGGTGTGTGTACTGCCCATGTTTTTATTAATTGTGTAATATACTTAAATTCATGTATATTTACATCATCATTGTAATATCCTTCTTTCATGGGCGTATGTTTTATAAGTTACCAAATCAATAAGGGAATTTGATATTTGAATTTCCACTCATTCAGATTTACGCATAGTTCATTGATTATTTTACTCCAAGATTATGTGTGGAATCACTATTCATTTGATTATGTCATAATTTCCACTCCCCTTCTATGGATATACTTTTGATACACATAATCACTCCATTGATAAATTCTCAAGTCATCGGTATGAACTTGATAAGAGTAATTTTTACTCAATCTCGATTTGTTGAGTTAAACATCCAATTCATTGGTGTTGTTTTTACAAGAAAATGTGTGAATGTACTTTGATTGTTTTACACTGAATATCCAATCATATTGAGTGTATTTTTATTTTTCACAAATAATTATGTCGTTGATTTATCCTTAACCTAAGGATACAGCCTTTATGAGACATTTCATCTCAATTCACATTCCATTGAGACTCCTTTGTTTTTATACACCAAATCACTTTTATATGGTGTATATAATGTACTTTGACATAGTATATCATGAATCCTTTTATTCTCATGATATTACAAAGATTTTATTAGCTCAATTATTTGTATTCAAGTGTCTCTCTTTTGGTTAGGAACTCTAACTAAAATATCATTTTAAAATGTTTTAAAAATTTATTATTCTAAATCTTTCTCATTAATGTCCATGTTTTAAAAATGGTTTTAAGGATTTATTTATATGTACATTCAAGTTTTCAAATAAAAATTCCTTTTAAAAGTTTCAAAGTGGTATGGGACACTTTGATTAAAAAATCTATTTTAAATTGCTTCTTGACAAATAGTGTGACTTTTAAATGTTTTCAAGAAAAAGTGGGATATTTATCTCAATAGTTTGATGATTATTTTAATCTATGTCAATATCATTCATTATTCTCGATTGAGGTTAATCTAATATAATAAAATCTTCCATATTGTATCGAATGAGTTATGTTTGACTGTGGATGTGCTATTTTTATACCATTCATGGTTTGTGGTTAAAGTATTGACATTTCGTATGCTAGTTTTAATACGAATGTTTATGTTATATTTCAAACTTTTCGTATGAGGAATTAATTAGACTTAGTAAGTGACAAGTGGATCCCGCTATAGCTCCTCGATGCATCGGTAGGTATCATGAGCCAAACTAGTGTCTTGGCACAAGGCCTTGAAAAAATCTTATTTGTAGTCTTGGCACAAGGCCTTGAATATGTGGTTATGATAGTCTGGAATTATGCATTCCTTCATTATGAAAGTGGTTATTGATATTACATGTGATTATTTGACTAGTAGAATATCCATGTGAATAAGTAAATGGCATTATTTATTTTTATTTCTGCCATATTATGATGATGTTCAAGTTTAAAAGGCTTTTGTTTTAGTTATACATTGCCTTAAATTTTTATGCTTATTATAAAAGTTTCCTCTATATTTTTATCCTTACTGGGCATTTGAGCTCACCCCTTTCTATGTCTTATTTTTTCCAGGATGTGAAGAAGTATTTTATGAATGACCTGTAGGGATAGTATAAGGGGATATGAGTGTGGATACAAGATGTTGTTGTAGTTTTCACTTTATGATGTAATGTAAACTTCATGAATGTATCTAGTGATTCCAAGGCTACTAAACTAATCGGTCTTTAGAGACTTGATCTTTTGTGATAATGCCAATGTTAAGTAATAATGCACTGACTCTGGGTAACTGAGTTCGAGGGGTTACATTTGGTATCAGAGGAATTTTAGTACAAACCTTAGAAACTAGATTTAGATAAACTCTAATTAGAACACATAGACCTAAGATGGAATTTGAGGATTAGTATAGAAGAACTTCCTAGAATTTTCATATTGTAGAGATTTTTTGAGTTTTCTGAGCAATACATCCCTATATGGATATGAGCTGGTTGAGGCGGCTATGGCACAGATGTACCTAAGGGTAAAACCCAAAAACGCCGCTTTGAGCTATACTCGAACGAGAACTGATGCACGACAACGGGCCTTGCTGCACTCTTGGTTACAAAACTCATGGGGGATATGATTTGGATAATTTACATTTTCTTTACAATCAAATTTGATGTATTTTTATATAAGATGAGAATAAATGACCTTGTCTAATCCTAAGGTGTTTCAAATTGAGAATATGGTGTCATGATATTCTCTAAATGATTTTATGACTACTGTTACCCACACAATTGTTTCTGGTTTTATTCAATGGATGGATTTCCAGGAAGTCATAGTAACTTTGAGAATGATGTACAAGGTGGGAACAGTGGTGGAAATGAGCAACAAAATGGAATGTTGATAGGCGTAAAAGATATCATGTTCATGCCAAATCAGTTTTCCAAAAATATGATCAACAACATATATATTAACCAACTCTCGTACTCAATAAAGAAGAGAAAGGTGATGATTGATAAGAGCTCCAGCAGTGGATACCATGGACAAAAGAATCCTCAATTTCCATCATGCAGGAAATGTGGAAGGAGGCACCCATGAAAGTGTCTCAACGGAACAAAGAAATGCTTTACGTACGGGAAAGAAGGACGTAAAGTGAAGAATTTCCAAGGAAAAATGAAGAGTACTATGGAAGAAAATAAAAATGATCCCAATAATCCATTTACAGTCATTTGCCGTAAATTTAGGGGACCTGGTCATTACCCGAGTGAATGCCCTATTCTATAGGATATTTTCTTGGTCAAAGAATAATCTATGTGGAAGTAAATGGTTGGAGAGATGTTTAAAATTATTAGTGCTCCTTGTTGATGGGATTACTTTGGAATAATTTTTTCTTGTATTTGTAACCCTACATTTTTCTATGTGAGAATAATATTTGAGGAAGTCTTATTTTTTCTCTTGTGGAAACAGTTATAAATAACCATTTAGTTTTATATGATCATTGAATTTGAGGCAATTACAAGTTATTATATTTTGGGATGAAAATGAATGGTATGAGATAACATTTATGGTTAAATTATGTTATGGTTATTTTGAGGAATTTATCTCATTTTGGTAATGTTATAAAATATAGTTTTTAAAAAAGGACAACACGCAGACCGTGTGACAACCCATCGCGTTGGACAAGGCTGTAGGAATCGAACCCACAACCAAAGTGCGATTGGGATTTATCACCAACTACTGGACTACATGAAGTCCCTGGTTAGTGTGACTAATTATTTTTAGTCAAATGATTTTATTGATCAATAATAAGTTGATTTTGGATCTTATGTCTTATCAAATGAAAACCCTTAGTATAGGAAAATGATTTGGTGATTAATTGATAAATGTTATTTTGGAAGATGTTCGCTTTGTTGGGAACACTATATGGCCAAGGAAAATAGAATACTATGGGGTTTCATTTGAGGAGTAATGGTGGATTTTTATCTACCTTTTTATTGTGGATTTATAGTGATTTGGGTTATTTATGGAAATGATTAACCTATAATAGAGAATATGTGATTAGGTTAATTACTTTTAAGTATGTGACTTTAAGAGTAGTTGATGTCATTTGGAGATACAATTTAACATGGAAGACTACATAACCAAACTCTTCTAAGTTTTGGGTTTCAATATTAGTTTGGATTATATTTAAGGATTTTAAGTACAATTGTTTATTGAATGGTATTTATTTAACTTTGGGGTATTGTTGGTTTAATTTTAGAAATTAAGATTAGTGTTTCTTTCTCTAAAGGAATATCCTTTTGGGGGATCATAAGATCTTGTACTAACTGTTTTGGTTTTGATTAATCTCTAAAGACAAGGTAAATATATAGTTTATCTTTCATGGATCATGTGATTCTATAGAAGTTTATTCTAGCTCTTCCAATGTGACCAAGTCTTCTTGAATACTCATCATTTAAAAAAATGAGTTAGTGGTATAAATTTATTAAATAATGAAACTCTACTTAAAAATTAAGTATATCTATTTATGTTCTTAGTCATTCTCATAAATGAATTCCTCATCTTTATGTAATGTAACTTAAAACAAAACAAATGTTGTCCATTTACTTTTCCTACTGGAAGACTAATGACCATTTGTCCCATCACAAGTTTGTAGTTTTCTTGTTGTTAACATTCTCCTGATCATGTTTTCTATCCCTCCCCATCAGAACTTGCCACTTATTTTATCTTCCATATCCATGTTTTCCTATGTGTAATCCTAGTATGGGTTATCTTGGGTGACCTTTGTACTTCTCCTTCTTTATTTTAAAATGATAGTTTTATTGACTCTTTTTCTGATGTGGGACATACCATTATATTCACAAGCCCAATTTTAAAAATTGAGAGGATGCAATTTATTGAATAAGGGGAGAATATAACACCCCAAGCTTCCACGGTACGCTTCACTTTAAATAATACAGTAGCGTGTGTTGTACGCAACTTCGAGTTCTAACACACACCACAACCAATCAAACTAGCCGTTATGAATAAAATACCCACATTTTGAAAATTTATAAAGTTTTTATTTCAAAATGGACTTCATTTTTGGATTCGAAATATCAAAATTATCTTATGGTGAATTTTTGGTACTTTTCGGATATCTTTCATATTTTGATGAATAGTGAAAATTACTAAATTTTAATTAAAAACCAATTTTTTATTCGAAATAATAAATAGTAATAAATTATGAATTTGAGTGATTTTAAAGTATATTTAGAATATATTTTTACCATTTAATACAATTCTGGTCATTGGACTTAATTTCACATTTAAATCGAACATAAACAAGTGTCAATCTTTTGATAGTTATTATTTCTTAAAAACACGATTTTTGTTTTGACAGTGGGAATTAATTTTAAATTAACATCTGCCACTTATGTGTTTTGAATTTAGAAAAATGGATTCCATATTTATAATCATGAGTTCAAAATTGTGTAAATAGGCAAATTTTATTTTTAGACATTTTGAATAATTACTTCGGTAAATAGTTTATTTACCATGGTTAAAGGGTAAATCTGGTAAATAAGGGTAAAAAAATATTATAATAATAATAAATTACCCTAAAACGTGTCCTAACCTTATTTTTTGACACATTTCCGACCATGATCATATTTGGGTCGATTTTGGGACCCCATGGATCCAATTGTAAGTGATAATGGCACTTTATATTAATTAAGTTAAAGTAAATACAAAAATGACATAAGCATATATCTTTTAGCAAAACAATTTTTACATAGGGTTATATATGTTATATTTTCGAATATAAATATTCATTAGAAAGATAAAAATATTTCCTATATAATGGTATTTTATTAATAATTTTTAGACTTTTAATAATTTAATTTATTTTTCACAGAATAATGATGCAATATTTTCCTTATTAAAGAAATAATCAAATAATTAGTATTATAAATATTAAAATAAATATAATTTTAAAGTTTTGATGCCATCCACTAATTTTATTAGTTACTATGACATATTAGGATTTATTAAACGAATTTGGTTAAAATTAATTAAGTTTTTATACCTTTAACAAAAATCAATTATTAAATATTTTCAAAATTCACATAAATGAGTTTTTAAAACAAATATTATATTATTAATTGATATTACATTCCAAAAAATATAATGTTAGGCCAAAGGACTTATATAATTATATTTGTATCATTAATGGACCACTTGGGGGTTTCTTGGAAGTATATAGTAAGTTTATTAACCATATAATATAAAAATACAAAGTGACATGGTAAATGTCAAACTATTTAACTAAGAGTTAAATTTAAATGATAAGGTTAATGTAGTGAACCAGACCTATATAAAATCTATTGGATGAAATTATTTTGACTCATTCCCACCTTATACTTTGAATAATTCTCTTTTGGAGCCATTAGAAACCGAATATGAATTTATTATAAATTAAAACTTTCAGTTTTTTCTAAAGAGCCCCTCCTCACCCTTATAAAAGGACACCACTTCTAACCAATTCTTCATACCTTCAAAGCCTTTTGGTTTGGAGAACCTCTAACCAAATACCCTCTCAACTGTCCTCCCTTAATCCTAGAGTCCTTTCTTTAGTCATAAAGCAAACCTAAGAATCCCTTTTGATCAAATCAAAAGGAAGAACCCGAAGAAGAGGTAATGTTTTCACCACCCTTTTTCAAGTTCCTTTCTTCTTCAACTTATTCTGTATTTGTTGTTTCCATTATAAAATAATAACTCTAGTATCTTCTATATACTGTGATGTTATTATAAATATGGTACAACCATATTCAGTATTTTATCCATCCTTTGAATGACATGTCACCATACGTGCGTACGTACAACCTACCGTCTCAACGTCATGGTGTAATTGTTATTCAATACATTATTATTTGGATGGGTATAATAATGATGTGTAATTCATGTAAATAATAAATATAACATGATAATTATTATGTATATATTATATACCATCCAATTACATTTTATGTTAATATCAAAAGAATGATATTGTCGCTCGTGCGTACGTACGGACTACCATCTCCACGAACGCGATGAGATTCATTCCCCATCATATCCATTCAAGTATAATTATCATTTGATGATTAAAAATAATGTTTAAGTACATTATATCATTCTGGATATGAATAAGATACAACCTATCCATAAAAAACACGACTTATGTAACAAAACATATAAAATAAAACGAGTAAGTTAACAGCTGAAACGACGATAATAATAAGATATTATTAACAAAGTAATGTTGAAATATCATATATGATATCATATTAATGTATATTATCTTTGTATAATTAAATAAAAATTATTTCACCATTATACAGGAGGCTAACCTACCCTCGACCAAGGAAAAAGTACAAAGTAAGGGGTTTCTTATCTCAATTTTAATTCCGTGAGATTTCCATTGTTCACCACTTATTTATTGCATGTGGTGTGTGTACTGCCCATGTTTGTATTCATTGTGTAATATACTTCAATTCATGTATATTTACATCATCATTGTAATATCCTTCTTTCATGGGCATATGTTTTGTAAGTTACCAAATCAATAAGGGAATTTGATATTTGAATTTCCACTCATTCGGATTTACGCATAGTTCATTGATTATTTTACTCCAAGATTATGTGTGGAATCACTATTCATTTGATTATGTCATAATTTTCACTCTCCTTCTATGGATATACTTTTGATACACATAATCACTCCATTGATAAATTCTCAAGTCATCGGTATGAACTTGATAAGAGTAATTTTTACTCAATCTCGATTTGTTGAGTTAAACATCCAATTCATTGGTGTTGTTTTTACAAGAAAATGTGTGAATGTCCTTTGATTGTTTTACACTGAATATCCAATCATATTGAGTGTATTTGTATTTGTCACACATAATTATGTCGTTGATTTATCCTTAACCTAAGGATACAACCTTTATGAGACACTTCATCTCAATTTACATTCCATTGAGACTCCTTTGTTGTTATTCACCAAATTACTTTTATATGGTGTATATAATGTACTTTGACATAGTATATCATGAATCCATTTATTCTCATGATATTAAAAAGTTTTTATGTGCTCAATTATTTGTATTCAAGTGTCTCTCTTTTGGTTGGGAACTCTAACTAAAATATCATTTTAAAATGTTTTAAAGATTTATTATTATAAATCTCTCTCATTAATGTCAATGTTTTAAAAATGGTTTTAAGGATTTATTTATATGGACATTCAAGTTTTCAAATCAAAATTCCTTTTAAAAGTTTCAAAGTGGTATGGGACACCTTGATTCAAAAATCTATTTTAAATGGCTTCTTGACAAATAGTGTGACTTTTAAATGTTTTCAAGAAAAAGGGGGATATTTATCTCAATAGTTTGATTATTATTTTAATCTATGTCAATATCATTCATTATTCTCGATTGAGGTTAATCTGATATAATAAAATATTCCATATTGTATTGAATGAGTTATGTTTGACTGTGGATGTTCTATTTTTATACCATTCATGGTTTGTGGTTAAAGTATTGACATTTTGTATGCTAGTTTTAATACGAATGTTTATGTTATGTTTCAAAATATTCATATGAGGAATGAATTGGACTTAATAAGTGACGAGTGAAGCCCGCTATAGCTCCTCGATGCATCGGTAGGTATCATGAGACAAACTAGTGTCTTGGCACAAGGCCTTGACAAAATCTTATTTGTAGTCTTGGCACAAGTCCTAGACTATGTGGTTATGATAGTCTGTAATTATGCATCCCTTCATTATGAAAGTGGTTATTGATATTACATGTGATTATTCAACTAGTAGAATATCCATGTGAATAAGTAAATGGAATTATTTATTTTTATTTCTACCATATTATGATGAAGTTCAAGTTTAAAAGGCTTTTGTTTTAGTTATACATTGTCTTAAATTTTTATGCTTATTTATAAAAGTTTCCTCTATATTTTTATCCTTACTGGGCATTTGAGCTCACCCCTTTCTATGTCTTATTTTTTCCATGATGTGAAGAAGTATTTTATGAATGACCTGTAGGGATAGTATAAGGGGATATGAGTGTGGAGACAAGATGTTGATGTAGTTTTCACTTTATGATATAATGTAAACTTCATGAATGTATCTAGTGATTCCAAGGCTACTAAACTAATCGGTCTTTCGAGACTTGATCTTTTTTGATCATGCCAATGTTAAGTAATAATGCACTGACTCTGGGTAACTGATTTTGAGGTGTTATATTTGGTATCAGAGGAAGTTTAGTACAAACCTTAGAAGCTATATTTAGATAAACTATGATTATAACACATACACCTAAGATGGACTTTGAGGATTAGTATAGAAGAACTTCCTAGAAATTTCATATTGTAGAGAATTTTTGAGTTTTCTGAGGAATACATCCCTGTATGGATATGAGCTGGTTGAGGCAGCTATGGCACAGATATACCTTAGGGTAAAACCCGAAAACACCGCTTTGAGCTATACTCAAACGAGAACTGGTGCACGACAACGGGCCTTGCTGCACTCTTGGTTACAAAACTCATGGGGGATATAATTAGGATAATTTACATTTTCTTTACAATAAAATTTGATGTATTTTTATATAAGATGAGAATAAATGACCTTGGTTAATCCTAAGGTGTTTCAAATTCAGAATATGGAGTCTTGATATTCTCTAAATGATTTTATGACTACTGGTACTCACACAATTCTTTCTGGTTTTATTCAACGGATGGATTCCAAGGAAGTCATAGTAACTTTGAGAATGATGTACAAGGTGGTAACGGTGGTGGACATGAGCAACAAAATGGAATGTTGATAGGCATAAAAGATATCATGTTCATGCCAAATTAGTTTTTCAAAAATATGATCAACAACATATATATTAACCAACTCTTGTACTCAATAAAGAAGAGAAAGGTGATGAATGATAAGAGCTCCAGCAGTGGAAACCTTGGAAAAAAGAATCCTCAATTTCCATCATGCAGGAAATGTGGAAGGAGACACCCATGAAAGTGTCTCAACGGAACAAAAAATGCTTTACGTGCGGGAAAGAAGGACGTAAAGTGAAGAATTTCCAAGGAAAAATGAAGAGTACTATGGAAGAAAATAAAAATGATCCCAAGAATCCATTTACAGTCATTTGCCGTAAATTTAGGGGACCTGGCCATTACCCGAGTGAATGCCCTATTCTATAGGATATTTTCATGGTCAAAGAATAAGCTATGTGGAAGTAAATGGTTGGAGAGATGTTTAAAAGTATTAGTGCTCCTTGTTGATGGTATTACTTTGGAATAATTTTTTCTTGTATTTGTAACCTTGCAGTTTTCCATGTGAGAATAATATTTGAGGAAGTCTTATCTTTTCTCTTCTAGATATAGTTATAAATAACCATTTAGTTTTATATGATCATTGAATTTGAGGCAATTACAAGTTATTATATTTTGGGATGAAAATGAAAGGTATGATATAACATTTATGGTTAAATTATGTTATGGTTATTTTGAGGAATTTATCTCATTTTGGTAATGTTATAAAATATAGTTTTTAAAAAAGGACAACACGCAGGCCGTGTGACAACCCGTCGTGTCGGACAAGGCTGTAGGAATCGAACCCACAACCAAAGTGGGATTGGGATTTATCACCAACTACTGGACTACGTGAAGTCCCTGGTTAGTGTGACTAATTATATTTAGTCAAATGATTTTATTGATCAATAATAAGTTTATTTTGGATCTTATGTCTTATCAAATGAATACCCTTAGTATAGGAAAATGATTTGGTGATTAATTGATAAATGTTATTTTGGAAGATGTTTGCTTTGTTGGGAACACTATATGGCCAAGGAAAATAGAATACTATGGGGTTTCATTTGAGGAGTAATGGTGGATTTTTATCTACCTTTTAATTGGGGATTTATACTGATTTGGGTTATTTATGGAAATGATTAACCTATAATAGAGAATATGTGATTAGGTTAATTACTTTTAAGTATGTGACATTAAGAGTAGTTGATGTCATTTGGAGATACAATTTAACATGGAAGACTACATAACCAAACTCTTCTAAGTTTTGGGTTTCAATATTAGTTTGGATTATATTTATGGATTTTAAGTACAATTGTTTATTGAATGGTATTTATTTAACTTTGGGGTATTGTTGGTTTAATTTTAGAAATTAAGATTAGTGTTTCTTTCTCTAAAGGAATATTTTGGGGGATCATCAGATCTTGTACTAACCATTTTGGTTTTGATTAAACTCTAAAGACAAGGTAAATATATAGTTTATCCTTCGTGGATCATGTGATTCTATAGAAGTTTATTCTAGATCTTCCAATGTGACCAAGTCTTCTTGAATACTCATCGTTTAAAAAAATGAGTTAGTGGTAGAAATTTATTAAATAATGAAACTCTACTTAAAAATTATGTATATCTATTTATGTTCTTAGTCAATCTCATAAATTAATTCCTCATCTTTATGTAATGTAACTTAAAACAAAAAAAAATGTTGTCCATTTACTTTTCCTACTGGGAGACTAATGACCATTTGTCCCATCACAAGTTTTTAGTTTTCTTGTTGTTAACTTTCTCCTGATCATGATTTCTATCCCTCCCCATCAGAACTTGACACTTATTTTATCTTCAATATCCATGTTTTGCTATGTGGAATCCTACTATGGGTTATCTTTGGTGACCTTTGTACTTCTCCTTCTTTCTTTTAAAATGATAGTTTTATTGACTCTTTTTCTGATGTGGGACATTCCATTATATTCACAAGCCCAATTTTAAAAATTTATAGGACGCAATTTATTGAATAAGGGGAGAATATAACACCCCAAGCTTCCATGGTACGCTTCTCTTTAAATAATACCGTAGCGTGTGTTGTACGCAACTTCGAGTTCTAACACACACCACAACCAATCAAACTAGCCGTTATGAATAATAATACCCACTTTTTGAAAATTTATACATTTTTCATTTCAAAATAGACTTCATTTTTGGATTCGAAATATCAAAATTATCTTAGGGTGAATTTTTTGTACTTTTCGGATAACTTTCATATTTTGATGGATAGTGAAAATTACTAAATTTTAATTAAAAACCAATTTTTTATTCGAAATCATAAATAGTAATAAATTATGAATTTGAGTGATTTTAAAGTATATTTAGAATATATTTTTACCATTTAATACAAATTTGGTCATTGTACTTAATTTCACATTTAAACCGGACATAAACAAGTGTCAATCTTTTGATAGTTATTATTTCTTAAAAACACCCTTTTTGTTTTGACAGCGGGAATTAATTTTAAATTAATTTTTGCCACTTATGTGTTTTGAATTTAGAAAAATGGATTTCATATTTATAATCAGGAGGTAAAAATTGTGTAAATAGGCAAATTTTATTTTTAGACATTTTGATTAATTACTTCGGTAAATATTTTATTTACCATGGTTAAAGGGTAAATCCGGTAAAAAAGGGTAAACAAAATATTATAATAATAATAAATTACCCTAAAACGTGTCCTAACCTTATTTTTTGACACATTTCCGACCATTATCATATTTGGGTTGATTTTGGGACCCCATGGATCCACTTTTAAGTGATAATGACACTTTATATTAATTAAGTTAAAGTAAATACAAAAATGGCATAAGCATATATCTTTTAGCAAAACAATTTTTACATAGGGTTATATATGTTATATTTTCGAATATAAATATTAATTAGAAAGATAAAAATATTTCCAATATAATGGTATTTTATTTATAATTTTTAGATATTTAATAATTTAATTTATTTATGACACAATAATGATGCAATATTTTCCTTATTAAAGAAATAATCAAATAATTAGTATTATAAATATTAAAATAAATATAATTTTAAAGTTTTGATGCCATACACGAATTTCATTATTTAATATGACATATTATGATTTCTTAAATGAATTTGGTTAAAATTAATAGAGTTTTTATACCTTTAACAAAAATCAATTATTAAATATTTTCAAAATTGACATAAATGAGTTTTTAAAATAACTATTATATTATTAATTGATATTACATTCCTAAAAATCTAAGGTTAGGACAAAGGACTTATATAATTATATTTTTATCATTAATGGACCACTTGGGGGTTGCTTGGAAGTATATAGTAAGTTTATTAACCATATAATATAAAAATACAAAGTGACATGGTAAATGTCAAACTATTTATCTAAGAGTTAAGTATAAATGATATGGTTAATATAGTGAACCAAACCTATATATTATCTATTTGATGAAATTATTTTAACTCATTCCCACCTTATAATTTGAATAATCCTCTTTTGGAGCCATTAGAAACCGAATATGAATTTATTATAAATTAATACTTTAAGTTTTTTCTAAAGAGCCCCTCCTCCCCCTTATAAAAGGACACCACTTCTAACCAATTATTCATACCTTCAAAGCCTTTTGGTTCAGAGAAGCTCTAACCAAATACCCTCTCAACTATCCTACCTTAATCATAGAGGCCTTTCTTTAGTCATAAAGCCAACCTAAGGATCCCTTTTGATCAAATCAAAAGGAAGAACCCGAAGAAGAGGTAATGTTTTCACCACCCTTTTTCAAGTTCCTTTCTTCTTCAACTTATTCTATCTTTGTTGTTTCCATTATAAAATAATAACTCCATTATATTATATATACTTTGATGTTATTATAAATATGGTACAACCATATTCAGTATTCTATCCACCCTTTGAATGACATGTCACCATACGTGCGCACGTACAGTCTACCGTCTCCACGTCGTGGTGTAATTGTTATTCAATACATTATTATTTGGATGGGTATAATAATGATGTTTAATTCATGTAAATAATAAATATAACATGATAATGATTCTGTATATATGATATACCATCCAATTATATATTATGTTAATATCAAAAGAATGATATTGTCGCTCGTGCGTACGTACGGACTACCGTCTCCACGAACGCGATGAGATTCATTCCCCATCATATCCATTCAAGTATAATTCTCTTTTGATGATTAAAAATAATTAAGGACATTATATCATTCTGGATATGAATAAGATACAACCTATCCATAAAAAACACGACTTATGTAACAAAACATATAAAAGAAAATGAGTAAGTTAACAGCCGAAACGACGATAATAATAAGATATTATTAACAAATATATGTTGAAAGATCATATATGATATCATATTAATGTATATTATCATTGTATAATTCAATAAAAATTATTTCAACATTATAAAGGAGGCTAGCCTACACTCTACCAAGGAAAAAGTACAAAGTAAGGGGTTTCTTATCTCATTTTTAATTCCGTGAGATTTCCATTGTTCACCACTTATTTATTGCATGTGGTGTGTGTACTACCCATGTTTGTATTCATTGTTTAATATAATTCAATTCATGTATATTTACATCATCATTGTAATATCCTTCTTTCATGGGTGTATGTTTTTTATGTTACCAAATCAATAACGGAATTTGATATTTGAATTTCCACTCATTCGGCTTTACGCATACTTCATTGATTATTTTACTCCAAGATTATGTGTGGAATCACTATTCATTTGATTATGTCATAATTTCCACTCCTCTTCTATGGATATAATTTTTATACACATAATCACTCCATTGATAAATTCTCAAGTCATCGGTATGAACTTGATAAGAGTAATTTTTACTCAATCTCGATTTGTTGAGTTAAACATCCAATTCATTGGTGTTGTTTTTACAAGAAAATGTCTGAATGTCCTTTGA
Source organism: Viscum album (assembly GCA_963277665.1). Classification (NCBI taxonomy): domain Eukaryota; kingdom Viridiplantae; phylum Streptophyta; class Magnoliopsida; order Santalales; family Viscaceae; genus Viscum; species Viscum album. Next base: position 1,967,481,627 of record OY728153.1, read on the forward strand.
TTGTTTTACACTGAATATCCAATCATATTGAGTGTATTTATATTTCTCACACATAATTATGTCGTTGATTTATCCTTAACCTAAGGATACAGCCTTTATGAGACATTTCATCTCAATTTACATTCCATTGAGACTCCTTTGTTGTTATACACCAAATCACTTTTATATGGTGTATATAATGTACTTTGACATAGTATATCATGAATACCTTTATTATCATGATATTTCAAATTTTTTATTAGCTCAATTATTTGTATTCAAGTGTCTCTCTTTTGGTTAGGAACTCTAACTAAAATATCATTTTAAAATGTTTTAAAGATTTATTATTATAAATCTTTCTCATTAATGTCCATGTTTTAAAAATGGTTTTAAGGATTTATTTATATGGACATTCAAGTTTTCAAATCAAAATTCCTTTTAAAAGTTTCAAAGTGGTATTGGACACTTTGATTCAAAAATCTATTTTAAAAGGATTCTTGACAAATAATGTGACTTTTAAATGTTTTCAAGAAAAAGGGGGATATTTATCTCAATAGTTTGATGATTATTTTAATCTATGTCAATATCATTCATTATTCTCGATTAAGGTTAATCTAATATAATACAATCTTCTATATTGTATCGAATGATTTATGTTTGACTGTGGATGTTCTATTTTAATACCATTCATGGTTTGTGGTTAAAGTATTGAAATTTCGTATGCTAGTTTTAATACGAATGTTTATGTTATGTTTCAAACTTTTCATATGAGGAATGAATTGGACTTAGTAAGTGATGGGTGGAGCCTACTATAGCTTCTCGGTGCATTGGTAGGTCTCATGAGACAAACTAGTGTCTTACCACAAGGCCTTGAAAAAATCTTATTTGTAGTCTTGGCACAAGGCCTTGACTATGTGGTTATGATAGTTTGGCATTATGCATTCCATCATTATGAAAGCGGTTATTGATATTACATGTGATTATTCGACTAGTATAATATCCATGTGAATAATTAAATGGCATTATTTCATTTTATTTCTACCATATTATGATGAAGTTCAAGTTTAAAAGACTTCTGTTTTAGTTATACATTGCCTTAACTATTTATTCTTATTTATAAAAGTTTCCGCTATATTGTTATCCTTACTGGGAATTTGAGATCTGTAACACCCCAGGTAAATAAAAAATATGACATTTTCATATTTATCCATATTTGTGAATAAAATATTAATATGACTTTAAAGGGGACTCTATGCTCGATGGCGTACCCAACACACAACAACGAGTTTCTTGGGAATCTTATGTTGCACTCTAATAATAAAATAATATTATTTTAAATGGAAGTTAACATGTAGCCGTTGTATTGGAGGGAATGGATAGAAATAACTAAAATATTATTATATATGTTTTCAAATGTTTTTACATTTATCCAATAAAAGATAAAGGCTTAAAATACGGAAAGAATTCTATTTTAGGCGTATATGCCCTAGTTTTCACAAAAGGTTCACTTATCACCTTTTGATGGAGAACCGTAATTAAATATAGTTTTGTTCACTCTTATACATTCTATTGGACCAAATAAAACTCTTCTTTAGAATCGGGACATCAAAAAACTACTTTGTGTAAATTTTTGGTATCTTTCCGATAAAGTTCATTTTTTTAATGAATAGTGTAAAATGTTGTATTTTAATTCAAAACTTCTTTTTAACATAATTTATTTATATGATTAGATTATCTTTTTAATTAGTTTTAAAGTTAAATTAGAATATATTTTTACCATTAAATCTAATAGTGTTCGTTGGAATTAATTTTACTTTGAAATCTGACTTAAACTAGTGTCAATCTTTTGATACTTATTGTTTCATAAAAACACGCTATTTGTCATGACAGTAGGAATTAATTATTAAATTAATTAATGTGACTTATATGTTTTGAATTTTGTAAAAGAGACTTCATTTTTGAATTCGGAATATCAAATATAGCTTAGGGTGAATTTTTTGTAATTTTCTGAAAAACTTCAATTTTTGATGAATAGTGAAACTACTAAGTGGTACTTATAAAAACTGATTTTCCGTTTAAATGAAATTTTGCCACCTTTGTGTTTTGAATTTCAAAAATCCGACATACATGGTTGCCATTAAGAAGTAAAATGTGGTTCAATGGGATTAAAATAATTTTTTGGTGAATAGTAACTTATTAAGTTTTTAATCGTGATTAGAGGTAATTAGTGTAGTTTAAGGTAAAAATAATGTTTTAATAATATGAAATGAACTTGTAACATGTCCTAACCTCATTGGATGTGTCATGTCCGACCAAGAAAATCCATGGGTCAACTTGGGGACCCCATGGAGCCACTTTGGTTGGGAAATGACATAAATAACTTTTTATTTAATGTTAAAGTAAAAATGACACACACATGAGATGTTTTACTAAAACAATTTTTACATGGGGTTATACAAGTCATATTTTTGACTATAAATATTCATTGGAAATATAAAAAATATTTAATAAATAATAGTATTTGTGTTATAATTTTTATTCATTAAATAAATTAAATTATTTATGACATCATGGTGATGCAGTGATGACCTCATTATTTAACGATTTAAATAAAATGGAAAGATAATGTAATATCTAACACCTACACATGTCCAAAACCTATTTGATGAGTGGATTTCGAACCCTTATCACCTTATCCTCGTAATAAATCAATTTGGGACCTCTTAAATCCGAATACCATTTTGAAATAAAGTGACGTTTCATCACTTTCCAAGAGTGCCCCTCCTCTCCTCTTATAAAAGGCCCCCACCTCTACCTCCTTACCCACACTCCCAAAGCCTTTGGCTCGGGCAACCCCTGCCCATTTTGTCTCTCCACATCCCTCTATTACTCCTTGAAGCCTCAATTTGGACAGAAGTCTTTCCAAGGAAGCCTTTGAGCTCAAACAAAGGGGAGTTACCCTATTTTAAGGTAATGTCTTCTTTTGAGTCCTTTTGTTTTATTTTTCTTCTCCAACCCCCTAAACTCTTTTTATTCTTTTCTTTTGTAACAAATAAAGTATCCTCAATATACTAGGATGTTTTTATAAGAAGTATTTGATCTAAACTTACACACACCTACATCTAATGGTTAAAGAACATACTGTTTCCGTAGATGGCGAATTTCTGCCTCCCGAAACGATGATTGTTCAACATTCTTTTAACACTTTAAAAGGTGTCCATTAAGATGTCACTATATTTATATATGATATATAATATGTTTATTTTTTACTTAATCTTCTGTATTTTTCATTTGTGTCTTACCTTTATGGTTTCCATTATGGGTAAACATGATATCTTCATTTAAGGAAGTGCGGACTACCGCCCCCTCAAAGTGATGTGATTCGTTAATGCCATATGTGGGACGTGTAAAGGATGGATTTAAAGTTATTATATATGATGTTATACTTTAATTATAATATACCTCTATATCATTATTATTTCATTCCATTAAATTATGATATAGAAATGAAAGTAGCGTTCATGCGTACGTACAGCTTACCGTCTCCATGAACGGTGCATTTCATTTCTTATCCCCAAATGGAATGTAATATTAAAAGTACATGTATATAATGGATATATATAATTAATTATATATCTAAAGGATGAATATAATTCTGTAATTAAAATATACATACCTCTCATTTATTTTTAATTCCATTAATATGACAAAGAAATGAAAGTAGCGTTCATGCGTACATACATCTTACCGTCTCCATGAATGGTGCATTTCATTTCTTACCTCTAAATGATTATGTAATATTATAAATACATGTATATTCTGGATATATATGATATATATGATATCCTAATCAGGAATTTCATTCTGTATATAAAGAACCTTTTACCACACGAACAACATGTAATTGTAAGAAGTCCACTTTCGACTTAAGAACCAAATATCGACAAAACAAACATTATTAACTTAAATGATTACATAATGTTTATAACATGGAAATAAGTGATATAAAAGGAATAATTAACTTGAAAAAGGTTCTTAAGAAAATAGAAATGAACTCAAGTTTATTATTCAGGACGTTAAAGAATGATCGAGTCAAGTCGGACCCGAGGTAAGGGATCCTACACCTCTCTCTTTTTAAGTACATTCGTTTATGTCATTCCTTTTAAAGATCATATTTCTTGTTATTGGGACATTATTTTATATTACTCTTACTGTAATTTTTATGTTCATATGATGAGAGACCCTATTCTCTCTCATCAATCCATTTTAGAAGTTTTGAGTGGCGCCGTTAGGCTGCCGAATTTTTCGTAAGAGATCAAACCTCTCTCTTTCTTTTTAAGTACTCTCCTTTATGTCACTTATTTTAAGCTACACTTTGTTATGTTGGGGGATGTTCTTTTATATTCCTCTTTCTATAAACTTTATGTTAATATGATGAGATACCCTATTTGATCTAATCAATCCTTTTTGTAAGTTTTATGTGGCGTCGTTAGGCTGCCGAGTTCTCGTAAGGGATTTTTCATCTCACTTTTATTCCAATGAGATTTATGCTACATTTGCCACAATTTCCTTTGAGTGGTTTACGTACTACCCATTATTCTACTCTTTTTGTAATATAATTTCTTTTTATGAGTATTTACATCAATTATGTATTCTCCTTCTTTCATGGGGTGTATGTTTTGAAAGATACCCAATTCGGTAAGGGAACCTTTCACCCTCCTCTTTTTAAAAGAATTCTTTTGTTGGGTCTTTTAATTTACATATTGTTATGTTGGGATATGTTCTCTTATATCCTTGTTGATGTAACTTTTATGTCCAAGTGATGAGATACACTTTTTATCTCTCATCAACTCATTTTGATGTGATACCGTTAGGCTGTCAAGGGAACTTCTTAACCCAATTTCGATTTCTTTGGGTTCAACATGTAGTTATTGAATATGTCATCCTTTGAATATGTGTGAATGACCTTTGATTATTTTACACTTAATATCCACTTATATTTGGTGTATTCATTTGTCACACATAATTATGTAATTGATTTATCCTTAAACCAAGGATACCGTCTTTGTAAGGGACTTCGTCTCAATCTCCTTTCATTGAGGAATATTTCGTTTTATACACAACTTTCTTTTATACGGTGTATAAACTCCTTTGACTTTTACTTTTATACAAAAGGAATATTTTTCTACGAAGCGTTTTACAAAACGACAAAAGGGAATGTTTCTTTTAACGTACGCGGTGACAACAAATTTTTCTGCCGCCGCGAGTATTATTTGGTCATTGGCTTCCTCAACAAGCTGTAATGTTTTTAAAATGAAATAAAAACCATATAATCTTTTATGTATTTTGGTATTGAAAATGGTTTTTATAATGAATTTTCTATGTAAATATATTTATGTGATATATTTTGATCGAAGTGTGGAAATGTTTTCTTTCCATTATATTTGTTTTATGTCTTATGATTTTTACAATGGTACTTGAACATTTTACGGGTGGTTACGTGATAAACCATATGACGGGTGGTGTCGTGAATACCAGGATGGGTGGTTACGTTATAACCTCCAATTCATTGGGTATGGAAGTCGGCCGTATGGCTATTCCATTAAGTATGTATGGAAATTGGTCGTATGGCTATTCCATTAAGTGATATGTGTGGAAGTCGACCGTATGGTTATTCCACTTAAGTATGATTATGTCCCAAGTTACCTTTATATATGTTATGTGTTCTTTATATGTGTTTTATGGTACTCCTTTGGTCACAAAAAGGTAAGTAATGGTACTTTTTTTTCAGTGAAGATTTTTTACTACTTCATGAAGGTGAAAAGTATTACTTTGATAAAGTATACATGGTTTACTTGTTATTTTTAAAAACTAACAGTTTTCATTCTTTGTGTATCCCTTACTGAGCTTTTTATGCTCATCCCAAGTTTTTGAAATGTTTTTCACAGGACTTACCATGGAATAGGTTCAAGGATGGGATCAAGGGAAAGTCATGCTACCTAAAACATGGAACTATACATGCTTCTTTTTAAGAGTTTTTATTTTATGGAAATTTAGTAGAAGCGACTACTTTGTAATCTTTTGAGATGTAATAGTGATGTCCTAATTCTCTAAAACTCTAAACCTGAAAAGATCCTCAATGCGAATTACTCATTTAATTCAATATTAAGTAAGGTTTAAGGCTGGGGCCTTATAGTTGGTATCAAAGGTCGGTTTAGATAACTTTAGAGGTTAGGGTATTCTCTAATCACAAGTGACATTACCATAATGGTTAGGATTTAAGAAAGAGTCCTAGTTTTAGATAAAGTGAATGAGTAAGTATATCTTAGTGTTTATCTTCCTCATTAGTACATGATGGTTATGTTGATATACTCACACTGACCTTTTTGGTTTTAGTAAATGGCTAGATCTAGCAGGCACCAAAGTGACAATGGGTTTGAAGGAAACTGTGGTGGTTCTCTGATTAAGATACTAGATAAAATGGGGGATTCAATGAGGAAACTCGTGGTTGTTCTAAACCAACTATCAAGTAGTCATGATCAACCACTTGAACCTTGGTATGTTCTGTAATGCATCATGTACAAGATGACCAATCGATGTGGAAGTTCAGGTAATAATTATAAAGGTAACCATTAGAGTTTATATGATCCTTACTTTTGAGGTAATTATGGGTTATTATATGATATCATGGAAAATGAAAGACATGAGATAAACTTGTGGTTAAAATATGTTATGATTATTTTTGAAGATTTTATCTCATTTTGGGGAATGTTTTAAGAATTATATAGTTTTGTAAAAAGTACAACACGCAGACCGTGTGACAACCCGTCGCATCGGACAAAGCTACGGGAATCGAACCCACAACCAAAGTGCAACTGGTATTTATCGCCTACCACTGGACTATGTGAAGTCCCTAGTTAGTTTGACTGATTCCTTTTAGTTGGATGATTTTAGGAATCAAGAGTAAGTTTATTTTGGGTTTTCTATGGAAATGAATAACCTATCATCGAGGATATTTGATTAGGTTAATTACTTTTCAATACGAGACATTAAGAGAAACTGATTTTGTTTGGAGATAAATGTTACGATTTAACTTGGAAGACTATGTGACTAAATACTTAAAATATTTGGGTTTCAATCTTAGTTTGGTTTACTTTTAAGAATTTTATGGACAAACTGATTATCTAATGGTCCCCGTTGAACTTTGGGGTTTGTTAGACAAATTTTGGAGATTAAGAATAGATTTTATTTTTAAAAGGGGTTATCCTTTTCTGGATTATATGATCTTGTACTAGCCTTTTTGGTTTTGGTTTTGGTTAAAGTCTAAAGATATGGGAATTATATAGTTCTCTTTTGTTGAGTAGGTGATTCTCTAGAAGTTGATTATAGTACTCTTAATGTGAACAAATCTTCCAAAATACTCGTCTTTTGGAGAAAATATGAGTTTGTGTAAGGAATCTAATAAAAGTTGAAAGTCAACATGATAAGTGATTATGTTTCCTTATGAATAAACTCATCAATAAAAAGTAACTTAAAACAAAAATGTTGTCTATTAACGTTTCCTACTGGGGAATCGAATACCGTTTAACCCATCACAAGTTTGTGATTTTCTTGTGGTTAACTTTCCCCTAAACATGTTTTCTATCACTCTCCATCAGAACATGACCCTATGTTTTCTCCTCCATGTCAATGTTTTCATACTTGGAATCCTAGTATGGGTTAACTAGGGTGACCTTTGTACTTATCTTTCTTTATTTTAAAGTGATTGTTTTACCGACTCTTCTTCCGATGTGGGACTTTCAAGGATGTTTCCAAGCCCAATTTTAAAATTGCGAGGACGCAATTCCCAAAAGGGAGGAAGGATATAACACCCCAGGTAAATAAAGAATATGACATTTTCATATTTATCCATATTTGTGAATAAAATATTAATATTACTTTAAAGGGGGCGCTATGCTCGATGGCCTACCCAACACGCAACAACGAGTTTCTTGGGAATCTTACGTTGCACTCTAATAATAAAATAATATTATTTTAAATGGCAGTTAACATGTAGCCGTTGTATTGGCGGGAATGGATATAAATAACTAAAATATGATTATATATGTTTTTAAATGTTTTTACATTTATCCAATAAAAGATGAAGGCTTAAAATACGGAAAGAATTCAATTTTAGGCGTATATGCCCAAGTTTTCACTAAAGGTTCACTTATCACCTTTTGATGGCGAACCTTCATTAAATATAGTTTTGTTCACTCTAATTATTATATTGGACCAAATAAAACTCTTCTTTGTAATCGGGACATCAAAATTTACTTTGTGTAAATTTTTGGTATCTTTCCGATAAAGTTCATTTTTTTAATGAATAGTGTAAAATGTTGTATTTTAATTCAAAACCTCTTTTTAATCTAATTTATTTATATGATTAGATTATCTTTTTAATTGGTTTTAAAGTGAAATTATAATATATTTTTACCATTAAATCCAATAGTGGTCGTTGGAATTAATTTCACTTTGAAATAGGACTTAAACTAGTGTCAATCTTTTGATACTTATTGTTTCATAAAAACACGCTATTTGTCATGACAGCAGGAATTAATTATTAAATTAATTAATGTGACTTATATGTTTTGAATTTTGTAAAATAGACTTCATTTTTGAATTCGGAAAATCAAATATAGCTTAGGGTGAATTTTTGGTAATTTTCTGAAAAACTTCAATTTTTGATGAATAGTGAAACCACTAAGTGGTACTTATAAAAACTGATTTTCCGTTTAAATGAAATTTTTCCACCTTTGTGTTTTGAATATCAAAAATCTGAAATACATGGTTGTAATTAATAAGTAAAATGTGGTTCAATGGGATTAAAATAATTTTTTGGTGAATAGTAACTTATTAAGTTTTTAATCGCGATTAGAGGTAATTAGTGTAGTTTAAGGTAAAAATAATGTTTTAATAATATGAAATAAACTTGACACATGTCCTAACCTCATTGTATGTGTCATGGCCGACCAAGAAAAGACATGGGTCAACTTGGGGACCCCATGGATCCACTTTGGTTGGGAAATGACATAACTAACTTTTTATTTAATGTTAAAGTAAAAATGACACACACATGATATGTTTTACTAAAACAATTTTTACATGGGGTAATACAAGTCAGATTTTTGACTATAAATATTAATTGGAAAGCTAAAACGCTTTCCTAAATCATAGTATTTTGTTTATAATTTTTAGACGTTAAATAAATTAAATTATTTATGACATCATGGTGATGCAGCGATGACCTCATTATTTAACGATTTAAATAAAATGGAAAGATAATATAATATCTAAGACCTACACATGTCCAAAACCTATTGGATTAGTGGATTTAGAACCCTTATCACCTTATACTAGAAATACATCAATTTGGGACCTCTTAAATCCGAATACCATTTTGAAATAAAGTGACTTTTCTTCACTTTCCAAGAGTGCCCCTCCTCTCCTCTTATAAAAGGATCCCACCTCTACCTCCTTACCCACACTCCCAAAGCCTTTGGATCGGCCAACCCCTGCCCATTTTGGTTCTCCACATCCCTCTATTACTCCTTGAATCCTCACTTTGGGAAGAAGTCTTTCCAAGGAAGCCTTTGAGCTCAAACAAAGGGGAGTTACCCGATTTTAAGGTAATGTCTTCTTTTGAGTCCTTTTGTTTTATTTTGCTTCTCCAACCCCCTAAATTCTTTTTATTCTTTTATTTTGTAACAACTCCAGTATCCTCAATATACTAGGATGTTTTTATAATAAGTATTCTAGCTACACTTACACACACCTACATCTAATGGTTAAAGAACATACTGTTTCCGTGGATGGCGAATTTCTGCCTCCTGAAACGATGATTGTTCAACATTCTTTTAACACCATCAAAGGTGGCCATTAAAATGTCACTATATTTATATATGATATATAATATGTTTATTTTTTTACTTAATCTTCTGTATTTTTCATTTGTGGCTTACCTTTATGGTTTCCATTATGGGTAAACATGATATCTTCATTTAAGGAAGTGCGGACTACCGCCCCCTCAAAGTGATGTGATTCGTTAATGCCATATGTGGGACATGTAAAGGATGGATTTAAAGTTATTATATATGATGTTATAATGGAATTATAATATAACTATATATCATTATTATTTCATTCCATTAAAGTATGAGATAGAAATGAAAGTAGTGTTCATGCGTACATACGGCTTACCGTCTCCATGAACGGTGTATTTCATTTCTTATCCCCAAATGGAATGTACTATTAAAAGTACATGTATATAATGGATATATATAATGAACGATATATCTAAAGGATGAATATAATTCTGGAATTAAAATATACATACCTCTCATTTAGTTTTAATTCCATTAATATGACAAAGAAATGAAAGTAGCGTTCATGCGTACGTACGGCTTACCGTCTCCATGAACGGTGCATTTCATTTCTTACCTCTAAATGATTATGTAATATCATAAGTACATGTATATTCTGGATATATATGATATATATGATATCCAAATCAGGAATGTCATTCTGGATATAAAGAACCTTTGACCACACGAACAACATGTAATTGTAAGAAGTCCACTTTCGACTTAAGAACCAAATATCGACAAAACAAACATTATTAACTTAAATGATTACATAATGTTTATAACATGGAAATAAGTGATATAAAAGGAATAATGAACTTGAAAAAGGTTCTTAAGAAAATAGAAATTAACTCAAGTTTATTATTCAGGACGTTAAAGAACGATCGAGTCAAGTCGGACCCGAGGTAAGGGATCCTACACCTCTCTTTCTTTTTAAGTACATTCGTTTATGTCATTCCTTTTAAAGATAATATTTCTTGTTATTGGGATATTCTTTTATATTACTCTTACTGTAATTTTTATTTTCATATGATGAGAGACCCTATTCTCTCTCATCAATCCATTTTGAACGTTTTGAGTGGCGCCGTTAGGCTGCCGAATTTTTCGTAAGAGATCCAACCTCTCTCTTTCTTTTTAAGTACTCTCCTTTATGTCACTTCTTTTAAGCTCCAATTTGTTATGTTGGGGGATGTTATTTTATATTCCTCTTTATATAAACTTTATGTTAATATGATGAGATACCCTATTTGATCTCATCAATTTTTTTTGTAAGTTTTATGTGGTGCTGTTAGGCTACCGAGTTCTCGTAAGGGATTTTTCATCTCACTTTTATTCCAATGAGATTTATGCTACATTTTCCACAATTTCCTTTGAGTGGTTTAAGTAATTCCCATTATTCTAATCTTTTTGTAATATACTTTTTTTTATGAGTATTTACATCAATGATGTATTGTCCTTATTTCATGGGGTGTATGTTTTGAAAGATACCCAAGTCGGTAAGGGAACCTTCCACCCTCCTCTTTTTAAAAGACTTCTTTTGTTGGGTCTTTTAATTTACATATTGTTATATTGGGATATGTTCTCATATATCCTTATTGATGTAACTTTTATGTCCAAGTGATGAGATACACTTTTTATCTCTCATCAACTCATTTTGATGTGACGTCGTTAGGCTGTCAAGGGAACTTCTTAACCCAATTTCGATTTCTTTGGGTTCAATATGTAGTTATTGAATATGCCATCCTTTGAATATGTGTGAATGACCTTTGATTATTTTACACTTAATATCCACTTATATTTGGTGTATTCATTTGTTACACATAATTATGTAGTTGATTTATCCTTAAACCAAGGATACCGTCTTTGTAAGGGACTTCGTCTCAATCTCCTTTCATTGAGTCATATTTCATTTTATACACAACTTTCTTTTATACGGTGTATAAACTCCTTTGACTTTTACTTTTATACAAAAGGAATCTTTTTCTACGAAACGTTTTACAAAACGACAAAAAGTAATGTTTCTTTTAACGTATGAGGTGACAACGAATTTTTCCCCCACCGCGAGTATTATTTGGTCATTGGCTTCCTCAACAAGCCGTAATTTTTTTAAAATGAAATAAAAACCATATACTCTTTTATGTATTTTGGTATTGAAAATTGTTTTTATAATGTATTTTCTATGTCAATATATTTATGTGATATATTTTTATCAAAGTGTGGAAATGTTTTCTTTCCATTATATTTGTTTTATGTCTTATGTTTTTTACAATGGTACTTGGACATTTTACGGGTGGTTACGTGATAAACCATATGACGGGTGGTGCCGTGAATACCAGGACGGGTGGTTACGTTATAACCTCCAATGCATTGGGTATGGAAGTTGGCCATATGGCTATTCCATTAAGTATGTATGGAAATTGGACGTATGGCTATTCCATTAAGTGATATGTGTGGAAGTCTACTGTATGGTTATTTCACTTAAGTATGTTTATGTCCCAAGTTACCTTTATATATGTTATGTGTTCTTTATATGTGTTTTATGGTAATCCTTTGGTTACAAAAAGGTAAGTAATGATACTTTTTTTTCAGTGAAGAGTTTTTACTACTTCATGAAGGTGAAAATTATTACTTTGATAAAGTATACATGGTTTACTTGTTGTTTAGAAAAACTAACAGTTTTCATTATTTGTGTATCCCTTACTGAGCTTTTTATGCTCATACCAAGTTTTTGAAATGTTTTTCACAGGACTTAGCATGGAATAGGTTCAAGGATGGGATCAAGGGAAAGTCATGCTACCTAAAACATGGAACTATACATGCTTCTTTTTAAGAGTTTTTATTTTATGGAAATTTAGTAGAAGCGACTACTTTGTAATCTTTTGATATGGAATAGTTAGGTCCTAATTCTCTAAAACTCTAAACCTGAAAAGATCCTCAATGTGAATTACTAATTTAATTCAATATTAAGTAAGGTTTAATGCTGGGGCCTTATAAGATCACCCCTTTCTATGTTTTATTTTTACCAGGATGTGAAGAAGTATTTTATGAATGAACTGTAGGGATAGTATAAGGGGATATGAGTGTGGATACAAGATATTGTTGTAGTTTTAACTTTATGATGTAATGTAAACTTCATGAATGTATCTAGTGATTCTAAGGCTAATAAACTAATTGGTCTTTTGAGACTTGATCTTTTGTGATCATGTCAATATTGTGTTATAATGCACTGGCTCTGGGTAACTAGGGTTGGGTCATTACATTAACACTTTTCCTAACCTTATTGGATGAGTAATGACTGACCATAGGCATCCTAGGGTTGATTTTGGGACCCCATGGAGTCACTTATGAATGATAATGACACTTTATTTTAATTAACTTAAAGTAAAGGCAAAAATGACATAAACAAATATCTCTTAGTAAATTAAATTTTACATGGTGTTATATAAGTTATCTTTTCAACTATAAATAATAATTTGAAAGATAAAAATATTTCCTACATCATTGTATTTTTTTTATAATTTTTAGACATCAAATAAATAAAATTATTTATGACACAATATTGATGTAGTGTTTACCTCATTAATAAATGATTTAAATAATTAAGATTATAATGATTAAAAGAATATCCAAAACCTATCCAAATCGCATTTGATGATTTTATTTCTACCATGAGTCATCTTATCTTCGTCTTTAATGATTTTTGGACCTTTAGAAACTGAATACAATTATATAATAAAATAATATTATCACACTTTCCTAAAGAGCCCCTCCTCCCCCTTATAAAAAGCGCTCACTTATAACCAATTACTCACACATCTCAAGCCTTTTGGATCATCCAAAATCTTCCCACTTAAGCTCCCTACATCCCTATACTACTCCTAGAATCCTTACCTTAGGCATAAGGAACTTCAAGAATCCCTTTTGGTTCATACCAAAGGGAGTTACCCAAATTAAAGGTAACAATTTCTCTTAACTTATTTTCTTTTATTTTACTTCTCCAACCTCTAAACTCTTTTTATTCCTTTATTTTATAAAAACACCAGTATTCTCAATATACTATGAGGTTGTTATGAGATGTATTCGAAATACACTTACACGCACCTCCATCTAATGGGTGAAGAACATATTGTTTCTGTGGATGGAAAACTAACGCCCCACGAAACGATGATTGCTCGATTATCTCCTACTGCCTATCATGGTGGCCATTAAGATGACACTATATTTATATATGATATATATTATGTTTATGTTTTTTTATTCTTCTGTATTTTTCGTTTATATCATACCTTTATAGTTTCCATTATTGGTAAATGCGATAATTTGATTTGAGGAAGTACGGACTACTGCTCCCTCAAAGTGATATGAATCATTCATACCATACATGGTACATATAAAGGATTAAGTTAATGATATTATATATGATATTATAATTTAATTATAATATACCTATGTATCATTATGTTTTCATTCCATTAAAATATGAAATATAAACGAAAGTAGCGTTCATGCGTATGTACGTCTTACCGTCTCCATGAACGGTTCATTTCATTTCTTACCTCCAAATGATATATACTATTATAAATATATATATATACTGTATATATATGATATATATGATATAAAAATAATGAATATCATTCTGGATATAATATACTATTGACCACATGGACAACTTGTAAATATAAGGCGTTCATTTTTTACTCAAGTACCAAATATCGACAAAACGACCGTTATTAAATTAAATGATTGAATAATGTTTATAACATGGTAATAAGTGATATAAAAAGAATAATAAACTTGAAAAAGGTTCTTAATCAAGCATAAATTAACTTTAGTCTATTATTCAGGAGATTAAAGAATTATCGAGTCAAGTCGTACATTAGGTAAGGGACTTCGTCTCAATCTCCTTTCACTGAGGCATATTTTGTTCTAATACATGATTTTATTTTATAAGATGTATAAATACCTTTGACTTTTCATTTCATTCAAAGGGAATATTTTTCTACGAAGCATTTTACTAAACGACAAAAAATAATGTTTTTAATGTAAGCGGTGACAACGACCTTTCCGCCGCCGCGAGTATTATTTGATCTTCGACTTCCTTAGCAAGCCATAATGTTTTTAAAAGGAAAATAAATTCCATATAATATTTTATGTATTTATAGTATTGAAAATGGTTTTGATAATGGTTTTGATATGTTAATATATTGAAATTTTATATTGTTATTTCAATGTGGAAATGTCATCTTTCCTTTATTCTTATGTTATGTGTTATGATCATGTTATGGTTCTTGGACATTATTTACGTATACGGGTGGTTCTATGATAAAACTAGGGCGGGTGATCCCGAGATAGCTCTCCAATGTATTGGGTAACGTGACAAAGGTAAACTTGAATGTTTTTCCTAATAAATTCAGGGAATATACTGTGATGGGGATTCCAAAGTAACTCCCTATGTAGCTATGATAGCTACAATGTAAGTATGTCATGGATTCCACAAGTTACCTTTATGATTTATGATTTCTATGTGTTATTCATAAATATTATGATTTCATGAGGTAAATAAAAGAGTTCATGTTTTGTATGTATTTATGAACTAATGTTTTCTTTCTTTGTTTTATAACTCTTGCTGAGATTTTTATGCTCATCCCAAGTTTTGAAATGTTTTCACAGGACATAAAGATGAATAGGGTCAAGGATGAGATCAAGGAAAAGTTATTCTCTCAAAAACATGGAAATAGACATGACTCTTTTTTTCAAGAGTTTTTATTTTATGAAAAGAAAGGAAACTGAGTAGAAGTGTATACTTTATAATCTTTTGAGTTGTAATAGTTATTTCCTAATTCTCTAAAACTCTAAACCTGAAAAGATCCTCAATGTGAATTATTCGTTTAATTCAATATTATGTAATGTTTTAAGGTTGGGTCCTTACAATTATTATTAAAAATGTTTTTTATATTTTTATTATAAAATAGAAAAGGAAACCATCCAAAAATAGTGACACACATAATAAAAATCCATAAAAATGATGAGATTAAGGGGGAATGGTAAAACATGCCATGTTATAGCATTCTCCTCTTAATAAAAACTACCACAAAAATGGGTTATTTCAGATCCACCCTTTAAAAACACTAAAAAAATCATTGATAAAGGTACCACCATTATCAGCTCTTTTTTAGAAATATTAAAGGGACCCCCTTTATCAGTACTTTTTTAGGAGCACTGATGAAGGTGGGTCTTTATCAACACTTTTTTTATTAGCGCTGATAAATGGTATATTTAAAAAAAATCATTAAAAATAATATATTAATATAAATATAATATATACTTTTTAAATATGTTTTAGATAAGTATAAATAGATATTTACACTTAATATAAATATATTTAGTGAAAATAGATTATAAAATATTTTAAAAAATATTATTAATTAATAATTTGAAAATTATTATTGAGTAATGATCATTTAGTAACAATTAGAAGACACAAAAAATTAAAAAAAAAATAATAAAAGATCTAAAAAATGTTTAAAACGTAACTCAAATTTCGAACGACCATAACTTTTGATTCGGGAGACTGTATGAGCTCTACCACATATCAAATCAAAGAATTCGATGATCTCTACACCCGTAGAGACATAGCTAAACCTCTATCACATTATTTGAGTCCAAAAAGGTCTATAAGGCCTCCAAGACCGAGTTTTAGTCGGGGTACCCCAATTTTTTTAACATTCGATGGATTTTCAGCCTCATTTAAGGGTGGATGTTTACCCCTTTTTCAGTGGGGACTAGATTTATTCCCAAGGATTTCATTCATATTGATATTATAGATTTTAAATTTTATCATTTTTGAGAATGTACTATTATTTATAATCAAATATATACTAATATATACATAGTTTTTATATATTCACTCATAAAATTTTAATTTTATAAATAAATAATTAAACCTATTTACATATAAAATATATTTCTCAATATATAAGCCTCATATAAATAAAAAATAATATCCATTTTATTTAAATTAAAAATATATGAATATTTATATACCTATATAATGCGTGTGTGTTTTTGTGTGTATATATATTAGTGTCCATCTATATTAACAAACTGACATATATATTATCTATATATTCTAATATATGAATATATAATATATGTAAATATAAATCAATATATGTATATAAATATGTATAATTATTCTTATAGATACACACATATATAATATATATAAATGTGTATGTATGTTGTATATATGCATTTACATATTTATTTATAAAAACACACCAAAAAACATATTTTATAAATGTATTTAGAAATATTATTTTAAATATATATTAATATACAAATAAATATACGGATAAAAATATAACTAAATATAACTAAATATATAAATACATATATTCATATAAATATATATTAATATACGAATAAATATATATATTTATATAACTAAATATATATACATATTAATATAAATATATATTAATATACAAATAAATATAACTAAATAGAGATATATATATAAATAGATATATCATTAAATGGAGAAGAAAAAAAGATGGAAGAGTGGTAAAGGTGTAGGCGCGTAAGGGTGAGGTCTTGAGTTCAAATCCAAGCAGAGGTAGGGGTGTGTGAGTGGGTGCAGGGGGATAATGCTATTAATGGGTGGGGGTTGTGCCTAGAGCTATTATAGGGGTGGTGTGGGAACGAGTGGGGATTCCTAGTGTTGTTGAAATTTGGGGTTAAGTGCTGTTTGAAGTGGGGTGGGTCTACCCTCTGATTTTAATATTTTTTTAAAAAAATTGACTTTTATCAGCGCTAAAAAAAGTGCTGATAAACAACCTTTTTATCCACGCTTTTTAGCACTGATAAAATACCCCTTTTATCAGTGCTTTTTTAGCACTGATAAAAGGGGACTTTTCGAGTGCTTTTTTAGGACTAATAAAAGGGACCCCCTTTTAATAGCACCTTGATTATCAATGATTTTTTAGTGTTGATAAAGGCTTTTTTAGAACTGATAAACCCCTATTTGTAGTAGTGAACCTCCCACAATTGAATTAGAAACCCCATGGCCCACCTTAATGAGTACACTACCTCGAGACCCAATGTTTTCATACTGTTAATTGATAGATTCCACATAAACCCAGAGAAGTATCATCGTTGATGTGAATAGAGAGTCAATACATTGAACAAATCTTGAGAACCCACACAGAAGAACCAATAGAATTTTTGGAGGGATATTATATTTCCTTTCAACCATGAGTGAGAATAATTGGAATCTAATAAAATTTTATTTTAAGCATTTTGAATGTTTTTTTATTGATTTAAAATGGTTGGATTATTATGAGGAAGAACCAAAGAGGTTTATCGGTATTTTTTTTAAATTATGGATTTCTAGGTTTGTGATGAAAAATAGTAAAGGTATGAAATTTGTAAGAGTAACTTGCTCCAAACATAAAAGTAAATCTAAAGAAAAACTGTAGAATCAACTAAAACACTAATTACATATGAGTAACCCTAATGCATAAGTAAGATTCATCCATAACATGAAGATTGAAAAGTGAAAAATAAATGAGGCAAAATGTGATGTATAAAAGTCGTTGCAATGGATTCATAAGAGATATTTTGAAAATAGATTTAAAAATTAGAAAAAATACATTGTATACTTTTGATTTATTCAACTTATATGTAATATTAGTTGTAGGAAAAATTGACAATATAATTTGAGCTTCAGTAGAGCATGTAAGGGTTTCTATTTAAAGTGAAAAATTGGAAAAGGTATGGTCTTACAGAGAAATGTAAGATTCGTTTTTCTCTTATGTGAGGGTTGTTCTCTAAAAGTTAGGAAAGTATCATATTACACTATAATAATTAATATTGAATATATCATATGTAAAATTCCATCAGTCTTAAAATTTTATAAGTTGAATATTTTTGGAAGATACTTCCAGAAGTAAAATTTGACAATGTTTATGTTGGCCTCCATGTTTTAAATATCACAGGTTAATGTTTAAGTCATGATTCAAGTTGAATATTTTTATGGAAAATTAATAGGAATATTTAAAAGTCCTAAAGAATTAGAGTGCACGATGAAGATTTATGGGATGGGAGATAATCTAAACCCAGTTTTTTTATTTGAGATCCCATCATGCTGTGAGGAAACGGCCATTTCATGTTCTATGATGAACACTATATCATAGGGGAGTTGCACACCATGATGATAAGTCATGAAAGTTAATTTTCATGAAATATTGAGATGAATAAAGCATCAAACTAAAGAGAGAATCATCTTGTTGTGAGGGTTTCTATAGATATGGAGAGATTAAATGCATGTGGATTTTATATAGAAGAAGAGGTCATAATATTTTTGGATACCATTTGGTTTGAAAAACTGAGTCATTAGTATGAATTTTAAGGATATATAATATCTGTTTAAATTATATTTTACGTCCAAGGTTTTTGGAGGATTAAAAAATGAGACTAAAATATCTATAAGAAATTCCTAGAATATAAAAAAAGGGCAGGAAGAGGAGAATATTGGAGTTAATTTGATACTAAGGGTTTATAATGACTTGATTTATTGAATAAATAGAAATAGGTAGGTAGATAAGTGTATGTATCTTATATCCATTTTCTATATCAAGTAAAGTTGAATCTATTTTTGATCATCTGGAAGCTTTTTGTTAAGAAGAAATAGAGTCAGTGCCTGAACACATGCTCTCATTAATATGATGATCCTTTTGAAATATTAAGATAAATGTCAATATAAATGTGTTGGCAAATATATTTTAGTATTATAAGACTTGTAATATAATATGAAGATCTTATCATGATGTAAAGTCATCCTGGTGTGCGTTAAAGATATTTTTCACACAAGAGAAGATTTTTTTTACTAAAGGTCTGTTTAATAACCAATATAATTATTTAACAGGAGACATCATTGGGAAAGGATTATATATAATTATGGGTTAATTATCACACCTACCTAACCCTTGTAATTTTTGAGTACTAGAGGATACCTACCCATACTTTTGTAGTCATAAAAATAAATTAGTAATATTTTTTTGTTTAGGAATCCAACTTAAGAAAGTTAGAAGTGGATCCCACATTGGTGCCAAACCTTGTAAAAAAATATCTATTTGATTTTAATATCTTTCATTATTATTTTATATGAGTGAGATATATAATTAAATGAAGTGTATTGAGAATTTAATTGGTCTAAAGGTTTATTTTGAGGAAGAAATTAAAAAAAGTGTATCACTAATTCAACCCCCTTCCCACACCCCACCCCCCTTTAGTGATATATCACCTCTAACTTGGGAACTCAAAGTAGTATCAAAGATAACCATATTCCCTTTATAATATCCAATACATACTAAAGTTTTAAAATGTAGAATATGAATTCTATCAACAATAGTGGTGTTCCTATATTTGATGGTAAAAAGTTTCATGGATGAAAGAATAGGATGATCTCATATATTATTTAACAAGGACTAGATGTATCTAATGCTATTACAATGGATTTTAAACCACTTGGGAGATATACTATAATAATATTTTCTAATTAAACATATATAAAAGCTTATGGAAAAGATAGAAATTATATTATTAAATCCTTATCTGATAATATCTATACAAAAGTTATGGGAATCAAGAATTCCAAAAAAAATGGGATAAGATTTAGAATATTTTTTATGGAAATATCAAGGTTAAAGAATACAAACAATAGATATAGAGACAAAAGTTTTAAGATATTTGAACCGTTTATGATGATTAAAGACTAATTTATATGGTTGAATGATATTTTAATTCACATCAGTGGATTTTAAGAAACTCTAGAAGACTCGAAAATTGTAAATAAACTGATGAGAAATTTTCCTAATATGTTTGATGAAAAAGTTTTTCATTTGAAAGGAAAATATGAGTTATCTTATGATGATTTACATAACACACTTTTAAATTATACTATAAATATATATATTGGGTTTAAGAATAAATTCAAGGAGAAAATGGAATTCAAATATATAAAGAGACTTAAAATCAGGGTAGAGGGAAGTTGATACATTTAATGAATTAGAAGATAATGAAGAAAATGATGAAAATTATAAGAGGGTCATGGATCTTATCTTATAGAACACCTAAAAAGGAAAGGGTAACTATAAAGGGAATATTCCACTAAAATGTTTTAAGTGTGGTGAAATAGGGAATTTTATAGCTAATTTTCCAAGAAGGAAACATGGAAATTATAAAGATGATGAACATTAATAAACACCCCAAAGTATAAAATGGGGAAAACATTTTAAGGAAGTTAAGGAATCTGGTGGGATAAAACCAAAATTTAAATAGAGAAAAAGGATGAGTATGCTAAGAAAATAAGAGGAATACTACACCATTAAAATTAGTCAATATTAATAACAAATTCCAAAAAAGTTTATGAATTTTATATATCATGTTAAAAATAATGAATAAACTTCATGTTGTGATAACTGAGGTGAAGAAACCTACATTGAGAACTTGCTAAAAGATGAGATGGAGGAATGTCTTGACTGAAATACTGAACACAAGATAAATAAAATTAAATACATATTTTAAAATAGTGATAATGAATTCAATGATCATATTAAACTTCTCAAAGTGAAAGTTGTTGAACAAGACAGAGTGCTAAGGGAGCTTCAAATTAAACTAGCTACAAATGAAGATGAATTAAACAATAAACATTCAAGATTCTTTTAATATTAAAAGACACTAGAAAAAATGATATATGACTACCATAGTGTTATGGATATAAAGTTAGAGTCATCACAAACTTCTGAGAATTGGTGTATAATTTCTTAAGTAAAATATGCATAAGTGAATCATAAGAATATTAAATTTATCTTATCTAGAATTGTAGGATCAAAGGAAAAATATAGGAAAAATTGGATTGAGAAAATTAATTAGAAGAGAACTCTTATATACATGTGATTTGGAGATAACTCAATACTATAAGTTACATGAAGTTAAAAACAAAATGAATCTTGGGATGCACCCGGACAAAAAAAATACAATTTCATAGACAGGATCATAAGTTTCCTAAAGGGTTGGGTTTTGGAGTAAATTAATAGTGTTGTAGATTATTTGGGAATAACTATTTTAGTTACTGGTATAATATTTAATTTCCATGAAATTAGAGGAGGAAACATTTAAGGGGGATCTATCCTAGGAGAATGAAGGAAAATTCTAAGATGAAACTAGCAGTGAAAAGAAATATTTCACAGTTACCTATTCAAAATTAATTTGACTACTAAAATGCAATTTCTGTAATATATGACCAACAAGTTCATTGATATGAATAATTTAAGATAATTATTCAAATAAAAAGTCTTCAAGATATTATAAATAAGAAGGATCGGGGAAGATACAAAACTAAAAAGTCACTTCTTGTTGAGGTGGATCTTAAAGGAAACAATAGAAGCAAGACATGGATTATTGATAATAGTTTTTCATCTCACATAATAGGGGATGAAAAAATCATGAAAATCATTGAATATAATTATGGTAGTGTAATCACTCTTTGGAATGGAATCTCCTTAAAGATTGTATGAATTGGTATGGTTGAGATTAAAGCTTAAAAGTAGAAATTTAAAGGTGTGTTTGTTGATGGTCTCAAACACAACTTATTTAGTGTAAGCTAGTTGTGTCATGATAGTAATAAATTTATTTTCAGAATAAAATTTTACCTCAACAATATAATAAAATATGGAATAATTATCAACAAGGGTGAAATAACATGTGGAAATGTTTTTCAAATTGGTGATTCAAGTAACTCCTATTATCTTAGTGTAGAAAAAGAAAATAGTATTTGGAATAGAAAACTTGTCCATCTTAGTGGGTAGGGTTTGACAAAAATTTCAAGGGAAAATATAGTGAGATGTCTACCCCAAATAAACTGGGATAGATATTTTATTTGTGAAGATTTTTAAAAGGGGAAGATTTTACATTTAAAACATAAGATTGGAAATCTAGTCTATTTGGCCACTTAACTTAATTCACTCAAATTTATGTGGTCCAATGAAAAATTAATCCCCTAGAGGTGAATTTTTATTTACCAAATTTATTGATGTGTATACAAGAATATAAAATGTGGTGTTTATGGAACACAAATCAGAGGCAGTGGAGATGTTAATGATTTTCCGGAGGGGAGTTGAGAAAGATTTGAGGGTACATATCAAGAAGCTCAAATGAAAATGGTAGGGAATACACTAAAAATTATTTTGAATCATTTCCTATTAAGAATTGTATTAAAAATCAGTATCATACTCCTAACACCCCCCATTATAATAGAGTCATTAAATAATAAATAGATTCATAGTTGGAAAGGGAAGAACTAATCTTTCTGAATTTAAATGCTCAAAATTATTTTGGTGAGAAAATGTAAGTATAGTTGTGAATATTCAAAACAAATTTTTACAAAGCCCCAAGTAAAATATAAACTCTTTTGAGATATTCCATAAGAAGAAACATATTGTGAGTTAATTCATAGTTTTTTGAAGTCCGTGTTTGATGAAGATACAAGACTCAAATTTGGGAAAGTTTGTTAAGAATCCCAATAGTATTTTTTTGTGATACTGAATAAATGAAAGAGGATAAAAGTTATAAAATAAGATACTTTATATGATGGTTGACTCTTATAATGTAAATATTATTAAAAATAATCGAATTTTGATTTTACAAATGAATAATATTTTGGAATATCTAAATAATAGAGTATATATATTTCTTATAAAAATAATGAGGAACAATATGGAAATGTACTTAATGATGGTGATATTTATTTAGATCATACCATAGACACTAAAGGTGATTTTGAAAATGAGAAACAAATATCTCAAAGTTAAAAAAGAATGTATAACTAGAAAATATATTGGGAAATTAAGGTGAACTAATTCATACTTGAATAAAATAGATAATTCAAAACTAAAATGAACCATTTCAGATTAGAAGGAAGTTTAGGTTTGACAATAAAATAACATGAATCTCTTAGAGGTTGATCTATATTCATTTTTTTAGGTTTTTAAAACTAATAATTGATAGACTATGTGAATGGGGAACTAGATTATATTGAAAATAATGTCACTTGGGACCTTGTTCTAAGACTAAAATGAAATAATATCATTGGAACCAAGTGGGTATTCAGAAATAAGCCTAATTATAGAGGTGAAATGTCAGGAAATAAATTCAAACTTCTATGTAAAGGGTACTCTCAGGTTGAAGGAGTGTATTTTAAAGATATGATATATCATATTTTAAGGCTTGAATCCATAAAAAGTTTCATGGATGTTATTGATCATAGATATTATAAAAAATACTAGACGTATGTGATGTATACCCTCTTAAATAGAGAGCTATAAGAAAAAGAAAATATTGAACATATAGGAGTATTTGTTATATAAAGAGATGGAATTATGGCCTTTAGGCTGAATAAGGCCTTATATGGGATAAAACATTCCCCTAGAGCCTGATATTCTAAGTTGGATAGCTGACTAAGAGAAATTAATTTCACTAAGAAAAGTTTAAAACAATCTATATGTGAATGAAATGAAAAAAGGTGCTCATATTGTTGTTATATATGTTGTTGACACCGTTTTTTTAGGAAACAAAGAGAGTTCCTGTGAGTAATTTTATAAAGAAATGATGATTTTTTTGTGATTTCTATTCTAAGAGAAATGAGATACTTTTTAGTGTTGTTTTTTTAAAAGAAGACCTTATTTTTATTTTCCAATAAAATTATGCAAAGGAATTATGGAATAATTTTTATATAGAATACACCAAATATGTGTCCAAACTCATAAAGGTTGGGGTAGAATTATGAAAATATGTTTACGGATAGAATTTGAATTAGAAAAATTTTATAAGGATTATTGGAATCTTTCTTTATCTCACAACATAGAGACCTAATATTATTATAATATTGTGCCATTGTGTTCAAGGTATCAAAGTGATCCAAAAGAATCAAATCTGATGGATGGTAAGAGATTTCATAAATAAATAAAAGGAACCTAGAATTTTGGGTTAATTTATATAAGTGGTGAGAACCTGATTATGTCAGGATATACTGATACTTATTAGGCAAGTGATTATGATTATAGGAAATCAAATTCAGGTGTAATTTTTCTTTTGGGAGGAATCTATGTGAGGTGACACTGCAATAATCATAACTTAGTTACATTAATCACACATGTTAGGAATTTGGAATGGTGTGGCTATCATGTGGGGTGAGTAAGTGTGTAGGGGATGACATGTGAGAGCTGGCTGGGGAGGTCTTGTGTGTGGGCATTGGTGTTTAACTACAGCGGGGTCTGTTAGAATAATAGAAGAGGTGTTAACAATTGTGTGTTTAGGAGAGTAATAAATGACTATCAAGGGTAAGTGTAATAATTTTTTAAAGATAGTTTTTGGAGGGAGTTTGGGGTTGTTATTGATTTTTTGGGTTATTAAGTAAGGGAGCCTTCAGTGTGAGGGGGAATGCTATTCATTGGGAACTTTTGGTATGGAAATAGGAAGGGGGTTGATACTTGGGTGGTTGAGCTTATCTCCATTGAAAGTGGACTTCCAAATATATTCTCTCTTCCGCTCCTTATTCTTCTCCTTCTTATCCTAATTATTTTCCTTTAATTCTTCCACATATTCTCTAACATTAATCATATATTTATAGTTTCTTATATAGTGATCATTTTTTCTGCTTACTTCTATTATAATTCTACTGCGAGACTACTTGTTAGTCTAGAGACCTAACAATTTGTGATTTCATTGAGAGAGTTGGATTTTTAGAACTCAAGGTTAAGGGATGATGACAACTGAGAGATGTTTTAATTAGAGTGTACATGATCACAGTGAGAACAATCTTTCTGGATGAACGAAGTGGAGAACCACATTTATTACTGGAGCACACATGATCATTGTTAGTAAACAATGCTATGATGAATATTGTAATTCATTTTGAAGTGGATGATCAAAGAATAAATGAAGGAGAGAGATCGCAATGGAGACATGATTATAACTAGATAAGAGAGTGATGGTGGATGATTTGAGAAGGTACGACTCTATGAAGCAATCAATTTTTATTCTCTCTCTTCTACCTATTTTTTCTTTTTGTGTAACAATGGTGAAATCGCTCTATAAAAGTAAATTCAAAGGGATCTGAAGAAACTTTTCATTAAAACATTAATGGAGTTTGGTAGGGAAATGGATGTTTTATGTGTGGGTTGGACAATGCAATAATAGGGTAAGGTGCAAGAACATAAATCATTTACAAAAGTTTTTTCTAGGGGACAAGAAGAGATCAAGAGACTATTACTTGAACAATATTATGACCAGTAGGAACATAGAGGTCAGGTGGAACATTTATCATTATCCAGAATAAATATAGAGTCTATTGAGGGTTTAAATCTTTATGGCTTGTTGATAGATAATAGTATGTGGTGAATTTCTAAATGAGTCAAATATCCTTCTTTTGTAGGGGAAGATCCCTATGGATGGATTAATAAATCCAAATTTTATTTTCTGATTAATCACATTCCAAAATATATGAAGATTATATTAATGATGATTTTCATGGAGGAGACAACTCTAAAATGGTTCTTGACGTGGCAGTTTGATAATTTGGAGGTGAAGTGGGAGAAATTTAAGCTAGTGCTGATGGAGGAGTTTGGGAATGATAAAGAAGAGTTTCTTGATCCAAGTTTGTACACCAAACCCTTGACCACTAAATAATCTAGTCCAATAGTCCCAAAGTATAAACTAGAAAATCATATATTGAGAATACATATTAGGGCAGAATCAGGGATTATTTCCAAAGTACCAGGGGAGTAGATTCGACAGAAAATTTCTACAGTACTTCTATACATACTTTAGAAGAAGTCGATTTTGTTTGAAATTATTGTCTGGGAAGAATTTGGACAATTAATGGTGACTATGAACCTATCCCCCAAAACACAAAGAATGTAGATGAGGTAGATTCTCTACAGTATCTGGTTGAAATTTTGGGGAAGCAGTTACAACCATTTTGGTGTTCATTACCTATGGAAGAACAAAGATTGAGTGTTCTTATATAATAACAAGTGTTGTGAGGGAAAAAGGTGGAAGTGAAAAATCAGTCTATTCAATATTTACATGGGATACAAAAACTGGAGTTATGATCATGAGAAGAGCTTCCCTTAGCTGTTAAGATAGATGGAAAAATCTACAGTAGGAAAACTGTAATAATTGGGATATCTAGCTAGTGTGGTTTATATATAGGATTAGTGTTCAATATGAAAAATATGTTATGTATCTTTGAACAAAGTTTTGTTTCCCTATACCATCTTGAGGTTGAGGAAAACAATATTGGACAGGGAGCTGCACACTCCATTGGTCCCGAGAAAGAGTGTGTGAATAGTTTCTATTTCAGTTCCAATAACTAATGTGATTCCAGACCAGAATTAGATAGATATTGGATATGACAAGTACCACCAAGGTACATTAATTCTAGATAAGTTTTCTGAACCAAATTTTTTAGATACAGAAAATAGGAAGTAGGATAGAGCTGAGGTGATAAATTGGAAACCCAATATTACCATAAGAGGAACTCATAAAGTAGTCAAGATATATTATCTAACTACTAATTATCTCCATCATTATTAGGAAATATGTAGGGAAGGATTATTATTCAGAAACAGGGTTGGTTTTCCTTTATAAGGGGTTGGATTAAAATTATTTTGGCATCAACCATCATTGGTTAGTTTAGGTAGAGGTGGTAACTTCCTAGAAGATTTTGTGTATGACACTAAAGTTTTAGAAAATATACAATTTTTATCTAGCACATCACATTCACATCAAACAGTAGTTACTAAGGGTCTTCAGGCATCAATTTTTTGTTTTATGGCTATGATTTCACACCTCCACATGAAACATTTCTATTGGTAGAAATTAAAATTATTTCTACCAAAAAAATACCCATATTATGCCTAAATAAGATCCTGGTATGAGAATATACACCCTGTATAGCTCAGTAATAATGTTGGTAGAAAGGGGGTTGACCTTTTTTTTGACCGGTCCACTAAAAACTATAATTTTTGAACCAAAATAATAGAACATATCCCATGGTTTGTTGGAAAATGGCTATCCTAGTAGTTTTCACAAACCACTTTCAAAGCCATCACCTTGAGATATCGTTCTAGGGTTTAAAACATCACACCTTTTGGAGATCCACCTTGGGGACAATATATTTTTTAAGGATGGGGGAATTATTAGGAATGTGTAATGGTGTTTCTATCGTTTGGGGTGTGTAAGTGTATAAGTAATTTCAGGTGAGGGCTGGATAGGGGGATATCCATGTTAGAATTAGTGATTAAATATGGGGGTGGCTGTCAGAATAAGGATAGAGGTATTAACTTTTGTGTGTAAGGGGTAATAAATGACTATCAAGGGGCAGTGTTGTAATTCCTTAAAGATAGTTGTTGGGGGAAGGTTGGGGTTGTTAGTGATTATTTGGGTTATTAATTAGAAAATACTTCAATGTTTGGGGGAACATTATTCATTGGAAACTTTATTCATAGTAGCAATAAGTGGTTTTATCCTTGGTACATTCATCTTATCTCCATTAGAAGTGGTCTTTTTAAGAGATTCACTCTTTCACGCCTTATTATATTTCTTCTTTTCCTTTAATTCTTCCTCCTCCTCTATAACAATTATCATATATTTCTAGTTTACTATACATAGATCATTTTTTATTCTTCCATATACTATAATTCTTCCATGAGAATACTTGTTAGTATAGAGACCTAACAACACAAAGGCAGAGTGTGTGGCTATTATAAGTACATCTACCCAGATAATCAGGATAAAAAATTGGATTACATTAAGGTGAAGATTTATAACACACTAAGAATTGTATGTGCCAGTAAAAGTGAAATTGATCTCTCTAAAAATCTAGTGAAATTATCTAGATCTAAAAACTTTGACATCATATTTTACTTTAACAAAGATAAGGATTCTACTGAGGATGTAAGGATGGAATTCGTTCTTACATGGTGTTAGCTTTCTAATATCTTAATCAAATATATTCCTAAGGAAATATTTGATATTTTGATTCTGAATATGAATATTAACCCTTCCCTCTCACTTGAGACACATTGGGCATACCCCCATAATGTTTTGTATTCTTTTTTCATTGGGGTAGAAAAGTTAAATGACTATATAGATTGAGTTAAAGGACATCTAAGTCACTTATCCAAAATATAAATTTTCACCAAGGGATAGAATTATCTAAAAAATATTGTTTTATAAAATAGTGTGATGTCATGATATATATCTCTAAGAAATTATATGATTTGTCATTTTATAGTGTGAGTTTTTGGATCTGATAATCAATCCAAAGGTGGATATTGAATAATTCACCCAAATATTTGAGGGAATTGATTTTTTTTTTCAACCATGATTGAGAATCATTAGAATCTATTGAAGTTATATTTTAATTTTTTTTTGAATGTATTTGAATTGATTTAGAGTGGCATGATAAATCCAAGGAATAATCAAAAATGTTTTTGGGTGATTTTTTAAAATTATTGATTTATGGGTTTGGGATAAAAAATTGTAAATTCATGACATGTGTAAGAGTAATTTACTCCATAAAGTAAATCTTTAGAAAAATAGAATAATAAACTAATGCACTATGTATGTATGAGTAACTCTATTTAATATGTAATAATCATCCAAAACATGAAAATTTAAAAGTATTAAAGGAATAAGGAGCACTGTAATGCATAAAAGTGACCACAATGGATATGTAAGATTCATTTTATAAGTAAACTAGAAAATTGAAAAAGGAGTTTCATACATATGATTAATTTAACTCGTATGTAACATTCATTCAAGGAGAAATTAAAAAAGTACTATGATCTTATCTAGAGTATGCAAGGGTCACCCTTTGAAGTGAAAAAACAACAAACACATGGACTTATAAAGACTGACTGAAAGAAAATTAACTTTTTGTTATCAAAAAACTTTTAAATAAAAAGTGAGAAAACAAAAGGTTAAAATATAATAGACATTATAAGAATCCAAAAAAATTATTTAATCACAACTTAATCCTATTGGAAACATTCTACCTAAACAGTTTCAAGAGAGATTTGTTACTTGAGTTTATGGATAATCCTTGACAAGGTCTTCAAAGTGATAATCCAACTTTTACCAAGTTTTAATGTACTCTTATTTATTGATATTATCCTCATTGAATCCTTTTATCAATATTAGTTCCATCTTGTTAATAAATATACTCTACTCACTATTATTATCCACCAAAATCAATCTTTCCATCATCATGTCATCTTTTTCTTGTGTGGAATTTGTTAGAAAAAACTCCTCCACCATTTCATCCTTTGAATGGATAAGGATATCTAAATCTATTTCAACCTTTTCATCTTCATCCTATTATTTTCTAGTCAGTGCACCCTTGAAGGTATTGTCCATGTTAGCTATAACCTCTTCTTGATCAGAGGTGACCACACTAGAGGAGGTATTTTGCATCATCGAGCCTTCCTACTTTGGATTATTATCCTACAATGGACCTCTTTCCTGTTTGAGGTCCTTATAGTCATCAAATATCGAATTATTAATTCCTAAATCTTTGGGAGCACCATCCATTTCCTTATATTTCAACCTTTTGGCTCATATTATCTCCATTGGAAGTGGTAAATGTGAATAGTTCTTTCTCCCTTTTTATTTTTTCCTTTTGATCAAGATGCAGCTACCCAAATCCTAGTTGTCTCTCCAACCCTTCCTCCTCCTCAGACTCTGTATCCCTCTACCTTAAAATTTTTCTACACTATCTTCTAAAAAATTACAATAATACTCATCACTGGGCTCTTCCCCTAGGATATCTTGTTCTTCATTGGATTACTCTTCCTGATATTCTCCATGAATATGTTACATCCCTTAAATATTTGATCATTCAAAATAGTTCCCAAGCTTAATGGATGGCATGTCCTTACTCGTGCTTGACCCGATCAACATCAAACCCCCTAAATCCTACTCTTGAACCTTACCACATGATGTATTTCTCTCTCTATTCATATGATACACCACTGCATGTCCAATGTGCAGTGGCTTATTCTCTTGTGGACCCTTTCTTATAATGATTCCATTTCCTGACATCATGACCTCTGTGTAGGATTCAGCTCTTGGAGATGATGGACCTACCTCAAAAGATACTAGTATAGTAAACTTGGGATCGCCCAAATCCTCCCTCAAGTGATTGAAAATATCATCCACCTTTGGGTCATTCTCATGTATCCCACATTGCTTAACCATTTCACTACTTGGTTCCATAGGACTACATAATTGAATCTATCTGGATGAAGCTTCACCAATACCCAATATCATGATCCTGCTGCTTCCCAAAGCTTCACCCTTCTGCTAAACAATGTCTGCATTCCCACACCTAAACACGACCAATGAGTGGTCTAATTTCTTATAAGAAGAGAAAAAATTGATCCACAATTCAAAAATAACTGGTTGTTTGCATCAAAAATCTTCCCCCACTAAAATCCAAATGTACTCAACTGTCCTTCTAGAAACATCAAATTTCACAAAGATTTAAGATAAAACTAGATGGAAAAATGATCGAGTTATATTGTCAGAACATATATATCTACCAAATAGATTCCCAAGAAGTTGAAAAATTGAGGGATTTTGAAATAGTAAAGGGAGTTCAGGGAAACAAACCCAATTCACCAAGGATGGGGAATAACGCTTCATATGGAAGTAATAGGACAAGATGAAGGGATAGAAATGTAATATATTGTAGATGTGGGGATAATTATACCAATCCCGAACCAAGTTTCTCTCTAATATGAATTGTACCATAATATGCCTATTTTTTAGAAGACCCACAAGTTCTCGGTCGTGTAAACCCCAAGACCTAAAAATGAACCAATTGAAAGAAACAAATAGAGGATGATACTATTTGAAATAAGAAATCAACGTCAAATCCAGAAGATATGAGGCCTCATTGAACTCCGAGGGATAAATTGAAAGATGTGGGAATCCATTGAACAGATATAGGACTTTAGGTAAAAGAGATTTTTTAAAGAAAGAGGGAAGGGAATCACGGTTAGAAAAGGGGAAAAACGGTGACATTGAGCTCCTTTGAGGGGTGGCAGAGGTCCCTCTCCCATTGATGGAGGATGAACCATCACATTAGTTTTCTCCATCACGAAGAAAGAGACGTCATCACAGAATCCCCTAAACCGACCACCGACTTATAGAGGCATAAGATTCATTTACTATTATGTGAGAGTTGTTCCATAATTGTTGGAAAAGTATCAGAATAAATTGTAATCTGAAAGAGTGCATATCTCATATGTAAAATTCCATCATTTATAAGATTTGAGAAGTTGAATATTTCTGGAAGATACTTTTGGAAGTTAAATTTAATGATTCTTATAGAATTATTCATGTTTTAAATATCAAAAGATGATGTTTGAGCCTTCAATAAAGAGGAGTTTTTTTATAGAGAACTGAAGATAATATTTCCACCCTATAAAGAAGTGGACCACATATTTAAGCTTTTTAGGATGAGATATAATACAATGATGGTTATGTTAATTGAGATCTCAACACAACATGAAGAAAATTCCATGTTGAGCTTCATGATAAAGAGTATACCTCAAGGGAGTCTCATGTCATGATGATAAGTACTGAAATTTAGTTTTCATGTTGTATTAAGATGAATGAAGAATAAAATTTTAGAGAGAAGTATCATAATATGAAGGTTTCTATTGAGGTGGAGAGATTAAATACTGATGGATTTTTTTAAAGAAATGATGTCATCATATTTCTGGATATTATTTGAGGTTAACAAAGTAGGTCTTCATGAGATATTTTATGAAGATCATCCTGTCTCGGTAGAGAGTCCTTATGAATAATAATCCTCTCACCTTAACACGCCCCCCCTTAGGGTGTGAGCCACATCCACATCCAATATGCAGGATGTAAAATTTCCTAGCTCGATGTCCTACTTTTACGATGTTAAACTACATGAAGGCATCCTTAGCAGAAGATGTTAAATTGTATTCTTACCATGTGTAACAAATATAGGATTCCACATTCATGGTACACATGGGATAACCCCCCCCCCCAACAATTATATGTGACTCCCATACCATGAATCTTGTACATGTAATCTCCACACCATATTTCCACACTATTATATGTGAATCCCATTTTGGGCAGCTTCCATGCATATTCCCCACACCATTCCTCATAGATGCTCCTTCCGTGACACGAGCATCATTACCACATGATTTTAAACATCATGTAACAATCCTTTCACATGACATTAAACTACGACATAAAACTACATGGGTTCTAATCATTTTCTCTTAAACATGTTATGTAGTAAACCTTTATAAGGTTAAATCCTGAAAAACAAATCCCAATATAAAATCATCCCCCTTGGGGGGACAAACTCCATCATCCTGTGTGAAATCATCCCCCTTGGGAGGACACATTACATCATCCTAGTGTAAAATCATCCCCTTGGGGGTACACACTACATCATTTAAGTGCGAAATCAATCCCCTTGGGGGGACTTACTCCATCATCCAAGTGTGAAATCATCTCCCTTGGGGGGACATACTCCATCATCCTAGTGTGAAATCATCCCCCTTGGGGAGGGGGGGCTCTATTATCCTGGTGTGAAATCATCCCCCTTGGGGGGACACACTCCATCATACAAGTGTTAAATCATCCCACATGGGGGGGGACACTCCATCATCCAAGTGTGAAATATTATCCCTTGGTGAGACACACTCCACTATATGTCCCCACAAGACATTAAACCTATGAATGTCCCCATAATACATCGAACCTATGATTGTTTCCATAAGATGTTAAACTTATGACCATATCTATAATCCCTACCCCATGTAATACAAATTCAAAGGAATTATTCCCTCAATGTTAATTACCTCATGACCAACATGGGATGCCATAGGTTTCATGCCTAAGATGCCTCACACATGAGATTCCCTACAAAAGAGGAAAACTTTATAGGATCCCAACCTCCCAATGCCTAAAAATGACATGAATTACTCAATGCTACTACTGTTGAGAAAATTATTGTTTTCAACAATACATATTAATGATATTTAAAGGGGAGATTATTGAAAATAATACTCTGTCTCTTTATGATAATTTTTGATGCTCAAAAATACCCTTAGTTATTTTCTAATGATTTTATTTAGTATTTTGCAGGAATTTATTAATTTATTTTACTCTTGATATAACGAGAATTTATTACTTATTCAGAATCTGCTTTAGCGTGTTCTGGAATCACTGTTCATACCTTACGTGGATAAATATAGCGCGGAATCTGCTTTAGTGCGTTTTGGAATCACTATTCATACCCTACGTGGATAAACGTAGCGTAAGGATGAAAAGCTTGTATACTTTTTGAGATAAGAGAAAAGTATGGTTAGACAACCATAAATTTTCAGCGAAGTATGGAAGAAGAACCTTATGTTAGGAAGAAACCTTACATTTTGGTTATCAGCAAAGTATGGAAGGAGAACCGTATTTAAATTCTAAAGGTTACGTTTGTCTCTCAAAAGTATAGTTCATCAAACTTACTTTTGTAAACAACCATACATTCTTGGAAAAGTATGGATCAAGTAAAAGTATGGATCTTTTACCGTACGTTTGAGAGTTGAAGAAAAATTATGGATGATCAACCCTACGTTTATGATTCAACCTTACATTTTCAACTTTACGTTTGAAGACTATGTCAGTAACCCTACGTTTGGAGGCCACGTCATCAACCTTACGTTTGGCGTCGGAAATTTTGACAGACGATATTTTTGTGCAGCGATCAGTAAGCTGATTATTGGGAAGATTTCAAGATGTATTTAAAGTCGTTTTTAAAGTACGACTTTGACTGATTCAAATACATTTTATTAATGGATTTAAGATCAAATTAAAAGGATATTTTTATGCCGAGTCATAAGGGAAGTTACGACTTCTCTGTAAATTCAAATTTTTGAATATCGCGAATCAGAAGGCGACTTTTATGGATCTAAATGTGCAGGAGATATGCTCAGCTTTATTATATATGTTCTCTCTGAAACACCAAGTACGTGTGTGTGTATGGTGATCGATCTATTATTGAAAAAGGTGGAAAACAGAGACTGCAAATATTCACGTTGATCTGCTGATTCAAAAGGAGCGTCAAAGCTCTTTTTGTTCAAAAAGAAGGAACTCGATAAAAGATTCACTTGTTCTGCATCGAATATCTACTATGGATCCACTACTACTGAAGTTGTGAACTATATCTCTATATCTATTTCAACTGGATCGACTCAGAACTACTTTGTCTTGAAAATCAATATTTCTAGAGACTTCAATCCATCTGCTGTCAATTGCATTCTGTTGAAATTGTGAAGATCGACTGAAAAACTTCTTTCTGAAATTCTTTTTATTCTTGAGTAACCAGCTTCTCGTTCTAAAATGTGTAGGTTTGTGTTTGAACCAGAAGGCTTTGTTAGCCTGAAGATTTTAAAGGTGTGAACTTCCTGTACTCAATTGTCTATCGGTCTATAGAAAAGAGGACCAGATAGTGAGAATCACCAAGCTCGTGGAGTTGAGCGTTGGTGGAGTGGACTAGGGGCCTTCTGTTCCCCAAACCTCTATACATATTTGTGTTCTTGATTTTACTTATTCCGCTGCACGAATAAATCTGATAAAGTATAAAGGACATAACTCGTTCAATCAAAGAGTTATCGAAAAATTTCAAAATACACAATTCACCCCCTATTGTGTGTAATATGTAGATTCAGATCCAACAACTGCCACCGCAAATTGAAGGTTTCTTCCCTATCGAGACAAAATTAGTGTAATCAAACCTCGTCTACTTTGATATGGCACTGGGAATAAGTTTCATGAACATGAATTATATCTATGAGGGAGACCCATACTAGGAAAAAATATCCAAGGAGGAATCCACAGAAGGAGGAACTATCATCCCATTATCCTATTCTTATCATGGTGCTAAAATCACTTATTAGAGTGATGAAAGATTCACAACTTTTAAAAATGATAATGAGGGGAAACAAAAGAAGCACATCACTACCAGGTGGAAAGAAAATGTTGGACCTAGAGAAAGCATCAGAAATAGAGATGGTGAACCTGATATGAAACTATTATCCTAAACAAGGGGACTAGTAGTTTTTGGGGCATCGATGGATTTTCATGTCATTGGATATAGATATGCGACACCATGTCTAAACAAGAAAATGGCGGGATCATCATAAATCTCACTTGTGACTCAGGGCAGTTAACGTTTTTTATCCTCGGTCTACAACATCATCAGTGTGGATATTTATATACTTCAGAAAGAATGGAAAATGTTGGGTCATTAGGAATCACTTTCACTATAAATTTATTGATGGATGAATACAAAATTCTTGTAGGACTCAAGATATAATTGGCTGATGATCTATCACCAACAGGTGTATGGGAAAGGGAAATGTTGATGCAGCAATCCCACCTTATTATTCTCCTACCATGACTTCCACCACACCTTTAGCATATAGGAACCCACACCCCATATAACCCTCATTTAGAGAAGTGTGATTGATTTCCTCATGCATTGATATAGGCAGGAAGGGTTCATTATGATCAGGGATATAGACCACCATGATCTAGAGGAATCAGCGTATTACTAACACCACTGCCCATGAGGGTCACATAGGGGGAAACCAACCCCCATTCCAATTAAGAAAAGCCTCAGGATCCTATCCCTAGAGAACTAAAATAGCTCACTCCCCTATGTTGAGGAGGTAGGGGATGTTCAAGATTCTCCTAGAGTGACCACCACTCAGGAGCTGCTGAAACACCCCAAGCTTCCACGGTATGCTTCTCTTGGAATAATACAGTAGCGTGTGTTGTACGCAACTTCGAGTTCTAACACACCGCGACCAATCAAACTAGCCGTTATGAATAGTAATACCCACTTTTTGAAATATTATAAATTTTATCTTTCGAAATGGACTTCATTTTTGGATTCGGAATATCGAAATTATCTTAGGGTGAATTTTTTGTATTTTTCTGAAAACATTCAATTTTTGATGAATAGTGAAAAACACTAAGTTATAGTTTAAAACCAAATTTTTATTTAAATAATTATTTATTTTATTTAAATTTATTATATATAAAAATTAATATATAATACCTATATAAGTTCAATGTAATTCATTGGAGTCAGTTTATAATAATTTTAGATATATAAAAATTTTATTGACCTTTCCACCGTCTTTTACCCACCTCCTAGGAGAATTTGCAAATTCACATAAAAATTCATTTTACCGCTTCTGTGAGTGGAATTTCAAAAATCTGAGAGACATGGTTGATATCAGTAAGTAAAATCTGGTTCAATAAGATAAAAATAATTTTTGGTGAATAGTAACATTTTACTTTGATTTACCGCGGTTAAAAGTAAATTGGGTAATTGAGGGTAAAAATGATATTATTATTACCCTAAGACATGTCCTAATTCTATTGGATAATTATATCTCTACCAAAAACAACCTTAAGAATAATATATGAACCTCTTTGGTCCACTTGGATTGGATTAGGACACTTATTATTATTTAATTCAAAGAAGAGTTAAAATCAAAGTTTAATAACTAAAACATTTTTAATATAGGGTTATACATAAGATAAATTAAACAATAAATATTCATTATAAATATAAAAATATTTCCTCCATAATGGTATTTTATTTATATTTTTAGACATTAAATAATTTAATTTATTTATGACACAATGATGATGCAGTAATTACCTAATTAATGAAATATTAAAATAATTGATATTATAAATATCCAAATAAAAGTAATATGGGACTTTTTATGAATTACACTAATTTTATTGGTTAATATGACATACTAGGGTTGGTTAGATTATTTTTTTGAAGTAATAATGCTGTTATAAATTTAGAAAAAACAAAATAACAAATAGTGTCAAAATTGACATAAAAGAGTTTTTAAAACAGATATTATATTATTAATTGATATTCCATTCCTAAAAATCTAAGGTTCATACAAAGGACTTATATAATGATAGTTGTATCATAAATGAACCACTTGGGGGTCGCTTGGAAGTATATAGTAATTTTATTAACTATATAATATAAAAATACATTGAGACATGGTAAATGTCAAACTATTTAACTAAGTGTTAAATAAAAAAGATAAAGTTAATATAGTGACCCAAACCTGTCTAAAACCTATTGGTTGAGTGGTTTTTGACCCATACCAACCTTAGTCTTTAAATAATACATTTTGGATCCATTAGAAACCAACAATGATTTTATTATAAAATAATATTTCTAGCTTTTCCTAAGGTGCCCTTCAACCCTATTATAAAAGGGAACTCCATATTATCTCTAATTCACACCTTCAAAGCCATTTTACTCAACCAAACTCTGCCCAAAAACCCTATCAACTTTCCTCCCTCCATCCAAGAGACCTTACTTTAGTCAGAAATCCAACTTAAGGATACCTTTTGATCAAATCAAAAGGAAGTCCCAAAGAAAAGGTAATAATTTCACCACCCTCTTTCAAGTTCCTTTCTTCTTCCACTTCCTTTTTATTTGTTGTTTCCATTATAAAATAATAACTCCAGTATCTTCTATATAATTTCATGTTATTATAATTATGGTACAACCAAATTCATTATTCTATCAACCCTTTGAATGACATGTCACCATACGTGCGTACGTACGGCTTACCGTCTCCATGTCGTGGTGTAATTGTTATTCAATACATTATTATTTGGATGGGTATAATAATGATATGTAATTGATGTAAATAATGTATATAGCATGATAAGGATTCTGTATATATGATATAAAATCCAATTATATGTTATTTTAATATCAAAAGGATGATATTGTCACTCGTGTGTACGTACAGATTACCGTCTCCACGAAAGCGATGAGATTTATTCCTCATCATATCCATTCAAGACTAATTTTCATTTGATGATTAAAAATAATGTTTAAATACTTGCTATAATTCTGGATATGAATAAGATACATCCCATCCATAATAAATATGGCTCACATAACAAAGAATATAAAGTAAAAGGAATCTGTTAACACCCGAAACGACGATAATACTAAGATATTATTAACAAAGCAATGTTAAAAGATCATATATGATATCATATTAATGTATATGATTCGTGTATAATTTAATAAAAATTATTTCACCATTATAAAGGATTTTAACCTACCCTTGACCATGTAAAAGTACAAGGTAAGGGTTTATTTCACAATCTCTTCATTATCCTAGATTGTTTATACGTAATTATCTACTAGGACCTCTTTATGATCCACATCCATGTTTCTTAAAAATGTATTTCAAATCATTCTTAATATTTTATAAACTACGGGTTAAAGTCATTTATTCCCTTATTTGAATTTTTATAATCTTTTTATAAAGGAATCTTTTTGTCATTTTCCAAACAAGGTCCTTTTTAACCTTTTCGACGGAATTAAGGTAAGAATATCTTTTTTAACTTATACAGTGGGTGTTGATATTTTCCACCGTTATAAAATCGTCGAAGATTCCCTTACAAGCTTATAATAATATTTTCCAAGTAAATGTTTTATTTTATATTTATGTGACTTTTAAATTATTTTAAAAAAGAGATATTTCTCTCAAATATTTTTGATTTCATCTATGTCAACATCCTTTGAAAGATTTTAAGCTTATTTGAAGTTGATTTATTATGATACAAACCGTCCATATTGTATTGAAGGTTTTGTGATATGTTTGATTTTGGATGTGTTATTTTTATACCATTCATGGTTTATGGATAAAGTACTGACATTTTTTATGCTATTTTTAATACGAATGTTTATGTTATGTTTAAACCTATTCATATTAGAAATGAATTAGAATTAGTAAGTGACAGGTGGAGCCCGCAATAGCTCCTCGATGCATTGGTAGGTCTCATGAGACAAACTAATGTCTTGGAACAACGCCTTGACAAAATCTTATTTGTAGTATTGGCATAAGGCCGTGACTATGTGGTTATGATTGTCTGGAATTATGCATTCCATCATTATGAAAGTGGTTATTAATATTGCATGTGATTATTCGACTAGTAGAATAACCATGTGAATAAGTAAATGGAATTATTTCTTTTTATTTTTGTCATATTATGCTTAATTTCAAGTTTAAAAGGCTTTTGTTTTAGTTATACATTGCCTTAAATTTTTATGCTTATTTATGAAAGTTTCCGCTATATTGTTATCCTTACTGAGCATCTGAGCTCATCCCTTTCTATGTTTTATTTTTCCCTAGATGTGAAGAAGTATTTTATGACTAACATATAGGGATAGTCTGAGGGGATATGAGTGTGGACTATGGAGACTATGTTGTTGTAGTTTTCACTTTATGATGTAATGTAAACTTCATGAATGTATCTAGTGATTCCAAGGATATTAAACTAATCGGTCTTTCGAGACTTGATCTTTTGTGATCATGCCAATGTTATGTAATAATGCACCGACTCTGGGTAACTGGGGTCAGGGTGTTATAGTTGGTATCAGATGAATTTTAGTACAAACCATGGAAATTAGATTTAGATAAACTCTGATTAGAGAACGTAGCCCTAAGATAGACTTTGATGATTATTATAGAAGAACTTCCTAGAATTTTGGTATTGTATAGATTTTGTTTTTTTTACAAGCAATACATCCCTGTCTAGATATGATCAGGTAGAGGCAGCTCTGGTACAAATGTACCTAGGATTGAAAACTCTGACAAGGAGTTTCGGGCTTGACCTGGGGTATCCTGGTACACGACAATGGGTCTTGCTGCACTCTTGGTTACGACACTCCCGGGGGATATAATTAGGATAATTCTCATTTTCTTTACAAACCATTATGAAGGGTTTATGAGTATATACTTCCTCGAAGAAATTTTTTTTATGATTATGGATTATATCCTTAAATTGTTTAATTTATGTTAAGTATTTTACAAGTTTGGAATTATGTATTTTGATTCTTAAACTAATCTAGATTATTACATTTTTTAGAAATGGATCCTAGTGGAAGGAATGGAAACCGTATCAATGCACGCACTCCATGTTATGAATAATAACTTTACCTGTATGGAGCAACCAGATCCACAGCGTGGATGATCAATGCTAGATCTCTTTATGAGGCAACAAACACCAACATTAAATGGGATTACAAATCCATTAGTAGATGAGCAATGGATAAATTCCTTAGAGAAAATATTCTATGCCTTGGGGAGTAGTGAAAGGGAAAAGTTATCATGGAAGTTTACCACCTCACTGGAGATGCTGATCAATGGTGGTCATTGATTCAAAACACAAATGAAGATGATGAAGTATCAAATGTGGAATGGAGGGAGTTTAAAGATATTTTCATAGAAAAATACTTTCCACATGACCATCGAGCAGATATGGAAAGGCAATTTTTGAGTCTGAGGTAAAAGGAGGATGAGAATGTCATAAAGTATGAGGCTAACTTTACAAGGTTAGCGAGGCATGCTGCAGATTATATATGTAACCTAAGAAGTAAGATTGATCATTTCTTTGATGGTTTAAAACCATTTCTCCATCGAGAATTAGTCTTACAATCCTTCTCATCGTACGCAGATATTGTCTCATGCGCTATCAAGACAGAAAAATAATTCTCTAAGTCTTACGACTATAAAGAAAAGCAAGAGAAGAAGAGATCTACTGATCACTCTGGAAATGAAAATAAGGGGAAGAAGGGAAAATTTGAATATCCATCCTGCAGTAAATGTGGGAAGAAACACCCTGGTAGTTGCTTGAAGGGAATGGGAGTCTATTACAAGTGTGGTGAAAAAGGCCACCAAGCACGTGATTGCAAAGGGAAGAATGAAGCTACTGATGTTCAATGATACAACTGCAGGGAGATGAGACATTATGCAAATTAATGTCCTAAGCGTTAGGGTAACTTACCTCAGAAAAGGCCAATGGATCAAGGCCAAGCTTATGATATCACTACTGCCGAGGTAGAAGCTCCAAAAGACGTGGTGGAAGGTAATTTAATGGTTTCCTCAATTTTATAAAATGCTTTATTTGATTTTGGATCATCGCATTGTTTCATATCTTCCGAGTTTGTTAAGAAAATTAGATATTTCCAATTTGATT
Source organism: Viscum album (assembly GCA_963277665.1). Lineage (NCBI taxonomy): Eukaryota > Viridiplantae > Streptophyta > Magnoliopsida > Santalales > Viscaceae > Viscum > Viscum album. Next base: position 1,967,523,740 of record OY728153.1, read on the forward strand.
TAACAAGGGAGTTGTCAGTTAAAACTCCTAAGGGAAGTATCATCGCAACAATGTTTTGTGAATCAGTTCCCATTAGACCATATAAATGTTCTTTATCTGATGATCTCATCATCATACCTATGACTGAATTTGATATAATCCTCAGAATGGATTGGATTTTGGACCATGATGTGAAGATTTATTGTAAGAAGAAGAAGGTTATGATTTTTGATGATGATGATAAATAACACGTTATCTTTAGAGAAGAATCACCACCACATGATTCTTATCTAGATCCACCCCCAGTAGCTCAACTAAATTCAATTATTGGGGATGAAGAGAATGAAATAACTGTGGGTGAGGAAAAGAATGTTAAAATTGAGGATGTACCTATTGTGAAAGAATATGTTGACATGTTTCCATAATATTTACCTGGAAATCCTCTAAAACAAGAAATTTAATTTTCCATTGACTTAATTCCTGGTTCAAGTCCCATATCGAAGACCCCTTATAGAATGGAAACTGTAGAATTAGTGTAACTAAAGAAAAAACTAGAGGAATTGAGTAATAAGGGATTAATTCTCCCTAGTGTTTCACCATGGGGAGCCCCTGTCCTTTTTGTAAAGAAGAAAGATGGATCTATGAGGTTGTGCATTGATTATAGGGAGATCAATGATATAACAATAAAGAACAAGTATCCCCTACCTCGCATTGATGATTTATTCGACCAAATTCATGGAACTCAATAATTTTCAAAGATTGACCTTCAATCTGGATATCATCAGTTGTGTGTGAAGAAGGAAGACATATCGAAGACAACATTTCAAACTTGGTACGTGCATTACGAGTTTACAGTAATGCCTTTTGGATTGACGAATGCACCCTATGTCTTCATGGATCTAATGAAAAGAGTTTTCAAGGAATATATCGACGACTTTGTAGTGGTATTTATTGATGATATATTGGTATACTTAAAAATCTATGGAGATCAAGAAAATCACTTGCGCATTATCCTAAAGACTCTTAGAAGACATTAATTATATGAGAAGTTTATCAAGTGTGAATTCTGGCTTCAGGAGATTTCTTTTATTGGCCATATTGTCTCCAAGGATGGAATCTCTTTTGATCCTTCTAAGACAAGAGAAATCCAAGAATGGCCATCTCCTATGAGTATAACTGAGGTACATAGTTTTATTGTTTAGTAGGTTATTATCGATGTTTCATCCAGAATTTTGCCCGGTTGGATAACCCATTAACAAATCTCACATGTGAAGTGGTTAAATTTGTTTGTACAAAAGATTGTGAAGAATGTTTCTAAGAACTAAAGAGAAGATTATTCAATGCTCCTATATTGACTCTACCATAGGGGAATTATGGGTTCGTTATTTATAGTGATGCATCGAAGAAAGGACTTGGTTGTGTCCTTATGCAGAATGATAGGGTTATTGCCTATGTATCACGACAGCTGAAAATTCATGAGAAAAACTATCCTACTCATGATCTTGAGTTAGATGTTGTAATCTTTGCTTTGATAATATGGATACATTATCTCTATGGAGAAAAATTTGAGATTTATACTGATCACAAGAGTTTGAAATATATTTTCTCATAGAAAGAACTCAACATGAGGCAAATAAGATGGCTTGAACTACTCAAGGATTATGATTGCACGATACACTACCACCCGGGGAAGTAAAATAAGGTGGAAGATGCTTTGAGTAGAATGGATCATGGAGTTTTGAACAAGATGAGAGTTTAAAGGGATCCTATTTTCATGGATCTAGTAAAGATGGATATGGGAATCACCATGGAAGGTGAAACATCAATACTTTTTCAAATGGTTTCCAAACCATCTTTACTAGAAAGAATAAAGAGTTCTCTGACCGATGATGAAGAGCTTCAAAAGAAGATTAAAGATCTGAATGATGGGAGATTGAGTGACTTTGTGTTTGAAGATGGAATTTTGAAATTTGGGAAGAGACTTTGTGTTCCCAATTTACCTGATCTAAAAAGAGAATTGTTGGATGATGCTCATTGTTCCAATTTCTCTATACACCCTGGGAGAACCAAAATGTATAGAGATTTGAAGGAACATTTTTTGTGGGACAATATGAAGAGGGAGATTGATTATTTTGTATCAAGATATATGGTTTTTCAAAAAGTGAAAGCTGGAAGGAAATTGCCTGGAGGAGTCATGCAACCTCTTCCCATACCAGAGAGGAAATGGGATAATATTACGATTGACTTTGTCATGGGACTACCAAAGACTCCTAGAAGGAATGATGAAATATGGGTCATTGTTGATAATCTTACCAAGTAATCACATTTTCTTGCTATAAGAGAAGATATACCACTTGAATGTCTAGAAAGACTATATATTAATGAAGTGTTAAGACTTCATGGAGTACCCCTATCGATTATTTCGGATCATGATCCCTGTTTTACTACAAGATTCTGGAAAAGTCTTCAGAAAGCCCGGGATACTGAGCTTCGTTTGAGCACTGCTTACCACCACCAAACTGAAGGACAATCAGAACGGACTATTCAAACCTAATAAGACATGTTGAGATCATACTCACTTGATTTTCAAGGTATGTGGGATCAATATTTACCTTTGGTAGAATTTTAATATAATAATAGCTTCCATTTAAGTATTCAAATGGCACCATATGAATCTTTATATGGAAAGAGATGTCACACACCAACTTTTTGTGATGATGTTGTTGAATGAAAACTTGTAGGCCCATAACTTGTTGAGGAAACGATGGAAAAGGTAAAGGTAATCCAAGCCCACATCAAATCAGCTCAAAGTAGGTAGAAGAGCTATGCCGATAACCAAAGGAATGATTTTGAATTTCAGGTAGGAGATCATGTTTTATTGAAGGTATCTCCATGGAAGGGTGTTATACATTTTGTTAAGAAGGGTAAATTGAGTCCCAGGTATATAGGACCTTTCAAAATTCTATAACAAATTAGGGCAGTAGCTTATCGTTTGGAAATGCCGCCAAATCTCTCCAAAGTTCACGATGTGTTCCACGTATCACTGTTGAGGAAATACATGCCTGACCCAACGCATGTACTCACCTATGAGGAATTAGAACTGGAACCCGATCTATCTTATTGCGAAGAGCCTTTCAAGATTCTTGATACAAGATAACAAGTGTTGAGAAACCATACAACTCGTCGGGTAAAAGTTTTATGGAGAAACCATAAGATGGAAGAGGCACTGTGGGAACCTCAGGAACTTATGATGAAGAACCACCTGAGTCTTTTCATGCGATAGTATTCTAGAAATTTTGAGGATGAAATTATTTGAAGGAGGGTAGAATGTAACACCCCAAGCTTCCACGATATGCTTCTCTTTGAATAATACAATAACGTGTGTTGTATGCAACTCCGAGTTCTAACACACCGCGGCCAATCAAACTAGCCGTTATAAATAGTAATACCCACTTTTTGAAATTTTATAAATTTTATCTTTAGAAATGGACTTCATTTTTGGATTCAGAATATCGAAATTATCTTAGGGTTAATTTTTGGTATTTTTCTAAAAACTTTCAATTTTTGATGAATAGTGAAAAACACTGAGTTATAGTTTAAAACCAAATTTTTATTTAAATAATTATTAATTTTATTTTAAATTTATTATAGGTAAATATATATATATAATACCTATATAAGTTCAATGTAATTAATTAGAGTTTTTTTATAATAATTTTAGATATATAAAAATTTTATTGACCTTTTCGCCGTCTTTTACCCACCTCCTAGGAGAATTTGCAAATTCACATAAAACTTAATTTTACCGCTTCTGTGAGTAGAATTCCAAAAATACAAGAGACAAGGTTGATATCAGTAAGTAAAATGTGGTTCAATAAGATGAAAATAATTTTTGGTGAATAGTAACATTTTACTTTTATTTACCACGGTTAAAAGTAAATAGGGTCATTAAGGGTAAAAATGATATTATTATTACCATGATACATGTTATAATTCTATTGGATAAGTATAGTTCAACCAAAAACAATATTAAGAATAAAATATGAATTGCTTTTGTCCACTTGGATTAGATTAGGACACTTATTATTATCTAATTCAAAGAAGAGTTAAAATCAAAGTTTAATAAATAAAACATTTTTAATATAGGGTTATACATAAGATAAATTTGACTATAAATATTCATTAGAAAGATAAAAAAAAATCCCCCATAATGGTTTTTTATTTATATTTTTTATACATTAAATAATTTAATTTATTTATGGCACAATGATGATGTAGTAATTACCTAATTAATGAAATATTAAAATAATTGATATTATAAATATCCAAATAAATGTAATATGGGACTTTTTATGAATTAAAATAATTTTATAGGTTAATATGATATATTAGGGTTGGTTAGATGATTTTTGAGAAGTAATAATGCTGTTATGAATTTAGAAAAAACAAAATACCAAATAGTGTCAAAATTGACAAAAAAAAGAGTTCTTAAAACAGATATTATATTATTAATTGATATTATATTCCTAAAAATCTAAGGATCGGACAAAGGACTTATATAATGATAGGTGAATCATTAATGAACCACTTGGGGGTCTCTTGGAAGTATATATTATGTTTATTAACTATATAATATAAAAATACAAAGTGACATGGTAAATGTCAAACTATTTAACTGAGAGTTAAATAAAACATATAAAGTTAATATAGGGAACCAAACCTGTCCAAAACCTATTGGTTGAGTGGTTTTTGACCCATCCCCACCTTATACTTTAAATAATCCATTTTGAAGCCATTATAAACCGAAAATTATTTTATTATAAAATAATATTTCTGGCTTTTCCTAAGGTGCCCCTCACCCCTCTTATAAAAGGGCACTCCCCCTTCTCTCTAATTCACACCTTCAAATCCATTTGACTCAGCCAAACTCTACCCAAATACCCTCTCAAATGTCCTCCCTTCATCCTAGAGACATTAATTTAGTAATAAATCCAACTTAAGGATCCCTTTTGATCAAATAAAAAAAGAAGAACTCGAAGAAGAGGCAATAATTTCACCACCCTCTTTCATGTTCCTTTCTTCTTCCACTTCCTTTTTATTTGTTGTTTCCATTCTAAAATAATACCTCCAATATATTATATATACTGTTATGTTATTATAACTATTGTACAACCAAATTCATTATTCTATCCACCCTATGAATGACATGTCACCATACGTGCGTACGTACGGCTTACCGTCTCCACGTTGTGGTGTAATTGTTATTCAATACATTATTATTTGGATGGGTATAATAATGATATTTAATTGATGTAAATAATATCTATAACATGATAAGGGTTCTTTATATATGATATAAAATCCAATTATTTGTTATTTTAATATCAAAAGGATGATATTGTCACTCGTGTGTACGTACGGATTACCGTCTCCACGAACGCGATGAGATTCATTCCCCATCGTATCCATTCAAGACTAATTTTCATTTGATGATTAAAAATAATGTTTAAAGACTTGATATAATTCTGGATATGAATAAGATACATCCCATCCATAATAAATATGACTCACATAACAAAGAATATAAAGTAAAAGGAATCTGTTAACACCCGAAACGACGATAATACTAAGATATTATTAACAAAGCAATGTTAAAAGATCATATATGATATCATATTAATGTATATGATTCGTGTATAATTTAATAAAAATTATTTCACCATTATAAAAGATTTTAACCTACCCTCGACTAAGGAAAAGTACAAGTTAAGGGTTTATTTCACAATCTCTTCATTATCTGAGGTTGTTTATACGTAATTATCTACTGGGAATTCTTTATCACCCAAATCCATGTTTCTTAAAAATGTATTTCAAATAATTCTTACTATTTTATAGAGTATGGGTTAAAGTCATTTATACCCTTTTTTGAATTTTTATAATATGTTTATAAAGGAATCTTTTTGTCATTTTCCAAACAAGGTCCTTTTTAACCTTTTTGACAAAATTAAGGTAAGAATGTCTTTTTTAACTTATACTGCAGGTGCGGCTATTTTCCGCCATTATAAAATCTTCTAATATTCCCTTACAAGATTATAAGATTATTTTCAAAGTAAATGTTTTATTTTATAATTATGTGACTTTTAAATGATTTCAAAAAAGATATATTTCTCTCATATAGTTTTGATTTCATCTATGTCAACATCCTTTGATAGATTTTAAGATTATTTGAAGTTGATTTATTATAATACAAAACTTCCATATTGTATTTAAGGTTTTGTGATATGTTTTATTTTGGATGTTTTATTTTTATACCATTCATGGTTTATGGATAAAATGCTGACATTTCGTATGCTAGTTTTAATACGAATGTTTATGTTTTGTTTAAACCTATTCATATGAGGAATGCATTGGACTTAGTAAGTGACAGGTGGAGCCCGCTATAGCTCCTCGATGTATCGATAGGTATCATGAGACAAACTAGTGTCTTGGAACAAGGCCTTGATAAAATATTATTTTTAGTCTTGGCATAAGACCTTGACTATGTGGTTATGATAGTTTGGAATTATGTATTCCATAATTATGAATGTGGTTATTAATATTGCATGTCATTATTCGACTAGTAAGATATCCATGTGAATAGGTAAATGAAATTATTTCATTTTATTTTTTCCATATTATGCTAAAGTTCAAGTTTAAAAGGATTTTGTTTTAGTTATAAATTGCCTTAAATATTTATGCTTTTTTATGACAGTTTCTGCTATATTGTTATCCTTATTGAGCATCTGATCTCACCCCTTTCTATGTTTTATTTTTCCCAGGATGTGAAGAAGTATTTTATGACTGACCTGCAGGAATAGTCTGAGGGGATATGAGTGTGGACTATGGAGACTATGTTGTTGTAGTTTTTCACTTTATCATATAATGTAAGACTTATGAAAGTATCTTGTGTTTCCAAGGCTACTAAACTAATTGGTCTTTCGAGACTTGATATTTTGTGATCATGCCAATGTTATGTAATAATGCACTGACTCTGGGTAACTAGGTTCGGGGCGTTACAGTTTCCCAGGAGGGCTCCCACCAGGTCGTGCCAGTGCTAAAACGGACCAGTCCCATAGGTCAATGAAAATGTTGAATTAATACATGCTTCAATGGCCCCAGTCCATAACACCTCGATGCTAACTTAGGGGAAGACCCAATACATTTCCCAATAAGGGGAATCTTCTACAGTTCCTTCAGCCCATTCCACCACTGACGTATCTCACCAGATCCTTGTAATAGGTGAATGAGGATCCATATTCACCCACCTAAGATCAAGACCCCATACACATTATAGGATGTTTGGGATGACTTTATCAGTCACTGGTACCACTATCACCCATTGAAGTCCATCCTATGATGAGTAAAACTAGTGCAAAGGTCCTCCCTACACCACCACCAATTGACATAGAGGTCCTCCCCATGCCATCACCCAAAAAAGTTTATGTCCTCCCCACACCACCACCAACCAATGTAGAAGTCCACCCCTCACCACCATAAAAGAATGTGGGGGTCCTCCATACACCACCAACAACCAACATGTAATTCCACCCCATGAAGAAGAAATTCCCTACTCTGAAGAACCATCCTGGTGTAGGAGGTTGAATACCCATCGTGAAGATCATTCCTAGGGCACACGACAAAACCCACATAGAGAAAAACTGAGTGACTCTTAGTAATCCTCTCTTGGAGAAGCCCCACACCATCAAAGGAAAAACCATACAAAGCATCATGTCATCATCAACATCTTAGATTCTTAATTGATGTAAGACTCGATGATGGGACCCTCATTCCCACTGCTGAAGTCTAGGGTAGAGACCCATCAATTGATGCTTAAAATACCAGAAGTCAAGGTCCATAAGATCCCCATATCCCTTTGTGAGTACTATAAGGTGGAATAAATTATATTCTCATTACTAGGAATAGTAGTGAAACTATCTCTATCACCTTCAGTTTCCATCCTATCTGCCTCCACACAAGAAGTTTGTGATATGTTAGGGTCTATAATGATTCCCTAAGATAATGATGATAAATCTGATGAGCCCTAAATGGATACTTCCACCCTATTACATGAGGTGGTGGAGAACACCCATTCCTATATGGACATGATATTGAAGTTGGATCCACCTTCAAGAGACATCTTACTATGTAGTGGATATTTCACCCCTATAACATCCCCTCTTCCAATAGATAAGCTGAAAATTAAGTCTCTATTGGCGTCACTACCCTTATTTCATCCCATGAAGATCGGGGATTGGTTTTTTTAAGAGTGGGACCCTTTCCCTGAGATAGAGTACTTGTAGGAACTTATGGATTATGACCATCTATCATTTGTGATTTGGACACCTATATCTCTAGATTTTTTCATTTTTAAGTCCTTCACTGAGGACTTGGAAGTGTGTTTATACCAAATTATCTAGGTGAATTTTCACTGCCTCTATGACCATCAACTAACCTACTATAAGAGTCATGATCAACTCAACTTCATCAACCAACAGTGTAAGAAGGTTGATATCACAATAGTCCTAATAGCTTAGCATCTTCACTCATATGGCTACCACCAGACTCTCCAGCAAACCTACGTTAATATCCTTACTATGCCCCATCGATTCATGGTAGAGGCATCTCCACATGTGAAGATCATAGGATGGGAACGATATGCTTCCCTCCATTTTATCCCCATCCAATGCCAGTGGAGATACCTTCAATCTGACCCATCTTTAAAAAATGAATGTTCCCCTATAACTACTACCATAATGAATGATATCACCCCTAACCCGCCATAATATCAAAGGAATAGGGCCACTGACATAGGAAATGATGAGGAAAACCCGCCTCATGGGGAAACACTATACCAGGAAGACCTCCTAGTAGGTGTTCACACTTATCAACAGATACAAGTAATGGTCCTAATAAGTCCCTCCAATGAGATGATATTGTCTTCCCATCTATATGTGGACAAAGTAAAGGGACATTCCAATCCCACTGAACCATTTTAAGGTTCACTAAAAGAAGATTTAGACCACAGGTATAACAACCCTACTCTTTATTTCACATTTAAACATGATTTATTACATAAACTTGCACTTAATACAACTCATAAGATCAAGAGGACTAGTGTACTTGGGGCTTAGGAACATTACATGAGAACTTAAAACATGAAATACACATCTTTATTGAAAACATATTTTACATGACCATAACATTCCTTCATACTTAGCATGGCATGGGATAACCCGAGGACATACATAAGAAAAGGATGATCTATAAATCCTATTAAGGGAGTAAACAAGGAATAACATGAAGAATACAATACATGTTAGGAAATAGGCATACCAATGTATCATAATAGAAACATGAACATAAAGGCATGATATAACATGGTTGTCATAACATGGAAATGAGGCAAAAACTTAAAACATCACATAATTAACAAAAAGGAATCAGGTAAAACCCTATCCTAATATAGTAGAAAAACTTCCTATTAAGGAATCATGTAAACCCCTATTCCAACATGATGTATCCTAATACTAAACATTATCCAAGGCATTGAAGTGCTATCAGGGCCCACCCTTCATAATCATTTCAATCTCATGCTTTAGTGTGCCATATAGATCATATAACATGGATTCATTCAACACCCTCATTTATTACAACAATAAAGAAATATGGAATTTATACATGTAAGTCACCATTAGATAAATATGTGTGCATAAAAGTGAATACCCTTGATATAGTAATGGGTATGGTATTCACTACATTCTGATTTTTTGCATGGAAAATCATGGTTCAATTTTGGCAGCATAATGACATCAAATAGAAGTTAGTAAAATGGGTTGATGAGAGAGAAAGAGTTATATCATCATTTATACATGAAATGGATATTCAGGAAATCATGTAACATAATATTCCAACATATGAAATGGAATTTAGATTCCCAATATAAAAGAAAGTCTTGAATGGAAATGAAATGAGAGAAATCACTTATGGAATTTTGGCATAGTAATGGGTGGGATTAAGGGATCATAGGGGGATTAATAATAGTGAAAGGAAGATATAATCATGAATATATCAAATGAAAAACAATGAGTTATGGAATAACATATCCTAAATCAAGCAAATGGAAATTAAAAGTCATTCCATAAAATAGGTTCTTGAAGAAAAATGAGAGAGGGAGATCCCTTAACTTGGATATGTGATCCAAAGGCTTCTAGGAAGCTTCTTGTGGGATTGGGGGAGCCTTGGGAAGACTCTAGGGAGTAGGGGGAATAGGGTGGTAGATCTTGAGTGAAGATAAATGGGATTTTGGTTGGGTTTATATAAGAAAGGTGAAGGAATTCATTATTATTTTGGTTTTGCACACTACATACTAAAATATTCAAAACCACAAACCATCCCATGGTTTTGGCACATGGTTTCTATTAAAGGGGAGTGGTATAAATTATTTTATAATGATATGGAATAAATATATTAAAATATTTCCCTTTTTTATGTGAATTTGAGTCACACTTTCAAGGAAATGATTTTAAAATCTTTAAATAGTTTATTTATCTTGGAAGATTCACTAAGTCATTATAAAATAAATCAAATATACCTGAAATTATATTATTTTAAAATAAACAAATATATTTTTCTGAATATAAATTTTATAGTATTTTATTACAACACTATTGGTTCATTATGATCTCATAAAACACATTATATATTTATACAATATTTATTTTTTAACCAAAAATTCAACTGTCTCGGAAAATTATGAAAAATTCACCATTAGATAATTTTGACATACAGATTCGAAAAATAATATTCATTTTATCTAAATAATTTTCTAAATATGTGAATTTTAACTTTTAAAATAAAAACCAACATTTATTAAAAATTGACGGGTTTTGACAAAAATAGTTTTCAAACCGTAATAAAAATCACATTTGACTTCATAAAAATTATATGATAATTTATATTTAATAAAATTAATTTAATAATAATATTTTATTAAAATATTATTTAATTCCAAATTCCATTAATTCAACAAAATATATTTCTTAATTGAATTTTAATATTAACTAACAATACTATTTGTTCTTTAAAAATCATGTATAAAGGAACAATAATAGAATAAAAGTATGTTCATTATTCTATAAAAAAATAAACCTAATCATAATGCTATACTCTTGTTAGATATCCATTTATCACACCAGCATACTTCCTAAGAGTAAGGTGTGTGATGGTGGGGCATTCATGGGGTTGTTCGATGAAAATGGTTTGGGTTGTGATCTCGATGTGCTTGAACTTCTCCCACAAACAGTTTACCTCTTGCTTAATATATTGAATCTCAGCTTGGGATTGGTCAAGGGAAAATCCCAAAAAATTTATCTCCCTTGAAAATTCTAATAAATGGGTTTTATAGGGTATGATCCTACTGGTTGAGGCCATCAATTTCTTTGTCTATTCCAAGAGTATTTGTTAAAACCCTATATTTATACTAGTCGTGTGATCATTGTTCAATGGATACATTATCAATGGTAGTTATACATAATGGTCATTTAAATCCAATTGGATATAATAAAACAAAATGAGTTCATGTGTTCTCTATATCCATAAGACATTTAATTAAAAGAAAGGGAATTTTATTCATAAATTTTCAGGTCATTACAAACATTCCCCTTAAGAAATTTCACCCTCAAATTTTTATTTTCCCAAAATAAAACAAATGAGGGTAACTCTGCCTCATCACTTCATTTGGTTCCCATGTCGCTACTTCAAACTTGTGGTTTCTCCACAACACTTTGATGAGGGTCATTATCTTATTTCATAGAACTTTTTCTCTATAATCTAATATCTTCACCAACTTCTCCTCATATGAGATATCATTCTAAAATGGTACCACCTATGGATTGAGAACATTTTATGGGTAAGGTATGCACTTCCTTAAGAGTGATACATGGAACACATCATGTACTTGAGACAGGTTTGGTGGGAGTGCTAATCGATAGGCCACTGCTCCGATGCGATCACGGATCTCAAAAGGTCTAATATACCTGGGACTAAGATTTCCCTTCTTCCCATATCTCATAACTCTCTTCCATGAAGATATTTATAGGAATACCATCTCTCCAACATCAAATTATAGGTCTCATCTATGATTATCAACAAAACTATTTTATCAACTCTGGGTAGCTTTGATGTACTTCTGGATGGTCTTAAATTTATCCAACATTTCTTCTACCATTTTTGGACCAAGAAGTTTTCATTCCCAAACTTCATACTAGAATTCTGGTGTTATGAACCTCTTTCAATAAAGGGATTCATTAGGATCCATTTGGATTCTTGAGTGGAAACTGATATTGTAAGAGAAATCCATCAAAGGAAGATATTGGTCTCATCCGCCTTTGAAGTTCATTGGGAAAGACCTCAACATGTCCTCAAGTGTCTAGATAGTCCACTCATAATGGCCATCAATTTGAGGGTGATAGGTCGTGCTAAATTTCAACTTAGTGTTCAGAGCATATTGGAGACTCTTCCAAAACATAAAGGTGAATCTTGGATCTCAATCAGACACAATTGATAGTGGTAATCTATGCAGCTTAACCACTTCTTTTATGTATATCCATTCTAGTTGATCCAATGAGAAATCCACTAAAATTTGAATTAAGTGTGAAGTCTTTGTAAGATGATCCACAACAACCCAGATAGCATTGTTTCATTTGGATGTTTTCAGAAGTCCAGTGAAAAAATCTATGGTGATGTTTTCCCATTTCTATATTGGTATGGGTAATGGTTGTATCATCCCCTTAGAATTATTCCTCTAAGACTTAACTTGATGAAATACTAGGAACTTTAATGTATATTCATTTATATCCTTCTTCATGTTATCCCACTAATAGTGCTCTCAGAGATCTCGATACTTCGTTGTGTTTCCTAAGTGAATAGAGAATTTCTAACTATGTGCAGCATCCAAAAGTTTTTTCCTTAACTATAGATTTGATAGAACATATTTTCTTGACAAAAATCTCACAATTCCTTATTCACTAACATTGAACTTTGAGGATTTACCTTCTTTGATATTTTCTACTTTCTTTTAAATTCCCACATCATCTTTTTGAGAATCCTTTAACCTTTCCAAAAGAGATGGTTGAGAAATCATTTTTGAAATTATTGATGATGTTCCCTTTTTTATGATTCTCATGTCTATTCTCATTAAATCTAAGAATATTGGATCATTTTCAATTCTCATCAATGATAGAATTGATGGGTCCTTTCTACTTAGATCATTCGCCACCTTGTTCACTTTTTATGGGTGGTAATGGATTGAGAATTAGTAATACTTGATGAGCTCTAACCATATTAATTGGAATATATTCATCTCTTTTTGTGTGAATATATATTTGATATTTTTGTGATTTTTATATATTTCACACTTCTCCCCAAATAGATAATACAACTAGGTTTTCAACACAAATATCATAGATGTCAACTCTAGATCATGCATGAGATAGTTTTTATCATGAATTTTCAACTACCTTGAGGCATAGACAATGACCTTTTCATTCCGCATCAAGATACAACTCAATCCCTTCTTTTAAGCATCACTGCAGATTACGAAAAGCTCCCCACTTGTGGGTAGTGTGAGCACAGGGGCAGTGAAAAGCCACTTCATCAAATCCATGAAGTTTTCTTCACATTCATCATTCCAAGAAAGATTTAATTCCCATAAACAATCCCAAACACATCTTTCCCATATGTCAAACTCCATACTCTAATAAATCTTGGGTCCCCATAAACATTAATGGCCACTGGATATGGAAGTCTAGTTTCCTACGGACACCTTTGTTTGACTATGCACATCATGCCCCGATGGATCTATATATTTCACCTACAAAAAAACAATCCACCAAAGGAAAATTTTTCCCCAGGAGAGTCCTCTCCTACCTTAGTATTCCCAATGGCTTATAATCCCCATTTAATTCTGCCTAATCCAAGTTCCCCCCCCAGGACTATGGTTTACACCTTCTATCATCACTCATGTCTTAGGAATGTCAGAATATCCTGACCACGATTAACTCAAATTTGTTAACAGTATTTGTGACATAATTTCCTCACTACATGAATCTAAACTGCACAGCATAATGTCCTCACTATAGGATACTAAACTGCACAACATAACATCCTCACTGCACAACGCTAAACTAAAAGTCTAGAATCATCCTTATTGCATGATGCTAAACTCCATAGCATTGGTTTAAGCCTAAAGTTCCCCCTATTGTTGATTTTTCTATTCTTAAGTGGTGACCCAAAATCCTCATAATCCCTTATTTCTCATACTGAGCATAAATCACATGATCTTAGGGATCTTTGCAGAAGACCCACCATGACATCATGGAAAATCAGTCCAGGAGTTTTGGTCCTAACAGCATGACCCTAAAAGGAATAATATAGCTCTTTTCCCCATAAGGAACCATGTATCCTAGCCGTATGATGTTAAACTATAGGTTACTCCAAATATGGGATGAATGTCTCACCCTGTGTACGAGTCAGAGCTATGTAGTGGATTCCCGATCCCATGAGTGAACCAGATACCAAATGTTTCTAATGTATCGGGATACACTCCTTCTATACCTCAAACTTTATGCTCTAAGTGATCTTGAATCCCCATAATCTTCCATGGCCATCGAATATGGAAGGCCAGTGTCTTGTGGACACCTTTTTTTGACTATGGACATCATTCCTTAGTGGCTATGCATATGATGCTTACAAGATGATCGTCAATCAAAGGAAAATTCATCCTCAGGATAGTCCTCTCCTATCTCACTACACCCAATGGCTTCCAAGCCTCATGACATTCCTCCTAATTAAAGGACCCTCAATGTCATGGTTTACACCCTCTTTCCTACCCACGTCCTGGATATATCAAAACATTCTGTCCCAATCCACCTTTGGTCTCTCTTGAGGCTTTTGTAAAATAAAGATACCCCATCCATATACGTTTATTTGATCTACATATAAGTCAAAATATATCCCCACTTATCTCTGGGTTTCCTTGTAAAGTTTATCCAAATAAATGCCCCTTTCATGCTCAGGAACACCCCTTTTCAAAGGTTATATGTTGTTCCCAAAAACGACTCAATCTTCATAATCCTTTATGACCATTGGATATGGAAGTCCAGTGTCCTGCAGACACCTTTTTTTGATTATGTACATCATTCCCTAGTGGCTCGACATATGATTCCTACAAGACAACCGTCAATCGAAGGAAACTTCTTCCTCAAGAGAGTCCTCTCCTACCTCTGTACACCTAAAATGAATCCTGAGCCTCATAAATTTCCAAAAATCACAAATTCAGGGTCAAGAAAAATCCCTCATTCATGTCTAAAAGTAATTAGGAAATTCTAGGATGATGAGTCACAAATTGGGGCCCCTACCCCATAAATTTTGGTCAAATATATTCAACCAAAAACATTAGTAATAATTCTGATTATAAGGATGATGAACTACCAATGAAAAAGATGCAATACTCTCTAAAGTGAAAACCCACAAAAGGGAACCCCTGGAAAAAAGTTGAGTATCAGCTTGTTAAACCTATACTATGTATGGTTTATAAAAAAATGTTGTGCTATTAAAAGATACGTAAAGCTTGTTAGGTTGAAAACCTGCAAAGGGAGGCCTAGGAAAAAGTCAATTTATACCCATTAAGATTGTTTCAAATGAGCCTAAGAAAAAATTAGAGTGACAATGAAAAATACAAAAAAGTTTGTGATATTTTCCTTGAAACCTCAACAATAGTCAAAACTATGCTTGCTGAGTCCCGTGGATCAGGAAAAATTTAGAGCCCGATTCGATTATTCCATTTCATGGGTTTCTAATAACGGTTTAAAATTAACATCTGATTGAAATGATGTTTATATTATTGATTGTGATTAATTGACCTGACAGGAAAAAAATAAGAAGTTTTGGGAGGAAAATTAATTCCATTATGTTCAAAAGAAATGTAGGAACATCCCCAATTTAGAGTACCTCCATAGTATCAAAGAAAAATGAGTACACATAATTATTTGGGGAAAGTTACAATAAGGCTCGACACACCCTTTCCATAAAAATGGAAAGAGACTACCATGATCCATCAAGAGTTTTCTCAAAATAATCTCTCTTATCTACTTTATCCTTGACCATCGGGTGCATGCATTCCATAAAGTCTTTGAGTTCCTTACCTTTCTTCTAGATATCTTTGTTGGACTCATCATGCTTTAATCATGTTTTAATGATCACAAATCCTATTACTATTAATTAATCTCAATCTTAATTGACCATCGTGTTAATGCTCTCCAATATCAATAATAACGACACATCATGTTTTAATAATAGCAAGTCTTATTAATGTTAATTACTCGCTTTATTATTTACAAGTCTTATGCATGATCACAAATCTCACTTATATTATCAAGTCTTTATATTTATGATTCAAGTTCTCTTACTCTCTACTGGTTAAGCTTAATCCATATTCTTAATATTACTGTCTAATTCTAAATACAGATATTTGTCTAAGTATAGAGACACCATGATGTTTGACACAGTAAGACAGACTGTGTACAAGACACAGTCATAGTCAGACAAACACCGTGAAGGACAAACTGTGACCCAGACACCATGAAGGACAAACCGTGACCCAGACACCGTGAAGGACAAACTGTGACCCAGACACCGTGAAGGAAAAACCGTGACCCAGACACCGTGAAGGGCAAACCATGACCCAGACACCGTGAAGGACAAACCGTGACCCAGACACCGTAAAGGACACACCGTGATCGAAACACCTTAAGTTAGACACCGTGATATAGAGACACAGTGAATCACATACCGTGGAACATATACCGTGAATAAGACACCGTTTAAATAATCACAGTGACACCATTTCTTAAATTTTGTTAATATTATTTAAATAATGCTAACGGTCATATTTGGTGGTTTTAATGCAATTAATGATATTTAAGGATAGTTGTTGACATGTCAAGAAACCATATCTCATACCTATGAAAATGTAATCTTTCCTACTTCCAGAACTGGTGGAATATAAGGAAGATTGATCTACAGTACATGAACACGAGTGTGAATATACAACGAGAAGAACTTACATACGCACGATAACTCAAGAAACCCAAAGTGAACTGTGCTGAACTTGAAGAACAATCCTGAGCATGAAGGATAGATTGCAATACTTAAAAAGAACTCTCATGAGCACAATCCAACACCTATGAAGAATACAAGAACACAAGCTGAACTACGACTCTCTGTTTTTCAATAGAAAAACCAGAGAAGGACTCAGAAGCCGTTATGCTGAATCCAACAAGTCCAGAGCTGCATTGCTAATCACTAGAGGTTTTTAATCTCTATTATGTTCTCTCTATGTGATTTTTTATTTACATTCGAGTAGTGTGGTGTACTCTGTATATCTCAAACACACTCTGTCTCCTGCACTGAACTGGAGGATATCAAAATCCTCACTCCAAAACTCTTAACTCTTGTTTACCCATGTCAATTGTGGAAGAGGTCCTTGTGTGGCCTGGTCTTTATTTTGTTTCCCACTAAGAACAGTGGTAGAGGTCCCTGCGTGGCCTGGATAGTTTTGTAAACTATTGTTAACCCCAATCTATGGTGTGGATCAAATCTATATAAATTTTAGAGGACTAAGTCTCAGATTGATACTGAACCTATTTTTATATCTTCTATGCATCTTTAGTTTATATTTAAAGTATACTGCATATATCTTTTATATTCCGCTGCTGTTACTTTGAAATAAAAAACCATTTTAAATTTACTTTGATAGTTAAATTAGAAAGTGTTTACACTTATTGTAAATCAGTAGGTTAGTTTCAAAAGTCAGTTTAATCTTGTGATTGAATTAACTGAGACCTAATCAATCTTTGAGAAGCTAAGTGAACATTTACAATCTGTATAAATTCACTACAGTTTAACTTGTTTTATAAATTGGGGGATTTGAAATAGACAATATTTTAACAGAAATTTTAATTGGAACTCAATTCACCCCCCTCTTGAGTATCCACTCCGACCAACATTTGGTATCAAAGGTTTTTTTTGTTAAAGGATTTTTGAAATACTCTCTTTTTCAAATGTGATTTTAGTTGAATCTTTAAAGATCTTAAATTTCTGTTAGTTCTAAATTTTATCTCTTTAAAAACTATTCTCTAAAATCTAGTTATGGATAATAGACTAGAGGGTGCTACTACTAACATGCCACCTTTATTTAGTGGTACAAACTATGCCCAGTGGAAACTTAAGATGAAAATACATTTGGAAAGTATGACTTTTGATATTTGGAATGCTATAGAATCTCAATATAAAATTCCAGAAACTGAAAGAACAATGTGGGATGAACCTAAAAAGACTACTTATAATAATAATTGTAAATCCTTGAATGCATTGTACTTTGCTCTAGGAGATGAGGAATTTAACAGAATTTCTTCCTGTAAAACTGCTTATGAAATTTGGGATACTCTAGGTGTTTCTCATGAGGGAACAACCAATGTTAAAGAAATGAGATTAAATACTTATACTATTAAATATGATAATTTTAAAATGAAGACTGATTAACCCATTTCTGATATGTATCTCAGGTTCAATGAGATAGTCAATACAATGAATTCACTTGGAAAGTTTGTTCCAGCAAAGGAACAAATTATGAGGATACTGAGATGTCTACTAGACCGATGGATAGGCACATCTGTTTCAATCATAAAGTCATGTGACATTGGAGATCTACCTGTCAAAGAGCTGATTGGTAATCTTATGATGTATGAGGAAGAACTCAAGGTAAATAAAGAGGAATATGATGAATAAAAAAGTAAATCAATGGCTTTTAAGACTACTACTTCAAAGAGAAAGGACAAAGAAAAAGCTCAAATACAAACTGACAGTTCAACAAGTGAAAGTTCAGACTCTGATAGTGATGCTGAAATGGCTCAAATATCCAGGAGATTCAATAAGTTCTATAGGAAGAAGAAATTCTTCAGAAAATCAAACTACAAAGGAAAGTATGAAAACAAGGGACATTGGAAAAAGGATTGGAAAAAGCATGACAAGGAAGATGATATAGTTTGCTACGAGTGCAAAAGAAAAGGACACATTAAAGCAGACTGCCCAAAGCTAAAATTCAAGAAGAAATGTGATTACAAAGACAGTAAGTACAAGAAAGCTATGAAGGATACCTGGAGTGCTTCTGAAGACAGCACAACTGAATCTGAAATGTCTAATTCTGAAAGAAAGCGTGCCAACATGTGTTTCATGACCAACACATCCCAAGTAACCTTAGATACTCCTGTTTTAAATTCTTATTATTATGGAGATGATGCAGAATCTGATTCTAATTCTAAAAACATGACTAGTGAGGAATTATTTGAATATTGTAATATGATGGAAGAGACATGCAATGAACTTAAGGATAAATACAAATCATTGAAGAAACATCATGCTCTCACTATAACTGTTAAAACTGAACTTATTATTGAAAAAGAGAAAAATGCTCAACTGTTAAAGGAAAACATTGAACTGAAAATGTCAAATGAGAAACTTAGAAAATACTTATAGAAGTTCACAAATGGAAAGGATACACTAACTCAAATTCTAGGAAAGAAAGTGGCACCAAAATACACTACTGGAATAGGCTACAAACCTGGACAGAGACAGCTTACTAAGAATAGATTTATTCCTAAATCTGGA
The DNA here is from genome assembly GCA_963277665.1 of Viscum album. Classification (NCBI taxonomy): domain Eukaryota; kingdom Viridiplantae; phylum Streptophyta; class Magnoliopsida; order Santalales; family Viscaceae; genus Viscum; species Viscum album. The sequence continues at coordinate 1,967,543,483 of OY728153.1, forward strand.
CAGAATACTACTAGTTCAAGTTCTGGAAATTCGTATGCTTCAACCAATTATTCATATGGTTATAGATCAAATAAAGTTTATCTTTAAAAATCTATTGATTCTGTAAATTATATGAGACCCATAAGACAAATATGGGTACCTAAAGCTTTGATTACTAACCTATCTGGACCCAAGAAGATCTGGGTACTAAAATCATTTCCTATCTAAACCTGTTTTGTAGGAAACCTGCTTGAAGAGTTCCCACGATAAGACATGGTATTTGGACAGTGGATGTTCAAGACATATGTCTAGGGATTACTCATGCTTAAAGATCTTAATAAATGTTGATGGATGCTATGTCACGTTTGGTGATAATTCTAAAGGAAAGATCATCGTCCTAGGAAAAATTGGTAACACTAATTCAGTTTTAATTTCTAAAGTTTTATTTGTTGATGGACTGAAATATAATCTGTTAAGTATATCTCAATTGTGTGATGATGGTTTTAATGTCAAGTTTGAGAATGATTCTTGAAATGTTTTTAATTCTAAAAATGTTTTAGTATTCTCTACTTTAAGGAATGAAAATGTTTATACTGTTGATTTAAATTATTTAGCTAAGAAAAATGGCACTTGATTAAATGATTTTCATAAAGAATCTTGGTTATGGAATAGAAGATTAGGACACTGAAATATACACTCACTTAGGAAACCAACTAGGAAAAACTTAGTTAGAGACTTACCCAAACTTGAGTTTCTAAATGACAAAGTTTTTAATCCATGTCAAAAGGGAAAGCAATATAAAGTTTCTTTTAAATCAAAGAAAGAATTCTCAACTTCTCAACCTCTCGAGTTGGTTCACATGGATCTGTTTGGAACATCTAGAGTTTCTAGATTAAATGGGAAGCACCATGTCTATGTCTTAGTAGATGACTTTTCTAGATATACTTGGGTATACTAATTAGCTCAAAAAAGTGAATCTTGTTCTTATTTTGTTAAATACTCCAAGTCTGTAGAAAACCATAGTGGACTTAAGATTAAGACTCTAAGAAGTGATCATGGCCGTGAGTCTGAAAATCATGAATTTGAATCCTATTGCTCACACAATGGATATAATCATAACTTTTCTGCTCCTAGGACACCTCAGCAGAATGGTGTAGTAGAAAGAATAAATAGAACCCTTCAAGAAATAACAATAACTATGCTTAATAAGTATGACCTGCCTATATATTTTTGGGATGAAGCTGTAAATACAGCTTGTTATATCATCAATAGAGTCTTGATTAGACCTATTCTTAAGAAGAAACCTTATGAACTTTGGAACAATATAAAACCAAAAGTCAATTACTTTAGAGTCTTTGGTTGAAAAGTCTTTATTCTTAATACTAAGGATAATCTTGATAAGTTTGATTCTAAGAGTGATGAAGGAATATTTATAGGATATTCTATAACCAGCAAATCCTATAGAGTTTTCAATAAGAGAACCAAGTGTGTGGAAGAATCTGTTCACATCAAATTTGATGAAACTGATCCACATGAGTCTAAAACCTCTCTTTAAAATCTTGAAGAAGATTTATCTATTCTGGACCTTAATGAAAAATCTAAATAACCTGCTATAAAGACATCCGATTTTGGACTTATTCTAGAATCTACTTCTAATGAGCCCGAACCTATAGATGAACCTGGTATTTCTAGTCCTACCTTTACTAGATCAACTAGAATTCTAAAGAATCATCCTTTAGATACTGTTGTAGGAAATCTGGATAGGGGGATATAGACTAGAGCTTCTCTTAGAAATCAAGTTGAACATCAATCCTTCTTGTCACAGCTTGAACCTAAAAACATTGATGATGTTATTAATGATGAATTTTGGGTGATTTTCATGCAAGAAGAACTCAATCAATTTGAAAGAAATAAAGTTTGGAATCTTGTTGAAAGACCTAAGGAGACTTTCACCATAGGCACTAAATGGGTGTTTATAAATGAATTAGATGAATCTGGAAACATAGTTAGAAACAAAGATAGGCTAGTTGCACAAGGCTACAGTCAAGAAGAAGTAATTGACTATGAGGAGACTTTTTCTCCAGTAGCCAGATTCGAAGCTATTAGGATTTTACTTGCTTATGCTGCACATCTAAATTTCAAACTATATCAAATGGATGTTAAGAGTGATTTTTTAAATGGATATATTTCTGAGGATGTTTTTGTTGAACAACCACCTGGATTTACAAACCCTCATTTTCCAAACCATATTTTTAAATTATCAAAAGCTTTATATGGTTTAATGCAAGCTCCAAGAGCTTGGTATGATAGGTTAAGTACTTTTCTAATTTCTAAAGGTTTTAAAAAAGGTATAGCTGATCCTTATCTTTTAATAAAATGCATTTCTAATGATGTTTTAGTTGTACAAATTTATGTAGATGATATTATTTTTGGATCTTTAAAAACTACATTATGTACTGATTTTTCTAAAATGATGCACAATGAATTTGAAATGAGTTTAATGTCTGAACTCAAATTTTTCCTTGGATTTAAAATCTTTCAAAATGATGATGGAATTATTTTAACTCAAAGTAAATATACTAGAGATCTTTTAAAACGTTTTGGACTAGATAGCACAAAAAGTAGTGACACTCCCATGAGTACCACCTGTAAGTTGGATCTTGATGAAGATGGTAAATCTATTGATCAAACCACTTATAGAGGAATGATTGGAAGTCTACTCTACCTGACTGATTGTCATCCTGATATTATGTTTAGTGTTTTTATGTGTGCTCATTTTCAAGAAAACCCTAAAGATTCATATTTAAATGTTGTAAAGAGAATTTTCAAATACCTCAAGCGTACTCCCAATTTAGGACTGTTCTATCCCAAAGTACAATCATTTGAATTAGTTAGTTATTCTGATGCTGATTTTTCTGGATGTAAGTTAGATAGAAAATGCACCTCTAGAACATGTCACCTTTTAGGCAAGTCACTAGTATCATGGTGTAGTAAGAAAAAAAATTCTATTGCATTATCTACTACAGAAGCTGAATACATACCTTTTGGAAGTTGTTTTGCACAAATTTTGTGGATGAAACACACATTACTAGACTATGGATATCAATTCAGACATGTCCTAATAAATTGTGATAACACAAGTGCTATTAATATTTCTAAGAATCCTATTTCTCATTCTAGGACAAAACATATTGATGAAAGACATCACTTTTTTAGGGATCATTATCAAAAAGGTGATATCACTTTGGAATTCATTGGTACTGAATATCAACTTGCTAATATATTCACTAAACCATTAAATTATGAGAAATTAGACTACATCATACATGATCTTGGCATGATTAATAATAAATAGATATCTTACTGATCTTAATGTTTAATACTTTACTATATTTTAATTTACAGTTTCATGCTCACTATTTTACAGTTACTGTTTCATGCTTACGGTCTCACTGTTAAGACCTTGTGCTCACGGTCTGTCAACTCATTATCTCACCGTGACTACACAGAATGGTCACTGTCTCACCCTGATGATCACTAACTGTCTCACCATGATGACTATTTTTCATCACATTGTAATGCCTACTCATGGTCTCACCGTGAAGATTATTTATACTCTTATTTTAACCTGCATCGTGGTAATTTTTATTTCACCACTATTTGATTTCCCGCGTTTTTGTTTTTATGATGATTGATATTCCCAAATGATAAAAAAAAGGTTTCACTGAATCTCTCACCCGAACTCTCTCCTGCTCTCTCTCTATCGAACCCTCTTTACCTCATGAACCTCTTCTTCTCTCTCGCTTGAACTTTTAGAAGATGCCAAGGATGAAATGTCTGTCTTCATCTACCCCTGAGAAGCGCCGCTCTAAGATACAGAACAGCATACCGAGGATAGCTCCTGAAGGACCTCTAAACCCATACCTAGTAAACCATACCGTAGTTCTTGAAAAAGAAATTTTCCATGAGTGGTTGTTGTCTAGCAGATCTTTGGTCCTGAAAATATTTAGAGAAAAAGATTGTTTTGAATGGTTCTCTAGAAAAGATTTACTGATTTATCAGAGATTGGTATCTCAATTCTACCAATATGTGAAGTTTTCCTTTGATTTTAGAGAAAACTTTATGGTGACCAGCTGGATCAATGGTCAGAAGTGTTCTTTCTCTTCGAGGTTGTGGGCTGCATGCCTAAGGATTCCACATGATGGAGTTTGTGAAGACTACCAGAGAGACCCTCCTCCTTCATCTGACATCTTCGATCTGAAAATGCTTTGGGAACCTTAACTAGTAATGGAACCAAGTGAAGGGCTATAGCTGTCGAGCTAGATGGAGAAACTATACTACTATTCAAATTTGTTCAGAATTTGATCAGTCTAAGAAAATGGGATTTTGCTGTAATGAAGTATTAGTATGTGTTCCTGATTCACCTATTGAAGAATGTCCATAAGATCAAACTATGCAAGTATATTATTAACCATATCTATGAGATGATTAAAGTCACTTCCAAATCCAACTCCTTGTTTTACTCAAGGATGATTTCAACCATGCTAGTTGCCAAAGGAATGGTTGGACCAAATGAAGAAAAGTTAGAGGACTTTGATTTCTACTTATCCAAGCCTATCATTAGAAGGATGAAGATTAGTCGGAACCCCTGGAAGAAGAAATGGGTTGAGGATAATGATCAATTGTATAAGAAGTTTAATCATGTCAATTATCCAAGAAGGCCTAAGAACCTAGCTGATCCTAGTCTGGAACCAGATGAAGTGGCTGAATACTTAGATGCTGAAGAAGAAGAGGAAGTGGCAGCTGAAGTACCACCTAGAGAAGAGGCTGAAATATCTCAAGGGATTGTGGATCCTTAAGTTATTCTTAGTGAGCAAGAAGCTCCTGCTTCTAGAGAAGTTGTAAATCTGGATATCCAATCTGAGGATGTAGGAGATTATGTAGTAATAGAATCAGAGAAAAAAGCTATGGAAGATTCTTATGGTGTAAAAGATCTCCCAGTTGAAAAGCAAGCCAATCTAGAAGCACTGCTTGTGGAACATTCGGTTCCTGAGATAATTTCCTCTACTGAAGAGAGGATGGAAATTGCCTTTCATCTGGCAAGGTAAGAGTTTTCTGAAGAGATTAGAGATGATCCTATGGATCTTGACCATGTTTCTGAGCCTATTGTCTCTGAAATGGAAGCACAATTTGAGGGGGAGGAACCTCAAAACCTTGAGAATAGTCCATCCAAGTCTGTTGAATCTGAATCTGAACCTGGTGATGAGTCATACTCTATGTACACTTGATATGTTTTCCCAACATTTTATGATGTGAATGAGTCACATCAAGTGACTAAAACTGGAATGGATCTCTCTTCTGTGTTTCAACTAAAGTCTGTAGCTCATTCAGAACCAGAACCAGAACCAGAGCCTCAATCTAAATCAGAATCTGAGTCTAAAGATGACTCTGAACCGCAACCAGAGCCTACTCCACTACCTTTACCTGCACTCTTACCCAAGAAACACTCCTTTGTAACTAAAGATGATCTGAAAGTCTTTGGAGAGACTATTTTAGCTAGAGTTGAGAAGATATTATCCACTCAACCTTGTCCAGTAACTCAACTGAGTCAAGAAGATGCATCAATTCTCTTGGAAAATATTATATTGCATATTCAACCAAGGATGATCTGAGAAATTCAAGAAGTCAGTGTAGAAAATAAGCTTCTGAGTGCTGATGTTGCAAACCTGAAAAATATGGTAGCAAACTTGCAAAATGAGTTGTCTTTAAGATCAGAGCCTGATCCTGTTTCTTCCCCTGCACATGTTGCTGCTTCTCCTGAGCCAACTGATTCCACCCTTGCTAGAGAGATTGTGTCTCAAGTGCATCCATATATACTGTCTTTTGATGAGAAGATTGAAAAAAGACACACAAAAATGTTGGAATGCATGAGGGAGCTTGTAGAAAATATGAATAAGCTCACAGATGAATACACTGGATGCCTGCAAAAAGTTCTGAAACAGCTTAATGTTCTAACCAAATCTATCAAGGCTTCTCCTGCTTCTGGTAAACCTTCTGTTCCTCCTTTGGATGATTCTCTGCTGAGATCCATAATCAAGGAAGAACTTCATAATTCCTTCAGTGGCTTGGATCTGTCTTCTTTGTTAGAAGTGTTTAAGAACAGTGATAGAGATTTGGACCTGGTTAGGATTCATTCAAAGATTGTCAGTGATGATCAACAAGATATCACCAAGAAGATTCATGTCTATCTCAACCATATTTTCTCTAAAAGTGATATGACAGATCACTTTAGATATCTTATAGAGAATTTGAGAATCCCTCTGGAAACTCAAGATTTTAAATCTCAAGTTTAGAAGATTACAGAGTTCACCAGATTGTTGGACGAATTTATGGAGAATAAGGACAATTTTGAAAAGGCTATGCAATATGGTGGTGAGATCATTACTGATTTCATTAATCTTTTGAATCTATATCTTCATGTGCAGAGTACTGCTATAGTTTCTCCAGCTGCTGCACCCCTTAGACCTGGTCTACCTACCCATGCCTCAACTACCATGACTGTCAGCCAAGCTCTTTCTCAGATCCGGCCAGTCATTCTTGACCAACCGCAGCCTAGATCTTCTACTTCTCCTACTTTGGATCCATCCATTTTTGAAGGTCTACCCTTACCCTAATTTTCTACCACATCTTTGCCTTCCTCTACATTAGCACCAACTCCTACTGCTGATAAAGGCAAGGAAAAGGCGGCTCCCTGAAGAGTCCAGGGACTGTTTTCTTTTTTGATGGGATGTCATTTGTTGTTCACTGTTTGTATTTCTCCTGTATGATTTATTTTGAACCTTTTTAATGATAAATGAAGTGTTTCACTTCATTCTCTATGCTTTTTGATAATCCCAAAAGGGGTAGAAACAAGTACAAGTATTAGTAATCTAATTGTCGAGTCTTTTATTTTCTTTAATGTTGAATTTCATTTATATTTTTACCTATACATGATTTGTGATCATCAAAAAGGGGGAGATTATTGGACTCCTCATGATTTAATCATGTTTTAATGATCACAAATCCTATTACTATTAATTAATCTCAATCTTAATTGACCATCGTGTTAATTCTCTCCAATATCAATAATAACTACACATCATGTTTTAATAATAGCAAGTCCTATTGATGTTAATTACTTGATTTATTATTTACAAGTCTTATGCATGATCACCAATATCACTTATATTATCAAGTCTTTATATTTATGATTCAAGTTCTCTTAATCTCTACTGGTTAAGCTTAATCCATATTTTTCATATTTCTTTCTAAGTATAAATACAGATATTTGTCTATGTATAGAGACATCGTGATGTTTGACACAGTAAGATAGACTGTGTACAAGACACAGTCACTGTCAGACAGACACCGTGAAGGACAAATCGTGAACCAGACACCGTGAAGGACAAACCGTGACCCAGACACCGTGAAGGACAAACTGTGACCCAGACACCGTGAAGGACAAACCGTGACCCAGACACCGTGAAGGACAAACCGTGACCCAGACACCGTGAAGGAAAAACTGTGACCCAGACACCGTAAAGGACACACCATGATTGAAACACCGTGAGCTATACACCTGACATGGAGACACAGTGAATCACATACCGTGGAACATATACCGTGAAGAAGACACCATTCCCATAATCACTGTGACACTGTTTCTTAACTTTTTTCAATATTATTTAAATAACGCTAACGGATATATTTTATGGTTTTAATACAATTAATGATATTTAATGATAGTTGTTGACATGTCAGGAAACCATATCTCATACCTATGAAAAGGGAATCTTTCCTACTTCTATAACTGGTGGAATATAAGGAATATTGATCTACAGTACACGAACGTGAGTGTGAATATACAACGAGAAGAACCTACATACGCACGAAAACTCAAGAAACCCAAAGTGCACTTTGCTGAACTAGAAGAACAATCCTGAGCACAAAGGAGAGATTGCAAGACTTACAAAGAACTCTCATGAGCACAATCCAACACCTCTGAAGAACCCAAGAACACAAGCTGAACTATGACACTCTATTTTTCAACAGAAAAACCAGAGGACTCAGAAGCAGTTCTGATGAATCCAATGAGTCCAGAGCTGCATTGCTAATCACTAGAGCTTTTTAATATCTATTTTGTTCTCTCTAAGTGATTTGTTTATTTAATTTCGAGCAGTGTGGTGTACTCTGTATATCTCACACACACTCTGTCTCGTGCACTGAACTGGAGGATATCAAAATCCTCACTCCAAAACTCTTAACTCTTGTTTACCCACGTCAACTATGGAATAGGTCCTTGTGTGGCCTGGTCTTTATTTTGTTTCCCACAAAGAACATTGCTAGAGGTCCCTGTGTGGCCTGGATAGTTTTATAAACTGTTGTTAACACCGATCCAGGGTGTGGATCAAATTTATATAAATTTGAGAGGACTATGTCTCGGCTTTAGACTAAACCTCTTGTTATATCTACTGTGCATATTTAGTTTAAGTTTAAAGTATACTACATATATCTTTTATATTCCGCTGTTGTTACTTTGAAATAAAAAACCATTTTAAAGTTACTTTGATAGTTAAATTAGCAAGTGTTTACACTTATTGTAAATCAGTAGGTTATTTTCAAAGGTTAGTTTAATCTTGTGATTGAATTAACTCAGACCTAATCAATCTTTGAGAAGATAAGTGAACATTTAAAATCTGTATAAATTTACTAAGGTTTAACTTTTTTTATAAATTGGGGGATTTGAAATAGACAATATTTTAACAGAAATTTTAATTGGAACTCAATTCACCCCCCTCTTGAGTATCCACTCCGACCAACAATCTTCATAATTGGCAACCAAATAGGCTAGTTGATCCTTAAATCTTGCTATGTGGGCCTCATATTCTCATATATATTCCTTTTGGGAAATCAAAAAATCAAGAAACTTTCATTCTTTATCCACTTGGTGATTGAGTTCCTCTAAAACATCTCAGAAAGTCCTTACCTAATGATGGGAAGAATTGAGTTTGGTAAGTTTATCCTCTCAAGAAGTGAGGTCTTATTAGGATATGAAAATATAGTAGATAAGAAGATGAATATTCCGGCAATCAAATCCACCAAAACCCATCTCGGTAAATAAACACAGGAAGTTGTCAGTTTTGTTAGTAAAGCTAGCCAGAGGTGTTTCCACAGTAATGGAACATAACTGACACTATGCCTACTTTCGCACTGCCTGATGCCTCCCTGCGACACCAGGGCCTTGTTCCTCCCCCACTGCAATAGTTCTATAGGTAGGAAGTTTCATTACGGGAGTGGTAAGGGACCTAATATAGGTTACCCAAGATGGGGGTCTCTCCTTACCCTCAGATGGTTCGGCCACTGGAGTTGGACGCGGAGGACTATCCATAACTTCTGAGGTGTCTGGTTACACTCTACTGGGGCTAGCCTCATTATGGTCATGGGATGTATCCCTCAAAGGGGAGCAGTATAAATAACTTCCCACCAAGATAGGTCGCACTGACGAATCCCCTTGTAGATGTATCTGACAGAAAATCGAGCGACTTCTTACCATAAATACATAAACAAATGTTGTAGTAATCATGGCCACCACAGGGAAAGTAATAGAAGATATTGTCGTTGCACTTTCCAAGGGAGAAGTAATATATGGAATGACCATCTAGGTCAAGACAAGTACAAGGATGGTTAAAGGATTTGAGACCCACCAAACTGTCTTTCTCAGTACCCCGGTGGGGTAACAACTCACCCACAGATGGGCATATTCCAGTGAGAGAAAAGTGGATCCCATCGTATTGGGGATGATAACCTCCATAGCAGTGTCTTATCGCATCATCATAAGACATAACTAGAAAAGAATTAGGGTAAGAGATTATCCCCTTAACTTAATGGCATGAAAAAGAATAGTTTTTTGAAGTCACCCAAATTGCCTAGAAAACCGGTAAGGGGGGTATGGCTCACAAATGGTCACTCGATATCTGCAAGTAATGATCATCCCATCTCAAAGCAAGATAATGTATGAGTGATCCTCTAAAGAAATACCTACGTCACCCCTTAATGACCCATAAGGGGTAGGGTGGGGTGCCAATGAGAAGAAAGAATAATCATTCAGTAAACTGACTACATCACTAATGCTTAAAATCATGGGACGAATAACAGAAATGTTGAGAAGGGTGGTTTGAAAGTCGGATCAAGGAACCCTCATAGTGTGTTGATATTCATAGCAATGTAAGTGTTCTTATATTCACCCATACAAGAATTGAAATGGACTGATGAGTCGATGTAGAGGTATACCTTCTTGTATCTGTCCCAAAAACTCATAAAGTCAGGCTAGAGTAGGAGTGGCTAGATTAATTGAATGACCCTATGCTAGCACAACCACCATCATCAGAGTGCAAGACCTGACCCCAGTATATACATCACGAGATGGGAAGATCCATCCACTAAAAACATATACAATAAACCTTCTAGTCTAAGCGCAGGTCAAATTTATGGTTGAAGCTCATATCCCCGGATAGTTTATCGTCCTGCTTCAAGGGTAGCGTAATATGACCCTAGGATCTATCGAGGCTAGCGGGATGGATGATTTCGTACATGGAGAGATCTCAGCTTAGGCCCATTCAACTTCAATAATAACACTATCCAAGACTCAAATGGGATAAGAGAGTGAGCTTGGAGAGGGTGATAAATTAATCCCCCTTCCATGAATAGTAGGCTCATTTTCAATGGGGACACATGGTTGGTATTATCCCAAGTAGTGGCTTCCGGGAGAAACTCATCATACATATCTCAAAGGATGAGGATTCCTCCAAGCTGGTGAATGTACCATAAGCTTATTCCCACCGCCCCATGTGAAAAATGGAAGGTGTTGGTGCTTGAACACCAGCGTATCAGTAGCTCAAAAAGGATTTTTCCTGGGGAGAAGACTGCGAATTGAGAGACCTTGGATCCCTGATATAAGTTCACCGCCACCAACTGGTTATGGGAATCTAAACAGGTTTTATGTACCCATAATGCTCAGTACCATTTTTCGGAGAAGCATCCTCTGGCTTGTAGGTCCCATTTGGTGCTCCACCCACCATTAGGTTTTTCTCGAGAAAGGTTGATAATAGATGGGTACTCTTGGGTGATTAGTCTTTTGGTAGTGTAGCAACACCTATGGTCATCCTGAGTCCACACCGAGCCTTCTATTATAAACACATTTGCCTGAATTAGAGTTGCCATGACCTCTCTTGTTGAGGAAATATTGGTCCGATCATGATCTTGTGGTTGTTTTAGAAGAATGAAAGGATTATAAGGGTCAGTTGATGGTAGAGGAACATCATTAGGAAGACAAAATATGTAAGCGGAAATTTCACAAACAATGGGTAATCTAGGAGCTATGAAATGAGGAGATATTTTAAGAAGATGTCACAAGGAAAAATGTAGGATCAAAGATGGTCCTCACTATCCCCCACCATGGTTTCCCTCATCTTGGTCAATTTTATCAAATCCTGTGAAAGATCTATTACAGCCTACATAGAAATATCCAAAAGCCCACAAAAAGTTATTCCAATAAAAAGTATTGGATAAAGGCCACAAAAAATGTCTAAAGAACATAAAAAAGTGTCGGCATGGGGATCTATGTACTAGTCCTAGAAATAGTACACATTATCCATTTCCTATGTGTTGCACGATAGGTGGAAGAAATCCCCATATACTTCTATGGTACACAGAAGAATTATACCACAGACAGCCATGGTATGCAAAAGTACCACAAGGCACTAGCCCGAAAAGCATTGTCTAGTGAACAGAATAGTTTGTAGAAATAAGAAACCACAAACCCAGGCCTATCTAAGTCTATAGTCAAATTTTTTTCTTAAAAGTTTAAGTTCAGATTATTGAGGCTTAAAGTTCAGTTCACCGGTTTAAGTTCAGTGTGCAGGGAACACAAATCGTGTAATGTTCTCATATGTAGAGGTCTGGATTTTAGTTTTAAATTATACAACACAGTTCATGAAACCCAAAATCTAGTTCACAGGCAGAAGCAATTGTGAAGAGTTTGGTTCGCATCATGAACAAAGAGGTTCGCAAAGATGGATTTTACAAAAGAGACGGTATGCAATTGTAGAGAAAGTTGAGGGAGATTCAAGAACACTTTTATTCATGAGAAATAGTAAAAGACAAATGAACTAGAATCCTATATATAGGTGTGGCCCCCTCCTACTAGACTTATCTGTTCTCCTGTGAACCACTTCAGTTTAGGACCCCTACTACATCAAAATAGTATCCTCTTCATTCTGAATGGACCCCATTCTGATGGAAGGAATTTTTAGGGTCCTAAAAACATTGAAAATTGAATAAAATACTCTGAAAATCACTTTTTAGAAGGAATAAATCATTCCAACAAGCCTATTAAAGAGAATGGAATCAAATTGAGTAGCAAAAATAGGAAGAAACTTGAAGGAATTGAATTTCTCAAATATTTTTAAGTGACCCACATACCATCATCGGGAAGGGTTCACAGACCACATGAAACACAAACCACTAGTACACGTAATGACCTGTGAGGTGCTGGCCCATGGAGCAATTTCCAATGAACCTAGGAATCCATGAACCACATCGTTGGTGGAATTAAGGCTATAAAGGCCACCCATATACCATCTCATGAAATTAGAAGTTTTCAGATAAAGTAAATTGACAGGGTTATATGAACCATAAATCATGACCCATGGCCTCTACAAACCCCAGTTTACTGAGTCTTTCATGAATCAAGATATCTCTTAATGCTCTTCGGAAAACAGTGCCACATGTGCATAGATATGTTTGTACTGATGCTCTATAAAAGTATCATAGAATAAATTTATATGGATGGACAAAGAAAGCATGGAGGAGACCCCAGAGGTTGGAAGTAAGAATTCAAAGAGGATTTTGGCTTTGGTTTCAAATCACTGACAAATTCCAAATTGAAAACCTTGTTTCCGTAGGTATGACTAGCCACTAACCATAAAAATAAGAAACCAAATAATAAGGGGAAAACCAGGAACGTAATTTGTGAAATCAAAAACCACATATTCCTCATGGATGAACTACCTGTGAATGACAGGTTCTAGGACCCTCCTTCTAAATGGTGCTTCACATAGTGTATCACTATGTGGATTGAACCTAGTGCCATTCACCACATCAGTATGCGGATGGAACCTGAATCAGTGTGGAACACCACATCTAGGACCACTTACCACTTTGGTGTGCGATGGTACATGTTCAAGCCCACATACCCCTCTGGTACATAGACAACCCCTCTACCCGCATAACACTATGGTATGCGGGGTTCCCCCCATCCATCATGAGAAAACAGTACGCGGAATGGGGAATCTTCAGGTGTCTTTCCATTAGGATTCAATATCACCCATCTATTACCATCCAGTCCTCCATATCCCCGCCACGAACCAATCATCCAAGATCAGGCCAAAGCCTCTTCCAAAGTCACCAGACCCATATGAGAAGATCACTAGGCACATCAGTGCACCCCTTTGAGTCTACATACCCATGGTAAGAGGAGTGAAGAAGGCTCTCCCCACAATTTTTTGGACTCCAGGGATGTCTGTAAGTCTACATTCCCATGGTAACCTAGAGTACAACTTTGGGATTCTGATGTGAACCTCACCATTCTAGGGATTAAGGGTGATCACTTTCTTTTCCATTAAATGAGGAATGATGATCAGTTAAGGGAATCATATTATCTTCTCCTTTTAGTGAGTGGTGACATTCCTCCCCTTTCCTAGAATGCATTCTAAGGCACTCCCACTGGGCTAAGTCCCCAATATTCTGTGGGTCGGGCCCCATGACCTCCAATGTCTTACCACATTGAAAGGTTCATTGCCCCATGCCCTCTTCCATGATCTCATCGGCTTCTTTTTCCATAGAACTTTCCTCTCTCATTAGTGGGAGAGGAGGTATTTGGTTGGTTGGATCCCTCACATCCTCTTGTATCTCACACTGAGTGTAACTCATGTGGGATTAGATGTTTCTGATGATCACAATGTCCACACGACCAACCCAAACCAATATTGAACTATGAGAACTCATATTCCTATTAAAATAAGGACACGTAGGATGCTTTCTTGAAGGCATGAGCTCAAAAGGGTGCCCTTCCAAAAGGGTTTACCCAATCATATCCCCTCAAATGGGAAACTCTCATGCGTAAGCCCCAAACCATCCCAAACTACATGGGCTCTGATTTATCTCACGAGGATATGTAGGAATCCCACCTTATGGGTCTGATCCCAACATCAAGCCATATTTTTCCCCCTTGGATGATGATAAACTTCCGAGCACCTTATTGAATGGCTTAAGTCAGCATTGCCTTTGTAGCATTAAATTCATGTATTCCTATAACGATCTTGTAAATGAGGGGTAGGCTGTGGAAACACTCTTTGGGAATGACCCAAGGATTCATAAACATATAAACATGACTTAATCTATAAGAGGGTCCTAAAATAGGTAATAATTACCCCCCCCCCCCAAAAGGGTGTGATGATCCCGACCTCTCATCTTCTCAACCAATGGAGTTCTTAAGTGTTGTTGGATAAATCATCATCCAACGAATGCCTGCCTTCAGAAAGAAGGTCCAAGAATCATGGATGCCAGGGACTTTGGGTGTTACTAGATCCACGAATAAACCCATTAGATACCATCCAAGGAATTTATATCCTAAGAGGACTGATTGCACAAATACTTGACCCTATACAATTTCCCACAAGGACCATTTGAATGTGGAACCTCCTTCGCAATACAGAAGGGATAAACTTCCTAGTCCCCAAAAGTTCAATCCAATCCCCCCTTAAAGGATGACGATGTAGATCAGGTCGAAACAAATATGGCTATGTGAAAGTTTCTATAATAACATACCAATTCTTGTCACCCGTCAGACCAATTTTCATTTTCCCCAACTCTACATCTGTGTCACCTCAGGGAAAAACATATATACATATTATTGAATTTTTATAAGGTAAATAAAATGGATAATTTTTTACTATAAATAAAATTAGTAATAAAATATTATTTTAAATATTTTAAAAAACATTTTTATGTAAATATGTTGGTATATGTATTTATACAAGTGATTTCTTTAAGTAAATATAAGAAAATATGCATATATTTAATTATAAATAAAAATAAATTGTGAAAAGTTATAAAACTTTAAAACCATAATATTAATATGAATGTATTCCTAGGGAATAAATTCATTCCCCACCAAAAAAGGACAATAATACCCCCCATAAATGAGGTTGAAATTCTGTCAAATGTTACAAAATTGGGATATATCCTGAGTAAAAGCTAAATTTTTGAGGCTTTGAAGAATTCTTTTGGCCTTGAAAAATGGGATCATGGGTTATACCAGGTCCCTAGGGAATATAACTCTTCGCAGACTTTGATTTGACATGCAGTAGAGCTCAAATGGATACCCAGGTCAAAATTTATGGTTGTTTTAAGTTCAAGTTACATTTTCATATTATTTAAGATATTTTGTTAATTTTTTAATTTTTTTATCTTCAAATTGATATTAAATAACTATTACTCAATAATAATTATTAAATTATTAATTATAAATATTTTTTAAAATTATTTTATAATCTATGTTCACTAAATATCTTATATATTAATTGCAAATGCCTATTTAACCTGATCTAAAACATATTTAAAATATTTATATTATATTTATATCAATATAAATATGTTTATATATTAATATATTATTTTTAATGAAATATTTTTTTGAAATATACCCTTTATCAGTTCTATTAAAAAATAATGATAAAGGGGATCCTTTAATAGCACTTTTTCAAGTGATGACAAAGGGGGACTTGAATGACACTTTTATATAGAGATGTTAATGCCCTAGCACTAGATAAACCAAATTTTGTAGTAGTGTTGGGTTTTAACCTTTTGATACCAACCAAACATCCTTAAATCACCTACACATTGTCTAAGATATATGATCTTAAATTAGGAGTCTTGGTCCAAGAATTATGACCATAAACTATGTGCATCTGACCTCCTTGGCCCCTCATCCACATGGTTTGATTCATCCCTGGTGTATTAGAAGCCAATTCCCCACTACATTCCAGAACTTCATGTGGCTTGATTCCCATTCCCATGCGGCATATACTGACACCTAGACCTTATGTATGTGGGCCCAATAATAAATTCACCTCAAAACCATCCATCACCCACAACGTTATCTCCCTAAAATACCCTTGTCGGAAACCTCTTCAGATAGTCCCTAATCATAACCCTTGACAGATTAGCAGGCTGATATTCCCTCATAACCTTACATGAGGTAGAAAAGAATGGGTATCTCAACATGTGAGCCTCACCAAGGACCTAAACACACAACATTAAACTATATCCTTACCCCATATAAATTTAGGATTAATCATATCATAATATGAGATGATTCAGTATCCTCACTCAAGAGTACATCCCCCTACCGATGTCAGTCTCCTACCACACCACATTCTATAACTGTGTGTGGATTCATTCCCATTACCATGGAATATGTAGTGATGGACGAACCTCATATCCTAGGTCCATCCCCCATTATCAAATCATTATGGGGTATTTCCTTACCCAAAATCATAACATCAGGTTGGGTATGGCCTGTATAGTTTTATGTGGAAGATGGTCTATTTGGCCAACCTTTCACATAAAGTTATCAAATTTTCATGCCACACAAGATCTCTTAATACAACCACACCCTTTGGTCATGCTCTACAACACTAAACTACCAATTACCCCTAAGGTCCAAGTATCCATGACTTGAAACTTGTATTAGCCACAGTCTGAATTGTATGACCTTAAACTACAAATCCCAACATCATTAGCACATGATGTTAAACTGTATCCTTACGTCATAAAAAATTGGTATGCCTCATATGATAAGTATGGGATGACCAAAAAGCATACCCCACATGAAACCAGGATTCCTCATATGTTAAATATGGAATGAACAAAAAAACCAATGCCCTTATCACACATTACTACCAAAGAGGCCTTTAATAGAGATAGAATAGGCCTTTATAAATGCTAAAAAAATCCCAGACTATCAAAGTGTAGTTAAAATCCCTATACTTTTATCATCATTAGAAAAGCACTGATAAATGGGTCCTTTATCCATGCTAAAAAATCACTCATAAATCACCACATTATCATTACATTTTTTAGTGCTGTTAAATTACCCTTTTAAGAGCATTTGTTAGTGTTGTTAAAGGAACCATTTTAACATCATTTTTTAGTGCTGATAAAGGTCCCCTTTAATATCACTAAAAAAGCACTTTTAATGGGGGTAAAATTATATCTTTTTCGAACATCTATGACCCTGACCCCTTTATCAATGCTTCCATGGCCCCTTTAATAGCTCTACCCCCCTTTATTAGTGATTTTCACTCCACCACACCTTTTATCAATGATTTTAAAATTAATAGGCTCATGCACACCTACCTGGATTCGAACCCTACACCTCTCCTTTGAAGATAAAACACATTTACCACTACACCATGTTGTTTTGTTTTGTGTGTAATGATATTTCTATTCATTTATATATATATTTACATATATATATTTTATTATAACATTTATATAATTATTTTTAAATAAATTTATGAAATATATGTGTGTGTGATATATATATACATGTACTTATAGTTATTTAAATATATTATATATTATATTCATTTACATATACGAGAATACAATATAAATATATATGTGTTTATTAATTCACACATATATGTATATATAAACATTAAAAATATACTTTTATAATATAAAAAATGGTTAGATATTGTTTTAAATACATTTTCAAAATATGTATTTATTTACATATATTAGAATATACATATACATATATATTAGTTAATTATTCACACACACATGTTTGTATATAAGAATTAATTGTATGGGTATATATATAGACATGAATGCATTTCTATAAGGTAAATAAAAATAATGTTTTTTACTTTAAATAAAATTAATAATAAATATTTATTTTATATATTTAAAAAAAATTCTATATAAATATCTTGATATATGAATTTATACAAGTTATTTATTATAAGTAAATATAAGAAAATATACACATATTTTATGAAAAAATATAACATTTCAAAACCATAATATTAATATGAATGTAAGCCTTGGGAATAAATCTATTCCCCACTAAAAATGGGGAAAAGACCCCCTTAAACAAGGCTTAAATTTTATTTAATGTTAAAATATTGGGGTACCCCAACTAAAAACTCGTTTTTGGAGGCCTTATGAGCCTTTTTAGCCTTGAAAAACATGATATAGGTTCCCCAATTCAATAGGGAGTATATATTGTCACAATATTTGATTTATTTTTTGGTAGATCCCAAATGGACACTCAGATCAAAAGTTATGGCTTATTGAAGTTTGAGTTACATTTTCAGCTTATTTTAGATCTTTTATTATTTTTTTGATTTTTTATCTTCTAATTGTTGTTAAAAGTCTATTACTCAATAATAATTGTCAAAATATTAATTATTTTTTTAATTATTTTATATGACACTTTCACTAAATATATTATATATTAAGAGTAAATGCATTTTTATCCTTATCTAAAACATATTTAAAAAATATAAATTATATTTACATCAATATAAATATATTTATATGTTATTAGTTTTATAATGAAATATATTTATATTTTTAAATATACCCTCTGTGAGTGCTAGTAAAAAAGAACTGATAAAGGGGGGTCTTTATTAACACTTCTAAAAAAGTGTTGATAAAGATACCACTATTAGTGCTTTTTTAGAAGTTATTATAAAGGGAACCCTTTATCAATGATTTTTACTAGTTCTATTAAAGGGGGGGATTTTTCATCACTTTTTTACAAGCACTGATAAAGGACCCCCTTGAACAACATTTTTTATAGTGTTGAAAAGGGGGTATTTTACAGTTCTGTTAGCAAGCACTGTTAAAACCCTAGCACTGGATAAACACATTTTTTAGTAGTGACATGATGTTAAACTATATCCTTATGAAACTAGGAAGCCTCCTATGATAAATATTATATGGACCAAAAAAACCAATTTCCTCAATATAGGTTGTTAAACTGTATCCTTATCCTGAAAAAAATATCCAAATGCCGCATAATATGAGATGATTTGATATCATATCTATAGAGGACATCACCCCTCTAGTGTAGGTCTCCTACCACACCACATTCTAGAACTACGTGTGGATTGATTCCTATTTTGATTGGATATATAGTGATGATGATATTTCATATCCAAGGCCCATCCCTACCATCGACTCATTTCAGGGTCTTTCGCCTTTGGGTGAGTCTTGATTCTTTCCTAAAAGAATATTTATGAAGTGAATTTAAGAACATGGAGGAATATATTTGAGGGAACTTAACATTCCCTTTGGGTCATTCCAAACATCCACTTCCATTCTTCTTTCTTTCCACAACTTGGATAACCACCATCCTTGAAATTTGAATGAGCTGCCAAATATAAATGGTCCTATACCACCCTGGCTCACCTACAATCCTGGACTCACACCTCAAAGGATATTTAGTAACAAATATCATCTACCGTGTTTTAAAACCATTCAATAGTCTATCCTATATTTATTTCCCCATCCTAAATCGGTGTATGTATTGAACCCATGTTTCAAACACAGTCAATAGTTTTTCCCTGCTTTTCAGTCAACCCCATTTTACTACCTAGTTCTCTAAAGTCATGATAACTCTCATGGTATTTTTCATTCACTTTGCCCCCTCATTGTTTTCTCCACTATGAAAAACAAGAACTCTATACCACTCTTTATTTCTCACAATGAGCATGAATAAAATAGGATTATGATTTTGGAGGGAGTTTTCCTCAGTCAAGGTTGAGACACATGAGTTTCCCATAATCCAACCTCTATGAAATTAAACTAGAATCATGATTATAAGATTCAAAACCTTAATCCATGTTCAACTTGTCTTATGGATGTTTTATGCAGCATGAGGTGTCCTCTTAGGCCCCTCCTTTCATGTTCAGTAACCTTTATTCGATACTGAACATATTCCTTCGAGACACACAACCCATAGTCTATTAATTATGAACTCAAAATATTTTCAAGTTATTTGAACTTGAAGAACATAAACTAGGATCCCAAGTACAAGCATCATGACTTTAAACTACGTGAAAGTATCCCTGAGAATGTGTTGTGTGGCATCGGACCTCCTTGTCCCTCAATTAATGTTGGGTTTTCACTCCTCTATGCTACACATGTCTGTTTGGAATATTTAACTAATGGTCCAAACTCTATGGCCTTAAAATTATATCTAATTTCTAAGAATAATGACTTTAAATTGTGTGAAAGCCATATTTGGAACATGTCATATAGAGACAGGCCTCTTTATCCCTCAATTCACATCGAGTCTCCTCCCTTCCATTCCACATACCCTTTGAGACATAAAACCCCATAGTCTGAGCATTATAACCCTAAACTATTTTCAACTACTTATTTTGAATGGTATGACCTTGAACTACCAATGTAAATAGGTACAATTTCATATTAGGTTAAAACCCATTAGGGAAACCTGAGAAAGATTCAGTATCCCACATCCTTTCACCCCTAAGACTTGGGAAAAAATAAGGAGGCCAAAAGAAAGAGGTATGAAGCTAGAAGTGACCCACTATGGACCCCAATAAAAAAATGGTTGTGCTCGCTAAAACCATCAGTTCAAGGAAAATTCAGATCTAAATATTGAGCTCCCTTTGCCTCATGATCCCCTCTAGGGAGTACACTATTGTGTTACCTTATTCCCCATGCCACCAGGTCTAGGTGGGTGTTATTTACACCGGTTCATATATCCCAATCCCTTGATGTTAAATTGTGTGATGAATCATCCTCTCTATATGATGTTATACTATATTTACACCATCCTCAACTTACAATGTTAAACTATGTGTCCATCATACTCATCACATAATGTAAAAAATGTGAATCATATTAGGCCCTTTCCTGAGAATCCTATTTCCCCTTCAATTCTATCCACCTATCGCATTGTTTGTGTTATTCAACCATTTATCAGAATCCAAGACAATGATCCCCTTTGAAAAATATTTAAACCTATGTTCAAACCAATATTCCTACTCAATGTGCTTAAAGACACGGTGGCATAATTATGAAAGTGTTTATATCCTTTTGAACATTCCATAACGTCATCACCATGCTTCATGTCTACCTTGATTTGGATCCCCACCATCCTCCACATCCAAATAGGCCCCCATGACAACATGGTCCTGTTGCATATTGGCTCACCTACCATCCTAGACACACACCCCAAAAAAAATTATGATGACATTTTGAGATATGTCCCATGTTTCAAACATGTTCAGTTTTTGACCCTCATTTTCTCGTACCCATACTCAGAAAAATGATAACAAATTCTATGTTTTGAACATGGTCAATAGTTATCCTCTATCATCATGCCACCCAATTTATGTTCCAAATCACGAGCCTCTTGATTTATTCTCTTCATCACCCCTTTGTTCAAGAATAATTAAATTCCCCTAGAGTTACCCCATTCATACACTAGGGTGTAATGAGAAAGAAAGTTGGATATGTAGTGAGTATCATGCTCCAACCAGAACTTTCTTGATCAAGACACTCTCAGTGGCCAATAAAAAAGTTCAAATGTTGAGTGTTCAACCCTTGTTTGGTACTCTCATATAAATGAGTGATCTTCCATTTTTTCAATTTTTCCCATACCGAGCATGAATCACATGGGATTAGGGATTCATTGTTGAATTCCTTTTTTATATGATCAGAGATGTAGCAAAAAAGATCAAAACATGTGATAAGATAAAACAAAACATCCAATTTTTGGGAGGGTCATCAATATGAGGGAGCCTCTATTTTATTCTAGGATAAAGTAAAAATTCCTTAGGGTTAAGCCCTAGTGATCAAGTGCTTGAGATCATCCAACCATTTTTGAGTAGCCTCCAAAGTCCACTACCGCTCCACTAGATCATCTACCTATTCCTCCATGACAGGAAGAACTTTTTAGGCCCTGATATGCATCTGATCATGCTCAACTCAACACTCGACCACTGATATTTATCTTTCATTGCCTTGTCCTCATTTGATTCTAATCGATTACTCAGTTGGATGATGATCTATACTTGAGAAATGATTATGTTTGAATTATCATGTGTTATCCCTTATAGGTGATAAATATCATCTTCATCCATATAGAGAGCCTAAGTTCCCTCATCCTTATTCTTGTAATAGGCAACATTGGAAACATTCCACTCATAATGTTATCTCTTAGCAAGGAAGTCATGAGAAACTGCATAGAGGCCACTAGAGTCCACCCCACCAATCAATAGGCTGAAGAGTCTATGGAGAAGAGATACCACCCAATTTGGAAGATCAAATAGTGGAGTGTAGGTGTTCAAGTTTGACACAATCCTCTATACCATGAATCGTATGACTCAGTTCTCCTCATCAATGTCTAAGATAGAATCTTTGAAGTCCTCATGTGGTTACAAATCTTACGGAGGAAATATCGCCAATACTTAAATGGATGAGTCATCAGTAGGAATGAACTCGAGCAGGCTGAACCCCAGTTCCATGGGAAACACATCCTCACCACACACCTCATCTACAGTAGGATCCTCAATTACTTTCTATAGTGCCACTAAGGTAGGATCAGTCGTTGCATCCTCCTCAACCACCTTAGTTATTGGTACAATTTCTATCACCTCCATTGAGGCTTTTACCCTAATGACCACCTCATATAGTGATTCTAAGGTAGATACATCCACTGTAGCTTCTTAGATTACATTAGTTGTCAGAATCATGTCTTTCTACTCTATTGTGGCTTTAGCTCCAGAAACCACCTCTTATGGTGCTTCCATAGTAAGCTCATCCACCACAACATTTTCAACCACATTTGTCAAGGGAATATCTTCATTCACCACTAATTCCTAAATCTCAAGAGTCTCCATAGGTGGATGATCTCCAAACATGGGTTGAACTACTGTTTAAAACATAGGATTAGCCAAGTGTGATATTAGAGGAAAAATATAAAAGGAAATGTATAAAGGGTAAAGGTATTATAAGAATAGTACAACTTGGTGAGAAGAGTAGAGATATTCAAATTAAATCCCTATAGAGAAGGCATTCCCCTTATAATATTTTCCTCATTCCCATGTGCCACTTTAACCAATGGTTGGATACCTGTGAATGTAACATCATGAAAAGGATCCATTATCACCCCTTCAAGGGTTGAGGCTCACTCTCCCTATATTAGAGTTCCATCACAAACCTGACCCTCCTATATGTTTCTCAATTCTTACAAAAGTGAAAATGATATAGGAAGCAATCTTAAAGGTTGGGTAATTTTATAAGAGAACAAGATCAGATGATTTACCTGATCAACAACATGACCTTAATTCCCAGGAGAGTCCTGATATACATCTCCTACCCCATGAATCCTAATAAAAACCCTCTTATAGAGGTGTGTGTGTGGTTGGATCAATTATTGAGAGATTTGGAGAGTATTTCATTCCCAAAAACATCTTCACCCAACTAGTTAGGGGATGCACAATGCTGCAAGATTAAATCAGGTCCTCCACCTTCACTGTATAATACATCGCTTCAGTATGAGAAACATAGAAGACTTACCTCACACGGCCTAGAACAGTAAGGGATTTCCCCTCATCATGAGGGTCCTTTCATACCTCATAGAGAGAGGTGATATACTTCTATATTCCCCAACTCTCCAAGGACTCGAAAAAAATGAAAATGCTAAGGACATCCATGAGGCACATTCGTTTCTCCAGAACAAGAACATTCACCCTCAAGACTTCCCTAGAGGGTCCACCTTACTCTCATGGAAACTTTACTAGGAGAATAGAGCCTATTGTTTCTCCCCTCCCCATGGCTTCCACCATTATAAGACCAATCAGATCAGCATCCATTATTCCACCCATTGGACTGACCCTTACTCTGTGGATGAAATTTCTTGATTCTCATGCTAGACCTAACAGTTGTGGGACCCCTCCTATATCAGACTGAGTGGTTCATAGCCTCATCATTTCCTTGGGATATGTACTCTCTCATATCTGTGCATAGTCATGGATGAGGACTTAAGAAATAGTGGGTGGTGGTAGTTTATTTTCCCCCGTCTATCTTCACGTGTAAACATGCGCTAGATATGTGAGAGGACTGAGGGTTGGAATTTACCACATACCCCCATGTATTCCCTCAGGGTCAACTGTTAGTGGAACTAAAATTGTCCCACAAATCATTGTGGGGTATACAGCTTTCATATCATTTTATAGTCAACCCTTTCCACTAGTACCCCAACTCAAAAGGCCAAGAAGTAAAATCGATTATGAATAGTCTATGCTCTATAATGAGTTACCATTCCCATGATAATGGTGAACAGATGGAAAATGAAGTGGTTCGCTAGCCCAATCCTCACTAGCATGTCCAATGAGCCTAAGTTGAGAGGGAGACTCATGAAGATGTTAAAAATCAACATCCAAAAGTTTTTTTTAGGGGTATAGATGGGGTTTAGATACCCATATCCCCCATGTGTGCGACTACCCAGCTATATAGGAAATGGAATTGACCACACAGATGGAGGGGAATATTCACATGACTGATATAACATAGCACCATATATAGATTTACCAATACCGTGACATCTAGGTTGATGAATTTACCTATCTCTAGCACCACCTCCATGATAAAGGTGATTTTATAAACACCTATGTGCACATACCTCATTGAGATAATAAACACATAGATCAATGTAATGATAAACCCTTCCAGTGAACCTCATTATTTACACTATATCCCCATAGCTACCACTGACTCACTTCTATAATCCTCCAATATGAGTTATATTTGCCTTGATGAAATGCAATAGATAACCGGCACAACCTCCCTACTAGCTTGTTCACTAGTGTATTCAAGAAGTACCGAAACTACTCCTTGAATGAGATTCACTTCATCCCAATTTTGTTCTCACTTTTCCCCTACACTAAGCTCAATAACACCTCTAACATAGTTGGTATATTATCTTGGTCCTCCCAAACATTCTCTATGGGGAGGAACTCATCATATGTGGATCCTTGTATTGAGATCCCAACAATCTAGTAAATATATCAGAAGATCATGCTGATCTCCCCATAGTACAGATGGAATGTATTGGTCCTAAATGACCACCTGATTAGCAACTCAAACATTATGTCTATGTGGTAATAATCATAGAACTATGAGGACCATGACACCTCATAAATCCTAAATTGCTTCATCTCTTCCTTAAACTCATTGTAGGACTAGCATGAACAGTATAACTTGGTCCACCCATCCATGAAATTGCTTCCCTAGAGTAGGTCCCAACTTTTTCCCATCCCTTCATAGGGTTCCCCAAGCCCTCTTTAAGAATTGTCTCATATTAAAATGGAGATGCCTCCACCTCCAATGAATCCCCCTTGACATTGTTCATATTCTTCCATAGGGTGTCCATGGTAAGAGGCACATGATACTTCAGGATGTGACCTCCAATGGCCATGTTCCACTTGTACATCCTAGTAATGCTCCTAAACTAGTAGGTGAGCTCATATTGATCAGTATTAGGGATGGACACCTCATCCCTTAGCACAAAGCTGTATAGAAGTAGCCTCTTGAAAAATGAGTATTATTGCTAAGGCTCTGTTAATAATTCAGTGAGTGTGTCATAATCTGATGGCCACTGAATGATCTCTCAAATTATGAGATTCTCGGTCATCTCCTCTCGATGAGTTGGAGCATTGTTTTCACCTTTAGTGACCATTTTTTCCAAGGATTGGAAAGTTTTTTATAATTGTTTCACAAACATTGGATCATGAAGGTGGAATTTTCATAGGATCATTCCCATAAGTTCATTCGTAGAAGTATGTTCATGGAACCAAGATTTACAGGAGATGTGATTTTCATGAGAGATGAGGATTAGAATCCTAAAACGCTCATGAAGGTCATGAGTTTCATAAAAAGAGAGTATAGGCCTATCTATCATGAAATTTTTTTTGTCCTCTAAGGGAAGCCACCTATATTTATAGGCATATGGTCAAACCATATTTCATGATTGGGGTTGGCCAATCCCCAGTTTTCAATAGTCTTTCCTAATAATATGACCCTCCTTTCCCTTGTTGGGTCCAATTTTAAGGGGGGTCAGTTTAAAAAAAACATGATGTAAGAGAGGTTGAGGAATTCATGGATGATTAAAAGTGCATTTGGTCCAAAATAGCCCAAAATCCACCTAACAGACTATATTCACAAAGGTTTACACCTTAGTGAGTGGCCACAAATCATGGAATTCCATGACCACAAATATATTTAATGGTATCCTCCATGTAGTGTAATTCCATTTCATGAAGTTCCATCTCACTAAATTCCCTAGCCACATAGAGATTTGATGGTATCCTTTACACAGTGTAAGTTTGGTTTGAAAATATCCACCTCACGAAAGTTGCTTCCCATGTGGATCTTTGATGGTAACCTTCATACAACTTATATCGGGTTCTCATAACCCGATCAATTCACAAAGCTCAGTTTTGTTAGATCCTCCATATTTCATGAAACCACTTCCCTTTCCTCTATTGGGCCTATAAATACCCTCTATGTTTGACTTTTAAGGGTACATGACTTTTTATCTTATGAGAAAATCTTTGAACTCATGATATTGAGAATATTCACAAACAAAAGAGGAAATGGACCTCTAAAGGTATCCATATTTCATGAAACCACCTCCCATGGGTTTTTGAGAACCTCAACCCTTGGTGAAGATGAATTTTGTGATGTTACATGGCCTTCGCATAAGAATAAATCCCTTTGTGTCTCCTGGGGTTTCACAAGATAACTATCCTTCATGAAACCAACCCTATGTAACCAAGACTTTACTCCAAGGCAAGGTCACCCTATTTTGTAAATCATACACTTACAAAAGTCCCTTGAACTCTGTGAGACACTTGGAATTTGTAAAGCTCTAAAATTTCTTGAAGAAAAACCATCACAGAACCCATTTTCCAAGCCTCCTTATAGTGCCACATTTCATCCAACACCCTCTCTCGAAAGTTGAGTACCTAGGGCCCACATTCCAATTTAGGACTGAATCAACCTCACCCAACATATCCATGTGACTGATACCACCAAATCTTATTTCCACCTATTTGCTTCCAATGTGGTATGAGACTTTATCCTACCTATTTCCCCTAATACTAGGTATCCTAATGCATATCTATCTTAAGCATAGGTATCCTAACATCATGCCTCTTGATTAGCACTCCTCCATGAAATTATCTACGCTATGTACCACCTCTAGGAACATTATTAGTGTAAAAGTAAGTCCTAAAGGTGGCATCATTGATGGAAATGGATTAACTTTATTAGTAGATCATCCTTATGAAGAATATTCCTCTTGCCTTAACATGGTCCCCCTCGGAGTATGAGCCTCATCCATGTCTAAGATGCACAACATAAAACTACCTAGCTCCACGTCCAAGTCATATGATGATAAGATGCATGATGAAGTCCACATAACATGATGTTAAATTGTTTTATTACCCTATGTAAGCAATAAAAGATTCCCTATGAATGGAATTAATGCTATTACACCCTCCCCAAACCATAGAATGTGACTCCCATAATGTGTGGTGTGTAGGTGTAATCCCCACACCATATTTCCCCATCTCCAGACATGAATCCAATTCTGGGAAGCTTCCTTGTGAAAGACCCACACTATTACTCATAAACTCTCTTTCTATGACACGAGAGTCTTTAACTCATGATGTTAAATTTCATGGACCAGTCATGTCACATGACCTTAAAATAGAACATAAAACTACATGGGTTTTGATCCCTATCTCTTAAATAGGGTATGTAGGACACCTCCATAATGTTCAATTTCAACAAAAAAACCCCATGTGAATTCATTCCCCTTGTGGGGAAACACTCCATCATCGTAGTGTGAAATCAACCCCTTAGGGGGCACAATCCATCATCCTAGTGTGAAATCATCCCCCATGGGGGGACACAGTTCATCATCCCAGTGTGAAATCATCCCCCCTGGGGGGACACCCTCCATCATCCAAGTGTGAAATCATCCACCTTGGTGGGACACACTCCATAATCTTAATGTGAAATCATCCCCCTTGGGGGGGACACACTCCATCATCCTGGTGTGAAATCATATCCCTAGAGAGGAAACACTCCATTATCCAAGTGTGAAATCATTCCCCTTGGGCATACACACTCCATCATCCAAGTGTGAAATCACCCCCCTTGGGGGAACGCACTCCATCATCAAAGTGTGAAATATTCTCCCTTGGGGTGGACACACTCCACCATCTATCCCCACAAAACAGTAAACTTATGACCATATATACAAGTCATTAAACTTGTGAACAGATCCAAAATCCCCACCTCATGTAATAAATATGGGATCCCTATGGTAAAAATCCTTAGAGGTCTTATTCCCCTAGTGTTAATTACCTCATGACTAAAATGATATGCCTTGGGTTTTATCCTATGATTCCTCATACATGAGATTCCCTCCGAAAGAGGAAGAATTTATAGGTTTCCAACCTATCCAATGCCCAGACATGCCCAGATGTGTCCAGCGTTACTACCTCCCCTGATCGAAGGTTGCTACCCTGTCAATATAGAAGTAGAATAATTAACCAGTGTTCACTTCGTGATGGCATTGAGAATGAGTTTCATGAACATGAATTAAATCTATGAGGTAGACCCGGACTAGGCGACTAGCTCCAAGGAGGAATCTATGAAAGGAGGAACCAAAATAACATCATCCCATTTCTATCAAAGAGATTCCATCACCAATTAGAGGTATGAAAGCTACCCAACTTTGGAAAATATTAATGTGGGGCAACAAAAGTAATGCATTACCACTAAGTTGAAGGACGACGTTGAACCTAGAAAAAGCATCAGAAACAAACACACAACATCAAAATAACTACATTATGCACAATTGTGAGATGGGACATTCCAAACCTCATTAGGTTGAAGGAGGTGGTTGAACACTAATATTTAACTAGAAATTCCCAAATATCTGGGTGACCAATTTTTAATCATGATGTCTTCTAGTTTTTGACTAGTTAAAAAATAGTTCATTCAGATAACTATTTGCTCTAACTTTTCCTTTATGAATTGATACATGATTTTAATATGTTAGGTATGGGAGTGTTGCATTATATTTTTAGTGAGTTCAATAATACTTTTTGTTTCATAAAATATCACTATTTGTTGATCCACTTTTTCTCCAATATCCTCCAATTGTTGATTCATCAATAAAAGCAGAATGCATGCCTTCTTTAATGAGATATACTTAGGCTCTATAGAGCTAAGTTATTTTCTTTAATACTTATTACTCATTCAACTCACACATTTATCTCTAAGTAAAAAATGCTCCACTACTTGTGGAATTGGGGTCCACCACAACACCAGCCCAATCGGCATCAGTAAAAGCTGAGAGATCATGATATTTTATTACTTTAAAGGCCTTTCCAAAACATAGAGTTCCTAAAACATTCCTCAGTATTAATTTCATTACTCCTAGATTTGATTAATTTATACTACTCTAAAGTGGAGCTAGAACTCAAGTTGAATAAGTGATATCAGTCCAAATTGTTATCAAGTATAAATAACTTATAATGATTTTTCTATATAAAGTGGGATCCACGAACATCCCATACTCATTCTTCCCAATATTGGTTCCAACAAAAATCAATGTTGAAATGGGTTTTTAATCGTACATGTAAAACTTGTTAAAAAGTTTACTTGCACATTTTTCTTGTGAGATTAAAGTGTTCCATTCTCTCTGAATCACATATAACCCTAAGAAATAAGTAAGTTCACCTATTATAAACATATGAAATTCAGATCTCGTGAGATTAGAAAATTATTCCAATAATTTTTTATTAATTTCACAAAATACTATACTATACAAAAAGACTAACTGCAACACCCCAAAATATTATGGTATGTCTCTTTTTAAATTTAACTTCTTCAATAGCTTATGTTGCATGAAAAACCCAGCTTAAACGAAAAATGAAATATTATTATGTGATCATTATAACCTAGCTATTGAATATGTAGAAATGAATTGTATTAACCAAAAAATGGAATATATAATTTTACTACTCATTTTTAATGTATTAAGTAATTATTTGTGATTAAGTTCTTAATTCTTAGAAAAATCATTTTATTCTTAAAAAACGCTTTCTTGAAAATTAAGTTTCTTAATTTTTATGAGTAAATATTATTATCAATTTATAGAAATTATATAAATTTAATTTTATAAAACTAATATAATTTTTTAAATATTCATATTAAAATTAACTTATGGTTATTTTTTGGGAATTTTCAAAAAAAATTGTTCTTCTAGTGAATAGTGAAAATATCGATTTTTATAAAACTATCAATTCCTTTATATTAAAATTATATTTATTATTTTAATTTGATATAAATATAAATTAAGTGTTCTTTAGTTATAAAGAATCTTATTTATTTCATTTGAATCATCCATATACCATATTTTGGTATAAGTACATTTTTTCTTAAAAATTCATCTTTCAAGAAATTAGTTTTTCATTGAGTTTTGTGACACTAATTTTAGATTAAAATCAAAAACTTTTGTGTTTCATATTTTGAAAAATGGATTCAATATTTGGATTCAGAAGGTCCAAATTTAGTAAATAGGTCGATTTTATTTTTTTTCTAATAAGAATAGTAACCTTGATAATTTTTGTTTCATTGGTAAAGGGTAAATTGGGTAATATAGGTTAAAAATAAAATGATAAGGACAATAAAATGGCCCTAAAACTTGACCTAATTTTAGTTTTTGAATAATTTTCGTCCATAAGTTTTCATGGTTTTTATATATGACCATTTTTTCCATTAGGAAGGGATTATGAGCCTTATAATATTTTATCCATAAGATATATTTAACTATAAATAGTTATTGGAAATATAAAAGATTTATATTAATCATGGTAATTTGTTTTTAATTTTTATAGAACAAAAAATTATCTTAAAATCTTTCACAACCTTGGTGCAATAATTATTTAATTAATGAAAAAATCAAACAAATGATATTAAAAATATGAAAATCAACATAAATTGAAATAATTAAAGTGATCAGTAAATTTTCAAAACAACATTGACATGTTAAGGGTTTGAAAAAATAGTTTCCAAAAATTATAAGTGTTATATTGATATTATTAAAGTTAAAATAATGAATGGTTCTTAAAATTGATATTGTGAATATTTTATAGTAAATAATATTTTATTAATTTATTTCAAATTCCTAATACTCTAAAATTCAGTCAATTGATTGAGATACGGTTTAAAATGTATTCCATGATCCATTTATTGGTTATTTTGAATTTTAGAGTAACTATATTAAACTTCAAAGAGTAAAAATCCTTGTTGTCATTGTAGGAGTTAAAGAGGTTAAATAAGGGTTAAGATCAAAAGATAAGGGTAAAAATTTAGTCAAAACTTATCTAAATTTTATTGGATGAAGTAATTTATTCCAATAATCATATTATATTCTAAATTAATAAGTTTGGACCCATTTGGAATTGAAAATAAATTTTATATTAAATTAATATTTTAAGAAATTGTTAAAGTTCCCCTTACCTCAATTATAAAAGGGAACTCCTTCCCTGACTTCTTACACCACTTTGATCCATATAGCTCAACCAATTCATTATCATTACTTTTATAAACTTCCTTATACAAGTTATGGAGGTGATATTACCCTAAAAATGCGAACCCTAAGTCTTTTGAAAAGACATATAAAGTAAGTACACCGAAGAAGAGGTAATCTTTTTATAAACTCTTTCAAGTTTATTTCTTATTATACTTCATATTCATGTGTTGTTCCATCATAGAATAATAAATACAATGTCATATATATACTGCTATATTATTATGATTATTAAATATCAATATTTGACCTTTTATCCATCCTATGAAAAAAAGAACCATGTGACTTATCATCTTCATGTTGTAGTGTAATTCGTTTTTTCATCAACAATTTACCAGGATAGTTATAATGATGGAAATAGTGGATACATATGACATGATATTTATTCTTTAAAATTAATATACAACCATATTCCTTACCTTTTCACCCATTAAAGAAATTATATCGTTGCACATACATACGTATGACCTACCGTCTCCACGACACAATGCGATTCATTTTCCATGTTGATCATTCAAGATTGATTCGATATATATATATATATATAATGAAGAAATATGACAAATATGACCTTAATATAATTCTAGATATTATGGAACTATATTCTATGCATAAGAACTGATACTTACATAACAAAACATATATAAGAAAATAAAGCAGTTAACACCTAAAATAAAGGTAATAACGAAATGTTATTAACAAATGAGTGATAAGATGATATAATAATATAATATATTGTAACATCCCAGTTTTGAAAGCCACCCAGAGGAACCTCGTACCCGGTTGGTCACATGGCCTCAATGCATTTCCCCAAACGCCAAAGGTTACCGACTAGCAGCGAGGGACTTGGGTGTGATAGTGGGGAAACTATGCCCTCATTGGTAGAGTACACAGAAGAAGTAAAAAAACATACAATAGAAGAAGCAGTAAATATCCAACAATAATCAATAGAGGAAGACTAAAACAATAGAAAACTGGAGCACAAATGTATATATGAAATGATGCACGATACATATGTCTAGAAAAGTATCCAAACAAGTCACAATGCTGAATACGAAACTAAACCAAAGTACAGAAGAAAAAAAATAAGCAACTCCTCAGCATCGCAAGCCTAGGATTGGTCCCATGTTCTCCTTCTCCAAAGTAATCAAGTACCAGAAGTTGAAGGATGCTTTACCTTGTTTATACCTACAACAACACAGTCTTCTTGGGCCCAAAAACATGGCCCAAATAGGGTGTGAGACTAAATACCAGTAGGAAACCACCAGAAGATATGTTCCTAACAGTTAGTGAGTATATGGTAGGTAAAAGTACAGTAAGCAGAAAACAGTATCAGTAAACAGCAGGTAGTAAATAGTAGGCAGTAACAGGATGATATACACAGTAATCAATCCACAGAACAACAAGCAGTAGTGAAGAAAACAACTAACCACAACAGGAACCCCTCTGGTCCTATCCAAGAAGTACCAAAAACCCTCTATGTAGTGCACTTAGCCTAACCCCTCTGGTTTGGTCATATGAAAATTACAAGACTCTCTGGGGAAGCTCACTCAGTCAATTCCACTTATAGTCTAGGGTAGTCATGGACTCTCTGAGGAAGATCACATGGTCTAACCCTCTTATATCCCCAAGGTCTAGAAACTCTCTAAGGAATCACACTTGGTCAATTCCTCCTATAATCTCAGGTCTATCACAGATTCTCTAAAGAATCTCACTCAATCAATTCCTTCTCTAGCCTAGAAAATGGTTTTAAAGAAATTCTAACAAGTAAAGACTCTCTGAGGAAGCTCACTCGGTCTACCCTCCTGTAGTCTATAATATCCAAGACTCTCTAGGAAGCTCACTTGGTCTATCCCCTGAAGTCTATAATGTCCAAGACTCTCTGGGAAGCTCACTCGGTCTATCCCTTTTAGTCTATAGCACCAGGTTCTCACGGTCTCATGACAGTCAATTCATAATAATGCTATAAGGACAAAGTACACCTATAGAGCTACTTGGATAACCAGTCTACAGGAACAAGCATGTCAAGAACATCATTCCATCCTATGGTCACCAGGCATGGAAA
This sequence comes from Viscum album, assembly GCA_963277665.1. NCBI lineage: Eukaryota > Viridiplantae > Streptophyta > Magnoliopsida > Santalales > Viscaceae > Viscum > Viscum album. The sequence goes on from OY728153.1 coordinate 1,967,577,349, forward strand.
ACAGGTATAATGACCAAAGGCTAACAAGACCCAAAGATTGTAACAAGAACAAGGCATGGGAAAAACATCCAAGCACAACAATTATCCACAAACATGATCAAGTTACCTCTACACAAGCATAAAAGCATAGCAGGAAAACAATAGGGGCAAATTGGTAAACACGCAATACCCCGTTCACGGGTATTGGTGGAATTTGCACATAAAACTCAAAGACTTCTAAAGGTAAGGCACAAAACACCTACCTTGGTGCCAGGAGATCAAAATACTTGAACCATGAGGCTTGATTCTCCTTAGAACATTGAAGATCTATGAAAATGCACAAAATATTCAACCCAAGATATCTTGAGAAAGAGGGAAAATCAAGGAATGAGACTCAAGAAGAAGGAAGAGCTCATCGATGTGGTTCCAATGCAATCGACAACGGTCGATTCGGCAAACAGACGGAGGCTCGGGGGGGCACGGAGGGTGTTCTCAGTCGTACGGGCACTCTCGGTTGAAGAACCTGCAGAAGAAGACATTTTAATCGATTAGATGTGGTCCTAGTCCGTTTAATGAAAAATAAGAAACTACACGACATGTACTTCTGGGATACACAACGTGTACTTGTCCTATCTGTACTCCAATTTAAGAGGAATACACATCTCCCCTACACACCGTGTGTGTGGCCCGGACACAGCCAGCACACGGCATGGCACTATATCAAAGTACACGGCATGTACTTATAAAGTACACGGCGTCTACTCTGAAAATTTCCAGATTTTCCTCTTTTTCTCAAAAATGAACAGAAAAATAAAAACATAACTGAAAAGAAGATCGGGGTTCTTACAAACTTCCCCCTTAAAGAAATTCATCCCTGAATTTCCCTAGATAGGCGTAGAAGAAGAACCCCCGAACAGCTCCAGCCACTACAATCGTACATCGACCTCCCTCTCCCAGGGCTCGTCCTGTACTCGCCCGTGCTGCCATAGCACCCATACCAGAGGAACAGACCGGACATAGAGAACCTTCGTAATGCGATCGACAATCCAGATAGGATGCTCCTAAAACGACGCATCTACTTCTAGCTCAACCTCCTCAGGTTGAAAGACATGAGACGGGTCTGAAAAGTAACATCGAAGCTGGGAGACGTGGGAGACTTCGTGCATAGCCCAGTACCTCTGAGGTAACTGCAACTGATAGGCAACCAGTCTAGCTCTCTTCAACACCTCAAATGGACCGACGTACCATGGTGAAGCTTACCCTGTCTCCGAATCCCCTTGTGTCCCAACCTCGGTGTGACATGTAGGAAAACATGATCCCCGATCTCAAACTCCATAGGTTATCTCCGCTGATCAGCATAAGACTTCTATCGAGACTGTGCTGTAGCCATCCACTTCCAAATCAACTTTATCTACTATGAGGTCTCCTGAACAAGACAAGGTCCCAGAAAATCTGCCTCTCCTACCTCGAGCCAGCACAAAGGTGATTGGCATGGCCTACCGTACAAAGCCTTGTAAGGTGTCATCTGAATAGTCGCCTGAAAACTGTTGTTGTAGGCAAACTACACAAGAGGGATATGCTTCTCCCAAGAACTTCCAAAGTCTAGAATTCAAGCTCGGAGCATATCCTCAAGCACCTAGATCGTACGCTCGGACTGACCATCTGTCTGGGGATGGTATGTTGTACTCAAAAGTACCTGTGTACCCAAAGCCTTTTGAAGTCCGTGAAAGAACTGAGAAGTAAAATGTGCATCCCTGTCTGAAACAATGGAGTGTGGAACTCCATGCAGACGTATAATCTCTCGGATGTACAACCACTCCGGCTCATCAACACTGAAGGTCTCCTTGATCGGAAAGAATTGAGCAACCTTCGTAAGCCTATCGATGACAACCCAAACAGCATCACTCCCTCGAGGTGACCTCAGTAACCCAGTCACGAAGTCCATCGCGACATCATTCCACTTCCACTTGGGAATGGGTAACTACTGTAAAAGCCCTGCTGGTCGCTGATGCTCCGCTTTCACCTGGAACATCTCATGACAAACCTAGGAATATCTCTTTTCATACCTGGACACCAGTATTGGCAGTGTAGATCACGATACTTCTTGATGATTCCAGGATGAACTGCCCAAACTGAAGAATGAAAATCTCGCATCAGTTCCTTACATATGTCTACTAGAACCCATACGTATCCCTAGAAATGAAAGATCTCATCCTCACCCACTATCCATCCAGGAAGAGGGTCCCCTCCCGACACACTCTCCGGAAGGACTAGGCCTTCTGAGTCTGATAGCTGCCTCATTCGTACCCAATCAAGAAGGGTAGAGGTAACAGCTATAGAAGAAAGAAAAGTCGGCCCCTGTTTTTCATGCACCTCCAAATGCATCTCATAGAACAGATCCATAAGATACTACTCACTTCTGGCCTCCTGAACTGCCTGAATCTGAGTTCTCCTGCTCAACGCATCAGCCACTGCGTTGCCCTTTCCAGGTGTATAGGCAAGATCAAAGTTGAAGGACTGAAGATACTCGACCCACCTACACTGTATGAGATTTAGATCTCGCTGAGTGAAGATGTAATTGATACTCTTGTGGTCGGTGAAAAACACAAAGCGCTCTCCGAGAAGGTAATGTCTCCAAAAGCGTAAGGCATGAACAACATCTGCCAACTCTAGATCATACGCCGGGTAGTTCCTCTCGTGTGGCCTCAACTTCCGAAACCCGTACGCAACGACTCCATCTCACTACACAAGTACAACTCCCAATCTGACACCTGAAGCATCATAGTAGACTGTATAGCTCTTGCTCGGATCTGAAAAGACTAGTATCGGTGCTGACGTCAACCTCCCTTTCAGCTCTTGAAAGGCTGACTCACAGGAATCTGGCCATACGAACTTCTCCCCTTTCTTGGTCATACTTGTCAGCGGTGCTGCACGGAATGAAAAGTCATGTATAAAATTCTTGTAGTATCCAGTTATCCCTAGAAAACTCCACACCTCAAACACATTTTTTGGCTTCTCCCAGGAAACTACAGCTCTCACTTTCTATGGGACTATTGATACTCCTGTCTCTGAGATAACGTGACCCGAGAAGTGAATCTGATCCATCCAAAAAGTGGAATTTTGAGAGATTAGCATATAACTGATGCTCTCTCAGTGTACTCAGAACGATATCAAGATGGGGAGCATGGTTGTGTCGAGTGTGAGATTACACCAAGATGTCATCCACGAAAACCACCATGAAGGAATCCAAGTATGGATGGAACACTCGGTTCATCAGTACCATAAAAACTATTGGAACATTCATGAGACCGAATGGCATGACTGTATACTCGTATAGACCATACCTGCTCCTGAAAGCTGTAAGAGGTATATTTTATGGTCTAACGCGCAACTGATGATAACCGGACCTCAAATAAATCTTTGAGAACACCCAGGCTCCTCAAATATGATCAAAGAGGTCATTGATCCTCGACAAAGGATATCATTTCTTGACCGTCAACTGGTTTATCTTCCGATAATCTATGCAAAGCCTAAGGGTTCCATCTTCCTTCTTCACAAGCAGGACAGGCGAACCCCAAGGAGACATACTGGTTCAGATGAAACCCTTTGCCTGGAACTCCTCCAACTGCTTCTTCAGCTTCTGCAACTCAGGTGTAGCCATCCTATAAGGAGGAATGGAAACCGGTGTCACTCCCGGTACCAACTCAATCGAGAAGTCTACCTCACGCTCTGGAGTAAAACCTAAAAATTCCTCTGGAAAGACATCCCTGAAATGATCCACCACTGGAGGAAAGTCTAACTGTGAAGTTCCCTGGTCATACAGATAAAGATTTGAAATTTGGACTGCAAATCCCCCTAGCCCATGATTATTTGGTTCAGCTCTACCTACCTAGACATCCCACTCATCTCTATGAAGAAAAGATCTGCCCTCCGGTGATAGGAAACTCACCCTACGGTGATAACAATCCACGACTGCCTGGAAGGGAAATAACCAGTCCATATCGCGAATGAAATCATAGCCTATCATCTCAAGGACATAGAGGCCCCATAAGAAGTGACACCCTATAACCTCAAGAGGGAACTATCTGCACTAATGTACGCTAGAAATCCTCGTTCCCAATGGTGTATCAAGAGTCAACATGTCGGCAGTCGAAAAGATACAGAGCCCAAGGCTCTCCAAAACAGAAATAGAGATAAAACTATGCGAGGAACCAGTATCAAAAAGAGAAGAAGATAAAATTGAGGCTATTAAAATTGTACCTAGAACTATAGAAGGGTCGGGATCCTTATCCTGACAGGTCTTCTCCACGGTGAAATTCTGGCCTGTACCGCGGCCCTGCACCCCTGGCTGACCACTCTGAGCTGATCTACTCTGTTGTTGCTGGTAACCTGGTGACTGACCACCATGGCCGCGACCTCCACCTCAGCCCGAATGGCCGAAAGAACTCCAATTCCCAGACTGGTGAGAAACATGCAATACATTTCCTGTACACGGGGTCATAGAAGAACCCCTGCCACCAGATGTAGGTGAGAATATTTGACAATAATGCTGAAGATGTCCCATCTTTCCACAAGATCAGCACTCCATTGGGTCTCTCTGGCACTGAGCCCTAGTATTCCCACTCCTACCACATTGGTAGCATATAACCTGGCTTCTCGAAGATATGTCCCACATACACCGATCTCCTCGAGTAGACTCTCTACGGCGCTTCCTACTATCAGTATGAGGAACACCGACTCTAGATGTTGAACCGCCCTGGACCACCGCTCTAGAATCTCTCATATTGCACTCAGTGATCAGCAACTAGTTGATGATAGATGATATCGAAGTCAACCTGGAGAGATTCACCTGGGAACGAATCTCCTTCCTGAGACCGTCCTCAAACTTCCTAGGAAGGAACATCTCATCACCTGCTAGAATCGGCGTGAATCGTTGCAGCTCGGTAAAACGAGACGAGTACTCCATAACAGAAAGAGTACCCTGCTCGAGACTCATAAACTTCTGGGCTCAGTTGGCCCTCAAGTTCTCCAGATAGAATTAATCGTAGAAGATGCAATGAAACTCATCACAAGTCATACTCTATTGGTGCCCTGACTATGAGATCACCTCCCACCACCTCTTGGCAGTGTCTCGGAGCATATAAGTAGCCAGATTTACCCTTTTCTCTGGAGGTATCTCCAGGTGCTCAAAGATCGTCAGTGTGGCCTCTATCCATGACTCTGTAGCCTGGGGTCCTCCATCCCCTGAGAAAGTAGGAGGATGATGCTACTGGAAAACCCGCATCAATTCAGCCATCAATGGGACAGAAGGTGGTGCTCCCTGAAAGGTCTGCAACATCCTCAGGAATTCCTCCCTGAACTGCGTATCGGCGCCTGTAATGGGTATAACTACTGGTTCCAAGGCTGGAACAACAGGAGGATCTGCAGGAGATCCCCGATCGGGTATATCCGGTGTCTGATCACCATCTGGCAGCTGACGTACAACCAGAGGACGTCTCAGAGGCATAACTATGAAATATCAAAAGCACACCTTAGATCAGGATTTTCAATGACAGAGATCACAAGAGTACAAAACGGGAACAGGATAAAGAAAAAATCATGTTTTTCTAAACCCGACTATATGGCGTGTATAAAACTACACGACGTGTTCCTTAAATCCATCAACATGGGAATGTACTTCTGCCCCCTCTGGTCGTGTAACACCCCCAACTACATGGCATGTTGTCACAATACACGGCATGCACTTGAACCCCATTCCCCTTCCTGAGTCTCTTTACATGGATAACCCACACGGTCCTCTTAACCCTAGACTACACAGCGTGTTCACTAAGGACACGACATGTACTAGACAAGGTTTTGGCGACCATGTTGTTAGTTACATGGTCGGATACCTAGGACAAGGCTACACGACGTGTTCATACCAAACACGGCGTGTACTACACAGGCTTCTCCGACCCGTGTTGTTAGTGGCATGACCGGGTACACTGCTCACTACTACATGACATGTAACGACCGTACACGGCATGTTCTTGAGAACTTTTTCGCTACCCTGCGTTTCTGCTCACACAATCAGTGACATGATTTAAAACTACACGGCATGTAGTCATGTACACACTGTGTATTCTGGGTTTTTCTGGGCAGTAGCTCAGAAACTGCACCGAAGCCCAGAAAACACTGAAAAATAAACATGGAGGTGCCAAATTCTGATTTGTGGGGGCCCATAATCCCCGCGAATCAAAGCTTGGAATCCCATATAAGTCATATATATGAAAAACAAATCAACAATCCACCAAGTTCGGATTCATGAGGGCCCATAACACCTCAAGAACCAAAATTTGGCATTCATTTAATCAAGGTACAATACAACAATTTCTCTATCAAACTGCAGGGATTCTATCAAAGCATCTATCACAACAGCATGCATAATCTACACAACGTCTATCACAACAACATGCAATCGCTAGTGCACCCTAGATGGCATGGAAAGAATGCATGGCATGTGATTTATAACAAGTTCCTATATGATGCATGAGATGGCATACCCTCATCTCATTAGGTTGTGACAGAAATAGAACCGCAATAGCACCACAATAACAACGCAAGTCATGTGAATCACTCTAGGTGAAATCATATCAACTGTAAAATCTCAAAACCAGAAAACTGAAAAAAACGAGGTATTTTGGCTTTTCACTATACATGGGTTAGCTAATCCCGGGAAAAACTTATTACCAAGTACTGAATCCATCCAATCCCAGGATAAAGGCTCCAAAAAGTAAGTTAAGAGAAAAGAATGCCTCTGATACCACTTTGTAATGTCCCAATTCCGGAAGCCATCCAGAGGCGCCCCATACCCGGTTGGTCACATGCCCTCAAGCGCATTTCCCCAAATGCCAGAGGATGCTGAATAGCAGCGAGGGCCTTGGGTGTGATAGTGGGGAAACTATTCCCTCATTGTCAGAGTACACAGTGGAATTAAACAAAACATATAATAGAGGAAGTAGTAAATATCCAACAACAATCAACAGCGGAAGACTAAAACAATAGACAACTGGAGCACACATGTATATATGAAATGATGCACGATACATATGTCTAGTAAAGAATCCAAACAAGTCACAGTGCTGAATATGAAACTAAACCAAATTACAGAAGAAAACAAATAAGAAACTCCTCAACATCGCAAGCCTAGGCTTAGTCCCATGCTCTCCCGATCCAAATTAATCAAGTACCAGAAGTCGAAGGGTGCTTGCCCTTGTCTATAGTTGCAACAACATAGTCTACTTGGGCCCAAAAACATGGCCTAAATAGGGTGTGAGACTAAATACCAGTAGGAAACCACCCGAATATCTGTGCCTAACAGTCAGTGAGTATATGGTAGGTAAAAGTACAGTAAATAGTAAACAGTATCAGTAAATAGCAGGCAGTAAATAGTATGCAGTAATAGGATGATATGCACAGTAATCAATCCACATAACAACAAAAATCAGTTAAGAAAACAACTAACCACAACAGGAACCCCTCTGGTCCTATCCAAGAAGTAACAAAAACCCTCTGGGTAGTGCACTTATCCTAACCCCTCTGGTTTGGTCATACGAAAATTACAAGACTCTCTGGGGAAGCTCACTCAGTCAATTCCCCTTATAGTCTAGGGTAGTCAGGGACTCTCTAAGGAAGATCACATGATCTAACCCTCTTATAGCCCCAAGGGCTAGAAACTCTCTGAGGAAGCGCACTCAGTCAATTCATCATATAGTCTCAGGTCTATCACAAACTCTCTAAGGAAGCTCACTCAGTCAATTCCTTCTCTATCTTGGAAAAAGGTTTTAAAGAAATTCAAACAAGTAAAAACTCTCTGAGGAATCTCAATCGGTCTACCCTTCTGTAGTCTACAATATCCAAGACTCTCTGGGAAGTTCACTCGGTTTATCCCCTGTAGTTTATAATGTCCAAGACTCTCTAGGAAGCTCACTCAGTCTATCCCTTTTAGTCTATAACACCAGGTCCTTACAGTCACGTTCCAGTCAGTGAATAATAATTCTATAATTCCAAAGTACACCTATAGATCTACTTGTCTAACCAGTCAATAGGAACAAGCATGTCAAGAACATCATTCCATCCTACGGTCACAAGGAATGGAAAGTAGGTATAACGGCCAAAGGCTAACAAGACCCAAAGGTCGTAACAAGAACAAGGTATGCGAAAAACATCCAATCATAGCAATTATCCACAAAAATGATCAATTTACCTCTACACAATCATACAAGCATGGTAGGAAAATAATAGGGGAAAACCGGTAAACACGCAATACCCCGTTCATGGGTATTAGTGGGATTTTCACATAAAACTCAAATACTTATAAAGGTAAGGCACAAACCACCTACCTTGGGGATAGGATATTAAAATACTTGAACCATGAGGCTTGATTCTCCTTATAACGTCGGATATCTATGAAAACACAAAAAAAATTCAACCCACAATATCTTGAGAAAGAGAGAAAATCATGGAATGAGAATCAAGAACAAGGAAGAGCTCACCATTGCGGTTCCAACGCAATCGACGACGGTCGATTCGGCAAACAGACGGAAGCTCGAGGTCTCGGAGGGTGTTCTCATCTGTACGGGTGTTCTCAGTCAAAGAAACTAGAGAAAAAGACGTTTTCATCGATTAGACGCAGCCCCGGTCTGTTTAATGAACAAAAAAAACTACACAGCATGTACTTCTAGGATACACAGCGTGTACTTGGCCTATCTGTACTCTGCTTTAATCAGCCTCCACATAGCCCCTACACACCGTGTGTGTGTCCCGGACATGGCCATCACATGGCCTGGATCTGTATCAAAGTACATGGTATGTACTTATAAAGTACACGACGTGTACTCTGAAAATTTCCAGATTTTCCTCTTTTTCTCAAAAATGACCAGAAAAGGAAAAACATACCTGAAATGAAGATCTGGGTTCTTACATATATAATATCATAAATATGAATATTGTTATGGTATAAATTAATAACATTCCTTAAACCATTATATAGGATGTTAAAGCATGTTCAATTAAATGAAAGCGCAAGGTAAGGGATTTCTTAACTCAATTTACATTCATGGGTTAAACTTATATTTTGTTGATTCTGTCATGCTAAGATTATGTGTAAAATTAATTTTTATTATATTTTGGTGTATTTACACTTGTTTTATGTGTATTTATAGTAAATACACATAATATATTCATTTTATTAATGCTCAAGTCAATGATATGACCTTTGTAAGGGACTTTATCTCAATTTTTTTCATTGAGGAATATTTTAAGGTTATGTGCCTATATTATTTTATTATGTGTATATAAAACCCCTTTGACATGTTATATTAGGAATTAATTCATTCTCGTGAAATTTAATATTTTGTTAAATGTTATTCTTTCACGGGTAATATGATCCAACTAATTATAAAGTGGTAAGAGTTTATTTCACAACCTCATCATTATTCATATTTGTTTGTTTAAGATTCCCTTGGGTAATTATTTATATGTTAAAATAAATATATTTTCTTCTTCTCAGGTCATTCATAAACTTTTCAAGTAATAGTACCATTTTTTGAAAAATCTTTTAAGAAAATTTGACTTTATTTCTCTTCGGTCGAAAAACCTTTTTCATAAAAACCTATGATTTTGAAAAGAATGCTTTTAAAATGTTTTAATCATTTTAAAAATGATTTATCAACAACATTATTACCCATTTTTAATTTTTTTAAATGTTTTTATAGGAGTATTCATTTAATTTTCCAAACAATTCCTATTTTGATTTTGACAAATATATAAAATGAATATTTATTTCAAAGTATATAGATTGAACAAAATTTTCCACTCAATATTTTAAAACTTAGTTCAAGGTTTATTTTTAAAGGAAAGTATGAACATTTTTTTAAAATTTTATTTCTAAAATTCAAGTTATATTCTCCTCAAAATATTTTGAAGGATCTTTTCATGGTATTTCTATTTGTAAATGACATCAACCCTTTATTGTATTTATAATCAGCAAGGGATGCATTATATTGATATCATCCTTATTCTTTATTTGGACAGTTTATAATCAGTTTGACTCTGGATGTGATATTTTGATACATTTATCCATATTACTATGGATGGATTAATGTTATGTTTATTGATTGGGGAAAGTATTCAAATTTCATATTCTAGTTTTTAAATAAGAATGTTTATGTTTATTATGTTTCACCCCTTTCATATGTGGAATTCATTGGACTTAGTAAGTGATGGGTGGGACCCACTATAGCCCTTCGATGCATTGGTAGGTCTCATGAGACAAACTAGTTTGGGTATTGGATGATGTATTACCCATTAATATATAGTGTCTTGGATGAAACCTTTACATTATGTTTATGATATCTCACATTATGAATTCCATCATTATGAATTATTTTATTGATATTCCATGTGATTATTTGATTAGTATAATATCCATGGTTATATTTTATTATCATGTGATTATTTATGTCTTATTTGGATCTAAGGATATAGATGGGATCTTCCCGACAGTTCCGATTGTGGGGGGTTAGTGTTGTAAAAAATCTTGGGCTGTGAGCTTCCATTATCAATCCAACTAGGAACTCTCAATGGTTCCCTCATCCATAACTTGGTATAGACCTACTTTCCAAAGGCAGTCAGTCGCATGGGTTTTAAGGCCCAAAGACTCTTGCAGACTTGCATCGGTCAAGATGATGGGAGGTCGGGCTCATCACGCCCTTTTTTTTGGAATTATTTCCTACTCTGGGATTCTCTTATAGATTTGAGATATGTTCATGAATATCTTCCAAATCCCTATATGGGAACGGTTACCCTAAAAAAATGAATGTAGGTTAATTCTCTTTTATGAGAAAAATATTAGGGTCTCTTTAGTATATAAATCTGTATACATATGAGGTTCTCCATAATTTGGTGGTAATGGGAGGCTTCTTATATGACGAATCCTCATAACCAAGTGCTTGATAATGTTATTCCATCCAAGGAGGGAGCTAATATTCCAAGGAGGGGATTGATCCATTATGAGGCATCCTACATATATTGGTTATTATAAGAATAAAAAACCATGTAGTTTGTTGGACCTGTGTAGTTTATCATCACATAGAAAGGAATTTTATGGGTGGTTTGGGACACCATGTATTCAATCTTGAGTCCTGGAGGGACATCCTATGTATCACGAGTATAGATAGAATCATATTTTTCATAGTTTATTCATTTGGAGATTATATACTAAGGTTTCCCATATCATTGTAGAGACACATGGTATAGAAAATATGATTATTGAAATTCCCTAAGCCCATGTGAGTTATGATCAGTGTGAGAGATAAGGGATGGAAAATGATCATTTTTCATTTCTAGTGATATGGGACTTATATTTTAGGACTTTCCAGAGATGATTTATTATGAAACTTAGGCCTCAAAGAGATGTCATATATATCCTAGTTATGGAAGGAATCAATTTCATCGTAGTTTGATTGATTTCTCAGTTCGCTGATGGATGAGGTAGGGTGATCAACTCATGGGAATAATTGGGTCATGATTTCTGAGATGTCAAATTCATAAAATGACTTACACTAAAAGGGGTGTTTATTTGATCTTATCCCTTAGGAATCATACATATCCTAATAATTACAAGAATCAAATTTATCATAGTTCAATTTATTATAGATTATACACTGAGGTCTCCCTTACCTTTTTAGAGGATCATAGTAATGATGTTATGATCATTAAAACTCCCTAAGCTCATGTGAGCCATGTTCATTGTGAGAAAAAAGGGATAGAAAGTATTCAATTTCATTACTTTGAATAAGGGACATAGATGTTAGGATCACCCTGGATAATCAATATGGAGAGGTGGCCTATGTATCCTGAATATAGAAGGAATTATAGTCTTTGTAGCTCCCTTTACTAGGGCTTATACACTGAGGTCTCCCTATTGGCCGGGGCATACACTATGAGGTTCCCCGATTGATCAAATATTACACACTAAGGATGGATGATGTTATCAGGTACTGGGATTCCCTTGTGACCTGGTCAGCTTTTCTAGAGGGTTTTACAGACCCAGTTGAATTAGCTGGAGGATATCACAAGATTCAGATGATTTATCCTAGAATCCATCGCATGACCTAGCTAGCTTATCGAGGGGATGTCGCATGATCCAATAGACATGCCTTATTGTCATTATTGAGAGTTGGATTAACACATATGGAGGGTGTCATGAGAGTCAATATGAAATGTTTTGGAGAATTTGATGTATCTTGGATAAAACCACTAGAGGGGATCATGAGACCCAGCTGATATGGTTGGAGGGCATCGATGGTCTCATCAGACTTTCCAAGAGAGTGTCACAAGAGCTAAGTTAATATGAACGAATGTAGCCAAATGTCATTACTGACATGATTTGGCATCATTATATGAGTCTGGAGATATATCTGAAGGACATCATAAGGATTGTAAAATAGGCCCAGAGGGTTTCTCAAGACCAAAGAGGTGTACCCAGGGGGACCGTATGACTTTCTCTAACATGTCCAGATGATTTCACATATCCCAAATAGAATGTTGAAGGGTAGTCATGAGATCTTGGTGATGTTCCCTAGTGTTATCGTGTGTTGTGGATGACTCACAAAAAGTGCATGATGGCTGGTGAGTATTTCTTTTTCTTAAGTATTACAATTTTATAGTTGGTTATAGCTCTTCTATTGTGAATGCCTTAGGTTTATTCAATATCAGTTTATATTGAGTCTCGCGTGATCTAGAATAAATGAATTATATTCTTCTATAATCCCTTCTATATTCCTTTGCATGATCTATGAATGATCATGACAAGTGCCTCACGCATGGGACATGATTTCTCTAGTTTTTCTCTGGTATATTACCCAATAGAAGACTTGTAGATAATGAGATCATTCATTCTGGGAAGTCCACTATAGTGCTAGAGCATCTGAATGTTAGAGAGACCTTGCACCTAAGAGTCTATAAAACAATAGTCAAACCCTTTATTCATGTTGGGGTGGGGTATTTATAGGCCTCGCCACCCCAGTTGTTCATCATTTTGTGTGGTGTATCTAGCACAAATCCATTCTAGATTCAGAGAATGACTCTGAAACCACATGTCTTCACGACTCTCCTTCATGGACTGCTTCTGAGTGCGTCACCATATTTTCAGTGACTGCAAGTTCCTCTCATCAATTCCTCCATTAATAGATTATTTCCAATTAATGGGGACTTGTTTGATCATGCATTCATGTCTAAGGACTTCCTTATTATCATATTTACATGTCCAAGGGCCTTTGAAAGACCAAGAATCATGTTAAAAGTCATTGTTGAGATGATTGATGTCTTGCTAGGGATATTTCCGTGAGACAAGGATGGTTTTCAAGGGGCCTTTGTGGGATTATGGTGTCTCATCTAGGAGTATCATGGGATCACACTGTAGACTTCCTTGGCATGTCACATGGGTTATATGACCTTGAGAGGTTTCCCCCTCCTCCCTATTTTATCCCATGTTTTTATATGACAAAGGATGGGAGTCATATGAGTTTTCATGAGTAATGTTAAGGAAAATCACTCTATTTTTTTTGGTGATGCATCACATGACCGATATGGGTCATGTGGGGGTGCACAAGCATTTTATGAAAAAATCCATCTATTTTTCCTTAGGGAGCCGAAGGGAAGCACATGGTTTCCTAGACATACCCAAGGTTTTTCATGATATGAGACTGAAAAGTGAAGTGGATTTCAAAAGATGAGGTGGGTATGTCTCAAAGGACTTGCAATGTTATGAGGACTGTCAAGGGAACACCACATGTATTTTAGTGAGCGTGAGTAGCTCTCATATCCTCTATTTTTATCTCTTTTTTTTGTTTTCTACGAAGGTTAAAGGCCATGAAATATTGCTTGAATGTTTTCGAGCATAATTAACCTTCCCATCGATAACGAGTTCTATGAATATTATGAACTCTATGTGACTCCATCTTTTGGACATATTTCCTTGAATTTTTAATGGATTTTAATGTTGGATTATCTGGTGCTTTCTACCAACAGCCTGTGTGGCCTAGGGGAGATCATCCGGATACCATAGAATGACTTCTAGTTGTCTAAATAACCTTTAAAAAATCACAGGGACTCATTGAAATGGGATCCATGGGACCCACTACAATTTATACACTACATGTGGAGTCTTCATGTGACCTTATAATGGTCAAATGATCACGATCCCTTTGAAGGTTCACACAATCCGTAGGTCTCAGCCATCTTCTTTTTCCTTTGATTTTGTGGGGTAAATAATACACATATTCATGTATTTATTCCTCTTTGAATTTTTGATGCTCATTTGGAAGGAATCATAAATCCCCCCCCCCCCCCGTAAAGTGATGTCCATGGTGAAAAGGGATAAATTTTGAGGAAAGTAAATATCCACCTAAGACATTGGCGATGTCATGAATCAGTGTCTTGGGTGACGTTTGGTCTATCGAGTGATGCTTGGTATTTCATAGAATTCCCTATATATAGAGGAAGAAAGGGAAGTTTTATCCACCAGCTAACATTTATCCAAATCTCTCTCACCCTTAGTATATTTCATACTCCTACCGTGAGACTGTTTCGTGAGTCCTGATCATGAGACCCCATCGTAAGGCGTCGTCACAAGATCTATATCATAAGACCATTTTTATGTGCTTTTCCAGTCTAAATATGAACCATACTTTGGTAATTATTTTTGAACTTCAACCATGAGGTACTGTGATTGTCTTGAGGGTTTCCTAGGGTATGATGGATCGATTATTTGATTTGACTGATTCGCATGACCATGTCCCTATCATGTGATTATGAGTCTCTAAAGGGGTCATGTGATTTCATGATGCCCTATGAGGGTTATGTGACTCACGAGACTTTTAGATATCAGGAAATTTGAAAAAAAATTATGTGATTCACAAATTATTTGTTGATTTATGTGATGCACATGATGTTTCTATAACTTTTATGACTTTATTTTTGACATGATTTTATTTTAATTATGACATGTTTCAATTACATATTTTCAGATGGACTCCAGTTATTTTTCTGGTTCCTCAACTATGACCAATCAAAGGGCCATGATTTCTAGGAATCGTAATTTCCATCCATAATATCACTTGTATATTAATATTGAAACCCTAAAGAGGTTCCTCTCATCCAAAATCCAAAAATATACTTTATCTCATTGACTTCCTCTGTACGGGTTTGGTTTTCAGGATAATGCTACCCTTCCTCATCCTGACTTTAATCCTCCATCTTGATGGGTTTTTATTCTCTTGACTGTGTTCAAACAATGATTATGGAGGATAGTTGGCTAGTTATAGCTCGATACTAGGGGTTTTATAATCTACTAGTAAACTATCCTATGGGATCGGATGGTCATGACTTTGCTCAACAACCTATTTCTCAAAGTTATTTGATCATAACTGAATCTTCTATGAATAACCTCGAAAAACGATGGTACTAAAAATGGGATCTTCATCCCAGAATCAATTTATCTGATGAGTGGGCATATCCCTTATCAGTTAGACAGAGTTGTTTGGAGTTCATTGATGATTTTATAGGGTTCATCTTTATAAAGTTGTGCGGAACTCCCAAATTTCCATCTATCACTAGCCCGATCTCCTTCAAGAGATGGTCATCTATTAGTGTTCTAGAACCAACACATTTCATTTGTCCCATTGGGAAGTGGAAATCATCCTCTAGGACATCTATCATTTGGGCATGATTCGACCCATTGAAAAAATTTATGATGAGTTCCTCCATGTAGTATATGTCTAAGATAATAATTCATAGAATCTATCATAGGTGAGAGACATTATTAATATTATGAAGGAGAAATTGAAGAAAGAGATGAAAATTCACACACTCATTTCTTTCAAGGATTGGATAAATATATTCCTCTATAGTAGAAAATTTAGTCCAATTGCTATTCATCCTCATTATTTCCCTTCCTAACATGTATATGACATTGATGACTCATATTTGTCCATATTAGAGGTTGGAGATTATACCTCATAGTGATATTATGTAAACTTATAGATATATTCGAGACTAGAAGGATTTACATACATGTTCTTGAATGGGTGGTTCTTTCTAGGTGGGGATACATGTTCAGAAATATCTGTTAGTATACTTGTTATGGTAGTGTGACTGGAGGAGGGACAACACCTCAATCTATAAATTTCATTCCTTGCATGATTTTACTGGATCTTGGGGTCATATCTAATAGGGTAACACACCTTACAAAATTAGTGGATCCTTCCAGTTTATATTCATCTAGATAGGGGATCATTTCCACTATTCTAACTATTACAACACTACCGGAATCCCTAATGCCTCATTCCATCTCAGATTACTAAACCTATCTGGGGTTGGGTCTATATCCCTGAACCACATTGAGGTTATTGGAATACTACATCAGTCTGGTAGATTTGACTTAACCTCTTTATCATGTTCCTACTGAACTGATTACTGACAATGGAAGTGATTCCATCGATGAAAATTATTATATGATCTCCCATCGAGATGGGGTTCTCACAGCCAGGGTGGATAAGATAATCGTCTGTTATCCTTATACACCATATCAATTCAATCATCAGTTTGGTTGGATCCAAATGGTCTCCCCACTAATCCTAGATAGTGTATGAGGAGAACGACATCCTGGGGTGATCTATTAGTTTTGGATGATGCTGATGTGTGAAGATTCTGAGTATGAGATCATACCTGCACATACTGATGCTCATGTCGTCCTTAAACAAGATTATGCTCAATCTTGGGTAGAATCTTATCTATATGGTGTGTTAGTATATTCGGTCCATCATGTGGATAGGCCTATCTCCTTTTCAACCCCTTTTATAGAGGTAATAGTGGAAGTGATCAAAGATCCGAGTGAGATTTTGAGAAAGATACCTTGTTCAAGTGATGACTATTCTAATGGAGAAACCGATTCTATTGAATAAATTTATCCTTCAACATAGTCTACAGTTGATATGCCTATTGAGATAAGGGAATATGAGGATTATTCTCGTATTTTGGCATTGGTTCAACTGGTTAGTCATCTGCCTATCATGTCCACCTTGTCCATTTCAGAGGCTCAGACCAAATGTAGGATGATCTGAGAATAGATTCATGCCCTGATCACTAATACCCCATTGTAATTATTCTACAACCAAGGGGAAAACCTTCACTAGTTATTTCATGACATGGGGGTAGGTGGCTTCTACTGACAACCTCTATATAAAATTATGCATCAAATTGTCATAACTTGATGAGATCTATCCATGAATGAAAGGGATTTTCAGGATCTTATAAATGAAGATCTCATTTATAAGAAAATGAGGGAGATGTCAGAGGCATTAGAGTAGGGTATTCAGTTGTTATTTTAATTACAAGAATAGATATATGCCTGGACTGCACAAATATAGATATGTGAGGAGATGATTTATCATTTGAAGTTTGACCATTTGATGTTATCCTCGTCATTGGTCACTGCTCATAAGAGGGTTGAGGATATAGATATTGTGTTCAAGTATCTCCATCTGGGATTGAAGTGGAAGATGCAGGGAGAGCCGCACTCCAACGTTCAATTGATGTTTCCCACCAAAATCTTACTAATCTTACTAGTACAGGCGATAAACTTTTATCATGACTCAAATTTTTCATACCACTCCATTTTTTATGAGAATTCGGAGAGACTCCAAAATGTGGAGATTCCTCCCTACTTTTCATACTATGAATGGATGATTTTTTTGAACTTTATATACTATTATTTAGTTTTCTTTCCTTCATAATGTGAATGATATCTCTTTGCTCTAATATTTTTTGAATCACCAAAGATACTCATACCTTGATTTATTTTTAATGAACATGAATTCCTAGAATTGAATGTTGAAATTATAATATATTCCCTTTAAGATATGCTCACAAATTCCAACCAACATGAGATTCTTTATTGATAATTTGTTTCAGTTAACTTGAAATCACTCTATTTTTGGAGGGATTTTATGGATAGAACATATGTTATGAGGGGGGAGTACTTTTTATTTCACTAAATTTGATAATCTTGGATAGAAGAAAATTATTTTTCTAAGGCCATATAGTGTTACTTATAAGATTTTTTATGTTAAATAATTTCCATGCTATTTAGTTTAGGGTATTTTAGCTCATACTTGATATTTATTTAGTTTAGGGGCTTTTAGATCAGACCTGAAATCACATTCTTTTAGGGTCTTTTAGCTTGGACCTTGTATTACTTTAGTTTAAGGTCTTTTATCTTAGACTTAATATTGATTTAGTTTAGGGTATTCTTGCTTGGACTTAATATCTCTTTAGTTTTGGATATTTTAGCTCGGACCTGAGATCACTTTAGTTTAAGGTCTTTTATCTCAAACACTATATTGATTTAGTTTAAGTTCTTTTAGCTCGGAACTAATATCACATTAGTTTAGGGTCCTTTAGCTTGGACCTAATATCACTTTAGTTTATGATATTTTATCTTGGACCTGATGTCACTTAGTTTAGGTTCTTTTAGCATAAACCTGATATCTATTTAGTTTAGGGTCTTTTAGGTCAGAAATTATATTGGTTTAGTTTAATATCTTTTATATTAGACATAATATTTCTTTAGTTTAGGTTATTTTAGCTCATACTTATATCACTTTAGTTTAGGGTCTTTTAGATCGAACCTGATATCACTTTAGTGTAGGTTCTTTTAGCCCAGAGCTTCTATGTGATCATGGGATATAGTGAAGACATTCTAGGAATGAACTAAAACACTCTGAGGTTATGGGTTCTATCATGGAGTTTTGGAGGTTCATGAGGATCAGAAATCCATTTTTATAGAGTGACACATTTGGTTGATGACCATAGGAACATATGCATAAGCCATAGGAATGTATTCATAGTCAAGAAAAGGGTCCCTTGAAGCTAGGTATCTTTTCTAGGGTCTATGGAAGATTTATGGAGGTAATATTGGTTGATGGAGAAATACTAGGGTTGTTAGGTCCACCTGGATAGTTGGATTATGGAAGATGTAAATCATAACCCAAAATCATGAGTTTTTGGATATAGGATAGAGGAGACATGTCGGGGATGACCTGTAAAACTCTGAGGTTCCGAGTAGCTCTGTAATATTTCTAGGGATCGCAAGGATTAAAGATTTTTTTTGATAAGGAGTACATGCCCTTATTTGGTGGGTAAAGGACCTTATGCATCAGTATCATGGCCAAAAAAATCTGATATCCACTTCTTTATGAGGAAAATGAAATTTTTTTGAAGACTCAAATATCTAGATGGTGAAGTCGGGCATGGGAGAAAAGTTATCTATGTAGGGTTCTAGAACCCTAGGGCAGTTTATCTCTTGATGTGAAGCTCGATATCTACACCATATGGTTTCGAATCATGAGTCGTGGGGCATTAAAGGTTCAAGAATATAGTGTCACATTCTGGTCTTGAGAAAGGTTACAAAACAAGGTGATGTAGTATCAAGGATGTATAATACACTTAGATAGTTTGGTGTGAAGATTGTAAATCATGGTCCAAAGTTCTTGGATCAGAAGGATGATATGGGACAATCATATTGGGATTAGTTCATACACACTAAGGTGTTGAGTTCTGTCGTGATGATTTTAGGGCTTACAAGGATTGTAATTTACTTTTTACAGAGTGACCCATTTGGTTAAAAACCATAAGCACATATGCAGGAGCCATGGGAATGTGTGCATAGTCAATAAAAGGGTCACTTTAAGCTATATATCTTTTCCATGGTCTATGAAATGCTTATAGTGATCCAAGGGACCCAAATCATGAAGTTTGATTTGTAGAAAGTCTAATATATAATAAGGGTTCAAACACCCTAAATGTTGTGTCACTTCTTAACGAACACATTCTCATAGTGACGAGATGTGAAAAATTATTTCTCTAACTTTTTTCTAGACCGGGGGGTCTAATGAGCATTGATCTGATTTTACTAGGGCTACAAATTAGGCCTTATGAGATTTATTCCTTATACTTTTGAACCCTAATTTTTCCTAAACTCTGGTGATTAAGTGTTTAGTGAGTAGAGAATTGAACTTTTCTTAGTCACACTTTTCAAGTTTTCAACCTAATAAGTTCTGTGTCTCTTTTTCTAGTAATTTAATTGTGGTTTGGACCAATATAGGATATATTTTAAGGTCTTATATCTTTGACCAGAGTGAGGGTATTTTAAGGTCATGACTCGCATAAACCTAATGTGGTAGATAGTTCATAAGATTATAATTAGGATACCCAAGGCCAAGAGCACTCCAACATCATCCCGAGAAGGGGATGAAAATGTTGTAAATCATGACTCGAGTTTCATAGGTCATGATTAATGATATGGGATAATCATACCGAGAGTATTTTAGACACACTGAGGTGTTGATTCTTCCACAATGATGTCAGGGCTCACAAGTATTGGAATGTCCTCTTTACAGAGTGGTACATTTGGTTGAAAGCCATAGGCACATAAGTAGGTTCCATAGGCATGCATGCATAGTCAAGAAAAGGGTCCCTTAAAGTCAGATATCCTTTCCAAGGGCCATGGTAGGTTGATGGAAACCTAATAGACTCAATACATGAAGTGTGTTATATGGATTGAGTTGATTTTAAAATATGGCATAAGTACCCTATACTCTGGTTGATAGGGGTAAATATTTTATGGTCCTTTGATAAGGGATAATGATGGGTGATGACCTACACTGCTTATCATCAGGTAGTGGAGATGTATTCTATGCAGTTTAACATCATCTAATAAGGAAAATTGTCTAGAAGTTTATAGTCTTGAGGTAAGGACATATTTTTCGGGAATTTTTTATGTCATGAGACCAAGAATTTTTCCTTGTAGTTTAATTTCATGTAGAAAGGAAATACTTCCATGCAGTTTAGAGTCACATGTTAATCACGTAGGAACCGATGTGAGAGGATGGAAATGTTATAGTTGGGCCCAAGGGTGAAAGTCTGAGAGTCACTATGTATCTCATGAAAATGAGAATTAAATCACACATAGTTCTTGAGATCCATGCAGTTTAACATCATGCAGTGAGGTCATTAATCCCCCGATGTGAAATGGTGGAATCATGACTCAACCCATGAATGCAATTATGGGTGTAACTACATATTCTATGGAGATGGAAATTAATCCACATATAGTTATTAAACAAGAAACTCTCACTTTTCTAGTCTAACCTATATGGGGAGGAGAGAATTTTTTTAATGATTGTTGTAGCTAGGCCTAAGATTAGAGGTCTAGGTTTCACTACATATCTTGTGATGATAGGAATCAAGCCACATGTAGTTATTGATGGAACCATGAGTTGTAACATCATGTGGCAAGGATAAAGATGGACCGACGTGTAAAAGTGGTAATTTTATGGCTGGGCTCAAGGATATATGTTTGGGAATCTCTATATATCTCATAAAAATTAGAATCAATCCACACATAGTTCTTGAAGAAATTTAGAGTTTAACATCATATGAAAAGGGCATGTTCCCATGCAGTTTAATGTCATGTGGTAAGGATTTGGGATCCCTGACATGAAGATGGATACAATGGATGGAGGTGTGGTAGAATAACAACACCAATTATAGTGGTCCTCTTAGGTGAGGTTCACATGAGTGTGCAGTTTTATGTCTTGCATGGGACGTTAACTATTCAGTTTGATGTCATGTAGCGAGGACTCATGGAATTACTTTTATAGTTTTTCATTAAGTATTGATATAGGCCTTTTGAAAGCTTTTATGCCTTGTTTGTGCAAGGAATACCTTACTGAGACTCCTAATCCCACATGAGCTATGATCGGTATGATAGAAAAGGAATGACAAGGGTCCCTCTCACCATGTAGAGGCACTTAAGAGAAGGGAATGCACATTTTGTATCTTATGGTGGCTGGACCAAGATATAAGATCGATGTGTCCCTATGTATCTCAAGTAAAATGAGAATCAAGCCAAATGTAGTTTTAGATAACCCATGTAGTTTAGTGCCATGTGTTAAAGATGTTATTTCATGAAGTTTATCATCATGTAGTAAGGACGTAGGTGACTTGATGTGAATGAATGTGGTTATTGTGGATATGTGCAGTTTTACGTCATGTAGTGAGGAAATTGGATCACTTGATATGAATGTAAAGTAATCATATGGTTGATCCCAATAATAGAGATTTGGGCATCACTACGTATCATGTGATGATAGGAATCAAGCCATATGTAGTACTTATAAAACCATTCAGTTTAACATCGTGTGGTAAGAATGAACTCCGTATAGTTTATCATCACATGGTCCGGATTAATTAGTATAGTTTAATGTTATTTACATAGGATAAATGATGAGGATTACTTTGATGTGCATTCTCGTGATGATGGCAGCTTATACAAAGTATTTCATGAGAAATATCTCATTTGTGGGTGGTGTGATACACTCCCCAGCCATGGTATCCAATGAATACGATCCATTATAATAAACCTTATGTATTACATAAGGCCATTCCCACTTAGGTTCTAGTTTTGGGGGATTATTTCCTAGTATCATTGGGGTTCTGAGATCCATCACCATTTCTCCTTTGAGGAATAAACGAAGGAGAACCTTTTTATTAATGGCGTATGCTATCCAATTCAGAGAGACGTCCATTTTGTGTAATGTGCACAATCTATTCTAATATAGTTGTTCCAATTTTCTGATCTACTTTTGTAATTGTTCATCATATGAGAGTTTCCTACCAATTTCTATTCAGAGTGAAGGTAATTGTACCTCTATGGGTAATACTACCTTGGTCCCATACACTAATGAGTATGTGTGGTGGTATTATAGGACCATAAATCAAGGAGGAGTTTATCTAGCCAACAATTATTATCCTTACTCACCATCTTCTAGAGTATATTCAATAGAGACTTATTAAAGGCCTCTATCTATCCATTTTATGATGCATGATAGTGAAATGACTGATTATAATCGATATTGTACTCCTGATGCAACTTCTTCAACTCCATGGAATAAAAATTGGTGTCGTTATTCATTAATATTCTTTGAGGGACCCCAAACCTAGTGATGATATGGGAATTCATGAAGTTGATTATATTCTTCATCCCTAAATCCTTAAGGGGTGTTTCCTCAGCCCATTTGGAAAATTACTCAGTAGCAGTAAGGATGTACTTGAACTGCTTAATAGTGGTTGGGGGATATGGACCCACAATATCCATCCCCCAAATAGAAAATGTCCAAAAATATTTAGCTGTATATAGAAATTATAAGGGATAATGGATGATTTTTTCATGGATCTAGGATGCATGAAATTTCTTGGGTAATTCCACACAGTCCTATATCATGGTTTACTAGTAATACCCCAACCTCTTGATTTGATGGGAGAGCATGGTTCCAGATTGATGGGTGTCGTAGGATCCCACATGGACTTCTTCAATGAAAGAGGGAATTTCTCCTTCTTCTATGCACCTGAGGAGGATTCCATAAAATCCACATTTGTAAAGGATTTTTTATTCATTTAGACCATCCTGTAGAGTGAAATTTTCTACATGCACTAAATATGTTCCCTTCTAGCATGATCTGTTGGGAGAATCTCATTTTGGAGATAACCAATTATGGGTTCCATCCATTATAGTGTGGTAATTGGTTCATCATGATCTAGGGAGATTCTAATCTAATTTATTTATTACATATCACATACAATGATTGATGAGACCCTTCTTTAATGTGTGATATAGAATATTGCTTCCTTCAGATTAGGGTTTTCCAGGATGGTGGTTGCATTGTCTAGTGTGTTAGTGTGATAATTATTTGATTAGGGAACATAATGAAATGTGGGATCAAAAGGTAACTCTATCATCAATACCCTAACATATCTAGTTAGAGGTTCCTATTCTTCCTTTTTAATGTCATATGCACAATTGATCTACTTTATCACCAATTCTGAGTCACCTTTAATATTTAGGTAGGATATGTGTATTTTTTGGACTAGTTCCAATCCAGTGACAAGGTCTTGGTATTTTGCCTCATTATTTGTACATCCTTTGGATAGTGAGAAACAGTAGGGAAAACTTCTTTTTCTGGAGAGATAAATACAATCCCTATACTAACCCAGTTGAGCTTTGGGTTTTCCATCCTGGTACTGATTGGAATCCATGAGTCATCATCAAAGTACATCTCCCATGTCCAGGGAGTTTCATGGGTATATAATACCTCCTCACATGAATGTTCAATGTATTCTGGTGTATTTTATAGGGTAGGATGTGCTACGAGGAAATCATCCAAGGCTTTCCCTTTCACTAACTTCTTTGATTGGAATAGAATGTCATAATGCTACAGAATGACCACCCATAGATCCAAGTTCCTAGTAAATATAGGAAGGATAAGTATGTACTTTATCAAATCAATATGATAGATTAAATAGACTTCATGGTTATACAAGTGATGCATCATATTATCGATGCAAAAATGATTGGAAGGTAGTTCTTCTTGAAATCATAATATCTTGTGTCAGTACCTAGTATGGTCTAG
Organism: Viscum album; assembly: GCA_963277665.1. Lineage (NCBI taxonomy): Eukaryota > Viridiplantae > Streptophyta > Magnoliopsida > Santalales > Viscaceae > Viscum > Viscum album. Next base: position 1,967,601,900 of record OY728153.1, read on the forward strand.
ATAAGGTATTAGAGACTATTCTCACTTCCCACTTCATTTTTCTATGTGAGGAGTGAACCTAGTGAGCATTCCATGGAAGAAAGATATAATATGAGTGGCCTCTTTTCCACTATATGCATCCAAACTGGTGGTCATAGAAAGTACTACTTCAGACATTCGAATGATTTTTGACAGTCATCAACCCATTGGTAGGTGATTCCCTTCTTCATTATCCTGGTTTATGGGAAATCATTTTCAGCTAGTTTGGCTATGAATCGCTGAATATAGGAGAGGTTCCTATTGATTTCATGTAGTTATTTGAGATTTTTAACTAGTGACATTGCTAAAATAGCACTACTCTTCTCTAGATCAACCTTTATGACATGGTGGCATACCATAAACCCTTGGAACATTCCTGATGTTATCTTGAAAGAAAATTTCAGTGGATTCATCTTTAAACTATGTTTTTGGATATTGTAAAATATTTTCCATAGATATGTGAATTTATCACATTGTTTTTGGGATTTAAAAACTAGGTCTTCGACATAACACTCAGCTATCCTTCCCAGGAATGACTTAAAGATGTGATGCATAGCACGTTGGTATGTGGCACTATCTTTCTTTAATCCAAATGGAATGACTAGGTAGAAGAATATCCCTTGATCCACTTTGAAGGTGGCATATTCTTCATCTTCAGGGGCCAACTTGATCTGATTGTACCCCGAGTACCTTTCCATGAAGGAAAGGTATTGAAATCCAATAGTTGCATTGATCAAGAATCCTCTAATTTTTAATGGGAAACCATCCTTTGAGCAATTCATATTAAGGTCTCATAAATCAATGAAGACCATAATCTACCTGTTCTTTTTCTTGATGGTGACGATGTTGGCAAGGCATATTGGGTACTGCACTTCTTGAACAAAGTTGTCTTTTATTAACTTTTCCACTTCCACCTCTACATTAGTGTAATGAGATGTTTTTATTCTCTTGGATACTTTTTTTAATCCTAAATGCACGTTGGACAGTCTGAGAAGGTGTGTAGAATCATCTAGAATTAGTTTGCGCATTTCTTTATAGTTCTAGGAAAACACATATCGATGATGCTTAAAAATTCAATGTACATCTCTTTCTATTCAAGGGGAATAGTGGAACTAATCAAAGTAGGATGTGGGTATTATTCTATTCCCATATTTATTTTCCTGATCTCATCTATGGAGGTTGAGACAACCTCGTCGAATGATGGATGGGAATTCCTGAGGTCATCCTCATTCTCTTCTATTTCTGAGTCTGTGGAGACATTTTTAGGTGAAGATGGAAATCTGGGGGCTTCTCCATCACTATCAGGATGAGGGAGGCTACTAGAAGATACATCATCCTAACTTGTTATCTGATTCATTGTAGATAGATATCAGATTTGATTGTTTTTTACACTATCGCTAAGGATATGAGGGGCTTGGACCTCTGGGATTAGATCTGCTACCTTGACCATATTTATAGGGAGCATATATTCATTGTTGAGCATACTCCAGGGATTCACAAGGGAGATCCCTTAGCCATTGGGAGATACAACCTGTATATCATCATCCTCCATTGGTTTATTTCCTCCCTTTTCATAGAAATATACTTCAACATATGTGGTTATACAAGTTTCTAAGGGGGAACCTTCACCATGTAGTATGTTGACCATTCCATTGATTGGTTACTTTAGACATTTATGGAATGTTGATGGTCCACCAAGTGGCTATAGAACCAGATCCTCTTGAGTAGAAAATTATATGTATTTTATTACTGAATAACCATAAAATCAACATCAAATGTGAGTTCCCTAAACTTGGATTTGAGATTGATTTTCCTAAGATGTCTTTGCTCATGCTTATCATATCCTTTAGTGGTCAGATTTGTGGGAGATAAGTCCCTTTCTCTATATACCAAATGTTTGAGGCTTCAAACTGGGATGAGATTGATCACATATCCATTATCAATTATCACCCTTTTCAAATTGACAACACTGAGTCTTCCCAAAACATATATAGACCTAATGTTCCCTTGGATGGCCTCTTCCTGATCTTGATCAGTGAATGATATGGTGACATGACATTCTAAGAACATAGTCTCCACTCGATAGACCTTAGCTGCAATGACTTCTATCTCTAATTCTTATGGATTATAGAGGGCATAAACAAGTGACTAACTAATTTATTTTAAAAAACATAGTGCATCAAGGATTGAGAGCTTGGATGGGACTACATCTAGTTGTTTTAAGATATCGTACTTTTGTTCTAAATGTCGGCACTTCCTGATATGTGGATTCTCCTAGGCATGATGTTCATGAGTTCTGGCATTTGCGGTGGAAAATCCTAGTGCCTATACAAAGATCGTGGGAGAATCTTCTACCGGTGGTGTAGTTCATCCTAGCCTCCCCCTTTATCTTGGTTGATCAGATGATCGAACCCCTACTAAGTGATCATGTTATACAATTGGGTTTGAATAGCCTCTAGAGGGTTTTGGTACACCTCCATGTCACTTTTTGAGCCTTTTGAATCACTTTCCCATGATTATCAACTACATATATGTCCTCCATGGGGATATGGAAAGAATACTAAGTCCGACCACATCCATGTTGTCCCCATTATCCTTGATTTCGGCACATGCAACCTCCCATTCCCCAACTATGTGTGGGAAAACCATATTTGAGGGAATATTCATCATCGTAGAAGGCATATTCCAAGTTTATCACATTGAAAAAACCAAATATGAGATCTTCATCAAATAAAGATTCCATTTTTTGGGTATTTCCCATTTTATGGATATTATAGGGAAGAAATGTGTAAGAGTTAGTGCTGGCTTTGGAATAGAATATTACTCTTCCTCCTCTATCTCTTCCTACTTATGACAGTCACAACTACCTTAGGGAGGCACTTCTGATGTCTCATTCTAGGTTAGTGAAGCTATTATGGGTTTGCGCAACTATTATTTTAGAGTGGTGTGAGCTCGATCAACTTTTTTTTGAGTCATCTAGTGGTGAAACTTTTTCACACACCTGGACGAAACTTTCTTCCTACCATCCTCATATTTTGACTAGATGATAGTTATGCAAGCCACCTGATCTGGGTAGTTATCTAATTTCACATATCCAGAGTTGACCATGCCTTAAATGGAATCTTTTAAGTTAAAGCAATCCAAGATATTATGACCTGGACTTACATGGTAAGGGCAGTAGTTAGAATGATTGGTGAGGTTGACCTCATTAGGCCTTCTATGCTATGGAATCTTGAGTAGGTTATTATCCATGGTTTATAAAAAATAACTGGGGAGTTGTTCATTTTGGAAGGAGTGTAATGTTTTACCCTTTCCTAAAATGTTTAGTGGCCCCAGTTTCTTTGTGCTTCTATAAAAGGTAGATTATATGGTTTTCCACACTCGATAGAAGACTCTATGTGATTTTAATCCTACCCAACTGCCTGGATGGGTACTACTACTGAATCATGTTTGATAGATGTAGCTTTTTCTCTACCTATATTTTTCTCTAATACTGCAGGCCTGTGTCTAGACCTGGATAAGGTTCAGTAAATATCCTCCTTAATACATTGTTCCATTTTAGAGAACTCTCAAAACCCACCTAGATATTTCATGGGGATCAAAGGCATCTACAACTCATCCCTAAGATTTTCATCATAGAGTTCCAACAACCTGTCATGTGAGAGAGGGTTGTTGAGTGAATAGGTTAAACCTTTCCACCTTGATATGAAATTAGACACCCTATCCTTCTCACATTCTATATAGTTTGTTAGGTCGACGATTATCATTTTTCTCAGTATAGAGTTGAACTGATAAAAGAACTAATGATGAAGGTCTTCCCATCCTACAATGGATCCTATTGGTAGGATACTATACCAAAAAAAGGATGGTCATGTCAGAGCCTATAAAAAACACCTCATCTTTGTTTCCCACTATTGATCTCAAGGTCCCATCATCAACCCACATTGGGATACAAAGTGTGTGAGATATTTTTTAGGGTTTCCCACACCGTCAAAGGTATATAAGGTGTGATTGCTGAAGTTGGGTGGAGGTGGAGTATCATCCACCCATTTGGGATATGGATTCCTCTTAGGCTGCATAGGTGTGTCTCACCCTTACATGGCTTCCATTCGAGTAGCCAAGGACTTTATGATTTGAAGTAACTATGGGGGCACTGCTTTTTGAGCTGCCTCTCATCCACAGGGAACGGGAAGGGGTCGATGATTTGGTCCCACCTTCATCTCCCACTAGTTATCAATTCATCCTATAACAAAATTATTTCCCTATTGAAGGAGATGTTATCACCTAAACATAGGGATGAAACAATCAATTTTGACTTCCTAATTTATGTGGACTGGCTATCTAGATCAGAATCCAATCTGATGCTCAGATACCATTATTTCTAGTGGATAAGCTATATGAGGGAGAATATTCGTCCCTGTCTAGAGACAATACCCAGTGAGAATATTTCCCCTGAGTATCTCTTCATTTAGTTTCCGAAGAGATCTATTTTACTCTCGTATTATGAAAATTGTTCCTTATGGGAAGGAACCTCAGTTCTTCTAGGAGGTTATTAGGATGTAGCCATACCTTTCCCTTTTTCTTTTCTAGTGTTCCACCAAAGAGGTGACAACTTGTTATTTAGTGGTGATGAATTTTGAAGCCTTCTTTATTTCCAAGTGCATGCAACCATATTTGGTGCATCCAAATCACCCTAATCATAGGGTAAATTTCACATGTTGCGACCCTCTTCATTTTCATCTTGATTGATGTCTTCCATGTTGGTAGTGACAAAATTAATAGATGCATATCAGGTAATGTTAGTTGTTCCATTACTTACAACACAATAGGCTGATTCTACACTACCTTCATGAGCGCCATTATTTAAAACATTGTCCATATTGTCCCATTTTGTCTTGTGAGCCTGGAGCAGTATTATCACCTTTTTTATATGCTCCTCCAATCTCATTCTATGAATAGTGAATATGAGGGAGTTTTTGGTCATGATTTCCAAGAGGGCCCCAACCAATAGAGTTTTTTCTTGCGGTTTGAGGAATTGGTAGGACACCAATAATTGATTTTTCTTTCCAAACCTATAGAAGACTAATTCTCTTATTGGTGATAATAATGATGAAAATTCACCTAGCCCTGTGGGGTGGGGGTCATTGGGGGCCTCTATTGGCCATGATTGGTCTAGTTTTTTTTATCAAATTACTCCAGTTGGGGAATTGATGATTCCTAGGATGAAAATGAAGATATAAATTTTCCTAGGATAGTTGGGTGGGGGTGATCTCGAATCACCAATTATTCTTCTAGGACCCTCTCAAGGGATGATTAACATAGAGATAGTGATTGATATATAAATTCTCTTATCCCAGTGGGTTTAGGTTCACTTGTAGATACCAAGGATACGTACTAAATCATCTTAGTAATTGACAATCCGAGAGGTGGAGGTGGTGGTAGATATTATCTTGGACTAAGGGGTTGATTCCTCACTTGGATGGATGCTACAAAAGCTACTGTTATGGACCATTTTTTGTGGTGTAGTTCTGTTCGTATGGGATCTGGGTGTGATGGAAACCCATTATGAGAACCGTTTTTATGGGAAGTGGTCTGGATGACCGAAACTTCATTCTCTATGTCCAAAATGTGTACTCATTTATTCAAGGTGCCCAATTTGATATAATGTTAGATATACTCTTCCACAATTGATTATGTATAAGAATAGTTGAAGCAATTTCATTCCATTTTATTTACCAGCTAGTCCAAGCGTTACTCAGTCCCTTGATTTCGCTGGATGCTATAACATTACAGGGTTCCAAATCTGATGGGTTCTACTATCCTAGGGATGTGAAAAATGTAATGCCCCATACTATCCCCATCCTTTAATACGGATGCATGATTTGGCTTCAGAGATCATCTTTATAAGCATCACGATGCAATGGTTCCATGTGTGTTGTAGATTTTCACTGTGCTATTCTAGTTTTTGATCTCATGCCATGGAGATAGCATCCAGGTCGAGCTGAAAATAGTGTATCTTAATTTTCTGAAGGTGACACTCATATCCTGAAAAAGGGATATATTGATCCTTCAGTCACTGATGATTAGAAAATATATTTTGGTGTCGATAAGTAATGAAAACCTTTTCTATCTCATTTAGGAACTCATAGCTAGAATTAGTGTAGGGCCAGAACATTATAGAGATGTTGTTTCTGGCTAACTTTCATTGTATGTCAATGTCGGTCTCCTCCTCATCAGATGTACATACCTCCATCCAGTCAGACCATAGAATATGGATCTAATGGTTTCATACTAATGGGAGTGGATTGTTTCTAGAATTTGATGGGGAACCATATATATTTGACCCCAATGTTTCGAGATCCTCTATATATGAATGTGTTAGAGTTTTGAACACCTCTCTATATGAAGGTTTCTAGGAAATAGAAGGATTTACTTGTCTATGGGAGATATCATCATGGGGATGTTGACTATGGTGGATTTCAGGAGTAGCATCCCTATGATCCATCCCCACAGTACCATGATGAGGACTATCATGGTAATGAATTTCTTATGCTTATGATTTGATAGAAGATTCAACAAACCCTTGTGGTGTTGAGAATATGTTTCAAACAACATCAAGGTCATTGGCATTGAGCATATTATGAATATGGTTTATGTTCTACATCGTGGTCAGAATATGTCGACCTGGCTTTTGGGATTGTATAGGGATATGATCTTGTTGGGTGACAATTGATGAAACTTGTATATAACTATCTAGTGATAAGGGAGTATGATATCTTTGCTGAGTAGATATTGGAATTTTCCAATAATCTATCTCATTATTGATAGTAATATGGGTCTATCTAGAGGCATGTTCCATTATCACTTGGTGAGCCTCAATAAATATGGGAGTATGAGCTCGATCTTGAGCCTTTGGGATATGCCACTGGTCTTTCTTGGTAGGATTATGAGCCTCCCCAAGGCATATTCTACTCTCACTTGGTGAGCCCCGGTTGGAATAAGGAATATGTTCCTATTTTGAGTATGAATTACCCTTCAGAATATATTTACAGGCCTCCAGAATGGGAGAAAGAATATGAGCCTCCTTCTGTATTACCTTGGTATGATGATAAAACATTTGTTCATTGGTGAAATTAGGAATATGTGCCTTTATTTCATGATATGATATAGTATTCCAAGAAGATAAATTGATAGTAATATGAGACTTTCCTGAGGCTTGTTCCATTTTAACATGGTCATCCTCATCCAGAAAGGGGATATATGACCGATCCTAGGCCTTTGGAGTATTCCACTGGACTTCTTTGATAAGAATATAAGCATTTCCTAAGGCATGTTCCCCTCTCGCCTGATGATACCTAGCCATAACGGGGATATGATCATGATCCTTGGCCTTTGGAATATGCTTCCAAGCTTTTTCTATAGGTATTTTCCCCTATCCTGAGGCATGTGATTCTCTCACCAGGTGAGCACCAGTTTGAATGGGAGTATGATCCCAATATGATGCCTCATACTTTAATGGAATATTCCAAAAATCCTCCTGGATGGGAGCAAGAGTGTTACCTTTCTCTGTTATAAACACTTATTTGTGATTATCAGAGTGTTGAGTTCACCTGGTTGTAGGGATAAATTTATTCACATGTCCCTTTTTCTGCTACAATTCTAGAATATACGGGTGGAACTCTTCAGCTGTTGATAAAATGTATTGTAAATTTATCGAAGTGTGTGTAGGGATATAAGCCTGCACATTTTGTTTCTCCATTATACACTGGTATAAGTCTTAAATTAAAGTGGGGATATTCACCCACTTTTTCCCTCCTTATACTATCATAGTATGCTAATGGGCCTTATAACAACCCTGCTCTTTATTATACACTAAAAAATGATTTATTATATAAACTTCACTTGATACAACATTGAATATTGAGAGGTCTAGTGTATTTGGGGCATAGGATCATTACATAATAACATAGAACATAAAACACCCAAAATCTTTATTTAAAACTTCATTTACATGACCACTACATTCCCTCATACTTATAATTGCATAGGATAACCTGAGGACATGCATAAGAAAAGGGTGAGCTATAAATCTCAGTAAGGGAATAAACATGGAATAACATGAGGAATACAATACATGTTAGAAAATAGGAATATAAATTGAGCACAAGAGTAACATGAACATAAATTCATGATAAGGCATGATAATCATAACATGGAAATGTGGAAACAACACTTAACATGGAATTATCATGAGCCAAGGCTCATTGCACATGAAGCATGAGTAAACCCTCATTTCACATGAAGCAAGAGTAAACAATCATGTCAATTGAATTAGAATGCGTCAACACCCATTTTACATGAAGTATCATGATATTATACTTTACCCAATTCATTGGAGCGCTATTAGGGTGCACCCTTCTTAAACATTTCATTTCATTCAAAAGTGTGCCACATGGATCATATAACATAGAATCAATCAACATCATAAGTTATTACAAGATTAAGTAATGTGGAATAAATAAATGAAATTACCATTCAATATGTATATATGAATAAATGTGAATACCCTTGATAGAGTTGTGGGTATGGTATTCACTACACAATGATCTTGGCTTGAAAAAATGTGGTGTAATTTCGGAAGCATATTGGCATGACATAAGGATTAATGAAAATGTTTTATGAGAGATAAATTGGTGTCTCATCATATGTACATGAAATGTAAAGTAAGGGGGTCATATAGATACATGTCCCAACAAAATTAATGGAATTTAGATGCATAATACAAAAGAATTACTTGAATGTAAAAGAGGAGAGAGAAATCCCTCACGGAATTTTGGCATGGTAACAGGTGTACATGGGAGGCATTAATGAGAGAGAAAGAGGTATCCAATTATCCAAACATAAATATTTCAGTATGGGGGAGGTGTGTAATCATACTACAAAATTCGTAATTGAAAATAAAATGGCATAAAAATATTAAGAAACTTGGATAAAAATAGGAAGGTAGGAATCCCTTACTTGGAAGTGTGATACCAAAGGCTTGGGAGAGGATTTAGAGAGGATTATTGGGATCTTGAGGAACCTTGGGAGTATTATAGAGAGATGAGGTCATGGTTTGGTCAAACTCCAAAGTCTTTGAGTGAATAGGTAGTGGGATCTTGGGTGGGTTTATATAGGAAAGGAAAGGGAATTCTTTATTATTTAGGTTTGAGTCACCACACATTAAACTAATCAATACCACAAACCAGACCATGGTTTTTGCCCATGGTTTTTGCCAATGGGGATTGTAAAAAAAATATTTTATAAGTCCAATGGCTGAACTTATTAAAATAATAGGGTTGCTTATGTGGATGTGAGTTACACTCTCAAGGAACTTCATTTAAAAAGTGAAAATGTTTTATAACTCTTGGAGGGTCCACTAAAGTTTTGTAAAATAAAACAAAAAAACCTAAAATCACATTATTTTAATGGTAAAACATATATTTCCTGAAAATATCATTTATAGTATTTTATTACATCACTATTGGGTCACTATGATGTCATAAAACACATTATATATTCAAAAGGTATTTAATTTTTACCCAAAAATTTGATTGTCTCAGAAAATTATGAAAAATTCACCATTGGATAATTTTGATGTCTTAATTTCAAAAATAATATTAATTTTATCTAAATAATTTTCTAAATATGTAAATTTTTACTTTTAAAATAAAAATCACCATTTATCCAAAATTCATGGATTTTGAGAAAAATAGCTTTCAAACCATAATAAAAATTACAATTGCATTCATAAAATTATATGATAATTTATATTTAATAAAAATTAATTTAATAATAATAATACTATTTTATTAAAATATTATTTAATTCAAAAATTCAATTATTAATCCAAATATATTTCATATTTGAATATTAACTAAAAATACTATTTGTTCTTTAAAAACTATTTTTAAGATAACAATAATAAAATTAATGCACATTCTTTATAAAAAAATAATGTACATAGTTATACTGATATGGTCTTGTTACATAACCCATTATAACACCCACATAAGACCAAAGGGTAAGGTGTGCGATGGTGATAGACTCTTGGGGTGGCTCAGATAACATCACTCGGGTGGTAATCTCTATTAACTTCCACTTCTCCCGTAGTTGGTTCTGCTCAAGCTTAACGTGTTCAAGATCAACTTGGGATTGGTCAAGAGAAAATCCCAATGATTCCACCTCTTTTATGAGCTCCAACAATTGGGATTCGTATGGGGCAAGTCTACTATATGAGGTCATATCTTCCTTTGTCTGAGTAAATTGGATTTGTTAAAGCCCTATATTTATACTAATCATGTGATCATTGCTCAATGACTATATCAACAATGATCACAATTAATAATAGTATTTTAAAATCCAGAAACATAAAACCAATGAAGTTCACATTTTATATAACCATAATAATACATTTAATTAGATCAAGAGAAATTTCCATTAATGAAAGTTTGGGTCATTACAATCTTCCCCCCTTAAGAAATTTCTCCCTTGAAATTTCATTTTCCCACGCTAAAACAAATGTGGGTAACTCTGATTCATCATTTCCTTTTATTCCCACGTCGCTTCTTCAAACTTGTGGTTTCACCACAACACCTTCCCAAGGGGTATTGTCTTATTTCGTAGGATTTTTTCCCTACGATATAAGATCTTCACTGGTTTCTCCTCATAAGAAAGATCATCCTCTAGTTGTACTACCTGTAAAGAGAGTACATGTGAAGGATCTGGTATGTAATTTCTTAAGAGGGATACATGAAATAAATCATGTACATTGGCCATGTTAGGTGGAAGTGCTAGTCGATAGGCTGCAGCCCCAACACGATCAAGAATCTCGAAGGGGCCAATGTACCTAGGAATTAACTTACCTTTATTTACAAACCTCATTACCTTCTTCCATGGCGACATGCAAAGAAATAGCATGTCTCCAACTTTAAACTCAAGGTATCATCGACGGTTATCTGCATAACTCTTTTGTCGACTCTGGGCTGCCTTGATATGATGCTGAATGGTTTTCACCTTCTCCACCATTTCTTTGAACATTTCTTGTCCAAGTAGCTTAAACTCACCGAGTTCATGCCAACACACTAGTTTTCTGCACCTTTTCCCATAAAGGTCTTTATATGGTGCCATTTGGATGCTCGAGTGGAAACTATTATTTTAGGAGATTCAATCAGTTGAAGATGTTGGTCCCACCCTCTTTTGAAGTCCATATAACATGATATTAACATATCCTCCAGTGTCTGAATAGTTCGCTCATATTGGCCATCCATTTGAGGATGATAGGCTGTACTGAAGTTCAGTTCAGTATCCAGAGCATGTTGAAGACTCTTCCAAAACTTAGAGGTGAATCTTGGATCTCGATCAGATACAATAGATAGTGGTACTCCATGTAGCCTTACCACTTCCCTGATATATATCCATGCCAGTTGATCCAATGAGAAATCCTCCCAAATTGTAATAAAGTGTGCATATTTTGTAAGATGATCCACAAGAACCCAAATTTCATTATTTCCTTTGTATGTCTTCGAAAGTCCGGTGACAAAGTCTATGGTTATGTTCTCCCATTTCCATGTTGGTATGCGCAATGTTTACATCATCCCCTTAGACATCAGCCTCTCTACCTTCACTTGCTGACACACCAGGCACATTGATGTATACTCAGTGATATCCTTATTCATATTATCCCACCAATAATTGTCTCAGAGATCTCAATACATCATTGTATTACTTGGGTGAATAGAGAAATTCTAACTATGTGCATCATCCAAAAGATCCTTCTTCGGCTCCGAAATTGATGGAACACATAGTCTTTTCCCAAACCTCACAATTCATTCTTCATTAACATTTAAATATGAGGATTTAGCTTTTCTGATAGCTTCCACTTTCTTTTGAATTCTCACATCATCCTTTTGAGCATCCTTTAACCTTTCCAAAAGAGATGGTTGAATAATCATTTGTGAAAGGATTGATGATGTTACCTTCTTTATGATTCCCATGTCCATCTTCATAATGTCTAACAAGATTAGATCCTTATCAATTATCACAAATGATAGAATCACTGGGTCCTTTCTACTTAGAGAATATGTGACCTTGTTAGCTTTCCCAGGGTGGTAATGGATTGAGCAGTCATAGTCTTTGATAAGCTCTAACCATCTTCATTGGCGCATATTCAACTCTTTCTATGTGAATATATACTTGAGGTTTTTTTGGTCCGTATATATTTCACACTTCTCTCCAAAGAGATAATACTGCCAAATTTTTAAAGCGAATATCACCACAACCAACTCTAAATCATGTGTTGGATAATTCTTCTCATGAACTTTCAATTTCCTTGAAGAATAGGAAATGACTTTGTCATTTGAATCAACACACAACCCAGTACCTTCTTCAAAGCATCACTGAATACCAGAAAAAGTTCTCCACTTGTGGGTAAAGTGAGAACGGGTGCAGTGATAAGCCTCCTTTTTAACTCCTTGAATCTTTCTTCACATTCATCACTCCAAGAAAACTTTACTCCCTTCCAAGTTATCTTGGTAAGAGGGTTGGACAATCATGAGAAATTTCTCACAAATTGTTGATAATATCCAGCTAACCCCAAGAAGCTATAGATATCTGTTACTGATTTTAGCCTCGGCCATCCCTCAATTGCTTCTATTTTGGAGGGATACATAGATATCCCATTGTTTGTGATGATATGGACCAATAATGAGACCTCCTTCAACCAAAACTCACACTTTCTATACTTTTCATAGATCTTATCCTTCCGCAAGGTCTCTAGTACAGTTCTTAGATGCTCCTCATGATCCTCCTTGGTTTTGACGTATATCAGAATATCATATATAAATACTACCACAAATATGTCGAGGTAATCCCTAAAGACTATATTCATCAAGTCCATGAATATTTGTTGGAGAATTAGTGAGTCTGAAAGGCATTGCTATGAATTTATAGTGCTTATATCTTGTACGAAAAGCAGTCTTCGGGATATCTTCCTTCTCCACCCTTGATAATATTCCAACTGAAAATCCACCTTGGAGAAGTATTGTGCTCCACAAAGATGATCAAACAAATCATCAATTCGTGGGAGAGGATACTTGTTCTTTATTGTGATTTTGTTAAGAACACGATAATCAATGTAAAGGCACATTGACCCATCTTTATTCTTGATGAAGAGGACTGGTGCACCCCAAGGTGAAGCACTTGGGCATATAAACCCCTTATCCAGATTCTTCTATAGTTGATTCTTCAGCTCCCCAAGCTCCACAAAAACCATTCTATATAAAGTCTTGGATATTGGAAACAACCTAGGAATAAGGTCAATTGAGAATTCAAAATCTCTTGTAGGAGAAAGACCAGTAAATTCCTAGATAAACACATCAGTGAATTCCCTCACAATAGGAATGTCTTCAATGATGGTTTCTTCCTTGGACTCAATCATCTAAGCCAGATATGCATGCTCATAGGGCAGTAATATCCATGCTTGAGATGATGGATCTAAAGAATATTCATCTTCTTCCTTGCACTTGTATAGAATCGGGGGTCGATTCTCCACATGGAGAGTGATTCCCCTCTCATGGAAATTTATGTTGGCTCTATATAAGGAAATCCAATCCATGCCAATAATTTCATCAAATTTCACCAGAGGGAGTATTACGAGGTTCACCGGAAAATTCAATCCAAAAACTATGACAAGAGAGGAGTTATATTCATGGGATGCAATGATTACCCCATTTTTTGTACTCACTAACATCTTTACTTCTATGATTTGTGGTGGTTCTAGGACTTTTATACTAAACTTTTGGGATATAAAAGAATTCATAGAACCTGAATCAAAAAGTACATTCGCAATTCTTGATTGAATAACTAGCGTAACTATTACTACTTTGTTGTTGGGGTTAACTTCGGCAATATTGATGGAAAAAGCTATCCCTTGATTTCTTTGAGGTTGTTGGTTGCCTCCGAAAACCCTTGGCTTAGGGAACTGATCTGCAATATGCCTTGGTTCATTGAATTTGTAGTAATGAACAATGCATTGAGGTTTGAATGAAGAGTTCCTCTCCTCTATTGTAGCCATGGGTTTTTCTTGTTATAATTTAACAGCTAGGTGCCCTTTTCTTCCACACCTAAAGCATTTCCTCATCCCCTTTAGGCAATTTCTGGGGTGCTTCTTTCTACACCTTTGGAAAGTGGGGTGCTGGATCTTCTTCACACCGTTGTATTTATCTATCAGACTGCCAACATTGAATTACACCTTACGCTTCTTATCCCCATGATACCCCTTAGATTATCCGATCTCTATTTCGACCTTGAGGTCACATCAGACAATTTCCTCATAGTTATCAAAGTCACGGATTGCCAGAGCTTTCCATAGGCTAGGTTTCAGCCCACCAAAGAAGCGGTAAACCTTTCATTCGAGGGTAATGACAAAGCCGGAGGTGTATCATGCAAGGCTTGTGAAGTTTTCCTTGTACGCTCTGACAGATTCATTTTCTTTTTTCTTGAGGTCAAGGAAGTCCATTTCCATCTTAAGTCGGAGGGTACACAGAAAATATTTATCGAAAAACATCTTCTGGAAATCCTTCAATTCCAACGCCTCGATCTCCTCCTCAGGCTTCATATTTTTTATCAATGTCCACCATTGATCAGCTTCACCCTCCATATGATAGGCAGCCAGGAGAACCGTCTCTTGTTTAGAACATTGAAGGATTGAGAAGATATTTTCAATGGAGTTGATCCATTGTTTGGTGATTGAGGGATCAGATTATCCATTAAAAGTATGAGGCCTTTGTCTCATGAAGCTATCGATAATGACTTGTTCTTTCTTGGGGGGGGGGGTTGAAAGTTCCTCTTGACCTGGGTTTCTATACAAATCTTGAGTTAACTGAGAGATAATCATGACAAAGTTCGTGATTCCCACTCCCATCAGATTGGGAATCTCATTAGAAGAGTCATCACATTGACCTTCACATTGGTTATCAGCCCGAGTCCTCCTATTATCGGCCATTGGCTGGAATAGAAGGAAAGTTAGGGGTAACACATAATGGTCAATCCAAGGAAAAAATTGATGACATATAAATAACTTTTATTCCCTTAACTTATGAATCCATAGACTTCAATCTATGCTATTCATGATCTACTTTCTAACATATATTCTTAGGGGCATTTTTTTAATTCTCTTAATAAGGGTTCATACTAAGCTTGTGAATTTACCAAAGCATATCCCCTGGGAGTGTCGTAACCAAGAATTCAGCAAGGACCATTTTCATGCACCAGTTCCCATTTGATTCTAGCTCAAAGTGGTGTTTTTGGGTTTTACCCCTAGGATACATCTGTGCCAGAGTCACCTCTACGTGATCATATCCAGACATGGATGTATTTGATTGATAAACCACTTAATTAATACTCACCAAAACTTAGGTATATTTTTATTATACTTATTCATGTCTCTAAGTATTCACTAGGGTTTTCTAATCCTAATCCCAAAAATAACTAAACCTATCCTCTGATACCAACTATAACAACCATGCTCTTTATTACACACTAAAACATGATTTATTACATAAACTTCACTTGATACAACATATAAGATAAAGAGGTCTAGTGTATTTGGTGCTTAGTATTATTACATAACAACATAGAACATAAAACACCCAACATATTTATTGAAAACTTCCTTTATATTACCACTACATTCCCTCATACTTAGCATTGCATAGAATAACCTGAGGACATGCATAAGAAAAGGGTGAGTTATAAAGCTCAGTAAGGGAATAAACATGGAATAACATGAGGAATAAAATACATGTTAGACAATAGGCATATCAATGGAGCACAAGATAAACATCAACATAAATTCATGATAAATCATGATAATCATAACATGGAAATGTGGAAACAAAACTTAACATGGAATTAGCATGAGCCAAGGCTCATTGCACATAGAGCATGAGTAAACCCTCATTTCACATGATGCACAAGTAAACCCTCATTACACTTGAATTATCATGATTCAACACCCATTTCACATGATGTATCATGATACAATACTTTACCCAATGCATTGGAGCGCTATCAGGGCACACCCTTCTTAAACATTTCATTTCATGCATAAGTGTGCCACATGGATCATATAAAATGGAATCAATCAACATCATAAGTTATTCCCCGATTAAGTAATGTGGAATAAATACATTAAAGTACCATTCAATATGTATATTTTCATAAAGTTGAATACCCTTGATAAAGTAATGGGTATGGTATTCACTACACAATGATCTTGGCTTAGGAAAATGTGGTGTAATTTCGGCAGCATAACAGCGTGACATAAGGATTCATGAAAATGGTTGATGAGAGATAAATGAGTGTCTCATAATATGTAAATTAAACGGATAGTAAATGGGTTATATAGATACATTTCCCAACAAACATAATGGAATTTATATGCATAATAAAAAAGAATTACTTGGATGTAAAAGAGGAGAGAGAAATCCCTCATAGAATTTCATCATGGTAACGGGTGTAAATGGGAGGAATTAATGAGAGAGAAAGAGGTCTCCCATTATCCAAACATAAATAGGGAAGTATGGGGTAGGTGATAAATTATACCCCAAAATTTTTAATTGAAAATAAAAGGGCATAACAATATTAATAAAGTTAGATAAAAAGAAAAAGGTAGGAATCCCTTACTTGGAAGTGTGATCCCAAAGGCTTGGGAGAGGTTTTAGAGAGGCTTATTGGGATCTTGGGGCACCTTGAGAGGTTTATAGAGGGAGGAGGGTATGGGTTGGTAGAACTCCAAAGGCTTTGAGTGAAGATAATGTGGGAGCTTGGGTGGGTTTATATAGGAAAGGAGAGGGAATTCCTTATTATTTAGGTTTGAGTCACCACACATTAAACTAATCAATACCACAAACCAGCCCATGGTTTTTCCCATGGGTTTTTCAAAAGGGGATTGGAAAACAATATTTTATAAGTCCAATTTCCTATATAAAATAATAGGGCTGATTATGTGGAGGTGAGTCACACTCTCAAGGAAATTCATTTAAAAAGTGATAATGTTTAATAACTCTTGGAGGGTCCAATAAAGTTTTGTAAAATAAAAATAAAAAACCTAAAATCACATTATTTTAATGGTAAAACATATATTGGCCGAATGTATCATTTATAGTATTTATTACATCAATATTGGGTCACTATGATGTCATAAAACACATTATATATTCAAACAGTATTTAATTTTTACCCAAAAATTCTGCTGTCTGAGAAAGTTATGAAAAATTCACCACTGGATAATTTCAATCTCCTGATTCCAAAAATAATATTCATTTTATCTAAATAATTTAATAAATATTTGAATTTTTACTTTTAAAATAAAAACCGCTATTTATCAAAAATTCATGGGTTTTGACAAAAATAGCTTTCAAACCTTAATAAAAATTACAATTGCATTCATAAAATTATAAGATAATTTATATTTAATAAAAAATAATTTAATAATTATAATATTTTATTAAAATATTATTTAATTAAAAAATCCATTAATTCATCAAAATTTATTTCTTAGTTGAATATTAAATAAAAATACTATTTATGCTTTAAAAACTATTTACAAGGTTACAATAATAAAATGAATGCACATTCTTTATAAAAAAATAATGTACATAGTCATAGTGCTAGGGTCTTGTTAAATAACTTCTTATAACACCCGCATAAGACCAAAGGGTAATGTGTGCGATGGTGACTGGCTCTTGGGGTGGCTTAGATAACATCACTCGTGTGGTAATCTCTATTAACATCCAGTTCTCCCGTAGTCGGTTCCGCTCAAGTTTAACATGTTCAAGCTCAGCTTGGGATTGGTCAAGAGTGAAGCCCAATGATGCCACCTCCTTTCCTAGCTCTGAAAAATGTGCTTCATACGGGGCAAGTCTACTGGATGAGGCCATCACTTCCTTTGTCTGAGTAAATTGGATTTGTTAAAGCCCTATATTTATACTAATCATGTGATCACTGTTCAATGTCTATATTAGCAATGATCACAATTCATAATTGTATTTTAAAATCTAACAACCTAAAATCAATGAGGTTCATATTTTATATAACCTTAATAAGATATTTAATTATATCAAGAGTAATTTCCATTAATGAAAGTTTGGGTCATTACAGGCCTCATACACAGGGGTATAAATATGTGTCTCCCCCATGAATGTTGTGGGAATATTCCCATAGACTTGTTCTAAGTTAGCAGGGATATGAGACTTCTTGTTGGTTCCTTTTCAAATATATCATTAAGCATCATGAGAAGGAGTGGGTATATGATCCCTCTCCTAGATATCCAATGCCTTACTCCCCCCAATGAGCCCTCCTTGATGATCGTTCATAGGTGTTAGATGTCATAGTGTGTTAGGTGGTACCCTCTGCAGATGAATAGTGGGTATTGGTGGGATAATTCTAGCAATGATGCTTGTAAGGTGACCTCCTGGGCAGCACCTAAACCAAAAGGTAGCCATATTTGTCTTCCGAGTCCACCTTCATTAGATATGGAAGGTATTAGTTGTCGTGCTCCAAAGATAAGTTTCTAAATCTGTTGGTTGTAGTGAAAATGTGTACTAGATTATTAGCAGCCTTCCTTGTCCAATGTGGATTCACCAGCTATCGTGCTTGGAGAGCCTCATAGGCATATTCCATGTTCAGGATTGTATTATTCCAGTGGTACTCCCAAACCATCATGTTTTCCACCTATCATTGGATTTTTCGAGCAGGTGAAATCGCTTTGTGTCTCGTGGGTGTCACATCCACAGATGATTATCCAAAGTGAACACTAGATGATGAAGAAATTGCCTGGGGTTGGGATTCTTTCAATGAGAATAGTATCTGCAATCATTCAGAAAACAAGGAACAAGGTTACTGGTTAGTGAAATATTGTAGGAATAATATGCTCAATCAGATGTGTATGGTTAACAAAATTATTATGTTTTCCTGATCTGACCATTCTGCTCGCATGGAATTTTCAATTTGATAATGAAATTACAAGAACCACAGTTATAGAATATCATCTATTATATCATTCTGGTCTGACTACTTTGTTTATATAATGTTTTCAAAAACAAATTGGCCTAAGATATTCATGGTGGACTTGTCTGTGTTGTTCATGTATGGGGTGCAAAAAATGGCTCGGTAGATTATATCCCAATCATTTATTATTTCTGATATTCATGTCATGTTCACCATTTTTTCACATATAGTGGGAAAGAAATGTTCTGATGGATTATAACCTGATCATTTTTTTATTTAAAAGATACACATTAGGTTCAACATTTTTTTTCTATCGGGGTCTGAGGATATGTATAGGATCAGCTCGACAGTTCAAATTGTGGGGCGATTTGTGTTTTGAACAGTCATGAGCATCGGGAAACCATTTTCACTCGTACTGAGAACTCCCAGTGGTTCCCTCCTTCATAACTGGGTACAAATGCACTTTCCAAAGGCAGGTGGTCACCTGGGTTTCCATGCCTAATGACTCTTGGGGTCTCACATTGGTCGAGAGGATGGGAGGTCGGACTCCTTGCACCCTTTTAGGGGGGATTATTTACTACTATGAGAATCTATTATAGATTCAAGATATTTTCATGACTCTCTTCCAAATCCCGATATGGGACTGAGTAACCTAATAAAATGACTATAACATAATTCTATTCAATGAGAAAAAAATACTAGGGTCTCTTTAGTGAATTCATCTATATGTATTGGTGGTTATCCATCATTTTTCAGTAATGGGAGACTGATTATATACTGGATCCACATAACCAAGTGCTTCAGAAAGTTTCTTCCATGAAAGGATGTAGTTAATATTCTAAGGAAAGTATTGAGCCATTATGAGGATTCTTACATATTCTGGATATTGCAGGAATCAAAATTTACATATTCTGCTGGACCCATATAGTTTATCATCATGAATAATGGGTGCTTTGGGACACAAAGTATTCAATCTTGAGTCCTGGAGGGACATCCTATGTATCATGAGTATAGAAATAATTAGAGTTTCCATATTTCATTTGTTTGGGACTTATATATTGATGTTTCTCATATCATTATAGAAACACATGGTGTAGATGATATGATTTTTACAATTCTCTAATCCTAGGTGAGCTATGATCAGTGTGAGGAACAAGGGATGGAAAATTATCATTGTTCTTTTCTTTTGATATTGGACTTGTATTTTGGGGCTGACCTGAGATGATTTATTATGGAACTCAAGCCTCAAAGAGACATCCTACGTATTCTGGTTATGTAAGGAATAAAATTCATCATAGTTTAGTTGATTTCTTAGTCTACTGATTGATGTGGTATATTGATCAGTTCATATGAATAATTGAGTCCTGATGGCTGAGATGGTAGATTCATAAAAGGGGTTACATTGAAATGTGTGTTTATTTGACCTTGGGCCTTAGGAAGGCATCCTATTTATCCTAGTTATTGTAGGAATTAGATTTCACATAGTTCAATTTATCGGGGCTTACACACTGAGATCTCCCTTACCTTTGCGAAGGTTTATAGTACACATATGTTATGATCGTTACAAATACCCTAAGCCTAAGTGATCCATGCTTGTTGTGAGAAATAAGGGATAGAAAGCAATCAATTTCATTTCTTTGAATAAGGGAATCAGATGTTGGGATATCCCTATATGAGCAATATGAAGATCAAAACTTAGGGAGAGGTGGAATACATATCATAAATATGGCAGTAATTAGAGTCTTCATAGTTCCCTTTATCAGGGATTACACACTAAGGTTGTCATATTGGTTAAGGATTATACTATAAGGTTTCTCGATTGATTAGGTATTACACACCAAGGATGGGTGATGTTATCATGTCCTGGTATTCCCTTGTCACCCGACCTACTTGTCTAGAGGGCGTCACATGACCTAGTTGACTTTTTCGAAGGACATTGAATGATCCATATGATTATTACTTGAAGCCATTGCATGACCTAGATGGATTATCTAGGGGTGTTGTGTGATCTAGAAGATGTTCATTGGTGTCATTATTGAGAGTTGGATTGATGAATATGGAGGTTTTCGCGAGAGTCAATACGATATGGTTTGAAGGATGTATCATATCTTGTCTAACACCCCTAGTGACCATCATGGGACCTAGCTGACATGGTTGCAGGGCGTCATGGGTCTCGACTGACTTTCCCAGAGTGTGTCATGAGAGCTTAGTTAACATGCCCAAATTCATCCACGAGACTTGACTAACTTGATATGGTGTTGTTATATAATCCAAGAGATATATTTTAAGGAAATTGAAAGGATTAGGTGATAGGACCAGAGGGTTTTTCAAGACCATAACAGTGTACCCAAGGGGACTATATGACATTCTCTCACATGTCTAGATGATTTTTCGTGTTCCAAATAGCATGTTGAAGGAGTGTTGTGAGAACTTGGTGATGTTCCCTGGTGTTTTTGTGCATCATGGATGACTCACACAAATCACATGATGGACATAAAAGATGTATTTTGACTAATTCTTCCAATTTTAATCTTGGCCTATCCCTTATATTGTGAATTCCTTAGGTTTATTCAGTATCAATTTATCTTGAGTCTCGAGTGATCTAGAAGACATGTGATATGTTCTCTTCTTGTCTCTCTAGGAGTTATTCGCATGATCTATGAATGATCATGTGATGTGGCTCATGTATAGAGAAAGATTTCTCTAGTTATTTTCTGATATATTACCCAATGGAATACTTTTATATCATGATATCGGCCACTTTGGGAAGTTCTCTCTAGCACTGGTGTGTCTAAATATCAAATATCCCTTATTATTGAGAGTCCAGGGGTTAACATTTGAACCCTTTCTTAATATTGGGGTGGGGTTTTATAGGCCTCTCCACCTTGGTTGTTCACCGATTTGTGAGGTGTATCTAGCACAAATCTAGGCTAGAGTCGGCGAATGTATTTGGTGCCATGCATCTTTGCGAGTCTCCACCGTGGACTTCTTCTGGGGGAATCACCTAATTTTCTATGAATATGAGTTCTTCTCATAAATTCCTCCATTATTGTATTATTTACAATTAATGGGACATTTTTTATCACGATGGCATGTCAATGGAGTTCCATATTGTCATATTGGCATATCCAAGGGCCTTCATGAGATGATTGATGACTTTAATGGGACATTTCTGTGAGAAAAGGATGGTTTGTCAAGGGGACTTCATACAATCATGGTGGATCATCCAAGAGTCCTACAGAACCGTATTGTAGAATACCTTGGCACATTTCATGGTTTTTACATCTGTGAGAAAATTCAGCCTCCTCCCTCTTTTATCCCCTTTATTTTATGTGAAAAATTTTGGGAGTCATATGAGTTTTCATGAGTAATGTTAAAGAAAATTACTCTATTTTTTGGTTATGTGTCATGTGACCGATATGGGTCTTGTGGGGTCCATGAACATTTCATGGAAAAATCCATTTATTTGTCCTTATGGAGCTAAAGGGAAGCACATGGTTTCCTAGACATACCTAAGGATTTCTATGAAATGAGGCTGATAAGACAAAGGGATTTCATGAGATGAGGTGGGTATGTCACCAAGGACCCACGGTGTCTTGAAGTCCATCAAGGGCATGTCACATGTATTTCAGTGACCACGAGTAGCTCCTGAATCCTCCATTTTGATCTCCTTTTTTGATTTCTACAAAGGTTAAAGGTCATTAGAGATTTCTTAAATGTTGTCAAGAAAAATTACCCTTCCCATCAATGTGATGTACATGAATATTATGACCACTAGGGGTATCCACCTTTTGGGAATATTTCTTCACATTTTTAAAGGATTTTCATGTTGGATTATTAGGTGCTTTCTACTGATAATTTGCATAGCCTAGGGAAGATCATCCGGCTGCCACCTCCAGGCTATTGGTTATCTAGCGCACCTTCAAAAAAGAATAGGGGCTCATTAAATGGGGCTCTATGGGATCCATCACAGGTTATGCGGTGTGCATGGAGTCTTAACATGACCTTACAATGGTCATGCTATCATGATACAGTTAAAGGTTCATGTGATCTGTAGGTCTTGTAAATATTTTTCTTACTTTGTTTTTGTGGGGGAAATAATACTCATATTCAGGTATTTCTTCCTTTGTGAATTTTTTAATTCTCATTTAGAGGGATTCGACAATTTATATGGAAATATTTGATCAACTTTTATTACCATTATATTATGATCAAGCATTTTATTAAATATAATGTTCTTTAGTTATTTACCTTTCTATATTGTTTATACCCTATTTATTCATATCTTTAATTTTACACTTACCCTTAATGAGCATTTGAGCTCACCCATTTCTTATGTTTCATTTTTCCCCAACATACGAGGATGTGTTTTGGGATTGATATGAAGGGATACACTAAGGGGAATAATTTATTCATCAAAGAAATTCTTTT
This sequence comes from Viscum album, assembly GCA_963277665.1. Lineage (NCBI taxonomy): Eukaryota > Viridiplantae > Streptophyta > Magnoliopsida > Santalales > Viscaceae > Viscum > Viscum album. The sequence continues at coordinate 1,967,625,399 of OY728153.1, forward strand.
TATATTTTATGTTTTAAAATGTAATGTGAATAAGTATGTATCTAGTTTACCAGGACTACTAAAGTATTCAATCTTTTGGGATATGATTCCTTGTATCTTATTTTAATGTAATAAAGTATCCATTGACTCTATACTACTGGGGTTAGGGTCATTATAGTTGGTATTATAGGAAGTTTAGTAGAATCCTTGGGAACTAGATTTTGGAAAACATATATTAGATAATTAAAAACTATGATAGAATTGGGAAATATATCTAAATAAACAAATATTATAATTGATTGATTATTTATAACTAAATTTTCTATTTATGATATATGTATCATTATTTTTGATATTTTAAATAATGTTTCATAATGTTATGATCTAATCTAGTGTATTTAATTTTTTAGAAATGGTACCTAGTAGAAGGAATGAAAATTGTATCAATGCACATAATCCAAGGAGTAAGAATGATCATTTAATTGATGGGTTTAAGAAAATATTTCGAAGGGAACTGGTCTCCCAAACATTCTTGTCATATGAGGACATAGTATCATGTGCTAACGAGATAGAAAAATAAGTATCCAAGTATTATTAATTAAAAGGGAAGCAAGAAGAGAAGAAGGATTAATAGAAAAGGATAGATAAATAGAAGAAGGGAAACAATGATTTTCTAACATGTGATACTTTTGGAAGGATACAGCTTGGTACATTCTTAAAAGTAAAAGTAGTTTGTTTCAAGTGTGGTGAAATAATCCACCATGATTATTATTGAAAGGGTAATAAAGATTTTCCAATGTTCAATACTTCTACTATAAGGATATTGGGCACTACAAAAATAATTTCCCTAAGTATCAATGAAATATACCTCAAAATAAGTAAAGGGATCAAGGTCAATATTATGTTATTGATACATCCAAAGTTGAATGATTATTATTCTTGTGTATTTGGATCCAAGAATTATGTTGTAAAAGTATTTTTGATATTATAATTATAATAATCATGAAACATGTAAGGATTGTACTATAGTACCAATTCATTAAGGATTTGGAGGTATGTGATGGATATTACTGGTAACCAAGAGAATTGATTCTGTGGAAAGTTGATCTTTATTTAAAAATATGATTTAGGGAATATAACCTTAATATGTTCTTGATTTTGAGATAATAATGATAGAGATATTTTTATGGGATGGTATTGTTGACCGTGATGGTGGTTAGTGATTTTATGGTCTATGTTATCTTTGTTGGGATTATTATACTTTTAGATTTAAGGAATATATTCAACAACAAAGGATTTTATTTTTAAAATCATGCATTTTTTCATTAAGGATTAAAGGTAATATAGGTATTAATATATTTAGTATATGACAATAAGAGCTTCATTTTCTTGTTTGGGTAAAATATGATGTTAAGTTGATTTTTAAAATTTAGTGACCTTCGTTCTAAATTTTTATACAAATGTATTTTGGATGAGTCATAAGTTTAACTACTTATAAAATGGATTGATTTGAAAATTGGATATTATTATTTGAGTTTAAAGTATGATTTATTATATTGGATATCATGTGCTAAAAAAATTTCTATTGGTAAATATTTAAAGGCTTAATTAATGAATTATGGATATTTCGATAAAAGTTCTTTACACATAAAAATGTGTCTTTAATATCCATCTCAAGGTGTACAAAATAAAGTGGAAATTGATCAAAGTTCAACAAAAGGATGGAATTATTCTATGGAATAAAATCAAGTAAGTTTATTTTATAAAGGGATTTATATAGATACTAAAATAATCCCTCAACTCTAGGAAAAATGTTTTAGAACAAAAAAGTTTTTTTGTTTACGTTTCTTTCTAAGAAATGAATAGTCTATTAATGGATGGAAAATTTACAGTTTTGTGATGGTTAACATTCCAATGATTGTGTTCTATATCACTCTCCATTAGAAATTGATAGTTATATTTATCTTCTATGTCCATATTTTCACTTCCCAATAATTTTTTCCTATTTGAAATCCATGTTATGTGGAAACCTTCGCATTTTCATTTTCCTATTTTTAAGGGGAAGTTTTATTAACCCTTTTTACGATATGGGTTTCCCACAAATAAATTTTCATATATTAAGATTTTATTTTTAAAGTGAAATTTCATATTATGATGATGAAATTTATTTAATAAGGGTAGAATGTAACACCCCAAGATTTTATGGTTTGTCTCTTTTTAAATTTAACATCTTTGATAGCTTACGTTGCACACAACACCCAGCTTAAAAAAACAATGGAATATTATTATGTGATCATTATAACCTAGAAATTAAATTCTTGGGATTGAATAGTATTAACCACATTATGAAAAACATAATTTTCCAAATCATTATTAATTTTGTAAGTAATTATTTGTGAATAGGAGCTTAATTTTTAGTAAAATTATTTTATTCTTAAAAAAATATGTTTTCTTTAAAAATGGTTTTTTTATTTTTATGAGTAAATATTATAATAAATTTATGTAAAATATATAAATTTTATTTTTTAAAACTAATATTATTTTTTAAATAATAATATGAAAATTAAATTATGATAAAATTTTGGGAATTTTCTGAAAAGAATGATTTTCTAGTGAATAGTGAAAAATATCCATTTTTATAAAATTATCAATTTCTTTGTATTAAAATTATATTTATGATTTTAATTTTAAATCAATACATATTAATTTATATTTAGTTATAAATTATCTAATTTATTTCATTTTAATCTCCCTTATACCCTATTTTGGTATAAGTACATTTTTGGCTTAAAAATGCATTTTCTAAGAAAATTATTTTTCATTACGTTTCGCGGGATTAATGTTAAATTAACTTATGAAAATTATTTGTTTTAAATTTTTGAAAATTTATTTCATATTTTTATTCATATGGTATAAATTTATTAAGTATTTACCTTTTTATTTTTGTTCAATATGAATAGTAACCATGGTAATTTTTGTTACCACAGTAAAGGGTAAATTAGATCATATAGGTTAAAAATAAAATGATAAGGACTAGAACATGACCCTTAAAATTACTGAAATTTTATTTTATGAATAATTCTCATCCATAAGTATTAAGTATTTAGATATATGACCATTATTTTCTTTAGTAAGTGGTTATGACCCTTATAATATTTTATTTAAAGAAAAATCTAAGATGTCACATTCATTATTTTAATAAATATAACACTATTAATGAGGGTTTATCTAGGGGATATATTTGAAATAAATTTTCATTATAAATATAAAAGATTTATATACATGTTTTTAATTTTTAAGGGAGAAATATTTACCTTAAAATCTTGCACAACTCTAGTGAAGTAATTATTTATTTAACGGAAAAATAAATAAAATGATATTAAAAATATTAAAAAAAATATAATTTTAGAAAATTAATGTGATAAATAAATTTTCTATATTACCTTAATATGTTATTGATTTAAAAAAATATTTGGTTCTAATTATAATTGTTATCTGGATATTATTAAAGTCAAAGTAATGAATAGTTCTTAATATTGACATCATATATATTTTATAGAAAATAAAATTTTATTAAATGATATAAAAATAATATAAATATTAAATTCTACCAAATTATTTGTATAATATTTATAATATCATGCATGATCAATTTATGGGTCTTTTTTCGTTTTATAGTAACTATATTAACGCTAAAAGAGTAAAAATACATGTTGTCACGGTAAGAGTTAAAGAGGCTAAATAAGGGTTAAAACCAAAAGATAAGGGTATAAATTTAGTCAAAACTTATATAAATTTTATTTAATGAAGGTATTAGACCCATAATCATCTTAATCTATAAATTAATAATTCTAGATCTATTTTTAATTGAAAGTTAATTTATATTAAATTAATATTTTATGAAATTCCTAATGTTCACCTCACCTGAATTATAAAAGGGTACTCATTCCTTCACTTATTACACCACATTAATCCATATAGATTGAAAAAATAATTTCAATTACTTTTTTAAATATCCTTATAAAATTTATTAAGGTTATAGTCTCCTTAAAATACCAACCATAAGTCCCTTAAGAATAAATGTAAAGAAACTCCACCATATAAGAGGTAATCATTTTTATGAACTCTTTCAAGTTTATTTCTTCTTATACTTCATCTTTGTGTGTTTTTTACATCTTAAAATAATAATAAAAATATCACATATACATTGAGATTTTATTATGATTATTAAACAACTATATTCTACCTTTTATCCATTCTATTAAAAAATAAAGCATCACACGACTTATCGTCTCCACATAGCAGTGTAATTCATTTTTACATCACCACTTTATTAGGATGGTTATAATGATGGCAATAATATATATATATGATAATTATGACATGAAATTTATTTTTAAAAAAATAATATATCACTCACTTATCCTTTCACCCATTTATGAAATGATAACGTCACTAATGCGTACATATGACCTACTGTCTCCACGACGTGATGCGATTCATTTTTCATGTTAAACAATAAATATTTATTATAAAAAATATATATAATGAATAAATATTAAATATAAGACCCTAATATAATTCTATACATGATGTAAATATATCCAATTCACCAGAACTAGGACTTACACAATAAAACATATATAGTAAAATGAAGCATTTAACACCCAAAACAAGGGTAATAACAAAATATTATTAACAAATGGGTGATAAGATGATATAAGAGGATAATATAAAATATAATAAATATAAATATGGTACTATTATAAATTAATACCATTCTTTAAACCATTATGAAGGATGTTAAATCATGTTTAATTAAAGGAAAGTTCAAGTTAATGGATTTCTTAACTCAATTTCCATCCATTTAGTTAAACTTTTACTTCGTTGATTATGTCATGCTAAGATTATGTGTAAAATGACTTATTATTATATTTTATTTTATTTACACTTGATTTGTGTGGATTTATGCAGATATACATAATCTATTCATTTGATTAATGCTCACTTTAATGATATGATCTTTGTAAGGGACTTCAACTCAATTTTCTTTCATTGAGGAATATTTTGATGTAATGTACCTATATTATTTTATGAGGTGTATATATCACCCATATGACATGTTATATCATAAATCTATTTTTTCTCATGATATTTAATGTTTTTTAAAATCTTATTCTTTCATGGGGAAAATTATTCAACTAATTATAAAGTGGTATGAGTTTATTTTACAACCTCATCACTATTTGAGATTGTTTTTATTTATGTTTCCCCAACGGTAATTATTTATATGTTAAACTGAATCTAACTTGTTATTATACGGTCATTCATAAAATTTTCAAGTAATATTACCATTTTTTGAAAATGTTTTTTAAAAAATCAACTTTATTTCTCTTTGTTCGAAAATACTTTTTTATAAAGCGCATGTTTATAAGAGATTGTTTTCAAAAAAAATTAAACCTTTTCAAAATGTTTTATCAAATAAATTTTTACCCATTTTTAATTTTAAAAAATTAAAGGAATATTCATGTCATTTTTAAAATAATTCTTCTTTGTATTTTTCAAGAAATATAAAAGGAATATTTGTTTTAAAGTGTACATATTGAATGTAATTTTCCAGTAAATATTTTAAAACTTATTTCAAAGTTATTTTAAAATAAAGTATTTGCAAAATGTTTAGTGAAAATTTTGTTTTAAAATGTGATTTTCAAAATAAAAAGGGAATTTTACTTAAAATGCTTTTCAAGATCTTTTCATGGTATTTCTATTCTTCAATGACATAAAAGCTTTATTGTAATTATAGTAATTCAGGGATATATTGTATATATATATCATACTTATTCTCTTTTTGGATGGTTTATGATCAATTTGACCGTGGATGTTCTATTTTGATACCATTCTTCATATTACTCTGGATGGTTTATGGTTATGTTTATTGATTGGGTAATGTATTCACATGTTTAGGATAGTTTTTCAATACAAATGTTTATGTTTATTATCATTCACCCTATTCATATGATGAATTAATTGGACTTAGTGAGTCATGCATGAGGCTCGCTATAGACCCTCAATTTTTCAGTAGGTATCATGAGAAAAATTGGTTTGGGTATTTGTTGATGTATTACCCATTTATATATATTTTCTTATAAAAAGCCTATATGGTATGTTTATGATGTCCCACGTTATGAAGTCTATCATAATGAATTTAGTTATTGATATTCCTTGGGATTATTAAATTATTAGAATATCCATGGTTAAGTGTCATTATCTTGTTTTTATTTATATGGAAATATTTTATCATCATTGATTCCTACTATATTATGCTCAATTTAATGATTAAATGGAATGTAATTTATTTATTTACCTTTCCATATTGTTTATGTCTTATTTATCCATAGATTCTACTATACACTTACCATTACTGAACATTTGATTTCACCTATTTATTTTGTTTAATTTTTCCCTTGGATATGAGGAATTGTTTTGTGATTGATATACAGGGATACACTAAGGGGCATAATGGATTTCTTTAAAAAATTATTTGTGTATTTTATGTTTTAAAATGTAATGTGAATTTCAAGTATGTATCTAGTTTACTAATACTAATAAACTATTAAGTCTATTGGGATGAAGTTCCTTGTATCTTATGCTAATGTAATAAAGTAACCATCAAATCTAGAATACTGGGATTAGGGACTTTACACAAACACCATAACCTATTCTTCCTTAGATGTCTTTACATAAAGGTTATTCAACACCACTTATTTTAAATTCCATCTTCTAAAATTTATCATGTCGAAAATACCATGTAAATAGCATGTTTTAGGCTATAAAAATACTATTTCAGTCTTCACATCTTTATTTAATCATTTTTATTATAAATCCCAATATTTGATAATTATAAACTTACACCTAAGGTACACCATTGAAAAATGGTATTTTTTACATCCATTTTATGGATCCCAAACCCTATTTGTATTGCCACTAACAAGAAGAGTCTGATTAACTCAAGATAAGACACTGGTGAAAAATTATCCTTGAAATCTATTCCTTTAATCTATGAATAATGTTTACACACCAACCATGATTCATTATGAATCACACGACCATGATCATTGAGTTCATTCTTAAAAACACACTTGGTTCTAATCACATTTTAATTTTTTGGTCTTTTTACATGATCCCATTTTTGGTTCTTTCAATAGAATCCAACTCTTCATCTATATCTCTAATAAAAAATTCATACTTCATAGATTCTTCAAATAATTTTATCTATATAGTTAATAAAATATCAGTATGTTATATAACCCTCATTCTTCGAGTTTGAGTTGGTATCGTTTTATCTTTAATTATATTGGAGGGATAAAACACTATTATTTTATTTCTCCTATGAGGTGTAGGTTAGTCTCCTTCAGTAGTTTTTTATTCCTCTAACTAAGCCTCGGAGTCTTCATAATTTAAGGAACATTGTATACCCTTTGAATTTGTACCAATTTCTACATCTTACTCACATAATTCATCCATTTTTACACTTACTTATTTCTTTCCTTACCTTTAATTGGTAATATTAACATCATTACTCTCCAAAATCTTGTTTGTACTTTTGTTAAAGAATTTAAATTCTTTAATTTTTGTTGAGTAAGATAAGAATGAACCTTCATCTGTTGAATCTTTCTACTACCCTTAATTTCCAACCTTATTCTAGATGTAAAATTTGATTCTAAATACTCAAAAGTGTTTTAGTGTTGAAATTATTCTATTTTATATTTTGTATGGTTTTATCTCCTCCAAAGGGATTATAAATTCCTAGTTTTGATTGTAAATTATTACTTATGATTCATACCTCTAAAATGGTGAGGTACACCACTTTCAATAAGTTATGTTTTGGATATATTATTCACCATATAATTTTATTGTTTGGAAAATTTATTATATTATGGAGTATTTATCGAAGACACTTCATGTTTTATCCCATGATTCTCAAGGTTATTTTCCACATCAATTAAAGTGAACCCAGTTCTATTATCAGATCACATTATTTTGATCGAGCATTAAGTCTTATTATTAAATTTATTTTCATACCATTTTATGCACTCTATAAAATCTCTCTTTATGTGTATAAACATAATGAAATCCATTATATTATCATTGTCAATGAATAGAATGAAGTATCCATCTTTATATTTTTTTGGATGATGTATTGGACCACACATATCATTGTGAACCAAGTTTAGAAGGTTGGATGCACTTTTCTTATTTTTTCAATAAGGGTTCTGAACCATTTTTTCATCAATACATGCATCACATGTCCTTTATTGATCATGAATTAGATTTTTATATCTACCATGGCTCTCATATTAGATATATTTTGCATAATTTGTTGGTGAATGTGGTCTATCCTCTAGTTTCATCACCCATCCCTCTAAAGGTACCCCACTTGGGATGATAATTAAGAAAGGGAGATAATGACCCCTAAGTCTCGTCTCTAGTAGGTCCTAGGTTTGTGACTAACACTGATGGTATAACGAAGGTCACACATATGAGAGGAATTAACCTCAAAAGAAAGAAAATTAGGATTTTGAAATAGGACATCAACCACTAAAAAACTCCATAAAAAAAGAAAAAAGTAAAATCCATAATATCTCATCATGCATGTAATGTCATACAAATACAAACGAAAGCCACCAAAAACAATCTTATGATAGAAACTCAAAAAATATACAATTCCCAAGATAGTTATGTCCATATTGGCTCTCAAAGTCTTCTTGTATACCATAAAAATAGTTTATATATACATAGGGTGAGAATAACATGAATACTCAGTAGAATCATACCCAAGGACTCTCATAAAAATGTGATAAAAGAACACTAATTCCCAAGTGAACAAACAACAGAACCAACATGAACCTAGATAGGTCGATTATACAATACTATCCTCACTAATACATGCTCACTAAATAATACATTCAAAGTGGTGACATAATAAAAAACATAATTATGAAGGGTACCCCACATTGTTTTCCCACTTATTTCCACTCTCACACCCCAACAATGTACATCCTAACACTTTAATCCCTGATATAGAATCCTCCCAAAAGTCACCAAGGTAACTACATCATAACAAGAACCCCATGTGTAACTAGTCTTTACATCTCACCCAAAGACACATCATCAATGAGATCCTCAAATAATCACTACCATATATCCAATATAGTAAGGTGTCATGAAAATGAAGGATATAAACCTCGTGCACTCCTCTTATTATGCACAACCTCACTATGAATCACCTCATCAATCTCATCAGTCTGACCATAACTAAACTATATCTTCAAACCATCATAGACTATGTGTAAGAACCACATCTATAAGAGAGAGGTTGTAAGAGGGGGTAACCATACATCCGTCCCCACTATCTTGTATATTGGGAAAGACATCCCCAAAATATTGGGGTATTGACACATAGTTATTGATGTGGGTAGGCTACATATGGAAATCAAAATGAAAATAAAATATTAAATAGATAAACACAAGAACAAACTAAGGGTCTACAAAAAAAAGAAATCCAACCACAAAAAACATCTGTATCACCACCACTGTGCATCCACATCACATCCATAACTAAGGAATTACACCACACAAACTTTACACACAAGCTACAGAAAACAACTTTCAATTACAAGTTCCACCATTTCCATAACTTTTTAATTTTTCACTAACTCCCATTCACTAATCCATTAAATTTATTTTTAAAAACCCCATTAATTTATCCTTCAATTCATTTATTCCAATTAACCATACATTAATTTCATATTTATCATTTAAATATATCAATTACCAATCAATTTCACACCCTTTATCATTTTTCAATATTCAAATTAAATATATTTATCCCATTTACCATTTACTTATTTCCATACCAAACCATTTCCATAATTACATCCATTTCACATACCAACACATCAAAAAACCCCTAAGAAAGGGTCAACAAAATAAATTAATATTACACACAATCGGTTCAATTATCATATTATCATTATTAATAAAATATGAATGAGTGATCGCAATAGGGATCATAATAATATAAACAACAACTATCAAAATATCCAAGTAAAAAAACAATATCTGGTAAATATGAATACGAAACATGTAATGGATTTGATCACAATGTTCTGACCAATAATTTTAATTTACACAACATAAAATATTAATTTTCATTAATATGCAATTATCTATTCCTCTATGTTAGAAAATTTTTGAATCATCAGTTAGAACATAGAATGAGATAAAAAATATTTCCATGAAAAATAGTATTCATTTCAGTATGAAATAATAATTTTACTTCAATTATTTAATTTCTATATCATCAAATTATATCACTGTATGAAATTCCATATTTTTATCTTAAGGAAATATAAACAAAATTATTTACCTTATTATAATAAATTTATCTTTCTAGGATAATATTTTGATTATCTAAATTAACATAGTATGAGATAATAATTATTATTATTATTTATGCATGAAATAATGTTTTATAGGTAATCAATTATATAAAACATGGATAAATTAGAAAAAAATACAGGAGAAACTCTTTATTCCCATAAATTTCATTAAGCCTGATTAATTATATATATCAGGACAACTATTACCATCTACCCAGAAGGAATAAAAAATAATGTTATTTCCACATATTCATGGAAAATAAAGATAGAACTTGAATCCCCTACCTACTAATAGTACTGGACTCACACTGCACACAATGATATAGGAGATATAATGATGAAACTTAGCCTTCCCATATCTAGAATTCATGAGCAAGGTAGGATCCAACTCAATGAAAAATACTCATAAGACTCCAAGGAAAAGGTTTGATCAACCAAGATTAATATAATTTGATGAAATTTTAGAGGATGTTCAGGCATTTTTTAAATAATAGTAGCAATGAGTTCTGGAAATAAGAAATATACAGTATTTGGAATCCCCAATTTAATTTGGTATATCTCAAATATTGAATGAGGTCATTTAAAATCTTCTTAAATATTTTATTTAAGGAAAAATGAGCCAAAAGGATTTAATCCCATGATTTTTTGAATTTAGATCATTGAAAACATGTTTATAGGTTGAAGTGAATGAGAAAACAAGGATATAAAGCAAAATATGCTACCCCTATGCAACTCATACAAGATGCATAAGGGTAACATGGTTTTATCTTTATGTTTCTAACTAACTTTAAATAGGTTTAAAAAAATCTAGGGTACCCTTATGTGAACCTTTGATTTTTTGTCTTAACCTTATGTGAGTAGTGTACTACTCTTATTGTAACACCCCCAAATGACAAAGGGTTAAATGACTAAATGATATGACTCATGTCAACAAGGTGCACCTTCCTTTTTGGGAGCCTACCTAATTAGAACTCCAAGTTAAGTGTGCTTGACTTGGTGTAGTGATGAGGATGGGTGACCTCCTGGGAAGTTTCCCAGGGTGTGTGAGAATGAGGACAAAACACACTGGAAAAAACATGTGTTGGCCTATGGGGACAGTCATTAGTCAAATGACATGTTCAGGAACTTGGGTGTGCCCTAGGGTGGGGACCACGTGTCTGTGGGGAAACTGGTGGTACCTGGCGGGCCAGGACCTGACGACCATGTTAAGGCGGGGTGGTTGTGCTATCACTGGGGCCCAATTGTTACATTTGATATCAGAGGTGGTACCCAACCTTAAGTGCAATGTACTGCCTGGGTTGAGTTATAGGGCCCACAATGATGACCTTGTGCTCTAAAGGGAAGGTGATTGTAACACCACCAAATGAAAAAGTTAAGCGTGCTTGACTTGGTGTAGTGATCAGGATGGGTGACCTTCTGGGAAGTTTCCTAGGGTGTGTGTGAGTGAGGAAAAAACACACTGGAAAGGACATGTGTTGGCCTATGGGGATAGTCATTAGTCAAATGACCTGTTCGGGCACTTGGGTGGGCCCCGGGGTGGGGACCACATGCTTCGGGGAAACTGGTGGTACCTGGTGGGCCAGGACCCGACGAACATGTTAAGTCGGGGTGGTTGTGCTATCACTGGGGCCCAGTTGTTACATTTTCTATCAGAGGTGGTACCCAGCCTTAAGTGCAATGCACTGCCTGGGTTGAGATGTAGGGCTCACAATGAGGACCTTGTGATCTAAAGGGAGGGTGATTGTAACACCCCCGAATGAAAAAAGGATTAAATGACATGTCAACAAGGTGCACCTTCCTTTTGGGAGGCTACCTGATTAGAAATTCACAGTTAAGTGTGTTTGGCCTGGAGTAGTGATCAGGATCGGTGACCTCATGGAAAGTTTCTCAGGGTGTGTGTGAGTAAGGAAAAAACACACTAGAAAGGAAATGTGTTGGCCTATGGGGGAATTCATTAGTCAGATGACTCATTTGAGAATGTGGGTGGGCCCCGGGGTGGGGACCACGTGTCTGTGGGGCAACTAGTGGTACCTTGCGGTCCAGGACCCGACGACCATGTTAAGGCGGGGTGGTTGTGCTATCATCGGGGCCCAGTTGTTACACTTATAATATTTGTGGGAACTCAGCTATACCCTTATGCTCTAGTGAGGATACCCTTATGTGGTTATTGAAAATTCAATGGTACCATTACACAACTCTAGTTTAACCTTATGTAGGATTTAGAAACTCACCATTTCTCTTATATAACTTATGGAAACAAACCCATACCTATGAAAAACATTTGAAAAAACATTATTACCCTTATAGAACTTAAATTTAATTTGTAAAGGTAAATATTTCACTGAAAATATTTCATTTTTAAGTAAATAAACTTATAAATAATTAAAAAAAATGGTTTATTATTAAGGTGGTCTGGTTGTGCTATCACTGAGGCCCAATTGTTACACTTATGATATTTGTGGGAACTCAGCTATACCCTTATGCTCTAGTGAGGATACCCTTATGTGGTCATTGAATATTCAATGGTACCATTACACAACTCTAGTTTAACCTTATGTAGGATTTAGAAACTCACCATTTCTCTTACATAACTTAAGGAAACAAAACCATACCTATTAAAAACATTTGAAAAAATATCATTACCCTTACAGAAATTAAATTTAATTTGTAAAGGTAAATATTTCATTGAAAAAAATTCATTTTTAATTAAACAAACTTATAAATAATTAAAAAAATTGTTTATAATTACTTTTAAAATTATAAAACACTTATAAAAACTCTAGATTCAATTTAAAACTTCTAAATTAATTTCCAAATGAACTTATAATAATTTAAAATTATTTCCATAATTTGAAAAACCATTTTAAAACTACTATATAAATTATATAATCATTTTAAATCAACTTCTAGAATTTATAAAACTACTCTGAAACCACTGGATACCCTAGAATGACAAAAATAAAGGCTTGAAAAAATATAGATTATTAAATTTGATATCTCTCAAACAATTCTCAACCTCAAAAATTAAAAAAAAAATGAGTGGAAGAAAAAATTAAGTGAATATTTTTTTAACCACCCCATGAGATACCTCTCAGGGGTCATACTATACATTAAACAAAATCAACACACTAGAGGAACAAATATTTTATCTATGAAAAAATTTAAAACTCTTTCAAGAAAATATTCTAAGGTAGATACCTCTCAAACATGAGTAACTCCATTAATAAGATATTCCATCAAGGAGAGAAATTAATATCATATATTAGCATGATATTAAATACTTTATCCCAATTGAAACAATAATTAAATAACTTGGGATATTAGGCATCCAGCTGGGACTCTCATTACTGATTAATTTCATATATATGGCTATAACAAAACTATTAAACAAATCACAAAAATAAAGCAATAATTAAATTAAAAAAACATGATAGAAGTAAGACCTCTATAATCAAAAACATCATAATGCATTAAACAGAAAGAATAGAACTTTATTTAATAGGAAACATTATTTTATTTATCGCTTAAAAAAATTTACATATAAATTCAATCAAATGAATATCTATACATACTTTATTCTCATTTATCATTCTTCTAGTTTTAATTCATAATGTTAAAAACTTATTATTCTTAACATTTTATGAACAAGGTAGATTGGAATGATCACATAATAATTTATTGAAAATCTTTGATATCTCACTTATTACAATTCATTAAGTATTATTGGTTTAGAATTTCAAAACTTAAACATTATTTTCAAATGATTTTGTACTTGATAGACATGTATCTCAATATTTCATATTAAAACATGTTAAGTTTAAAATCATATTGATAAATACTTTCCCACTAAGTCACTTCAATTTATGAAAAATCAGTAGGCTAGAAAATAATTTTAAATGAAAAGTTTCTTATCCTTCTTTATAAAAACGTATTTATCAAAAACCACTTTGTGAAAACACTTCCAACACATTTTTCATAACTATTTTTTTAATAAATTAAAATTTTAGAAAACAATCAATGTAGTTTATTTATGAAAACTTTCTGCCAAAAAATCAATTTTCCCAAGTGTGTATCACTAAATTGTATTACATATAATCAAGGTAACTTTCAAGGATAACATACTCAAAGAAAAAAATTTTTTCTAAAAAAAATCATTTAGACATCTAAGAGGGAGAAAATATTAACTAATCTAATTCACCATACATCACAAGATTTAATTTACCCCACACAATTGTCATTAAAAGATAAAATTTCTTTCAAATCAAATCACTTTGATAATTATGAGAAAATTAAAACATTACAAAAATGTTATCCAACCATTCATATTTAACATACTTCTCAAAATAACTTACATAAATGCAAAGGTTACATGATTTCATCAAATTCTTTTTGCTCAACTAACAAAACTAAACAATCCTATTTACTAAGTTAACATCAACACATAACATCACAATTATAGGACCAAATTTATCATATGATTTGGATCATAAGACATACATGAGGTTGGAATAATCCAATTTATCCAGCTATAAAATTTTCCATATTTTTTAAAAAAAATTAATTACCAGGAGCACACTCATACAAAAATTACAATGGATTTAACATTTAAATATCTATTTTCCACAGGTGAATTCCATTACTTCCAAAAGTTTCACATAACATTTATCAACCAATACAATAACTTATATCAACTTAGATAGGGATTATATAAGAATACAAATAAAAGGAAATCATCCACTACATCATGATATTGTCTTCTTTCGATGGCACTGACTCACCCACATGGTTTTAAAATGTGTTGTAATATAATGCATCGTGATGTGAGAAAGGGTTTACCTCTCTTAATATGCTTTAATCTATAACACATGCCACCAATATAAGATCAATCACAAATAACCCAACCAACAAGATAATATTCAGTCAATTTCATCTCTTCCTTAAAAATAATTTAGGTGTGAAAGTAAGCTCATCTTCATCAATTTCAAAATATTTCAAACAAACATTTTTTTATTACTGAATTTAAGTGATTAAAATTTTTATGGTATATAGATTATTCTATTAATACAACCAAAATAAAACATGTAGACACCATAAGTTTACATGTTCTTAACATTAAGAAACAACAACTCTTATATCACACAGTTTTCTAAGTTAATAAATATAAAGGGTTTATGGATTAAGCATCATTATGAAGAGTCTTTTTAAATAGCCTTTAAAATAACATTTTATAATTTGAGAACATGTTTTCATAAAGTAATATCAAAAATTTAATGTAGTAGTACATATATAAAGAAACTATAATAATACTCAATATATATAAGTCATCTTTAAGGAAATTATGATCCATTAATCATGATTCTTCATTATTATAATCACATAAACATACTAATCATGTTAGTTAAAAATAATATTTCAATTTATAATATGTTCTAAAACATTTTTTAATTAAAATTATTCAACTTTCATATTTCAAAACAAATATAGAATATTAATGAAAACTAATTGTCTCGTCATTTCATGATTACTAAGAAAGCATATTTTTACAAGTATGAATCAATATAAATTGAATATATTATAATTATAAGGACTAATTCATATCCATTAATTTTAATATAAATGAAAAAACTAAATAAATTCACAAATTAAATAATAAATGTAATTAGTAAAATGATCCATGTACCCTTTAAGGAACTAGAATGCACTTTATAGAATTTTAATTACTTAAACCATGCTAAAAAAGACCTTAAGACCAAATATCAGTTTTTAAAACATGAAAATTCTCCCTTAAAAACCATGAATTAAAAACTTTATAAGAAATTATAAAATTTTAGATGAGTAACCTTTAAATCATTTTATAAATAAATTTTAACAAAAACTCATAATTTTTCCTTTAAATCATGAGGCTAAAAAATCCAATTTTTTTGATAAAATATTTGAAAAAGTTATATGATGACTTGGAAATTAATTATAACCATTATTTAAAAAAAACCTAGAACCAATTCAAGATAAAAAAATCACATCATGATTTAAATAAATTCAAGAAATCATTTATAACTATTTAAACCAACTGTATCAAAACATTAAGTCATTCTTTTTATTAAGTTAATATCAGTGTGTATAACTTTAAAACAAATGACTTTAGACAAAAACATAACATGAATCATAAAAGGTAAGGTTAAAAATATACTCTACCCATTATAATTATTCTTTAAGTTATTATCATACCAAAAATTAACTTAATACATCAAAACAATCGCTCAAAATATAGTGGTTTCATTTTCTAGGAATTTAAAACAAACAATAAAAATTTATTCATAACATAAATTCCCAACTCATGAAAGTAACATATTATGGGAAGGAAGGAAACACATGCAACTACATTCACATTTTTATGTTCAATCAATTAAACAATATAGAATAACAACTTTTTTAACCATTCTTGGGAAATGAGATTGATTGGTTGTTTTTGGAAAACCTTCAGATTATTAACAATTATCGCTAAGAATGTTTACCATTTTCCAAAAAATATTAGTTACAACTATCATAAGAATTTACATCATAACACAATATTAAAAAATATGATTATATTAATACTAAATAACTATAATCATGTCAAAAATAAGTAACAAGTTATTCTTGTAAAAGTTTCCAAATATTCAAATGAATTTTGAATAATCATGGTGGTCATTTTTAAGAAATTTTAAAATATAAATGTCCACAACCAGGTATTATAATAAGTCCATAACACATGTTTATGATAAATTATGAATGTAAATAAATGAATTTCATATTAACATCAATGTAAATAAGAATACTCTAAAGAATGGTTTTCAAAACAATCATTTTAGTATGGCAGTTTCAAATATTCTCAAGAAAACATGCTTTATAAGTTTTTTCAAAATTAAATAGTTATTCACCAAAATATACACAAATAATGGTTTAGTAAAAATTTCAAACATTAGTAAAATAGGTCATAATGTTTTTAATTTCAATAATAGAATCAATTTAATTCATAAAGAATCATGTTATAACAAGCAAGGTAACATTGTATTCAACTCTCAACATGGTTTTAAAAAAGCAGATTAGGATATTTAATCACTATTTTACTCTTTCCTATAAATATATATAGATGATTATAAAAAAAATATTTCAATAGAAAATATAACAATTTCACAGTCATATAAACATGTATAAAATTTCAAGAACTATTTAATTAAATTCCATAACTTCCCAAAATCACCTCATTCAATCACAAGAATAATCAATCACGATGCATTTACCTCTCTTTGGTATCTACCCTACAAGAAAAAATACCTCATTTGGTAATTAAATATACATAGATTCCTTACATTAGATCATGGGGGCCCATAAAATCCCACTTCCTTGATATTCTCCCTGGATTATGTCACACAATAAGGTCAACTGGAATTGTTTCCCTACCAACCCATTCAATCCTCATAGTGACTAACTCTAAAGTCTATCCTATCTCTCAACTTAAATCTTTGATACCACTTTATCACAATCCAATCCCTCTAAAGGTACCCTTGATAATCTGGAAATGGAGAAAGGGAGATAATAAACCTTGAGTCCCACCTATAGTTGGCCCCAGGTTGGTGACTAGCACTGAGGGTAGAAAGAACAACACACATATGGGAGTCATTACCCTAAAAAAAGAGAAAAGTAGGATCATGAGATAGGATATCAAACACTTAAAAAAAATACATAACATAATAAAAGGGTAAAATCCACAATATCTCATCATGCATTTAATTTCATGGGAATATAAACAAAGGACTCCAAAAATCAATCTTATGGAAGTGAATCAACAACATCTCCAATGCCCAAGCTAGTAGTGTCCAGCTCGACACATAAATTATCCCTAGATACCTAACAAATAGTTTATATATACATAGTTTGAGTATAACATACATAATTATTTGGATTATACCCAAGGACTCTTATAAAAATGTGAGAAAAACATACTAATACTTCAATTAACAAACAATAGAACCAACATGCACCTATACAGTTCAACTACCTAATATCATCCTCACCAAGGCATGCTCACCAAATAATTCATCCAAAGTAGTAACATAATAAAAAGAGTAGTGATAAAGGGTACCCCACACTACTTTCTCACTAATTTTCCACTCTCACATCCCAATGTTGTACATCATGTCACGATAATCCATTCCATATAATCCTACCTAAAGGAACCTAGGAAACCAAATCATACTAATAACCCCACATGTAACTATTCATCACATCTATCCCAAAGATACCTAGGAAACCACATACTCTAATAAAAACTACCATATATACAGTATAGTAAGGTATCATAAATATGAAGGGAATTAACCTTGTTCCCTCCTACCATGAACAACCCCCAACTATGAATTACTTCATCAATATAATCAATCCAACCTTAAGTGCACTATATGTGTAACCCATCATAGGAAGTTCATAAGAACCTCACCTATAAGAGAGAGTGGGGAAGAGGGGGTATCCAACTATATGTTCTCACCATATTGGATGTGGGGAAATACACCCCCAAAACATTTGGGTATCGTCACATAGAGCTCAACGGGGGTGGGGTGTGTATGGATATCACAATCAAAATATAATATATAATAATTACACACAATCTGAACCTAAGGTTTCACACAACCAATCTATACAACCACAAAAACCTCCACATCACTACTATCGCATGTCCACATCACTACCACAACTGAAGCATCACACCACACAATAGCCACATACAAGCCACACAATCCCACTTTCAATTACATGTTCAATAATTTTGAGTATTTATTGAGTTTTCACTAACTCCCATTTACAAATAGATTCAATTTATTTTCAATATAACCCATTCATTTATCCTTTAATCCATTTATTCAAATTTACCATACATTAATTTCATAGTTCCCATTTAACCATATCAATTACAAATCATTTTAACATCCATTATCATCTTTCCATATTTAAATTAAACATCATTATCCCATTTAACATTAATTTATTTCAAACCCCAACCATTTTCATAATTCTATTCATTGAATATACCAACACATCAAACAATCCCAAAAGAAAGGGGAAACACAACAAATTCTTATTACACATAACTGATTCAATTACCATCTTTTCATTATTAATGAATTATAAATTGGTGAACACAACATGTCTCAAAAGCATAGAAACAACAACTATCAAAGCATCCAAGTAAAAAACACACTTTTTGGTAAATATCAAGAGGCAGCATATAACACATTAGATCATAAAGTTATAATCAATAATTTAAATTTCCATAAAATAAAATATTTTTTATCATTAAAATGTTATTATCTATTCCTCCAACTTATAAAATTTTCAAATCATCATATATAACATAGTATGTGATAAAAACTCCTTTTATGAAAAAAAATATTAATTTAAATAATAATTCCCTTTCAATTATTTAATTTATAGATCATAAAATTATAATACTACATGAAATTCCATATTTTTATTTAAAGAAATATAAACAAAATTATTTATCTTCATGTTATAATAACTTTATATTTCAAGGAAAATATTTTGATTATCTAAATTAATAAATAATGAGATAATAAGAATAAAAATTCTTTATTCTTGTGATAATATTTTCTTGGGAATCAATTATCTATAACATGAATAAATTAGATAAAATACAAGCAAAACTCCCTATTACCATCATTTTAATTACGTGTGATTAATTATATATATTAGGAAAACTATTACCATCCACAAAAAAAGAATAAAAATCATGTTATTGATACATATGCATAGAAAATAGAGATAAATCAAATCACCTACCTAGTGATGGTATTGGACTTGCATTGCACACAAAGATAGAGGAGAGAGAATGAGGAAACTTGTCCTTCCTAGGTCCGGAATTCATGAACAAGGGGGAATCAGTTTTGATGAATAAGACTCATAAGACTCCAATGAAGAGGTTTAATCATCCAGGATTAATATAAATAAAAGTAAATATATATGATGAGGTTTGGGTATTTTTAAAATAATATTAGCAATGAATTTTGGAAGTTATAAATACAAAACATTTAGAACCCCTGATTTAATTTGGTATATCTTTAATCATCAATGAAATGCATTTAAAATCTTTATAAATATTTTATTTAATGAGAAAAAAATCAAAAGGATTTAATCACAATATTTTTGGCATTAATATCACTGAAAACATGTTACAGGTCAAAAGGAATTGGCAAAACATGATTTTAAGAAAAAACATTTACCCTTAAGCAACTCATACAGTCTGTATAAGGGTAATAGGGTTTTACCATTATGTACATGGATACGTTTATGTAGGATTTATAAAATCTAGGGTACCCTTAAGTAAACCTTAGTATTTGTGACTTACCCTTGCATGAGTAGGGTACCACCCTTACATAAGCTATTAAAATTTGACTATACCCTTATACAACAACAATGACACCCTTACGTGGGTATTGGAAATCACCTCTACCCTTATGTAACTATAGTTTATCCTTACACAAGCTTTATAAACTTACCCTTAACCTTAAAAACCCAAGGAAACAATACATTACCTATACATAGCCTTTGAAAAAACATTTCTAGCCTTAAAATACTTCAATTTCATGCCTAAGGGTGAATATTTCATTGAAAATTTAGTATTTTTAATTAAACTAATTTATTAATAATTAAGAAAATGCTTTATTATTACTTTTAAAATTCTAAAACACTTAAAAAATAATTATAATCATTTTAAAAATTCTGAATTAATTTTCTGATAAACTTTTAATACATTGAAATTACTTCTAAAAACATCAATACCTTTTTAAAACTAATTTACAAATTACAAAAAAACATTTTAAAGAAAAATTTAGAATTTATAAAACCTCTCTTGGACCCCCCAAAACCCATATAATGATAAATTAAGGGCTTGGGGAAATCCATACCCTTACATATAGGGCCATAAGTTATTTTATTCTTCCACTATAAGAAGGTGTGTGTTCTCTTTATTATTGACCCATTAGAGATTACCATTTTTCTAACATCCTTGTAAGAGTGAGTCTATGGTTATGACCATAATAAATAATACCTATAAATTAATAGTAACCTCATGTCTTGAGTCATATAGTATACTTACACTTAGGATATTATGTCACAAACCATCCATGTAAATAACTTAAGAACTTCTGTATTCTTTATCTCATCACCTTACAAATGATTTTTCCTTATTCTTTTTATTTTTAGACATCTATAATTTCCAAAATGGAATGTTCCTTCAATCCTTTATTTCACGTTCTTTAATTGGAAACTATTCCCAGTACTATGTGATGCACACCCACTATAAAGGATCCATGTTTTGTTGTTATTTGTAAATTTGCATGTAATTTTAGCCAAATTTTATTCTCTCAATCATTATTTTCCTTTCAAGAGATACCCAAATGAGTGGAGATATTAGATGGAAACTTATTTCTTTCTCTAGTGTAGGAAATATAATCAAACTTACCTTCTTCAAATAGAATAGAAAATATATTTCCCAATTTAATTTCATTAGGTTTTATAGTATCCATCTATCCCTCTCTCTTTTTTAATATAACCTCTAATTCTTTTGTGCCTATAATGAATATCCATATTCCTAGAATTATAAAATTGAATATAATATCTATAAAATGTTTTTTCTATATATCAAATGATATAGACTTATTATTCTTTTTTTGATTTTAAGTGCTTATACATTTAAATAAATCTCAGGATCTCTATAGTAGGACATAATATTTCTAGTTAATCTTCAAAAAAAACACTTCATAAGAGGAAATATATTTCCACTATCACCTCTACATATGTTTCCATCTTTTGAAAAACTTATTGTTTTTTTATTATTCCTAAAAAACTAAGGATGATCTTCCACCTTATCATTCCATTTTTTGTGAAATAATGTTTTATTAGTTTTTGATATCCTCATATTAAAACCAAATCCAATATTTTCCATATTTCTAGGTACTTTTTCATTCATAATTTTTCCTACACTTTCTGAGCCACATTTGGCCCCTTTTAAAAGTTTTTCAGATGAGAACTTCTCAAAGTATAGTTTTATATTTAGTTCACTTGACTCTATTTCAATATCTAGTTTTCTTCTAAAGGTAATCAATTATTCCATAAGAGATTCAAAACAATTGGATCTCTCTTCCAAATAAAAATTATGTTCTTGAATCAATTTAGTATGTTCTTAAATATTCAACATGAAATCTATTAATTCAATGAAACTCCCATGACTAGCTAATTATTCTTTCAACTCCATTTCCAACTGATCAATATTTACTTCAAGATAATAAAAATACTCAAAATATTATACTAATAGACTTCTAATATTTTTATTTCAATTTGTCTAAAAATTGATCTCTTCCAAATCCCCCTTAAGTTCCACCTCGAGGTCAACAACACCTTCATGTTGATTGTTCTAATCTATTCATTTTTTTATTTCTTAAATTTTTTGAACATGTTATCTCCTTTATCTAACTTGAATTCCATTTCTTTATCCTCCAAATAGTATTCATTATCTTCCTCTTCTTTACTCACTATTGAATTTCTTTGAATCTTCTTATTGGATAAAATTCCGAATTTAAAATATCTTTTAGAAGGAAATTTTATCTATGGCTTCTGAACAGCTTCTACTTATCATTATCTATTGAATATTCTATTAAATATTACTATAATGTACCCCAATTAACCACATAAAAAGAATGTTTTAGGTGCATTTCCTTCAAACCTTCCCCAACCACTCTTAAATTATCTTGCTACAAGGGATAAAAAGTCATCACTACACACTTCTTCCTCTTCACCTTATCTAGTAATGTAAATATTCTTAATGTATTTAAATTACATATTCTTACATGAGTATCTTGATGTTTCTTCTAGTTTAACACATATTTTATAGGCATCCAAACTACTCCATAAATAATCTAATTAATGTTTTTTATAGATTTATCTCTTTTAGATCTGACACTTTTGAGTTAATTAATGGTGTAAGCCTTCACAAGGTATTCTTCACCACATAAAAATCATTTATCCATTCACCAAGACCTCATATAAATCGAAAAAAATCAATAATATGACTGATGGAGACATTAATATTCTCATTATAGTATATATTCAAATCCTAATTTTTTTTATGAAAAATATAAGGCTTTGATTATTTCATCTTACCATTTCCTTCATATATATTTTCTAAATTAACCCACATGGACTTAAAACTGGGGTAACTAATCACTGTTATATAGATATAGTTTTATAATGATCCAGAAAAAGATTTTTGAGCTTTGGAATTTGTATCAAGTAATTTATATTTTCTTTATTCATTAAAAAATCTAAAACATCACTTAAATTTATTCCATATATGAAATAAAAGAAGATATCCAATATTATAGAACATAGATGTGAAATTATTTAATTCTAGATATGATAGTTACATTAATCTTATATGGGAACTACATTTTTATTCTCTTTATTTTCCATTATAATATTTGTTTGATTATAGATCTATTTCATATAACCTATGAATCTAATGACACTTTTTATAACCACAACCTAACACACCATAAGAGGGGGTGAATTAGGGTGTGAATTAATTTCTAATTTTTGGGATTTTAGTCACATTTTAGAAAGTTCAGTAATAATTTATTAATCTTTACACATGTATAGAATATCTAAATGTTGGAAAGTAAATTCATTGAAATAAGGTTTTTACTTAGTTTACTACTGAGGGTTAATCCCAAGAGCATAATTTTATTATGTGATGACATGCTTGGAGGTAATAATACCCATTGTAGTTATTATAAGGTTTTAGGAATGAATCATCATTAATCTTAGGAACACTTCCTCTTCTAGACTTGTTGTGCACGTCTTCGAGCCAAGTATTACAAACAGAGTTACAAAACAAAAATCACATACCATATTTCTTTAAAAATATAATTATATCACTGAATATAGTGAGGATGCCTTTATTGTTCTTTAGTTCCTTTACTAATTACAAATATTCAATACAATTCATGTGCAGTAGTCTTTCCTCTCACTTGGTTCCCTAATTTCTATAGTGTTCTTCCTTTTTTTATTTTTATTTTACTTAAATATTTTTAAAATAATAATGTGATATATTTCCCATATTTTTAATATATAATTTCTATGAAAATATCATTAGGATTTCCTTTGTTAAGTCTGAGTTAAACTCGCACATTGAATTCCTAGATTTTATTCCTAAAATATAGGAAACATAAATGAGGGGAACCTATGGATTTCACAAATTTATCTCACAAAATAATTCATGGATAAATCTCAAGGATCTACCTTTGATTGGTACACTAAATTATAAAACTTATTATCATAACATAATCCACTAGCTAGGAATTAATGAATAATTAGAATATTGAAACACTGATTTCATTACACCTACTTTTTAATATCATATTCATCCTTAATAGTTCTCTTTCTATATCACAATATAGAGTTCCATATTGGAAATAAATTCTCTATATGATATCATGTAGACCCTTAAAAAAAAACTACATTCACGATATTATATAACATATAGTAATAAATAGAGTATAATAACACTATTTTTTTTTGAAATAATTTCATATCCTAGCGTTCAACCTTAAGACTAAGTTGCAATGGCTATGTAACCTCATGCTCAGCCTTAAGAGTATGCTGGATATACCATAACTTTGAATTCAATATTAAGAAAACACTCCCTAGTTGATAGAATATAGTTCTGAGATACATATTTTTCTCATGTGTTGTCATATAATATATTTTGAACATGGGTGTACATTGAAGATGGCCATATGTAGATCTTTGACACAACTTTCAATCATCTATTAAAGTATCATGTCAGGTTTCTTATGAATAATGTCGGAATATCCAAAAATGTTATGTATTATCCATAAATGTTATGTATCATCCATAAATGTTATGTATCATCCATAAATGTTATGTATATAATAAAACCTTTGTAAATTTTCTAAATATGTAACTCTTGAATATCTTAGGCACCTCTAAATATCTTATGCATGTCTTATAAAATGTTATGCATCACTATAAATATTGAGACTATCATTTTCACCACTTCCAGTATATATTAAATATAAAATGGAACCCTATAGAACTTATCAAACATTTTAAAATCCAAATATCTTATGCATATGGGTATTTTCCATTTCTTAAACATAGTCTGCAACATACAAAAGCTTTAAATAAGAATTCAGACAATTCATCTCGAAACATCTTGAAACAGACTCAAACCTATCCTTTTCAGAATATAACTCATCCTTCCCATTTAAAAATTAACATTTTCTAAAATATAACCTTTATATATAGAGATATGAAGGTGTATATTTTTATTTTATTATTACTACTTCCAATTTTCAAAAAAAAATCCAATTATATAAGCTATGGTTTTAACACCATTACTAATTGGCCTTTACCAATTTCACAGACCTATTATTCTAATAATAGACTTCACAAGAACTCTTCCAAAACTCATCCATCCTTATTTTCATAAGTTATTTATGAATAATTTTTAAGTTACTTCAATATCATTATCAATAATCACAACCCAAAAATACTCTAAGGATATTTTTTCTAACAATCTCCCCCTTTAGGTTTGTTCAAAACTCTAATAAAATTGATTTTGAACATCTTCATCTAAAAACTTCAGAACTAACCGCAAACACAATCCAAATCATCCTACCTTCATATAGTGTGTCAATGATTTACTAATAATCAAATCTATACCTACAAAATTTGTGATAATTTTGAGGAAAAAAACATTAAATTAAAATTTCTTCAAGAAAAAACTTTTTTTATCTTCATTCTATTTGATACTTCTTCAACCAAGATTCTCCCCCTGAATAGAAATTCATGTATTATACCACTTTCCAAAGATTTAGTGTAACAACCCAGGTTATGTTAAGATAAATCATTTCTATATATTATTAATATTCATTAATTATATTTTATAGATTTATATTCATTATAAGAATATTAGTTAATTTTTTCATTCGAAATGAAAATGATTTATTTCTAACAAAAAATAAGTATTCATGAATAATATGGTTTTATTAAAAAGATTTGTTTTCAAATTATAGAATTTTAATTTGAAAAAAATTAACTTTATTTTTTAATTCATAATTCCAAAATTATCCTAGGATGAATTTTTTTGAATTTTCTGAAAAGTTTATTATTTCAATGAATAGTGAAAAATATTGTTTTTATTGAAAATTTTCTTTTCTTTTCATGTATTTACAAAGTCACATTCTATTTTGGATTAGTTTTAAAATTTAAAATTTTATTTTTTGTTAAAAATAATAGAATAAATTTTATTAGAATTTATATTATACTTTAATTTGGTATAAAAATATTTTTATACATAAAAATACATTTTTAAGAAAAAAACATTTTTCATCTCATTTTTCAGGTTTAATTTTAAATTAAATTATAAAACTTCTATGAATTTTATTTAATAAAATTTATTTAATATTTTAAATAAGTATAATTAATATTAGTAAAAATTTAATCATAATTTTTTTCATAATAAATAGTAAAAATAGTAAAAATATATTACCATGGTTAAAGTTAAAATAGATTTACCCAGGGGTTAAACTAAAGTGATAAGGGTTGAAATAACTTAAAAACTTTTTGAAACCCTATTTTATGACCATATTTAAACCCTATATCATAACATATTTTTAAATGGTCTATTTTGGATCCATTTGTATTGATTAAGACATTGTATATTTTAATCTTTTTAAAAATTACATATTTTTCTCTCCCCCACTTATAATAGGACACCCCCTCTACGCTCCTCTCCACACTTAAAATAGAATTTTGGTTCAACCAATACCAACCCAAATACCTTACTAACATCCCTCCCCACATTATAGAGGTATTAGTTTGGGTATAATATGAACCTTTGAGGTGTTAATGTGTAAAGAAAAGGTGGTTGTTCGAAGAAGATGTATAACTTTTAACTGAATGTTTTAGTTTTATTTATTTATATACCATAATAAAATATAATTAAACCATAATGAAATAATAAAATTTGTATATTACAAATAATAATATGTTATTATGTTAATTTCATAACCTCTATTCATATCCTCTTCTATAAAATGGGAAATTAAATTGTTGTTCATGTGTAGGGTGGACTACCACCTCACGAACTGATGTAATTTATTTTCCATCACCACCTATAAAAGATGGTTATAATGATGGAATTAATGTATATATATTATATTCATGAAACAATTATCATTTTTAAATGATAATATATCATCTATTTTCTTAAATTTTTATCCATTGAAAAATGATAACGTCATTTGTCCATATGTGTGGATTATCACCTCCACAAAGTGATGTGATTTGTATTTCATCATAGTAACTCATAGATGGTAAATATAAGTGTATTGAAAGAGATAATTGATAAATCTACAATATTTAGTTAAAAAGTCTAGTATAATTAAATTATAAATTTATATTTATAACGAACCACACTAAGTACAAAGGCATATTATAGTGGTAGTATGGGGTTGATCCCACATAGAGTGGGGAACTCGATGACAACTCTTAACCAAAGGTTGGGTCATCCAATTTAAATTATTTATTAAAATAATTAAATAATTGAAATGCAGAAGAAAATAGATCAGAATGATAGAAGACATTGGAACTAGTTTTTAGTTGCATTTTTACTAAATTAACAAATTAAACTTCACTTACAAAATAATAATATTAAATAGTTGTGCAACCATTATATTTAATAGATATGAGAAATGATTGTTCCCTATAAATATACCCTATTATCTCAATTCACTATGGTCTAAAGAATTAAAATAACTAAAGCATATTAGGAACATATTTCCAAAAAAGAAGAATAATATAATTTAGTGGTAATGAATTAGTTACCTTAATAATGATGGTGTTAATTCACTATTGGAGGAATATGTTCAACGGATCAATTTTAAATAAAAAAATTTGCTGATACAACATGATACTGTTGAATAAAACCATCTCACGAGTGAAGGAAAATTAAAATTTATTGGTATCAACCCCTTTTAATTGATTCCTCTCTCCCTTATTGGGTTCATCCAATCATCATAGAGTGATTTCCAATGATGAAATTACCAAATCCCAAAATAGAGAGGTTAGAAAATAAATAATTGTAAAGGGAATGATTAAAAGAGATTCAAATTAAAATACAAATAACAAAAAAATATAGAAAAATCGAAAATATAAAAAACATAAATAAAACCTAACTATGATGAATTGTCCCCTGGTCAAAACCCTAGAAGTAGTTTTTCACCAATGGACGAATGATCTCATCTATAATGTTTGGATCCTCCTTAAATAGACATACAAATCGAATATAAAGTATGTTATCCAAACCCATATTTATTCCCTTGAAAATAAGAAACCTAGTATCTTAATTTTTATATTGAGTTTATATTTTCATTTTAAATTCATGATTTATGATTGGAGTATTTAATATATATCTCTCAAAGATTTAATCCTTGAATAAAGTACATTGTAAATAATTTTTATGACGTGAATCGATCAGGCATCCTATGAACTTATGATGAACTCGTGATGTAAAGTGGTTTCAAGGTGTAAAAAATCTTTGGTCCCAAAAACTTTTCATCCTACGTTGAAGTTGTGATGAGATACCATCACTTTAAATTTGAAACAAGCCATAGATCTTTCTTTTATAGTGTGAGGGAGTGGCATAATTTCTGGCATACCTCAGGCTCCATCGATTCAGGACCTAATTGATTTTCCTGATATAAAAATGCTTTTTACTAGGTTATGAAGTTTTTCTTCTATTCAATAGAGCTTCAATATTTATTCCATATTCAATCCTCTATCCCATCATTATCATCATTTCTCCAATGTCACACTATGATTCTTTGTTCCACTGTGATAAGTGTCTGTATCTTTCTAGACATCCACTTTTTTAATTGAATTCTTCTAGATTCCATAGAAATTTCGGTCTTACCAAAAAAACACAAAAAAAATAATGCATCTTAATTAAATCACTCAAACCCCAAAAAAATACATAAAAACTCCACAAAATATGTATTCAAAATAGATATATCAAATACCCCCACACTCAAACTTTTTCTCATCCTTGAGAAAAATATAAACATTAAAATAGGAAGTATCTATACATTTAATAAGATGATTTTTAAATTATGAGGCCCATAAAAACAAGTTATAATAAGATATTATAAAATCACAATAATACCCAATAAATAATTCATAAATAATTCTTAATTTATAATTTTCAATTCAACACATTTTCATTTTTCACTTACAGATTTCAACCTCTCATAAATATCCATGACACTTACGATTTACTTCATCATGAATTTTTCCTCTCATCACTCAAGGTAAAAAATTAATGGTTTCAAGATCATAATTCAAGTACATGCTTTTAATCATAGTCTTGCATTTAATCTACTTCATTTACCCTATAATGAAAACAATCATAATTAATCATGAGGGATTTGCAGTTAGGAACAGTTGACTCTAAGGCTGAGGGTAGGTAGGAATTGGTGTTTAAAAAAGTATCAAAATAGGAGGATAAACTCTAAATAATAATGCATGACATCAAAATTAAATTGTAATGAAATGATACTCACCAAAATATAATGTCATCTCGCACACCCCCAAAAGAACAAGTAATGGCTCCTGGATAATGCGATATAATGAATGATATTTCTCTATTTTTGTGTGTTTTTATTTTCTTATTATTTTATTATTTTTTTTGAAATATGTATTTGGGGTAAATATCACATCCACCACTTAACCCCATATGATTTTGAAATCATCAGTATGGTAATGGTACTTTTTTTCATTCTTGAAGAACAAACCATTTTTTAATAATTAGAGGGATAAACAATGAAATACACTAGATACAATCAAGAACCTTCCTTAAATATAATTGAAATAAAAAACTTTATCCTCTAAAGATACAATATCACATCTCCACAATGAACAACCCATCCCCTACACCCATTTAATCAAATATCATGAAAAATACAAAGAGTTGTGTGTGAAAGGATAAAATAAGCTTTAACATAGCTTAATCCTAAAAAGTTAATCCAGGTATTATATGAGGTAAGAAGGATATATATATAGGTGGGTCTCAAGAATAAAGGTCTCATCGATAAAATTCATTAACAATTTTGAAAATAAAATTTTTAGTCATAACTTTGATAAGACATCAATACAACTTCTAGTAGGTTGACTACCACAAGAATCACTCAAGGAATGTGAATAAAATATAATAGGAAAAATTTTGTCTCGAATACTCTTGGTAATAGGAACATAAAATAATACAATCATTTCATAGCATGAACATCAATAATTATTTCACTATATGTAATATTTTATCAATAAACATAAATAAAAGAAATCATATCATCAATCATTTTTAAGCAACACCAAATTTAATTAAAAAACAGACTTTCAAAATATACATTTATATCTTTTTTGTTTATGGGCATGATATATCAAATTTTCAAAAATGTCAAGATACTTTTCCTAAGTGTATATCTCTCCTAGATCATTAAGTACAAGACAAAACAAGTTTAGTATTTTTGGGTGAATCTAATTCATTTTAGTTTATATAGTAATTCAGTTATTTTTTTTCAAAAACACATTATTGAAAAAAACTAGGTATGTAAAGATATAAAAAACTGAAAAAAATGATCCCCTTATATGAATTTTTCCAATTATAATATATTTTCCCTTATTATTCTTCTTCTTCCTTTTCAACTTTAAATTTTTCCTTTGATCTTGTAAAGTCAAAAACCAAACACATGAAATTACATGATAAAATAATTAGTCTCAAAGAAATTAAAGATATTGACCATGAGTAGAGTTATTAAACTAATATAATAAAATAAATCCAAGTCCTAGAAAGTAATTTTAGAATTGGGGTTTCCTCCTAGTATCACTATTTTAAGGTATGTAGCTATACATTTTACCTTTTTTTTCTAATTAGAACATGATATAGGGATAACCATATTGAATTTACCCACATATAACTATCATAAGTATCTGGGGTAGTTTTTTACTTCCTCCTTCATTGGTTCTTCTTGACTAGTGCTTAAGGTGGGATGAAACTTGAGGATAAATTTAAGTAAAATAGAAATAAATTGAAATTTGACCAGATTTTTTAGTTATATTACTCCACCTCTTATTTATTCACCTTGAAATTAGGTTCAAATTCTGAAATAACCTCTTGAATTAGAGTCTCCTTGTTATACTTTTCTTCTTGAAAACATAGGAGGGAGTCTCATTCTTCTTCAATGTCTATACTATCAGTGACGTTGATGTATATTTTCTCATTATATTCTTACTTAACTTTTTATTATTTATTATTTAACTTGATATATTCTGTTGCTTTAACCTTATATGACCCTTTCTCCTCCACCATCCAATTAATAATTTATATCATATTGTTTTCTTCTTCTTCTTATAGTTGTAAAAGGAATTTTTTTTATTCTTCTTTTTTTGATTCTATGCATAGATTGGATGAATTAGGTTATGATTATTCATCTTCATAAGACGAAGGTCCATTAATTTGATAAATTCTATCATGAGAAAAACTTTCCTATTTTATGTGAATCATTTATTCCATTATGGTTTCAACATTTTTGACTTCTTATGCCTCTTTCTCATCTTCTTCTTCATACCATTATATCCTTGTATTAGAAATAATTGGTATGTTACTCACAAGGGGTTTTAAATTTTATAAAATTTGGGAGAGGTGAGTAGTTAATTCTCTATGTTCTCTAAGATGAATTGCATGATCATCCATCCTTTTATCCAAGACTAGAATGAACTTTTTGAGAAATCCGATAAGTATTTATTATGAGTTCAACTCATAAATTTGTTGGAATATAAGTCTGCTCTGATGGTACATATCAGCCCAAGATCCACCTTGGTAATTTTGATAGTATGGATCTCCTCTATATAATTTGTATCAGGCACCATTCAACTATTTAGGTTGTAATTCATCATATCCAAAAGAATACAAATCACTCTGGTCATCTGCTTCATGTGACCACCCTTCTGAATTTAATGCTTCACATGTGGTTAGACACTCCTAATATTTGATTTATTGAAATGGTGGTGACACATATGATTGATATGACATTTATTATATCCTACATAATAACAAGAACTACCAAGAGTGTAAAATAGGAAAAATAAACAAATAAACAAAATAAAACAAATGTTAAACTAAAATAAGTAAACATAAATGGGATAAGATAAGTCTTTGACCTAAGAATTTGTACTTCAGTCATCTACTATACTCTTCTACTCCCCAAAAATAGTACAAAAAAATTTATACATCAAAAGAATATCATTTAATTCCCTGAAATAATCAAATTAGGAATTTATATTATCCCCAAACCACACTAACTACAAAGGCATAACATAGTGGTATTACATGGTTGATCCCATGTAGAGAAGATAATTCATGGAAAATTTTTAACCAATGGATGGCTCATTTAATTTAATTGATTTATTAAAATAATTATATAATTAAGATGTAGAAGAAAACTGAGAGGAATGACAGAAGAGAGGGGAAGCAATATTTAGGGGTAATTTTACTAAATTAATTAATTAAAATTCACATATAAAACAATCATATTAAATAGAATCTCAACCATTAAATTTAATAGATATAAAAAATGATTAATACATATAAATCTACCCTATCATATAAAATTATCATGGTCTTAAAAATTAATATAACTAATAGGAATTAAGAATAGATTTTGAAACTAAGAGAATAATCTAATTAATGGTCATGAATTAAGTAATTCAATCATGTTGGTGTCTAATAACTATTGAAGTCTCATGTTAAATGAATAAAAAATGAATAAAATAAAATTTCTAACACAACATGATACTATTGACTAAAACCATCTCATGTGTGAATGAAAATTAGAATTTATTGGCATGCACCCCTTTTAACCAATTCTGCTCCTCCCTATGGGGTTCATCCAATCATCATCGAGTGATAACTAATTATGAAATGACCAAATATCATAGTAGAGAGGTTATAAGAGAAATAATGATAAATTTAATTATTAAAATATATTTAAATTAAACTAAATATCATCCAATATTATTGTAAAATAGAAAACAAAAAAGTAGAAGGAAAACCTAACAATGAAAAACGATCCCTGGGTCAGAACCCAATAATATACTCTTCACTGGTGGCCAAACGATCCCTTGCCTCATGGTTAGATCATCCTTAAATATACCTAAAAATAAAATATAAATTACTCTAGTAAAACCATTATTTATACCACCAAAAATCTAAAATATCATTTCTTAATTCTTTTATTGAATTCATATTTACACTGTAAATGCATGATTTTCGATGTGAGTGTTGCGACTTTGTCTCCAAAAGTATACATCCTCAAAGAAATTATAATATAAATAATTTTTATGAAGTGAATCATATGTCCCTTTGATGAAATTATGATGAAATCATGATGTAAACTTCTTTTAAGGCAGAAAACATCTTCTATACCATAACATTTACACCATAAGTTTAAGTTATGATGTAAATCCCCTAAGTGTGACTTTGAAACAAGTCATAAATATTCCTTTTACAATGTGGGGAAGTGGAATAATTTATAGTATATTTCATCCTCCATTGATTTATTATGTAAATTATTTTCATGATGTAAAAATTTTGTCTCCCAGGTTTTGAAGTTTTGATCCTCTTCAATCCAGCATCAATATTTGTTTCAGCTTTAATCCTCCATCCCAGATTTATTGTTATTTTACTAGTGTCACCCCATAATGATTTATAAAACTGTGTAATGTTTTCACATATTTATATATTTCCACATTTTCAACTAAATTCTTCTATATTCCACAATAATGTTGGTCCTTTCATAAAAACAAAAAACTAATTAAATCATGCATGCATATTAATTAAGTCATTCAAAACCCAACACAAACACATAAAAACCCCTTAAAACATTTATTCAAAATAGAGATATCAATAATATGATATTTATAATATAATTATAATTACATAAATATAAAATAATACCAACCTTTTTTCTTTATTTTCATTGAAAATTGGAAACATTACTCATGTGTATGTATGAACTACCACCTCCATGATTGAAATGCAATTCATTTTTCATAATCATATTTCACATTTGATTTTAAAAGTATAATTAATGTATAAAAATAATAATTATTTCATTATTATTATTCTGGATATGATATAACAATGGTTTCTTTGGCCACAGTCAATATACTAAAGTTGTTTTGCAACTTTGAACCGAGCATCCTCAAAACACCTAACATGGATTTAACTGATTATGTAATTGAATATGTCATGAAAATAATTTAAATCAATGGTTTGGGGATAATGTTTTAATACTGGATAAATTTCTTAAGAAATTAAATAATTGATTTAAATTTATTATATATTTTTTAAAGGACATACATAGAAAGTATGGACTTGAGGTAAGGGATTTCAAATTAATTTACCTTTATTGAGGAATATTTTAATTTTATAAAACAAATTTCTTTTATATGATGTATATAATACCACTTTTAAATGTTAAATAATAAATCCTTTATACATTATAGTATTTTAAGTATCAATTCAAATTATTTCATCCAAGTGGATTTTACTTAAATGTTACCAGGTCGTAAGGGATTTCATCTCAATTTCCATTCATTAAGGTATGTTTTAATGTTATACACCAAATTTATTTTATATAGTTTATATGATTCCATTTTACATGTAATATCATAAATTATTAATATTTCACGGTATTTTAATTTACGATTAAAATTATTTAATCCAAGTTGGTTTTAGTTGAATGTTACCAAGTGGTAAGGGGGTTTTTAACTCAACTTTCTTTTATAAGGTTATATCACTTATTAATTAAGTATATTATTCCAATATTATGTGTGAAATTACATTTGTTTGATTTATTTTCTATTTAAACTTTTTTTATTTATATTTTTTACACATAATCTCTCCATTGATTAATTATCATTTCAATGATATGATCTTTATAGGGGTTATTCATCTCAAATTCTCTTTCTCTGGGACATACGTTTATGTTATGTGCCACAATTATTTAATGAGGTGCATATAATTACCTTTGAAATTTTATTTATTGGATATAGTTATATTAATGGTATTTAAAGTTTCATTTCAATTCATTTATTTCATGGGATTAAGATTCAAAAGTTACCAAAATGATAATGATTTTTACGATACAATCACATCTTATTTCAGAATTGTTTGTGTACAAAGTTACTTTAATAGGGATCATATAAAATTATTTTCTTTAACAATGTCTATTTTATTATAATCTATTTGTGATTTTTTTTTCCATTTTATCACTTAATTATTAAAGAACCATCAAGAAATTTTTTTTAAGTAATGATGATTTTGTATCTTATTTAGATCAGGAATATTTATCTTCCATATCCATGTTTTATAAAATGGTATAAAAAGTGTTCATTTATAAACATAAATAAATTTCTAAAGTTATTTTAAATGATCTTTGACCTTATTTTAAGTGGTTTTAAAAAGAAAAATTCATAACATTTTCTACATGGGACACTTTTTACTATCTTTACAAAAGTTTGAAAAGTATATTTGTATATAATACTTACAACATCGATGGATTTTCCAACCAGCATAACCATTATTTTATTTGAAGTTTCCTTTATAATTTTATAATTTTATTTTCAAATAAAATTATTTTCAGAATATTTTGTGATTTTTTATTTTTTAATAGAACTTTTTAAAGTAGAAAGGGTATTTTCCTCAAAAAAAAATAATGAAATTTTATTGGTATTTCTATTCATTAGTGAAAACAACCCATGATTTTACTTATGATTCATAGGGGATATTTTGTAATGATTCTATCCTTATTATTTCTTTGGATGGATTTTTATTTTTTTAAAGATATTTTCATGGAAACTATTTCTTTTCCATGGGTAAATCATGCTTTGAAATAATAATGGATATTGTTATGTTGAAAATTGTAACCATTTATGTGTTATGTTTATGTTATGGTTCTTGTACATTGTTTATGATGAAGAGTGATCCAGATATATCTCATGATGATGGGTAATCTAGATATAGCTCTCCAATACATTGGATAAAGTGTTAGAGTTAAACAGTTATAGGTTTCTCCTAAGAGATTATTAGAATTTATAGGGTAGGTTAATACATTTGTAAGACTGATTGTAAGAGTGATATGAAAATAATGTTCCATGTTACCAATATGTTTTTTTATTCTTTCATCAATTTATAATGAATCCTTTACTAAAGTATTCTTTTTTGCATGGCTCTTTATTTTTGACTTATTTAACTCTAATCTTATGTTAATGTTTTATTCCATGTTTTATGTTTTATGATCCATGTTTTGATGGGTATGAATTTTCTTATGTTATGATCATAAACATTGATTATGTAATCATGCCTTATTCTTATATTATTCTCATTGGTGAGATATAATTATTAATGCTTATGTTTTCCATTACTGATTGTTTGAGGTCACCCTTCTTATGTTTCCTTTTACCCAGGTTGTGAATAAAGGTTTTAAGTGTGATATACCTAAGAAGGTTACTATATATGAATAACTTAGTTAGAGACAATGTATATTTTTATGAACCATACATTTATATATCCAAGTTTTATGTATGAGCTAGTCCAAATTAAAAAAAACTATAAACCTAAAATGTTTTTAGGAAAGTAAGTGATATAATATTTCATTTTTATTTTATATGTTTTGAAGTGTTAAATTTGGGTAAAACTTATCAGTATCAAATCCATAAATGTAAATATTATGTTTAATCATTCGATCTGAGTGTGCTGGTTTGTGGTTGTTATAGTTAGTATCATAGTAAAGTTTTCGATAACTTTAGAGATTAGTATATTTTAATGTGAAGTTAAATTAAGAATTATAGATACCATCATGGCTTTATGAGTTTAAGATTTATCATAAGTTCAATGACATAGAAACCCCTTTTTCGGTTTTAAGTGATTGTATTTTTAGGTAATTAATGATATTTTGGTAGATATTTTATTGGGTTATGTTACAAGTAGTCCTTAGGTATATCAAGAGGTTTTACATGAATTATTATTTTAGAAGAATACTATTACATTTTTGGGGATGAAAGATAAAATTTATGAGATAACCTTTGAGGTTAAAACTTTCTTTAATGTTGAGGTTATTGAGGTTATTTTAGATATAGTGTTATTTATTTATGGAATGATCTAAGATGAACCTTTGGTGTTATTGTGTCAAATTTGAAGTTGAAGGTATTATTTCTTCATATGAAGGTTTTTAAATTTTGGATATTATCTTACCTTGTGCTAACCATTTCAATTTTGGTTAATATTTAAAGATAGGAGGAATGTCATATTATCCTTTTATATATAATGTGATCTGTTTTAAGTGGATTTTAGTACTTCATGCATGAAAAAATCATCTTTAATACTCATCATTTGTTGAAAAAGATAATATTTTGGTGGAAACTAATTAAAGGATAAAATTATACTTATAAAATAAGTATATTTCCTTATGTTCTTAGTCTATATGGTCAAATAATTCCTTAAATAAAGTAAAATGATCTTGAAATAAAAAAATTATCCTATTACCATCATTTGTGATGAATTGATGATATTTCTCTCACAACATTGGTTTATGGTATTTATATTATTGAATTTTTCATGATCAGTCACTTTCTTGTGATCAATGTTCTCTATCACTATCTATCATTATTTGGACATTATGTTTTTCCTCCATGTCTAAAATTTTACTTCCCACTATTTTTCTTCTATTTGGAAACCTAGATATGTGTTATTCTAAATGACCTTCATATTTCCCTTTAACTATATTAAAAAATAAGTTTTATTATCCATTTAATGGTGTGTCTTTTTAATAATGTTATTTTTAAATATGAAAAAGTTTTTCCTTTCATGTTTGTATGTTTTATCTTCTCCTCAATGGAATTGATTTTGAAAATGTTTTAATCCCTTTCTATTGGGCATGAGATAAAATTATGATGATGAAATTCCCAAAAGCGGTGAATAATATAACTACCTAGGAAATTTTTAGATAAATCATATTCAATTATTATTAAAATTCCTTAACTATATTTTATAGAGTTATATTTATTATAATAATATTAGGTAATTTTTCAGTCAAAATGAAAAAAGATTTATTTCTAACCAAATTAGGTTTCATGCATTATATGTTTTTATTTAGAATATTGATTTCAAAAATATAAAATTTTAATTTCAAAAAAATTGAATTTATTTTTTAATTCATAATTTCAAAATTATCTTAGGATTAATTTTTTAGAATTTTCTAAAGAGTTTTATTTTTCAATTAATATTGAAAAAATACTGATTTTTATTAAAAATTGTTTTTTATTTTAACGTATTTATAAATTAACATTCTATTATGGATTATTTTTAAATTTTAATTATTATAATTTTATTAAAAAATCCAATAAATGTTATTTTAATCAACTTTATACTTGAATTTGGTATAAACCCCTTTTTATTTTATAAAAAACATTTTTCATCACATTTTACAGGTTTAAATTTAAATTAAATTCTACTAATTCTGTGAATTGAATCTAATCAAATGGATTCCATATTTGGATTCATCATAATTAATATGTTCAACTTAATTTTTATTCATAATAAATAGTAAAAATAGTATAAATCTATTACCATGGTTAAGGTTAATATAGATTTACTTGGGGGTTAAACTAAAGATATAAGGGTTAAAATAACTTAAAAAATTTAATAAAACCCACTTATGGAAATATTTAGACCCTATATCATCTAATATTTTTAAACGGTCCATTTTAGATCCTTTTTTATTGAGTAATACATTAATATATTTTAATATGTTTTAAAATTCTAAGTGTGTCCTCTCCGTCACTTATAAAAGGACACCCCCTTTCCTCTCCCCGTCACACTTCAAGATCCCTTTGGTTAAGAAAATACTTACCCAAATCCCTTACTAATATCCCTAACCATGTTCTATAGGTCTTATTTTGGGCATAATACCAACCTTAGAGGGATTAAGGTGTAAAGTAAAGAAAGTTATTTGAAAAAGAGGTATAACTTTTAATTGAATTTTTTAGTTTTATTTATTAACATATCTCCTTAAAATATTATTCAAACATGATTAAATAATAAAATAAATATATTACATATGATTATATTTTACTATGTTAATTACATAACCTATATCCTTCTCCTCTTCCCTAAAATGGTAAATGAAACCATCATTCGTGTGTATGACATACTACTGATGTGATTCATTTTCCATAACCGCCACTCACAAAAGCTTATAATGATGGATTTAATGAATATATATGATATTAATGACATAATTATCATTATTTTATTACAATATATCATATATTTTCTTACATTTCCATCCATTGAAAAATTACAATGTAGTTCGGGCATACGTGTGCATTACCACCTTCATGAAGCGATGTGATTTTTTTTATCACTACAAAACATGGGTGGTATATATAAGTTTATTTTAATATGATATTTATGTTATAATAATAATTATATAAATATAAAATAATACTTATCATTTTCACCTCGTGTTCATTCAAAAATGGAAATGTTACTCATGTGTATGTACAACACATCGTCTCCATGATTGTAATGTAATTAATTTTTCATAAAAATGTGTCATGGTTGGTTTAAAATGAATAATTAATGTATAAAAATTATAATTATTTAATTATTATTTTTTTAAATATGATTTAACAATTAATTCTTTGACCATGATTAACATACTGAAGTTGTTTTAAAACTATGAACCAAACATCCACAAAACACCTTACATGGTCTTAACTGATTAAGTAATTAAATATATAATTAAAATAACTAAAATAAATTATTGAATTATAAGGGATTAATCCTGTATAAATTTATGAAGAAATAAAATAATTTATATAATTTTATTATATAGTTTTTTAAGGACATACTTAGCAAGCCTGGACTTAAGGTAAGGGGTTTCATCTGAATTTCCCTTCATTGTGGAATATTTTAATGTTATACACATTATTTCTATTATATGGTGTATATACTACCCCTTTTACATGTTCTATAATAAATAATTTTTAATCCATGTTACTTTAATTTTCAAATCAAATTATTTAATCCAAGGGGATTTCTCTTGAAAGTTTCCAAATAGTAAGGGATTTCGTCTAAATTTACTTTAATTTTGGAATTTTTATACTGCTAAATTTTTTATATATTGTATATAATTACCTTTTAAATTTTATAATAGTAATACTTTAAACTTCATGTTATATTAAGTTATAATTCAATTTATTTCATCCAAGGGGGTTTTACGTGAAAGTTACCAAGTGGTAAGGGGTTTCTTAATTCGGTTTTATTTCATTGGGTTATATCACTTCTTTATTAATTATATTATAAAAATATTTTCTATAAAATGAACTTTGTTTTATTTAAGTTTTATTTTCACTTGTATTGTGTGTATTTACATTTTTCACACATAATCTCTTCATTTATTAATTCTCAATTCAATGATATAAGCTTTGTAGGGGTTCTTCGTCTCAAATTCTTTTTCTTTGGGACATATGTTTATGTTATGCACCTAAGTTTATTATTATATGTATATGAATACCATCAAAAATATATATCATAGATATCATTATATTCATGGTATTTAAATTTTCATTTGATGTCATTTCTTTCAGGGCCTTAATATTCAAAAGTTACCAAAATGGTAAGGATTTTTATGATACAATATCATAATATTTCGGAATGGTTTGTGTTCAATATTCCTTTAAGAGGGATAATATCCTTTTTATTTTCTTAAACAAAATCTACTTTTAAATCTAATTATGTATTTTTTTACATTTTTAGTTTTCATTTCCTCCCTTATTTATTAAATAAACACTAAGAAAGCTGTTTGTAAGTGATATCGATATTGTATATTATTTTAGATCAAGAATATTTCTCTTCCATATCCATGTTTTCTAAAATATTTTCAAGAATATTTGTTTCTAAAAATAAATTATTTCCCAAAATTATTTACATGATATCTTCACTTTGTTTAAAAGGTTTTCAAAGAAAATTTATTACCATTTTTTTCATGGGTCCCTTTTTGAATCTCTTTATAAAAGTTTCAAAAATATATTTATTTTTAAAATTTACAACATGAATGTATTTTACCTCCATCATTAACATTATTTTATTTTAATGTTACATTATAATTTTCCAAGGTAATTGTAAAATAAAATGATTTTCACAATATTTTGTGACTTTTTAGTTTTTAAAAGTGATTTTTAAAGTTGAAAGGGTATTTTCCTAAAGAATGTTTTTAAGGATATTTAAATGGTATTTCTATTCATCGATGACAAAAACCCATGATTTTATTTGTGCTCCATCTGGGATATATTGTAATGATACCATCCTTATTCTTTCTCTGTATAGATTATGATTATTTCAAGGATATTTTTATATAACTCATTTCTTTTCCATGGGTAAATCAAGCTGTGAAAGAACAATAGTTATTGTTATGTTGAAAATGAAATCTTTCATGTGCTATGTTTATATTATGGTTCTTCGATATTATTTATAATGATAGGTAAACCCCATATAGATCATGATAATGGGTAAGCTATATATAATTCTCAAATTCATTCGATAAAGGTGTGGAGTTAACTGATTATAGGTTTCACCTAAGATATGTTTTGAATTTACCTGTTAGTTTATTACATTGGTAAGAGTGATTGTAAGATAGATATGAAAATGATTTTCCAAGTTTATAACATGTTTTATTTATAATTACATAAAGTTATAATAGATCCTTTACTCATGGATATTTTTCCCATGGATCATGATTGTTTACATATTTGACTCTTGTATTATGATAAATTTTTATTCCATTTTTTATGTTTTATAATCCAAGTTTTGATGGGTATGATTTTTTAATGCTTATGCACTATGATTATGTCATCATACCTTTATGATCATCTTATTCTCACTGATAACATCAAAATTTTAATTCTTATGTTTACCCATACTGAGCGTTTGAGGTCACCATTCTTATGTTTCCTTTTCCCCAAGTTTTGAAGAAAGGTTTTCAGTATGATATGCCTATGAAGGTTACTATATGTGAAAAACATGGTAGAGGATGAAATATATTTTTATTAACTAGTTGTTTATGTATCCAAGTGTTATGTAAGAGTTTTTATAAATTATCTAAAACTCTAAACCTAAAATACCCTTCGATATGTAAGTGATCAAATATTTCCTTTTGATGTTATAATTTTTGAAGGATTAAATTCGGGTCATGTGGATTGGTATCAAATCCAAAAATGTAAAGATTATGTTTTAGCACTATATCTAGGTGTGTGAGTTTGGGTTTATTGTATTCAACATGGGATAACTCACTTTGTATCAACAAGAACTTTATTTTCTATATTTATCTCTAATCATGGTAAATTTCACGCAAGATACTCTTGGATAAATTATTCCCCTTTATCAATGAACCTAAAGTGAATTTATCTAAAATCTCACAAGAGAGGGTTAGAAATAAAAATAATTAATTAAAGAGAATCACCATACCTTTACATAGATAGAAAATTCCATGAGTGGGGGGTCCCTTCTTCAATCCATCTAGCTGAATGGATATGGTTAGACTCTAAGAGCCAACCAATGCCTCACAAAATCATCCTTGGGTAGTGACTTTTTCCTAATGTATATAAATAAAGTCTATGTTTACATGTACCCTGACTATACTAACTCTTGTGTAACCTTCTCCTTGATGAAATGATACTTTATCTTGATAATATTTTTCCTTTAGTGATGAACATGATTTTTATAAGGATTGATAACACTCGAGTTATGAAAACGTTTTTCAATAGGATATTTTACATCAACTCCAACATCTTTAAGTTTTTTCTTCATCCATAACAATTGAGTACACACTAGACTAGTCATAATATACTTATATTCTATAATGATTAGTGAAATATAGTCTTGATTCTTTCTCAACCAAGA
Organism: Viscum album; assembly: GCA_963277665.1. Classification (NCBI taxonomy): domain Eukaryota; kingdom Viridiplantae; phylum Streptophyta; class Magnoliopsida; order Santalales; family Viscaceae; genus Viscum; species Viscum album. Next base: position 1,967,668,971 of record OY728153.1, read on the forward strand.
AATACACAAACCTAAAGGATATAATTCACCACCTGATGTTGATTTATGATCATCCAATAAATTTAATCAATCCACATATGTGTATCAAAATAACTCATGTTGTAGTGTTTCATGATAAAATAGTCTATAATATATTATGGTGTAGATATAATGAATAATAATCTTCATTGATAAAAATTTTCTTTCCTTGGGAAAACTTTAGAACTATGTGAATTGACACGTGTCAAACACATTGTAAGGTTAGGTTCCTTCTAGGCATAACATACTTCCAATTATCTACCTATATTATTAAAAATTGACCTCTTTTACATCATCATCTAATGAAAACTTCATCCAAGTAGAAACCAGTGCTTTCATCACCTAGGAATCCTCCATTAAAAATCTATTGAGTATCTCTTTGGATATTTTTATTTAGAAATAATCACGCCATTCCTTCTTTGAGTCAACTATATACCAAGGAAAAATACTAAATCTCTAGTTAGGGACATCTCATGTTCACACCTCATGCATTCTGTAAACATCATGTATTGTGATTCATTCAATCCTCCAAAAATTATGTCATCCACATAAATGAGAACCACCAAAATCTGTTCATTATATTTCTTGATGTATATATTGTGATCAATTGTTCCATACTAGAATCCAAGTTTTATCATGTATAAATCAAGCCTAAAATACCAAGATATTGTTTCTTAATTCTTCCTATACAATTCATTCTTCAATAAATATACTTTTCTATCATCTATATTTATAAGAAACCCATTTTATTTCTTGATGTACACTTCCTCCTCAAGCGTTCCATTATGGAATACTGATTCAATATCCATTTGGTGAAACTTGAATTTTCTTTACACTAACATTTCTATGAATTTTCAAATATTTTCTAACCAGAATATGGAATAAAATGATTCATCAATATCAATCCCTTCAATTTGGTAATATCCCTTTCACACTAGTCATGCCATGTTTCATATCACTTTTCATATTTATTAAGTTTTTTATTGAAAACCCACTTAGTTATAATGAAATTTTTATCTTCCACACTTGGGAAAATTTCTCTGTTTTGATTATTATAAATTTGGTATTGTTATTCATACATATATTTGAACTAATTGGAATATTTTTTAGCCTCTTAAAAATAAATGGGCTCTACTTGAGACAAGAGATAAGTTTGTTGAGTCTTCATCCTCCATGTTTTCACCAATGTTATCCAATCACCAATGATATTTTATTCATTAATTATAGCCCTAATACATTCCATCATTATATCTATTGAACCTTATTCAACTTCCTCATCATAATTGTATTGTTATGAATATACTTCATTGCCATGTGATCCACCACTGCTACTCAATTTAGTATCAATTTCCTTTGAAATTTATTCACTGATTTTCTATGAAACATTCTTAATAGATTGAGAATTCATTTATTTTTACACAATAGTGACATGTTTAAATTCAATTATTTTTTCAAGTATTTTTTATAACATTTACATTCCTTTATTTTGGATGAGTATCCAAGAGAAATTCTTTCATCTGCATAAGATTAAAACTTTTAATTATTCTCCTTGTTAGGAACAAAGCACTTACTTCCAAAAACCCAAAACTATTTTCATATTGGATTCTTCCTATACAATATCTCATAGGATTAATTTTCTTTATTTGAACATAATAGGGGTCTATTGTAGATATAGACATATGAAAGAACTACTTATTTCCAATACATCCCTAGTAGATATTTTTCAATGAGCACCATTCGGTCCATATTTCTAATGATATAATTTATTCTTTTAGTGACACTATTAAAGGAGGTATGCCTTAAATCCTAATTATATGTGATGTAATATGTCTATATCATATCCTATTATACGGGGATATTGTAATTCATGAGATTCCATTCCACTTTCTTTCTCAATTGTAAGGTATAACTTATTACATCATTAGATATATTCATGGATAAGTTATAGTGTATGAAAAAAATATCATATGTCATATACATTCCACTGTCTATGATTGAAGTGGTGTCCATATGTTAATTTTTAATGTTTTAATGTGTCTTACACATTTTTTATAATTAAATAGATGTTACAAAATATGTAATTTATCATTGTTTCATTCTTAAAAGGGTTTCATAAATAGATTGATGCCTTTAGTCATGCATTATAATGCATGAGTAAATGATATATCATTCAAAGATTATCTTTAAGGAGTATTTAAAACGTTCCTACTACTATTTTATGATTTATGAATTTTTTTCAAATCTTGTTTGAATATCCCACATCTTGAAGTTCTCTTCTTCTTCAACCTTTACCTAGTGATGTATTGGCACATCATGATGAGATGTAGGATCGAAATCATATGATGATCGACTCAATAGCTCATGTATACCACTATAGGTGGGAGGTATTTTGGATTCCACTTCTATAAAATTTATCAAGAATGAATGAAGAATGATGCAGTAGAAGAAATGTTATAAGTTACTCATATTTATAATTTCATAATTTTATTTTATAAATGGTTTCATTTGTCTTTCATGGAGATCTTGGATTGGGTTATTTAATCACTTTTTTTATTTAACAAATGTTGTTAGGTTTCTTTTAAACTTAGCAATGTTATTAGAACCATACCATTCCATTATATTCTTGAAACCATACTGAGAATTAATTTTTCTAAATCTAGATTACATATCATAATACATATCATAAAATACAATTGGTTTTTTGTTCTACCTGGTTATGTTATGGTTTATGACATGAAGATATTATTATCAGTAACATAGTAAAAAAACTACATTTTTTTATTAGTCATAATGCATTCCTCTTAGATATCACATTATACGATAGTGATTGTGTCATGGTTTAAAAAAATTGAACATCAAATAACCTTTGTGATATCGTTGTGTATCGTTAAATATGATATGACCATCATAGGAGGTGATATGGATTTAGATCATAAAATACAAATAATAAAACAAAATTATTTATCATTTCTATAATATTTATCCTAGCCTATGACTCAAACTAGATCACTAAATATTATTCAATAAAGAAAAAATGTTTTTTCCTTAAATTCAGTTATGAATTGAATTATATTATTTATAAATTTTTTATAAATAATGAAACAAGGTATTTTAGGGATATTTATTAGTTTATAAAATGTTTACAAATTAATTAATTCTAAATGGTTTATAATTAATTTATTAAATTATCCTAATAAATTTATTAATAAATATTACAAAACATTAAATGTTAATATTAAAATACCTTTTAATAAATTATATGACCTGATTTATGACCTAGAAATAAAGTTTTCATTAAAGGCTAATTTATAAATTTTTTATAAAATATAAAAATAAGGATAAAGTATTTATATTTTAAAATTATGAATTCTTCATAATACATCATTTTACTTATTAAAATTAAGGTCCTTATTTGGAATATTATTTAGACTACATCTAAAGAATTTTGATGATTGATTTGATCAAGGTTTCAATAATATTTAGTATATTATATTTAGATCATGTAAATAGTTCAAATAATTTAAATTGAAATATAAAATGTTTATATTTTATGAAATATCATATATTTTAATTAAAAAAAAGTTATATAATGAATAATATGAAGGATTTCATATTATGAAATGAATATATAAAATTTATATTTAAGATATGGAATTTACATAATGTATAAGTAAATTATAATGTGTTTATAAGTTGTTTTTATTTATGAGTTGTTCATAAGTGTTTATCTCATGTTTAAATTTATGAATTGTGAATTTATTTAAAAAGTTTTTCTCTACTTTATTCTTAGTTATAGATTTTTGATATTATCAATGGTTGTATACTTTTGTTTAAATTGTTAAACTAATTTTATATATTATCATATATACATCTAAGGAGTTACATTCTATGAAAGATAATGGATTTAGATTTCATCTACCTTAAATTTACTTTGTAATTAAAGTTATTATCTTGAATTTAGTTATTTAATATATGTTATGAAATGACCTAACCTCAATCACAGGGTCCAAATCAGAGTTCCACATGACCACATGTTCACCTCCCTGTATAAAATAGTTTATTAACTAGCTCTGAGGGTCTGAATAGTGCATTGGGGAGAATATACCCATAGTGTCAAAATTCATACATTATAATCATATAAAGAAAATGATAATAACAAAAATAAGTCATAGTGGAACTAAATAATGAAAATACTATAACAGATGACATGATAGGTATTTTAGAGTCATATAAGTAACAAATCAAGGACCCCTAAAGTGTCTGGTCAGACCAGAGTATAAGCATGCAATAGTAAAGTAAATATATACACTATGTTATCACTACATAGTCCTTACTGATACCTCCACCGAACACGAAGCTCGGTATTCTGAACTCCTTGTTGTTGGGACCCCACTATTTCCTAGATCCTGAACTATGAATTCTACATGAGCATCAAGATACATATGCAAGGTGTGAGTATAAAAACCAATAATACACCACTAATGAATATCTAATACAATAAAATATGTATATTGGGTGTATGAAACAACATAGAAGTCATTCATAAGTAAATAATCAATGATGTAAATGTCAGGTCATTGTGCACTAACCAATCTTCCACGAACCCCATCCCCACATTCTTTGGTACTCTGTCAGTAAGGATTCTTGTTTCATACATGCATGACTAGGAACATACCACAAGGTCCACACATCGGTCATGAACCCAATTATCATCAATAATATATATACATCCCACCTTTAATAAAAATCTCATGCCCCACCCTAAGGGGGACATATATACTTGATTAATGGTATGTACAGTTGATATGCCCAAAGAATTGGTTCATAATCACCCATGCATGGAATTTATCCCTTATTGGAATTTTGACATGTTGGATACACATCATCTCTATAGGTTCTACCCCCACATCTACTAGACAATTTCATTATATTCAACTAGTACCATCAAGGAATCACAAGTCCTTGGCCTCTATCACAATAATCATGCTCCCCCTCAAAGGGATCATTTAGAAAAATCAGAGCAACCTAGCCTTCTTTATACCTAATGTAATTTACATAGGCTATGCAACCACCACAATCAATTCATATCATAGCAAGATAATTTGTTCATATCGATCATGGTTCTCATAAGGACACACACACACACCGCAAGTAACAAAAATCAATCATGGATCTTTTTAAGAACCCGAGTTTTTAGAACGGGTCAAAATCCCAACCCTGTTTGAATTTTTGTCTTCTTCCTGAGAAAAATGGGAAAACCTGGGATATTCTGGAATTTTCTAGACAACACTTTGTGTACTATAGAGTACATGTTGTGTATGGGTTGGGAGAGCACTAGTCGTGTGTCGTTGAGTACATGTCGTGTGATGACCTTGTAGGAATTTCTTACTACATGGCATATAGTTATCGACACGCCGTGTACTCGTGATCATGTGGAGGCCATACATGGCGTGTAATCATGTTGGTTGGGTAGAATCATTTAATAGAGTACCCACCATGTCCTCCTTGGACACGCCATGTAGTCTATCCATGTATGATGGATATACATGGCGTGTGGGTAAGTTGGTGAGGAAGAGAAGAAAAACTAAGTTCACACCGTGCACCCCTAGGTACACGTTGTGTACTCATGTCAGCAGGTTCTGGAAAGTAAGTCGGTAAAATATCAGCTGTCTTATGAATAGTAAAATGATACATGGTGTGTAGTCCTAAAGTACATTCCATGTAGTTTATTTTTTTCACTAAAATGGGCATTAGCCTCGTATTGAGGTAGATCCTCAAACCCTCTATGGGTTCGAGGGGGGAGAGCCAGCCAAGACTACAATTACCTTCCATTCCTTCATCGGAGACCCGATTCGAATGTCGTTTAATCCGTTGGAACCCCCTTGGTAAGACCTTGATTCCTCTTGATCCATTTTTCTTGATTTTTTGGGTTTGAGTGGTTTTGATTCCTTTGTAGATCTACCATTTTTTACACCTAATTGGAGGCTGTTATTGGAGGAGTATCATTGTACGAGTCTCAGGTAGGTGGTGCATACCTCTTTTTGTGTTTTCCTGGTCATTTTGGTGGCATGGCCTTTGGTGTGTTTTTGGTTATTTTGAGCGGGACCTATTTTTATCTGATATTTCATATTAAATTGTTCATTAAACCAATGGAATGCCTTTTGGTATGCCCTTTACCTGTTTTTCTTGAGCGGGGCCGGGCAAGGGGTCGTTGCTCAATTGGGGCATTTTGGTCGGGGGAAGCCAAAATGGTTATGATTGAACTGTGATGTTGTATCTGATAAGTTTAGTTTATTAATCTTGATACGAATTGTTAGAGGTTCTCAAGAACTCAATGCTGGTATGGGACAACACCTTTCTAGTGTAATTCAACTATTTCATTGTCTTTCCTGTTTAAAGTTTTCCTTTGTAATTATATATGTGACGTGTGATATTACATATGCTAGAACCTTTGGGTAGTGTTAGGCATGGCCTGGGTATTGTTGAGTGATGTTGATCATAGGTTGGGCTTGGCCCAGGTTATGTTGGGTGGTTCTGACCACAGGATTGGACGTCATGGGAATCAGTTTGAGGCAGGATGAGTGTCAAGTTGGGCATGACCTGGGATATTGGGATAGCGAGACCATCATACTTGAGTGGCATGGTCGCAGGGACATGAGGTGTCAGAGGTGTTGTGGCTTGGGTACTATTTTGGTGATTATCACTCACCCGGAAACATTGAGTAGTGTGCTCATAGAGAGACTCCATGATGAGGTGGTTTTGACCACTCATGTGGGTAGAGGCCCCCATTAGTTGCAGTTTAGGTACTATTTTTTGAGGTGATTTCCGTAGGAAGCCACGTGTAATTTGAGGAGCCTTCAGGGGATATCATTGAGGATATCGGGTTGGGGGTAGAGGCTCGCTGTTATTTGAGGGTAGCTATCGTTGTCTCTTTGGCTACTTATTTTGAGGGAAGACATCGTTGTCGCTCTGGTTACTTATTGAGGATAGGCGTCGCTATTCCTATAGGTTACTATTTCTTGGGCGTGCCTTTGGGACGTCGGTAATGGAGACACTCGGTGTCAGGGGGCACATGGTGCTGGGTTACATGACAGAGATTCCGGCGTTGGCCGAAGCAGGTGACACTCCATGGTGGCTGCTGAGCACCAGTGGAGTTTGTGTTTATTTTTGCATCATTCTATTTACTTCTTTACTTATAAATGCATGTCTTATTAAACACTTTTATTAGGTATGCACCATTGGGTGGTATCCTACTGAGATTCATCTCACACCCTGCACGGGTCCTTCAGGATGTGTGCAGCCTTTATGGATTTACATGCAGGAAAGAGGTTAGCTTCAGGAGCTGGGCTGCATTATCTATTTCATGTATATAGTATGGACCATGAGTCCTTTCCTAGATGGAGTTTACAATGTTTTTCGTACTTTCCTGTATCATCATGCTTGTTTATAGCTATAGTTGGTTAGCCATTGGCGCCCTTTATATTTCGATATGTATGACCTGCTTTGGATTCATGTTTTTTTTGTTCTGTAGTAGTTATAAATGATCAACATGATGTTGTGTTTATTTCTGCTGTTGTTGTTTATATTTATTACTTCCGTTGTTTATCGATTTTGAATGTGCTTCCGCTCTGCATGTCTGGTTTGAGTCTGCTGAGTCATTTATTCTGCTTCATCTTTATTATTATACTCGGACTAGTACCATTATTATTATCCTCCGAGAGGGTATAGCCTCCCCACTATACCTATAAGACCCTTGCTGCTAGTCAACAACCTTTGGCATTCAGGGAGGTGCGCCTAAGGTAGTAACACCCGACTTATTTTGAATTGTTCGGGTCTGAGTCGTTACAAAGTGGTATCAGAGGAGTTATTGATAGAGATTTAGTAGAAGTGTTTTGCTGGATACTAATGAGATTGAGACTTCTCTTTTATTTATTTTTTCTGGTTTTACTATTTGGGATATGGTAGACTAAAGATAGGTTTTCTTTGGAACTGGGTTGTAGCCTATGCTTGGGTGCCTGTAGCCCCAGGTACGTGGGATAGACCAAGTTTCCATGGGTGGGAATTGCTGTTTTGTTTTTTCTCAGATTATAGTTTATATGATTTCCACCTTGGTAGCTCACTTGGTGTGGTATGTTATTGATTGTGATATTTGACCCTTGACCCAGTGTGGTAAGGGAGAATTGGACCTTGGTCTGGTATGGAAAGGCTTGTTTGCTTGTCTTTTGATTGGAACATTGTAGGGTACTTCAATTTCATAACTATACATATGCTTTGTGAAGTGATAATGTCATGTGAATGATATCAATTACCATGCTCGTATTCATGAAATGTGAATAGGTGAAATTCTTGATAGAATTTATTGTTTGTTGTAATTTGTATACCATGCTTTATATATTGGTAGAATTGAATGTGACAAGGTATTTTGGTATGGCTCTTGTACGCGCAGGCAGGTACTATCAGTTGAGGTGATTTTGATCATTAGGATTGGTTGACTAGGTCGTCGGTTTGAGGTAACATTGGTTGTCAGGATGGGCATGGCCCGGGTTTCTTTTGATACTTGGCTCTGTTGGGGGCAGGTAAGAAGTCCATGAGGTCAGGATGTCATGGGGCATGGTTATAGTGGGGGAGAGTGATGGTGGTAGTTTTTTGCTTCCTTTTACTTCTTTCTTATCTGTGTTGAATATATGTTGATATATATATAAATCTATGGTTTTTCTGACCATTTATATTATTTAGCGGGTTCCTTTTTGGGTGACTTAGATGGAGAGTCAGGCGGGTGATGACACAGTGCCGCAGGTGCAGGATCAGGTTCAGAATCCAGTGTAGGCATAGTAGGAGTCTCAGGTATAGGCTTAGGGATAGGATCAGGTCCATGATCCAGTGCAGGCAGGAAAGCAGTCGGGTTTGGAAGCGTTTGGACCATGGCTCAACGAGTAGCTCCGAGCTAGCCTGGTGCGTGTCTTATAGGGGATCGACAGGGGCGTACAGGGTACAGAGCCATCTATGGCATATCTGACATGGGAGTTCCAGTCGTAGCACCCGCCACTTTTTCAGGGTGAGGGTGGTCCGCAGGCGGCTGAGAACTGGATAGAGAGAATGCAGATGATCTTCGAGAAGCTCAAGACACCTCTAGGGCGGAGGGTCAATTTGGCGACATAAATGTTGTGAGGACCGACAAAGATTTTCTGGGATGTTCAGTTTCAGGCTCGTAAGTATGAGGGACTAGCATGAAAAAACTTTGAGGATAGGTTCTTTGACCACTTTTACCTAGAGACACTGAGAGCATAGAGGGATCGGGAGTTCTTGAGTCTTCAGTAGGGAGACATGTCCGTCATGGACTATGAAGCTACTTTCACTGAGTTGTCTCGCTTTGCACCTGGTATGGTAAGTTATGACGTGACTAAGATGAGGCACTTCAAGGATGGCTTAGGACATGCCATTCGGATCCAGGAGAATATCTTCAGGCTGGGTTCTTTTTCAGAGGCAGTGAATCAGACACTCATAGCGGAGGGAAACCGAAGGGATAGGCCTCAGGTTGGCCGGACGACGTCTTCAAGTGAGATTTTGGATAGCAGGAAGTGAGGACGGGATGAGTTCCAGTAGGTCAGTTAGGCCAAGGACTTAGCTATACCACCTCGTAGAAGTTCTTCAGTGGTTTTCTTTCAGTGTGGATAGCCAGGACATGTTCAGAATCAGTGCGATAGGCCTCCAAAGGAGTGTCAGTCATGCGGATAAGTCGGGCACCTTGAGAGGTTTTGCATGCAAACTTCTCAGACAGCCGGCAGGCAGGGACCAGGATAGACAGTGGCATCTGGAGTTGGTTTAGGTTCGGCACCAGGAGAGGGTAGCTGAGGTTTAGTTGCATGTGGAGGACATGATAGAGACAGCGGGATCCAGCTGAGGGGTCAGTGGCCGGTGTCTAGAGCAGCACCGCAGGGAGGTCAGGCATCAGGCAGTCGTACTTCAGGCCAGGTGCACGCCATGGAGCTACCAGAGGCTGATCAGGCTGGTGATCTTACGATGGTTAGAGGTACACCACGGGTGTGGCTGTGATTTCCATGTTTCCTTTTTGGCATGACCTGTAGAGGCATGTTTGTTTTGAGTGCACCTGATGCACAAGATCTCTATGGACTGACTAGATGCTAGTCAGTGGGATTGGCACCATATCGGGTATGTGATATATTTACATATATGTATGATATGCATAGCATCAGGGGAATCTAGGATTCATATTACTTGAGGTGTCTTGGGAATCAAGGCATCGAGGATGCAGGTTACTTGAGGTGACTTGGGCATCGAGGATGTGGGTTATTTGAGGTGCTAGGCATGAGGTTCGTTTTTTAGCATCCATGAGATGCAGGACCTCGTGGAGGTGGACATCGATGTGGTGTGTGATATGTTGGGTGTTGGGAACAACACAGGAGCACCAATGAGGCATAGGGGTGATGATGTGTCACGGAAGGACTATGCGTCTGCAAAACAGGTTAGTGAACCTTTGTTAGTTTTGAGTTTTTTCTTGTTGAGACTGAGTTAGGAAATTACTATGGTGGGGAGCCCCTTGAGGAATTTATCCAGGACCTTTGAGATTGGGGAAGTCTGGGTTACTTTGATTGGGGTGGTATGTTCGGTTCCATCTCTGGCTTTTGTTTGATAGCTCGGGGACGAGATATATTAAGGTGGAGAGATTGTAAGAACCCGAGTTTTTAGAATGGGTCAAAATCCCGACCCTGTTTGAATTTTTGACTTTTTCTTGAGAAAACTAGGAAAACATGGGATATTCTGGATTTTTTCAGTCTAGACGCCATGTAATATAGAGTACATGCCATGTATGGGTTGGGAGAGCACCGGCCGTGTGCCACCGAGTACATGTCGTGTGATGACCGTGTAGGAATTTCTTACTACACGACGTGTATTTATTGACACACCGTGTACCCATGACTGTGTGGAGGCTATACATGGAATGTAGGCCTATTGGTTGGGTATAATCATTTAACCAAGTACATGTCGTGTCCTCCTTGGACACATCGTGTAGTCTAGTCATGTTTGAGGGATATACATGGCATGTGGGTAAGTCGGTGAGGAAGAGAAGAAAAACTAAGTACATTCCATTACCCCTAGGTACATGTCATGTACTCATGTCAGCAGGTTCTGGAAAGTAAGTCGGTGAAATATCAGTCATCTTATGAACAGTAAAATGATACACGACATGTAGTCCTAAAGTAAATTCCATGTAGTGTCTTTTTTTTTGCTAAAACGGGTAGTAGCCTCGTATTGAGGTAGGACCTCAAACCCTCAATGGGTTTGAGCGAGGAGAGCTGGACGAGACTTCAATTCCCTTTCATTCCTTCATCTGAGACCTGATTCAAACACCATTTAATCCATTGGAACCCCCTTGGTAAGGACTTGATTCCTCTTGAGTCGATTTTCTTGATTTTCGTTCTAGAATGATTTATTTCAGTTTGAGCGGTTTTGATTCTTTTTTAGATATACCATGTTTTAGAGCTAATTGGAGGTTTTTATTGGAGGAGTATCATCATACGAGTCTTAGGTAGGTGGTGCATACCTCTTTTTGTGTTTTCGTGGTCATTTGGGTGGCATGGCCTTCGACGTGTTTTCGTGTATTTTGAGATGGACCTAGTTTTATTTGATATTTCATATTAAATTGTTCATTAGACCTATGGAATTCCTTTGGGTATTCCCTTTACATGTTTTTCTTGAGCGGGGCCGGGCGAGGGGTCGTTGTTCAATTGGGGCATTTTGGCTGGGGGAAGCCAAAATGGTTATGATTGAACTGTGATGTTTTATCTGATAATTTTAGTTTATTAAGCCTGATATGAATTGTTAGAGGCTCTCAAGACCTGAGTGTCGGTATGGGACAACACCTTTCTAATGTAATTCAACTATTTCATTGTCTTTCCAGTTTGAATTTTTCCTTTGTGATTATATATGTGACATGTGATATTGCATATGCTGGAACCTTTAGGTTGTACTAGGCATGGCCTAGGTATTGTTGAGTGATGTTGATCACAGTTTGGGCTTTGCCTAAGTTACATTGGGTGGTTCTGACCACGGGATTAGGCATCATGGGCATCAGTTTGAGGTAAGATGACTGTTAGGTTGGTCAAGGCCCGGGTTATTGGATTGTCGAGACCATCATACTTGAGCGGCATGGTTGCAGGGACATGAGGTGTCAGAGGTGTTATGGCTTGGGTAGTATTTTACTGATTACTGCTCACCTGGAAACTTTGAGTAGTGTTTACATAGAGAGACTCCATGATAATGTGGTTTTGACCACTTGTGTGGGTAGAGGCCCTCGTTAGTTGCAGTTTAGGTACTATTGGTTTGGGGTTTCTTGTTGTAGGAAGCCAAGGGGAAGGTGAGGAGACTTCAGGGGACAACATTGAGGCTATCGGGTTGGGGGAAGAGGCTCACCATTATTTGAGGGCAGATATCACTGTCTCTTCGGATACTTATTTTGAGGGAAGACATTGTTGTCCCTCCAGTTACTTATTGAGGAAAGGAATCGTTGTTCCTCCGGGTTATTGTTTCTCAGGTGTGCCTTTGGGACATCGGTACTTGAGACAGGTGGTGTCAGGGGGCACATGGTGCCGGGTTACATAACATAGATTCCAATGTTGGATGAAACAGGTGACACTCCATGGTGGATGCTGAGCACCAATGGAGTTTTTGTTTATTTGTGCATCGTTCTATTTATATCTTTCCTTATAAAAGCTTTCCTTCTTAAACACTTATATTAGGTACGCACTGTTGGGTGATATCCTTCTAAGATTCATCTCACACCCTGCACAAGACCTTCAGGACGCATGCAGCCTTTATGGATTTACATGTAGGAAAGAGGCCAACTTCAAGATCTACGCTACATTAGCTATTGCATGGAGATGGTATGGACCTTGAGGTCTTTCCTAACTAGAATTTACTATGTTTTGTGTACTTTCCTGTATCAGTATGCTTGTTTATAGCTATAGTTGGTTAGCCAATGGTGCCCTTTATATTTAGATATGTATGGCCTACTTTGGATGCATGTTTTATTGTTCAGTATTAGTTACAAGTGATCAGTATGTTGTTGTGTTTATTTCTGTATCTGTTGTTTATATTTATTGCTTCTGTTGTTTATCGATATTGAATGTGCTTCCGCACTGCGGGTCTAGTTCGAGTCTGTTGAGTTGTTTATTTTGCTGCATCTTTATTATTATACTCGGACCAGTACCATTATTATTATCCTTCGAGAGGGTATAGCCTCCCCAATATACCTGCAAGATCGTCGCTGCTAGTCGGCAACCTTTGGCATTCGGGGAGGTGTGCCTAAGGTAGTAACACCCGACCCGTTTAGCACTGTTCGAGTGGTTGTTCGGGTCCGGGTCATTACATTCTTAATGTACACAAGTTCATACCATTATATCATGTCAAAAACCATATAAATAGGACCAGTATGGTAAATATATTCCCACGTCAAGTTCATTTATTCCAAACATTAATAGAAACCAAGATTCATTGCCTAAAACAAGTCTTCACTCCAAGGATCACTAGAACCAATCCCAATTCATAAAAAAATGGATTCTAAAATAAGATTCTAGAATAATAACATGATAAGTGATTGAATTAGATTAGGATTACCAAATTAGATCTTTTTCCAATGGTATATCTATATTTTTTTGAGATATAGAAGGTGATTCTCAAAATATTCAGGCTTTGATCCTTCAACAGTCCAAGAATTATCTATTAAATCATATAGGAATCCATAAATATAGTCATAGTAGTCTAGATCTATGATTTATCCCAATAGAAATAGGAAATATCAAGTGAGATCAAGAATAATGGAGAACAATGATCACACACCTTGATTTCTCATGGCCCAAAGTCTCTAGATTCACTAATTTTGGAGTTTAAGGGGATAAAAATCGCCAAAAAAACACCAATGGAGTCCCTAGGTTTGAGATCCCTAAGTGTAGGAGTGATAATAAGAAGTTTAAGGGAGGTTACAAGTTTAAAACTCAATTTTTGGATTAATTAATAATCTATGCACTATTAGGTCACATAGTTTACTAAACTATGTGCTAATTGTGTAAGGCTTACTACCTTTTCTCAGAAGCTACACAGTTTAGATGAACAGTTCGGTAACCCATGAACCAACTGTGATTTTTTCATATATCACAAGTCACATAGTTTTCTAGGGAATATTTCCTGGTTATATCTAACCATGATTCATCCATTATATCTCTCTAATAAGCCACACAATTTTCTAGGTATAATTGTATTATTTTCTTTAACCATGAACCTCCTTAAAGAATTATAAAACCCTTTAAAACCAACCATATGCTACCCAATACTTCACCCATGAAAATTATAACTCAAAAAATGTCAAAAAATATGGCTTAAGGTGCATAAAAGTTTTAGGTAATTATAAACCCCCCCCATATAATGACTTATCATCCCTAATAAGTGTCACTAGAGTTTCTTCTCAAAATAACTCAGAACATTGAGGTAGTACATCATATCCACACTACCATGTATCCTCTTGGATTCATACATGATACTAAAGAACTTGAACAATTTTTGTTGTTTTCCCCCTCAACACCTTATCTATCTAGTCTAAAATTTGTATCAACCACTCTATAAATTATGCATTTGGCATGAACTCAACATCCCCGCTATCAATGAAAAGAACAGGATCTGACTCATACTTCAAAATCATGAAAATATTAATACCTTGATATTATGGAGGAATATTCAATTGGTATGCCACTACTATGGAACACTCTATAATTTCAAATAGTCCCACAAAAGATAATGCCAATTTCTCTTGTTTCCATAAATGACGTTGTCCCAATTGAGGTGATACTTGAAAGAAACTCGATTGCCTATCAATAACTCCAATGGTCATATACTTTGGTTGGAATATGATCTATATCTAGTCTAAGTGGTATCCAAACATTTATTCATCAAATTTACTCTCTTAGAGGTCCCCTATCTCATACCCATCCCAACAACAACTATCTTAGTTTCCTAGTTCCAATATAGCGGTGAGAGACACGACCAACCATGAAGAGCCACAACAGGTTCCATCTAAATAAAATACTAGAAACTATTATTGTATAAAAATACACCAGAGAAATATGATCATCCCATTATCAATTGAATTCTATGTCACATTCTCATAGAATATCCTTTAAGATCAGGATTATACTCTCTGACTATCCATTGGTATGCTGATGATATGTCATAATCAACTCCAACTGAGTCCCAAAAGCCTTCTACTAGACTTTACAAAACTGTGACATAAAACTCACATCCCTATATGATATGATACAATAAGTGACTTTATTTATTCATATAACTATCTAGACATAAATATTACACAAATAATCTATAGAGTGAGTCTCAAAATTGCTAAGAAATGTGCCACTTTTTTCAACTAATCAAACATCACCCAAAAAACATCTTGACTTCTTAGGGTCCTAGGAAACCCCCATCATGAATTCATTTTCACCTTATCCCACTTCCACACTGGCATAAGAAGTTTCTAAAGTAACCATCTTATTTGTTGATACTTTACCTTGATCCTTTGAAAAATCATAAAATGATAAATGAAGCTCATAATATCTCTCTTCATTATTGAACACTAGAAGTGTCACCTAATATCCTAATACATATTTATAAAACCAGGGTGGCCTAACCACTGAGAGGGATGGGATTCCCTCATCAACTCTTCCCTAATGGAATTAGAAATCACCACTCTCCCATGAATAAGGATCAAGTCATCACTATCCATCGACCATCCTAGAACTAGGCCACTTCTCATAAACAATTATCACATCACTAAGAAATCAAGATCTTAATCATGGATGGTCTTTACCTAGTCCACCATTGTTGATCTGATAACTAAGGTATAACATGTAATCAACCCTCTCTCCTTAGATGCATCCACTGAATAGTTATCCAACAAGCTTATCAACTATTATTCATACTCTTAAGATCTCCCTCCAAGCTCCTATGTTTTCCTACTAAGGAAATCATAAATAAAGTTACCTTTTCTTAGGGAATAATCTATCTCAAAATCAATCTTCTATAGATACTCCACCCAATGATTCTACTAGAGATTAATTTCACACTATGCAAAGATGTAACACAAGCTCTTTTGGTCTGTCTATACACCAAATCTCTCATTGAATAGATAATGGAACCAATACTTTAGAGCATGGACTAAAAATTCCAACTACAAGTCATGCATATGGTAGTTCTACTCATGGGATCATAGCTAACAAGACCCATAATCCAGTATAGGATTCCTCAATATCATTAAAATCTCTAAAACAACACTCGAGGAATCTTAGTAAACTGTATAACCAATACTAGGTTCTAGAAATGTCGACATCGAAGTTATCATCAATATCTTATTTAGAACTAAGAAGGACTTTTTGCACTATTAAGTCCATTCAAACTCCACCCCCTTCTTAGTAATCCCAATCATAGTTGATTCCAAATAGGTGAAATCATGAATGAACCATTAGTAACATTATTCCAACCCAAGGAAAATCCTAATCTCAAACACATTTATAGGGTGTGTCCATGATATTACAACATCTACCTTATCTGGGTCCATGGAAATTCCAACCTTAGAGATTATGTTACCAATAAAACATAACTCCTAGATCCATAAGTGACACTTCAAGATATTAGCATAGAGTTTATGTGATATAAGTGTACTCAATAAAATCTACATATATTTATCTTGCATATTTGAGGTCTGTGAGTATATAAGGATGTCATCAACAAACACCACAATGAATGAGTTGAGATATGGATGGAAGAACCAATTCATGAGATCCATGAACACCATTGGTGAATTTCTCAACCAAAAAGGCAATACATGATATTCATACAACCATTATCTACTCCTAAAAATTATCTTAGGAATGGATTCCTCCCAAATCTGAATTTGATGGTAGCATAATTGTAGGTTAATCTTAGAGATTCATCGGGCTCCTCATAACCGATAAAATAAGTCATCAATCCTTGATAACTGATATCTATTAATCATAATCACTAGGTAAAACTTCTTTTATTTGAAAAAAAACAAAGGCTATTGTCCACATTCTTTGTGAACAATACTAGGTAACTATAGGGATATGTTCTCAATCTAATAAAATCCTTCACCTCCAAATCTTTAATTTATACCTTAATATCCTTAAACTCAATTGGTGTCATATGATATACATGAATCAATATATTTTATGCTTCTATAATTATTTCTATCTCAAATTCAATCCCTTTATTAGTATGGATTCCTAACAAATCATTTGGAATGACTTTTTGATAAAGTTACACTATAGGAGGAAAATAGGATGGAGTTATTGCCTAATATTCCACTAGAGGTATTCCCTCTAATTTGACTATAATATCTCCAAAATGACTCAGGTCTAGACCCAATAAACCTTATCTAAAATATCATTCACTTTTCAAAACAAAATTTTCACCCTTGTGTGCATTAAAGGATACTTTTCACTTGTAGCAATCGATGTGCCCTCATTAACTAGTCAACCATCGAAACTGTCCATCTCAAGAATCATGATATCTCACAAATTTCTATAGCCTATAACTAAAATGGGACATATTTTACCTCTCTGGAGGTGATCCACTTTTGTTCTAAAGGGTGTTCCAAGTTATAAAAACTCAAAATATAACTTGACCAATATGTCAATTCCAGCAATGAATTGGGAAGATATAAAAGAATGAAAAAATCTTGTATTAAACAAGGTGAAAGATAATGTAGAAGTGATCAAAACCATGCCTTGAATATTTTATGGTCCCTCTCCACTATTATCAGAAACCTATTCTATTACATACAACATAATAACTTTAGGTCTATAGCCTTTCCCTTGAGGCCCCTAGATTTTATAGGTCATAAAAGTCTGAGATATTTGTATCCTCTATAGAGGTTCTCCACCCCCATTCTAAACTAACCTCCCAGAACTCATCCGCAAGTCCCTCAAACAAATATAACATAGATTAAAATCCTTTCCACATTAGTGATACACCACATATAGTTATCCATAATTCTTTTTGAGGTTCCATCTCTATCCACATTTTAAGCACCTGATAGAACTACCTCCTATAGAGGGAGATAAAGAAAACCTTATCTACTCCATCTGCCTATTTCTACCCTAGAATGACTTCTCTACCTTCATCTTCCTACTATAAGAAGAGGTACCCATAACATCACTGGGTATTCCACTAATCATTCCACTGAAAGATGAAAGAAGAACCTCAGTTTGGTCATCCTCCTAAACCTTTTCAATGTTCAAGGCCTCATGAAGAATATAAGAGTCCAAACTTTTAACCTATTACTTTTTTTAATCTAGGCCTTGGATGTTTATGGGGGGATTTACAAGGTATTTTAGGAGTGGAGGGTGGTTTAATATATATAATTTCATATGGGAAGGGTGTTATGACATATATTCCAATGATGCGCCATAAAGGGAGTGTTTGTGGTGTGGATAGATTGACTGTAGTGTATAGCCTTTTAGGTGAAGTTTTGATAGTTCTTACATTTTATCATAGTTACGGTTTGGTTATGAATCTTAAATGTGGAGTCCTATATGATGGATTCTTATATTTATTCTAAATTTAGGGTAGATTTTCCATAGAGATATGCTGTGACATAGCCTTCTCCATGGAAGTTTAATTCTATGGTGTGGTAGTTCCTCCTATATTATGGTCCTCCTAGTTTATTGAATATATAAAATGGACCTCATCATGTTTCTCAAAAAATATTTTGACCATCACCACTACAATTTTTTCTCATTCTTTAAGCCATAGTATTGTCTTATAAAGGAAACCTTTAATTATAGTGAATGATGTTGTTCCACGGTCTTTAATTTTAAATTTTCCATATAAATTATCAAACCCATTTAAACTTCATCTTCCTACAGTATTTTCAATCAATTATTGAGTGGACCTTAAGAGATTTTATGAGGATGTTCACCCCCATAATTTTGATATTTGGTTCTTGGAATCTAGAGATTGATCTTTGGTAATTTTAAGTTAATTCATCTCTTTTCATTCTCATTTTCCCCTATTATTCATTCTGGAGAAGGTTATGCTCAAGAAGATGGATGTTTTGGGTGATGTGATGACTGAATATTGATTGAGGGTGTTGTATTCTTGGTTTTAGATCCATCCTTAGTATGATCTTGTTTGTTAGGATATGTATTCTTCATTCCATCATTTCATAGGAATTTAGAATTCATTATTAAGCTTATGGGTCCTTGTTCTATCCTCATTTTATGTGCATATATGGAAATTTAATGTTTATTTCTTCCTTTTGGTGGATGGTATCAGTAGAAAAAATAAAATAATTAATTTTATTTAACTAAAATTTAATAGGAACAAGATTATTCACATGTTTTTATTACTTTTGATGATATTTATGATGGAATTATTCATGCTTGTTTATATTGCTGAAAATCATAGTTTTTGGGAGACTTACTTGTGTTGAAGTTGAAATTATTATGAAACTCTTCTTATGTTAATTATTTTATATCACACTGAATAAAAAGGTTAATAAATTTTATACGACTAATGAATTAGTTTCCCATATAAAATACCCATGATACATAATGAAGTATTGTAATTAAATCCCTTTTTATTAAACTTAAAACATGGTGTTGCGGAAGATAGAATGTGTTGTTATAGGTTTATGTGTTTTATATGAATCCATTTTGGTTATTTAAACCAGGTTTGGGATTATGTGATGATAGTGGTTACCATCTTAGGTATGGAATATATTGGCCAGTGAAGTAATACTCGGTTGGTATTGGGTGTGATGTGGGATGATGTACAGTGGTTGGGAAGTGTAGTGGTTGTGATGATATGGGTTGGAACATGTTGTCTTATGGTTATGGTTGATGTATTATATATGGTTTGGTTGTGTTAGTTACTTGGTTATCCATAAAATTAATTGAAATGTTGAAACTAAAATTTCATGGGTTAGAAAATGAATAAGAATGGTCTAAAAATGACATTTTGTAATTTAATTTAATGAAATGAATGGTAAATTAATGTGTTATGTTAATGTGAAATTAAGTGTCTTAGTAAATTTATGTTAGTGAAAACTTGTAAATTCTAGAAATTGTTGAACCTATAATTGAAAGTGGAATTTTTTTTTATGTTTAGTGGTTGTGTGGTGTGGCACATACAGTGGTGGAAGTGATTATGACAGATGTAGTGCGGTGTGGTGGTGGTTATGTGGTTGAGATTATAACATGATGAGGATTGATTCTTTCACCAAATTCTAGAACTTGTTGGGAGGTTTGGATAGATAGGGATGTGTCCCGAACCATATAAAAAATGGTTGGATATGTGATGAGATATGCATAAAAGGGATATGAGCATAGGATGTATGAAGTTGGGGTGTGAAAGTAGAAAATCAGTGGAGAAGTGGTTGTGGGGTTCATTTTATTTATATTCCTTGATATTATGTTACTATATTGGATATGATATTTAGTGATTTTTACCTGGTGAGTTTGTTATTAGTTAGTTTACATGTTTAGTTACATATTGGTTTTACTGTTTTTTCCCTAGTGCATTAGTATGCCCTTTTCACATGTTTATAATAGACCTTAGGTATGATCCTACTGAGTATACATGTTATTCTAACCCTACATATATATAAATGATTTTTTAGTTTTCCATGAGGATTTGAGGATCTGAGATGGACATTACTATCTTGGATATAGGTTCTAACATTGAGTCACTATCTTAGGCCTTTTATTTTTGTATTTACCTGAATACATTTTTCTGTGTTTGTTGACATTGTTTATGCATTATGGTATGGTTTAGGTTTACTTTTATATTATGTGATGGAGTTTATTTGTGGTTTATTTATCTTATATCCTAATTATTATTATTATTTAGGTTAATTCCTTCCATATATGATATTTTTATACCCTTGGTGATGGTCTCCAACCTGGGTCCTATTGAAGGTAGGACTGTGGGGACATTATCTTTCTTCCTTAATTTCCAGCCCAAAAAGGGTACCTTTGGAGGGAGAGAGTCATGATAGATTGTTATTAGATGTTTTGGTTGAGGGATAGGGTGGATTTTGGAATTATTGACTGTAAGGATTTTATGGTTTTGTTGGAAAATAATTCTAGTCAATCTTAGTCTGTGACATAAGACAGGGAGACCAGCTAGGAAATGATATTTTAAGGCACCTTATAATCTCACAAAATACCTTAATTATATTAAATGGTCTAGTGAATTGGTCTATTTTTTAGGGTAGAGACCTAGGGAATGTGAATGCATCACAATTTCTTATACTCATGCCCATATTAGGGTGAATTTTGGGGATGAAATAAAATTGAATAAATAAACCTTGATAAAATTTCATGCTAATGGGATTAGGGTTTCTCATTTATTTTTAAGAATGTATCTTATTTTTTGTCCACATACAACTTAGGTAGTATATGTTTATTATGTTGATCCATTTTATCATCAGAGGATAGACCTTATAGAGGAGGATAAGGCATGAGAGAGGTCCATGCGTGCCTTTCAGGGGAAAAGCTTAGGTAAGAATGAGGAGAGAATCTATGAATTATAAACAAAGCACTGGTTAGAGGATATTGAGATCAATTTTTATTTGATTTGATCTTGGATTGAGTTTTGGGTGCCACTAGTAGTTAGTTATATTTTTTGAGTTTTGCTGTAGTGGTGGATACTGCATGTTGGTGATTGGAAGGAGGCAGATGTTTCATGGGCTAACATCCAAAATCATTTTTATCTAGAGTTCTTATCATCGATGATGATGGTGGAAAAAAGGAAAGAGTTTGTCTCCCTTAATTAGGGGATCTTGAGTGTGTGGGATCTTGGGATTAATTTCAAGGACCTCCAACATTTTTCTCCATATGTCTTTCTAGATGAGGAGTCTAGAGCATGATATCTGGAGGAGATGTTACACCTAGAGTTTAGATGTCATGAACCAACCCGGGTCAACCCTAAACCGGTCACCCGAGCTGGCCCACGACATGGCCCGAGGGGCGTTCCCGATCCCCACGGGCTGGCAACTAGTGTCGGGCATCAAAATTTAATAGGTGGGAACGATTTGGCCCAAAAGAAAACAAACTAAGCAGCGGAAAATAAATAGAACAAAAGCAAATAAATAAAGAACAACCAACAACACTACTAACCTGACCACGACCAAAACTCCATGTGACCCTGTGGGTCACTCTCCAATACCACAACCAACATTGCTTAAGGCGAAAAACTGAAGATGGAACCTACAACAGGACTAAATACAAAAAAACACTATAGGCGTTAGTATTAAAACTCAGTAGGTAGGCCCGACTAATTCTATTCCCAAAGCACTACCATTAAATAAATAATCTATTAATTTCAGGTTTGAACTACATTACCTAAAATATGGGTTTCACATACACTTTTAATTTCTAAAACAAGTAAAAGTCCATTGCCCTTTTTAATTGAGAACAAGTTTAATGTTGAAAGAAATAGGTGCATTGCATTTTTAAAACATTTTGCGAACAATTTAGAAATCCAAACTTTAGTTGTTAGTCAAAAGGAAAATCACACACAACACACAACACACACTAAGGGAAATGGGAAAAATTGGCACACAATGGTCAGCAACCGAAATCAACCTCTCAATCATCCACCACATACAAATAAACACTAAAAGAAACATGGGTCGAACCTAGTAGATCGTGAACAATCCAGAACATACTATACATCTAACTCATCCTGAAGGCATGCCCTAACTCGATGACGTCATAATGCCCTAACGCTCGGCATAGCCCAACATGGCCTAACCGAGGGGCCCAATCCCCATAGTAGTAATAACTCAGTATTCCCCTGCTATGGGGCCACTAGCCAGTGCGTGGTCTAAACTAGTGCAGCAATCGTTCTTAGAAGATTCACTCAATATGTCAGGTTCCCATGTATAGCTCTAAAGAGGGTGTGCCATACAATTCAAACACAAGTCATGTATATAAATATATCACTCAAACACATCATGCAATCTGGCACCACCCCGTCCACCTCAAGGGTAGTCCCTTGCCATCAACATACATTTCACAAGGGAGGTCCCATACCGAGGACCCTCCCAATCACATGGATCGGAAATAGTCAAGGAACCCAACCCAAGAAGGGTTTTACCAAACATCAGTTCAAAATGCCAAACGGGCCTTGAAGAAATTTCACACGTCACCCTTTCACAATAATTATCACAAAATGCCAACCGGGCCTTTAGTTGTACCCATCCCGAGGTACATTCATCAAAATCATTTCAAAACCATTTTAAAAGTGCCAACCGAGCCTCTAAGTGTTTCTCAAAGTGGAACCAACACGTTCATTCACGTGTCAAACCACTATTCAATAAAACACCATTTTTCATCAAAGAAACATTTCACATCAAACCGAAACCACCCTTAAAAATTCCTAAATAAATTTTAAAAAAAGTCCAAACATCATTTCCACCATAATGAAACAGTTCATCAAGAAAGATAATTTCAGTTCAATGCACAAGAATAAATAGTTTCACTTGCAGCAAATAATTATTCTAAAAATAATTATTAATTATTATTTCTAATTTACCAAAATTTAAATAAATAACAAGAAATTAATAATTTCTAAACTTAACGGTAAGTGCAATGGGGAGACCTACCTCGGCTCACTGTCCAAACATAAAGGCACATCACGCCTCGCACAGACGCACAAACACGCACAAGCCGACGACCGAAGTACTGTGGGTTTTTCTCACCAACACTCTGCAACAACCGCACAACTAAAATGAATAAACACGAACTCAAAACAATTCAAACGAACAAACGGAACAAACACCAACTCGAAATGCTTCCAAAATACAACTCGCATCATCTACATTATTTAATGGACTGATTTCACCATTTATGAAACACCAACAAGTGACGCAAAAAGGGTTTACACCAAGAACATGTCTTATTTTATATAAACACACTACTTTAAAAACAAATTCATAATCAACACTTTCACAATACCACTTTCATGCCATCCAAATAATTCAATAAATCACTAAACTATTTATTAAATCATTTCAAGAAAAACCAAAAAGACTTCACACCAAAATACACATAAAATACCCCTTTTGAAACTAAACACACACCAAGAACTATTTCACACCTGAGTCTGTATCACATGAATGATTTGATAAATTATTTAAACAGCTCAAAGAACATTATTAAAATAGTTTAAAATTTATTTCAAGGGTGTGAAACAAGGAGAACACACAAAAGAAAATAATTTCCCACTTGAATGCATGTCAAAACACTGCAAAAATACATTACGCACCACAAACTTTGATCATAAAACACATTTATAAAACCAAATAACATAATAAATTAATAAATTGATACAAGGGTATGGAACCACATACCTTGAGGTAGAAAACATCAATATCTTGGTGAGAAACCAAAAACGCACTTTAATCACACCACAATCAACCATGAATAAATCCTAAAACAAGAATTCAAACCAAAAATAATCCAAATAGAGATTAAACAGAGACCCCAAATGAATCATATACCCGTTAGAAGGAAAAAAACTAAAAATAAGGCTAAATAACTTAACTGATAGGGGGGTTGTGTTCCGGAGAGAAGGTCGGCCAACAGGGGGTGGATCGGTGCAAGAGGCAGCGCAGGGTCTTCTGGAGGTTAGGGCGGAGGGTCCTAGATGGGTTTTGGGCAGGCTGAAGGCACCAGGCGGGACAATGGGGGAACCAGGTGGTGGTGGCCTACTTGAGGGCGGAGGATGGGAGAAAGGGTGTGCCGGCTGCGGGGAAGGGCTAAGTGGAGGCGTCCTGGAGCTGGCTGGCAGAGCTGGTCAGCAGGCCGGATGTAGGTGGAGGTGATACCGGGAGGGTCTTGGTGCGCGCGGGTAGAGAGGGAGGTAGTGAGGGGCGCCGCCGGGAGGAGGAAGTGCTGGACGGGGGAGGCGGCACAGACAGGAGGCGGGATGCAAAGGCAGAGAGCGTTGAGGCGTAGAGAGCTGCGGGGAGGCTACAACGAGGGTGCTGGCAAGGTTGGAGAGGGAGGCAGTTCGTATAGGGAACAGAGGTTGGGGTGCGGCCCGCGGCGGAACAGGAAAGGAAGAATGGGGGTGGGGGTTGGCCGGCTACGGGCATTAGGGTTTTGATGGGGTTTTTTTTAATTTCATTATAATATAATAATAATAATAATAAAATCTGAAATAAAATAATAAAAATAGCAATAAATTAATAATTATAATAATATACTAGAATAATAATAATAATATAAATTACAATAATTAAGATAGTAATAATAATAAAAATACTAATAATTCATTAATAATACTAACGTCATTAAAATATTTAATATTCTAAATGAAAATACAATAATAATAATGATAATATAAATGATAATAATATAATATTAATAGTAATTATAATAGTAATATAAATAACAATATAAGTAATATAAATATTAATATATAGAGAATAATAATAGTAAGTGTGAATAATAAAAACCAAATTCATTCATTTTAAAAGTTGGCCAATTGCACGGCTCATGTGCCGCTGAGCACGTAGTTGAGCAAACCACGCTCAGATCGTGCCACCTGGTACTACTCACTTGCAGGGTCAAGTCACGTGCTCACCGCACGGTTCTATAAATTGCGTGTGAGTCGCGTGCCATAACTCTGACACACTCGGGAGTCCGTTCAGGCACCGCA
Organism: Viscum album; assembly: GCA_963277665.1. NCBI lineage: Eukaryota > Viridiplantae > Streptophyta > Magnoliopsida > Santalales > Viscaceae > Viscum > Viscum album. The sequence continues at coordinate 1,967,694,744 of OY728153.1, forward strand.
CTATTGCTCCTAACCACGCAGGATGATCGTTCAATAGTGTAAAATTGTCTAAAACCCAAATTAATAATTAAAGTAATTAATAATAACAAATTCGTGAGGTCGGGGTGTGACATTAGATATACAGTCACTCCCTTTATGCTTACTATATATCTAGAAGTTCATAAGAAGGTAGAGGTTATTGAGTGGATTATTTATTTGGTTGTGATCCTAAAGAGGGTGTCTAGTAGGGAATATTGTGGATCAGGGCTCCATGTAGTGGATTATAGATGTCTAGATTGTTGGGGTTCCATCCTGTAGGCAACAAACCTTGGTAGGACTTTTTGTATCATTATGGAGTTAGTGGCTCTTGAGCATCTACCAGGGGCTTCCCATTTTCATGTTAATTCTATTGGAGTCATGGTCACCACTAGGATAAAATTTTTATAGATCAATGAGTTTAGTATAAGATGGGTGTTCAGGCCCATTTTTAGCAATAGTGATAGTTTCCTCTAATGTGGTGTCAACTGCAGAGACTTCCATAATAGGTTCAATAGCCATAGAAGTTGACTTTTTCTCAACTGAGGGTAGACAGAGTTGGTAGAGATTAGCATCAAGTTGATCCCCATCCTCAGGCACATAGGATAGATCTCATTCATGGAGGTCATTAGTAGAGAGACACAGTATTTTTAGCATGGGAAGATAAATATTATAGAGTTTCTAATTCCAGCAAGGCTAGTGGTAGTCCAAGGTACAATAATTTTTCAATATACCCTAGTTTTTTCATGTTTGATTGTAGAGTCTCATGCTATTTTATCACTCCAACTTTGTTATGTGCTTTAGGAATCTATTTAGAGAAACCTCTTGTGCCTCGGGTGTTATCCACACTGGATATAGGTCAAGCTTCCTTATTTGATGTGTTTCAAGGATGTAGACTAGTGATGAGGCAACATTAGTTATTTGGGAATTTCTTCTTTCTATATATATATATATGATAATATTCTTGGCATGGATTGTATTTATTTCATTCTTGCTATCATTGATTGTTTTTATAGTAGATTTTCATTTTTTAATGTGGAGGACCAACGAGTGGTGTTCATTAGTGATTGAAGTTATTATATGAGTGACCGTAAAGTGAAACCACTTTTATCTCAATTAGAATAGATGTTAGTGGAAGATCAAATAAGATATGTTTCTAGTGTTGTGGAAGAGTTCCTTTGTGTTTTCTTAGATGAGGTTATGACACTACCCCCTCAATGTGATGTTGAATTTGGGATAGATTTACAACCGGGTACATCTATGATTTTGACGGTTCCCTATCGAATAACAACTATGGAGTTCTTCAAGTTGAGGTTTTTTGTTGATGATCTAATTTAGAGGGTTTTTATATGACCTAGTGAGCCTACTTGGTGTGATATAATATTGTTCTCTAAGAAGGAGGATGATAGTTTTAGGTTGTGGATGGATTACCAAAGGTTGAATCTAGTGATGGTTAAATACCATTACCCCCTTCTAAGGATAAATGATCTATTTGAATATTTTAAGGGAGACAGTTTGTTTTCAAAGATCTACTTGTCATTTGGATATCACAAAATGAGGTTGAAAGATGAGGATATCCTAAAGTTGTCCTTCAAGTGCGGGTATGTTCACTTTGAGTTCTTGGTCATGCCATTCGGTGTCACAAAAAAACTAGTTTTGTTCATGGGGATCTTGAACTTTGTGTTCTGTGAGTTCCTAGACCAATTTTTGGTCATGTTCATCAATGATATCTTAATATACTCAAAGTATGGGGAGGATCATTTCATTCATCTCAATGTTTTCTTGTCGGTCCTTAAACTCTATTATCTCTATAGAAGGATGTCTAAGTGAAAGTTATGGATAATAAGTATATATTTTCTTGGGAATTTTGGGTATTAGTAGGGTGTTTTCATGTACCCATTCAAGGTTAAAGCAATTTTTTCTTTGATAGAAATCAATAACATAGAAATGTTTCTCAACTTACTTGGTATTATAGCATATTATCAGAGGTTTGTGTCCAATTTCTATTGTATTATATCCTTATTTACATCTTTGACTAGGAATAACCATAATTTTTTTTGGATTGATTAGTTTCATGTAGAATTTGCTTGACTAAAGGAGAGGTTAATCAGCACCCTGAATAATTCATCTTCTTGAGGAGGGTGTGATGTTTGAGGTTTGATATGACACGTATGGTATGAGCTTGGGATGAGTCTTTATGTAGAAGGGGGAGGTGATATATTATGGGTATAGTTAGTTACATACTCAAAATCATAACAATTCCACCCATGATATGGAGTTGGTGGTGGTTGTGTTTGCGATAAATATGTGGTGGCGTTACCTCATCAGTGAGTTCTTTCTGGTTTTCATGAACCAGCATATCCTTAAATATAACTTCTCTCAGTGGTATTTGAACTTATGTCAGTGGAGGTGGATGTAGTTTCTCTAAGATTATGATTTCTAGGTCTCTTATACTCTAAAAAATGGGAATTTAGTCATTGATTTACATAGTTGAAATTCATGAGGATACATGGTTCAAGAGTCTGAGGATTTTCGGAAGGGGTTGGAGGAGCTTTTAGAGATTCACCTTGATGACAAGGAAGTTGATGGAAGAGGTTTTATTTCTCAGATAGAAGTGGAACTATCCCTAATGTAGTGGGTGGAGTAGTCTCATTGGGGAAACTTGGGGGAAGAGGTATTGCAGGGCCATGTTATCCATTGTGATACTCCATAGGGGTGGTTGGAGGATATTCATAACCCGATGTTGTTTGAAGAGAGGTTGTTTTTCTGTAGGATATGTGAGAGAGATTTATTTTTTTATTTTCATAGTTCACCTTTAGTAGTGTATCTTGGTGTGTTTAAGAAATATTGTGGCATGTGGAGGTAAATTTGGTGGCCTTGGATGAAGTTTTCAATGACTGAGTTCATGTAACGATGTCTTGTCTGTCAGTAGTTGAAATCTGAACATTGTGTTCCAAGAGGGTTGTTGTGGCCTTTGTATGTACTCGAATGTAAATGGGAGGATATTTCAATTGATCTCATCATAAGTTCACCCCAGGATTAAGGAATATATGATACAGTATGGTTGATAATGGATTTACTGATTAAGTAAAATCGCTTTTTGGGGATCCATGAATCAATTATCATGGATATTTTTGTGGGTATATATATGGATAATGTGGTTAGGAATCATAGGGTTACAAAGACCATCATATTTCATTAAGATAATAATTTTACCTTGTAGTTTTGGAGAGGATTGTAGCATGTATTTAACTTACAATTGCACCTTACCACTAATTTTCTCCTCAAAAAGATGGGAAAATGGAGTTGATCATCCAAATGTTGGAGGATATGTTGTGAGGTTGAAACATGGATTTTGGAAAACCATGGGTATGACACCTACCTCTGGTTAAGTTTTTCTATAACAACATCTATCATTCACCCATCACCATTACCCCATTTGAGGCCTTTTATGGGTGGATGTTTAATTTTTCATTATGTCGGGAAGAGGTTGGGGGTCATTAGTTATTTGTATTTATGTAGCATAGAGAATGAATGAGAAAATTTAAATGGTTTGGGAATGGATAAAGGAAGATCATGACTTATAGAAGACCTATACTGATCATATTTTGAGTCTCATATAGTTTGAGGTTAGAGACCATGTGTTCTTAAGGTTCTCCCCCCATTAGGGTTATTGGAGGTTAGGTAGAGAAATTAAGCTTTATCCTCAGTTTTTGTAGCTTTTTACAATGTTGGATCATGTTGGTGAGGTGGTTTTACGATTAGTCCTTTCTCCAAGGATATAAAGGATCCACGAAATCTTCCACATGTCTCAACCTTGTCAGAATCTTCATGATGACTCCCACACTATTAACTAAGGAGTGTTTGATATCAATGAGGATGCGACATTTGTGGAGCTACCAGAAAAGATCCATGATCATCGAGAGAAGGTGTTGTGTGGAAGAACCTCCCCCTTGGTGCATGTGTTGTGGAAGTATGGTGGATGGGAGGAGATTAATAGAGAGTGTGGGATTCATATTCATGCCCAATACCCAAAGTTTTTTTTTATTTTCTCATTATTTTATTTTTCTTTGATGATATGATACATGAATCAAATTAATTTATGATATGTTCTCCCTTGCTCATGGTGTGTGTTATGGATTCAAGTATATAAATAAGGGAAATCCCCTTTCCAATCAAGATGTATTATATCTATTACATGTTTTAAAACTATGTGGGTGAGTTAGTTCCACCCAAAGTAGATAGTATATTGATATGGGGAGTTGGGTTCCTTGATTTGTGTGCTTAGGGTAGTGTTGTGTGAATAGTTATGGTAGTTGTTGGATTAGACTATATAGAGGTTTAAATGGTTCTATATATGGTTGCGTGGAAGATAGGTGTCTTTTTGGAAGTTTTGGGATGGTGTCAGTGTTTTAGTTGTAATGATATCCCAAAGAGGTATCTTGTGAAGTCATTGTTCAGAATTCGTTCATTTTTTCCTTTTTCAATTTTTGGTTTTTATTCTTGAGGATGAGAATTTTTTAAGAGGTATCTGATATAATGATACAAAAATTCTAACTTGTTATGCTATTGGAATTTGGGTGATGGAGGTGTTCAAGGTGATTTATAATGGATTTGAGGATATGATGGTGGAGTAGTATCTGAAATTTTTGATGGGGAAGGGTTTGTGTCATGGGGGATTATGTGGTTCCCTAAAGGGAGTGTATGAAGTGTAGAGAATCAGTTGTGGTGTAGAGCCTTGGAGGTAGATTTTTTATAATTCATCCATTTTTTACATAGCTATAAACTGAAAACTAAGATGCGGCATTGAGTCCTGGAGGATGGAATCTTATGGTTTTTCCAATTTTGGGGTAGTTATGTCATAGACTTCTTCATAGAATTTGAATTCTATGGTACAGTACATTCTCTTGCATCATATTCTTTATACTACTTTATAATATATACAATATAAAACTCATTGTGTTTCTCAAATGTGGTTTTGACTAGAACCACTATGGCATGGTCCCTTCCTTAATATTGTTGTCTTGTCCTATAAATGAACCCTTGTATTATAGTGAATGGCATTGCATCGTGGTATTCTATTTTCCATTTTTCCTATAAATTCCAAAACCCCTTAAAACCCTATCTTCCTCAAATATTTTCTCTCAATTATTGGGTAAACTTTAGGTGGTTTTAGGAATAATTTCACCACCTACTTTCAGGTTTTGATTCTTGGTATCTAGATATTGATATTTGGAAATTATAAGGTGATTCCTCTCTATTACTTCTTTGTTTTTACCTTGTTCTTTATTCCAAAGAAGGTTTTTCTCGGAAAGATAGATGATTTGGGTGATGTGGTTACTAAATATTGATATAGGGTGTTGTTTTTAGTTTTTTATCTATATTTGGTATGATATTGGTTGTGAGGATGTCTGATCTTTATTATATCTTTATGAAATAATTTGGAAAGCTTTGTTGAGGTAGGGGATCCTTGTTCTCTCCTTATTTTATGTTCATATGTGGAAATTTCTTGATTTTTTCCTTTTGGTGGATGGTATGGATTGGAATAATTAGATAATTAATTGTATTTAAATAAAATTGAATGGGAAGGGTAGTATTCATATGTTTTTACTACTTTTGATGATATTGCTAATGGAATTATTCATGCTTGTTTCCATGGTAGAAAATGAAGATTGTTGGGAGCCTTAATTGTGTTTAATTTGACATTATTGTGAAACTCTTGTTGTTATAATTACTTGAACTCAATGAAACTGAAAATTTCTAGAACTTATATATGGATAATGAATTGGTTTACCATGGAAAACTGGAATTTGTGTGAGAATACCCATGAAAAGTAACTAATTAAAGTAATGAATTGCCTTTTTAGTGAATCTAAAAGGTGGTGTTGTGAAAGAGAGAATGCATTGTTTTGTATTGATGTTATTGTCATGAATATTTTTTGGTTTTGTGAGACATGTTAGGGATTGTGCGGTGATGTTAGTGATCATCTTGGGTGTTGAATATGTTGGGTAGTGAATCGATTCTTGTTTGGCATGGGGTGTGATGTGGGATGATATGTAATGGTTGTGAAGTGTGGTAGTTATGGTGATATAGCTTGGAACATGTTGTGTTGTGGTGATAGTTTATGTGGGATGAATGGTCCGTTATGTGGAGTGGTTTTATTAGTTGCTTGATTATCCATGGAATGAATTGAAATACTAAAATAGAAATGAAATAGGTTAGTAAATGATAATAATAGGCTGAAAAGGATGTGTGGTAATTGGATTTAATGACATTAATGATAAATTAATAGGATGTGGTAATGTGAAATGATGTGTCTTAGTAAATGGGAGTTAGTGGAAACTTATAAATTCTAGAAATGGTGGAACCTTCAATTGAAAGTGGAATTGTGTGTTTGTGTGTGGAAGTTGTTGGTTATGTGTATATAGTTGTGGTAGAGATTATGGAATATGTCGCATAGTGTGGTGGTAGTTATGTGGACGAGATTATGATGTGATGAGGACTGATGCAACCACTGTATTCTAGACCCTACGAGAGGTTTGGATAGGTAGGTATGTGTCCCAACCCACATTAGGGATGGATGGATATGTGATGATATATGCATGGAAGGGATGAGAGAAAATGACATTTGATGTTAGGGCATGAGAGAAGAAAATCAGTGGGGGAGTCTGTTGTGGGGAATATTTAGGTGCATGTTGGTTCTATTGTTTATTCACTGGTGCATTAGTATTATCTTTTAACATGTAAACTACATACCTTGAGTATAATCCTACTGAGTATACATATTATGCTCACTATATATATATATATTGTTAGTTTTGAGCACAGTAGAAGTGTGTGGTGGTGGGAAATATATTAAAATTTATTTTAATATTGAGTTACCTGAAACCTCAAGCAAGGATATTCCACATAAATTTATAATTAATTTATTTAATATTGTAAGAAACAAATACCTAGGGTTTGGATATATAACATCATGATCCAAACGACATCTTCAATCTAGATGCTATGTGACCTCATACATGTCTCCCCGTAAAAAAATAGTTTGTCGACTAGCAATGAGGGTCTAAGTCCAATAGTGGGGAAACTATACCCTACATATTGAGTTATAACACAATTAAAAGTAAATAATAATAACAATAAATAATTTGAGTAATCATGCTGAATAGTAAAATAAACATGTTATATAAATAAACATCTCCTAATGTGGTGAGAATGTCCATAAAGTAAGAAACATATACATAAAGAGATAAAAAACAAATAAACATATTAAGGTCCTTTAATGTCTATCCCAAACATCTCCTCCTCCATGATACACTAGTCAATCATACACCATCGGTCCCTTACCCTTCACCAGATCTCAAGTCATGAAATCTACAAGCGCACTGAAATGTTAGAGTGGGGTTTGAGTATAAAGACTCAATAGGACACCACCAATGCAACCTTAACAAGTGTTCAAATGAATAATAGTGTATAAAATAATAATAAATATTTATGAACACAATAAAAAATAAATTTGATCATGCATGTGCAAACCAAGCCACCACAAACCCCGGTTATACCTACTTCGACGCCATACCAGAAAATATCAGAACAATCACGATAACGTCTTAATGTCAGATCCAGCCTCATGTTGCTCAATTTTCATATAGGCCCTTATCCTCTAGATCAAACCACACTTGGTCATCTATAGCAACCAATTCTTTTAAAACATTGAAATTATATCACTTTTGTGGAATACTTAATACATTACTCAAACACACACCTAAATAAAATATTAATTTAGTGCCCTTGGAAACTTGGAACACATTCTTATAATTTTTTGAAAGATATTAAACATCTCCTATAAAGATCTTCAACTTTATTACCCCTAACTAAATCCTTTTTTTATAATATGTGTAAAATAAAAAATAAGAAAATGGTTGACCTCAGAAGCTCATTAAGGGTAAATAAGGGAGACACGTAAACATAATCATGAGCATAAGGGTATGAGAACATGGTCATGAAAATATAAGATCATACCCTACATGTCAATGGTCAAAAATAGAAATCATGGAATAAATATTTTTAGTTCATAAAACATGTGTCATAAAGAAATAAAAAAAATATTCCATGAAATCATAACATAATAATAAGACATGGAATTTGTGGCAGACACATAAGCATATAAAACTATTTCTATAGTAGTCAAAAAATCACTGCCAAGGCCATCTTAGTAGCATTTTTTCACTCCCCATACCATCTTGGTAGTCATAGTTAACTCTAATAACCATCTTGTTAGTTATGGTTCACTCCCATAACCATCTTAGTAGTCAAGGTTCACTCCCAAGTCCATCTTAGTGGACAAGGTCCTTTATGTATATCTCGTAAGATATAAATCTTTACCCAATTAATTAGAGGAAGATATAGGTCCCACACATATCATAATGAAATCAAACACATTTTTTCCATAATAACATATATCATTTAGCATATCAGAACCCATGGAATTAAATGGGTTTTATAAACATCATGAAATCATAACATAACCCACAAAAAAGAAATGGGTTTCATAAATATCATTCCACCATAAACATAAATCATTTATAGAAAGAATAATAATTAAAAAAATGAATCGTATCCCTAGTAAAACATAAGTAACATCAAATAATGTTCTCTTATATGGAAAATATTTTTTATAGATCTCTTGAAAACAAATCTTAAGAAAAATATCCTTTCTAATTTGAAAACATTTTATTTACTTGAAATGTTGTGAAAATTTAAAAGAAATAATTTTCTTTGAAAATAACCTTTTAAGATTGTAATGTAAGATTCAATTCAATAAGGCATATTGAATGAGAAAAAATACATTCATGTTTTATAATTTTAAAAAACATTATTCTCATACTTTTTACAGAAAAGTCAAAAAGTAACTCGTTTGGAAAATAACAAAAAATTTCCTTTCAAACTATTTTATAAATAGTCAAACATGGGTAAAAAAACTTAAAAATTTGTAGAAATATAATAAAAATATTTTGAAAAATGTGTTTTAAGAAACATGGATATTTATGATAAATATTACCTAGTAGATAGTAACATATAAACAATCTCGAATAATAATGAGATTGTGAAATAACCGTTACCTTAGGTCTGATTCTCTCTGTATATGTCTGAAACTCCTGTATAGTGGTTTTAAGCATATTATTAACTTATAAAATAATAAAAATAATATTTATTATATCAAATATGATACATTTATGACTTTTTATTACCCATTTATTAACAATTCTATGTCAAACCAACATTTTAGGTAATAACCGCTTTGTTTATCATACGTGTTTTGACTTGTAATTCTTGATATTATTACTTAGATCATGATTTTATTAATTAAATAATTTAAAAAATTATTTATATATCATATATACTTAGTATATAAATATATATAAAATATATATATATGTGTGTGGAATGGATTACACTGTTCATGGTGACGGTAAGTCGTATGCACACATGAATGTTGTTTCCATTTTCTTATTGTACTGAATAGAAGAAGGTAAATAAAATATATGTGTATATATATATATTATTACATTATTATGTCATATAATTCATATTTATTCATTATATATATTTTTATAATCATTCTTTAACTTGTTGATGTGGAACATGAATCTCATCATGTCATGGAGACGGTAGGTCGTACGTACGCACGAGTGACGATATCATTCCCTTAATGGTAAAGGGGTGAGTAATTAGATGGTATATTAATTATAAAGAATAAATATCATGTAATATTTATTATTTATATCCATTATATCCATAATTATACCCATCCAAATAAATTAGTGATGAAAAACAGATTACACCACGGTGTGGAGACAGAAAGTCGTACGTACACACGCATGGTACTTTCATTTTTCGTAGGATGAATAAAATGTTGAATATGGTTGTTCCATAATAATAATAACATATCAGAATATATTTGATAAAGTATTTAATACTTTATAATGGAATCAACACCTAAAGAGTAGGTATAAGAAGAAACAATTTTGTAAGAGTCGGTAAGGAGATTACCTCTTCTTCGATGATCTCCCTCTAGATCTCCTCTTAGGGACACTAGAGTTGGTATTTTGAGAAGACCATCACCTCTAAAATGTTACTAGAGAATTTAAAAATGTAAATAGAAAAGGTTTGGTTGATCTTGAAGGCTAAAAGTTGTGTGAGGAAGTGAGGAAGTAGATTCCCTTTTATAATTGAGGTGAGGGGCACTTTTGGAAATCCTCAAAATATTGAAATATAATAAGGCTATTCTAGAGCCAAAAACTTAAAAATGAGAAATAAATGAATGGGGTGTGTACTTGTATTCCATATCCTATCCACTTAGTTATTATTAAACATTTTTTTAATTTTTAAATAATTTAATATTTTATTAATTCAATAAAATATCATTATTTTAAAATTTGGTAATATTCATTTAATTTGGATTTAAATACATAAAGACAAAGTGGGAATTAGAATATAATGGTTTTAAATATAAATAATATATCTTATAGATCTAGAAAATTTGTTATATATTTTAATTCATCCAAAATATATCAAAATTAATATTATTAAAAACAATTATTTTATTTTATTTTTAATTAAATAAATATTTCGTAACATTGAAGAGGCATATAAAGTAATTATATAATTTATAAAAATTAAAAATAAATTTTTATAATGAAAATAATTTCATTATGATCAAAATATACATTTAGATTCATTAATATATTGATTTTCCCTATATGGACACAGAAAAGATATTAAACACAAGAGAGTGATATTTTGTAACTATCCTTGATGTTAAATAATATATAAGTTATTTTCGTGGACTAGTGTCCATTTAACAACTCTAATTCAAGATTAGGGTGATAAGGGTCTAACACTATTCATCCAATAATTTTTTGATAATAATTTTTTTATTTTAAACCTTATCATTTTTATTTACCCTTAATTAATCTATTGTAATTTTAATTATGGTGAAAACATTTTAAATATTAAATGGTTATAAATTATTGATTATATGGGTTAAATTATCCATAAATGGAAAATTTATGAAATTTTATATTTTATAGTAATATATTTTTATTTTTTAAATATTTTATTATTTTTAATTAATTTAATAAAATATTATTTTTATAAAATATCATTGGTGTCAATTTTGACACTATTTACAACTTTGTCTTTAAATAAAATCCAAAAAATAAGATAATTTAAAAATAAACCATTAAATACACTCCTAACATGTCATGTTCATCTATAAAATTCATGGAGAAACTTAATTTATTAAATTATATTTATTTTAATATTTTTAATATCACTTATTTGTTCCGTTTATTAACTAAACAATTACTATGTCATCATTGTGTTACCATTTAAGTTAATTATATTATCACTAAAATTTATAAAAAATTATCATAATATATATAATTTTTTTTGATTTAATTTACTATTAATAGTAGAATTTATATTTTTTATAACCATATATTAAAAATGTTACAGTTATTAAAAATATGAGTATAACATTTTTAACTTATCTGTAAATAAAATATAATAAGTGACATATTTGTACCCAAGTGTATTAAAAAGGTTATAATTTCAAAATAAGGTTTATTTTGGTTGAAAACCACTTATACAATGAAATTAAGAAAAAAAAATTGGGTTATTTTATAATATTATAATATTTTTTTACTTTTAATTACTTGATTTACCCTTAATTGTGGTAAATAAAACTTACTAAAGTTACTATTAATAATGGCCAAAAATAAAAGAAACCTATTTATATAATTTGGACCCCTTAATTAAAAATATGAAATATATTTTTCAAAATTCAAAACATAGAAGGTGAAGTAATTAATTTAAAATTAATCTCATTGATGGGGTGAGAAAACAGGTTATTAAAGTTAAAACCTACAAAAGATTGAAACATTTTTATATCTAAATTCAATGTAAAATTTATAAAAATGGCCTAAATTATATTAAATGATAAAAAATAATCTAATTATACTTTAAAACCAATCAAAATTTTAATTTAACAATCTAAATTATTTCAATGAAAAAAGTTATTTTCAATTAACATTTTGTATTTTTTAACTATTCATCAAAACATGAAACATATCTGAAAAAATATAAAAAAACAGAAAAAAAAATTATATCCTTATTTCAAATAATATTTTTATTTTTTAAAATATAATATATAAAATATTCAAAAAACTTATTTAAAATGGATTCTCTGTTAAAATGTGATAAATTACCTTTTTGAAAAATATAGGTTTTTATGCATAAAATTGCATTGGTTCTTATCATATGCCTATACAATTTATTAGATGAATATAAAAAATATTTAATTAAATATATAACATGTATATTTCATTAATATCATTCACTAATTCTAATTAATTTAATTTATTAATTCAAAATGACTTTGAGAGCATAAAAATAAAAAATATATTTCCTTTATAATTAATTGGTATATATTTCCATTTATGATTAATTGGTTACTATTAAATTTATATTATAAAAATTATATTTTCATAGGTTATTTAATAATATTCATAAAATCTAATTTAACATCTAGGATATATCTTACTATATTAAATAATAATATTTTAATAATATATTACTGTTTGTTAAATCTTGATCTTGCATGAAATGCAAGCTATTGAAGGAACTCAACATTGTGTGTAACATAAGATAATCTTAGTGTTGCATATACCACAAGATAATTCGGTGTTTCATGTAGATCATGCTTATTTTGGTGTAGTGTACAACAAAATACATCAAAGAAGTCAAATTATTAAAAAATATATCTCATAAAAATCTTAGGGTGTTATATTCTACCCCCTTAAAATGAATTTCTCCCTCAAAATTTCTCTAGGTTATCAAAATTTTAATACTTGAGAGTTACTTTCATAGAAACCCACATAATAAAAACAAATGATAAAAATTACATTTAAAAAGGTAAAGATGAAAACTTAATGGTTACCCAAAGTAACACATAATTGGGTTTCTACATATAAAAACATAGATGTCCAATGAAAACATGGACATGGAAGAGAAATATAACTATAATATTCTGATAGAGTGTTATATAAAACATGGTTAGGATAAATTTAATAATCACAAGGCCATAAATTTTCAATCATCTAAGAGACCATTTGATTCATCAAAAAATAACATACTAGGATAATGTTTTTTGTTTCAAGTTCCTTTTCCCTAATGCTGAAGAATTTTCATGAGAATATATACTTACTTGATTCAGTAAAATCTCGCCTTTTGTTTAAACTTCATCAATTTCCACCTCACCTATTTCTCTAAAAAGAGAAGGTAAAATTTCCATTCATGAAGAACTAATAAATCATGAGATCCTTGATAATCCACCCCATCTGTCATCAGTTACCATCAACACAAAGTTGTTATATTAGTCTATCTAATACACATAAATCCTCATATGGTGAGATAATACTATAATCTCAAAAAATTTAACATAAAATTTTCATCAATGGTTAACCTTATAACCCTTTATAAAGATGAAAATTGACAACAATATAAAGAATGTCACTAAATCAGGTTGAAATTTATCTCTCATAAATAATAAGGTTTCTCTTGGTTGTCACATTCTAAAACATTTGAATACCTTTATCATATATTCTCATGAAACATTTAAATAACCTAAATTATCATACATCCTTATTGAAAACATGCTTATTTCCTTATTCCAAAGTTTATTGGATATATTTCTTTAGTCCAAAAAGTTATAAACTTCATCCATGATAGTATAACCCACTTGTCAACAAATCCTTAATTAGATACAAGGTAAATAGTATTGTCCAATTAATCATATCCAACATATCTTTATCCAAACATCATTATATTAACATAAGGAACATATTAAGGGTTATCTTTCCCTTAATATTTTGTTCTCTAAGAAATACCACATTACCACCTCAATCTATTTTCATGGTTACTAGTAAAATATTATTTTAAATCCTTATGTAAGAACTAAAACAGACCAATCCTTAGATGTTTCATTACTCTATAATACCATAAAATTAATTCTATAACATTATTCATGAATCCCATTACATAAGCACACAATCATTCCACCACTTCATTGTTATACTCTATATCACCAACAGTGATCACATGAGATTTCCCCTTTTCCCTTGGATTAAAAGGTTGCTGACATAAATCATCATTAGTAGACCTTGGGTTTGGAAATTTGTTATCATAATTCCCATTCTACTTATGCTTGTAGTATTGAAGAGGGTGAGGTTCATTCTGTGCAAATTTCTCTTCATTCGCATTGTTATCTAACTTCTTACCATTAATTCAGAAACCAAGTTCCCAATGACCTTCCATTCCACACTTAAAACATTTATTATACTCCTTAATATAACTCCATACATGCCTATTCCCACACTTAGAGCATAAAGGAACGGTCATCTTCTTTTCTCCATGGTTTTTAGATTTTTCTTTGAACTCCATCTTCTTATTCTTGTCAAAACCATGAGATTGATATGTAAATCCAACCTCCATTTCATCCTTTATTTCACAACACATAATCTCTTCATAGATACTATATTTTTCTTATGGCTAACACCCTTCTAAGACTTTATATTAATCCACTGAAGAACTTATCGACTTTAATTTCAGGTTGGACGATAATTCTAGAATCATACCTTGAAATTCTTGTAAAAGTTTCCTTATAGGTACCGATAGATTCATCATCCTTTGATTAAAATCAAGAAACTCTTTCTCCATCTTGGTACTAAGAATTATAGGAAAGTACTTGTTGAAAAATAAGTTCTTGAACTCATCCCAACCCAAGGATTTAATTTTATATTACTGCCTCATATTCTTAATTAGAGTCCACCATTGATCCGCTTCACCTTCTAACTAATAAAAAACCATAATAAATTTCTTATGATCTGAACACTAGATAACATATAATATCTTTTCAGTGTTATTGATCCATTGTTCATAAAAAATTGGATCAAAATACCCACTAAAATAAGGTGTATGTTTCCCCATGAAAGACTCAACAGAATGTTGTTCCCTCCTTTTCTCATTTAGAAGTACACCATTATTTATAGATTAATAAAGTTGTGTGAGTATAAAAACAAGATTTTTCTCTCCAGATCCCATAGAATTTGGTTTATCAGGAGTAGAATCATTTCATTATTAGTTTCAATCCCCATTAAAATAGTTCCTTCAGGTTCCATCCATTGAATTAAAAATAAAATCATAAATTAAGAAACAATTATCATAATGAGGAACCACATAATCATGAAAAGCAACTTATAAGATGTCTAAATTATGAAAAATTATTTAATTTATGACACTATAGGTTCATCATAGGTTATTTATAGCCATATTCTAGATAAATCTTTCATGATGGTTTGTTAATAGTTGGGGAATTACCAAATCATATCCCCTGGGAGTGTCAAACTAAGTGTGCAACAAGTTCCATTATCATGTACCAAGTTATGATAGAGTTAGTCCCAATGCACCTTGTTAGAGTTTTTACCCATAGGTGCATGTGTTCCAGAGTCTCATCCACTTGTAGTATCCATACATGGATGTAATACTAGGAAACCACTTGCTCTATGCTTTAATAAAATTTCAGGACATTTTCCTAAACATTAACTCATCCTTAGACTTATCCTTAGAGACATCCCTTGGAATATCTGTAGAAATATCCCTAAGGATCTCACTAAATTTTTCTCATCATAGTTTCCAAAGGTTAACTGAAATTTTATCTGATACTAACTATAGTGAACCACAATTTTCATACATTGACATTACATTACTTTTGTGGAATACTCAATACATTACACAAACACATGAATAAAGACCATATTAGTTTAGTTCTTTTAGAAACTTGGAACACATTATTCTAATTTGGTGAAAGATCTTCAGTATATCCTATAAATATCTTCTCCACTACTAACCCTAACTAAAACCTTTCTTTCTAACCTAGGGAAAATAACACATAATAAAAAGGTAGATCTCAGATTCTCAGTATAGGTAAAAAGGGGAGACACATAAACATAATAATGAGCATAAGGGTATGATAACATGATCATGAAAATAGAATATCTTACCCTGCATTTCAATGGTCATATATAGGAATCATGGTATAAATATTGGTAGTTTATAAAACATTAATCATAAATAAATAATGAACATATTCCATGAAATCATAACATAAGAATAATACATGGAATTTGTGGTAGACACATGATCATATAAAATGATTTCCATAGTAGTAAAGGAGTCATAGACAGGGATGTATTAGTATTATGGGGTCACTCCCTAAACCAGATTGGTTTTCATGGTTCATTTCCATAACCATATTATTAGTCATGGTTCACTCCCATAACTATCTTAGTAGTCAAGGTTCACTCCCAAGACCATCTTAAAAAACAGGTTCATTTATGTCTATCTCATGAGATATAAATCTTTACCCAATGAATTGGAGGGAGATATAGGTTTCAACCATCTCATAATGAAATCATAAATTTGTGTTCTATAATAACATAAATCATTTATCATATCATAAACCATGGAATGAAATGAGTTTCATAAACATCATGCAATCATAATATAACCCACATAAAAGAAATGGATTTTATAAACATCATTCCACCATAAACATAAACCATTCATAGAAAGAATAAGAATGGAAAAATTGAAGTATATCCCTAGTAAAACAGAAGTAACATCAAAAAATTCTATCTTATATGTAAAATAATTTTGAATTATCTCTTGAAAACAAATCTTGAAGAAAATATCCCATCTACTTTGAAAACATTATCTTTACTTAAAATGCCACACAATTTTAAAAAAATATATTAAAATAACCTTGTAATATTATAAGGGGAGATTTAATGAAATAAGGAATCTAGAAACAATAAAAATATATTCATGTTTTATAAGTCAAAAAGCATTATTCTTGTACTTTTTATGAAAAAGTCAAAAAGGGACTTGTTTGGAAAACAAAAAAAATTATTCCTTCCAAACCATTTTATAAAAAGTAAAATATGTATAAAAATACCTTAAACAATTATAGGAACATAGTAAAAATATTTAGTATTTAATTAAGAAATATGTATATGGATGATAAATATTCCTCAGTATATACTTAGGTATAAGCAATCCAGAATAATAATAAGATTGTGAAATAACCTTTACCTTAGATCTGATTCCCTCTATACGTGTCTAAAACTGATGTATAGTGGTTTTAAACACATTATTAACTTAAACCAAATCATAATAATATTTATGATATCATATATGATTCATTTATGACTTTATATTACCTATTTATTAATAATTCCAAGTTAAAGCAACATTTTAGGTAATAATTGCTTTGTTTATCATATAATCTTTGACTTGTTATTCTTAATCCTATTACATAGATAATGATTTGGTTACTTAAAAATTTTAAAATATGATTTATATATCATATATATTTAGTATATAAATATATATAAAATATATATATATATATTTGAAATGGAATACACCGTTTATGGAGACGGTAAGTCGTACGTTCACATGAACGTTGTTTCTGTTTTCTTATCATACTGAATGGAAGAAGGTAAATGAAATATATGCGTGTATGTATATATATATATTATTCTATTATTATGTCATATATTGCATATTTATTTATTATATAAATTTTTATAATCATTATTTATTTTATTTTATTTTCATGGAAGATGAATCTCATCGCGTCGTGGAGATGGTAGGGTGTATGTGCGCATTAGTGAGGATATCATTCTCTTAATGGTAAAGGGGTGTAGAATTAGATGGTATATTAATTATAAATAAACAACAGCATGTCATATTTATTATTTATATCTATTATATCTATCATTATACCCATCCAAATATGGTAGTGATGAAAAAAAAATTACACCACAGCGTGGAGACGGTAAGTCGTACAAACGTACAAGTGATACTTTAATTTTACGTAAGTTTAATAAAAGGTGGAATATTTTTATTCTATAATAATAATAAAATCTCATAATATAGGTGATACAGGATTTATTACTTTATAATTTAATCAACATGTGAAGTGTAAGTAAATGAAGAAACAATTTGGAAAGATTCGGTAAGAAGATTGCCTCTTCTCCGATGATCTCCCTCTAGATCTCCTCTTTGGGACACTAGAGTTGGTGTTTTGAGAATATCAGTTCCTATATAATTTTTCTAGGGAGGTATATAAGGTAAATGAATAGGTTTTTGTTGATATTTAAGTCTCAAATTGGTGTTATGAAGTGGGGGAGGAGGTGCCCTTTATAATTGAGGTGAGGGGCACTTTTGTAAATCCTCAAAATATTAAAATACAATAAGGCTATTCTACAGCCAAAAACATCCAAATGAGATATAAATGAATGGGGTGTGACATTTTATACCATATCCTATCCCCTTTGTGATTATTTATCATTTTTTATGGTTAAATAATCTATTAATTCAATAATATATCATTATTTCAAAATTTGATACTATTCATTTAATTTGGATTTAAATACATCAAGACAAAGTGGGAATTCAGATATAATGGTTTAAAAAATCACTAATATATCTTATATATCTATAAAATTAGTTTTAAATTTTAATTCATCCAAAATATATCAAAATTAATAATACTAAAAATAATTATTTTATTTCTCTGTTAATTAAATAAATACCTTTTTAACACTAAAGAGGAATATAACATAATTATATAATTTCTAAAATTAAAAATAAAATTATATAATGAAATTAATTTCATTATGGTAAAAATTGACATTTATATTTTTTCATATCTTTATTTTTTACCTATGTGGATGCATAAAATATAGTAAATACAAGAGAGTGATATTTTGTAACTATCATTGACTTTAAATAATATAATTTATTTTCATGAAATAGTGTCCATTAAATGAAAACAATTAGATCATAGGGGGATAATGGTAGAATATTATTTATCCAATAATATTTGGACTAGTTTTGGTTTTATTTTAAACCTTATCATTTTGATTTACCCTTAATTAATCTATTGTAATTTTAATTGTGGTAACAACATTTTAAATATTAAGAGGATAAAAATTATTACTTACATAGGGTTAATTGTCCGTAAATGGAAACATTATGACATTTTATACCTTATAATAATTTATTGATATTTTTAAAATATTTTTATTATTTTTAATTAATTTAATAATATATTATTTTTTATAAAATATCATTAGTGTCAGTTTTGACATTATTCACAACTTTGTCTTTGAATAAAATCCAAATGAAAGATAATTTCAAAACAAACCATTTAAGGAACTCTTAAAATGTCATATTTATCTATAAAATTCTTGGATAAACTTAACTAGTTCAAATTATATTTATTTTAATATTATTAATATTATTTATTTTTTCCTTTTATTAATTAAACAATTACTACTTCATCGTTATGTCACCATTTAAGTTAATTATTTTATCACTAAAAATTAAAAAAAATTATCATGATGTATATAAACATTTTATATTTCAAATAAATATTTATAGTTGAATTTTTTTTCTGTATAACCTTATATGAATTATTTTATAGTTATTAAAAATATGAGTATGATATTTTTAACTTATCTTTAAATAAAAAAATAATAAATGTCATATTCTTACCCAAGTTGCCTTAAAAGGTTATTATTTTATCATAAGGTTGATTTCGGTCGAAACCCACTTCTAGAATGAAATTATGTAAAGTTTTTAAGGTAATTTTATAATATTATAATATTATTTTTTACCTTTAATTACCTGATTTACCATTAACCGTGGTAAATAAAATTTACTAAAGTTACTATTCTTAATGGAAAAAAATAAAATAGAACTATTTATATAATTTGGACCCTATGATTCAGAATATTGAATCCACTTTTAAAATTTAAAACACAAAATTTGTAGTAATTAATTTTAAATTAACCCCGTTGACGGGATGAGAAAACATGTTATTAAAGTTAAAACATGCAAATGATTGAAAAATTTTTATATCTAAATTGAAAATAAAATTTATTCCAATGAGATAAATTATATTAAATGATAAAAATTTAATCTAATTATACTTTAAAACCAATCAAAAATTTAATTTAACGCTATAAATTATTTCGATGAAAAAAGTTGTTTTCAATTAAAATTTAGTATTTTTTTAATATTCTTCAAAACATGAAACTTATCATAAAAAATACAAAAAATTCAATAAAATAAAAAAATTTATATCCAAATTTCAAAGAATAATTTTATTTTTTCGAATAGAATATATAAAAGTTTCAAAAATTGGATTAAAAATGGCTTCACCATTAAAAGTTTATAAATTTACATTTTGAAAAGCATAGGCTTTTATGCATAAAACTAGGTTGGCTATTATCTTATTCCTATAAAATTTATTTAATGAATATAAAAAATATTTAATTGAACATATAAAATATATATTTAATTAATCTCATTCATTAATTTTAATTAATTTAATTTATTAATACAAAATTAATTTGGGAGTATAAAAATAAAAATATATTTATTTTATAATAAATTGGCATATATTTCCATTTCTAATTAATTGGTAACTAATGAATTTGTATTATAAACCTTATATTTTCATAATTTAGCTAATAATATTTATAACATATAATTTAATAGCTAGGTTATATCTTACAATATTAAATAATAATATTGTAATAATATATTATTATTCTGTAAAGCTCGGTCTTGCGTGAAACGCAAGCTGTCGAAGGAACTCAACATTGTGTGTAATAAAAGCCAAACATAGTGTTGTGTATACCATAAGATAATCTGGTGTTTTTTGTGAAATAATATTATCTTGGTGTAGTGTATAACACAATACATCAAATAAGTCAAATTTTTAAAAAAAAATCTTATAAAAATCTAGGGGTGTTGTGTCATCATTCCCTAATGTTGTCTCCAGGTCAAGTCACATAGACCATCAAGCCCCATTAATTCCACATAGGTCTAATCACTCATGACAATCATGAAACACAATCATAATATATGGATTTGATCACTCATGATCGTTATGCCCCCAGGTCAGGCCACACTAGGCCATCATACCCTGTCATCCATCTCAGTCTCTTAATCAAGTCTCGTGTAGGATCTAAACACGCTCCCCCTAGGGATAACAAGATATGGTGGTCCCACTTGTCACTTTGGTACCCCTCATAACACAAAAATATATCATATACCAAGAATATAATAAGGAAACAATGTCATTATACATGACATATCATGAGTGTGGGAAAATCCATACATATACACATGTGAGGAACTCAACGTGGTCTAAAGCACGTCAGCATGCATAATCATGTTATGTAAATCAAGCATGCCGTATGGATACACACACACCAACATGTATCACATAACAATCATGTGTTAGTAAATCATAAATCATGTATCATGCTAACATCATATACATGTCCCAAAATGGTAAGGAACTTCATACCTTAAAGTCATTGACGTCAACAGAAGATCCGTTGAAGGTGTCGTCACCCGAAACAAATTCTCATACCAACTAGAAATACGATTACATACCAATGATCCCTAAAACCCAAACCAATTATTTTATTTCCATATGAAATAAAATATTACATGCAATAATACATGTTCTCTCCTAGATAATTTCTGAATTATCATTTTAGTCCAACGTATGTGTTAGAAAATTTTCCCACAAGAATAATTTATAGCTATAATTATCTTCCGATAATTTATTATAAATTATCTTTTTATAATTATATTTTGATAATATATTTTAAATTATCAATTTTAAATGAGAAAAATCGAATGGAAAATGCCTTTCTACCTTCAAAAATAAAAATAGGATTTATATTGTTCTCGTTGAGATAAACCCAATAAAATTGATAGTGTATCAATCTGAGCAATATTGAAGAAGTTATCAAAGATTGAAGTTTGTAACAAAAAAAATAATATATATATATATAAGAGAGAAAAATAGGAGATATGCATGAGAGAGGGGGAACAAATGGAGATGCATGAGGGAAGGATTTCCTCCCTTAAGAATGCTTAGACACCACCCATTTCAACTTTAAAAGTTTTTTTCATTTCCTTTTATTAATTGATTCATTAATTTATCACTTAAATTATTTATATTTCTATTTAAATTTCATGAACCACCCCATGGATCCCTTTATTCATTTTTTTAATTCCCCATTTTAAAACATATTTAATCCACCCTTATTAAATATGTATATTAAATGTCATGTGTGTGTGTCTGTATTTATAAAAATTATATATGTGTGTATATACACACCCATATATACATATATAAACCCACACACACGCATATAAATATATATATACATATATTTTATGAATATATATACATGTTATATATATATACACATTTTTATATACATGCATACGCCCGCATATATATATATATATATATATATATATATATACCTACATATATATTTAGCCCATATATATATATATAATTTAATTTTTCACACATAAATATTATTACAAATTAAATAATAATAACAATATTTATTACTATTATAAATTATCTCACATAATTTCCATCATTAACAATTTAAATATTACTTTCATTAAAAACTGAAAAGTTAATAAATTTTCTTATTAACCACGTAATTGCATTTATTTATCATAAGTAATAATTTAATTGTGATTGTATTCATCACCAATAAATATACACAAATTTTGAAATGATGATCTTCATTTAAGATAATTTAATTACAATTTTAATTTCTATTTTAATTTCTTCAACAGAAATAATAATAATAATATAATTATTATTACTCTTTTATGTGATGTATCCAGACACCCGATGCACATAAGGATTATGTTGTGCCTATGGTAAAACACATATTATATAACTAATGGTGGCCTAAAAATTCTCATATGATATAATATTTAAGATATATTACATTATTTTTTGAAATTATCTAATAAAAATATTAAATAAATTATCATCATAGGTGATTTGACCAAACGCTTGATGTGCACAAATGTTATGTCGCTTTTAGGGTAATCCCTGCATCTTGGACCTAACAGTGGTCTCAAATTTACCATATGAGACACTGTTTAGGATATATTTCATTATTTTTCTCAAATAGTGCACACTCTTAATATAATATACTTAATATTTTCATTAAATGAATATCAATTCTCTACGGGCCTCATAATTTTGTGCTAACTTTGTGCCTGAATTCAGAAATATTCCATAGAATATCTTAAAGTTTTAACGGATATTTTACCCTTACATTAATCCTTTAAATCATTTATTAAGTTGTTTTTATTTAAAATTTACATTTTTCACATAAAAATACTCAAAAATTATTTTCAAATATGGTTTTATTATTCTTAAAAATCTAAGTATGTTACAAGATCATTCTTGAATATTGATCATCCAACAAGACCCTTTCAGATTTACTTCATTTCATTGTGAATATCCAATGATAGAATTCCTCTAGTATAAATCCACACATTATTATTTAATCTCCAAGCAATATCAATCGATCAATGGGTTCTATCCTGGAAAATCAATTGTATTGCATTGTTTGAGTTGAAAGCTCATCCATGGGTCTGGAAGTAACATCTCATGTGTTTCTCATTCTTGATAAGAAGAGAGAATGAGTAGTTGAGAGATAATTCAATATGTTCAAAAATTCTTAAGTTTCAATTTTTGGTTAATATACACAATATATATAACCATCTATTTATTAAGCTAGGTTTTAGGTTAAAATATTATTTAATTTCATACTAGACCTTAAATAATATTATAATCTTTAATAAACCTCATTCCAAATCATGATAATAATAATATTATTATTATTATTATTATTATTATTTTGTGCCATGTTCCAACTTGTGAAATAAAAAAATTATTATTTAACCAGATTTTTAATTAATATTTTATCAGCAGACGTGAACTTGATCCATTTGAACTCCTCTTGAATTTAATGATCACCTAAATAAATATTTAATTTAAATATTTAATCCATTAATAAATATTTGAGATCAATAAAAATTTAATAAAATTATACCTCGTCCATGATAATAATATTTATCCAATTAATTAAATTCAAATAGAATTTAATCAACATCATCAGAAACACTTAGTGTGTAACCCTCTATGGTTATTTCTTATTGGAATTAGGCTAACTTGCCTAAAGTCCAAGATTACTATCTATCAATGAGTCAAGTAACCCAAGTGAAAGAACATAATGTCTCAATGACAATAACCACATACAAATTCTCACTATGTAATATAATCCCATTATCATAATATCTCATCAAGAAGGTTTCACATTTATTTCACCGACCAATATGCTTGATACGTCTTTCATTGACTATCTAAAATAAACAAGTCTTTAAACCATGGAAATGAAATTTAATGTGATCGTTCTATTCCAATAAAAGGATCGATATATCAACTTTCATAAGTATGAAAGGGAAAAATCCTTCCTCAACTTATCTATTTAAAATATGAAAATCATAATGCACCCAACAGACCCTAACTTTCTGTGAATATACATCTTCATGGTTTTCATCATAAAATATAATTGTGTGAATCATTTCATGCATTAATGATAATCTTAACATCTAAGGACCATTAAAAATTAACACATATAGAAATATACAATGACACCAAAACATGTAGAATTATCTCTTGTGGGTCTATTCTCATGATCTCTTGTATTAGATATTACCAAGTGTGAACTTCATGAGAAAGAGCATCATCCACTTATGATTAATCACACTCGATAGTCTATGTACTATATATTCCATCATAGTATTATATCCAACTATAGAACTATATTTAATATTATCATCATAAAACTTCAAGGTTCTTAGCATAACAAAGAGCTTATATGACATTATCAATGTGACGTAAAATCTAGGAAATTATTACATTTGATTCATGCATAATAATGAACAATATGTAATAATAATTTTATTAATATTCAATACATATGATATACATGTAATAAAAGAAAAAAATAGTTGGTCCTAGTACACCAACTCAAACAAACTCCCACTTGGACTAGAGCTAACTTCCTTTAACTTTTATTCTGTTAGACCTCACATGATAATCATGTTTCTGGTGAGTCAAGGATCTTTTTAAGGTGTACTCCATGTTTTATTCCATGTAATACAACTCACTTATACCTCACTTACCTATGAAAAATCTCTCAATAAATGATACATTTGAAGTATGTTCTTCATCTCCTGATGTGACCTTGGCTCTTTTGCGAGAGCCGCCACTACAGTATTATCACGGTAGAGTGTGATAGAATCTTTACTAATAAGTTCCATTTCAAGATCTTGGAAAATGTTTCACATCCATATTTTTTCTTTATCTACCTTAGAAGTCATAATATACTCAGACTCTACTATAGAATCTGTGACCACAACCTTCTTTCAGCTCTTCCATCACACAACACCTCCATTCAAAGTGAAGATGTATTTTGTTTGGGACTTCATGTCATCTTGATCGGTTTAGAAACTAGTATCTACATACCCTATAATGATTCATTCCTTATCTCCTCTATAAACTAGGAACATATCATTTATAGACCTCAAATATTTAAGGATATTCTTGACTTTCATCTAATGGTGGTCACCTAGGTCAGCTTGATATCTTCCAACCACACTTACTATGTAGGTGACATCTAGCCAAGTATATAGTATAGCATGCATGAATGAACCAATAACTGATTTATGTGTAATCCTTTCCATTCTATTTCTATCCTCATGTTTCTGAGGACACATTTACCTAGAAATATGAATGTCATGTGACACTAACAATAATCCCCTCTTGGATTCTTCCGAACTAAATATTTTCAGTATCTTATCAATGTATGTACTTTGACTTAGGTTGAGAAACCTCTTGAATCTATCATGAGGGATCATGATCCCAAGAATATATGTTTCCTTATCCAATTCCTTCATAGAGAATAATTTATTCGACCATTCCTTGATAGAATATAATATTGGTATTTTGTTTCCAATGAGTAATATGTCATCAATATATATTATTAATAAAACAATTGTACTCCCGCTAAAAAATTTGTAGAAAAAAGGTTCACACTTCTTCTTTATGAAAAAAAAATTGTTATGGATTCTTAAAAATTAATGTTCCATAACCTAGATTATTTCTTTAATCTATAAATGGATTTTTACAATTTTCATATCTTTTTGGCATCCTTTAGAGTCACAAACCCTTTAGGCTGTATCATATAAACATCTTCCTAAAGGTTCCCATTAAGGAAGGTTGTGTTGACATATATTTTTTAAATCTCATAGTCATGGTAATCCACAATGGAAGGTATAATTCTTATGGATTTCAACATTGAAACTATTGAAAATATTTCATCATAGTCAAAGAATTGATGTTGTTTAAACCCTTTTTCAACTATTCATTCCTTATAAGTACTAAATTTTCCTTCCATATCTAGTTTCTTATTGAATATACATTTGCAACCAATGGGATTTACATCCACTAGAGGATATACTAAAATCCAAACATGGTTTTGGTATATGGAATCCATTTCAGAATTCATGGATTCTTTCCACATGGAAACATATGTTCCACTTACTACTTTATTGTAGGTTATAGGATCACAATTATCAATTAATAATGAGTCACTCTCCTCATTTAATATAAAAACCATACCATTCTCATTCTTTAAACTCTTTTTACTCCTATGCAGTACTTGTGTCTATGGAATAGTTTATTTTTCTATAGGGATTTGTGGAATTTTTTCCTCTTCTAACTCTTGTGTACCTTGATCCTCAACTTTATAAAAGTATATCTCAATCCCAATATCTATTTAATATATGTTCTTCCTCTCAAGGAATATGTAATTTCTTGATACTATTAAATTTTTTAGGGTTCATGTAGGTAATATCTCCTTTTTCTTTGAGGTTTCCTATAAAGGTACACTTTGTACCTCAAGTTGCAAGTTTGTTTCCTGAAGTAGCCTTAAAAATGCTTCAAAACCCCACACATGTAAGTATGACAACATGAGTTTCTTTCCATTCCATAAATGATATGGTATATCATCTTCCAATTTAGTTGGAACTTGATTTAGTATTTTTGATAATATTTGTAATATGTATCCCCAAAATGGTAATGGAAGACTCACATGACTCTTTATTGATCTCACCATGTATAATAATGTGTGGTTTCTCCTTTAGATTAAACTATTATAGTGAGGTTTATAGGGATGATTGGGTTGATATAGGATCCCAAAATCTCATAATTAATCAATTAATTCTTGATTAATATACTCTCCACCACAGTCTAAGCGGAATTTCTTAATATTCTAACCAAGATGGTTCTTAACTCCGTTATTTTATTCCTTTAATTTATCAAAAAAATAAAAATTATAACTAATTAATTAAAAATATAAATATCTACTAAAATAATTA
Organism: Viscum album; assembly: GCA_963277665.1. Taxonomy (NCBI): domain Eukaryota; kingdom Viridiplantae; phylum Streptophyta; class Magnoliopsida; order Santalales; family Viscaceae; genus Viscum; species Viscum album. The sequence continues at coordinate 1,967,722,245 of OY728153.1, forward strand.
GTAAAATATATGAAGTATTAGTGACCACCACTTTCCTTAATAGGAAATGGTCCGCACACATCTAAATGATCTAATTCAAGAATCTTTTTGTCCCTTTTACCTTTTACACTAAATGTGACTTTGGTAATTTTACCTTATAAACATGTGTGGCACAAACCAAGTGTTTTTAGTTTAAATTAATATAACTATCAATATTGGTATAATTTAGTCAAGAACTTTTCATTTACATGACCTAGATGGTGGTTCCATAGTTGGGTTTGGTATGAGTCATGTGAAGCAATTTCATTATCAATTTCAATTACTTGGTTTGTGTAATCCAGCACATAAAGACCATTATTTAAATGTTACTTACCATAATAAATGTTATATTTATAAAAGAAGAAACATTAATTTTTAAACATGAAAATAAATCCATCCATATCAAGTCTGGATGCAGAAATAATGTTTCTGGTAATAGATGGAACATAATAACAACCCTTTAAAACCAAGATCATTCTGGTTAGAAATGTGAGGTGGTAGTCCCCAATTTCTACAATAATAAGTTTATCTCCATCTATTCCTCATATATCTACCTACTCTTAGTTAATTTTTCTAAATCTAATCGGTTCTTGTATTTTAATACATATGTGATAAAAAAAGATGTATATAATACCCAATTTTTAGAAATAGATAAATTTCACTCGATAAGAAAATCACCTAAGGCTTCCCCTTTCATTTTTGGCTAGGTATGGTTTTTCTTATAGAGGACCTTATTTCCACATGAAAAATAAATAAAATCATATTCCCTTTCTTTCCCCTTCATGTTACACTTCTTAAAAGGGAGTAAAAAAGATTTCTACTTAGATCTCTTCGATTTCCCTTTCCATTTGTTTACTATAAGGAAGGAAGGATTTTTTTGCTTAATATCCTTATATACTTGGTGAAGGAGAGTAAGAAGATATGTTAGAGAATTCTCAACATTTTTCATACTAAAATTTACAATAATGTTGGATAAGACCTAAAGTAATGATGAAATAATGAGATCGATTCCCAGTTCTTTATAGAGTTTAAACTCTAGAACCTCTAGGCGCTCAATGTTGTCAATGATTTTGACTATATGAGGCATAGTTTTGGAACCATATCCAAGATTTATTTGAAATTGTACCTTGGAAATCTCAAATAATTTCTATATTTATATCTCCTAATAAATAACAGAGAGGTGCTCAAGCATGCTATATGAATCCATGTTTTTGTGAGAATTTATGAGTTTACTAAACATAGATGAAAGCATAAAAAATTGAATGTTGACCTCATCTCTAAAATGGTTTTCATATGCAAGGAATTATTCTTCAATCACCTTCTTATTAGGTGGATTAGGATTTCAAGATTCTAGCATGTATATTTCCATTCATGGAATAAAATAACCCAAAGGCATCTAAACCTCTCCTAAAAGTTAATTCCAATTAGAAGGTTGTATTTCTCTAATATTGATCGTAGGGATATTGTGAATGATAATATTTCTATTTTATTATAGAATTAAAGATCATATTTTTAGTAGTTTTTCTTATTTAAAAATTATGTGAGAAATAATAAATTAATTTATTTTTTAAAATCTCTCAATATTTTATCAAGTATCAATAACCCTAACTATTGAAATTAGAATATCTAGTTTCTAGGAAATTAAAGTGGAAAGGATCCATATGCCCCTTTGTATAACCCAAAAAGGGTTATTAAAGCTACTTGAATTCATTTTGGTAGGAAAGTATTTTCTAACTATGGGCATGTAGTTCCTTGATCTGTTGAGTGGATCCCCCTATCCTAAAATCCTTACTTGGATTTATTCAATACTTGCCTCCAATTTACTTAAATTCTAGCAAGGGATAATTCTATTTATGTAATATGGTTAAGTCCACCCATAAAATTTATAATAAATTCATATTAAAAGTGTCCCAATGAGGGTTGGTCAAACACTTATATCTAAGTCTTTCATTCATAATTAAGTAAAGTCTAAGTCTCACTTAATATTTAATTGAGGGATTTTAATTTATTATGAATAAATTTTATCTTGTTTTATCCTTTACATGTCTCATTATTATTAAGTGAATGTTACTTACTTAATGAACCATTCTAGATAAAACATTTACACATATTACATTTATTTAAATTCCATATTTTCACATTAATTAATTTATTTATGTGATTGTGGTCTTGAATCCATAAAATAAATAATTTCATAGAAAATAATAATTAATTAATTAAATGACCCATTCATGAGCTTTATCTAATGGTTTATTTAATGAGAATACATTAAATTAACCTATGATCTAGGGGGAATAACTCATATTTCTATTCTTGGCATGAGTTACAACATTCCAACCACCTACCTAGTGTCTCCTAGGCTGGAATCATTATGGTTTCATCTTGAACAACCTCCATGCACATTGGGTAACTCTATTAATTACAAGTACTAGTAACTCATGCGCAGGTGAGGGGAACCAATGTATTTTTTAATGGTTTATTACATAAATATCCTTATACACGTGGGTCTTACATAAAAATAGAGGGAGGGATGACTCACATGCCATCATATTTAATTTAATAATAAATAATTACAAAACCATGTAATAAATTAAATTAAATATATTATAATATATACATTGGTCTTGGTTTATCTCATGAACAGTCATATACTCTAATGGCCCGAAGGCCTTCATTTTTTATTGATTTTGATTATAAACCTTTCAAGGGGTGAGGTGGAACCCTTACAAGGTTCGTATGCAATATATAAACATGATTAAATGGCTAGAATTCATTTCTTTATCAGTTTTTTATTATTAAGATGAATGTGTTTTCATTAATTAATTAATTAATTCTCTTTCATCTTAATGACCATCTGAATTAATTTTGATATAACCATCATAAAATAATTAATGTAAAATAAATGAAAAAACCAATAGTTACAGATTTATTTTAATAAATTAATTGAGAATTTAAAATTCATTAAAACTCTTATTAAAATTTCAAACACTTAAATCAAAGAAATAAGGTTTTAATGTTGTAATTTTCAATTTAATTATGTTGGTAATTAGGTGACTACATGTCATTTACTATCTATCTACTCATCATATACCTCTATTTTTGTGTATTCAGGTCGCATGCCTACTGCTTCAGCATGTTGACTTGACCAGACTACATGCAATGTACATGCCAACTACATAGCGTGAATCGACTTGTCATGTATATTAGATACATGCATGGGTCTTCGACGTGTATCTCAGTGAATTATGTAGCATGTATAGGCCAACTAAATTCCATGTGATTTGAATGTTGCATGCCCATTCAACCCACCAACAGACTCAGTATGTTCTCAAATGAGAGATACGATGTGTACCTCTAGATACACACCATGTATCTCTAATGTAGTGTGTCCAGATAACAAGACCAATGACTCAGTGTATATCTCGAATGTGAGAATTGATGAACTACACATCATTTACACTACATACACGTCATGTATTTCATAAATGATATAGTTTTTCAATCTCACGCAATTTGATCGTTTATAATGACCACAAAAATTTCATGATTTATACTGCTAACCTATGAATACTACATAGAGTGTATGTCGTATACATGCCATGTAATCCAACATACCATGTTCCAAGTTGGTTAGTCAACATGTGGAATACACTGCATCTAATAATGTTGTGGCATGTCATGTATCCTACGGTATGGCTAGGTGCAGCGTACTAGGGTACACAGTGTGTACTCTGACCACACACCGTGTAACCTTTCCTTACCAGCCAAAAATTTGGTAGTTCCCAATGGTATCTCCATTCGTTCTTTGTATGTTCTTCAACCTTTAAAAAAACGAAACACTTAATGAACATGATTAATATCTTTATAACATGAAAATTCAAATTAGATTAATGAACAAATAATATGAAATGAAAATTCAACCACAATTACGTATTGATCAATAATCAAATAAATAATTAGAAATTTAAATGTGACCCCTATGATTCCACTTATTTGTTCTGGGTGTAGTGGAATCATGTGATGGTAGGATATATGTTAAAATTTCTATTAATATTGAGTTATAAAAAACCTCGAGCAAGGTTCTTTCATGTCAAATTTATAAAAAATTTATTTAATATCCAAAGAAATGAATACATGTGCTTAGGATATTTATTTTATGTGAATATTGATCATTTCACAAGACTCTTTTAGATTTCCTTCATTGTGTTATGAAAACCCAAGGATAGAATCCCTATAGCAGTGATCTACATGTTCTCCTTTGATCTCAAAACAATGTCAATTGTCCTTCGGGTTCTTGCTTAGTGAATCGATTGTCTTGTATTGTTTGTGTTGATCAATCATCATTTAGTCTTGAAGGAATTTCTCTTGTATCTATCATTCTTGAGAGGGAGACAGAAGGATGATTTAAGAGAGAAGTTTTCATGTTCAATAATTCTTAAGATTCAATTTTTGTGTAATATACACAATAGACACAATCGTACATTTATAGAGCTAGGGTTTTGGTTAAAATATTATTTAATTACATTATAGTGCTTAAATAATATTATAATATTTAATAAACATCATGCCATATAATAATAATATTATTATTATTATTATTATTTGGTGTGTTACAACTTGCATAATAAACAAAATATTATTTAATTGGATTATTAATTAATATTTATCATCGGACACAGTTAGGGTCCATTTGAACTCCTCTAGTATTTATTGAAAACCTAAATAAATATTTAAGTTAAATATTTCATTCATTAATAAACATTTAAAATCAATAAAATGTGAATAAATCCCTCAGTCTTGAGAATAATTTTTATTCAATTTATTAGATTCAAAGAGAATTTTATTGAGATCATCAGAAATACATAGTTTGTGACCCTCTAGAATTATTTCTCATTTCCATTAGTTAGTCTTGCTTAAAGTCCAAGATTACTATCTAGAAATGGGTCGAGGAACCCAATAGAAATTAATTAATTCCACAACGATGAAAACCACATAAAAACTCTCACTATATAATATAATTACTTTATCAAAATATTTCATCAAGCAGGTCGCACATTTGTGTCACCAACCTATATGCTAGATATGTCTTTCTTTGAATACCTGAAATAAACACATCATTACATCATAGCCAAAGAATTTAATGTAAAGATTATATTCCAATCAAAGGGTTGAGATATCAACTTCCATAAATATGGAAGGTACAAATCATTCCTCAAATTATCCATTAATGATATGTTATTCATGACACACCCAACATACTCTACCTCTATGTGAGAATATTTCATCATAGTTTTCATCAGTAAATATAATTTCAAGATTCATGACATGCATTAATGATAATATTAAAGTCTAAGGACCATTAAACATGCTTGCAGATAATAATATCCAATGACAGCAAAATATATGTAATTTCAATTGGCATGTATATTCTCATAATCTCACATCTTAGAGATTACCAAGTGTGAACTTCCTTAGAAGAATCTACATCCACTTATGAGTACTCACACCTAAATGTATGTGTACTATGTGTACCTTCATAGTATGTTATCCAACCATAAAAATATATTTAAGAATATCATCATAGAACTTCAAGGTTCTCATCATAGTGGGGAACTTCTATGAACTTGTCAATGTGACATATACTCAAAGACATTATTACATTAGAGTCATGAAAAATAATGAACAATATATAATAATAAGTTTATTAATATTAAATACATCAAAAATACATGCAATAAAAGTTCAAAATTTTGGTTCTAGGACACCAAATCCAACATATATAAACTATTTTTTGGGTTTATAGGAGGATTTTAGGGATCAATATGGACATTAATAGCTTGGATATTGGATATTTTTTTGATTTATCATCGTAGGACTTGTCTTTAGTATTTACTTATAGACTTTTGTCTGTGTTTGTTGACATTGTTCATGCAACATAGGATGGTTTTGGTTTAATTTTATATTATGTAATGGATTTGATTTATAGTTAATTTATTTTATCTCTCATACCTTATAATTATTCATGGTAATTCCTTCTATATATGATATTTTTATACCCTCGTTGCTATTTTCCAACATGAGGCCTATTGGAGGTAGGGATTAGAGGTCATTATCTACCTTCCTTTATTGAGAACTTACAAGGGGTACCTTTGGAGGGAGGGTATCGTGAAAAATAACTTACGAATGTTTCATCATAACAAATTTATTGACTTGGTACCTTAGTTTTGGTCAAAGGAAAAAAACTCAAATTTCCTATACATATGTATCTCATTTTTATCCAATAGAGGAGCGAAGCAAAGAAACTATGTAAAATGGGAAAAATAAGTATACAACGACATCATTACCTACTGAATCTCCATAAAATCCAGGGAATGGTATAAATTTAGTGTGTCTAGAAGGAACTCCTCAAATAATAGGTCCTTTAAGGTCACCCAAGAAAGACTCTCATGCCTACCTGGCTGGCTCTTAACACCCCACCATATCCCGGTGGTTCCCTAAAGCATGGAAGTATATAACTTCACCCATCAAACCTCTAGTGTCTTGACTATGTCAAATATCCCCTCAATGATTTTGATTCATTCCTTATTATCCTAATGAACCCCATTACCTTATAAGGATGTTAGATGTTGAAGTTGAAATTTCTGAGCATAATCAACCATTTTTATTTTCTCCCCTCAACCTTAAACTAGAACTAACTAGAATACTTTGAGTTATAATGGTTCTATGTTATTAACCACTAGATTGGGTGTGGGAGCATTCTCAATTGAACCCTCCTAAATAACTGTTGGTGGAATATGTGCATCCTCCCTAGAGGGAGTATTCTGTTTTGATTCTCTAGGTGGTTTCATTGAACTTCTTTGAGTTGTAATTATCTAAAATTCCAAATGAATGTTTATAATGACATTAACAGCTCTCTTAAGTTAACAAACTAATCAATTAATAGGCATAAAAAGGGGTTTCTATATGAGACTTATCCTAGGTGTCCACCCATAATGATAATTCACAACCCTCCTAGAACTACCCATGGCTCAATCCTAGTTCTTTGTACCTACATGTTAGTAAAAATAATATACATATAATAATAAGAATGATCAAGTTCAAATAATACAAATTTTTGCATAGTATATCATTTAATCACATATAAAGACAATTAGTTAAAAGAACTACCAAGAACAGAAAGCAACATGTAGACATGATATGTGGTCCTACATGCCTCGTCATGATGCATGAATGCACCTAGATATTATAAACCATAACAAAAAAACATACTTAGGATCAATATAAAACTATAAATCCATAACTATATTAATTGTCCCATCATCGGTAACTTGGAGATCTATTACATAAGAGCTGGATAGGAATTTACTAGACTCCCCTACCTGAGTTCCATACAACCAAACTCCTTTATATCTTTCCCCTAACATAATCAAGAAGAAAAGAAAATAAAAAACCTCATTTAATACCACTTTTTAATGATATGACCCAAATCACTCAGTCTTGTCTAGAGTGTCACATGACCTCACACATTCCTCCTTATATGCAAGAGGTTTCCAACTAGCAGCAAGAGTCTGAATTGTCCATTGTGTAGACTATACTCATAGTATCAGAATCAATACATTACAATCATATCAAGAAAAGGATAATAAAAACAATAAGAAACAATATAACTAAATAATAATATTTATATAATAGATGACATGGAACGTATCTTAGATTCATATAAGTAATAAATCAAAAACCCCTAAAGTGGAAGATCAAACCATAGTATAATAATGTAATAAGAAAATAAATAAATATACTAAGAAATCACCCTGGTGTTCATACCAGTAACACTTTTGAACTCCAATATCCACCTCCTCATCTCCTTATCATTTGACCCCTTCCCTTTCCTAAATCCCAAATCATGAATTCTTCACATGCATCAAGATAACCATGCATGGTGTGAGTATAAAACCCAATAGGACACAACCAATGTGCCCTTAACACAATTTCATATGTATATAGGGTGTATTATACCACATGGAATTAATACATAAGTAAACAATCAGCCATAAAAATTTTGGGTCATCATGTACTAACCAAGCTTCCACGAAACATGGCCCCACTCACTTCAGAATTATACTAGTAAGGATGTCAGTGTCAGTCACTGCATGTCTAGGGACATGTGACAAGGTCTACATGTCAGTATTTCACCCTATTCCCATCATTCATATGTCTATATTCAACCATTAAGGAACATATCATGCCCCAACCTAAGGTTTTCATTTATCCTCACTTGATGTTACTTTCACCTGACATGCTTGAAAAATTGGATCACAATTAGCCCTACATGGTCTTTATCCCTTGTCAATATTCTAAAACATTAGATGAACATCACCCCTTCATGGTATACTCCCACATCAACTGTAGATGATTGTGATATCTGACTAGTACCATCAAGAAAGCACACGTCCTTAGAATTTTCCACAACACTAACACTTCCACTCAAAGAGGGGATTTAGATAAATCTGAGAAACCCCTCCATATTGATACCTAAAGAAAGTTACATAGGATATTAAACACCCACAAGAAAGTAATGTCATAGAAAGATTATTTTCTCATATCAAGCATGGTTCTCATAAGGCCACACACACACACACCACAAGTAACATAAATCAATAATTGATCATAATGCACAGAAACACATGGCGTTATATAATTCCAAAAACTATATATAATTTTCCTATATAGTATGGAGATTCCTACCTCAAGAATATTTATGATAAATGTTAATATCTACAAAGATTTGTTGCATGAACCAAGATCACATGCTAAGGATCCCTAGAACCAATCCCAATTCATGACAAAAATCGATTCTAAAACAAAATTCTATAAGAAAAACATGATAAGGGATTGAATTTAATTGGTATTTCCTAATTAGATCTATCAAAAATGGTAGATTTAGATCTATTTAGGATATAGGTAATGATTATCAAAATTTCTAGGAGAAGAAAAGTTAGCTAGAGAGTCCAACGATGTTTCTTCATGTAGCTAGATAATGTCATTGAAACATAAGGGTATTATTGGGAATGAGTGATTCTATAAGATGGAATTATTCAGGATACCTAAAGGGGTATGTGAAACACCATGGAATTTTTATATTAGGTATTAGTGTTATAGAAATTAATTCTTTAGTTTTGAAGGGTATATGATACCAAATATATACTTTTCAAGTGTTGTAAATATAAAAGAATTGAAAATAAATGGATGGATTGATAGAGAATTTTATTTTTATTGAAATTATGAATAAAATAGTCATTACATCAAATATTTAAATGTATGTGATTTTACCAATATTAGAAGATTCTAAATAGAATATGTGTATAATTTTATCATTTATCTTATATGATAAGAGAGGTTGTTTATTAATAATTTTTTTATGAATAATGTGAGATAATACACATGTTTTATGATTCATCAGATTCTATAACTTGTTTTGGGAAGATGATAAGGATAAAAATGTTTTATCTAGGTTTTTTAACATGAGGGAAGGTGTTTCCTCCACCCATTTATGGAATATTTTAAATAATAAAGTCTTATTTAAAGATTGAAAATACTCCAAACACATATAATACCATATATTATATAGAAAAAATAATTTATTTATTAAATATTTATACTAAAATAAAATAAGTGTAATTTACTAACATAAAGGAGTTTGAGTATCTTAGCATGATATTCTAAAGAGAATATAGTTTATAAGAGGCTAGTGGGGGTATTTTTAAGCTTAGAGAAGTTCAAAGTTAATAAATAAAATATTATAATAGTATATAATTAAATTTATTTTCCTCTTAATATCCTAAATGAGTTATTATATATGGTGATAAAGATAAATATAAAAGGTTATATTTGGTTACTATGAGTAAGTAAATATCACTTTATCGTAAAGTAGTTTAGGATGTGATGGTAAGTATTAATGTAAATAGTTATATTATTTAAAGGAAACATTTGATGGAAAGAGTTTAAGGATGATTATTTCAAACTTAGGAAAGGTACAAGTATATAAAAACGTTATTAAAATTGAAAAATTGTTTATTGTAGAGTTAAGAATTTAGAATATGTTCAAGGTGTTGAACATTAGGAATACAATTCCTAAATCTCACCATTATCCAAATTTTATTTCTTTATAGATGATAATCACTAAATATTGTAGTGGGATGGATCTATTAGTTGATAACATAGATATGTGGTATGAATTACATATATATGTAATAAATTAAAAAACCCACATAAAGTGGAGCAAACATACGGTTGATTTGGGAATCTGTTATATATGATATTATAGATAGGTTCTTATTTTGGGTTTTTTAAATATTCTAAAATGAGTTTTAAGGATATAAAATATATTATATAAAATAAAATATACAATTTATAATTCCTCCATGTTGACTGTATATATATATTAATATATATTTCATAAAGGGTAATGATAGTTGACCTCTCAATGTATGGCTTTGAGTTATCCTTAATCGATATTTGTCATGGAGTATTTTAGGCCCTGCAAAAATTTAAAGGTTAATATGACTATAATTCTTGAATGGAGATATGAAATATTATCATGAGGTATACAAAAATGTTTTTATGTGATGTATTACCCAATAAATATACCAAAAGGAGTGTCATACACTATGTATCTAGTATACTAGGGGTGAATAAATCATATTTGGAGTCCCCACTATTGAATTGGATCCATGATCCAATTTCTTTATATTTTTATAATTACAATAATTGTTATTTAATAATTATAATTTATTATATCTTTTATTTCAATCCTTTCTTCTCTCTAACATGAGTTATAGTGAGTTTATTATTAGTCTATTCTTAAAAATTTGGAAAACTCTAGAATTGTTCGTGAGTAAAAATTTGGAAAATCCCTCATCCTACCATAAGAAGAGAAATAAACTAAAAAAAAGAAGAAAAATAAACTGAACATAGTAAGAAAAGGAAATTACCACAATAATAAAAAATAAACCAACCATGTGAATAAAATGAATTGACTATAATAAGAAAATTGAACTAACCACAAGAAGAAAAATGAACTAACTGTAAGAAGAAGAAAATTTGGATGCAAAAAAGAAGAAAGAACTGAATGCAAGAAGAAAAATGAACTGAAAAAAAGAAGAAAAATGAACCTACTGTAAGAATAAAAATTAACCTAACGCGATTTAAAATTTAGAAAAGTATTAAACCTACCTTATGATGTCAAAATTTAGCAAATTGTTGAACCTACCTTATGAAGTTAAAATTTAAAAGTGTTAAACCTATCTTATGACCTTCCTTGAGTGAAATTTTGGAAACGTATTGAACCTACCTTATGAACCATGGCCACTTAACAAGATTATCATATTTTAGCTCAAAACATTCTCTATTTTACTTATTCTTTTATATTATAAATTAATATATGTTTGTTTCATATGTTTCTCTTTATTTAATTATTCCTTAAATACCCAATAATTATTTTGAACCTATAGTGATGTATTTAGAGAAATTTTATATTATATTTAAACTAAATTAAATTTTTTCATACATGTATTAATATATATAATTTTTTCTTATAACTTAAAATTTTTGAATTCGAATTACTTAAAATAAGAAAATTCTGTCTCACATGTGTTATGAAAAGTTTTAAGGAACGTTTATATTGTTTTTTAGGAGTTTATTTACTATTTTATTACATATTATATAAAGTTTTTTTGTACAATCTATTTTATTTTTATAGATTATCAATGTAAACTAATGTGGGAATAATTTTCATGTGCATTCAATGAATAAATCACATGTTTCTTTGGGAAGGATGAAATGAAAAGCTTCATACTTTGAATTTGTTGTGTACAGAAGAACTATATATATTGAGTTCAACAAATCCGGATTAAAAAAGGATGAGTATATTATTGAACTATACTATGTGATACACCTTAGAGATCAATTAATACTCTTTAATAAACATAAATTATTTGATCCATTACTGCTTTAATAGAATATTGTTGCCTCAACACTCCTATTTTAATTAATCTTATTCTTTATTTTATTCTTATTTTTTATTGTTTGATCTTAATTATTTTAGGTTATAATACCCTTAAATGGTAGGATTATTGGGTTATCACTCTCATACAAAATTCTAGCATTATTTTTCGCCTCTAGATTGAAAAATGTAGGACTGTTTGGGTTATGCCACTAGGTTGAAAAAGGTAGGACTGTAGAGGTTGTGCCTCTAAGTTGAGAATGCAGGATTATTCAGGTTGTTCCTCCTAGTTAAAAAGTACAGGATAGTTGTGTTGTGACACTATATGTAAAAATTCAAATTTCGGTTATGCCTCTATGGTTTGAAATAGGAAATTTTAAAGGGTTTTGAATTTATTCAAAATTTATAGATTGCATTATAGCGTGTTCATTCCTTCTCTATGTTAGATACGAGTGAAGAGAAGAGTGTGATCAATTATGTTTTAAATACTATAAAATTTACCATGATCATTTCTTTTTATATTTCTACTAAATTAATTTATATTTGACATGTGGTTAAAAATATTTAAAATGGTCAATTTACCCCACTCTTGACCATTTGACCATTCTTTTTAGAACCTAAATATTGGTATCAAAGGGGGTTATTTAGTTTTAGCATATTTTTATATTATTTTAACTAACAAAATCATAAATTAAACATTAAATTGAGAAAGATATATTTTGAGATAGTAATAATGAATGTGAATGTGGTTCAGACACATCAAAGACCTCCACCCTTTGATGAAACTGATTATGGTTGCTAGCAGTTTTGCATGGAGGATTTTCTTAAACTCAAGAGAATTGATAGTTAGAAAATCATGGTGAGACTATACAAACTGCATGAAGTTGATCTTAAAACATTAGTTGGTAATTATGTGGTAAATTGTGTGATAAATTAAAAGGTGGTGAATATTCTCTATTGTAGTATTAACAAAAATGTGTATAGTCATATTTTTTTATGAAAAACAATGCATGAAATTTGGAAAATACTGCAAGTTACTCATCTAGGTTAGGATAAGTTAATAATAACTAAATTAGAAATGTTAAAAGTAGAGAATAAAGAATTAAAAATGGGATAAAAAGATATAGTTAATCAAATTTTTCATAGATTTATAAGTATTATAAATGGAATGAGTTATTTGGGAGAAATATTAGATTATTTTATTCTGGTTGAAATGGTTTTAAAATATTTTTTGAATAAATGAAATGCTTAAAATGTAAGAATTGATGAAAGTGGGAATTTCATATAATATACTTTAGATTATATTATCATATATTTACTAAAATATAAATTATAATTACAAAATGTTACTCGATAGGAAAATTTAAAAAATAAAGGTATTTATTTTAAATAAAAAAATCATGTTAACACTTACCCTTCTAACTCTTAATTACAAAGTAGTGAAAGAAACCAAGTTGTATATATTTACATATAGAGAAGAAAGGCTACTCAAGAAGAATAAAAATTAATTACCCATGAAATAAATAAATAAATAGTGGCAATGATGATAATGAAGATATTTTTTATGAATATGGAGAAATAGGGCACATCAAGCCCAAATACCCAAGACTCGGGAATGATAAGAACAAGAGATAATAATACAAAAAGTAGAGGAAATAAATTGTTTTTAATTGGAGTTACACTTCATATTAAGATTCAAATGTTTAATCGAGTGTAAGAAAATAATTGTAAAATCTATATATAATGGTTTCATCAAGACAGGTTAGTGAATATGATTTATCTAAATATTATAAATCTAATTTTGTTCCATCCAAAGATGATATGTATGAAGATATTGATATTATCAATCACAAAGTAAACAATATTACCATATTATTCAAAAATCATAAGAGTAAACATAAGGAAATTCTTAAAAAAAAGAAATGAAAAATACTCCTTTGAGATCAAATGATAAATTATGTGCTAATATAGAAAGTGTTCCAGTTGAAAATATTAGAGATAAATATTATCTGTATAAATCTGAAGACTATAAAATAATTGAATTTTGATTATATTTTGGATGAAAATTATGAAATTAGAAATGAAATTGAAAGGTTTAAGGAAAATCTTTCCATTTTTTCTTAAGGAAGACAATTTTATGATAAAATGTTGACTTTGAATAAATTAACAAAAAGAAAAATGGCCTTGGATATGATAATATTTTATCAAAGATATATAAAACCTTCTTTTTAAAAGTTTCAAGTGTAAATGTTTCAAGTGTTACATGCTTTTGATGCCAAATAAAGGGTTATTTACTATAAAATATAGAATATTAGAGGGGGTTATGCAGAACCCCCTCTAAATTCATTTTCTATATGATTAGAGGGGGTCCTACACAACCCCTATAATCATCAACTTTATAGGGGGTTATTAACCCCCTATAAATTCATTTTCTATAAAAAATAGAGGGTTTTGTCTATAACCCTCATTAATCATAGAATTTAGACAGGGTTATGGATCCCCTCAAAAAAATTTACCATTATTTTTTTAATATCCAGTTGGATTTTAGAGTGGGTTAAAAAACCCCTCTAATGTCTTAAATTAGAGGGGGTAGAAAACCCCCTCTAATTTCTTAAAATAGAGGGGGTTCAAAACCTCCCTCTACTTTCTTAAATTAGAGGTGGTCCAAAACCCCCTCTAATGTCTTTAAATTAGATGGGGTTAAAAACCCCCCTCTAATGTCTTAATATAGATGGGGTTTAAAACCCCCCTCTACATTCTTAAATTAGAGGAGGTCCAAAACCCCCTCTAATTTAAAAGATTACAAGGGGTTTTCCACCCCCACTAATTTTTTTAAAACGAAACTTCCATAATCTATATATATATATATATAATTAAAACAAAATAAATAAATGTATTTAAATGAATTATTTGAACATATTATATAAAATATTTATATGATTGTATTTAATGGTATTTATATGCATGCATAAATATAATTGTATAATATTATGTAAATTAATATATATTTATTTGTATAAATTATATTTCATATAATATTAATTATTTATAATATAAAAGCACAAACATGTTATATAAATATATACATAAATATAATTTATTTAAAAATTATATCATATAAAAACTGAAGCATGTAGTTTTTATAAATTATATTATAATAATAATTAATATTATTTTATATAATATGTTTATGCATTTATATAAAATATAATTAATATTATATAAAATAAAATTTATACAAATAAATTTATTTTAATGTACAAAATATTATAGAATTATATTTATTGAAATACAAATATATAGTAATGTATATAATAATAAATATATGTATTGAAATACATTATATAAATATTTTTTAAATTTTATTTCATTTAATATTAATTGTATATAATATAAAACTATATTTTATATAATATTAAGTATATTTTTATATAAATTAAATTTCATATAATATTGATTATATATAATATACATATTAATTATATATAATATAAAATTTTATTTCATATAACATTATATAAATATTTGTATAAATTGTATTTTATATCATATTAATTATATATAATATTAATATTTCTATGAATATTATTTCATATAATAATAATAATATATTAATTTTATATAATATTATATAGTTTATAAAAAAAATATATTACTATAAATAATAATTAATATATATGTATTGAAAGAAATTATATAAATATATTTTTAAAGACCTTATATAAATATATTAAGTAAATACTTATATATATATATATATATATATTCTTTAAATAAATATATATATATATGTATGTATGTATGTATTTAAGTATATAAATAATTTCCATAAATATATAATATAAATGTATTTAATATAATATATATTTTATATAAATCAAAAAATAAAGGTATAGTATTTATAAAACCAACATATAATTTTTATAGAATAAAAAATAGATGTGATAAGAATAATAATAATTAATAATATTGTTGTTGTCACACGCACACACACACACACACATATATATATATATAAGTACAATATATATATATATATACTTTTGTGATATATTTAGGTGATATATAAATTTTTAATATAGAATATATATAATTGTATATAAATATAAATATAGTAAATAATATATATTATTATTATTTAAATGTATTTAAATATATTATTCTAATAATATTTATTTTAATAAACAATAAAAAATATATAAATACACTCATATGTAATTTATAAATCAAAATCCATTTGCCATAGTGGTTAGCTGGTTTGTTTCTGATAGTATGTGTTCGTAGTAGTCCATAGTTCGATTCCCATGGGAAGTAGTTTTCTATATATTAGAATTGATGGTAGTAGTTCACTGAAGGGACTAAAGAGGATGGGGTGGGTCGAACAGAGATTGTGGCAGGGGGAGGAGCAGGAACGGGTGGTGGTATTGGGAATGAGAGGGAGGGAACAGGGCGGGGTAGGGCTAAGCTGAACGGGATGGCACAGGGCAGGGGTGACACGGGATAGGCATGGTGGGCTGTAGGATCTAATAAAAAATAAAAAGAAAAAAATAAAAGCTTTAGGGATGGTTTTCACAACCACCCCTAAAGTAACCCCCTATTAGGGAAATTCAAACTACCCTTAATACCATCAACTAGTGGCAGTTTCGGCTATAACCACCTCTAACCTATGCATTTTTAATGAATTTACCTCAACATTAGAGGGGGTTTAAACCCCCTCTAATGTAACTGCTACTAAATTCACCATGACTTTACCCATAGTTACTCAAAACTCCCCTAATGACATTAGGTGGGCACATTAGCGGAGGTTCCTCACAACCACTACTAATGTCTTTATAAGGGGTTATAACCCCTTCTAATGTCAAAAATAACCCCTTATAAAGTGGAAACTTTTTTGTAATGGTTATTTAAATAAATGTTCTTTAATATTTACACACTATCTTGGTCACAACCAATATTTTATCTCAAAATAATTTTATTTTATATTTCCTATAAACACTTGATTGAAATCCATTTGGGTCCCCAATAATTATTTTTCTAACCCATTTTCTCCTAGATTTTATTGGGTACCAAATAATTCTTAAATCTATTTCTGTAGGAAAATTGTCTTGGAAGAATAAAAAATAATGTGTGGTGTATTTATAGTCTATTTTGATGATATATGACCTGTGATATTTCTAAATTTTTATCTTTTAATATGTGTGATGGTGGTATTGTTACTTTTGGTGATAATTTAAAGGTAAAATTAAAAGGTTTTGGAGAAGTTGGTATTTCAAATTCCATTTTTATCTCAAAAGTTTTGGTTGTTGATGTTTTAAAACATAACTTAATAAGAAACTTATAGTTGTGATGATAATGGAATATGAAATTTTAAAATGAAAAGTATATTATTTTCAAAGAAGAATCTATATTTTTTTATGTAAAAACACTGGAAATGTTTATTCAATTAATTTTGTTGAGTTGACTAAACAAAATTTCAAATGTTTAAATGTTGTAAAATCTAACAATTTTTTGTAGCATAGAAGATTGGGTCATGAAAATTTGTGGTTGTTACAAAAACATTATAAAAGAAAAAAATTTATTGGGTCTACTCAAGTTGAAATCAAGAAAAACATATGTATGTGATTCATGCTTAAAATGTAAGAAACATAAAGATTCACTCAAGTCTATCAAAGAGTTACAAAATTCCGCAATACTTCAACTTTTACATTTGGATCTATTTGGACCCATGGAAAATTCTATAATTTTATGTAAATGGTATGTGTTTTTTATTATTCATTACTATATAATAATTACATGGATATATTTTATTTCACATAAATCTAATACTTTGTCGAAATTTATTTGATATTTTAAATTGGTTAAAAATGAAACAAAATCAAATTCATTCAATTAGAAGTTATATAAGTGGTAATTTCTCAAATATAGAATTTAATACATTATATAATGATAATGGGTATAAACAAAAAAATTCAACCCCTATGACTCAATAAAAAATGGTGAGGTTGAAAGGAAAAGTAGGACATTATAATAAATGACTAGTAAAATGTTAAATGAGTATTATTTGCCAAAATATTTCTGGGAAAAATTTGTTAAATAATATTTTCATGTTTCTAATTTAATTTTTCTTAAGCCATCTTTAAAGAAGATGTATTATGAAAATTAGAAAATATGGAAGCCTAGATATAGTTATTTTAGAGTATTTGTCTTTAAATTTTACATTCATAATACCAAATATTCACTAGAAACTTTTGTTTCAAAATCAAATAAAGGCATTTTTATAGGGTATTATAATTAAATTATGGAATATAGCGTTTATAACAAAATAAAATTGGTAGTTTAAGAGTCTATTCTTATTAAATTTTATGAAAATCATTTAAAGGAAAGAAAATATGTTTTATAAAAGGTTTAGAAATAGTTTATAGAATCTAACTTTGGAGAACCTAAAACAGATGCATCTATTGAGAAAGATAGTATCTCTCATGAAAACACATTAAAATTATATAAATATCATCTAGTTTACAAAGTAAGTGGAAATATAACTACTGGTGTTAAAACCATAAATTATTCAAGAAATTTTTGTGCTTATAAATATTTTATTTCTGATTTTATGCCTCAAAATACTAATGAAGAATTTTCTAATTCAAAACAGGTTATGGGAATGCATGAAAATTTATATCAATTTTATTGGAGTAAAGTCTGAACCTTAATTTAACCCCCTAAGTATCAAAATATTATTGGCTTTAAATGGATAATTAGAATCATGTTAGATGATTTTGAAAAAATAAATAGAAAAAATAGGTTATTATAACTAAAGGTTGCAATCAATAAGAAGTAATTTAATTTAAAGAATAATTTTACTTGATATATTTATTATAATCAATAATAATTCTTTAGGAATATGCATTTCATTATGTAATAAAACTTTTAAAATGGATCAAAAGTGAATTTTTGAATGGATATATATCTGAAAATGTTTTTGTAAAACAACCCCTGGTTTTTGAGAATAAATATAAACCTAACCATGTTTTTAAACATTCTAAATATATTTATGGTTTGAAATAATATTCTCATGCTTGGTGTGAGAGGTTGTCAGTATTTATTTTGAATAATAGTTTCAAAAAGTGAAAATTTGATCGAAATCTATTTATTTAAGGAGATTCATAAGATAGTTTAATTGTTCAAATATATTTTTATGATATTATATTTATATCCTTAAGTAATTTACATTGTAATGAATTTTCAAATATAATGTATTTAGTATTTGACATGATCCTTATAGGTGAACTTAAGTACTTTTTAGGTTAAAAAATAGTTCAATAGAAAGACGAAATATTTTTAAATCAATCAAAATATGAAAAAGAATTGGTTAATAGGTTTGGATTTTATAATTATAAAATATCAAATATTCCAATGAGTGTCTCTTGTAATCTAGATTGTGATGAATCTGGAATATCTATTGATAATAATATGTTTAGATCTATGATTGGTATCTTTCTTTATTTAATAATATCTATACCATATTTGATGTTTACAGTGTGTATATGTTATATATTTAAATATAATACAAAATAAAGTCATTTAAAATAAGTTAAAATATTAATTAATAATTTTAAAGGTTTTTTGAATCTTGAATTATTTTTTCTTACACATACTTAATTTGATCTAAACAAATTTTATATTTTAATTTTTTTAGTGGAAAATTTGATAGGAAAATTACATCTGGTATGTGTAACTTTCTTCAAAAATGTTTAGTTTCATAGAGTTATAAGAAAAAAATTAAATGGTTTTATTATATATTTAGAGGGAGTATGTTTTTTATACTTTTTATTGTTCATATTATTTATGGATTAAGAAAACAATTTCTAAATTTGATTTTAATTTTGAAAAGATATTAATTTATTTTTATAATACTTCTATAATTTATACCTCTAAAAATCTTTTTTATAACTCTAGGACTAAACACATTGATGTCAGGTATCACTTTCTTAGAGTTCATGTTCAAAAAGGAAATACTATTTTGGAATCTATTTCTATAGAAGATAAATATGATAAATTTTTACTAAACCCTTGGATTTAGATAATTTTGATAAAATAAAATTTAAACTTAGTATAATGGAAATATAAATTTAAAGAATTTTTTTAGGGTATTTTAATCTATTTGTTTGGTTCTAATTTTTTAATTCTATCATTTTTATGTTAAATTTTTATTTTTCTCACTAACTTATTCTATAATAGTTGGTTACCATTTGATTATTTGAAAAAAATTATATGTCATTATTTTAAAATATTTAAATGTTTTCATGGCTCCTTAAAGCTTCTAAAAAAATTTACAGAAGAATTTATACTATTATACACAATTATCTTTTAGGGGAGTATTTAGTATTCAATTTTAATTATAAATGTTAGTTTATTTACCAATAATGTCTATTTATATAAGGGGTATATTTAAACTATTGGTACACTTAAGGAGACATTTTTTAATATTTTTGAACAATTTAAAAAAAGGGGATAAAATTTGGGAATTCTCAATTATTTTGTAAATATCAAAAAGGGTGATAATTTTGAAGTTTCCTTTTGATCAACTTTTTTTATTTATGTTTTGATAATTACAATACTTGTTATTGTATAATTATAATTTATCATAGATTTTATTTCAATTCTTTATTTTCTCTAACATGAGTTAAATTTATTCTGATGTTAGTTTGTTCTTAAAAATTTGGAAAAATCTATAACTTACCATGATTGAAAATTTGGAAAAGAACTCAACCTATTGTAAGAAAAAAAATTAATGACCACAAGAATAAAAAAGAACTGAACACAAGAAGAAAAATGAAATGATCACAAGAATAAAAATAAATAACCACATAAAGAAAAATGAATAGTATGCTAGAAAGAAAAATGAACTAAATACAAGAATAAAAATTAATTGACCATAAGAATAAAAATAAACTAATAGGAAGTAGAATAATCAACCTATCAAAAGAAAAAAATCAACCAGCCATAAGTGAAAATTTTGAAATGTATTGAACCTACCTTATGAAGTTAAAATTTAGAAACGTGTTTAACCAAACTTATGATGTTGAAATTTGTAAAATTGTTACATCTAACTTATGATAAACCATGATTGAAATTTTGGAAATATTCTCAACCTAACTTACAACCTAAGTAAATTTAATTACCTTGTCATATTTTATCTCAAAACATGCTATGTTTTACTTATTTTTTATATTAAAAATTACTACATGTTTGTTTCATATGTTTCTCTTGGTTTAATTACTCCTTAAATACTCAATAATTATTTTGAATCTATGTAAATTTATTTGGAGATATTTTATTTTGTATTTAAACAACATTAAATATAATCATAAATATTTTAATATATACACTATTTTCCTGGAACTTGAAATGTTTAAATTTGAATTATTTGAAATATGAAATTTTTTTATCGCATGTGTTATGGGAAGTTTCCAATAACATTTATATTAGTTTTAATGAGTTAATTTACTATTTTATTAAAATATATAACAAGTTGAGTTGTACACCCTATTTTGGTTTTATATATTATCAAACTAAACCCATGTGGGAATAATTTGAATGTGCATTCAATGAAGAAATCACATGTTTCTCTAGGCAGGATGAAATGAAATGAACTTCATACTTTGAATCTATTGTGCATGAAAGAACTCACTATATTGAGTTCAACAGAACTAGATTAAAAAATGAGGATTATGTTATTCATGAATGGTACTATTCAATACACCTTAGTGATCAATTACTTCTCTCAGTTAAACTTCAATTGTTTGATCCATAATTGCTTGAAGAGAATAATATTTCCTTGACACTCCTACTCAAATTAATCTTTTAGTTTCTATGATTCTTAATTCTTTTTATTATTATTTTTCTTAATGGTGTTATCTTATACTACCCTTAAAAGGTAGGATTGTTTGGTTGTGACTCCCATACAAAATTCAAGAATTGGTTTATGCCTCAAGTTTGAAAAAGGTAGGATAATTTGGGTTGTGCCTCCAAGTTGAAAAGGGAATGAATCTTCAGGTTGTTCCTATAGGTTGAATAAGTTAGGACTATTTGGGTTGTTCCTATAGGTAGAAAAAGGTAGTATAGTTGGGTTGTGACTCCAGATTTAAACATTCAGTCTTGCCTCCAGAGTTTAAAAAGGAAATTGTAAAGGTTTGTAACTCCCTTAAACAGTCAAAGATTCTATTATAGTGGGTGTCATCTCTCTCTATGTTTGAGAGGGGTGAAAGTAAAGTATGATCATTTAGATCTTAACTACTATAAAAATCATTATGTTCATTTTTTTTATCTTTCCAATTTATTATTTTAGCTTTGATATGTAGTTAAAAATATTTAAAAAGGTGAATTCACCCCCCCCCCTCTGTTGACCATTCAGAAATTCCCATCAGAACCTAATAACTACTACCTATGGTTGGAAAGATACTTAGCATGAGAACTTTAATACTTTTATAACTTTTTTATGCAAGGCTTATATAATTAGGGTGTATTTGGGTATATTGTTAATAATTTCATTGGTTAGAGATAAATAGAGATGGTATTATTCCTATTATATGATGAGTATGAAATACAGTCCCTTGATTGAGATAGACTAAGGAGTGTGTGGAAACACCAATATAAAACATATTATGTTCTTATCTATTTAGATGAGGGGAATGTGATGTGCTCATCCATAAATGTTTATGATAAGTGATATATTCTTTCACTTGAACAGTCTATATTCAGAGAGTAAAGAATGTATGAGTTGGCTATATTGGATTGACATACTCCATGTACCATCATCACTCGATGTCATTGAAAATAAAACATATGAGAATGCATTCTAGCATGTGATGTGGCTGGTGTACACTTTTATAGAGATTCATATGTTTGATGGAGATCACACCAAATCCCAATATAGTTTGAGTAGCACTGATGCTTTTCTAAAGACTGCTATTTTCTCACATTTATTAATCAATAGTTTTTTATTTTATTTTTTCAAATCTACCAAGTGACATGATGTCACACTTTATAGTTTAATGAATGTGGAATGAGTATGATAGACATAGATGCTCTAAAACTATTTTAGAGTTAATCCAGAATAGTTTTGAATAGTTATACACAAGGTATTTCATATGATTTGATGCATGGTGAAGTTAAAGATTTCATTCCAAAAGAGTTTTAGAATATATCCAAAAGTAGTTTTGGATATGATTTCACAATTTATTATATGTGATACAATATATTTTGAAATTTCTTGTAAGACTTTTAGAATTTAGTGAAAGTGTGAGATTAATAGAGATATTTCCTAAAGCAAAATTGCATGTGATTTAATATGGATATATCATATCCTATGATAGGGGGATATAATAATGCATGATGTTTCATGCTATTTACATTCTCAATAATATGTTATGATTGATGATATCATTAGATAACTTCTTGGACAAGTCTTGATGTAAGACTTTCATATCATATTTCATGTACATGCCATTGTCTATGATTGAAGTAGTGGAAAGACATTGAGTGTTAATGTTCAAGTGATTCTTCCATGTCTGAAATCATTAAAGAGTTGTTATATAAGATGTAATTTAAGAGATTGTATTCATGAAATGTTTTAATGAATTGATCAAGGTATTTACACATGTGTTTTAATAAATGAGTAAATTTAAACTCATTTGATGAGTTTTCTAAAATTTTATTTAAAGGGGTATACATCCATGTGATGGTTTATGGATTTTTTACCAAACCATTGGTTGACTATCCCTCATCCTAAAGCTCTCATCTTATTCATTCTTTACCTAGTGATGTGATGGAATTTTGTGGTGAGAAGGAGGATCATGCTTGTATGATGAGTGATTTAGTAAATCGTGGATACCTCTATAGGTGAGGTATTTTTTGTTTCAACTTCTATGGTCTTTATAAATAATGGATGAATAATTATATATTAAAAATGGTTTAAGGTAAATAGATTTATATTTTTTTATTTTATCTAATGCATAGTTTCATTTATCTTGAATGGAAATCTTGGTTTGGGTTTCTTTTATCACTTTTTCTAGTTTAATAAGTGATGTTAGAACCCTTTGAAACCCAAAAATAATTTTTTTAAGGATTCCTCAACCCTAAAACCTGGTTCCTTATCTTGTACTTCTCAATATATTCTTCCACCTAATTATTGGTAGATTTAATGCCATTATCGGTTCATAATTTCTAAATTTTCATCTTGAGAACATTCTATTACAATATTTAATAATATATAATACACTTGAACACATCATATTTCTAAGAGATCACTATCAAAAAATTCATTCTATTGTAATCATCGGTGAATAGAACATAAGACCTTTTTCTATCCATGGACTTGGGTGATATTGGCCCAAAAAAATCAATGTCCACCAACACAATTAATCTCATTGATTTATTATCCTTTAGCTTGTAATTATTTGTAATGATCTTATCTTTTTTATAAGTATCACACATGTGGGTGTGATCATGTGAGGGTTTAGGGATATCATGAGATCCTTCATTATTCACCATATTTTCCCAAGACTTTTTGGATCAAGTAGCTAATACTTTTATGCTGCAACTTGTTCTACTCTTCTTTGGTTAGAAAACACGTGTATTCTTCTCCAACGATAAGGTAGATATTCCCCTTTTTGTTCTTTCGATACATTACAATTGTACCATATCTTCCTTTTAAAATTCTAGATTTATTATTGAAATTTATTGTAAGCCCTGAGTCACATAATTAGCTTACACATGGAAAATTGTGACAAAGGTTGTTAATCACCAATACATTCATGTACCTTAAGTCTTTTCCTCTCATTTTGACTTTTATATAGTTAATTATCGTTAAACCTTCAACATTTCAAAAAATAATGACACCATATTTATCATACATTATCCCTTTGATGAGGTTTTTTTTCCACCATATGTCAATTGAATAAAATATCAAGGATCCAAACTCCAGCCCAATCCATTGATTTAAACTAAATTTCCACTATATTCACCTTCTCAAATTTTTCTTTCCAGATTCATGTTAACTTTTTTACTTACTTTAGTGGAAAATTATATTGTACCTCAAGATCCATTGAATCATCCTCATATTATAGGGTATCAAATTGATTAAGAGTTTTCATCCCACTTTATGATGCTTTTAGCTACCTAGATATCACTTTATGGATATCCTTTAGTATATCTCTTTGTACCCTTGATGAGAAATTCATCTATTTGTTTCCATAACCTTCACACCTAAAACAATATCCATTATAAATATACCAAGTATAGGAATTTTTACTTATATATTTTTATTACTCTTATACCTAAAAATTAATTTTACCTTTGGAACACACATATTGTATATACCCTATCTTTTCACAACAATAACACCAAATTTTTTCTTTATTATTGCATGTATTTTCTAATTTTCCAATATAATTTCAAGTATTTTATGATTCAACTAAATCAATCTTCATTTAGGATGTGGGTTTTTATTTTCAAAACAAATTATATTGACTTTTTTCTTGTTATCAATCCCATCAAAATATTTTATTTTATTTTTAAAATGATGCAGTTGTGGGTAATTTTCTATATTTTCTACTTACTCCTTATATTCCTCCTTAGCTTCTTCAGCCACATGTGCACTCCAACTTCCCAATTTCATGTCAAGAGTTGGAAGTCTTTCATGATCATTGAGATTTCATAGAATCTTCATAACTTCACCTTAAATCAACTCAATCCTTTTGATATAATATTTCACAAAATTGGCCAAACCACTAGTAATACGGGGTTTCTCTTTGATTTTTATCTTGACTTCAATTTCCTTCACTGAGTTTCTAGGATTTCCATATTTGAGTCATTTAATTTTAAACCATTAACTCACATTTTCTCTTTATTATTAATGTATATAAAGTTTGGAATCATGTACCACTCTATTATATTTATTCATTTTATCCCTATAAATAAAAAATTCTTTAAGAAAATCCTCTAGTTCAACCTTGAGATCTACACTTCCCTCAACTTTAATGCGTTCATCATTGTTTTACTTCAACTGTGGTTTTTCTATAAAAGATACAAGGAATTCCTTATTAAGGTACTTGCATTCCCCAATTTCTTCCACTTTAATATCTTCCAATATAACATATTATTTAAAAATAAAGTTCTTATTTTTGAAGAATTTATGTTGTGAACTCTTCTTGATTTCCACGCCATTAGATGAATTATTCAGGGTTCTTCATCTTCATCATTATCTTGGAATTTCTTTGGATACTTTGTTGCAAGATGCCCAACTTTTTCACACTATAATCAAGAAACTATAAGGTTTAATTTGAATTTTACTTTCCCATTTTGAGATTTAAGGAAAATAAAGACATCACCTCGTCAACTTTCCTATCTTTGGGATCATCCTCTAATGTGAGTTTCTTTATTTCTTTAAATTTAACATTCTTAAAATTTTCATTTTTCAATGACTCGTTGTCATTATTCCTCATCTCATATGAAAAGAGTGTACTATGACGACTATCCAACATCATTGTATTTGGGTCTTTATATTTGATCACTAAGACATTCATGTTGAAACATAGTTGTAATCTTCTCATGATTCTGTTTATATTTTTGATATCATCAAGAGTTTCTCTGAGTCTATGAATTTATTCTACAATGATGTTCACCTAATACTTGTTCCATAGAACCTATAGTATAGCTTCACATACATTGTAATTTCCTTCATAGATGTTGCAAATTTTTCCTACATGGAATGTGTGTATTTACACAAAATCACCTTTATATAGATTTTGTTGGAAACGTTTTCTCCTAATGTGTTGAATACCTTATCATTAACATCAATTTATATTCAATATTTCTTAGATAATGATCCTCTCCCCATGTTGACTAAGATACCATGCATGGAATCTTTGTAGGCATATATTCCCAAAGATCAGAAATAGTGTTTCATATGATTCTTCCAAAATCAGAAATTATTATCATAGAGGTTCAGAATTTGATTATGTTTAATGACCACTTCCATTAATTTAGATAGAGAATTATCCACTGATAACCTTCATCTTAGAAAACCCTTTCCAACAATATTATTCCACTCTAAGTAGGAATACATCTCTCCCTGATAGTAGATATGAAGTAATAAAGTAAATAAAAGGGTAACATGGAATTTTACTTTGTTTACCCAAATTAGGATAATACAAGGATAATACAAGGATAATATATCAATGTATCAAAATCACTAAGCATTCTATTTGTTTCTTATAATTTAGAGCAGCTACACTAACTCAAGCGATATAGCATCCTGGATATCCCTTCTCTTTTTCTCTCACTTTCCATCACTGGTCTAGAATTCCTCTCATGCTATACTATTTTGATCTATGATCATCCATATTATTTTGAAGAAAAATATCTCAAAATATTTAGACTCCCTCTCTTCTTATTTTTCGAACAACTATGATTAATTTGTGTGTAAAATGTTTTAATTTTTTTGATTCAACTCCTCAATCCTTACACTATACCACCTTACTTAAAACTCTAACCAAATATAAAAATAATTGGATCATTACATGTCTTTCTTACTATGATGTGATATTTCTCTTATTTATCCTAATCATGATGTGATATCATTCCTCATGTCATGATGCATAGTCAACAACCATATCCAAAAAATATATATAATATCTTATATTTAACCCTTCGGAATATTACATCATGATCCTCTAATTCTTTTCAATCCTAAAACTTTTTTCAGCATGAACTTCACCTATGACATGAACACTTCCAAATATATAGAACAATTGAAATATTCCTAACACCATTCATGATATAACCATTCTTCCCCTGATGTGACAATATTCACAATTTTCCACATTATCAATAATATTTTAGGATTGGTAATGGAAAACTGGGTAATGATTGCATATTATCTATTTTAGATGAGCTTCTATTATGTATGATCTAGATCAAATATTATGTATTTTAGTGCAGTTCAACACTTTGTTAATTTCCATTATGTATAAACCTTATGTATTTCTTTATACTACTAAGTGACCCTTATGTATCACTTTAAGTACCCTTGTGTAAGATCTGTAATCTTTAGGATACTCATAAATTTTCCAATTTACCATATGTATAATATCTATGTATCATAATATATTATTGAGTAACCCTTACACATCACTAGTAGTTACATTACGTAATGGCCTGGGTACTTTTATGTATTGTCTTAATCACCATTACATATTGACCTTTACTAATTTTTCATACCTAACCTGATCAGAAAAAAACTTCTCCAAACCTCTTCCAAAACTCTTATAGACTTTATGTTATAAGTTCTTATAGACTTTTTAGGCTAATTTGGAAGTTTCTTCAATAGACTTTTCAATAAAAACAACTCAAAAATAATATAAGTGGATTTTTGTTAACAGATATATATTGGATTTTGGGAACATGTTTGAGTTTGGGTATTGTTTAATGGATATTTATTATGTTTTTGTATCATGTTTCCAAAAAACATTTGAGTTTAGGTACCTATATTTTCACTAGTTCCTGACCCATTTTCATCCTAACTCACTTCAGATAATGGAATAAAATTATTTTATCGGGTTTTATAATAGTGAATAATGTGAATATGTAATTCGAAATTTCCATCCACTGTGCGGGGTGATTTTATCCATATGTTGAATTATTTTTTATCAATGTTAATGAAGTATAATTATCATATTTAAGAAGTTCTTTGTGGATGCTTAATTTATTTCATTTATTATATATATAATTTAAAAAATATGATAAATCATTATTTGTAATACCAATTTTGAAAAATTTATTCAATAAATAATTATGGTAAAATCCTTATAAAAATAGTTTCATGCCTTAATTCAGTTAATATTAAAAACACTTTGTTTTGGTAGAGATAATTCATGTTTCTTCATTAAAAATAGAGATATGATAAAGTCCTCGACAGTGATTATCATTTGTGGGTGATGCTGGAAATAGATAGTTGTCCAGATCACTACATATGATGGGGAATTTCAAAATAAATTTCTAGAGATCATAGATTATCCTTGCTAATGAGATAATATTACATGTTAATAATGGTTATATAGGTAAAACCACTGTCAAAATAAATGTGGATAAGATGATTTTGTAAATAATGTGTTGAAATTGGGGGTTAGAATAGCGATTAAAACCACTAAATATCATGAAATCTCATTGTCATCCATATATGAATCACTATGTCCATCAAAGGTAAAAATGATGTTGAAGAAAAATAAGGGTAAAATAAATATGAAAAGTAAAAAGGAATAGAGATAAGAAAATGGAGAGAGTGAGTGATGGTGATCTAAAATTATATTTCATTATCATATCACCACACACACACACTTGGTACATGATAATATAATTAATAGTTTTGATTAATCTTTATCTTCTATGCTCAATCCAATGGATAATTATTTTTTCCTAATTTCATGATCCCATCCCTCAAAAGGGACACTTATTTGGATAATAATGAAGGAAATTATATAATGACCCCAAATTCCCACCTTCAGTAGGCCTCCGGGTCAGCGACAAGCACCAAGGGTATAAAAGTCTCACGTATAGAAGGTATTACCCTATATAATATTATAGGATTAGAATATAGGATAAACATCCACAAAGACACTCCAAGACATAATATAAAAGTAAAGGAAACCAAAATCATCACACAATGTATATATAAAGTAAATAAATACAAAGAGTCTCTAAATAAATACCCAAAAGAAATTTCAAAGGAAATGATAGAGCAACAACTCCAAGTTCTGAGCTAGTAATGTCTAACACGGTCCATGAATCCCCCTAGCAATCTAAAAATATTTTTTATTTATGTAGGTTGAGCATAACATCTATACTCAGTAGGATCATTCCCTAAGTCTCTCATGCACATGTGAAAAGAGCATGCTAACGCACCCATGAGAAAATAACAGAACCAATGACACCTAATCATGTAAACTACCCAATACAATCCTTACTATGGAATTCTCACCATATAACACATCAAAATATAATAATATAATAAGAAAAATATCAGTAAAAGGTTACCCCACACCACTTTCCCATTTCTTTTTCACACTCACACC
Organism: Viscum album; assembly: GCA_963277665.1. Taxonomy (NCBI): domain Eukaryota; kingdom Viridiplantae; phylum Streptophyta; class Magnoliopsida; order Santalales; family Viscaceae; genus Viscum; species Viscum album. The sequence continues at coordinate 1,967,752,392 of OY728153.1, forward strand.
CCAACGTCATACCTCCTGGAACTCCCATCTCTTCCATATAATATCACTTATAGATATATGATCCATCACATCACATCTCACCAGAAAAAAACATGGTCCATTACATCACATGCACCCATAAAATCCTAGTGCATCACATCCCAACAATACTTATAACCAGGATAATAGGATATCATGAACATTAAGGACATCAACCCCATGCCCCCCTCCTACCATACATAACCCCCACTATGAAAAACCTCATAATCTCCTAAAAAATAACCAAAAGTTCACTATAACCACAACCCATAACAAATTATGTATAATAACCATATCTATGTGAGAGGGAAGTGATGTGTGAGTAGTTATCCACCCATCCTCACCATCCAGATGTTCTAAAAAATGCCCCTAAAACATTTGGGTGTCATCACATGGTGCTCAACATGGGTGGGTGCATATAGAAATAATAAGGAACATAAAATATTTATAATCCACACACATAATCCCAATATATGGTTTTATAATAAGAATAGAACCCCAACTCAAAATATCAGCACCAAACCTCACAACCTATGTAACTTTCACTACCACTTCTAAATACATCACATCACACAAGAAACCATAACTACAAACCATATTCCATGTTCCTTTTCAAGTTAAACCATTTTTAGATTTATCAATTACCAACCATCTTCATCTATCAATCCCATTCATTTCATATTTAACATCAACCACTTAAGACACACTTCCTATTTCAAATTAAGAATTAATTTTTATCATATTTCCCATTATAGTTTCATCATTAATATTTAATTCCACTACTATTGGGAAACTAGCACAACACCAAAAAAAATAATAAACCATTATCATCATTCCAACAATCCCCATATTACCACCTTTTATATCCCATTTACCATATCTTATAACCACATCACACAAACACTTTCTATATATTCGACATGCCATTGCCACCACACAACACAATTTCCATACAACATATTCACCACATCACACTCTCATAAGTATCATTCTAGATTAATCATTAGTGCTTCATCATAATTAGTTCAATATTATAAAGGGAATTCTCACACAATTAAAGGTTCCATGTGGAACCACATTATTATATTAATATATGTTCTTAATAATTTTTCATTTTTGGTGAGTTAAAGAAACAAGCACAACAAGGCTATTAATTAAACATCCTAAACAACATAATAGAACCCAATATAATCAAAATCTATAATAATAAAAGTCATGCCCAACATACTGGTAGAGTACAAAAATAGTATCATCATGCAATTTCTTCCCTCCCCTTTCCATTTCAACTAACCAATTATTTATCTCCATTAATCTGGATATAATATCTTCTCAAATGATATCAAAATCATGGTCTATACTACAGATACAACTACAAGAGTGATAAAGGATCCCCTTCCTGGTATTTTCATTATAAAATGTTGTAGTTAAAGGATAGAGTAGAGGGGAGGTTCTATATCTACTATAAATTAAAAGAAAAATTTCTCACAACTACTAAAGCTCATAAACTCAAAGATATAGTTTTGGTGTCATCCAGATGTGAGAAAAAATAAAGTAAATGGTATAGATAAGGGTTTGGAAATTTTAAAATAACATCAATGTGTATACTAGAAAAGGTAGAATTAAAACCCCCATTAAAAATTTCCAATGATTTATAGTTCTGAATTTAATGTGGATCGATTAAACCTTCCAAAAAAAGTTTTATTTATTATTAAACAAGTTGAATCCAATTAATTCCTAGACTTTGGTGTTTAAGATCATTGAAAAAGGTGACTGGGGTGGTTAAAGGTCGATAAAGAAGTGAAAATTGTAAACATAAGGTAAAAATGATACCATTATACGCATTAGGGGGTTAACGTAAGGGTAAATTTATTTACCCTTAGATATAATTTCAGTAGGTATCATTTAAGGGTAACTTAGGCTTACCATTATATAAGATTTAAAAAAAACCTTACCCTTGTGCGAGGTAGGTGGTATGCATAAAGGTAACATGTTGTACCCTTATGCATCATTATTCCAAGGTTTGCGTAAGGGTAAATTAACCTTACACAATATTTAAAAGGATATTATTACCCTTATATGAGGCCTAGTCTACCCTTATACAGTTTATGACTACCCTTGAATATCCAGGGGTACCTTTACACAGCACATTAAAAGTTTTTCTACCCTTATGCTATAGTTCAAAAATTGGTCTTACCTTTACATAGGGGGTTTCTAACCTTATTCAAGCTACTGAAACCCTTACATGGAACATGGTAATATCCCCTTAACCTTACATACCCCCCTTTAAATAATTAGTTACCCTTACAAAAAAAGTAATAACATACTTTTACCCTTATAAAATCCATTAAAAATAACCATTACCCATGTAACATTCTAGACCCGAATTCCACTGAAGGTGCCCCGATCCTAGATTTCCACATGAACTCAATCACATATCCCTAAATTCTAGAGGTTTATGACTCATAGTAATGGACTAGGTCTGTCTATGGGGATACTATTCTCTCATTATTAGAGTGTAGCACAATAAAAGTACAATAACAGATAAGTAGCAGAAGCTGTATAACAATCAAAAAAAAGACCACATCCAAGATAGATATAATAAATAATACAAGAAGGAATATCATATAAAGATGATTATTATACATTTAATATGTCTCTAAAAAATATCCAAATAGGTATACATGGATTCATTACAATATATTTAACAAAAGTACAAAAATTTAAAAAACTATCCAGCTAGCATCATGAGCCTCAGCTCAATCCCCCACTCCCATACTCCTAAGAAATAATCAAGAACCTGTAGTAGGTCACTTTCTATTATCCATTCCTATAATAATATAGTCTGTTTGGGTACCCAAAGGCGGCCCAAATAGGGAGTGAGATATAATCTCAACATGAAACCACCCAAGGTCTACTACCGTCCAATCAATGAATATGTATATATATCAATAAGATCGTGCATGAAGTAATATATTATATAAAGTAATTATTGAAATAAAACAACCCATAAAGTTATGGGTTCCCATGGATACCCCTTCTCTACTACCTACTTCATCCTTATCTGTTAATATCTCAGAATAATAGTCAATCCTCTATAAATTTATATACAAGTTCATTTAATTATTCAATTCATTTAATAATTAAGTCTCAAGATATGGAATATATCCCAGCATACCATGTGAAAATATGTGCTCAAGGATTCCTAATGAGTCCATCATTATAGTATAAGGCAGTGACAGAGTCCAAGCTTGTGCTTTGGATTGGAAGACGCAATATATGAATCATTTCATTAATTATTCAATTCAGAGCTTAAGCCCGTCATTAGCATTCCTAATTTGGAATCTAGGTATTTCTCTAGGTGTAACTTGAACCAAGAACCTTACAATCCAATCCATAGTGATCCTCATAGGAACCTAGTTATATCTCTAGGTGTGCTATAACATCACTTCCATTTGAGTTCGTCCTCGACGGTCCACTAAGGGAGCCCAAGTATCACCCATGTTATATACAATCAACTACCATTATGGTCTATCCTTTTCATTCCATATGGAGTCCAAGTATCATTCAATAATATAATAGTCAGTCTCCATCAGTCCATCCTTGGAAATCCATATAAGGAGTTCAAATTTCACTCAAGCGTAAGCAAGGTAGAAGCCAAATGAGTTCATCCATAGAGTTTGTATATGAACCCATGTGTCACCCATGGTATATTCAATATAAATAAAACAATTTTAGTTGGGTTTGGGTTTGGATTAGTGGTAAGCACCCTGTAATCCTACATGAAAAATGGGGTTCAAAACCCATGGGGCGCAGGTACTAGAGTAGTACTGTAGCGGTAATGTAGCAGCGATGGTACTGTTGATCGGCAGGTACTGTAGCAGCGGTAGGGTATTGTAGCAGCAGTGAGCACTGTAGCATTCAGGTTACTATTCACAGAATGGGCCTTAGGCCAAAACTTTGGGTCTACAGGCTATGTAATGGGCTACAAGCCCACTGGGCCTTCGACCTATGTCATGGGTCTCCCTCTACCTAGTTTAAAGAGGTATTTGCTTTTCTTTAATAATAAAATGAGGCTTTGGACCCAACCTTTAAAAAAATATCAATAAAACAATTTCATTTAATTATATCAAGGTCATAACCTTATTCATTTCAATTCAAACTCACCTCAGATGGTGACTCAAGTATAGATAAGCTTAGAAGGGTTTTCCCTTTATTTACTCACATGGGAATTTCATTTAAAATTGAAACTCATTCTTTAACAAGCCATTACATTTCCATGTCCTATGGATAAGGTAATTCCATTCCCCTCTTTGATGAATATCATTTATTATTCAATTCACATTTCAATTCATCAACTACCTTCCCTTGGAAAGGGGTAATGGAACACCTCAATAGTAATTCAAGTTCAAGCCACCCATGGTGGTCTAAGTAATTAACAACACACCCAAGCAGTGGTTCCAATTCAAGGCTTGTATCTTCAATTCATTTATTAATAGGTTTCGTTAATTATATAGGTCATACATATGAATTAAATTCAAGTATTAAATTCCATTTCAAGGGCATCACTCTGAGAATTGGGTGTGTGGCACAAATATATATATATATATATAAACACTTTTACTTTAAAGTAAAATCATGAGACCACCTACCATAGTTTGTAGTGGATATCTCATCCAGTATCATCTTCTAATTTGAATCAGGTCAGGAGAAAATTAAAGAATGGATGAAGAAACTATAAATAGTGCATATTATCTTTCATATAAATAGTGAATCTGATACCAAATCAAATGAGTAATGGAAAAAATGAACTGATGTATTATCGATACAGATCCAATGAAATAGAAGGTTCTTGATTCTGATCTTTGATGAATAAGATCTCTAAATTCCTACTTTAATTGACAAAGAGATCTCTTAAATGGGGGTTTGGCTATGTGGGAGAAGAAAATAAAAAATATTTTTGATATAATAATTAATTATAAGAAAAATTCTAAATTCACCCAAAATATTGTGTCACATAGTTTAGACACACAATTGGCCAAACCATGTTCCAACTGTGCACCCTTTACTGTAGGAAAGGGGCATATCAAACGGTTTCTCACACAGTTTGACTAACCGTACACAAAACATGTCTCAATACACTGTCAAAATTTTAGACATTCCTACACATCTGTGAACCCCAAATCACATGGTTTTTCTAATCGTGCAGCCTGTAGGAAACCACTATCCAACCTCAGGTTTTAGCTAACTATGTGGGCTGCCTTGCAGGGTTTCTACTAACCGTACGATACGCCTTTTCCTTTCTAAAAGTTGGGTTCTGGGATTTGAACCAATCCCTACTCCCCCTAAACCTCCATGAACTCAAAGGGAATTCATATTAGGCTATATTTAATCATTTAAACTAAAAAATAATGGATTTAAAATATTTATTAACTCATAGAAAAATCGGGTTCTTAAAATCATCCCCCCTTAAAGAAATTCATCCACATGTTTCCCTCTCAAGGGTGGTCAAGAATGTATAAGAATAACTCATGCCGATGTGATCGTACATCGGCCTAGCACTACTAGGTTTTATCATGTATGAGGTTATGCTACCATAACACCTTTACTAGAGGAAATTATCAATCTCGGAGAACATTCATGTTACGATCCACTATATGAATAGGATAATCCTAAAAGGATGCATCTACTTATAACTCAACCTCATCAGGTTGAAAAGAATGATATGTGTTTGAATGATAGCAACATGAATAAGATACATAGAATACATCATGCATGGCCTAATAACTTTGAGGTAACTACAATTGATAGGCTTCTATCCTGGCACTCTTTAAACTCTCGAACAAACTGAAATATCGCAATGAAATCTTACCATGTCTTATAATCTATTTGTTCCCTAGTCTCAGTGAAACACATAAGAAAACCATATCCTTTCCCTCGAAATCAAGAGGTCTTCTAAAATGGTCAGTGTATGATTTCTATCAAAATTGTGCAGTAGCCATCATCTTCCAAATAAATTGAACATGCTCTATGGTATCCTAAACAAAATGTTGTCCAAGCATATTTGCCTCTCCTACCTCTTACCAACACAGGGATGATCAGCATGGCCTACCATAAAAAGAGCCATAATGATCCATCTGAATAGTATCCTAAAATCAATTTTCATAGGAGAATTCAACCAGGCGTATGTGCCACTCCCAAGAACCCCCAAAATCTAGGATGTGTGCTCACAACATGTCCTCAATCACTTGTATCTTGTGGTCTGAGGGTGGTATGTTATGCTCAGAAGCACCTGTGTACCTAATTCCCTCTATATCCCTTTTCAGAACCGTGATTAAAATTGGGAATCCCTATCTAAAATGACAGTATAAAGGACCTTGTGAAGTCATACTATCTCACGGATATACAACCTACCAAGCTCATCCACACTTAAGGTTTTCTTGATAGGTGGGAAATGAGAAACCATTGTGAGACTGTCAATAACAACCCATACGACATCATTACCTCAAGGTTGCCTTAGTAAACCTATAATAAAGTTCATTATAACAGAAACCCACTTCCACTCAGGAATGGGTAACTACAACAAGAGTCTAGCTGGTCACTGGTGTTCCACCTTCACCTACTGAAAGGTGGAACACCTCATGAAAAAACCATCTATATCTCTTTTCATACCTAGCCACTAGTATGATAAATGTAAATCCTGATAATCTTGGTGATGTCGAGGTGAACTTCCCATGATGAATCATAAAAGACTTCCATCATCTCCTCGCACATGTATGTTGAAACCCATACACAACCATGAACATGCAGAATTTCATCCTCATCTACAATCCAACTAGGAGGAGGGTCCTCACCTGCCACACTTTCCCATATCATTAGTCTCTTAGAATCCGATAGTTTCCTTATCCTAAATCTATCTAGAAGATTAATGGTAATATATAAGAATGATATAAAGGTTAGTCCATGACTGCCCTGAACCTCCAAGTGCTTCTTAGAGAAAAACTTCATAAGATTCCACTCGCTAATGGCCTATTGTACTATCTGTTTTTTTATTCCTTCTGCTCAGTGCATTAACCAATATATTTACCTTTCCATACACGAGGAAAGTTATAAGTTGAAATATTTTAGGTATTTAAACCATTTTCACTACCTCATATTCAAATCACATTGTGTAAATATGTACTTAACGCTTTTGTGGTCTGTGTACACCACAAAATGCTCCCCAAGTAAGTAATGACTCCAAAAATTTAATGCATGAAAAAATGTATCTAACTCGAGATCATGTATTAGGAAATTCCTCTCATATGGCCTCAACTACCGAGACTAGTATGATATAAATCTATCTCCCTACATAAGAACTGATCCTAGCCCAATATTTGATGTATTGTAGTACAAAAGGTAACTCTTTCCTAGATCTGGTAGAATCAATATCAGTGTTGAAGTTAACCTCCCTTTTAGCTCATGAAAGGTTGATGTGCATGCATCTGACCATAAGAACTTCACAGCCTTCTTAGTCAAGACCGTGAATAGTAATTCTAGGCATGAGAAGTCCTAAATGAAATGACTATAGTATCCATCTATCCTTAAGAAACTCTATTTCTCAAAGACATTCTTAGGTTGTTCCTAGGAAAATATAGCTCTCAAATTCTCTGTGTCAACTGATACTCCTTTCCCTAAGATAACATGACCAAGGAAGTGAATTTGATCCATCCAGAAGTGGCACTTTATGAGCCTATCATATAAATGATTTTATCTCACTGTATCCAATACGATCTAAAGATGTTTAGAATGGTCATGTGGATTATGAGAATACACCAAGATATCATCCATGGATACCAATAAAGAAAATCTAGATGAGTATGGAAAAATTAGTTCATTAGTTTCATGAAGACTATTAGTGCGTTCGTGAGACCGAATGGCATAACAAAATACTTGTATATACCATACCTACTATGAAAAGTTGTGCGAGGTATGTCTGATGGTCTAACATGCACCTAATAATAACCTGATCTCAAATAAATCTTCAATAAAACCCAATATCCTCATATTTGGTTGAAGCGACCATATAACCATAGAAAAGGATATCGATTCTTAACCATTAGTTGGTTAAAATTCTGGTAATCCATGCATAGCCTAAGAGTTTTTTTTTTGCCTTTTTCAAAAAAGGACTGGAAAACCCCACAGAGAAGTACTGGTTTGGATAAAACCTTTTTCATCTAAATCCTTAATCTTTATCTTAATATCCTGCATCTTAGTAGAAGTCATATTGTAAGGAGGAATGAATATCAGTGTAGGTCCATGCATTAGCTTGAAAAATAACTCTACCTCTCTCACTAGAGGTAATCCTGAAAATTAATTTGGGAAAACATCACTAAAATGATCAACCACAGGAAGAAAATTTGACTGATGTGTTCTCTAATCATCTAGATATAAACTCATAATCTGATTTTTCATCCCACACAACCCATGATTCTCGGGTCCAGATCAAATTTCCTAGACATCTCATTCACCCTTGTGAATAAAATCACCACTCTGGTGATGTGAAAGTCACCCTTCATAGATAGAAATCAACAAAATCACGAAATGATATAGACTAGTCCATCCTAAGAATGATGTAAAAACCTATCATTTCAAAGACAAAGATATCCCATACAAAGTGACACCCTCCAATCACAAGGGGGAAATCCCTACACTAACATACATCCTCAGTTCTGATCCCCAATGAAGTATCAAGTGTCATAACACCATAAAAACACTAAAATTTGAGCCCAAGGATCTCCATAATAGGATAGATATAAACATATGAGAATAACCTATATCTAAAAGGGAAGATGCTAAAGTAGAGGCTATTAGAATTGTACCTATCAATGTAAAAGGTATAGAATCCTTCTCCTTATGTGTTGTTTTCACTGCATATATCTATCCTGAACTATGGCCCTGTGATACTACCTGGCTACCCTAAGCAGATCCACTCTACTGATGATGAAAAAATGGGGTATAACTACCATGACTATGACCACCTCCTTAGCCTCATCAGCTAGTTGCACTCGAACTCCCTACCGGACCAAAATCTGCTGACCCTACTCCTCCTGCACGTGGAGTCGGTGAAAATACTCTCTCACAGACTACTTGAGGAAAATTTCTATAAAAACATTATAGATATCCCATATTTCTGTAGGATCGGCACTCAACTAGGTCCCTTGTACACTAAGTTCTAGTATGCCCCAGTCTACTGCACTAGTAGAACCTCACCTGGATACCTGAGCATATGCTCTAGCTACTGATGTCACTATATAGAAGCTCCAGATAATGCTTCCTACTATTGGTTTATGTAGCACCATATCTAGATGTTGAACCTCCCTAGATCTCACCTCCATCCTCTCTCAGGTTATTCTCTATGTGAGCGCCTGATTAACTATTCCAGAAATGGTAGCCAGTCAAAATACATTCACCTATGATTGGATGTCATACCTGAGACCATCCTCAAATTTCATAACTTTAGATACCTCATCACCCATTATAATAGGTGTGAAGTGTTTGAGATCATTAAAATAGACTGAATAATATATAACTGATAACATTCCCTACTCCAAGTGCATGAACTCTTACGCTCTATTGGCCCTCAACATCTTGGGATAGAAGTAATAATAGAAGTCAGAATGAAAATCCCTCCAATCCATTTCTCGATGATGATCCATATAAGTAATAACATCCCATCATCTCTTGGCAGAATCACACAACATATACATATCAATCTTTACCCTCCTCTTTATAGGTGTCTTTAGATGCAAGAAGATAGATAGCATGCCCTCTAGCCATGAATCCACAGCTTCTAGTCCACTATCCCCCAAAAACATGGGCAAATGTTACTACTAGAACTCATGAATCAACTCTTCCATATTTGTGGAAGGTCATGATTCTCCATGAATGGTCTGTATGAATATCATAAAACCATCATGAAATTGTGACTCAACACCTATTTCCGGTATAACTACCAGTTCCATAACTATCAAAAAAGGAGGATCCATCGGTATCCCAGGGCCTACCATCTTTTTAGTGTGGTCTTATCTACCCTCAGGGTATATGACTAGAGGTCTTCATGGCGGCATGCCTCTATAACTCCAATCACACGCCTCAGATCATGATCATTATCAAATTTCACAGTTCAAAAGATTGGATATTGAAACATGATAGGTATAATCCTTCCTATATAAAAACACACCCCTCTTCCTGCTCCTTGAGTCAATTATAGATGTCGCACATAACCTATAGAAGTAAGAGATACTACCTACCTCCCCCAACTAAGGTTGGGAATGGGTTAAGTTCTATACTATAATAAATTTTAGTTTCTATTTTATTTATATATTCTATCCCATTTTATCACAATTCATTTTAAAATGGTTGAACCAAATGGTTCACCAAATTATGATCCATAAGGGTCTATACTCTTCATGAATCAAAATATAGTGTCTGCCTAATTCATACCATAACACGTTTCATCCCATGCGACTCACAATACATGACTCAATGTGCCACAATTGGCTACTTATGGTGTATGTTGTAACCTAATTAGGAAAATATTTCTTATTTTATGGCTGTCACTCTAAGTACCAACTATTTTCTCTCAATCCCCTACAAAAAAATATCTATCACAGGACAAGTATATCTATGACAGCACCTATCAAAATAGCATGAAATCAAATAATTCATCCTATATAGCATAACATAATGCATGGCATGGCATAATGCATGGAATGTGATTTCTAACAAGTACTTAAAATGATGCATGAGATGGTATAACCTCATATCATTAATTTTCAACAAAATAAAACCCGCAATCATATCAATGATAACATCATAATTTGATTTCATTTCCTAATGGTGGAATCAAATAAACTATAATAAGAAAAATCTAGAAAATAGAAATTTCATTCTAGGAAATTTGGTTTTTCTTGTATGTGGGTTAGTTATGCCTAGGCATAGATCATTACCAAAGTCCATTTCCTTCTTATCCCTATCTATTATCACCAAATAAAAAACTATAATAGAAAATATGTTTTGATACCACTTTGTAACATCCCAGACCTAGATGCCACTGAAGGTTCCCCAAGCCTGGTTAGCCACATGGTCTCAAGAGCATCTCCCCAAACTCCATAGACAACCAACTAGTATTGAGGGCCTAGGTGTGTCAATGGGGATACTATGCCCTCACTAGAGCATATCATAATGTATATAAAATAATATTTAAGTATTGGAAGTAGTATAAAAGTCATACAAAAGACAACATCAAAGATAGATATAATAAACAATACCAGAAGGAATCTCATATAAATATAATGATGATACATGTCATATGTCTCTACAAAACATCAAAAATAGTTATACATGGTGTTAGTAAAATATATGTTACAAAATTACATAAACAAGAAAAAATATCCAACTAGAATCATAAGCCTCATCACAGTCCCATGCTCCCCTGCTCCTAAGCAGCAATCAAGAACCTGTAGCAGGGCACTTTCCTGTATCCATACATGTAATCATATAGTCTTTTAGGGTACCCAATGGTAGCCCGAATAGGTTGTGAGATATAATCCCAGTAGGTAACCACCTAAGGTCTAGTTATATATTTTCATTGAATATATATATAACAAAAATAGTGTGAAGGTAGTAATAGAATGTGTAAAGGAAGTTCTGAAAGTAAACAACCCACAAAGGCCTAAGTTCCCATGGGCACCCATCCTTTTCTACCGGCTTCGACCTTAGCCAATAATTTCTCTAAATAACAGTCAGTCATGTATCAATTTATATTCAAGTTCATATAATCATTAAATCTCATTTAAAAATTATGTATCTAGACCTAGAACATAGCCCATCATCCCCCGTGAAAATATGTGCTCAAGGATGCCTAATTAGGACATCATTATAGTATAAAGTAATGGCTACATTAAATCTTGTGGTTTCTATTGGAATACACTTCATATAAATCATTTCAATTATTATTAAATTCAAAACCTAAGCCCATCCTTTTCATTCCTAATTTAGAATCCAGGTATCGCTCTAGGTGTAGCATGAACCAAGAACCTTAAAATCTCATCCACGACGATCCTCATAAGAACCTAGGCATCACTCTAGGCATGGTATGACATCACTGCCATTTGATTCTATCCTTGGTGGTCTACTAAGGGAGCCCAAGTATCACCCATGGTTTATATGATCAACTATTCTATAAGTCTTTTCTTTTCGTTCCATATGGATTCCAAGTATCACTCAGGCATATAATAGTCAGATCCCATGAGTCTATCCTTGGTAGTCCATATAAGGAGTCCAAGTGTCACTCAGGTGTAAGAAATGAAGAATACAAATAAGTACATCCATGGTGTTTTTATATTAACCCATATATCACCCATGGAATATTCAATATCATTCAAAAAATATCATTTAATTATATCAAGTTCATCACCAAATTTATTTCAATTCAAACTCACCTTAGAATGTGACTTAAGCATGGTTAAGCTTAGAAGGCTTGCCTCTTTATTTACTAATGTGGGGATTTCATTTAAAAGGGAAAATCATGTTTTAACAAGACATTACATGGCCATTCCCTAGGGACAATTTCATTCCATTCCCCTACTTTGATCAATATCATGTATAGTTCAATTCACAATTCAATTACATTTCAATTCATCAACTAACTTCCCTTGGAAAGGGGTAACGACACACCTCAAAGGTGATTCATGTTCAAGCCACCCATGGTAGTTCAAGTAATTAAAAATGAACCAAATGGGTGGTTCTAATTCAAGTATTATATCCTATATTCATTTGTCAATGGGTTTTGTTAATTATATAGTTCATACCTATCAATTCAATTCAATGATTTAATTCCATTTCACGAGCATCACTCTGAAAATTGGGTGCACGGTACAATAGAATATATATAAACACTTAAAATTTAAAGAAAAATCATGAGACCACCTATCATAGGTATCTAGTGTATAGATAATCCAGTATAAGCTCCTAATTCAACTCAAATTGGGATAAAATTGATAAACGAATGAAGAACCTATAAATAGAGAATATTTTCTTGCACTTAAATAGTGCAGCTGATATCAAACCCTATGAGTAACGACAAAAAAGGAATTGAGATCTTACTAATTTGTATCCAATGAGAAGATGGTTCTTGATTCCAAGATGGTATGGAGAAGATCTCTCAATTCCTAATTTAGTCAAAAAATAGTGATCTCAAATGGAGGGTTGGCTATGTAGGAAAATAAAATAGAAAATAGGTTTGGTATAAGAATTAATTAAGGTAAAAATCATAAATTCACCCAAAATATAAGGACACATAGTTTTTCCAAACAGTTGGCCAAACGTGCACCAACTGTGTTCCCTTTATTATAGGAAAGAGTCACATCACATAGTTTCTTTCATGATTTGACTAATTGTGCACAAACCATGACTCAATCCACTGTCAAAATTATAAACATTATCACACAGTTGTGTGGCCCAAATCACATGGTTTTTCTAACTATGCAACCTATTGGACTCCATTATCAATCCACACATGTTTTTACCTAACCATGCGGCCTACCTCACATGATTTATACTAACTGTTTGATAGTTCTTTTCCTTCTCAAAATTTGGGTCCCAGGCTCTGAAACATCCCTGGACACCCCTAACACCTCCATGAACTCAAAAGGAATTCATATTAGACCATATTTAGGCATTTAAACTAAAAATTAATGGAAGTAAAATATTCTATACCTCAAAGAAGAACTGGGTTCTTACAACCCTTACGTAACTTTAAAAACATGTGTAAGGGTAAATATTTAATTGAAAATATTATATTTTTAATTAAAAAACTTATAAATAATTAATATAAGGATTTATTTTCATTTTAAAAATTCTAAAACACTTTCAAAAAAATTAAATCATTTTCAAAACTCTAAATACACTTCTAAAATATTTGAATCACTTTAAAAGCTTCAAATTTATTTCCCAAATAAACTTTTAATACTTTCAATTTACTTCCATAAATTGAAAAAACTTTTTAAAATCTACTCTATAAATTAAAAAATAATTTTAAAAAAACTTCTAGAATTGACGAAACCACTTTTGAACCTCAGGACATCCCAAAATGGTAAAGGAAGGTTCAAGAATATTATAAACCTTTACATTAGATACCTCTTAAACTATTATCTTCCTCAAAAATTAAAATGAAACCCATGAAAGGAAAAAATGGAAGATGTCTAAACAACCATCCTATGAGATAACTCTCAGTATTCACATCACAAATGAAACATTTACAATAGCTCATAACAAACTCGAGCCACCTCCCCCATACAACCATCTGCACAACCATTCCATCATCGACACTTTCCAAGCTAACAACTACCTAAATTTTACATTGGTCCACAACCATACCCTACTAGGACAACACATTCCCAATAAAATTCACCTCTCACTTCCAAAAGTTACACATGGATAACTTCTCATAGAGATGTTAGTGTTGAAGTACCTACAAGACAGATCTGAGATGATCGACATGCTTTACCTCTGACTTTGAGTAGATCTATATGTAACTAATGAACACACCTACAAAGTAGTCCAAGAACTCACAAAACATGAAGTTCATAAGCCCCATGAACACAAATTATGCATTTTTGACACCAAAAAGCATGACCACAAACTCTAAGTACACATACCTGTACTAGAAGGCACTCTTTTAGATATCTTCACCCTTCACCCTAAACTAGTGATACCCATACCATAGTTTGATCTTAGATAACCAACTAGATCCTATGAAATGGTCAAAAAATCATCAATCCTTAATAAACAGTAGTGATTATTGATGATATCCTGAGTCATCCTTCGATAGTCTATACACAGCTTGCAACTACCATTCTCCTCCATGATGAATAAAACTGGAGTACCCCACAGTGATACATTAGGCTGAATGAAACACTTCTAAATCATATCATCTATCTGAATCATCTGCTCCCACAACTCATAGGGTTCCATATGATAAGGATACATAAAGATTGGATAAATTCCCAACTAAAAATCTATCTCAAACTCAATATCACATCAAGGGGGTGTCATCACAACCTACATAGGAAAAAATCCAGAAATTATTGGATGACATTGGGTGCCTCCTCCATCATAGCATCTATTGATTCCACCAATAACCCTTCCATTAATTAAAGAAATAGATTCACACGTCAATTATCCATCTAAAAACCATGCTCACTAATGACAACTGCATGCTAACCATCCACATCCAAGAACATGAATCTCTTATGCAAGAATTCGGTGATCTTATGAATAGAATATAACTAGTTGATTTTGAGGATGATATTGTGTGACTATATCTATAGTAATAAAAGATCCTCACATGGATTATTCTACCTCATTCTAAATCTAGACCCCCGACACATATCAAACACACCAGTCTAGCCTCTAACTCGAATAGTTAAAATCGTGGGCATGGGAGGCCTTTCTATATATAGTCCCATAGAAAGGGATAAAGAGAGTGTAAAAAATGAGTGTGAATATCCAGAATAAAACAATGTATAAATAAGGGTGGATGATAAGATAATAATACCTCAAATAATCTCTAGAACCTCTAGCATTGGACCCTCCACAATAAGAAATTGTTCATGTCTAGCTACCCTACCACACTACTAAAAAACACATCCACAACCACACTCATGTCGAGGACCTTGAAGATGATGAATATCCTAAGGTCAAAATCTTCTTGTACCATACCCTTTTGGAAGAGAATAATACTACTTACCCTACTACTAAAATGGCCTCATTGATAGTTACTATTATATATGGAGTTGAACCATACCACCTCAACCATACTGATCTCCAAGAACCATGGGGAATTGATTTGGATGATGACCCTAGCCCCCACAGACATAGTACACTAGAAAAAATCTCCCAAGAAAATAATGGAAACCACTGGCCCCAAAAGGCCAAAATGGAAGCTATTAAGGTCGAATAACCACTAGTAAAAACCTCAAAGGCCCAATCACCTAAGATATTCCACTAAAAAGTACACTTCTTGAGAAATCCTATTGGTTCTCCTCTCATGGTAACCCTATCCATTAATGCATATTCTCGATCACCTTTTCCTTCTTCTGAACCTCCAAGTACATCAAAAATGTAAAAAAAGAGTAATTGTATATTGGATAGAAGGTCGTAGTGCCTCCTCAAGATTCAATGCATGGGAACTCTCACCATGAAAAATATCAAGGTGAAATATAAAAGATCCTTGAACTTGATCCCAAGATCCCACACAGACATGCACCCCTATTGAAGAGAGATCATCTCCTTCCTATTCACTGCCTTCATGGTCGATAACAAGAACTCATCTTAGAAATACTTAGGATATTCTATGCATAAAACATCAATCTCCTTCCTCACACCAAGATACAACATCCACCACTAATTTTATGCACCTCTTATCTAACTATCTATCAATAGAACTAAGTACTCTACTTGGGCCTAAATTATATGGAATGTGATCGCAAGATCCTCCAACCAATGATTTGTCATTATATTAGAAATGTTGACCTCATACTTTTCCAAATATTTTCATTGAAAGTCACACAATGTCCTCTACCACTGTTCATCCTCCTTAGTCAGATAAACCCTCCTAAGATCAACCTAGTCAGCCTACTGAATCTCACTAGCTTGAACCACATGCAGACAAAATCTAGGATTCATAGCTAAAAATTGAAATAATGATTTTTTAATCCTGATATTATGAAATTTTTATTATGACTAATTTAATTCATTTTAACTTCCCAAGGTCTCCAAATTCATATAAAAAAATAATCATGATGCATCTACCTCCCTTAAGTCTCTACCTTACAAGCAGTGTTGCCTTACTTTGTCATTTTTTAAGATCATATTCTTTGTATTGGATCACTGGGGGGCTAAAATAATATGTCCTAGCTTCACTGACCTATGTCACACACCAAGACCAGATGACATCATTTCCCTACCAACCCAAAAAATCCTCATTGTTCCTAACTCCAAACTTCATCATATCTCTCAAACTAACCTTTAATTACACTCTTTTACAACCCCTACCTCCAAAGGTACCCATCCTAGGATGCCAATACATGAAAGGAGATAATGAACCCTAAGTTACACCTTCAATAGGCCCTAAGTTGGTGATAAGTATTGAGGGTATAAAATTATCACATATGAAAGGAATTACCCTCTATAATATTATAGGATCATGAAATTTTATAAACAACCATCAAGAAACTCCATGACATAATATGAAAATAAAGGAAACCAAAATTATCCAGTAATGCATGTATAAAGTAAACAGATACGAAGAGTATCCAAATAAATACCCAAAAAAGTCATTAGGTAGAAACATAGACACATCTGTAAGGTTTGGGATAGTGATGTCCTGCACGGTCCACAAATTCCCTCTATAAACCTAAAAAACTATTATAAACATAGGGTGAGAATAACATGTATACTTATAAGGATCATACCCTAAGTCTCATGTGCACATGTGAAAAGAGCATACTAATTCACCTGTGAGTAAAAAACATAACCAACAACACATAATCAGTTAAACTAACCAATCTCATACTCACTATTCAACTCTCACACAATAATGCATCTAAGTATAATAACATATTAAGAATTATATTGATAAAATAGTACCCTTTAAGCACCATAGGTTTCAGGTAATTAACCCTTTATTTATGTATTTTAAGTATATAAAGTTAATGGTTTAAGTTTTCAAAGGTTTGGAGGATTTTTAAAATGTTTTTGGAGATTTTTTGGAGTTTAATGATTAGTAGAAACCCTGTAACACTTCTAGGAAACTGTGCAAGAGAAAAAAGAGGTCACTAGATAGGTGCACAGTTGGCGCATGGTTTGGCCAAACCGTGCAGATGCTTAGGAGAAAATGTGCATGTTGAGATACTGGGAAATGCATGGTTGTCACACAATTTGTCTAAACATGTGATCCAATCATGTGAGGTGTAGATTAATGTTGTATCACCCACATAGTTGGTTCACGGTTTTCCAAATTGTGTGTCCTAACCATTTGGCATAGAGTTGGCCCTCCTTAAATTGTGGATCTAATCTGAATTAGTCCCTTAACCTCTCTTTTTTCTTCTATTATGACCCTAACACGAATTCCACTTCTCCTAAAGACTGTAGAGAACCATCCTTTTGATCTGGGAGTGATTCGTTGGAAAATTATTGTGCATTGGAAGTTAGATTCCTTGGTAAATTCTCACTCTTGGTGGTTTTCCTTAGTTTTCTCCTTGTTCCCTCTCTTGGATTCATGGATCTAATATATTGGGTATATATCCATGTTGATGAGATATTGTTGTTTTGGTGATAGGGAACAAGATCTAAGGTGGGTTTTGAATGATCTAAGACAAGTTTTTGAAGTTCTCATGTCATTCTTCATTTTCACCTATGTTTGTGAGGTGGGTGGATTCACTCACAACTCCTCTTATTATAACTTGATGGATTGATTTCAAATTGATTGAATTTCTTGGTTTGAATTTTGAAATTGATGTTCAATGTTTTTTGGGAACCCTATTTATTAATGGTTTGTGATATTATAGAAATTGGTTATTTTATAGAAATTGAAATTAGTTACATGATTTGAAAATGATGATTTTAAAATGGTTGTTTGGTTTTGATGCATGAAAAAATTGGTTGGAAAATTTTTTTCAATAAAATTATTATTGTATTGAAATGGTTTGGCACAATTTGTTTGTCATGGTTTTGGAATAAATTGTTTTCATGTGTTCATGTTCATTTGGGATGAATAAGGGTATGAAGGTTCCCCCATCAAAATTGGGATAGATAAGGGTATGAAATTTTCCCCATCAAAATGGTTAAACAAGTGATGGCTTGGTGAAATTATGACTCACCGCTTGCGAGTATAGGGAGGTACATGGTTACATTCATGGTGTGGGCATGTGGAATGGAATGGGTTATACCGAATGAATTTTGAGAAATATTTTTAAAGACTTGTTTGGTTTCTTTCCATGGAAATTGTTTTGGTTTGGAAAAGTGCTTTTACGTTTTGATATAAATAGATTTAAATTGGTTTAAAACATTTTTATATAAATGTGATAGCTTGTTTTATACTAGTTTCAAGATTTAGGAAGTCATTGGGGAAATCCTATTGAGTTTTATACTCACCCCCTAACTGGGAACTTTTGTGTGTTTTCATATGTTATGTATTGAGGCACATGTAATGGAAAGGTATCCCAGCTCTTTAGTGATTCATCGTGATACCTTAGGCATGGATTATTGAATTGGAACTTGGATATTGTTGGGAGTTGTTTTTGGATGTCTCTAGTGTCTTTGAATTTTTTTGGTTTTAGTTTATACTTTGTACTCTAATATGTTTTATGTTTGTAGTTGGGTTTTGTTGTTAGTGGGTTATACTTTGAGTTGTATTACATTGTTCCCATGCATCATTTAGTGGTTGTTTGGTTGTGGGTATCTTGGTATGGTTGTTTTCTTTTTAAATGGAAAATCACCCCCCCCCCCAATGTTTATTAATCCCTTGGAATTTATTTACAGCCTTTGGTGTCTTAGGGATGTCACATAAGGCCTCAAAACACCTATCCACCTCTTCCCAATCTAATGGGTGAGGGGCAGGATGTTATAACCTTGTACCACTTTCCCACTGATTTTTATCTCTCACGCCCCAAAGTTGTATGCCCTGAAACTACCATATCTTCCGTATAATCCCACTTGTAGATACCTGGGTCATAACGTCACATCTTTTTCGAAGAAACATTTTCCATTACATCACATCTTTCTCATAGACACCTGGTTCATCACATCATAACCACAGTTGTAACCAGGATAGTATGGCATCATGAACATGAAGGACACCAACCTCATACCCTCCTCCTACTATGAATGATATCAACTATTAAAAACATCATAATCTCATCAAAAATCACCACAAGTACACTATAACTACAATCCATCACAACCCATGCATAATAACCTCGCTTTGAAGAGAGGTTGGGGAAGAGCGGGTAGTCAGCCATTTATCCTCATCATCGGGATATTAGGGAAAACACCCCCAGAAAATTTGGGTGTCATCACATAGTGCTCAATGCAGGTGGGGTGAATATAAAATCACAAAGAATATACAATATATATAGACTACACATATAATCTAATCTTATAGGTTCATAACAAGAATACCACCCAACCTCACAATATAACCATTAAACTTCACAACCTCCACCACTTTCACTACCACTTCTGAATACATAACATTACACATGCAACCACAACTTCAATTCATATTCCATCTTCTTTTTCAAGTTAATCCATTACCAAATTTTCCAATTGATAGACATCTTCATCTATTAAGCCCATTCATTTCATATTTAACATCAAGCACTTAAGCCACACTTCCTGTTTCAAATTAATCATTTTATTTCATCCCATTATCCATTATAGTTTCATCATTAATATTTAATTCCATTACTATTGGGAAACTAGCACAACACCACAAAACACAATAATAAATCAACCTCCTCTTGCAATTAGGCCCCACATTACTACTATTTACATCACATTTTTCATATCTCACAACAACATCACACAACCACTTTATATATATTTTACGTGTCGCTGCTACTACACGACATAATTTCCACACAACATGTTCACCACACCACACTTTCATAAGTCTCATTCCAGATTAATCAAGTGGGTTTCATCATAATTAATTCAATATTCTCAAGGGAATTATAACACAAGTTGAGGTTCCATGTACAAGAAAATTATTAGCTGAAAATATGTTATTAACCATTTTTTATGTGTAGTGGGTTCAATAAACAAGCATAGTAAACTGATAATTCAACATCTTAAACAATATAAAAAATCAATAGAATCCAAAGCTAGAAGAATAAAAAGCATGCTAAACAAAAAAGTAGAATAAAAAATAGTAACCTCATGAAATTTCTTACCTCCCTTTTCCATTTCAATTAACCAATTATTTCTCTTTATTAAGCTGAGTATACCATCTTCTCAAAGTATAACAAAAACATGGTCCCTCCTGCATGTATAACTAAAAGGGAGATAAAGTATAACAACCCAACTCTTTATTTCACATTAATACTTGATTTTTTAAATTAGGATACACTAATACAACCCGAATGATTGAGAAGTCTAGTGTATTTGGGAATTAGGTACATTAAATAACAACATAAAATAGGGAATACAACATCTCTATTAAAATCTTCTTTAACATGCTCAAAATACTCTTTCAAACTTAAAATTGCATGGTATAACCTGAGGAAATACATAAGAAAGGGGTGAGCTATAAATCCAAGTAATGGAATAAACATGGAATATGTGATATGTTTTAGAAAATAGTCATATCAATGAGGAATAAAAGCAACATGAATAATAAGACATGATATAGTAATATAATCATAACATGGTAAATGTGGAAACAACTTAAAATAATGAATCATAAACATAGGTCAAAGATAAACCCTCCAAGACATCATGGTGGAAAAATTCCCACAAATTAATTAGGTTCACTAACTATACCAACATGATGTATCATGATACTAAACATTACCCAATGCATTGGAGCACTATCGAGCATTCCCATCATATTCATTTTATTCACATGATTAAGTGTGCCAGATAGATCATACAACAAGGATTCATTCATCATCATAATTTATTACAAGATTAAGGAATGTATAATAAATACATGTATGTACCCAATCAATAAGTATATGTTACTAAAGTTGAATACCCTTGATAGAAAAATGGGTATGGTTTTCACTACACAATTGTTTTGGCATGAAAAATCGCAGGGAAATTTCGGTAGCATAACGACATTACTTAAAAATTCATAAAAGGGATTTATGAGAGAGAAAGGGGTATCTCGTAATTTTTAAATAAATTTGATAGTAATTGGATATGTAATAATATATACCATCATAATTAAATTAAGATAAAAGACATAATGTAAATAAGATACTTGAATAAATAGGAGAAATGAAAAGATCCCTTATGAAATTTTGGTATGGTAACAGTTGTACATAAAGGATCATGGGAGGATTAATGAGAGTAAAAAGGGGGATCTCATAATTTATAAATTAAATTAATAATAAGTAGAATATTTAATAACATATCCCAACAAAGTCAAAATTTAATTTAATAGACATAACATAAAGGGGGTTCTTGAATGGAAATGAGAAGAGAGAAATCCCTTACGGAATTTCAGAAGAGTAACGGCATAGGTGAAGGTAAACATGAGAGATAATAAATGATTAATCATTAAAATAATATCCATTGGATAGTATATTATGTTTATAAGTAAATTAAATCATAAAAATCAATTAAGAAGACAAATTCCAAAGAAGGTACTTTAATTGAAAGAAGGAGAGGAAGGTCCCTTACTTGAGTGTGTGACACCAAAATCCTGGAAGGGGATTCTTGAGAGATTGGGGAGCCTTGTGAGAACTATAGAGTGTAGGTCAGAGTATTTTCATGATACAATGAGTTTTAGTGAAGAGAAATGAGAGTTTGGGTGTGTTTATAAAGTAAAATAGGGTAATTTTTTATTATTTAGGTTTTGGGATCTACATAATTAAATATCCAAAACCACAAACCATACCATTGTTTTTGCCCACAGTTTCTAAAAAAATGGCAATTTTTCTCATTATTTTATAATTCCAAGTGATTAACTTAATAAAATAAGTCCCTTGATTATGTGGAGGTGAGTCGCACTCTTAAAGAAAGTATTTTAAAACTTTAAAATATATTATATGTTTTGGAGAATTTATAATGGCTTTAAAAAATAAATAAAATAAACTTAAAATCAAATTATTTTAAATGGAAAACATATATTTGTTTGTATATCCCATTTATAATAATTATTACATTAATTTTGGGTCATTATGATTTCATAATACCCAAAGTATATTTATACAGTATTTAATTTTTACCCGAAAATTTGACTCTCATAAAATTATGAAAAATTAACCATTGGATAATTTTGGCATTTTGATTCCAAAAATAATATTCATTTTATCTAAATAATTTTATAAATATTTTAATTTTCACTTTTAAAATAAAATTGACATTTATTAAGAAATGATGGGTTTTTTTGACAATAACAGTTTTCATATAAAATTTACATTTCAATTCATAAAAATTATATGATAATTTATATTTAATAAAAATTATTTAATAATAATATTTTATTAAAATATTATTTATTTCAAAAATCCATTAATTTATCAAAATAATTTCCTTAATTGAATTTGAATACTACCCAAAAAAACTATTTGTGTTTTATTGTATCAAAAAATAATTTTTATCAAACTAATTACATAATCATTTATAAAGTAAATACAATAAGGAATAAATATAATAATTATTTTAATGAAAATTAAGTATAAATATTAATACTATCAGGGTTACTTTGTTTCTATTCTTTGTTAAATTATTTTTACCCTTAATTACCCTATTTTCCTTTTACTATGGTAACAAATATTTACTATAGTTACTATTAATATAGTTAAATTTAACTTGACCTAGTTACCTAATATTAATTATGATGATTAAAAATATTCATTACATTTTATAAAACTTAATTAATATAATTCTAATAATTTAATTTAGTATAAAACTTGCAAGCATGATGGAAATCGGTTTTCCAAAAAAATACATTTTTTAAGGAAAATATGACTTCACTTTAACTCTATAACTACTAATATTAATTATATGAATATAAATTAATAAATATATATATATATATAATCTTACATTTTTATTTAAAACATTTCTCATTAGGGGTTATTTTAATAAATTACAATGCAGAATCATTATGCATTTTAAAACTCTTTTCAGAAAAATGTGTGTTTAATCCTATAAATAAACTTGTATTAAAATCTGGTATAAAGATGATTTAAATGTAACTAATTGAATTTAATATAAATAAATAATACTTAATTTACCTTTAAATTAAATTCAAATAATAATTTTGCTTTTCAATTAATTAATTTATTGAAATAATTACAATTTTATATAAAATGACATTTTCACTATTCAGTGAAAAATCTATATTTTCTAAAAAAATCCCAAATTTTTACCATAAGTTAAATTTTCTATGAAAATACCAAAATGAATTTATTTTTATAAAATTAAGTATCTAAATATTATATAAACTAATTATTATATATATATTTTCAAAAATAATAAATAAATAAATCATTTTTGAAGAAAACATGTTTTGAAGAACAAAAAGACATTATCAATAATTGATTGATTATTTGCAAAGAATTTATCAATATAATTAAGAAATATATATATTTCATAATTTTGTTAATCCTAATTATATATTCAAATTTGATGGAAATTTTGAAATATTCATATTAAATAATCATGGTTTGATTGGTCTCAGTGTTGCGTATTGCATTCGCTATCCAACATAGTTTTCTCTTTAAAAAACTAAGGGTGTTACATTCTTCCCCCATTATATAAATTGAATCCTTTTAATTTAAAATTTATCTCATTAATCAATTTTTTGACACTTTAAAATATATTTATTTAAAACCCACATCATAAAAAGGGTTAATGAAGCATCCACTTGAAAAGAGAGATAGTGGAAGTATGAAGTTCATCACACAACTAGGTTTCCAAGTATGATAAAATTAATGGGAAGTGAAAACATGGACATGGATGAAAAAAATAACACTAAAGAACTAATTGAGTATGATATAGAACATGGTCAGGATAAATCCAATAACCACAAAACTATAAATTGATGATGGGTAAAAGGACCATCAATTCATCAAAAATGATCATAATATAAAATCATTTTTGATTCAAGATTATTTTTCTATAGTTTAAGTAATTATTTTATCTTATAGAATAGGAACATAATAAAATATACATTCTTGAGAAGTATAATTTCATCCTTTAATTAATTTATACTATAATCTCATTTTTTTTCTCCATACGATGAGAACCTAATATTTTTTATGCTTAAAGCGCTAGAATAAACTTCTAATAGATCACATAATCCAAAAAAGGATAACAAGATTTTTCTCATATTTCTGTCCATTGTATAGAATAAAAGGAAAAATAGGGATTATTATTTTAAACTATTAAAATATATAAATTATAATCCAATGACATTAATGGGATAACTTATAAATTACATTTATTTCCTTAACTTATGAATTTATTGGATTTAATATATGTTATACATGATAAATTTCCGAACATATATTCATATAGATATTTTTTGTTCCCTTAATAATGGTTCATAATGAGATTTTAAATTTACCAAAACATATCCCCTCGGAGTGTTAAATCATGTGTGCAGTAAGGCCCGTTTTTGTGTACTAGGTTACCCCAAGTTAGGCCTGGAACACCTTGTCGGAGTTATTACTCCTAGATACATCTATGCCAAAACCACATCCACTTGTGATATCCAGACAAGGATGTATTTTATTGATAAAACACTTACTCTATACTAACCAAAATTTAGGGATGTTTTCTTATACTTAGTCTTATCCCTAAGGCTTTCTCTAGAGTTTTCTAATCCTAATCCCAAAAATAACTAAACTTTTACTCTAATACCAACTATAACAACCATGATCTTTATTTCACATTAATAATTGATTTATTACATAATAATACACTTAATATAACTTGGGTGATCGATAAGTCTAGTGTATTTGGGAATTAGGTACATTACATAACAACATAAAATAGGGAATGCAATATCTTTATTAAAAACATATTTAACATGCTCAACATAATCTTTCGAACTAAAACTGTATGGGATAACCTGGGAATATACATAATAAAGGGTTGGGCTATAAATCCTTGTAAGGGAATAAACATATAATAAGTGATACTTGTTATACAATATTAATATCAATGAGTAATAAAAGGAATATGAAAAATAAGGCATGATATATCATGATAATCATAACATATGACATGTAGAAACAACTTAAAACATTGAATCATAAACATAGGTCAAGGATAAACTATAACGACCCGTAATTTACATACATTGTTATTACTTTAGAATTGAAGAATACTTATTACAACATATAACAAAACCATGAAAGGACCGTATAGGTATAGTGTCTTTAGAAACTGGGAAACATAAACAATTGGTTCATAAATCATCTACATTGTCTCCCATTTATTTCATCATATCTAGAGTCCATTTTGGAATATTCTACTTAATACCCTTCTTCCAGACCTGGGGAAAAGAAAACATACAAAAGGGTGAGCTCAAATTCTCAGTAAGGGTAAACAAAAGAAATATCAATCATATCATATTCTTAAGAACATAACATTTTGAAAATCTTATCCTGCAAAAGAGATCATAATATCATGACATGGGATCAATCATAATAGTGAAATTTAATCCAAATAATCATAACTTAAAACATGAATCTTTGTGGCATACACACATAATCATAGAGAATCATTTCTTATTAGTCAAGACTCATTTCCAAGAATATCTTAGCGGACAAAGTCCATTTCTGAACCGAGTTCACTCCTCATTTCAGTCATGTTTCACTGAACCGGATTAACCTGTCGTTCCAGCCATGTTTATCTCATGAGATACAAATCTTTACCCAATGCATTGAAGGGAGATATAGGTCCCACCCATCTCATAATGATACCATTCTTATGTGTTCCACAATTTCATAAATCATACATCATAGCATAACCCATGTAATAAAAATGGGATTCTTAAACATCATGCCATCATAACATAATCCATATAAGATAAAAGGACATCATAAAAATAATTCCATCATAACATAATCAAATCAATGTAAGAATAGGGATAGAAACAGAACCCTATATTATCATAGTTGGAAAATAATTTTGATAAAATGCTTGAACTCCATTGTTGAGGAAAATATCCTTTCTACTTTAAAAACATTTTTCCTTTCTTAACATGTCATAAAATTTTAAACTAAAATAAGTTGATTAAAAATAAACTTTAAAACTTATAAAGGAATCTTCATGGAAATAATTTTCTATGATATCATAAAAATCCATTAAAGCTGTATAAGTTAAAAAAACATTCTTCTCATACTTTGGCCGGAAAAGTCAAAAAGTACCACGTACTACAAACGACAAAAGATTCCTTTCATATCTTTTACTAAAAACTCACCAATGGTTAAAATTGTATTTAAACAATTTTAGGAGGATAATATTACATATTGAAGAAACATGGATGTGGATGATAAATATTCCCCAGTAAATTCTGAAGTATAAACAATCTCGGATAAAAATGAGATTGCGAGATTTTCCCTTACCTTAGGTCTGATTTTCTTTGTACGTGTCCGAACCTCATGTATAATGATTTAAATAATTTTATTGACTTATTCCAGAATCTTAATCATTTTTATGATATCATATGTGGTCATATTCTTAGCTTCTTATTAGTAATATTTCATTGCTACTTGTTATTCGGGTGTTTATTGCTTTTTGTTCTTATGCATGTTTTGTCGAATAAATTCTTATTCTTCTTTCTAGGTTATAGATACCTCATTTCCAGAATGGTATTAGTGTAATATATATCATATTTATTCATTCAATTTATTTATATAATCATTATGCAATGAAGATCATGTAGAACAAGTCGCATCACATCGTGGAGACGGTAGGCCGTACATACACACGAGCGATGATATTGTTCCCATGATCATGGAATTGTATTGAAGTGTATGTATACTATTTCAGAATCAATATCTCTTTAAAATAATCATATATAGTTATTCTTTACACCATTATACCCATCCAAGTAAGGTGGTGGTGGAAAACAGATTACACTACGGCGTGGAGACGGTATTTCGTTCGTACGCACGCGCGGTGATTTCGTTTTCCTTAGGATGGATTGAAGGTGAAATAGGGTTGTTTCATATTTATAATAACATATAATTATATGAGTGATACTTATGTTATTACTTCATAATGAAACAACTAAATAAGAATAAGTAGAAGAAGAAATAAAGTTGAAATAATCGGTAACGAACATTACCTCTTCTTTAAAGCGCCTCTTCTTAACCTCCTCTTAGGGCACTAAATATGGTCTTTGAAGAAGACCAGGACCTATAGGATGTTTTTAGGGAAGTGGAAAAGAGAAATTATCAGGGTTTTTCTGAGATTGAAGGCTCAAAGTGGTGTGAGGAGGAGAGGGAGGCGGTACCCTTTTATAAGGGAGGAGAGGGGCACCTTTGGAAAAACTAAAAATATTATTTTATTATAAAGTCATATTTGGTTTTTAATAGCTCCAAATTGATTTATTTCAAAGCTAAGGTGGGGAGGTTTTGAAATCATCTCATACAATAGAATTTAGACAAGTTTAGGTTTCTATTTTAACCTTATCATTTAGATTTAACTTTAAGTTAAATAATTTTACTTTTACCGTGTACTCTTGTTTTCTTACATTATAAGGTTAATAAACTTACTATAACAAGCCAAACGAACCCCAAGTTCTTCATTATTAATATATATAACCTTATCTAAGTCATTTGGCCAAACCTTAGATTTTTAGGAATAAAATAACAATTAATAATATAATATTTTTTAAAAAAACTATTTTATGTCAATTTTGACACTATTTGGTAATTGATTTTTGTGAAAATCATAACAGCATTATTAGTTCTAAAAAAGTTAATTAAATCAATACTAACATGTAATATTAACCTATAAAATTAGTGTAACTCATAAAAAGTATAAAATTACATTTATTTGGCTATTTATAACATCAATTATGTTAATATTTCATTAATAAGGTAATTACTGCATCATCATTGTGTCAAAAATAAATTAACTTATTTAATGTCTAAAAATTACAAATAAAATACCATTATGTATTAAATCTTTTTATATTTCTAATTAATATTTATAGTCGAAATTATCTTATGTATAACCCTATATTAAAAATGTTTTAGTTATTAAACTTCGATTTTAATTATTTTAACTATTCTTTAAATAAAAAAATAATAAATGTCCTAATCTAATCCAAGTGGACCTAAATGTTCATATTTTATTCCTAAGGTTGTTTTTGGTTGAATTAAACTTATCCAATATAATTAGGACATGTGTTAGGGTAATAATAATATCACTTTTACCCTTAATTACCCTATTTACTTTTAACCTTGGTAAAAAAAATAAAAAGTTACTATTCACCAAAAATTATTTTTATCTTATTGAACCAAATTTTACTCCTTGATATTAACCGTGTCTATTGAATTTTTGAAATTCCACTCACAGAAGCGGTAAAATTAAGTTTTTTGTAAATTTTCAAATTCTCCTAGGAGGTGGGTAAAAGACGGTAAAAAGTTCAATAAAATTTTTATATATTATTATAAAATGAATCCCATGAATTACATTGAACTAATATAGGTATTATGTTTCAATTTTTGACCTAAAATAAATTTAAATAAAATAAATAATTATTTAAATAAAAAAGTCGGTTTTTAAATAGTAACCCAGTGTTTTCACTATTCATCAAAAATTGAAAGTTTTCAGAAAAATACCAAAATTTCACCCTAGGCTAATTTCGATATTCCAAATCCAAAAATGAAGTCCATTTTGAAAGATAAAATTTATAAAATTTCAAAAAGTGTGTATTATTATTCATAACTGTTAGTTTTAATAATATTTTAATAGTATATCATTGTTTAGTAAAACTCGGTATTGCATACAATGAAAGCTATCGAGGAAGGTTGAGATTGCGTGTAAAGCAAGCCAAGATAGTGTTGTGTGTCGTGAAATATTCCTTTGATGATTTATATAACATAAAAACAAAATATTTCTCATAAAAATCTCAGGTGTTACATTCTACCCCCCTTAAAATGAATTTCACCCTCGAAATTCGTCACTTTATAACAAACAGATGAGGATAACTATCCCTCATCATATCCTCAAGCTCCCATGTAGCTTCTTCTAATTGGTGGTTCCCCCATAAAACTTTCACCAAGCGAGTGGTCTTGGTCCGTAGAACTTTTTCGCTACAATCCAGAATCTCTATCAGCTATTCTTCCTGAGAAAGATCTTGCTCCAGTGGTACAACTTCTGAGCTAAGTACATGTGAAGGATCGGGTATGTACTTTCTCAGGAGAGACGCATGGAACACATCATGAACTTGAGATAGATTCGGTGGAAGTTTCAATCGGTAAGCTACCTTCCTAAAACGATCCAGTATTTCGAAAGGACCGATATACCTAGGGCTCAACTTTCCCTTCTTTCCAAATCTCATTACTCTCTTCCAAGGAGATATTCGTAAGAACACTTTATCACCCACTTAAAACTCTAGATCTTTTCTTCGGTTATCTACATAATGCTTTTGTCGACTCTGAGCTAATCTTATGTGTTGTTGAATAAATCGCACCTTTTCTGCCATCTCATCAACAAGATCAGGTCCTAATAGCTTTATTTCCCTAACTTTATCCCAACAAGTTGGAGTCCTGCATTTCTTTCCATAGAGAGCTTCATAAGGATCCATATGAATACTGGAGTGAAAACTATTATTATAAGAAAATTCCACCAAAGGTAGGTGTTGATCCCATCCTCCTTTGAAATCCATAGAGCAAGCTCACAACATATCTTCTAGAGTTTGAATTGTCCTCTCAGACTAACCGTCTGTCTGAGGATGATAAGCAGTGCTGAAACTCAACTCTGTATCCAGATTATGCTGAAGACTTTGCCAAAACTTTGAGGTAAACCTCAGATCCTGATCAGATATAATGGAAAGTGGTACTCTATGAAATCTTACCACTTCCTTTACATATATCCAGGAAAGATGATCCAGAGAGAAATCTTCTCTAATAGCAATGAAGTGTGCCAACTTTGTAAGATGATCAACTATGACCCAGATATAATTATTTCCTTTGGATGTTTTAGGAAGTCTAGTGACAAAGTCCATAGTGATGTTTTCCCATTTCCATTCGGGTATGGGTAATGGTTGTAAAATCCCCTTAGACTTCTGTCTATCAGCTTTAACTTGCTGACAAACCAAGCATCGAGAGACATATTCAGCAATATCTCTTTTCATGCCATCCCACCAGAAGTACTCTTTCAGGTCCCTATATATCTTCGTGCTTCCATGATGAATAGATAAGGAAGAACTATGAGCCTCATCCAGCAGCTCCTTCTTTAATTCTGGGATGGGATGAACACAAACCCGATTTCTGAACTTTATTATCCTATCACAATCAAGGTTGAATTCAGGAACATTTCGCACCTTCTTTTGTAACTCTACATCTTCTTTCTATGCCTCCTTAATATTCATATGTATAGATGGTTGAACATTCATTTGAGAAAGATAAGATGTTTTCCCTTCCATTATAATTCCAAGACCCATCCTTTGTAAATCCATAAATATTGGATCTTTTGTGATCCTCATCATGGATAAGCTAGCATGGTCTTGTCGACTTAATGCATCTGCCACCTTGTTTTCTTTCCCATGGTGGTAATTAATTGAGCATTCGTAATCCTTAATCAGCTCCAACCATCTTCTTTGGGGCATATTCATCTCCTTTTGTGTGAAAATATACTTTAAACTTTTATTATCAGTATAAATATCACACCTTTCTCCATAAAGATAATGCCTCCAAATCTTTAATGAAAAGATTACCGCAGTTAACTCCAAATCATGAGTTGGGTAATTTTGCTCATCGATTTTCAACTGTCGTGAGGCATAAGTTATCACCATATCGTTTTTCATGAGAACACACCCCAATCCCATCTTGGATGCATCACTCTAGATCACAAACATTTCTCCACTACAAGGCAGTGTGAGAACAGGTGCACTGGATAACCTTCTTTTTAACTCCTTGAAAGTATCTTCACATTCATTTGTCCAAACAAACTTAACTCCTTTCCGAGTCAATTTGGTGAGTGGGTTAGATAATCGTGAAAAATATTTCACAAAACATCGATAATATCCAGCCAAACCAAGAAAACTTTGGATCTCAGTTACTGTTGTTGGTCTCGACCATCTTTTGATAACCTCTATTTTTGCTAGATCCATAGATATCCCCTCTTTTGAGATTATGTGACCCAAAAATGAAACTTTTTGAAGCCAAAATTCACACTTGGTAAATTTGGCATAAATCTTATCCTTTCTCAGGGTCTTCAATACAATTCTCAAGTGGTCTCTATGTTCTTCCTTGCTCTTTGAATAGAAAAGAATATCTTCTATAAAGACTACCACAAACTGATCAGGATAGTCTCTAAAGACTCTATTCATTAGATCCATGAAGATAACAGGGGCATTAGTAGGACCAAATGGCATCACTATAAATTCATAGTGTCCATACCTTGTACAAAAAGCCATCTTTGGTATATCCTCCCTTTTGACCCTTAATTGATGATACCCTGAATGAATATCAATCTTGGAAAAGTATTAAGCTCTGTGTAGTTGGTCAAATAAGTCATCAATGCGTGGGAGAGGATATTTGTTCTTGATAGTGATCTTGTCAAGTTCTCGATAATCAATGTAGAGTCTCATTGATCCATCTTTCATCTTAACAAACAGAACAGGTGCTCCCCAAGGTGATGCACTAGGGCATATGAATCCCTTATCAAGATTCTCTTGGAGTTGCTTCTTCAATTCATGCAACTCAATTGGGGCCATTCTATAAGGTGTCTTTGAAATGGGCATAGCACCCGGTATGAGTTCTATTGAAAACTCAACTTCACAATTTGGTGGAAGACCTGGCAATTCCTCTGGAAAGACATCATCAAACTCCCGTACAATGGGCATATTATTAATCATGAGTTTCTCACCAACCATTTGAGATAAATAACCTTCATTTAGTGGAATCAAGACCCATAAGATGGAAGAAATTTCCACCGGAAGGTTATGTTCATCCTTGCATCGATAGACGATCATAGATTGATCTGGAATATGAAATGTGACTTCCCTTATTTGGAAATTGATATGAGCTCCATATAAAGAAATCCAATCCATGCCAAGAATCACATCAAATTCCACTATAGGAAGGATCACAAGATTTGCAGGAAGCACTTTCCCACAAACTTCAATCAGAGAAGAATTATAAACTTTTGATGTGACTGTTGTTCCATTAGGGGTTGTCACAGCTAACTCAACATCTAATTTTTGAGGTAATATAGTGATACCCTTAGAAAATTCTTCAAAAATAAAAGAGTGTGTGGATCCAAAATCAAATAAAACATTTTCTACTTTAGAGTGGATGGTAAGTGTACCTTTCACCACTTCGTTATCATACTCCACATCGCTGATAGAAATTGCATGTGAATTTCTTTTGTATTTAGCCTTAAGAGTTTGTTGACGTCGATCATCATCAATAACCCTTGTATTAGGGCATTGATTAGCATAATTACTCATTTCCTTGACCTTGTAACATTGAAGTGTAGGAGGTGCACTTTGTGTAGCCTTTTCTTTGTTCGCATCACTAGACATCTTCTTCCCATCATTGCAGCATTAAAATGCCCGATGACCTTCCTTTCCACATTTGAAACATTTACTTGTCCCTTTAAGACAACTCCCTCCATGTTTCTTTCCACACTTTGAGCATAAGGGAAAACTCATCTTCTTTTCAGTGTGGTCTTTAAATTTTCCTTTGAATTCCATTTTCCTCTTCTTATCAAACCCATATGATTGATGGGTTACTCCAATATCTATCTCAACCTTGAGAGCACATCGAACAATTTCCTCATATCTATTGAAGTCCCTTGTGGATAACGCCATTTGAAGACTTGGTTTTAATCCACTAAAGAATCGATCAATCTTACTCTTAGGTTGGATAATAATCCCAGAAGCGTACCTTGCAAGTATTGTAAAATTTGCTTCGTAGGTACCAACAGATTCATCATCCTTTTGCTTCAGTTCAAGAAACTCCTTCTCCATATTTGTTCGAAGAATACGAGGGAAGTACTTATTGAAAAATAAGTTCTTGAACTCGTCCCATTCCATGGACTTAATTTCATCTCTTTGCCTCGTATTCTTGATAAGATTCCACCATTGATCAGAATCACCTTCCAAACGATACACTGCTAAGATGAATTTGTCATGTTCAGAACATTGAAGAATTTAAAATATCTTTTCAGTAGTACTGATCCATTGTTCAGCAACTAATGGATCAATAGACCCGTTGAATGAGGGTGGATGCTGCCTCGTGAAGGATTCAACAGAATGTTGCTCCTTCCTTTGCTCGTTTGGAATTCCTGCATGATTCATAGCTTGAGAAAGTTGTGTGAGAATGGCTACAATATTTTTCATTCCATCTCCCATAACGTTTGGTTGCTTAGGGGGACAATCAATGCATTGCCCGTCGCATTTCGTATTAACACGGTTCCTTCGGGTTCCAGCCATTTACTAAAACAAAGAAGAATAGTGTGAGAAATACTAATTATAATAGGAAAACCACATAATCAGGAATAAAATTTTACACTTAAGGTCGTATCTTAGGTTATTCATGGCCATTTCTAAAACACTAAGATTGTGTTCTATGCTTAGATATATCCTTAGGGTTATTACTAAGGATTTCACATCCTAGTTTCCAAAGGTTGACTATACCTTTCCTCTGATACCAACTATAACGACCCATACTTTACATACATTGATATTACATCAGAATTGAAGCATACTTATTACAACATATAACAAAACCATGAAAGGATCGTATAGGTATAGTGTCTTTAGAAACTGGGAAACATAAACAACTGGTTTATAAATCATCTATGTTGTCTCCCATTTATTTCATCATATCTAGAGTCCCTTTAGGAATATTCTACTTAATACCCTTCTTCCAGACCTGGGGAAAAGAAAACATACAAAAGGGTGAGCTCAAATGATCAGTAAGGGTAAACAAAAGAAATATCAGTCATATCATATTCTTAAGAACATAACATTTTGAAAATATTATCCTACAAAAGAGATCATAATATCATGACATGGGATCAATAATAATAGTGAAATGTAATCCAAATAATCATAAATTAAAACATGAAACTTTGTGACATACACATGTAATCATAGAGAATCGTTTCTTATTAGTCAAGACTCATTTCCAAGACTATCTTAGCAGAAAAAGTCCATTTCTGAACCGAGTTCACTCCTCGTTTCAGTCATGTTTCACTGAACCGGATTAACCTGTCGTTCCAGCCATATTTATCTCATGAGATATAAATCTTTACCCAATGAATTGGAGGGAGATATAGGTCTCACCCATCTCATGATGATACCATTCTATTGTGTGCCATAAGTTCATAAATCATACATCATACCATAACCCATGTAATAAAAATGGGATTCTTAAACATCCTGCCATCATAACATAATCCATATAAGATAAAAGGAAATCATAAAAATAATTCCATCATAACATAATCAAATCAATGTAAGAATAGGGATAGAAACATAACCCTATATTAACTTAGTTGGAAAATAATTTTGATAAAATGCTTGAACTCCATTCTTGAGGAAAATATCCTTTCTACTTTAAAAACATTTTTCCTTTCTTAACATGTCATAAAATTTTAAACTAAAAAACGTTGATTAAAAATAAACTTGAAAACTTATAAAGGAAGATTCATGGAAATAATGTTCTATTAAATCATAAAAATCCATTCAAGACGTATAATTCAAAAAAACATTCTTCTCGTACTTTGGCCGGAAAAGTCAAAAAGCACCTCGTACTAAAAAAACAAAAGATTCCTTTCATATCTTTTACTAAAAACTCGCCAATGAGTAAAATTGGATTTAAACAATTTTAGGAGGATAATATTACATATTGACGAAACATGGATGTGGATGATAAATATTCCCCAGTAAATTCTGAAGTATAAACAATCTCGGATAAAAATGAGATTGCGAGATTTTCCCTTACCTTAGGTCCGATTTGCTTCGTACGTGTCCAAAACTCCTATATAATGATTTAAATAATGTAATTGAATTATTCCAGAATCTTACTCATTTTTATGATATCATATATGTTCATATTATTAGCTTCTTATTAGTAATATTTCATTGTTACTTGTTATTTGGGTGTTTATTGCTTTTTGTTCTTATGCGTGTTTTGTCGAATAAATTCTTATTATTCTTTTTAGGTTATATATACCTCATTTACAGAATGGTATTAGTGTAATATATATCATATTTATTCATTCAATTCATTTATATAATCATTATGCAATAAAGATCATGTAGAACGAGTCGCATCACATCGTGGAGACGGTAGGCCGTATGTACGCATTAGCGATGATATCGTTCCCATGATCATGGAATTGTATTGAAGTGTATGTATACTATTTCAGAATCAATATCACTTTACAATAATCATATATAGTTATTCTTTACACCATTATACCCATCCAAGTAAGGTGGTGGTGGAAAACAGATTACACCACGGGGTGAAGACGGTATTTCGTACATACGCACGCGCGGTGATTTCGTTTTCCGTAGGATGGATAGAAGGTGAAATAGGGTTGTTTCATATTTATAATAACATATCATTATATTAATTATACTGATGTTATTACTTCATAATGAAACAACTAAAGAAGAATAAGTAGAAGAAGAAATAAAGTTGAAAGAATCGGTAACGGACATTACCTCTTCTTTGAAGCGCCTCTTCTTAACCTCCTCTTAGGGCACTAAAGATGGTCTTTGAAGAAGACCAGGACCTCTATGACGTTTCTAGGGAAGTGGAGAAAAGAAATTTTCAGGGTTTGGACGAGCTTGAATGCTCAAAGTGGTGTGATGAGGAGAGGGAGGAGGTGCCCTTTTATAAGGGAGGAGCGGGGCACCTTTGGAAAAACTAAAAATATTATTTTATTATAAAGTCATATTCGGTTTTTAATAGCTCAAAATTGATTTATTTAGAAGATAAGGTGGGGATGGGTCGAAATCCTCTCATAAAATAGAATTTATAAAAGTTTAGTTTTCTATTTTAACTTTATCATTTAGATTTAACTTTAAGTTAAATAATTTTACTTTTACCGTGTCTTCTTGTTTTCTTACACTATAAGGTTAATAAACTTACTGTAACAAGCCAAAATAACCCCAAGTTGTTCATTATTAATATATATAACCTTATCTAAGTCATTTTTCCGAACCTTAGATTTTTAGGAATTAAATAACAATTAATAATATAATATTTGTTTTAAATACTATTTTATGTCAATTTTGACGCTATTTGGTAATTGATTTTTGTGAAAATCATAACAGCATTATTAGTTCGAAAAAAGTTAATTAAATCAATACTAACATGTCATTATTAACCTATAAAATTAGTTTAGTTCATAAAAAGTCTCAAATTACATTTATTTGGGTATTTATAACATCAATTATGTTAATATTTCATTAATAAGGTAATTACTGCATCATCATTGTGTCAAAAATAAATTAAATTATTTAAGGTCTAAAAATTACAAATAAAATACCATTATGTAAGAAATCTTTTTATATTTATATTGATTATTTATAGTCGAAATAATATTATGTATAACCCTATATTAAAAATGTTTTAGTTATTAAACTTTGATTTTAACTATTTTAACTATTCTTTAAATAAAATAATAATAAATGTCCTAATCTAATCTAAGTGGACCTAAATGGTCATATTGTATTCCTAAGGTTGTTTTTTGTCTAATTGAACTTATCCAATAGAATTAGGACATGTGTTAGGGTAATAATAATATCATTTTTACCCTTAAGTACCCTATTTACTTTTAACCATGGTAAAAAAAAAATAAAACGTTACTATTCACCAAAAAATATTTTTATCTTATTGAACCACATTTTACTTCTTGATATTAACCATGTCTCTTGGATTTTCTAAATTCCACTCACAGAAGTGGTAAAATTAAGTTTTATATAAATTTTCAAATTCTCCTAGGAGGTGGGTAAAATACGGTGAAAAGTACAATAAAATTTTTATATATTATTATAAAATTAATCCAATGAATTACATTGAACTTATATAGGTATTATTTTTCAATTTTTGACCTAAAATAAATTTAAATAAAATAAATAATTATTTAAATAATAATTCGGTTTTAAATAGTAACCCAGTGTTTTCACTATTCATCAAAAATTGAAAGTTTTCAGAAAAATACCAAAATTTCACCCTAGGCTAATTTTGATATTCCGAATCCAAAAATGAAGTCCATTTTGAAAGATAAAATTTATAAAATTTCAAAAAGTGGGTATTACTATTCATAACGGCTAGTTTTAATAATATTTTAATAGCATATCATTGTTTAGTGAAACTCGGTATTGCATACAACACAAGCTATCAAGGAAGGTCGTGATTGCATGTAAAGCAAGCCAAGATAGTGTTGTGTATAGTGAAAGATTCCTTTGATGATGTATATAACATAAAAACAAAATATTTCTCATAAAAATTTCGGGTGTTACATAAACCCACCAAGAAATCAAGGTGGAAAAGTCCCATAATGTAACTAGGTTCACTCCCTATCCCAACATGACGTATCATGATAATAATAATCACCTAATGAATTGGAGTGCTATTTGGGCACACCCATCATATTCATTTCATTATCATGCTTAAGTGTGCCACATAGATCATACAACATGGATTCATTCATTGTCATAATTTATTCCATGATAAAATAATGTGGAATTAATACATGTCTGTTGAAAATAAATAAGTTTATGTGCTAAAAGTTGAATACCCTTGATATAAAAATGGGTATGCTATTCACTACACAATTTTTTTAGCATAGAAAATTGTAGAGTAATTTCGTTAGCATAACAACATTACTTATAAATTCATAAAAGGGATTTATGAGAGTGAAATGGGTCTATCAAAATTTGTAAATCAATTTTAAATTAAGTAGTATATGGAATAACAAATCCCATTATAATGAAATTAAGATAAAATATATAAGGTAAAGAAGATACTTGAATAAATAGGAGAAAGGAAAAGATCTCTTATGAAATTTCGGCATGGTAATTGGTGTACATAAAGGACCATGAGAGGATTAATGAAAATAAAAAGGTGTATATCATCATTTATAAAATTAATTTTATAGTAAGGGGAATATTTAAGAATATATCCCAACAAAATAAAATGGAATTTAATAGACATAACATAAAAGGAGTGCTTGGATGGAAATGAGAAGAGAGAAATCCCTTACAGAATTTTGGCATAGTAATGGATTAGGTGAAGCTCAAAATGAGATATAATAAATGGTACCTCATTCAAATGACATCCATTGGATAGTAGGGTATTTTTATAAATAAATTAAATCATAAAAAATTAATTAAGAACACAAATTCCAAAAAAGAGGTTGAATTGAAAGAAGGAGAGGAAGGTCCCTTGCTTGAGTGTGTGACTCGAAAAGCTTGGTAGGGGATTATTGAGAGCTTAGGGTGCCTTTGGAGGACTCTATAGAGTGGAGGGGATAGTATGGTCATGATACAAGGATTTTTAGTGAAGAGAAATGGGAGATTTTATGGGTTTATATAGGAAAAGAGGGGGATTTCTTTATTATTTATGTTTTGGACTCTATATAATAAAATATCCAAAACCACAAACCATCCCATGGTTTTTTCCCATGGTTTTTTAAAAATGAGAGTGGTTACCATTATTTTATCATTAAAAGGTTCTAACTTAATAAAATAATATCCTTTCTTATGTAGTGGTGAGTCTCACTCTTAAAGAAAGGATTTTAAAGCCTTAAAATATATTATAAGTTTTGGAGGATTCATAATGGCTTTACAGAAAAAATAAAATAAACTTAAAATCACATTATTTTAAATGTAGAAAATATATTTGTTCATTTATCCCATTTATAGTGATTATTACATCACTTTTGGATCATTATGATGTCATAATACCCAAAGTATATTTATACGATATTAAATTTTTACCTGAAAATTTGATTGTCTTAGAAAATTTTGAAAGAATCACCGTTGGATAATTTCGACATTATGATTCTGAAAATAATATTCATTTTATCTAAATAGTTTTATAAATATGTGAATTTTCAATTTTAAAATAAAATCAACATTTATTAAAAAATGCTGGGTTTTTTTGACAATAATGGTTTTTAAACCCTTATAAAAAATACATTTGACTTCATAAAAATTATATGATAATTTATATTTAATAAGAATTATTTAATAATAATATTTTCTAAAAATGTTATTTTTTCCAAAAATCCATTAATTAATCAAAATAAGTTCCTTAATTGAATTTGAATATTACCCAAAAATACTATTTGTGTTTTATTGTATCAAAAAATACTTTTTATCAAACTAATTACATAATCATTTATAAAGTAAAAAAAATAAGGAATAAATATAATAATTATTTTAATGAAAATGAAATATAAATATTCATACTATTAGGGTTAATTTTTATCAAACTAATTATATCACTTTTTTTTGGAATTTCAATTGAAAATTTTTTATTCATAGAATCCACTGTTGAAATTTTATATTGAGGTTCAAGGAATAAAAGTATATGGAAATGAGGCAATCCATGTTTTTGAAACTCAATGGTGCTTACATATACATAAAGAAGTAGATCACGGTTAATTGAATTCATTTTTAAAAATAGATATAATGACATATTAGAATGAATTAGAAGATAAAAAATGATACATTCTTGATGTTTTCAAAAAAGAATCCCTTATTTTAAATCTTTCATTAAATGGTCAACCTTGACAATGAAAACCCTTTACAGTATTTGGGGACAATCCACTGGACATAGGTTCTAACTTTTAATAAATCATGTAATCTCAGGCCAACATGAGTTGCATGTGAAAGTGAGGAAAAAATCTAGATAGTCATCCTAGTTACAAATCGCCATTTCATCTTGATAATTTTGAATCATGTATCTTGTTCCACTAGTGAAATATGAAGGCAAAATAATATGTTTTCCACAAAGTGTACCATCATGCTCACCTCTTAAGTAAGCTTCTTGAAAACCATTGTAAAACTCAACTCTTAATTGTTTTTGATTAAATCAAATGAAGGACAACCATTGTGATTCAACCATTGTATACATGTCAACTACAAATTTTTGTAAGATTCATCTTTAATTTAAGTGTAATACTTGATTTAGTATGAATTGAAGATGTTATGCAAAGTACTCTCTCGTTGTTACTTTTTGAACTATTGAGGTTTCAGAATATGAAGTGTGGTAAACATTATTTGAATACCCATATTGGCCGATGGAAAATATAATGGGATATTTCAACATAAGATATAGCAGATGAAGTTCATCTATATGTTTCAAGTCACCTGTTCGTGTATGTATAATTATATCTCTGCCCTCATTAATATCTTCAATATCACAACTATTATCATAGAAACTTCCAATGTTGTTGGCAAGTTGTATGTATGTGAATCCAATCCCCTTCATCTAATTAGCATTATCTTCAAATATAGGACAAGATTTGTATTGAATAAATCCCTTACGATTCTAAATTTATGAATTAACTGATTGAATTCATCAAACATATATTGTATATTTTTCACAATGATAGGATTAAGAGAGGATATTGTATCCTTTTTGTTGGAGATGTGGAAAAAATATAAATGTAAATAAAAAAACAAACAAATAATTTGGCACGACATAACTAAAATATATATATAATAACTCACAGACTGGATTTTGTTTTTTTACTTCGTTTGAAGTTTCAAAAACATAATGTTGGGTGAATTTTTGGGCTTGACCGGTAGTTGGAATTAAGCATCCAATACGATGATAGTTTTATCCATTTAGATTGTAAATATAAGGATTGACTATAGTATTCACAGAATTATTTATTCTTTTACCCATTGATGAAAAAGATAAAATTTTGTTTTATTGGTGGATAAGATTCTGAATATTCCTTGCATCATTCATCTTATCATAAAAAATAAGGTATCTCAGGTAATCGGGGGGGTATCAAAGTCACACAATTTGTTTTTTCTAAGAGAACAAAACAATGAAAACCATGGAGAATTTTATGTTTTGTATCATTTAACTCTTTCATCATACCACAACATAGCATAGTAGTAGATGTGATGGTGTTGAGGATCACCAATATCAAATTAATCTGTTATAGATTTATATTTTTAGAGTTTCAAAGTAAAATAATAAAAAAACTAAACAACATAGGGGGGAAATGTAGTAGGTTATGCAATACTAATATGTTCAACCGATGTATGCCCATTTGTATATATTTCCATTTCTATTCATTTGAATATGGTTTGTATCATAAGTCACTTATTTATAAAAAATTTAATATAAATTGTTTATTGTGATCAATTAAAAAGGTAAATTATTGAATTTATATATACATTGAACATATAAAATTCACATAAGCATATACCATCATCAAAATAAATTGTGAGTTCATTTTATAGAGTTTTTTATGACGTGTTTCTATAAATGACATATGTTACATTAATATGAAAATTATTTAGTGTATAATTATAACTATTTTTTAGTAATCACATTAATGTTAGAGAAAACAGCCATCGTTGACTCAATGTTGACATGGATTACTGATGATCAATAATCAATGACGAACCTGTACTTGAGTAAGTTGTGTTAATTAGGTTCACTAATAATAAAATAATGGAAGTTATGTGGTAAATAGATTCAAAAATAAGCATTTTATCATTATCTTGAAAATCAATCAGAGGGAGTTAACTTGCAGTTCATACCATACTAACACCAATGGGCATAGGGGTTGTGCTAGTAACACTGGATAATTGGTTAGAATATAATGAAATACGAGTAGAACATGAACCTATAATATTGAAGGTTGAGTTAGTTAATACATAATTGTAATGGGATATTTTAATATAAATTTGTAGTATTGAGAATTTTGGGAATTGATAAAAAAGAAAGATGATACCTGTAATAGTTTCTTTCTATTTAGGAATATATAATTTCCATTCCAGTCTCACCTCCTTCCAGGATAAATATTTTTTTGTATTGGATGCAGTTGGAGGAGTTATATTCTCATGATGACTTTTAAATCTTTTTGAATGTTCAAATAGAGAATGATTTTGACCTTCTATTATTTTTTGAATATATAGTTTGTCAATTAATCAGTGCATATATATTAGTGTAACAAAAAAAGGAAAACAATTATAGTAGAAACCTGATAAGAAAGTAGCAAACTATGGATTGGAACTTTTAACAATGGTAAGCGTGATGTGGTTCTCATGTAGCTATCAATATGTGCATTGGGTTTAAGTGGTAACAATTTTCTATTAGATTTGTTGCAGTTTTCAAATTGTGGTGAGTAAGAGAACCAGAAATGAATAATTAGAACTATAATAGTATTTTTCTTTATTTTAAACATTATTATTTCATCATAAAGTAATTTTATATCATTTATTTAAAGATAGAAATGTTTTGAGGCGAAACTTGTTACAATGCTAGCTTTATTTTTCATTTTTAGAATCCTTTGTTGCTTAACTTCCTTACACAATGCATTTTGATTTGAAGTCGTTTATGAAATCTTTTTCAAGGTGTGTCATGAATATATGTCAAGTTAATATTGGACCTAAAAAAATTAAATTCATATCATATGTGGATGGTTATTAGAAGAAAAACTAGTGCAGTAATGTAATACTTATTAAGAAATTACTCAACAAAAATGGGAACTAATGTTAATTTATTGATGGGTTG
This sequence comes from Viscum album, assembly GCA_963277665.1. NCBI lineage: Eukaryota > Viridiplantae > Streptophyta > Magnoliopsida > Santalales > Viscaceae > Viscum > Viscum album. The sequence goes on from OY728153.1 coordinate 1,967,796,107, forward strand.
AATAACTAATTAGTGAAATAAGTATTCAGTTTTGTAGGAGTAATATTAAATCATGTTACAATAAAATCTTTGAAAATAAGTAAACCTTAAAGAGAGTAGTAGTTATAAACTTTCTACTAGAATATATTCTTTTCATAGATTGTGAAACTTGATTTTGTGGACCGTGAGTCTGATTGATGTAGAAATTCATCGATTGATGTAAAATATATGTCAGAGAGGAATATCAAGGGAAAGATAAAATAAGAAAATCTATATAAATTAACATATAATAAAATATCCTTTTTAATTAAAAATATGAATAAGGATTGATATTGCAGTATTATTACTTAATTTCTTCAACCAAATGATTTTATTACAAAGGAAGATAAATGTAAATTTAATTATAATATCAATAAATTGAAATTGAATTGTAAATTTATAGAAAAATAGTATACTGAATAAATTTATAACTTTATCATACAAATACAAAAAAAATACATTGAATAATGGCTTAAATAAAACTGAAGTAAACTAAAAATAATAATTTTAATCTTAACATATTTAGTTGATCAATGAATAGAATTCATGGAATAGAAACATAAAATACATAATGGATTTTAATTTCTTTGATCATATAACATAATCTAAGACTTGAAATGAGCTCCAAAACATGGAAATGCATTATATTGGAAGTTCATAAAGAATATTCATACTATAAATACTTACAAAACGTGGAAATGCATTAGGTAATGCATACTATACATACATCCAATAAATGAATATAGAAAAAACTAAAGACTAAAAATCTAAAATCAAATGAGGGAGGATATGTAGAATGGGAAATAATTTGCTTAGAGTAATCAAAATCAGGATAAAAATTTGAAGACTAAAACTCTACATGAAAAGGGAGAGAGAAATTGAAACTAAATTAGTATGCATAAGGAAGGAGTTTTCAAGAACATACATGTACCTGTACGACTTTTACAATCACTAAAAAACTATGAAAATCCTGGAATGCAAGAACATGCCTCAATGTATAGTAGTGGGATATCATTCTAGAAAAAACCTATTCGAGAAATCAATGAAATTCTATACAGAGTAGTGTAATAACATCCAATAACATACCTAATTATTGCAGCTTGATGATGAGAGACACATAAAGTGTATTATACTTTCATCAAAACTGGAAGTGAATTAAAATAAAAAAACATTAAATTGGAAGTTCATATAGAATATGCATACCAAAAATGCATACAAAACATGGAAATGCATTAGGTAATGCATATTTCAAATACATACAATAAATGCATATAAAAAAATAAAGAATAAAAATATAAAATGAAAAGAGAGATCATATGTATAATGGGAAAGGATTTTCTTAGAGTAATCAAAATAGAGAGAAAATTTGAAGACTAAAACCCCAAATGTAAAGGGAGAGAGAAATTGAAAATAAATTGGTATGCAGAAGGATGGAATTTTCAAGAACATACTTGTACCTATACGACTTTTACAATCACTATAAAACTATGAAATTCATGGAATTCAAGAAAATACTTCTATGTATAGTAGTGATATATCATTCTAGAACAAACCTATTCAGAAAAATAATGAAATTTCATACAGAGTAGTGTAATAACATCCAATAACATACATAATTCTTTTTTCTTGATGATTAGAGACACATAATTTGAATTATACTTTCATCAAGATTGAATGTGAATTAAAATAAAATTGCATTAAATTGTAAGTTCATATAGAATATGCATATCAAAAATTCTTACAAAACATGAAAATGCATTAGGTAATGCTTATTGAAAACACATCCAATAAATGCATATAAATAAAATTAAATACTACAAATCTAAAATGAAAAGATAGAGCATATGTATAATGGGAAGAAATTTACTTAGAGTAACCAAAATGGAGGGAAAATTTGAAGACTAAAACTCCAAATGAAAAGGGAGAGAGAAATTGAAAATAAATTAGTATGCAGAAGGAAGGTGTTTTTAAGAACATACCTGTACGACTTTTACAATCACTCGAGAACTATGAAATTCATGGAATTCAACAACATACCTCTATGTATAGTAGTGGTATATCATTCCAGAACAAACATATTCAGTAAAACAATGAAATTATATACATAGTAGTGTAATAACATTCAATAACATAACAAAAATACTTATATAATATCTTAAAAACAATTAAATACTTGAGGACATACAAGGAATGATTAAGAGAATCAATTAATGAAGAGTAAAGAATAATGTATAAAAGTTTAGATATCAAGAACAATCCATGCCTACATTGTGAGATGAACCAATAAAAATTATGGGGAAGAGAGAAATCAAACCTATATGGCTGAGGAAGGTCTGGCAGTTAGAGAGGTGGAACCAACCTGATTAGGTAATCTGCACAAGGGAACATAGAAAAGGGAAGAGAGAGATCAAATAAACCCTACCCAATGGGGATATTATGAATCTGAAGTCATACATGGAGGTTATGGATTTGTTTTCATTGAAACCCTACCTGGCATGAGAAATTAGATGTTGATTCAAGGAGACAGAACTATTTAAGCAACAATGGAGGGTATTGTGAGTTGAATATCAGGTTGAGGGATATATGAGACTGTAGATAGATGAAACCATAGTTAAACAGGGAGACGAAATAGGAGCATGCGGATTTGGAGGAGAAGTGATTTAAGGATAAGGGTTTCGAGGAGTTTAAGATGTTGAGGCAGAGGTAGAGGTGTAGACCAAGGCTAAGGTGGAGGTGTAGACCAAGGCTTGGGAGGAGTTGCAAGTGGAGAAGGTGAACACGGAGGCGGAGGTGTAGACTGAGGTTGAGGTGGAGGTGTAGACCCAGGAAGAGGAGTTGCAAGTAGAGAAGGAAAACACGGAGGATATATAGGCGTAGTTGGAGGCGGAGGTGGAGACCGTGGCGGAGGGAGAGATGGTGGAGGAGGAGGCAATGGAGACACATGAGGTATCATGGAGAAAATAGGAATCGAGAGTGGGAGGAACATCAAAAAATGTGGATAGGTTTCCATGTAAGTAGGATGGGTGTGGTGTTGACACATGGGTGGAATATGATAGATATATATAAGATAATGAAAATTTTGAATATTATATGTAATAATAAGATTTAGAGTTGGGAATTGGAAATTGTGGCTTCCATCATTATTTTTTTATAACAGAATTGTATTTTAGTGAATGTTCTAGATCATAATAAACCCATGAGTTGGAATAAACTTGTGGTACTGCTCCTCCATCTTCGTTATTCATTCGCATTCCCCTACTTTTTTTCAGCCTCTTGGGGTGGGCCTGAAACCCCAACATCACTCCATCTCTACCCCCTCTCTACGCATATAAAAATGATATGGATCATGACTAGACAAAATAGTATTGGTCCTCCATCGTCGTTATTCATCCACATTCCCTAATTTTGTTCAGCCTCTAAAATTTCTGCTTAGGGTGGGCCTAAAACCCCAACATCACTTCATCTCTACCCCCTCTCTACGCATATCAAAATGATATGGATCATGACCAGACAAAATCGTTTTGAACTAGATCTCCCATTCAGTGGAATCATCAGTACATACATTAGGATACATTTCTTCTCTTTCCTCTATTAAGATCGATTTCCTTCAACTCTAGGTCTCTCAAGCCTAACACATAGGTCCTTCTCGGATTTCATCCTAAAACCCATGGGTGATAGGATAAATTGTTCATCCAAGCTTATATGTGAGCCACCATCCTTAGTGGAATCTGATGTGCAACTTGAGTTTGTACATAACAATATTCCCCTCAAATCAAAGACTACACAATTGGGCCTCCCCTTTAATTATAATGCATTAGATCCAACCATCTTGTACCGTCGTTTTCTCATCACCGAGACTTTCTGCCTAACTACAATTTATCAGGAAGACTTTCGACACAAGGAACCTTGGATTCACATGTTTCAAATGAACAATTGATATTATTGTCAAACTATTTTGGGGAATATTTTACCCTATATCACACCTAGGCTATATCATACCTCTAATTCCACTTGTTGGGACTAAAAAATGATTGACTCATTGATGAAGCGATAATCACAAGATAAAATAAAGTGAAAAATATGGAAATAAATGAACACTTGTAACATAGACAAACCCCTAAAATAAAAGGGGTAAAAAAACACAGGTAAATAGAAGTATCTCACTATAGGTAAAAATAGATACATACTCTCTTACTATTACACTACTACAAAAACGGGCAAGGGAAGTTCCACCTTATATCATCTCTAAGAAAAAAACAGCTGATAAAGATACCCTGTATCAGAACTAAAATTTTAGCGCTGATACAGGGTAACCTTTATCAGTGCTAAAAAAGCACTAATAAAGAGACCCTTTATCAGCACTATAAAAGTGTTGATAAAGAAGGGTTGTATCAGCGCTAAAATGTTAGTGCTGATACAGGAAGGATTTATCAGCACTTTTTTAGCGCTGATAAAGGTAGCCTTTATCAACGCTTTTTTAGTGTTGATAAAACCATAGTCCCATATTTTATAAAATTGATAGCACAGTGTCCTCGGTTTATCGCGACCTAAAGCTCTTGCGGTTCTGTAACCCTGCGACTCCCCTATGCCGCCCCCCGATCTTCGTGTTGCCAGACCTCTGTCGCCCCCGATCTTCATGTTGTCGGACCTCCTCCACTATCCCTTCTCTTAATCCCCCCCCCCCTCAAACCCCTTCAGCGGATCCTGCTCCCCAAAAACCCTACTTCTCCTCCTCTTCGCTCGACCCTACTCCCCACGAACCCTACACCTCCATTTCTCTTTGGTTAGAGGCTCCTCCCATGCACCTCCACCTCTGGCTTTCGCACCTTCCCCTCCTAACGTAGCGCAGGAGGTTCCCTACTTCTCCTCCTCTAAGGTGAATTTATTTTCTATTGTTCTTGATTTTGTTCTTGAACTTTATTCTTAGGAAGGATGTGACAACAATGCTGATTCGGTTTTTGTGTTTTTCTGTTATGGTTTTAATGGTTAATGGTCATACAAAGGACTTTTAGTGTGAATTTATTATATGTTTTCCCTTTCATGCTACTATGTATAGGGTATTTATCACTATGATTATAAGGGTGATGGTTGATTGATGTGGTTGGATATGACATGGTAGGTAAGAGATATGATTTTCAGGACTTAACTAGTAGGTTATGAGTGAGTGTCTGAATATCTATTATTGTATTGATCCTTAAGTTACCATGGGTGGTTGAAAAAGGTGTCTTTTATGAATTAATTAATCTAATTCTAGAATTTTCCCAAATCCTAATATGAGGTTTGTGTTCCTCGTTTGAGTTCTAATTTATATATTTTATGTTCTTGTGTCTCTTGACTAGTGTTTCCTTGTTTTCTATTAATATTGTATAGTATCATGCCCCTAATAAGACTTATAATCAAGCTTTATGACGGATTTACTAATGAACCAAAAAAAGAGAATCCTCTTATCAACTAGAACCTTGTATAGGAAGTAGTGCACATAGTTAGAGATATGGTTTAGGGAGCCTCACCTACCCCCATTTAGGCTAAAGTGGTGGAAACTCAAAGAGAACATATTGGAGATCAAGCCTAGGATTTTATTCATCTGAAATAACCATCCTTATAAAAAACAAATGATCCTTATGAGGAAGCGTATTGGTTGTGAAATATTTAAAGGCTATTTGATTTTTTGGATATGTCATATTCCACTAATGTAAAGTGTGCCATATTTAGTCTTGGGGTCTAGAAGGATATGATTGGATTATATAGTTATAGTTAAGCTAAATGGGGTCTTAGATTGAAATTAATTCAAGAAATTTTTTACGGAGCAATTATATCTAGATTCGATGGTATCGGGTAAGTCCATGGAGTTTCTCAACCTCATCTAAGGTTATTATACATTGAATCAATATACTAATAATTTTGCTATACTTGCTTAGTTTTCACTTGAAGTGGTGTCAAACAAGAATCTTAAGTCCAAGAGGTTTTATATGGGTCTTCGATTAGATATCTAATATCAAGTATTATGGTAAATTTTACCTAAAATTTTGATGTTCTAGATAGGGATCTGATGGAAGAAATTGGCATGACTATTATGTCAGGGTTAACTAGAGTTACTTATATTCCCAGTGGTAGTTTTAGTGGTTCCTATAAGTGGAATAGAAATTAGAATGAGCCTCATAGTGAAAATAGTGGTGGTGGTATTTTATAGAAAACTTCCTCCAGATCATCCGTAGTGTCTAGTAAAGGCCAAATGACTTTTCCAATGTGGAAATATTGATCACTCAAAGCATTATTACATGGAATCATTGAATATTTACATCTCATACAAACATTAAACCCACTTGAAGAGGGTTTTACATGTTTTTAATACCCTGTGTAGTGGAATGGAATCATAAATATTGAGAGGTAACAAATCATATTAATATTATTCAATAACAATGGGATCCTAGAAACATGTATTAGGAATGAAAAAACTTCATGCAGTGGATTAATCTCTAGTAGGAACTGATGGGGTTCATGCGATAGTGAGAGGCACCATTTCCATTTCTTTTTCTTTAGTGTATGTTTTATTTGATATTGGTTCCCATCATTATTTCATATCAAACCTCAATATAGAACTATTAAAACTTATAATAGAGCTCATGGCTTATGTGATAGAGATTGTAACATCTCTCTGGATAAAGTGGGAGTAAGGTCTCTGATTCCCTCTCATGCTTTCTCTTTTTCAGAGATTTAGATCATATGATATTTTTTGGTTCTTAAAATTATTCCCCTATATGTTATTCTCAGAATAGACTGGCTAGTTTCTAATAAATCTTGGATTTACTATTATCATCGGTGGGTGTCCTTCACTGTCCCCGATGGGGAATTCCATGTTTTCCATAGAGAATTAGACCTGAGGCCTACTCGAGCTAGACCTATTCTTCTAGAGTTGAGTGGGATGATATCCTTTTATGCTATTGAACTGGAGTAGGAAGCATATTATAGTGAACTTCCCCTAGTAGCTATTGAATTTCCAAAAGTGTTTCCTTTAGTCTTTTTTGGTCTACCACTAGAGAGGGAAGTGGAGTTCTCTATCAACCAGGTGATGGGTACAAAACCAATATCTATTCTATCTTACTATATAGAACTATTTAAATTGAAGGAACTAAATAATCAGTGGGATGAATTGGTTTCCAAATTCTTTATTTAACCTAGTGTGTTTCCTTGGGAAGAACTGGTGTTTTTCACCAAGAAGGTCATTGGAACCCTTCGCTTGTGTGTTGATTACTAGAATCTCAATCGGGTTATGATCAATAAAAAGTATCTATTAACCTATATTTATGATTTATTAGATCTTATAAAGGGGGGAAGTGGTTCTCTAAGATCAGTCTTTAATTTGGTTAACACCAGCTTAGGATCAAGGAGTTTGATATTCCAAAGACCTCATTTAGGAGTAGGTATAGCCACTATGAGTATTTTTTTATGCCATTCGGCTAAACCAACACTCCATATATTTAGTACTTCTTGGGTTTATTAGATTATTATCACCAGTTTGAGATTTATGTGTGACTATATACTTATTATATTTTCTTATTATTTCTTACACATCCCCACTTGAGTCAAGTAACCTGATTAAAATTCATATGGGTACTTTGGTTCTGATGTGGATATGGTTTTTTATGTGTTTGTGACATGTGTATGTGTGGATATATGGGTATTTAGGCATGATGATATTGAATGTAGGGAAGAGACCTAGGAGTGGTAGGTGTATCATTTTTTATTATTCTTGTGTTTGGACTGGGGTGATTTGAGGAAACTATAATGAATCTAAATTAATTATATTTAATTAATTCTATATTGTAAAGATTATGATAATTATTTCTTTACTTATAGAGTTGGCTACTAGTTTTCATCCATATGTATTTTAGTTTGGTGAGGTATAAAAGGATGGACTAGTTAACCATAGAAGGGTTGACCCGATAGAGTAGGATGAGCCATAGAGAATGATGTCGTGTGAGTTTTACCATCTATGACACAAGTGATTATCCTCGAGAACCCCTTTGTGTTTGGAAACTATGTTGATTTTGATGGGGGTCTATCCTTGTTCTGTTGATTTCCAAATATTTATTGGAAATGGTTAGGCTCTATCAGTCTCTATTTTTATAAGGAAGTGGTTCTATTCTACTGTATTTGGAAGTCTTTTTTTGTGTACTTGAACTATAAATACTAATATTTGAGATTCAAATAGGATGGAGATGAATAAATATTGGATGAATGTTAATCATTTGACAATAGAGTATGAGAACGAAGTGAAAGAGTTCATCAAGTTTGCAAAGGATCCTTCTCAAATCCTTTGTCCATGTTTACGTTGTTGTTATTATAGACTACTTACTCCAGAGGAGTTGGAAGAACATTTGATATGTCATGGAATAGATCGGAGTTATAAATGTTGGAATAAACACAGAGAAAAAGGTGAATGTAGCTATTGGCTGGGATAAAACTGTGTTTTATGGATCATCTAATATGAATAAAAATATGGATAAAGAAGAAGACAGTATGGAGGATGTAATTATAGATGTCAATGATGATGAAGATTTTATTGAGGAAATGACAAAAAAAATTGAAGATGAACTCTGTGATTGCCCAAAATTGTTTGAGAAGATAGAGTGTTGTGCAAAGATGTCATTGTATGCTAGTTGCACTAAATATACAGCATTGTCATCTATACTGAAGTTGTATAAATTGAAAGTGGGAAACGGATGGAGTGATGTCAGTTTTACGGAACTACTTTCTCTCTTGAATGACATGCTCCCAGAAGATAATGAGCTCCCAAGCCAGACATATGAAGCTAAATGAATGCTACACTCGATGGGTATGATTTCTGAAAGAATGCATGCCTACCCAAAAGACTGTATATTGTTTCTCAAGGAGAACAAATCACTTAAAGAATGCCCAAAGTGTGGTGATTCTCAATACAAGAAAGATGAATCCAATCCTATGAAATTTTTATGGTACTTTCCAATCATTCTAAGGTTTAGGCATCTATATGGAAGTGAAGAAACTGCAAGACAATTGTCATGGCAGGCAGATAAAAGAAATAAACATGGGAAATTATGTCATCCGGCCGACTCTCCTCAATGGAAGAAAATTGATCATGAGTATACAGAATTTGGAAAAGTTTTGAGAAACTTTCATCTTGCGTTATCTACAGATGGAGTGAATCCTTTTGGTTTTCAAACCAGCACTCATAGTACATGGCCTATTATGTTGGTAAATTATAACTTGCCACCCTGGTTATATATGAAGCAGAAATTCATCATGTTATATATGCTTATATCAGGACCAAAACAACTAGGTAACGATATTGATGTTTATCTGGCTCCTTTGATCGAGGATTTCACTGCTGGAAATTTAGGTTATAGCCACAGTTTCAAACCATGGCTATAAGTCCCAAAACAGTGGCTATAGGTTATATCCACGGTTCAACGAACCGTGGCTGGTAATGGTGTGGCTCTAGGGCAATACCCTATAGCCACGGTTTGAAACTGTGGCTAAAGCCCTATAGCCATGTTTTGAACTATGGCTATAGGGTATTGCCACGGTTCAAACCGTGGCAGAACATTAATTCACACTAAGCCTATATCCACGGTTCAAAACCGTGTCTATATAGCTTTGGCCACGGTTTAAAACCGTGGATTTAGGTCTACAGTCATGGTTTAAAACCGTGGCTATATGGCTTGACATTTCTTTAAAAAAACCACAGCCCCCCCCCCCTGAACATCCCCCCTGGACAGCCCTTGCACCCCCCCTGGATAGCCCCCCAGACATCCCCCTTGCACCCCCCCCCCCGGACAACCCCCTTGCAATCCCCCCCCCCCCAGACAGCCCCCTTGAACCCCCCCTCGACAACCCTCATGCCCCCCCTGGACAGCCCCCATGCCCCCCTAGGCCTGGACAACCCTTTCACCCCCCCTGGACAGCCCTTGCACCCCCCTGGACAACCCTTGCACCCCCTGGACAGCCCCCCTGCACCCCCATGCCCCCCTGGACAAACCCCCTGCACCCCCCCTAGACAGCCCCTTTCCCTCCCACCCCCTCACTCCTACAGTAGCCCACCACCCCACCCCCTCCCTGCAGCCCCCCCCCCCCTCATGAAGACCCCCCAGCACACCCCCCACCACACCTTGCACACCCTCCCTGGATAGCCCCTTGCACCCCCTGGACAGCCCTTGCACCCCCCTAGACAGCCCCCCTTGGACAGCCCCTTGCACCCCCCTGGACAGCCCCCCTGCACCCCCATGCCCCCCCTGGACAGCCCCCTTGCTCCCCCACCCCCCCCCCCCAACTCCTGCAGTATCCCACAAAATAAAGTTTGATATTAAGGGGGAGAAATTGAATTAATCAATGACAAGAAGTTGGGGAAATTTTAGATCTCAAGGCTGATTTCTAAAACCTGCTACATGTACTTGAATGTTTTCAACATGTGTATTGAGATGAGTGCAAGATCTCAGGTTGTAAATGAGGAAGAAAAGTTGGTTCATGCCAATATGCAGATGATAAATGGATTGCAAGTTAGTTGGATTACCCAAGCATATTGATGAGACAATTAAGAGCTGGACAGCTTAGAAGGGAGTTGGAAGTTCCCAATCTTGTTGAGAAGGAATATGAAGTTCTCAAGAAAAGGTGTTAGTATGCGAATCTCAAAGCCCCCCCCCCCATGCACCCCTCCCCCTACAGCCCCCCTTCCCACCTTGGAACGACCCCACTCACCCCCCCTGGACAGCCCCCCCCCCCTCCTGGACACCCCCCTCCCTCCTGGAAACCCCCTTGGACGCCCCCTCCCTCCTGGACAGACCCCCCTGGATAACCCCACCCGGACATCCCCCCCCCCTTGGATAGCAGCCCCCACTGGACCCCCCCCCCCCTCCCCCCTTGTGGACACCCCCCTCCCTCCTAGACAACCCCCTGGACAACCCCACCCAGACAGCAGCCCCCCCCCCCCCCCCGGACAGTAGCCCCCCCTCCACCCCCTGAACAGACCCCCCCCCCCTCCTGGAAACCCACCTGGATAGACCCCCCCTAGGACAACCCCACCCAGACAGCAACCCCCCCCCCCCTACTGAAAAACCCTTGCACCACCCCTGCTGGACACCCCCCCCCCCTCCTGGACCCCCCCCCCCTCCTGGAAACCCTATACTGTTGTGCTGCCTTTGGGTCCATTGTGGGTTTTTGGTGTTGGATTTATCCGTTGGAAAGGGATAGGAATGTAGAGTGGATTTTTTGGCTGGTTCTCAGCTTGTGTGGGTCATGCAGGTGATGTTCTTGTGGGGGTTCTTTTTGCTATTATGGTGTTGGGTGGGTGTGGGATGTTTATAGTGTAAGGATCCTGTGCAGAGGATGCCAAAGTTTAGTGTGTGGGTATGATTATAGAGGGGCTTCTAGTGTGGTGTGGATAGAGTCACATGTTATTATTCTAGGTGCAGTTTTAGAGGATAGGGTTCATGGTGTGGGTGATTCAAGCGGGGATTTCTAGTTTTTGGTTGATTGGTTTCTTTTTGGGTTTTGGTTTTCCTGCTACTTGGCTACATGTAGGGGATTTGTTGTGGATGGTTGTGGTTGAGTTTGTGGTTGACTGGTGGGCGTTCCTTTGGTGGCTGGTCTTTTTCCTATGGTGATGTTAAAATATTGTTTTCTTGAGTCTTTGAGTGGTTGAATGTGGTGGTCTGGTGCCATGATATTGTAGAATGTTTCCATGGCTTCAAGGTTAATGAAGTAGTAGGTGGTTCGAGTTGCGTATGGACTAGTGTTGTTGTTCCTAGAGGAAGGTTTTATTTATTGGATGGGTTCTTTCCAGTATCCTGTTGGGTTGCAGTAGCTATTCTGGTGTGAGTGGCTAGGAGGGTTGGGTTTTGTTTGGTGTTGGGTGGGATGACTGCAATTATTGGTGTTTAGGGGAGCGGTGTTGTGGTTGGGTGGTAGGTGGATGGTTTGTGGTTTTGTAAGGGTATAGGAAGGTGGGTTTGATTGATGGTGTTTATTATAGGTGAGTTGAGTGGTCTGTTGTAGGGATTATGTGATTCTGAAACTATTAACTTTTGGTGAACAATACCAACAAAGATTGGGTCATATTTCATAGGAGGGGTGAGGGATTTTAGGATCTGCACCTTCAGTGCAAATTCAAGAAGAAGATAATTCAATGTCCATAATAGATTGCCAAGTTCAAGAAAAGAGAAAAATAATTAGATACAACATCTCTAATATAGAACCTGAAATATATTACCTCAATCTATAGAATAACATTTGGGGTAAACATAGTTTGAGGCCCTTGTAATATGGCATAGTCAGAGGAACAAACCTGCATTTTAGGGTACTACAGTTCTTGCACAAAACATAGTGGTTTCAATATCTAGTGAAATTACTCAACCATAGAACAGATAATAGAAAGAGTCTTTTATTATCAATAATGATGAAAATAAGAATCAAAGGTCTTTTACTGAAGAACAAGTTAAAGATAATGATAAAATAAATCATCAAGATCAACTAGTAGTCTTTGACACTAAAATGATAGTCCAAATCCAATCAATTTCTATCATAAATGATTACATTAACACGGAACTGTTTATTCATACTGATATTCAAGTGGTTTTTGAGACTGCATTATTTGCCTCTATTTAGAAAATTGGAGATCAATCCTATCCCAGTGTTGATAGAGGCCAATAATCTAAAGAAAAAGATGAACAATATTTTGATTCATTGAATACATAATCAAAGGATTTATTGATCATTTTAAGAATCTATGAGAATAAAATTCATGTTCTCACAGTGAATTAAAGGCTTTAATAAAATCATTTGAATATTTAAGAAATTAAACTATTCATGGAGATGAGATTGAATCTGTACAGAATCATCTTACTAATATATGAGATAATATAATTACAAGAAGTGATTTTGTTTTTTTATAAATGGATGACCAGTTTGGAAAGATCAATGAAGATTATATTTCTAAAATAGATTTTATAGATTTGAAAAGATATTTTTGGAGTCACATTGAATATGTTAGAATTTGTTCCAATCAATCTATAACCTCAAAATATACAACTCAAACCTCTTTAAATTTATTCATAAGTTTCTAACCCAATATAGTTATCATGAATAGTTTCATGATATATTCATACTATTTAGTGTGACATCATACAACTCAATGTGCTACAAGAAAATCAACAATATCTTATTGAGAAGCTAACTTTACGAGATCCTACCATAATGAATCGTCTCAGTCTATTTGGATCATTGATTTATCTGTTTTTATGTTCAGAAGAAACATTTCAGGAATTTATGAATGTAAATTTGATTGAATGTTTAATGATTCGTCCTGTAGCAGGGCCAAATCACAGCATTACCGCGGCGTGACCGCAGCGTGACCGCGACGTGTTGGACTGGTCCAGCGACATCCGCGGGGCAGCATCTTCTAGCCAGGAGCGAAGGGAGTAGGAGGAGGCGGGGAAACATTCTGTTCGTCGCCCCGCCAGCAGAAATTGTGATTAGTCAGTCTCAACATTGATCACAAGACTCGTGGAATACTATCACTGCGAACTATTGTGGGTTGTCATCCTGGAGTAGGGCTAAATAATGGTGTGACCGCGGCATGACCGCAGCGTGATTGTGGCATGACTGCAGCGTGTTGTCCCGGTCCAGTGACATTCGTAGGGCAGCATCTTCCAGCCAGGAGTGAAGGGAGCGGGAGGAGGCTGGAATGCTGGTGGAAGGGGGCTGGTTGCAGGTGTTGGGGGGATGGTGCGGGCTGATTCGAAGGTGGTAGGGGGGCTATTGCGGGCTGGAATGCTGGTGGCAGCGGGCTGAAATGAAGGTGGAAGGGGGCTGGTGTGAGCTGGATGTGGCTGGAGTAGGGCTAAATCATGGCATTACCACGGCGTGACCACAGCGTGTTGGAGCTTTCTAACTAAAAGTTGTTGCTCCCTCACTGGGTATACACACCTTCACACATTAAATGTATTTTACAGAAACCTTCAAATTAAATAGGCAATGTCTCACATACAATTTAAAGAGGAAGGTGGAAAATATAAAAAATTTGAAAACAAAGTTGAAACACGAACTTGGACGTTTGTTTATGCTTCCAACAACAGTATGATTTGATCTTCAACAGGTGGTGTCTAGCTTTTTTCGTTCCCAGAAAACACAAGAAAAATGTTATTAAATAGTAAAATAACTAAAGGAAATAAAAGAAAAGAAAAGGGAAAATAATTTTTAGGTTTCAAACCCCGAACAAGGGCTATTTTTAACCTATCCACAGCTGCACCCCTCCACCCTCCCCCCTGCCCCTGCCCCCTGCCCCCCTCCAACCTGCCCCCCTGCCCCCTCCACCCCACACCATGCCCCCTGCCCCTGCCCCCCTCCACCCTCCCCCCTGCCCCCCCTCCACCCTCCCCCCTGCCCCCTGCCCCCTGCCCCCCCTCCACCCTCCCCCTGCCCCCCGCCCCCTGCCCCCCTGCCCCCCTCCACCCTGCCCCCCTACCCCCTACCCCCCTCCACCCTGCCCCCTCCACCCAGCCCCCTAGCCTACACAACCCCCCCTTCCCCCCTCCATCCATTCCCAGTTGCTAAATAATGTTTTTGTATTATGTACAAGTGTTTTATGAACCTAATTTTCCTATGATACTAAACATTTAGACCCTTGAATGTATTATTATGTTATTTATCTTAAAAATTCGGTAATAGACATGTACAAATAGGTTGGTTTTCTATATAATGGCATCCCAATGTCCCTTTACATGGTTTTACATGAATATGATAACAAATACCACTATAATCACAATACATTATTGAGTACATATCATTGTATACATTAAAATTCCAACACCTGAGGAATATGGAACTTTCTCCATGTATTGGCACTCTTCTTCCATTGTGAGTTCTTATGCCTTGGTCAAGTTGAAGTGGCATGCAAGATGGGTAGTCACTATTTCTCATCTATTCATGCCCAACCTTTTGATGATCCTATTGATATGCTCCTTCTAAGTTATTAATAAATCTACATTCTTATTATCTATTTCTATACTTATCCACAATATCTTCTTGAATTTCTTGGGATTTTTCATCTCAAAACCTCCAAAAAATTATCCATAGATTTCTAAATCATTCAATCATCTAGTCCAAGTAGAAACATGTAATTAAAATACAATATGAAATTTATGAAGGTACCATTATCCCATTTATTTCAGTAGAAGTAATTATCTCTATTGCAACTATCAAATCCTTCATAAGTGATAAATGATTCAAATTTCTGATTCCACTATCACGGTACTTGCTTTATTCTATACAAGATTTTATACTATATAAAAACCAAGTCATGGATCCCAATTGTTGGTACTCATATTGGTTGTTTCATGTTGATTTATTCCTTTAACTCACCATGAAGCAAATTTATCTTGATGTCCACCAAATCTAGAAGCATATTTTCCAATTCCACTATACTTAGAATTGTTGAGATGATATAATGCTTATATTTAGTGAGAATATTTTCAAAAAATAAAAATTTTCATTCTACTAATAACACATTATTACCATCCATAATTTTTATCATTTATAAACATCATTCTATTAATTAATTTAGTAAACCCACTTATTTTCAAGTTCCTTTTTACCCACTTAAAGTTCAACCATATCTGATTTTTTTTAACTTCAAAGAATCCATCTCTTTATTCATGGAATATTCCACTAATTTGAATAAAAAATCATAGTTTAATTTGGATTTTCATGTTTTTATTCATTCAATAGAAGTATATAATTCATTTAAACCCCATACTGTTACATGGTTATATATATGATGTGTGCTTTATGACTAACAACAACATCAATTATAAGAAAAACATCAATACAATAATGTTAAGTAAGGTATACCACTGTGAGTTTTTACAGACAACACACCTCTGTTGGAGGGGTTTTATTACAAAACCATGACTTATTTATCAAACAAAACAATTATCTTAACTAATTCTTATTCAAGAATTGCAATTTAATATAAACATGCATAATTAAGAAGGCAATAAAATGCAATTTAAAACATTATTGAATTAAATAGGCTAGGAGAGGGACCCTACCTCAACCTCAAGGCATGTTTTCTTTTGACAACAACTCGAATCTTCCTTTTTTCCTCTTGCAAGCATATGAAACTTAACATATATATAAGGACACCTAGCCCCTATGTACATATTTTCATGGCCAAATATGAACAAGGGGGTCCTTAGATATATGTTTATACTTGCATATACCCTTTTACACTTACACGTGTATGCATTTTTCATATCTATATATAAGCACACCTAGCCCCAATATATATATTCATAATACCATGAGTGAATACATATAAAGGGGTAACTTATATATGAATATTCCTACCTATGCATACACATGTAAGCCTTCGTCAACGGTGACTCGAATCCACCTCAACGAAATCCAAAACACACAACAAAAATATAAGTAACCCAAAAATCAAAAAAATCCTAATTAAAATTGGGGCAAATAATAAAAACAGAATAAACCTTACCCAAATCTTGAACTTATTATCTTCGATGGTGGTTGATAGAACTGGTCTTATCATAAGAAACCACCTATAAGAAAATAGTGGGAAAAAATGAGATATAACAACTTCTTATATATATGTGATCAGTGTGTCAACTGTACATGATAAATGATACACGAATCCATAACCAACAATGAACAAATAATATTCAAATTGATATGTACATCCCAATACTAAATAACATGATCATTAATAAAGATCTTTATTTTTCAAACATCACCTTCAATTGCCTATTCAAAAATCAAAAATCACCAAAATATGAGAATAAAGTAAACCTCCATCATCACTTAAAAGAGATAAATAGGGATTAGACATTGTTCTTAGCTGGGAAAATGATGTTGAAGAACAAGATAATTTGATTAATGATCAAAGTATCTTAATTGAAAAGAATGGTTAACATGCATCACCTTATTCTTTTTTCTATTGCGAAACCAAAAATCTCTTTCTCCTCTAAATATTCTCACTTGTGTCAACACAATTATATATTTTCTAGTGCAATCAATAATAATCTAAATGCTGATTCTTTATTGATTTTTTTGCATTCATCTTTATAGGATTTTTCCCCCCTCCACCCCCACCCTGCCCCTACCTTCCCCATGCACCCCCCTGCCCCTACCCATTCCCCCCTCCAGTCCCCGCTGCCATACCCCCCCACCCCCTGCCAGTCCCCCCCTACCCTTGAAAATTCCCCCTTCTAGTCCCCCCTGCCCATTCAATCTTCCCCTGCCTCCCCCCCACTCCCTGCCATCCCCCCCCCCCACCGAGGACAGACCCCCCCTGCACACCCATGCACCCCCCTGCACAGCCCCACTTGCAACCCCTTGTCCCCTTGCACACACAACATGTGTGTTTGGGTGTGAAATCAGGGTTTTTACACCTATACATGTCGAGTTATGTGGTTTGAAAAACACAGTATGTGTCCCCTAGGTACACACCATTTAATATTACAAAGAAATTCCTTTAAGAATGATTAGTATAAATTGATTCAAAATAAATAAACAAGACAATAAATAAGAACAAAAGATTTAGTTTTATTTGGTCCCTTTAGGGCCTATGTGAATGGAAAGAACACCTCCCAAAAGGAACCCATTTTATTATGCTCAAACAAAATGTTACAAGTAACAAACCAGTAGTATAAACAATAAGAAAACAGAAATGATAAAAATATTCTATTTTCAACTCATACATTCACATCTTTCGACTTAAACTTATGTTTGAGGGGTATTGGCATGTACCCATAGAAGAAAATAAAACCCTCTTAATATCTCAAAACCTCAAGTAGCACCAGCAACAAAAAACAGTGTTGGATACATAATTAATACAAGCAATTGGTTGCATTATCTTAGCCGCTAGGAGAAAGTTTTTTAGAAATTCAGGACCTGTACACTAATAATGTAGGTTTGCACCAACAAGGTACCGGGTAATGAAAATTGATTTACTAATGAACTAAAAATTCCTGAAGGTCACCATTTCTAGCCACATCAGATTCCACTTTCTTAACTGTATCAAGCACAAGAGGTCATCCAATAAATTTTCAGCTTGATTTTAAATTTTCCAGATCATGTGTGATGGGATATCTCACATGTCAATAATTTTAGTTGTCATTCGGGAAAACGCTAGATTCAAAGCAGAATGATCAAAAGATCAAAGGAATTACCAGAAGTTTTCTCCACAAACTTGAAAAGCTTAATTATTTCATTCTGCCAAATTGTACTTGAGATGTTTTAAGAAATATCTCTAACGACCATTAATAAAATAGACATAGAAGATAAGAACAAGCATACTCTTTGAATGATTTTTTGCTGAAAAATGTGTTACAATGATGGAAGAACTATTTTTATGTGTCTATTATAGTTTCATACCTTCTTCATCATCTTGCATGTGTTTTGTTTTTCTAATATCATCCATATGCATATTGCAAACTAGATTTTGAACTGTTGCTTTGTCCAGCATCTCATCACTGTGTGAAGGTGAGGAGAGTTTATGATGTTTTGCACTGTCAGTAGTCATAGCATAGGTGTCTTGGATAGTAGTGTCCAGGTGCTTGGAAACCTCCATTCCACACTCAACTTTCAGATCTAGAATTATATTGGAGGTTCCATGGACAGTGTTAATTATGCTCTTACTAGCATTCTGATTATCCAGGTGGTTACTATCCTCTTGCACATGATCAGACCTGGTTGTATCAGGTCGTTGAGTGTTGGCATTCAGTGTTGAGGTCCCCTCCTCAATACATGCATTAGATGTAGACTTAGAAACATTAGTAGCAGGCTGGGTGTCCAGTGCAGTGGGTTCTGTGGCTTCAGAGGCAGTAGCAGATTGGAAGCCATTGAGAGTACCTGTTGTAGCAGAAATCTGAGAATTCTGTCTATCTATATCATTTTCTGTAGCCTCACCCTCTTCCTGTTCTTTCTGTTGGATAGTATGCAAGACCATATCATCAATTTCTCCAGAAAAGGCCTGCTCTTTAGTGTCCAGTTCCTCCTTTTCAATCATCTCTGGCAAAGGCCTGCTCTTGGGTTTTTTATTTCTTTTTTGAACTGAAAAAGAATGGCCCCACCTGGATTCACTTTATTGTAGTGTCGATTAATATATTTGGAGGTGTGGTGGTGGAATAATTAGAGGCTATGACTACTCAAACAAAAGAAGAACTTAAAACTACCGAGGAAACATAAATTATGGGTGATATGGAGAATTTAGAGCCTATACATCAATGCAGGTTACTGCTATTTTTTCTTGTAATCATGCAAATATTGGATTATTTCAGCCTCTCGGGCCACAGCCCAGCCCAATAACCACTTCCTTCTCACCCCCTCCTGTATCCATGCAGCCTCTTCCAAGAAAGACCCTTCCCCTAACTCCTGCACCAGCCCCCCTAACCCCCCTACACCAGCCCCCTACCCCCCCCCCCCCCCACCTCCCCCTGTACTAGCCTCCCCCCTAAACCAGTCACCTCCCCCACAACCATACCCTACCCCCCACCCTCTCCCCCCTACACCACCCCCAGCCCCCTAGCCTGTACCATCCCCCACCCCCTAGCCTACACCAGCCCCCACCCCTGCACCAGCCCCCATAAACCCCTACACCACCACCACCACTTCCCATGTACTAGCCTCCCCCCACCAAACCAGTCCCCTACCCCCAAAACCAGTCCCCTCCCCCAAAACCACCTCCTCCCCTAGCATCCACCAGCCCCCCAACCCCCCACCCCTACACCAGCCCCCCCCCCAAACCAGTCCCTTCACCCCAAAACAAGTCTCCTCCCCCCTACACCACCCCCAACCCCCTAGCCTACACCATCCCCCCAACCCCCCTAGCCTACACCAACCCCCCAACCCCCTGCACCACCCCCACCCCTGTACTAGCCCCCCCCCCCAAACCAGCCCCCCCCCCAAACCAGCCCTCCCTAATTAAAAAAAGTTATAATATTCATCTATTTTTATCCTTATTTCTATAGTAGTGTATCAATAATATATAATTAACCTCCCCATCCCTAAATGGTCTATAACTTATAAAGTGGCCAATTTATATAATGTAATCAATAAATAGAGGATAGGTGTGTCCTTTATTTTTCTTCTAAAATGTTCAAAACAACAATTCAACACAGGTATTATTTTATAAATAGAAGATAGAATCATGAATACTTGAATAATACCAATCCCGAAATGTATTACAATAAAATTAAAGAGGATATAAACATGAAATATAATAAAACCTCACATAATGAGGAAAAGGAGTCACCTTATGAGGAAAAAAGTGCAGCAAAACTCCATACAGAAAATCTTACTGCAACATCCAATTTTTCTGCTCTTTCATAATTAGAAGTTCTTCACTTCATCAACAAAAAGTCTTCATATTCCTCTCGGACCAACCTGACAATCAAGGAAATAAGCACTATTCATACCTCTGTCCAAGTTAATCAAATGTGGATTCAACTGAGCATTATTATATGAAACAGAAATTTAAATCATTCCATCAGATAGGCATTAACAGGTAGTCTTCATTAAGAATGTCCTTAAACAAAAGAATGATTCCAAAAGGATGATAAAACTGCAGCATGAAAAACACCAGTGATTTCTAATTCAATAGGTAGATCTTATGAAGACCTCAAAACATGATTGAAACTAATTTGCAACTCCAATCTGGAAATTTAATACAATAGAAAATTAAAAATACTACATTTTATGGTAAAAAGAGATAGGGAACCAATGGTGCATAGAAGGATATAATAATTCATTCTTTTCACACCTACACTAATATAACAATATTAATTTTAAAATAATGAAATAATGAAGGAGTGGAACCACAAATGAATAGAAGAGATAAAATAAAAGTGAAAAATGATTAATATAATGAAGGGTGCCCTTATATAATTCTCTCATCAATTATATAATAATTTCTTACAAAATAAATTCAACCCCCTAAATAATACCCTAGAATGACCCAAGATCTCAATCCATTCACTCTCTCTTCAGTGTGTTAGGTTATGTAGTGAAAAAAAATGATTTTTGATACACTACATTCACCTACCCATGGTAATTCAGAATGCTTAATCACACCTTAATCACTCTACGCTCCCCTGCATCATATTAGAAATGAATGAAAATTGTGGTAGAATTATGTGTAAACCAAATTAATTGAGAAAATCATGATAAAATTTTAAGGCGCATGGATAATAATCTACTACTCATATGGAAATAATCTGATTTCATGAAAATCACACTAGAGAGATGAAAATACAAATTCATTTAAATCAATGGATTTTGATGGGGGAATGTCTCACCTTTTAAAGTAAATAATTTTAAGCTATATTTTATTATTAGTTTAAGTTTTATTACATCTTAACATAAACTTGGTTCACATATATCAAGAAAATAAAATTTGACATAAATCCAGTCATATAACTCTCGATTTAAACTGCATCCATACCTAACTCTTGAAGATGATTATTTCCACAGGTTTATTCACCACCTAATGCTTACAAAGCAAATATGCCAACTGTGAGAAAATCTCTTCTTTAACGGCATCCCTGTTATTCTCGTTCAACTTGAAAATGGCTGCCCCTGGATGTCTCCTTAATTCCGCAACTCCAGCAATATCATTGCCTCTTTTAGATATGGGGATAGAAAACAGTACTAGGATATCTGAATTGAGAACACTTGATACTTCTTGAAAGAAATGAGAACTGCACATATCTATTTTACCAGCTTCATCAATGATGAAGAGATCCATAGTCTAAACACCATCACCAAATAAAACAATTAACTAATCAAAACCCATTATGATATATTATAATTTTGTTTGAGATCAATCTATTTATAAGTGGGTATGGGGTTATTTATCTAATGTCCACATCAAGGCCATCTTCCACGTATTATTTCAGTATCGATAAGAAATATCAATCTCATTGTTCATTGGATGGGTTACATGTGTCTATCTATGAGGGTTGTTATGTCTTTATCTAAACTCTTCAATATTCTATATTTTCTTGACAATATCCCATAAATAATACAATAATATTTAGGAAAATCATTCCAAGATGTCAAATTTATCTCGTTTGAATATAGAAAATCGGTTTCTCCAGATTTTAACACCCATCAACAATTTCCACATGTTCTTCTGGTTGGATTTCAACATTCCCTAACTGATTCACTCATTATCCAGCTCTAATTTTTTAGTTTCTAATGTTGGTTATTCAGTTTTTTCCTATGATTTTTAAGACTCTAATTTTTTAGGAATCAATGGTTTAGGTTTTAAAATAGTTTTCCCACTCTTGGTAATAGTAACTACATTGAGTTATTCATGAGAGGTTTGTGTCTGACAAGATTCTTATAAGATATTGAGGAAGGGTATACCTGATTGGGAATGGATTCCATAACCATTTAAATGTTTTATATATCTAATCTCAATGATGAAAATTCATAATTCATTTTCAATATTTTTTTAAAAAATTATTCTAATAATTTATATGGAAAATATTGGATTCGATGTTGAGATGGTTGGGATTAAAATTGGCCGCTGAGTAAAGATCTTTTCTCCACCCAGATAGATAACAAGAATCTCATAAGGTATCTCTTTACTGGATAAACTTTATGCAGAAAAGTTCCCCTCCCCCTAAGTATGAATGATATTTGTGTCTTGATCTATGGGGGACCTAAACTTCCTAATATTATAAACTGAATACCAAGGAGCACTTGCATTATCATGTAGGAGTCTTAAAATAATCTTGGAGTTCTACTCAACCATAAAAATATTGAGGTTATCTATCATCCAAATTTAAAGGCCGCTGAGTAAAGATCTTTTCTCCACCCAGATAGAATTACCTAAACCATAAAAGAAACTATATTTGATAACCATAGATCCCATAGAATCATGCACAATCCCTCCTCATAACTCTCTATTTACATGACCCATTCACATTATGTTTTAGTCCAACATTGGGGGGTATCCACTTGATCGACCACCCTAGAGGAGATCTATCATTTGTAATCACATCCCTAGGGAGGATCCACTTACTAGTAGCCATTCTCTTTTCAATAGGAAGAAGGGAACCTAGTTTGTCCATGAGAGAGAGCACATGAACATGAATGAATATAGGGAGTTATTCTTTCCTTCACGACTCTTGTTCCTTGTCTCCT
This sequence comes from Viscum album, assembly GCA_963277665.1. Classification (NCBI taxonomy): domain Eukaryota; kingdom Viridiplantae; phylum Streptophyta; class Magnoliopsida; order Santalales; family Viscaceae; genus Viscum; species Viscum album. The sequence goes on from OY728153.1 coordinate 1,967,819,327, forward strand.
AAACCACCCAAAACACCACTGAAAACACTATTGCATGAAGGTAAACCATATATGAATGTTTCTAAACACTTTGAAATAATGTCCAAAAAATTCAGAGATGTATCCCCCCCTAAAATTGAAATCCCATAAGTTTCCCAACAAGGTCCCAAGAAAAGAGGGCCCATTCTACATCAAAAAATATGTTCTAGACTAACTTAGATTTTAGCCTCTCACAACACATACATGGTGAGGGTATCTAAATTAATTTTCTATGGATATTAATTTTAGTTGGTATTCCCTTACTACAAAACCTCCAGAAATGTATTTTCAACTTAATTGGGATTCATTTAGACAAGACTTTGCTCACCCACTCATCATGATCCTGGTTAGATCTTAATAACAAGTTAAACTCCAAAGAATTTGATTATCCTCATGTAAACTTTGAGAATGTGTACATATCTGGTTCATCGATCATATAAATCCTATCATAAAAAATCTTATGATCCTCATCGAGGGATGTTGATATAAACCCAAGGTTTATTCTCACATTCCTAAAGTAAACATGAGGGATTGGGAATCTAGGGATGAAGTGAAAACAAACTAACATGTTTTCTTTCTAGTAATTGATGTCACCCCACCTGCAAACCAACAAACCAATTGCGGGGTCCTCTAAGCAATTTTTTTGAATAGCAGGAATGGGAATTGATTTTAGGATGTCTATTTCAATTTTTGGGTATTCCAGATTTTAATCCCCACTTTCAACCATACCTAGAAACTTTTCTAAGTGTGGGATCATACCTAGATAGGGTACCAATGAAAGTAACACTAGATAAATGTACCTTATTCATGGATCAATCACATGTATGATCAGGGCCAGCCCTAGGTCAAGCCCCGCAAGCTCCCGGGTTAGGGAAACAAGTAGGCTGGGGGCAACCAGCCACTCCTTTTCTTCACCTGCTTTATCTCCATCTTTGCACGCCACCCATCCTCCCTGTGATCCCGACAACCCCGACCTCACTGCCATAGACATTTTCAATTCCAGGATTTCATCTGAGAGTAACATGATGTTCATCCAGGTCACTGCCTGCAACATGTTTGGCCCCTGCCATACCTTTGCCTCACTCATTGCTCTTGTTGCGGCTGTCATATACATCACGTCCATTTTCACTGCAACCAATTCCTCCTTGCGCGATTCTTCACTAGTTTCACCTGGCCCGGTTTCTTTATTTATTTATTTAGATTTTTTATCTTAAGAGCCTAATTATAGAGGTTGGAACACACAATATTAGATGGGGATACCTAGAAATGAAGGGGATGACTGTGAGGGTTCTAGTCTAGGAAATTACTGCTATTGAAGGGGATCATCACCTAGTCTTGATTGTAAATACGCCCATGTAAAACCCCTTTGATTCATTTGAAATCCAGATTATTCGTGCTAATTTTCTAACCAAATGAAAGGGAAACAATTTTAGGACCTACCTTGGGCAATGGCATTTCCTGGGCCGGACTTGTGTATGATGAGGATCCCAGGAGTTGGGGTGGCCGTGTTGAAGGAGGAGGATCCCGGTAGGTGAGGTGACTGCGTCGGAACCGTGCTGAAGCCTCATCGTAGAAGGAGGGTCGTGGGGAGGTGGGGTGGCTGTGGAGACGTCAGGAGAGGAGGAGGATCGCGGGGGGGGGGGGGGTGGAGGTGTTCACGTCGGAACCGTGTCGGAGCCACATCGGAGAAGGAGGATCACGGGCAGGTAGGGTGGCCGCGTCAGAGATGTCAGGAGAGGAGGAGGATCATGGGAGGGAGTAGGATCGTGAGGCAGTGGGGATCGGGAACTCGTGGGGACTGGGGGAGGAAAGGGCTCACGTAGGGAGATAATTCTACTGAGATCAAAACAGTTGTGGGTATAAGTAATCTATAGCCACGGTTTGTATTGTCTGTGGCTATAGATCCGTGTCTGTAGGTCCAAATTCTAGTAGTGTTTGAAGTTATTATGGGATTCAGGTGTTATGTTGTATGATGCTTATAAAAGTGAATAATTCACATTGAGAGCGATGTTGTATGGGACAATAAATGATTTCCCTACTTATGAAAAATTTTCAGGCTATAGCATTAAAGGAACTCAAGGGTGTCTCATGTGCGAAGAAGATACAGAATCAATTAGGTTGAAAAATTCATCAAAATCTGTGTTTCTAGGACATCATAGATTTCTACCTCGTCGGCATAAGTATCGATCTTGGACGACATCATTCAATGGAAGTTCATAACAACGCGCAACACCGTCTCCACTAACAGGTGATCATCTATTTGAGAAAGTATAAGATGTGAAAACTGTTTTTGGTAAACCATTTTCGAAAAACCTCACGAAAATCGGTTGGAAAAAGAGGTCAGTTTTTTCTAAATTACCATACTGGAATTGTTTGTACGTCAGACATTTTCTTGATGTGATGCATGTGGAAAAAAATGTATGTGATAGTGTTATCAGAACATTGCTAAATTCCCCTAGTAAAACAAAGGATGGAATTAAGGCAAGGTTAGACATGGTTGACATAGGAATACGAGAATATTCGGCTCCTGTGAAGGGTGAAAATCAAATGTTTCTTCTTCAAAATGCTTATACTCTTTCTAGGGAGGAGAGATATAAGTTTTGCAACTTCTTCAATGATGTAAAGGTTCTATAGGGGTATTTATCAAATATCAAGAAAATTGTGTCAATGAATGATTTGAAGTTAAAAGGTTTGAAATCACATGACTTCCATGTTTTGATGCAAGATCTAATTCCTATAGATTTACGTTTCATTTTTTTCAAGAATTTTCATAATAGGTTAACCAAACTTTGTTTCTTTTTCAAAGCTATATATAGAAAAGTTTTATACCAGGCGAAATTTACAGCTATGGAAAAGAAATTGTCATCGTATTATGTGAATTAGAAATGTTCTTCCCACCAACATTCTTTGATATGATGGTTCATTTGATGATTCACTTGGTGAGAGAGATTCGACTTTGTGGTCCTGTTCACTATAGATGGATGTACCACGTTGAACGGTATATGAAGATTTTGAAAGGGTATGTCAAAAATAGAAGTCGGACAGAGGGTTGTATAGTGGAGTGATATATTGTTGAGGAAGCCATTGAATTTTGTACTGAATACCTATTTGATGTGGAAAGCATTGGTCTCCCAAAATCTCGTCACACTGTACGCATTGAGGGCGAGGGAATTTCTGGAAGAGATGTTGTGAAAATCAGTATTACAGATCGGGAGCAGGCCCACCTTTATTTTTTGCATAACAGTTGGGAGGTTGATCCATATATTGAAACTCACAAAGAAATTATTAGGCAGTTGAATCCATCAAGGGCTGAAAAATGGTTATCAAATACACATAATCACCAGTTTATAGGATGGTTTTAGGGCCATATTTTTAAGCAGTTGGATGAAAATCCAAATTCAATTTCAGAATGACTTCGATGGCTAGTCGCAGACCAAGTGTGTATGTATTATCTTACAATGGTTATGTAATTAATGGTTATACATTCTATACAGATGAACATGATGAAGATAGTAACATAAAAAATAGTGGAGTTACACTAGTGGCTGAAGTAATGTATGTTTCTGGTAGTAAGGATAGAAATACAATTTATACAAATATGTCATACTTTGGCATTATCAAACAAATATGGGAGTTGTATTATACGATATTCCAATTGACGATTTTTCAATGCAAATGGGTTGATAACAATAGTGGTGTTAAAATAGATGAATGGGGATTTGTGAAAGTTGATTTTAGTAAAGAAGGGTACAAAGAAAAACAGTTTATAATGGAATCACAAGTGGTACAAGTTTTTTATGTTCCAGATCCCGCAAACTGAAAGTGGTCGATTGTTCTGTTATCGTCCAAAACTATTGAAGGGTATGATGAAAATTCAGTTGAGGACGATTCTTTCATTGGTACGTCGCAATCATTTCGTAGCTGTCCCAATGTAGATGATGTTTTTTATGTTAGTGGAGACCACAATGAAGGGATTTGGATAATCGATAGAGGTGTCAAATCCCTTCAACATTTGAAAAAAAGAAAGAGAGTTCAATAAACAGGTTATATTTTGTTTGTAATATAGATCTTGTTATATCATGTTATTATCTTATCATTTCTGAATTTATGTAATCTAAATTAACTGTTCAACCACTTTTTCAGAAAATGACTTTTGCATGTTCTAGTGATCCTAACCCTGAGGCTGAATAAGTCTCTCAAGCTGCTGTTGTTGCGACTGCTGCTGCTCCTGCTGCGACTGCTCACAGTGCAGAGCAACAACAAGTTTCTGAACCTATCTTTTCTCCTAGTGTTGAGGTCCAACAACCATCAGCACATGCCATTGCTACCATTTCAGATGAACATATAGATGATTTTGATATCGATGAAATAGTTGGGAATGAAGGACCAGCGACGCAGAAAACACAGGTGCATTGTAGTTTGACGATGTTAGCCAAAGTTCTTAAGGAGAAAAGCAAAGGCATCAAATTTGATGTCGGATGGAATGCATGAGGCCAACATGTGAATCCCCAAAAGGCTATGTTTAGTAGTTACATTGGAGTTGTCACTCGGTAACGCGTGCCGATTAACATACATTCATGGCACCATGTTGTATCTGGGCTGAAGGCTGTGATCTGGGAAGAAATTACGGTAACATTATGATATTATTTCTTTAATTTACTAGAAAATAAAATAATGAAACAATGTCTTACTCTTATCAATCTCTTGCAGAGTACATTTATAGTAGACGATTCACACAAGGATTATGTACTAAGGCTTGCAGAAAGGATCCATCGAGGTTTTCGCACTATTTTAACAAGATGTCACCTGAAAGATTCCAAAGGTAAAATAAAGTTGCACCCACCCATTGTCTACACTCTCCTGATATACCAAGAAGCATGGGATGCATTTATTGGCTATCATGGGGATGAGAAGTTTCAGTTACATTGTGGGTGATAATACGTTGTTTGATGATATGTGTATTCATCACTTTTATTGTCAATATTTCATTTATGAAACATCAACTCTGTATTGAAAATAAGGAATGTGCATCAAAACCAACATACCCCTATCGTAAAGCAAGGATGGGGTATGCTTCACTAGAAAAGAAAATGGTACGTATTTTAAATTTATAGTAATATATTTAGGTGCCAATAAAAAACATCATAATTATCTTTCTATGTTTATATGTAGATTGATGATTCTAAAACCAAAGACACTTCCATCCCACGTCATGTGCTATGGAAGGAGGCACGTGTGAATAAGGAAGGGAAGCTAGTAGATGAGAACACACAAAAAGTGTGGGAAATATGTGTAAGTATGACACGACAATAAAAAGATTTGTTTCAAATTGCTATTACATAAAAATAATTAGTTATTTTCCTATATCCGATAGTCACAAAAATCAACTACTCCTGTAGCGGATGCAGACCTATTATTGATGGCTTTGAAGCAGCCAGAACAATATGGTCATGTCAGAGGTGCGGGGTTTGGGGTGACACCCCAAATATATTTTGAGAAGAAGAAAAACAGATGATAGAGATGAAAAATTGAAACAAATGAGCAAAAGACTAGCAACCCTTGAAAACGATTGCAATGGTAGGGAAAGTTGATAGCAACTTTTATGGGTGGGAAGCAAGGAGAAGACACAACTCAGGAACAACTAGCGCGTGAAGATCCCACCCCACCCCCACCAGCTTTGAGGCAAGTCATTCCCCTCAAAGAGATGTCTTAGCCTTGGTAATAAATATTTTAATAATTGTTCCCATGAAATGTGAATCAGAAAAAAACTGATACTTTTCCTGTACTGATCTTCTATAGGGTGATAATGATTGTGATTTATATCTGTCAACACCCACCTATCACCTTGTAGCGAGGGCTACAATGTTCAACATCCTAGATGACATGCTGCATAATAGAACACTTCCAAAAGATCATTTGAAAGTGATGATTACTATAGCTCATGAGCCAAATGCAGAGTTACCTTTTCCACTTGATGACGATGATATTCATACGGTCAAAAAAGCTATTAGGACATTCATTGTATGGTCGTCACAACTTTTAAGAGTTCATGTGGACAAAGAGGTATTTATTTCCTTTTTTCAAGCTAAACCTTTAACAATTAATGAAAAAAGGGTCTGAACCAATGAATGTTATTATAGACAGAGAAAGGTAAGGGGGTGACAAACGTCGGCTCAAAACCATCTAAAGGATCGACCAACCGATCCTAAGGAGCTACTGAAAGCACAATAACACCACTTGTTCTCTATCCACATTTACTAGCATTGAAGACTCATGTGGATACGAACCTAAGAGGTGGTAATATTCATATAGTGGTTTTCGAAAAGAATATATATGGAGAGGAAAGTCAAGATTTCGTTGCTGCTAAAAATGTAAATGAGATCCTTGAAAATGGTTTGCTAGGCATCACAGTTGTAAATATATATATGAGGTATGTTTTCATGAATTGATTTTCCAAAAGCTGTTCTAATGAGAAAATTATGACTAAATTCATTTTATATTATTGACAGACGTGTATATGAAAAACAATTGAAGGAATTTTCCCATGAGCCAAAATTCGGACTCGTTAGTCCTCATACCACATCAACACATCTAACGAAATTAGAGCCATCAAAAAAGGATGAAATAGTGAATGGCTTGCTGAAAACATTTGAAAGAAATATTACAGATGACAGACTCTTCCTAATACCAACCATGCAGGGGTAAAACTCTACGATTAAAGCATATCAATTATATTTTCACTTCTTTTATTACTTATTCCTTTTTGTGTTTTAGGAAACATTGGATGCTAATTGCGGTGAACTTGGATACTTCAAAGATTTATTTTCTGGATTCAAAGTAAGTATATTCATCAAACTGACCACACATGATGAAGTTTGTGAATCTGTAAGACACTACATCCTGCATTTTAGATCTAAACATCAAGTAATATTATTTATATTATCTTTTACTGAGGATTCTGTTATGATAGGATGGTGTATCATTATCATCTAAAAAAAGGAATGAGGACAGAGGCTAAGCATAAGGAGGTGAGCAAGTACTACATATGGACAAATATCAGGGTATATATAATAAAATTTCCCTATCCAAACACATCTCAACACAAGTTACTTATTCTCCTAATGATCAAATTTTTTTCAGAGTCCAAAATAAACAAACGATAATGATTGTGGTGATTATGTTTGTAAATTTATGAAAGAGATAGTTTTTCATCAACAAACTAGCATCCCTAAAGAGTTATTTTCAAAAAAAACTATTATTTCATTTAATTTATTTATTAATTCTTTATTTTTATATTTTGCAGTACTACTCTGGCTACCGAAAAGCCTCATACTCACAAGACGATGTAGATTTTTTCAGAAACGAGTGGGCCACATACCTGATGGCAGATTGTACACAAATAGCATGAAGATATGACTTGGGGACGTGTATAATTGGCGGTCATTTTTGAGAGGGGTTAAGGGGATCAAAAGATGAAACATTATTATATGTAAATGTTCGTAGGAAAATTGTAATTGTTATTAAATAAAACATACTTTCTCCAATGAGTCATTTTCCCATTTTAACAGAAGATATGCACTAGCAACATGCAAGAATGATGAACCACTCAAAGTGTTTCTCTTTTGTTTAAAATGAACATATTTTTAAGTGAAAACAATAATTGACGTACGGAAATCTGACCAAATGCATTAGGATTGTGTTGATCCTTTAGGAGAATGATCCATGGGTGCGTTGGGGATGTGTACGAGTCAACCCCACCTCAATCCGAGGACCGGTGTGGCCGGTATCACTCAAAGTGTCTGTCTTTTGTTTAAAATGGACACAATTATAAGTGAAAACAACAACTGACCTACGAAAATCCGACCAAACGCATTCGGATTGTGTTGATCCTTTAGGAGAACGATCCATGGGAATTTTATGACATGTACGATTCAACCCCGCCTCAATATGAGGCACGGTGTGGCCGGTATCACTCAAAGTGTCTCTTTTTTGTTTAAAATGGACACAATTTTAAGTGAAAACAACAATTGGCCTATGAAAAACTGATCAAACACATTCGGATTGTGTTTATCCTTTAAGAGAACGATTCATGGGTCCTTTTTGAGGTGTATGAGTCAACCCTGCCTCAATCTGAGGCATGGTGTGGCCCGTATCACTCAAAGTGTCTCTCTTTTGTTTAAAATGGACACAATTTTAAGTGAAAACAACAACTGACCTACTAAAATCCAACCAAACACATTTGGATTGTCTTGATCCTTTAAGATAACGATCCATGGGTCATTTTTGATATGTACGAGTCAACCCCGCCTCAATATGAGGCACGGTGTGGCCGGTATCACTCAAAGTGTTTGTCTTTTGTTTAAAATGGACACAATTTTAAGTGAAAACAACAACTGACCAACGAAAATCTGACCAAACGCATTTGGATTGTGTTGATACTTTAGGAGAACGATCCATGGGTCTTTTGTGACCTCTATGAGTTAACCCCGCCTCAATCTGAGGCACGATGTGGCCGGTATCTCTCAAAGTGTCTTTCTTTTGTTTAAAATTGACACAATTTTAAGTGAAAACAACAACTGACCTACGAAAATCCGACCAAATGCATTTGGATTGTGTTGATCCTTTAGGAGAACGATCCATGGGTATTTTGTGATGTGTATGAGTCAACCCCGACTCAATCCAAGGCATGGTGTGGCCGGTATCACTCATAGTGTCTCTCTTTTGTTTAAAATGGCCACAATTTTAAGTGAAAACAACAATTGACCTACGAAAATTTGACCAAACGCATTCGGATTGTGTTGATCCTTTGAGAGAACGATTCATGGGTCCTTTGTGATGTGTACGAGTCATCCCCATCTCAATCTGAGGCACGGTGTGGCCGGTATCACTCAAAGGGTCTCTCTTTTGTTTAAAATGGACATATTTTTAAGTGAAAACAACAATTGATGTACGAAAATCCGACCAAACACATTCGGATTGTGTTGATCCTTCAGGAGAATGGTCCATGGGTGCGTTGGGGACGTGTACGAGTAAACCCCGCCTCAATTCGAAGCACGGTGTGGCTGGTATCACTCAAAGTGTCTATCTTTTGTTTAAAATAGACACAATTTTAAGTGAAAACAACAACTGACCTACGAAAATCTGACCAAACGCATTCGGATTGTGTTGATCTTTTAGGAGAACTATCCATGGGTCTTTTGTGAAGTGTACGAGTCAACCCCGCCTCAATACGAGGCACGGTGTGGCCGGTATCACTCAAAGGGTCTCTCTTTTGTTTAAAATGGACACAATTTTAAGTGAAAACAACAACTGATCTACGAAAATCTGACCAAACACATTCGGATTGTGTTGATCCTTTAGGAGAACGATCCATGGGTCATTTGTGACGTGTACGAGTCAACCATGCCTCAATCCAAGGCACGGTGTGACCGATATTACTCAAAGGGTCTCTCTTTTGTTTAAAATAGACACAATTTTAAGTAAAAACAACAACTGACACTACCACAAAACAGGGTAAGACCAGCACCACCCTTTTATCAGCGCTAACGAAAAAGCACTGATAAAGGGGGTACCTTTATCAGCGCTAAAAAAAGCGCCGATAAAGGGGGGTACCTTTATCAGCGCTAATAAACGTACCCCTTTATCGGCGCTTTTTTTAGCGCTGATAAAGGTAACCCCTTTAACAACACTTTTTTTTAGCGCTGTTAAAGGGTACCCCTTATCAACGCTTTTTTTTAATAGAGCTGATAAAGGGTCTACTTCTAAAAAAATAATTAAGAAAAATATATTAATATTTAAATATATAGATATAGTTATATTGATATAAATATAATATATATTTTTTAAATATAATTTTAAACATATTTTAGATAAGTATAAATATACAGTTACACTTAATATATAAAATATTTAGTGAAAATGACATAAACAAATTCAAAAAATATTTTTAATTAATAATTTGCTAATTATTATCAATTAAAAATCATTTAATAACAATTTGAAGACACAAAAAATTAAAACAATTAATAAAAGATCTAAAATAAGTTGAAAATGTAACTCAAACTTCAAACGGCCATAACTTTTGATCTGAGTGTCCGTTTGAGCTCTACAGCATATCAAATCGAAGCCTACGACGAGCTCTATGTGCTAATGACTTAAGAAAAGCCTCTGTCACATTTTTCGAGGCCAAAAAAGGCCTAGAAGGCCTCCAGAATTGAGTTTTAGTCTGGATACCCCGATTTTTTAACATTTTGTGGATTTTCAGCCTCGTTTAAGGGGGTATTTATTGGCTTTTTTGTGGGGACTGAATTTATTCCAAGTTATTACATTCATATTGATATTTTTTCTTTAAAATTTTATCATTTTTTATAATGCACTGCTATTTATAATCAAATATATAACAATATATACATATTTTTTATATATTCACACATAAAAATTATTTTTTAAATAAATAATTAAACATATTTACATATAAAATATATTAGCTTTATCTAAATAATAACTAATATCCATTTTATTTAAAATATCAATATATCAATATTTATACACCTATATATTAATCTAACTATATATGTACCTATATAATGTGTGTGTGTCTATTTGTGTGTGTCTATATATTAACGAACTGATATTATATATATATATATATATATATTCTAACATATGTATATGCATAGATATTTATATATATATATATATTATACTTATAGAAACACACACATATGTGTGTGTGTGTGTGTGTTGTATATATGTATTTATTTACACACACACAAGACAAAACATATTTTATAATTGTATTGAAAACTAATCTTATAAATATATATTAATATACGAATAAATATATGGATAAAAAATATAACTAAATAGATATAAATAAATAGATATAACTTAATATTAATATACGAATAAATATATATATATATATATATAACTAACTATATATATATTAATATACAAATAAATATATAAATATAAACTATATATGTATATATATATTAATACAACTATATAAATTTATATTAATACATGAATAAATATAACTATATATATATATATATAAAGAGATATATCACTAGTTGGAGAACAAATCAAATTAGAGGAGTGGTAAAGGCTTAGCACGCATGGGAGGAGGTCTTGTGTTCAAAACCTGGTGGAGGCAGGCAGGGGGCGCGCGCATGGGTGAATTTGGTGGGGGGGGATATAGTGCTGTTAAAGGGGTCTACAAAGCGCTGATAAAACATGGGGCTCGTGGGTGGGGCTTGCGGGGGAGTGGGGGGCGCTGATAAATGGGGGGGCAAGCGCTGGTTAAAAGCTCCCTCCGATTTACAGATTTTTTTAAAAAAATTTTAAATTTTTTTAAATTTTTTAACTTTTATCAGCGCTAAAAAAAAGCGCTGATAAATGGGGTCTTTTATCAGCACTAAAAAAAACACTTATAAAGGACAATTTTATCAGCGTTTTTTTAGCGCTGATAAAAGGGGTCTTTATCAGTGCTGATAAAAGGGACTCCCCTTTATCTTCGCCGGCACTAACAGTGCTTTTTTAGCGCTGATAAAAGCAATATTGTAGTAGTGTGATGTACGCAAATCTGACCAAACACATTCAGATTGTGTTGATCCTTTAGGAGAACGATCCAAGGGTCCTTTGCGACGTGTACGAGTAAACCTCGTCTCAATTCGAGGCACGGTGTGCCCCCCCCAACCCCTGGACCCCCCCCCCCTAAACACCACCCCACCACTTGGACACCCCCCACCCCACTAGACCCCCCACCCCCATGGACACCCACCACTACTGGAAAAATACCATATACCAACGGTTTGGAACCGTTGGTATAGGCCCCCAAACCGTTGGTATAGGCTATACCAATGGTTTGGAGGACCGTTGGCAAGTAAGCCGTGACAATAGATCTATACCAACGGTTTTGGGAAAACCGTTGGTATAAATAATATGAAAATCTATACCAACGGTTCTCAAAACCGTTGGTATATGTATTTCAGAAAAAAAAAACATTCGGTTAGATTTGATCCCAGGACCTAGTTTATAATTGAATGACTTAACCACTAACCTAACATGACTTTTGTGAACATGATTTCATAAAAATATATATGTATTGTTATAATTATTTTAAATTTTGATTTATATAATGGTTCTCGGTAAGAAGATTCGATTAAAAATCGAAGGACCTATACCAACGGTTTGGCCAAACCGTTGGTATAGGTCCCCCCTATACTAACGGTTTTGTCCAAAACTGTTGGTATACGGTCCATATAAGAGACCTATACCAACAGTTTTTGGCCAAACCGTTGGTATAGGTCCAAATTAATGAACTATACCAACGGTTTGGGCAAAACCGTTGGTAAAAGTCATATTTCCAGTAGTGCACCCCCACCCCCCTTGGACACCACCCCACCCCCCTTCGACAGCCCCACCAACCCCCTAGACCGCCCCCAGCCCTCCCTGGACACCAACCCACCCCCTGGACACCCCCACCCCTCTGGACACCCCACCCCCTGGAAAGCCCCCCTCAACCCCCTGGACACCCCCCCCCCACTCAGGACACCCCCCCCCCCACGCCGGACCCCCCCCCCCCCCACGCCGGACAGCCCCCCCCCCCCACTCCGGACAGCCCCCCCCGGACAGCCCCACCCCCTGGACAACCCCCACGCCTCCTAGACACCCACCTCACCACCAGGATACCCCCACCCCCTGGACAGCCCCACTAACCCCTGGACCCCCCCTGGACACCCCCACCCCCTGGAAAGCCCCCTCGACACCCTGGACACTAGCCCACCCCCCTAGACCCCCCATAGACAGCCCCCCCCCCCCCCACTTTGACATCCCCCCTCCTTGGACACCAGCTCACCCCCCTTGGACAGCCCCCCCAACCTCCTGTACCACCCCCACCCCCCTGGACACCCCCACCCCCCTGGACACCACCCCACCCCCCTTGGACAGCCCACCAACTCCCTGGACCGCCCCCACCCCCCGGACGCCCCCACCCCCTGGATAGCCCCCTCGACACCCTGGACACCAGCCCCCCCCCCCCAACAACCCCCCTCCTAGACACCACCCCACCACCTAGACACCCCCACCCCCCTTGGACAACCCCCCAACCTCCTGGACCGCCACCCACCTTGGACACCCCCATCCCACCCATCCCCCCGGACACCCCTACCCCCCCTTGGACAGCCACCCCAAACCCCGAAACAGCCCCCACCCCCAGAATTCTGAATTGAATTCTTTATGTATTTAATTAACTTATGAATTATGTGTTAATGATGTATGAGTATACTTGTTGTATGGGTATACTTGATGTAATTAGGTTATGATTTATGTGTTAATTTTGTATGGGTATACTTGTTGAGATGCTGATTTTTTGCAGATGTTGTTTGAGTGTGCTGCTGTAGAATTTTTTGTTGCAGCAGACAGAACATTTATCAGCGTTTTTTTAGCATTGATAAAGACAATCTTTATCACCGCTAAAAAACGATGATAAAAGCCACCTTTATCGGCGCTAAAAAAAACACTGATAAATGATCAGTTTATCAGCGCTGATAAAAACACATTTATCAACGCTTTTTAAGCGCTGATAAAAGATCCTTTATCAGCGTCTTTTTAACGGTAATAAAGTCTCTTTTTATGAGCGCATTTTAGCGCTGGTAAAAGTTTCCTTTATCAGTGCTTTTTTAGCGCTGATAAAGTACCTCTTTATTAGCACTGAGATTTACAACGCTTTTTTAGTGCTGATAAAGCCCGTTTTGAGTGGTGATAAAACCCGTTTTTGTAGTAGTGTTACAATAATAAAACCTCATTAATATTTCTCTAAGTAAACCGATTCACAAATAATGCTCAAATAATAATGAACTATTGCTGAGAAACCGAACCTATGCCGAAATACAAGAGATACTCTCCATTTATAAGCTGGTCCGTTGGTGGGTTTGATGGGTGGGCCACCAGCCTACCTACTTCCACCTTCCCCTCTTCGACAAAGAGGGGTCAGGGGCTGGGGTCGGTAGAGGAATTCTGCTGACACAACCTCTCCGCGGGAGAAAAATCCTTCCAAATCAAGGGAGTATAGAGGGAGGGCTCACTTTTCATTGGGATACGGGAGTTCGCTGAGATGAGTCGTTTATGGTTTTGCGGGCTGGCTCTCCTCGGACATGTTTTGTTGGTTATCGGAGGGGGAAGGTACCCAGCCGAGGATCTAATTCTGAGATTGCCTGGCCAACCCGATGTAGGATTCAGGCAATTTGCAGGATACGTCGATGTCGATGTGAAGCACGGGAGGAGCTTGTTTTACTACTTTGTGGAAGCAGATGAAAACCCTGATAAGAAACCCCTTGCTCTCTGGCTCAATGGAGGTCAAACTTCATTCCTTCGATTAGTTTCGGTTGCTTGTTTTTTTCCTCCCCGCTCTCTCGCTCATTCATCTCCTTCTTGAAAAAGGACCCAGTGATCTGGGTGGGTTATGGTTTCCATGTGAAGGTTTTTACCATGTCGACGGGTAGCCCGATCTGATTTTTGTTTTGATCGGTGTGGTCTGTCTCAGAACCGTTTATAGAGTCTATATAAGCTTCGTTTCTGTAGATAATATCGTCATGGAACAGTGTATCCATTTCATCTAATCCCCTCCCCCACCAAAAGCAAAAAAGGCGCGTCAAATCTCATGATATGCTACTGTTATATGATTGACAGAAATAAAGCGCCCTTTTACAATCCTTTGTTGAAATTTTTGAAAAACCCCCATCAGGGCCCGGTTGCTCCTCCATTGGCGGTGGTGCCTTCACGGAGTTGGGGCCGTTCTTTCCCACAGGAGACGGTCGGGGCCTTCAGAAAAATTCGAAGTCATGGAACAAAGGTATTATTGTAGGCCGTTCTTCTTAAATCTGCACAGTTTCTGTTTTATCCGTAGTATTTTTGCAGTATCCAATCTTCTCTTCGTCGAGTCGCCTGCTGGAGTGGGTTGGTCATATTCAAACTCTAGTTCGGACTATGTTTCAGGCGATGCCTCCGCTGGTAACAACCAGATGCTGCAAGCACTTTTGTGTTATATCTTTGTTTATCCAGGAAATTTTATATAACATCCATTGAATGGATGTCTGTTCTTCTTCGCAGCCAAGGACATGCTCACGTTCATGATTGAATGGTACAAGAAATTTCCAGCATTCAAATCCAGGAGCTGTTCCTCACTGGCGAAAAGCTATGCAGGTCTCAACGATTTCATCAATTTCCTGTTCTCCTTCCTCCCTTTTCACCCCCTTCCCAGTTATCAAAACTTCGCTCCTGTCCTTGTATTGAATCATTTCCGTCAGGGCATTACATTCCTCAGTTGGCCACTGCTGTCTTAGACTACAATGAACATTCAACCGGCTTCAAATTCAACATCGGCGGAGTTTTTGTATGGGGCTAAACATCTCTGCCTTTATGGGTATTCTGCTAATTGCATCTTTCTTCCTGGATTAGATTGGAAACCCGCTTCTCCGGATTGGTGAGGATGCCGCCGCACCATACGAGTTCTACTGGTCCATGGAATGATATCCGATGAAATCTGGGTTGCCATCACGAAGAACTGTTATGCTGACAATGTGACTGCTTCGTGCGGTCATGCTCTCAGACAGGCAGATGGCATGGTGGGTGATTACGTGAACAGCTACGACGTGCTCCTTGATGTTTGTTATCCATCAATCGTGGACCAGGAGCTCCGATTGAGAAATGGGTATTCTATGAAGTCTGTTTGACTGGTTTTCTTTTGGAATTTAGGTGTTGCGTGTGTTCTTCAATATCAGAACAAACATCTCTTCTTATTTGTTCTGATTGATATCATAAGTGATCACAAACAATTTTCAATAAGTGCCATAAGGGCATCAATGGGTGCAAATAAATTTGTGGTTTCAGGCAACCAAGATCAGCTTGGGGGTTGATGTGTGCATGACCTATGAAAGTCGATTCTATTTCAACCTTCCGGAGGTTCAGAAGGCTCTTCATGCAAACCGTACGAGCTTGCCTTATGAGTGGTCCAAGTGCAGCAAGTAAGCTGTGATACACTTATGGCTTCAATATGTTATGTCTGTAGTTCTGTTCTCATTTGAGTGGTCCATGCTCTCATTTCTAGGGTTTTAAGGTACAGCAAGGCGGATAGCAACATCGACATTCGTCCCCTGCTCAAGAGGATAATCCAAAATCAGATCCCAGTATGGGTTTTCAGGTGGGTTTTCTTAACAAGTGAAGAGAGCATTGTGGTGAGTACTGGAGGGAAGTGATTTGATTAGAATCTTGCCCTATTGCAGTGGGGATCTGGACTCGGTCGTGCCGCTATTGGGTTCACGCACACTTGTCCGAGAGCTTGCTCGTGATCTTAACTTTGAGATAACGGTTCCCTATGGAGCTTGGTTTCACAAAGGCCAGGTATGTGTTTGCGATGAATGGGTGGTCTAAACAGGATCCAAATACTCTCAATCCAACGCATCACACATCTGTGGGATCCAAAAATCTGTCTGTCTGGGTGCTTTCTTTCTTTCTTTCTTTCTTCTTCTTCGTCTTCTTCTAGGGTTTTGAATTGGACTGTGGAACAGGTTGCAGGGTGGGCAACAGAGTACGGGAAGGTCCTGACCTTTGCGACGGTGAGGGGGGCTGGCCACATGGTCCCCTTCTCGCAGCCGTCGAGGGCGCTGCATCTGTTCAGCTCCTTCATCCGAGTCCGGCGGTTGCTCAGTGGCTGACCATGCCTCCGTTTGTGCAATGGCGTGATGATGGGGTAATAAAAATTCCACCCTTTTTTTTTATTACTGTAGGATGATATATTATATTTTCTTCACCTTCTATGTTTTTTGTTTTAAGTTTTTATATTTTTTTTGTTCTGTGTTTTATGTTAGGTGTATAATTTTGTACAAACAAAATATATGTTTTGTCTATTTTTTGGGTTATTATATCCATTGTGTTTATGCTTTATTGAAGTTTGATATCATTTTCAATGATTTATTATTTAACTTATTGTCTTAAGTTTTTCATTTTAATATTTTTTGTTAGCATAAGTTGCTGAATTTTGTTATAGTTTGCACATTCTTGTATAAAAGTCAAAACATGTGTTCCATCATTTTTTTTGTTATAATTAAAGAGTTGTTATTAATTCTTGTTTTTCTTTATTTAATAATTTGGTGGGGGGTTGAATCCCTAACAGGTTTTAATAATAATTAATTTCATTGTTTGTTTTGCAGTGATCATGATGTTATTTTTTAAGGGTTGTGATGTTAATTTAACTTTTAGGTTAAAATGTGTAATGATTAATTCTTTGACATGAAGTTATTGTGTTCAAGGAGAGTCATAATGATTATCACCAAGGAGTGTCCTCAGAGTCATATAAATATCGATGTCATGAGATGGCAGGGGTATGGAATGCTCGTTTGAAGCTAGGCTTTGTCTCTTGGAACCTAGAGGCTCTCTCTCTCTCTCTCTTTTAGCATACTGAGATGCTAGCACATTGTGGAATGGAGAGGAATTCCACATGTATGGCATGTGATTAACATATGGACTAGAGATGTTGTTTGGTTGCCCTTTGATGATATATGTCAAACCATACAATGGTTTGAAGATATTTCAGATGCTCTTTAGTGAATGATATGCTTTTACAATATTTCTTCATTTCTGATTACAAATATTTCATATTATCTATGCATGGAGTTATTAGGATGAGTTTCTAATCGCTTCTGCTAATTAGACAAGTGTTGTTTAATCTCCATTGAAACATATCAATGGTTTCAGAGCCACCCATGTATTTATATTTATGAATTCATGTTTGGAAATAAAGAAATCTAAATTGTATTATATGGGGTATTTGTCATGACCCCCTCTCCCCAAAGCACCCATCCAGCCCGATCTTTGACCAGCTCATGCAGACCAAAAAAACAATTTATATATACATTGGGTGAGCATAAAATCTAGATTAGGTTTCCTCTCCAAAGTCTCTTATGCAAAATATAAAGAAAACGTACTAAAATTCAGTGAACAACAAGTGAAACTGACTCGTCACCTAAACAGACATGCTAAGTTTTCAGCTTCACCATGACTCTCTCACCAAGTACCACATGAAAGAATAATATAATATCTAATATATATTAAGAAGGTATCCCACTACTGTTAGTATTTGAAATTGGTTTTAATACAATTACAGTTTTATTTGTTTTGATAAATTATTCTTGTCACATTTAATTAAATTCAAATTGTATATAACATATAATCATTTTATGTTTACTTTTATTATTATTTTTGTTAATATCAAATGACTTTTACACTTTGAAATGTTTAGTGCTTTTCGTGCAACATCAAATCAACAAGCCTAGTCATGCTTTCTTTTGTCTTGTGATCGTCCTTGAGTTTCATTTTCATTCTTCTTTCTCAAGACCCTCGGCTTTGCACTGTATCCTGTCTTCCTATGGAAGTCTGAGAAGTATACCATTCAATTGGTTCTTTTAGTCCGACGATCTTCTCCAACACTGGTGTCTCCTTGCATGATCGGTAGATATCAGATCACTCGTAGATCTTCTCTACCACCGGTAGATCAATCTACTGTCAGACACTGGTAGATCAATGTTTCACCGTTAGTTCATTGTAGCATCAACTGTTAGACACCAAGGGTAGATCTCATAGGACACCACTAGTAGATCTTTTTTCTTCACCGATAGATCACACCAACAATCGACCTTCTTCCATTCAAGTGATCAACGATCATCAACCTTCGTCATCTTCATCCTTTTTTATCATCAACTGGTTTCTTTATATTTGTTTTTCTTTGTGTAATCATTTTTTCTTCTGTTTGTATTTCTTCAAGCTTGGTTTATGCTTTTCCCAATCAAAATCAAGTCTTTCATTGTCTGGTTATTCAACCACCAAAAAGAAAGTTTGGGTTGTGACTCCCGATCGAAAGTCAGACCACAGACTAGGTTTGGTCTCTTGTAAAAAGACTGGGTTATGCCTCCGGGTATTTGTAAATGACAAAGTCTGTAATAGGTTCCCACTCCTTTAAAAGTGAGGTTCTTAGTGGGTACCAATCTTCTCGAGTAGAGAAGATTGAGGAGTGGACTAAGATCTTTATAATCTGAACCACTATAAATCTTTTTGTTTTTCATTTTTTTGTTGCACTTCATTTCAAGAACACAACACTCACTTCAGATCTTTATTTTATAAACTCTGATTGTTTTGTCTTTAAATATTTTAAACGACTATTCACCCCCTCTAGTCATTATTGTCATTACTATCGATCTAACAATTAGTATCGCAGGGCATGTCCTTAAAGTATAGTTAGCCTTTCTGATTATTTCTACTGTTTATTTTTAACTCTGTGCTTACCTGATATCCTAGACTCAACAGTCTAAGGAATAAAATAAAATGTTTCTTTTAAGATGGCAGATGTAAATGCGAAAGATGGATTGGATTCCACAAAAACCTTCATTCTTCAATTGAAGTGACTATGGCTACTGACAAGATAGAATGAAAGGATACTTAAAACAGTTAAGTGTAGATCATTGGACTATCACGGATAATACATATGAGTTATCCAAAGTTGATCATGAGACACTTGTAGGTAATGACATGATAAAATATGTTTTTAATTATAAAGTTAAAAATATTTTGTACTGTGCTATAAGTAGAAGTGTCTATATCCATGTTTCAGCTTGTAAGGCAGCCCACAATATATGGAGAATACTTCAAGTGACTCATTATGAAACTGACAAGCTTAAGAGAACTAAGCTGAGAATGCTCCGAGCAGAATACCAGGACTTCAAGATGGGAGATGAAGAATCAATAAACCAGATGTTCTATCAGTTTACTAGTATTACTAATGGTATGAGTGCTCTTAGAGAAGTTTTGGACAACACAACTCATGTGAAAAGAGTACTGAGAGCTCTTCTAAAATGATGACATGCAAAGAAGGTGTCCATTGATGAGAGTAATAATATTAAGGAATATACTTAAGATAAATTAACAGGCTCTTAGTTTTAGTATGAGTTAGAGTTGAAAAATATTGCTGATGAGGAGTCTACAAAGAGAAAAGATTGATACCTCTAATGCCTCTGAATATGAGTTCTAGGAAAGTGGCAAGAAGATGACTCGTTTTTGTAGACGCTGGAAAAGTTCGTTGTTCCCAAACGAAGCTCCGGATGCGGAAAGCGAGATCATATTTGGAGTCGGAAGCACGTTTCGGAGGGCCCGGAGGACTTGCGCGAAATTTTGGAGGACCCGCGCGCAAAGTTGATGAGCTGCGTGCAAACCTCCCGGGATGCGCGCAAAGCGCTGGGCCGGCGCGCAATTTTGCGCGCCAGTGGCCCGCGCGACTCCCTTGCGCGCCGGGCCCGATTCCGCGCCCGCGAAAAGAATTCCGCGCCCGCGAACTGGATTCCGCGCCTGGGGTTGCCTATAAATATAAGGCGACCCCCGACGGTTTGAAGGTTGCCAGAATTCGAAAGGTCTCTCGTGCGCGCAATCCAACCCCTTCCGCGCGCAATGCCGATCTTCAGGTAACCTCTTTTCTTTCGCGCAAGAAAGCCTTGGGGTTCGCCTTCGCGCGCAATCCCTTTGGCTCCTTTCCTTTGAATAAATATTCACCCAAAGGCATTCGCGCGCAAAAGAAGCCTCTTGCGCGCAATTGCCCCCGGGTGCGCGCAATCCAACCCGATTGCGCGCACCCCCCATTTTCAAAGTGGCCATTCGATTAAAGAATGAGCCGTTGCCCCCGCGCGCTATCCGAAGCCCGGTGCGCGCAATCTCTATCATCCGCGCGCAAAGTGCTGGCCCAATTGCGCGCCAGCCCGCTCTTTTGCGCGCCGGCCCGCGGTATTGCGCGCAAAGCTTCTCTTTTGCGCGCAAGCCGCCAGGGTCGCCCCCTTTGACCCCCTGAGGGTACCCGCCTGCGTGGCGCCCGATGACCTTCATCCCGGGTGCCCGTAACGTGCGTTGTCTTCCCGTGCGGCCCTCCAGGCCTGCGCGAAGTGACACGGACCCATTAGGCGGCAGCATACGTCCAACATGACGTTAAACTGTGTCACGTCCGTGCTGCAAGACGTTAAACTGCCAGGCGTTTACGTCCCGCACGACGTTAAACTGCACCATCGTCCGCGCTGCAAGACGTTAAACTGCCAAGCATCTTCGTCCTCAACACACGACGTTAAACTGTACTTCGTCCGGCAAGACGTTAAACCGTCCGCTTCGTCCTCAACACACGACGTTAAACTGTACTTCGTCCGGCGAGACGTTAAACCGTCCGCTTCGTCCTCAACACACGACGTTAAACTGTACTTCGTCCGGCAAGACGTTAAACCGTCCGCTTCACCCGATCCCGTGCCTCGCACGCAGGGTCCTCCCGGTTTGGATGTGGCCCCACCCGCTCGTCTCTGCAGGGATGTCGGGATTGGAGTGGCCTTCGCCCACGAGGGTAGAGTGTTGCAAACAGAACGAACTACGTGGACTTTGATCCCTGTCTTCAAAACAGGGTACGTAGGAAGCCTCTCCGAGGTTCAAGCCCACCACTTGGTCGTCCCGGTCGTATTCACGTCGGTTCGTCCATCAGTGGACCCCTCCTGGGTTCACACTTGCGTCGATTCACCTATGAATCCGCTCTTGTGGGGGACTGCACATGTGTATCTCCATTGCACTTCCCCACTGCCTTCTTCTATTTCTCTCTCCAGAACGAACTACGTGGACTTTGATCCCTGTCTTCTAAACAGGGTACGTAGGAAGCCTCTCCGAGGTTCAAGCCTACCACCTGGTCGTCCCGGTCGTATTTACGTCGGTTCGTCCATCAGTGGACCCCTCTCGGGTTCACACTTGCGTTGATTCACCTATGAATCCGCCTCTGTGGGGGACTGCACGTGTGTATCTCCATTGTGCTTCCCCACTGCCCCTTTTTCTATTTCTCCTTTTATCGTCCAGCATGACGTAAAACTGTGATCCACCCGGCCGTTCCATCCCCCTCTGTGCGAGGTGGTTCGGTTCAATCCTTCTCCAGGCAGCCTCGATCTCCTTGTGATTCGGCTTGCCAACGTCCAGCATGACGTAAAACTGTGATCCACCCGGCCGTTCCATCCCCCTCTGTGCGAGGTGGTTCGGTTCAATCCTCCGCCCGGCGGCCTCGACCTCTTCGTGAGTCAGCTTGCTGACGTCCAGCATGACGTTAAACTGTATATCTGAACTACGCTGACTTTGATCCGCGCTAACGCGCGGTACGTAGGAAGCCCCTACGGGGTCCAAGCTCTTCACTCCATCATCCATCCTGATCCTTACCCGGGCCACCACATCCCGGTGGGGTCATGCCATTTCATTCCACTCCACTCCACTCGGGAAGCCGCCCATGTGCTGGCCCCAGCGTCGGAGGTTCCCCGCAAGGGGTTCTGTCATCTGATCCACTCCTCATGTTGATCAGTCCGATGCCGTCCCCGCTGGACGTTAAACTCGCGGCATACCCCGTGTTAAACATGGGAAGCTGAGGAAAACCTCAGGTAACACAGTTCCCCGCACCCAGTGCGGGATGCCTCAGGCCATCACGCCTTCGAGAAGCCCTATTAGGGACGGAAGGCAGACATGCAGAGGCGCAGTGTTAAGACACGCCCCCGACACCCGGAGCCACCCGGTCTCCTCACCGCAGGTTGCTGCCCCGACCAGACTCCTTGGAGCGTCCGGGCGGAAGCAGCGTAATTAACCGGTGTCCATGAAGATATGACGCCGGGAACGAGATTCACGAACATTCTTGAATCTATGAGGGAGACCCGGATTAGGCGACGAGTTCCGAGGAGACGTCCACGGAAGGAGGAGCCGACATCCCATCATCCCGGTTTCGATCAAGGAGCAGACTCCCCTGAATAAGGGACGAATGCCGCCCGCCCTTGGAAAGCGGGACTGCGGGACCACAAGCCGCGCGCCCATCCCCTCGGGTTGACGGGTGCATGCGCGAACGCGTCCTGGCGGAACAGCGTAACCCGACGCACATCCGCACCGAAACAGAAAAATGGTGAACCCGACGTGAATCTCTTCTCCTCAATACGAAGACCGATGGCTTTCAGAGGTGTTGGAAGACCAGCATGCTGCTTGACCGAGCATTCAGTTTTACCCGCCAGGGGCTGGGGAAGGGAACTCGGGCACTCCGTCTCGCGACGTCGAGGGCCTGGGTCCCCCCCACGGAAGGCGTCGTGGCACTAATGGTTGGTTGTCGATTCCTTTTCCTGTCAGTGTTAAGGGGTTCTTCTCCCTGCTTTCAGAAATCAGGTCGCCCGATCCAGTGCCCGATCGCCACCCGCCCACTGGCGCAGGGGTAGGGGAAACACCGACGCGGCTACTCCGCGCGGTCCCGCCCGTTCCACAGCCGTCCCAGCAGCCGCAGCTGCGGGGCAACCACGCCCTCTCTCCCCCTCGGAGGTCATCCAAAGAAGGGTGATCAACAACTTGGTGCGGAGATATGAGGAAGAGGGAGTCATCCCCACCAGGGACATGACTCGCCTAGACCTCGAGGGAGCTGCACCTCGCCACCAACGCCGCCCCCGAGGGCCGCGCAGGGAGGCACCGCTGCCTACCTCGACGTCCAACCGTTTCGGGAGTTTATCCCCGGAACGCTCCGACAGTTCCTTCCCCTATGCGGATGAGGTGGAAGATGCCCGGGACCACCCTATCCGGGATTCGCCCCAGGGATCCGCGATGAGGGCTCCTGTCAGGCCACGACGACATCGCCGCCAGGCCTCTCAAGTCGAGGAACATGCTCTCCACCTACCAGCGCCGCTCATCCCGACTCGTCTGTCTCGACGCCAACGTCGGGCACGAGCGGAAGAGGATGCCCACCTTGGGGCCCTAGCAACAGCGGCCGCGTTGGCTCAAGCCAATGCTGGCTCCAGTCACCAGGCCCCTGCGCATCCTGAGCAGGGGCACTTCTATGCCCGACCCGGATCGAGGCCCCGACCGCCCCAAAGGCAGGTTGGGTTGACTCTCCCGGTTGCTGGTACAGGCAACAGCCACCGCGGACCACCTCGCGGTAGCGCTATTCGCCAACAGGGGCTACTCCGTGTGGCCGATCCAAGAGGCATGGGTCATCCCACCTTCCGATCTCGGCCCGGAGGCCCGCCCGGAATCATCTCTTCCCGCGTACCCTTTGATATCTGTCCCGGTGCCCCTCGCACCTTGGTTTCCAGTCCTCTTGGCCCCAGCACCAGTGCGGCCGGAGGACGCCAGGACAGAGGTCAGCCCTGCCCCGAAGAACCACCCAGGGGCAGGAAGGCAAGGCGTCGACGCCGAGGGAGGAATGTTACGGAATTCCGGACAGAGATCCGACCGGTTCGCTTCTCTGATTCGGAGGCGGAGTATGATTCGGCGACAGAGCCCTCCCCCCAATCCCACCTGTCAGGGGCAGGGGTAGGAATGCGGCACGTCAGCCTCGTACTTCCCGAGAGCGAGATCGATATGATCCCCGTTTCTCTCTGAAGGTATATCCGGAGTAGCGAGGGCCTGGTAGACCCCCAAGGATCAAGCTTGCGGTTGGTACCGGCCCCTCTGGAAGCACCTTCTGCCTCGATCGGAGAAGCCAGAGACTTTTTCTGGGGACCGACGGTCGAACCACGATCTAGTGCACCCTCGGCGAGCACCGATGCTACGGCAGGATGTTCGCTCGCCGGCCCGTCCTATCGTGATGTGGTAGCCAGGGCACCGCCACCCTCAGAGGGCGGCCCGGGATATGGAGGCCAATCGGCCTGTCTGCCGTATTCACCGCCGGCCAGCCCGTCGGCCCGGCGGCCCACCTCGGCACCACTGCCGGTTCCCCGTCCGTTCCCAGTCATTGAAGAGGACCAAGGAGATCTGGGTCCCGAGTTTGAGTCGTGGAGCTTCTGGACCGTCCTTGCAGAGGGCCACTTCCCTGAGAAGTTTTGGCCAGTCGCGGGACCGGGCTTTGATGCACCCGAATCGCTCACCCCGGATGAGTTCGAATGCTTCCGCCGAACTCTCCGGGAGACTCACTCCCGTCTTCACCGCTTACAAATGCCATATCCCAGGAGTCAAGCACACCTGGAGGATATTGGTGAGCAGTGCCGTCAAATTGACCTGGCCACGCTCCCCGCGGTTCGGCACCCCGGGTCATTTGGGCACCACGAGGCCCTCCAACAACGATGCGTTGAGTGTTTTCAAGTACTCCGCAAGGTTATCGAGGAAGCCACTCCCCACGTGTATATCCGTGGATGGGGGCAGTACGCTGCCCTACGCTTCAGTGCGATCCGCCGACAGCCCGATTCACTGGGCGGCCCTGAGGGTACATCCCCAGGGACGGAAACAGTCAACATGGCTGACCTGTCGGGGGATGGGAACGGTTTGGAACTTCTCGACAGGGGCTCTCCCCCCGAAGACAAGCCGCTGTTGGATCCATCGGTGAGAGTTACTCGTCATCAGAGGAACCTCATGGGACTCCCCGCACCCACTGAAGCACTGACGTTGAGCCGAAACGTCAATAAAGGTAAAGAGCACGGCGAGGCCATAAAGCCCGCCGACCCATCTGCCTCCACGCAGAGGGCGGACGAGGATCCCGAGAAGGCTATGCTACGTCAACAGCTCGCCGAGCAGAAGAAGCTGGTTGACCAGCTCCTCGCCGAGCGCGCTGCAGAACGGCGGCCTGACTACGGTGATCCTAGGCCCGGACAGCAGGGACAGGAACAGCCACTCCTCGATGAGACTCTCCCGGGTAACCGTGATTATGCCGGGATCGCCGAAAGGAGAGAGGCCATCGCCTATGGCAAGAGGGCGCGGTATGTTTCACCACACCCTCCCGAGCGGCGTGACTACCTGAGAGACCCCGCTCGGATTCCTCCCGCTGCCCCAAGGGCCGCTCCGCCCGCCATCCCACGAGCTGCCGAGTTCGACGACCCGATCGACGACCCGATTGAAGGGCCATGCAATGCGCTCGTGGTTAGAGATCCTCGCCAGGACTGGAACCCATGTCCGGATGATCCGATGGCGGCACTCATCGCCCGCTTGGAAGCCTTGGAGACTCGGCAAGTGGCAATCCCACCGGACGGCAAGCCATACCCAGCATGGGTGGATGACATGCCGGCGCCTCCAGGATTCGGGAATCCCACTTTTGCCCCCTTCAACGGGACTGGAGATCCGCCACAGCATTTGGCCCATTTCAACTCGAGGTGCGGGCCTATGTTGGGGACTCCGGCGCAGCAAGAGGCCGCTAAGCTTCGCTGCTTTGTCCAGACGCTGGAAGGGCCGACATTTGTCTGGTACAGCCAGCTCCCCGTCGGGTCGATAACTAGCTGGGAGGACCTTCGTAGACAGTTCCTCTACCAGTTCAGTTCCACGACCCGGAAGACGAGTATCGCAGACCTCTTCAAGTGCAAGCAGAGGCCTGACGAGCGAGTCGCGGACTTCGTCGCCCGATGGAAGGGTCTCACGTATTCCCTTGACATGCCATTGACTCAGGAACAGTTGCTGACAATGTGCGTCGGGAACGTCAAGACCGAGCTGGTCCCTTCCTTGATCACTCAGAATTACCCCGGAGGGTTCAGGGACTTCTCAGACAAAGCTCAACGTCTTGAGGAAGCCCTGCAACAGGCTAGCCAGGCACACCCGCTGCCTCCTATGATTCCTGCAAGGAGAGCCAGCAGGGCTGAGCCCACTGCTGTCGCCCAGATAGAGGCTCCCAGGCCGTTGGAGCTGCTGCCGGTGAGACCAGCTCCACAGCCTCACAGGAATCCGCCTCCACGGGCTCAGTTCCCGGCCCAGCAGCGGCAGCCTCAGAACCGGCCGACCCCTCCGCGTAATGTACCGCCACAACCCAGACGAGATAATCAGGGTCCACCTCCTCGGCAGGCCCCTCCAGCCCCTCGTCAAGACCACGCTCCCAGGGGCCCGCGATACCTGACCTACTCATTTCACGAGGATCAGGTCCCCGGTTATTTCCGGAGCGCCCTGGAGCAGAGGATTGTGCGACTGCCTGAGTGTTGGAGGCCGGAGGAGGCACATCTCACGGATAACCCCCGCTACTGCCCCTACCATCGGGCCCTGGGGCACACCATCCAGCGGTGCTATGTGTTTAAGGATTGGCTCCAAGACCAGATTAACAGCAATGTAATCAGGTTGGGCCCAGCTCCGGCACAAGTGGCGGGCGTGTTCGTGGGATCAGATGACGATAGCGGCAATGAGGATGAATGGCAGCTGGTCTCCGACCGCGGATCCCAGAAGTATAAAAACTGGATGGCCCGCAAGACGATCATTCGCGCCCATGGAATCATCCGTGCGCGCTTGAATCAGCCTGAGCCCCCAGAATCTGCGGGTGTTGTTTCGGCATCGTCGTCCCAGCCTGCCTCTTCCAAGAAGAGCAAACGGCGGCGACGCAAGAAGGAAGAACGCGCCCCGCCAGTTCCGCCACTATCCCGCACTCTCGGCGATTTCATGCCCCCGGAGATGGGGATCCCTCCTCGAATCCGCCCAGTGGTGAATGATTCGTCCGATGACAGTACTGGGTACGCTTCGGTTAATACCGTCGAGCTGGTAAATCCCTTTTCGGTTCCCGACGTTGAAGAACACCAGGTGGACCTCCCTAGTGTCCCCGGTCGTCGCCACCGTCGGAGGAGCCGCAACAACAGGAGTCGCCGGGGCACAGCAGTTGGTACCTCCAGCCAGGCCGTGCACGCCACTAAGACCAGGCAGCAGGCTCAAAACCGAGCTCAGCATGCGCAGCCCCCCCATCCGGGGGTGACAGATTCGCCTCCGCCACTGTTTGTGGTATGGGATCAGGCAGAACCGCCTCAGCCGCGTCGCGATCAGCTCCGCCCTGCCACGAGTCCATCCCGGCCTCCTGACCCCAGTACGGTGACCATTTCCCGGGCTTCAACCAATGAACAACGATATGCGCCAAGCACCAGTCGGCCGCCGGCCCAACCGGCAAGGCCCGTCATGCTTCCAACCGCAGAGCAACCTCCTGCAACCAGGGGCTCGCGCATGGCCAAAAAGTATGATGTCCTGAAACACTTGACCGACATCCCAGCGAGACTCTCCATCCTTGAGGCTCTGCGCATGTCATCTGAGATGCACGAGGCACTCGCTGAAGCCCTGAAGAGCCCCCTCCAGTTTGAGACAGAGGTTGCGGCTGCCGAGGCCTTTCACGCCGAAACGATTGAGGACGCCGAATGTCAGGCAGTTATCTCGTTTTCTGGTAAGGATGAAGACCCTCCTATACAGGGGCACATTCGTCCGCTGTATGTTACCGGCCAGTTCAATGGCCATGAAGTCCGGCGCTGTCTTGTCGACACGGGGTCCGGGATTAACCTGATTCCCACTCGGACGCTCCGGAGATTGGGGTTGTCTGAGGATGACTTGATCCCCTCCGACCTCAGGATCCAGGGGTACGACCGCACCGAGCAAACTCCGGTCGGCAAGATACGTTTGAAGACCCAGTTCGGTGACTTGGTTGCCAACACCGAATTCATGGTAGTCTCTCAAGATACTGCGTACAACGCATTGATGGGCAGGCCCTGGCTCCACCTTCATGCAGCGGTTCCCTCGTCATACCACCAATGCCTCAAATATTCCCTTAATGGTCGAGTAGGCGTGCTTCAGGGAGATGCCTCTCCTTTTGCCTCATGTGAAGCCCGCTATCTGGACGCGGACTATTACAAGAGCAAGGATAAGCAGATCCTGGCAGGTGAGGTCGAGCCTGTCGCTGTTGCAAGTGATCCCTGGGCAAGTTTGGATGACGCTTATGTCCTCCCGATTCAACGGTTGGACGTAGCCATGGTCTCGACGGCTTGTGAGTCTCCTGATGAGATGACCGCGACCGCCCATGCCAGCACCAGCGGCCCAGCAGGATCTGGTAGCCCCAATGCAGTTTCCAACGCAGCCTCTCCCGTGGACGATCCCTCCCCGAGTGGAGAGGACGTGGAAGATGCACCCCCAGCCTTTGAGGAGGGCGTCTCCGCCACGGTCGATGAGTTAGTACAAGTGAACCTTGGAACCGAAGCAGATCCAAGACCCACATTGGTCAGTGCCGCCATGCCCTCTGAGGAGCGGCAGCAGTACGTGGATTTTCTCAGGCAGCACCGTGATGTGTTCGCTTGGGGCTATGACGAGATGCCGGGGCTAGATCCTCAGGTAGCCGTCCACCGCCTTGGTCTCCCGGCGAACCATCGCGGGTTCAAGCAGCCTCCCAGGAAGATGCACCCATTCCATGGTGCCATGGTTGAGGCCGAAGTTGACAAGCTTATCAAAGCCAACTTCGTGAGGGAAGTCCAGTACCCCAAATGGCTGGCCAACATTGTGCCGGTCCGGAAGAAGAACGGGCAGATCAGAGTCTGCATCGACTTCCGCGATCTCAACCGCCACTGTCCGAAGGATGATTTTCCCCTTCCAGTGACAGAGCTGTTGATTGACGCCACGGCAGGGTTCCAAGCCCTCTCCTTCATGGATGGATACTCCGGATACAACCAAATTCGGATGACCCCTGAGGATGAGGAGTTCACTGCCTTCAGGCCCCCCCAAGGTACCTTCTGTTACCGGGTCATGCCTTTCGGCCTGAAGAATGCAGGTGCCACCTATCAACGGGCGATGCACCGCATATTCAAGCCAATCCTCGGCACACTGGTGGAATGCTACGTCGACGACTTGGTAGTCAAATCGCGCCAGCGTCAGGACCATCTCAAAGATCTTGAGAAAGTGTTCGGCTTCCTCCGGTCTCGCTGCCTGAAGATGAACCCGTTGAAGTGTGCCTTCGGGGTCACCTCCGGAAAGTTCCTTGGATTTGTGGTAAGATACCGGGGTATTGAGATCGACCCAGAGAAGATCAGGGCGATTAGCCAGATGCCTCCCCCAGGTAACATCCGGGAACTGCAGGGGTTCCAAGGCCACTTAGCCTATATACGCCGATTCATCGCGAATCTGGCCGGCAAGTGTAAGCCCTTTTCTCGGCTCATGAAGAAAGGTGTCACCTATGTATGGGATAAAGAGTGTCAGACCGCTTTCGAGGAAATCAAGCAGTACCTGCTGCAACCTCCGGTTCTGATGCCGTCTGTATCCGGGAAGCCGCTGGTCCTCTATGTGACCGCCCTGGAACAGTCCCTGGGTGCCCTTCTCGCCCAGAAGAACAACGAGGGAACAGAGAATAGCCTCTATTACCTCAGTCGCATGCTCCTCGATGCGGAAGTTAGGTATTCCCCCATCGAGAAGAGCTGCCTGGCGCTCGTATTCTCCGTACAGAAATTACGGCACTACTTGCAGCACCATGAGGTACAGTTGGTTTCTCGGGTAGACCCGTTGAAATATATCCTGAGCCGGCCTATGTTGACTGGCCGTCTAGCGCGGTGGGCTGTGATTCTCCAGCAGTTCGACATCAGGTATGTGTCTCAGAAGGCCATCAAAGGGCAAGCATTGGCAGACTTTCTGGCTGCTCACCCAACCTCTGCGGATCAGCCGCTGGATCTAGGCTTTCCTGATGAGGCCATTCTCTCGGTCGATCGAGCCGGTCCATGCTGGCAGATGCACTTTGACGGTGCCTCCCGGAGCCCCACCGGTAGAAGACTCGATAATCCTAAGCTCAACAGAGTGGGCTTGGGTATCGTCTTCATTACCCCGGAGCAAGCCGTACTGCCATACTCTTTCCTGTTGTCAGAGGGCTGTACCAACAATGAGGCGGAATACCATGCCCTCATCACCGGCCTCGAGTTAGCTCTCGAGATCGACGTGCCCCATCTGTGTGTGAAAGGGGACTCCGAGTTGGTTGTTAAGCAGATCAATGGCGACTATGTTGTCAGGAAGCCGGAACTTGTGCCACTGCTGGAGTGCACCCTCCTTCTGATGGCCCGGTTCCCTTCTCGGCCAGAGATTGTCCATATTCCCTGGTCGCAGAACGGTCGAGCAGATGCTTTGGCCAGCCTTGCTGCGTCACTTGCGGAGCCTGAACAGGATAACCTGACCGTCCGCGTGACGCGCCGCAGGCTCATCGCTCCCGTTATCCCGGAGGGAGATCGCGGCCCGTCGGTAAGTAATCTCACCGCGGTTGCCCCTGTGCCCGGAGCCCCGAGTACCCCAAATATGGCAGTCGAACCAGCCCCTGATTGGAGGACGCCTTTGGTTGAGTACCTCCAACATGGCATTCTCCCGCCGGATCGGGCTGAGCGCGAGCGAGTTCGACGCCGCACATCGCAGTTTGTCCTCCAGAGCAGTCCCGGCCTGGAGCAGATCCTCTACAGACGCGGATTTGATGGTGTTCTCCTCCGTTGCCTTCAGGGAGTTGAGATCCCACGAGTCATGCAAGAGGTTCATGCTGGTTCATGCGGCGCCCATCAGACTGGGCCGAAGCTGTCCCACCAGATTCGGAGGTTGGGATACTTCTGGCCCTCCATGATCCATGACTGCATCGAGTATGCTAGGAGGTGCCATGCATGCCAGGTTCATGCGAACTTTGTGCATCGGCCGCCGGAGCCTCTCCATACCACCAGGTATTCTTGGCCCTTTGCAGTCTGGGGGATGGACGTTGTGGGACCTTACCCGCCGGCGACAGCTCGCCAGTGCCGGTTCATTCTGACCGCCACAGACTTCTTCTCCAAATGGGCAGAGGCGATTCCGCTCAGAGAGGTCAAATCCTGTTCGATCGCTGACTTCGTGACCTCCAACATCATTCATCGATTTGGAGTGCCTCACGCTATCCTCACGGATAACAGAGCCAATTTCCGAGCAGCCGAGTTGAAGAAGTTGTACGCAAAGTACAACATTCGCTCGAACCATACATCTCGCTATCATGCGCAGGCGAATGGACAGATCGAGGCGTTTAACAAAACCCTCTCTAACATTCTGCAAAAGATGGTTGGTCAGAACAAAAAGAGTTGGCCGGACAAGCTCCCCAACGCCCTCTGGGCTTATCGGACGACGACTCGCAATTCCACCCAGATGACCCCTTATTCCCTGGTGTATGGAGCTGAGACCGTCCTGCCCATCGAGATCCAGTTACCGTCCTTGCGCACTGCGGTCTACGACCAGCAAACGCCGGACAGAGCTGCTGAAGCCCGTCTAGTCGAGTTGGAAGCACTGGATGAGAATAGACTTCGCGCCTTGCACAACTTGGAGAGGCATCAAAGCAGAATGGCTCGAGCTTTCAATAAGAAGGTTCGCCTCCGCTCCTTCCTGCAGGGTGACCTAGTGCTAGCCCTAAGAGCACCAATGATCCCCGGCAGGAAGCCACCCAAGTTGGAGCCCAAGTGGGAGGGACCTCTTGTCGTCCACAAAGTTTATCCCAATGGCGCGTACTCCCTAGCGACTATGGATGGTGAGCGTGTCACTCCTCCCACCAACGCTAGGTTCCTCAAGCAGTACTTTGTCTGAGTGTACCACGTCCTGCACGACGTTAAACTGCCTAGCATATCGTCCAAGCTGCACGACGTTAAACTGCATACGTCCAAGCTGCACGACGTTAAACTGCCTAGCATATCGTCCACGCTGCAAGACATTAAACTGCCAAGTGTTTCGTCCAACATGACGTTAAACTGTACCTCGTCCAAGCTACAAGACGTTAAACTGTTTAGCATTCGTCCAACACGACGTTAAACTGTACTACGTCCGAGCTACAAGACGTTAAACTGTTCAGCATTCGTCCTGCATGACGTTAAACTGCCTCTCGAGAACTACGTGCGGCTTGATTCCCATCCTTATGGGATACGTAGGACCGCCTGAACATTCATGTTTCAGGCCCAACCCCATCCTTCGGGAATTTCCATCCTATCTCGGGCCTTCGGCCCAGTTGCCCCCGGGTGTGCGGCGTATGGTGTGAGCGCGGGGCTATGCCCTCATTCACGTCGGTTTGCTCGCCACACTGTACGCCCCCCACGTTTGGGGATGCCTTCTGCTCCCCCCCTTTTTTTTTCTCTCTTTTCGTCCTGCATGACGTTAAACTGCACTTCAAGAACTACGTGCGGCTTGATTCCCATCCTTATGGGATACATAGGACCGCCTGAACATTCAGGCCCAGCCCCATTTCCCGGGAATCTCTATCCCGCGTCGGGCCTCTAGCCCAAGTTCCCCTCCTTTTTGTGCGAGGCGTATCGCGTGAGCGGGGGATTATGTCCTCATTCACGTCGGTCTACTGGTCGCGCCGTACGCCTCCCCCCGTGTGTGGGACTACCTCACACCCCTCATCGTCCTGCATGACGTTAAACTGCACTTCAAGAACTACGTGCAGCTTGATTCCCATCCTTATGGGATACGTAGGACCGCCTGGACGCTTGTGTCTCAGGTCCAGCCCCGTCTCCTGGTTGATCACGGGGATCTACCGTCTTTTGGTTGCTCTCAGGGTGAGTCCTCCGACCCTTTCCGGTGATCTGTTAACATGTTTTGGGTACTTTGGTCTATGACCCGTGGTGTCGGATTCAATCCCGACAAGTCCTGTGTTGCTTGTCGGGCCTCGCGCTTCCTCTTGTTCGAGCCTTCACTCAAAGGGATCCTCGTTAGCGGTTTGGGTACGATGCCTCAGTGCTCTCCTACCGCTCCGGGTCGATTTACCGGCGGGTCCTGGGCCGCAAATCGATATGAATCCTGCGCTTGAGCGGTTGATGCTCGTTTTCTTGCCCAATTCTAGGCTGACGCGATCGGATGTTGTGTTGCGAATATGGTCAGCGACATCCTTGATCGCCATGTCGGCTCTTTTAGGCTCCGAACATTGGTTGCGCGGTCCTCATCACACTCCGCCTTTGTGCGTTGTAGTGGAATCTCGACACTCTCTTCATACTGACCTTCAGTACACCTTTACACGTTAGGCAGGCCAACCAGGGTAATGGTGTCTGTCGAGGCTCCCGCGATCTGAGCACCAAGGATATATGCTGATGTCCTCCCTAAGGGCCGTGTATAGCTGGACCCTCGTCCCCATAAGGAGGAAGGAGTCGCCCGAACAATCGCGTTTTGGGCCCAGTATATCTGGAGGCTAGCATCTCTGCCCCTCGGGTGATGGACATACGCAGACCCCTATCCCAGGATCCTTCTCCTGGAATCGTGCGTGACCGCAGGGCTGGGTATGTTCCCACCTCCGCCGTGTCCGCCGTACCGCAATAAGCGGATTCCTCCATGGTCCGAACCACACGACCTTAAACTGTGCTGTCCGGTCCTACCACACGACCGTAAACTGTGATCGTCTTGGCCGCCCGACGAGAAACGACACTGCATCGTGATGTCCTCCTCAGGGGGCACTCACGTTGGGCGCTGGTTAATAACCACGCCATTCATCAATGCCTTTCATGGCTTGATTATTGTGGCGACGCCAGGGATTCCTTAATCACAGGCATGTCGCTGCACGAAAAACCATCCATCTTTAAGGACAAACAAGAAATATCAAATACCGCTTCTTCTGTGTGCGAGGGTCAGACCCGCACCCTTCCCCGTGCTGGTGCCCGATTGTGTTGCGCCGCGCTTCAAGAACTACGTGTGGCTTGATTCCCATCCTTATGGGATACGTAGGAACGCCCGGATGTTTGAAACTTCGGGTCTAGCCCCCCACCTCTTAAAGATTCCCCCCTTCTCTGGGGAGTCCGCCGCCTTCAGGCCACCCTCAAGGCGTGTCCCTCGACCCCTTGCAGTGGTCCACTGGTGTCAAGAGTACTCTGGTTTATTGCCAGGAGGGTCAGGTTCAGCTTGGTCAGGTTCCTCCCATTTTTCAGGCTTCGTGCTCCCTTTCATTCGGACCCACCGCCTACGCCCTGGGTGGAGCCCCCGTGAACGGTTGGGACACAATGCCTTAGTGCTCTCCCACCGACTCGGGCTGGTACCCCCAATGGCCTCGGGCAGCAAATCGATATGAATCCTACGATTGAGCGGTCGATGCTCGTTTGCTGTCTCATTCCATCAACGGTTAGTGCGATATTGATGCTGCTTTTCCGTCACGGTCGGCAGTACTCCCATATCGTTACGCCGGTGCCCCCAGTCCTTGAGTGAATGGCCGCATGATTCACATCACTTTTTCCACCCCCCATTCTGACCAGGCAAAATCTCGACATTCTTGACACTATTCCCCAGTGCATCTTCGCATATCCAGGGGATAGGACCACGATGCGGCGTACTTTGAGGTTCTTATGGTCCGAGCTCTAAGACCTTAAACTAAGATCTCCCCTTATGGTCCGAGCTCTAAGACCTTAAACTAAGATATGCCCCTATGGTCCGAGCTCTACGACCCTAAACTAAGATCTCCCCAAACGGGGTTCTGCGTCCTGCATGACGTTAAACTGCACTCGCAGAACTACGTATGGCTTGATCTCCAGCCTGATGGAGTACGTAGGAACGCCCGGGCATTTCGACTCGGGTCCAGCCTCAGGGATCGCTAGGTCCCGCCCCTCCTCGTCGCCGGCCGTCTGGCCTGACTTCGGGTAGAGTGGTGCAGTTGTGATATTCTCCCCGATTCAGCTCGGGATGCCCCATCGCAATGATGGGAAGCGACGGTTTCCTCATCAAAGAGGTTCTGTCTGAGAATTGGGGTGATTCACGGCCAGATTAGTGCATCCGCCTAATACGCTTTCCCCACGGTGGCGCAATTTTGAGAGCGTTGGATTCTATCCGAACAAATCGTCACTTCGCCCCACGCTTCGCATGCCCTGTTGATCTGGATTTCCACCCTTGTGCCTGAAGGAACCCCCAAAGCGGCATTGATGATGACATGTGATCCGCCTCCTGCAATATGGATGATGACCTTCGGTCCGTCTATCGCAGTAGTATGGTCGATTGATCCATTGTCCGCTTGCCGTCTTGGGCATTTCCTGGAAGGCCAACCGTTGTGGATTTCTGAATTCGGGACACGCGATTCACCCTTTCTCATTTCCCTATGTTCGGATAAAATCTCAACGCCCCTAGCATTGTCCCGCTCGTGTGTCGGAACAAGTTGGGGGGATGATACATTGATTAGGCTTGAGGTCTCCTTTCCTAGGAATGACCTCCCTCTTTTCTCTAGAAATCCAGACCCAATTACGGATGCCTGAAGCTTGGTTAACGCTCCCGCAAGACAATGAATTGTGGTTGAGCATGTTAAACCAAAAGATGCAGATAAATATGGTGATTCATACAAATGGATCAAAATATTGAGTAGTGGAAGCAAATGTTCTGGGAGTGGCAAAAACAAAGCCCCTAGGGATTAGCGTGCTGGATAAGTCTTTCTAACGCCGCTACCCTTTGGCTAGCGGCCTCCAGGGCTGCTTCTCGCTCTCTGCGTGCCCTCTCCTCGTCGGCGGTCGCAGCACGCAGTTC
Organism: Viscum album; assembly: GCA_963277665.1. Classification (NCBI taxonomy): domain Eukaryota; kingdom Viridiplantae; phylum Streptophyta; class Magnoliopsida; order Santalales; family Viscaceae; genus Viscum; species Viscum album. The sequence continues at coordinate 1,967,855,576 of OY728153.1, forward strand.
GTCGATCCTGGCCTGCGCACGCTCCCGCTCGACTTGGAGTGTGACCATCTGTTGGCCCGCCTCCGTCAGCTGTACCTGGGCGTCGATCAGTTGGGCCGATAGTTTCTCCACAAGCTCAGTACACGCTGCGACGAAGGCCTCCTTCTCTGCCGCCTGCCCTTCGAGACGCCGGACTTCCTGCTCCGCCACGAGGAGAGCCCGCGTGCTCTCCGACATGTCCCGACATTGTGCGACGTCGGCACGCCGGCAGCTCTCGCGCATCTTTTCGGCCATGAAATCACGAACCGTCAGATGGAGGCTTTGAGCATCAGCTCCCCCGGCACACAGGAAGCGCAGCCAGGTTTGGAGTGATCCCATGCGCCCCAGCCACTCCGATGAGTCTCGCTTGAGGAAGCGCTGGATGCACTTCCACCCCCTGCGGCGCGTTATCCGGCTCTCCTCGACCACCTCCGCGTCCGAGTCGTCCATCTCCTCGGGGTCGGCAGGCCGGTAGGCAGGGAAGGCAGCCAGCAGGTCTGCTGCAGGGTCCGCCCCTAGGATGTCCTCATGGGGGATAGGTTCCCCAACATCTGGGCGACCTTCTCTCTCCCCAGCGGCGTTGACACCCTCGTCAGCCCCCGACCTCTCTCCGATGTCAGCATCGCCGACGTCCGTAGCCCCTTGATCAGCAGTTGGTGGGGCCGGCTCGGTGTGGGGAGTCTGTTCCGGAGCAGGCGGCATGTCTGCCACCGGTCCACTCGTGGATGGCCCGGGTTCGGCAGCCCGACGGGCCTCCAGCCCTGAGATCACTGCGCAAGGCATGCCGTGGTTAGTCACGGATCGTAAATGGCAAGCACCAGCAGTAAAGTAAGGAGACTTACGGGAGTTTAGAGCGTCATCTTCCGCTATCCCGGCCGCCGCAGGAACAGTTGCAGCAGGGGACCCCTCAACGCTTGTCAGTTCAATGATGGGCGTCTGGCCCCCGCCTTGTCCTGCTGGCGCCTCTCCTACTCCCGCTGAGGAAGCCTGACCAACATCCGTGCGCTCCTGAGAAAGGTGGAGAAATGGGTTAGAAGCTGCATAAGAGAATGGATGAAGCAGGTTGAGTAGGGATAGAAGCGGACCTCGAGGAGCTCAGTGACATCAACATTGTCAGAGCCAGCCACCTCGCCGCTCTCCCGCGGGCTCCCCTGATGGGATCTTCCCTCGGAGCCTTCATCCTCCCCCATCTCCTCCTCTTCCTCGGAGTCGTTGCTACTGTCATCTTCCGCTGGCGGCATCTGTTCTGGAGCGGGCTCTAGACCGAGCATCACCTTCACCAGAAGGGATGGCTCCGCACGCTGACCACGTTGGCGCGCGTACTCGTCCATGGCCGTCAGATACGCATACTGCCGGTTGAAGTCCACCCTGTCGGCAATATGGAGGCGCCCGACCTCTGGCAGATGGATTCCTTCTCTAAGTATCTTTCGCCAGATGGCGTCGGTCCCCAGTGACTGCCGCAGGGTCATCCAGGCCGACCACAGCGCCGGGAAGACTGCATCGTGGGAGGGTTCGAGCAGACGCCTTACCTGCTTCCCGGGCCGCTCTTCGACCACCGCACGTGCCCCCTCTCTGGGCGCCGGGGTCGTAGCGGCAGCCTGCGATGTGCCCGCCGCCGAAGTCCCTGCCCGCGCCGGCTCCGCTGCTTGGCGCGCCTCCGTTCTCCCCCGTGTAACGGCGCCTCGCCTCCTTCCTTGACGCCCGGCCTCCGCACGGGTGACCTCGAGCCGCCGAACTGGCTTCCGTAGAAGCCCCTCGGGGTACGCGATGGCCCAGTGTTCGGCGTACTCGGTTGCCAAGCCTGCGTCAACCCCGGTAGGAGGAAGAGTGATGACGTCGCCAGAGCCAAAGGCGACGAACATCAGCCACATCTGGCGAAGGACGCCAGGGTTCGTCTCCTCCCGAACAGCAGTGAATACCCTCTTCGGCATCCGTTGAAGGCACCCAAACTGCCTGGCGAACCGGGTTGGCACGTAAGACTCGCAGATCACCTTCCCGTCGATCCGAGCCACGAGCACCCCGCCCCGCATGTTCAGGAAGTATTCATGCTGCTCCAGCGGGCCCTGCCCATTGTCGATCATCTGGCCGACGAGAGTGGGGAACGGGCTGAAGTTGAAATTGTCATGATTGCCAATCCGAATCCTCACGCCCTCTTCACTTAGGGTCATCGGAGCGACCCCCGCAATGTTCAGCAGGGAGGGTCGCAGGCCGTTGCCCGGAGGAATGATGGCGTTCGGAAACGTGTACCCACCAAGGTGAGCAGCCACCCAGCCGTGGAAGAATTGAAAGGGCCCACAGATCCTTCGTGGCGACCCCCCTCATGAGATGCGTCCCAGGATGGCATACAGCTTAGCCAACACTGGGACCCCGAGGTTATATCTTTTGTTGGCGGCCATAGCGCCCGCCATCGCCAGCGTCGCCGGGCGAACACCCATTCTCGCGTCCCGCACTGGCAGGAGCCACCCACTCAGAAAGGCGGCCAGGAACGCCGCGTACCGGACATTTGGGTCCCGGGCCTCGATGACGCGGTACCCCCATGAGCGGTAGTCGCCCGTCTCCAGGACCCGCCAGTACGACCCGTTCCGGCTCCTCTGAGCCGCGGTCGGGCACCGCTTCCCCCTGCCTGGCATCTTGACCGCCGGGTCATGCTCCAAGAACTGGCCGAACCACTCCTTGTAGGCTATGTCCTTCTGGAAGTCCTTGATCCCGAGCCGCTGCGTAGCCAGGTCAAGCAGATGCCAGGTCAGAATGGGAGTCCGTGACCTGTCTTCCCAGGTGTTCTTCGGGGGCAGGAACTCATCGTATTGGTAGCCCTCCAGCGGGATACCTCCGATGCAGTGGATGTCCCAGAGACCAATGCCGACCTCCCCATGGTGAAGATGGAAGGTGTTGGTATCCGGGGACCAGCGGGTGAACAGCTCCGGCCCGAGCTCGGACTGCTGGTAGAAGTGGAACTGCGACGTCCACACCGCCTCAAACAGGCCGATGTACCGCAGCTCCTCCGCGAAGTGATCGCAAGTGTGGCGTACCCAGAACGCCCAGGCCCACTCACTGGTGAAATTGCCCCCAGACCGCAAGTCCCAGTCCTTCAGCCAGCCCTTGGTGTCGTCGGTGACACTCTGGCGATATATGCTCGAGTAGAGGGCTGGAGAATTCTCCGCAGTAGGCTCACTTCCTACGATGGTTCGCGTCCTCGGGTTCAGGACATAGACATCTAAGTGTCTGGTCTCCCTGGCAGGATGCCCATTGTTGGTGATGTTATAGCGGGGAAGCTCGTCCTCCCGAGTCACCCAGGTCCGCGGCGCATCAACCTCGAACCCTGGCACCGGAACCTCATCTAGGATGCCGAAGTTCCAGAGCGGCAGGTTGTCTGACAGTGGATATGTCTTCTGGGCCGGCGTCAGCAAGTCGAACAAGGATTGATTGTTCAAAACAATCTCCTTGGCTCCGTAGACCTCCTCGTTCGTCGCCATCTCAGCTCTGCGAGTGGCGGCATCCCCCTCATTTCCTTGATTCGCGGCCATCCCAGAAGCTTCGGGAGTCGTGCGGGTAAAGGGATGAAGCGTGCGGGAGCGGACGAGGCTGGTAGAGAAGTTTGAGAGTTGACGCGCAATCCTAGTGGGCGGCGCGCAATCGGGAAGTCCGTCGCGTAAAACCCCGGGTGTTCGCGCAAAAGCAGGCCGAATTCCGGACAGGTTTGCGCGACGAGCGGGCGAATTCCGCGCCGGAAAAGGCAATTTCGCGCACGAGAGCTCGAATGCTTATCGCGCGGAAGGCCAGTGTACGGTGCGGGGGACCCAGGGACCCTATTTATAGGCGAAGCCCGGGTCCGCGCTGCGCGGAAAGCGCTTTGCGCGACCGCGACAGCAAATTTCGCGCCCGACGCCCTTTTTTGCGCGCCACCGTCCCGCGCCACCCAGGACTTCGGCATTCCGGCGTCTCCCTCAGAACCCGATCGTTGCGACCTCTCGCCGATCAGATTCCGAGGGGGGGCTTTTGTAGACGCCAGAAAAGTTCGTTGTTCCCAAACGAAGCTCCGGATGCGGAAAGCGAGATCATATTTGGAGTCGGAAGCACGTTTCGGAGGGCCCGGAGGACTTGCGCGGAATTTTGGAGGACCCGCGCGCAAAATTGATGAGCCGCGCGCAAACCTCCCGGGATGCGCGCAAAGCGCTGGGCCGGCGCGCAATTTTGCGCGCCAGTGGCCCGCGCGACTCCCTTGCGCGCCGGGCCCGATTCCGCGCCCGCGAAGAGAATTTCGCGCCCGCGAACTGGATTCTGCGCCCGGGGTTGCCTATAAATATAAGGCGACCCCCGACGGTTTGAAGGTTGCCAGAATTCGAAAGGTCTCTCGTGCGCGCAATCCAACCCCTTCCGCGCGCAATGCCGATCTTCAGGTAACCTCTTTTCTTTCGCGCAAGAAAGCCTTGGGGTTCGCCTTCGCGCGCAATCCCTTTGGCTCCTTTCCTTTGAATAAATATTCACCCAAAGGCATTCGCGCGCAAAAGAAGCCTCTTGCGCGCAATTGCCCCCGGGTGCGCGCAATCCAACCCGATTGCGCGCACCCCCCATTTTCAAAGTGGTCATTCGATTAAAGAATGAGCCGTTGCCCCCACGCGCTATCTGAAGCCCGGTGCGCGCAATCTCTATCATCCGCGTGCAAAGTGCTGGCCCAATTGCGCGCCAGCCCGCTCTTTTGCGCGCCGGCCCGCGGTATTGCGCGCAAAGCTTCTCTTTTGCGCGCAAGCCGCCAGGGTCGCCCCCTTTGACCCCCTGAGGGTACCCGCCTGCGTGGCGCCCGATGACCTTCATCCCGGGTGCCCGCAACGTGCGTTGTCTTCCCGTGCGGCCCTCCAGGCCTGCGCGAAGTGACACGGACCCATTAGGCGGCAGCATACGTCCAACATGACGTTAAACTGTGCCACGTCCGTGCTGCAAGACGTTAAACTGCCAGGCGTTTACGTCCCGCACGACGTTAAACTGCACCATCGTCCGCGCTGCAAGACGTTAAACTGCCAAGCATCTTCGTCCTCAACACACGACGTTAAACTGTACTTCGTTCGGCAAGACGTTAAACCGTCCGCTTCGTCCTCAACACACGACGTTAAACTGTACTTCGTCCGGCGAGACGTTAAACCGTCCGCTTCGTCCTCAACACACGATGTTAAACTGTACTTCGTCCGGCAAGACGTTAAACCGTCCGCTTCACCCGATCCCGTGCCTCGCACGCAGGGTCCTCCCGGTTTGGATGTGGCCCCACCCGCTCGTCTCTGCAGGGATGTCGGGATTGGAGTGGCCTTCGCCCACGAGGGTAGAGTGTTGCAAACAGAACGAACTACGTGGACTTTGATCCCTGTCTTCTAAACAGGGTACGTAGGAAGCCTCTCCGAGGTTCAAGCCCACCACCTGGTCGTCCCGGTCGTATTCACGTCGGTTCGTCCATCAGTGGACCCCTCCTGGGTTCACACTTGCGTCGATTCACCTATGAATCCGCTCTTGTGGGGGACTGCACATGTGTATCTCCATTGCACTTCCCCACTGCCTTCTTCTATTTCTCTCTCCAGAACGAACTACGTGGACTTTGATCCCTGTCTTCTAAACATGGTACGTAGGAAGCCTCTCCGAGGTTCAAGCCTACCACCTGGTCGTCCCGGTCGTATTTACGTCGGTTCGTCCATCAGTGGACCCCTCCCGGGTTCACACTTGCGTTGATTGACCTATGAATCCGCCTCTGTGGGGGACTGCACGTGTGTATCTCCATTGTGCTTCCCCACTGCCCCTTTTTCTATTTCTCCTTTTATCGTCCAGCATGACGTAAAACTGTGATCCACCCGGCCGTTCCATCCCCCTCTGTGCGAGGTGGTTCGGTTCAATCCTTCTCCAGGCAGCCTCGATCTCCTTGTGAGTCGGCTTGCCAACGTCCAGCATGACGTAAAACTATGATCCACCCGGCCGTTCCATCCCCCTCTGTGCGAGGTGGTTCGGTTCAATCCTCCGCCCGGCGGCCTCGACCTCTTCGTGAGTCGGCTTGCTGACGTCCAGCATGACGTTAAACTGTATATCCGAACTACGCTGACTTTGATCCGTGCTAACGCGCGGTACATAGGAAGCCCCTACGGGGTCCAAGCTCTTCACTCCATCATCCATCCTGATCCTTACCCGGGCCGCCACATCCCGGTGGGGTCATGCCATTTCATTCCACTCCACTCCACTCGGGAAGCCGCCCATGTGCTGGCCCCAGCGTCGGAGGTTCCCCACAAGGGGTTCTGTCATCTGATCCACTCCTCGTGTTGATCAGTCCGATGCCGTCCCCGCTGGACGTTAAACTCGCGGCATACCCCGTGTTAAACATGGGAAGCTGAGGAAAACCTCAGGTAACACAGTTCCCCGCACCCAGTGCGGGATGCCTCAGGCCATCACGCCTTCGAGAAGCCCTATTAGGGACGGAAGGCAGACATGCAGAGGCGCAGTGTTAAGACACGCCCCCGACACCCGGAGCCACCCGGTCTCCTCACCGCAGGTTGCTGCCCCGACCAGACTCCTTGGAGCGTCCGGGCGGAAGCAGCGTAATTAACCGGTGTCCATGAAGATATGGCGTCGGGAACGAGATTCACGAACATTCTTGAATCTATGAGGGAGACCCGGATTAGGCGACGAGTTCCGAGGAGACGTCCACAGAAGGAGGAGCCGACATCCCATCATCCCGGTTTCGATCAAGGAGCAGACGCCCCTGAATAAGGGACGAATGCCGCCCGCTCTTGGAAAGCGGGACTGCGGGACCACAAGCCGCGCGCCCATCCCCTCGGGTTGACGGGTGCACGCGCGAACGCGTCCTGGCGGAACAGCGTAACCCGACGCACATCCTCACCGAAACAGCTTTAGTAAGAAGTTTTTCAACTTCATGAAAAACAAAGTTGAAATAAAGCAGTTCAAGATGAAGTTCAGAAAGGACTATAAGAAAGGAAATACCAGTAACAATAATGATGTTTCAAAATTAACATGTTATGAGTGCAGTAAGGAAGAGTCTATAAGGACTGACTGCCCTAAAACTCAAACATCCAAAGAAAGAAAAAGAGAAAAGGATAAAAGAAAAACAAGCTTTGTTTGGAGGTTGGGACTGCATAGATAGTTCTCACTCAAGCAGTGATTCCGGAAGTGAACATGTGACATAGAATCTTGCTCTGATGGGTATACAATGTGAGGTAAATGATTCACTCTTTACTCAGTTAATAACTCATGAAAATTTTGATCATAATTCTTTATCTGAAAATGAAAATCAAATTGCTTCTAATTCATGATATGATTCTGATTCATGTTCTGATTCTGATTATGTGAATTCCAAAGTTAAACAACTGCGCAAATAAAATGAATAATTAAGAAATGATGGAGTCAGGATAATTGAAAAGTATATTGACTTAAAATTTAAAAATAAGAAGTTGATTAAATAAAATGAAAAAAATAAAAAGGGAATGTGATAATCTGAAAATTTGTGTTTCCCATAATGATAAATATAAAGAGAACTATAATTTTGAGTTGTTAAAACTAAAAGAGGAAAATGATAAAGTTAAAAATTTTCTGGCAGTGAAAGATAAAGATCAAGAAAGAAGATTTAATTTAGTTCTGCATGATTTAACAAAAGTTAAAAATGAATGTAAGAAACTTAATCAAGAAAATAATAAAATAAGAAACACAACTTTTGGATCGAATGGGAAAGTTTATACAAATTTAGAGACTATTCAAAAAGAGAATATGAATTTGAAAAATGAAGTTGTCAATCTTAAAGAGAAATTATCATCTTTTGAGAAAGGTAAAAAACAATATGATAAGATGATGTCTTTAATGAAACTAAACACCAATAAGAAAGGTTTTGGATAAAACAGTTTGACAAGAAGTTTAGATAAGACTAACTTTGTTAAAGTCTCAAAAGGAAGTATTTATAGTGTAACATGTTTTAAGTGTAGAATGAAAGGGCATTATGCTGATGAGTGTTCATTGAGATTTACACAATCATTTGAGCATACTAGAATTTTCATTGCTATAGATTTATTTGCTAATCAATGCACTGATAAATTCTTTAAATCAATTTGGGTGCCAAAATTTTCTGCTACTAATCCAGTTGGACCCAAGTTATCATGGGTACCAAAACAACCTGTTTGTTTAATTTTAGGAAATCATCTTTATGAGTCTCAAAGAATCATGGTATTTTGAGAGTTGCTACTCCAGGAACATGACATGTGATATTTCAAAATTTGCATCATTCAATTCATGTGATGGTATCCTTGTCACATTTGAAGAAAACTCTAAAGGTCAAATTAAAGGTATTGGTGAAGTTGGTTTTTCTAAAAAAATTATTATTTCAAAAGTTTTATATGTACTTGTTTTAAAACATAATCTTATAAGTACATCACAGTTGTGTTATGATGGATTAAATGTTACATTTGAAAATGATAAATGTAGCATTCTGAAAAATAAATTTGTTTTACTTTCTGCAAATAGAAAAGAAAATGTATACACTATTGTTATCTCTGATATAAGAAAACAAAAGGTTAAGTATTTGAATTCTGTAGAAGTAGAGACATTCTGTGGCATAAGAGGCTTGGGATTGCAAACTTCAGATTATTGCACAAACTGTCAAACCATGAAAACTACCCAAGTTACATACAAGTAAGTACTTCTTGTATGATTATTGTTTAAAAGGCAAGCAACACAAAGATATATTTAAATATATAAATAATGTTAGTATTGTTAGATGTTTAGAATTATTACATATTGACTTGTTTGGACCAATACAACCTATTAGTTTTTGTGGCAAGAAGTATGTATTTCTAATTGTAGATGGTTACAATAGATTCTTATGGATTTATTTATTTTCTCATAAAAATAAAATTTTAATCAAATTTTGTGTTTTCTATAAACTTATTCAAAACTTCAAAGATGTATCAATCATATATATATATTAGAATTTATAGAGGTGGTGAATTTATGAATTTATAATTTGATAAATTTTGTGAAGAAAATGGATATAATTTCTTTTTCTCAGCCCTTAAGACACCACAACAGGATTTTGTGGTAGAATGAAAGAATATATCTATTCAAGAAATGGCTAGGTAATGCTAATTGAATTTATTGTACCTAAATACTTTTGGAAAGAAGCTATAAATACAAATTCCCATGTTTTAAATAGAGTTTCTATTAGACCTTTCCTAAATAAGACCCCTTATGAACTTTTTAAAGGGTTTAAACCTAAAGTTGGATATTTTAGGGTTTTTGGATGTAAACTATATATCTTAAACACAAAGGATAATTTAAAAAAAATCTATTCTAAATCAAATGAAAGGATATTTTTAGGATATTCCAATGCTTTCAAATATTATAGAGTTTTCAATAAAAAAATTTAGTTGTTGAAGAATATATGCATTTTAAGTTTAATGAAAATGATTCTAATAAGATGGATTTTGAATCAAATAAATAAAAGGACGAATTTTGAGAATTTAATTTTGGTAAAGATAATGACTAATATAACGAGAATACATCATTTGAGGGGAAAATATATCTTTTAAAACTAATCCAAAGGAATGGAAAAATTTTAAAGACCATCCTATTAAGAAAGTAATTGGTAATGTAGAATCTGGTATTCAGACCATAAAATTTATTTTACTTTACTGCGCGAACTTTACTTTTGTTGCTGATTTTGATCCTATCAATGTTGAAAATGATTTTATTGATTTAAATTGGATAAAGGAAATACATGATGAATTAAATAAATTTGAAAGGAATAAAGTATGAGATTTAGTTTCTTTTACAAAAGATAAACTTGTTATTGGTACTAAATAGATTTTTTATAATAAACTTGATGAAGTTGGAAAAATAATTAAAAATAAATTAAGACTAGTAGCTCAAGGTTATTCATAGGAAGAGATAATTGAAATTGAAGATTCTTTTTCTCCCATTAGCAATTAGAATTCTATTAGCTTTTATTTTTTTCTTCAAAATATCAAATTATTTCAAATGGATGTAAATAGTGTCTTTTTAAATGAAATAATTTTAGATGAATTTTATGTTAAACAACCTCCTGGATTTGAAATGAAAAGTTTCATAATCATGTTTTTAAACTTAATAAAGATTTATATGGTTTTAAGAAAGCTCCAAGGCTTGGTATGAAAGAATAACATAGTTTTTATTACAAAAATGATTTTGTTAAAGGTAAGGTTGATCCAACCATGTTTATAAAGAGGGTTTCAAATGATATTATGATTATACATATTTATGTTGATGATATAATATTTGATTCATCAAATGATTCACTGTGTAATGATTTTTTTTTAAACTAATGACAAGTGAATTTGACTTGAGATTAATGGGAGAACTAAATTTTTTCCTTGGTTTACAAATTAATCAAAGGAAATATAGTATTTTCTTAAATCAATCCAAGTATTCTAAATAACTTGTAAAAAGTTTTGGACTTGATTCTAGTAAGAATATGAAAACACCAATGAGCACCAATTCCAAATTGGACTTGGATGAATCTGGAAAGTCAGTTGATATTAAACTGTATAGAGGTATGATAGACATTTTATTGAATCTCACTACATCTAGACCAGACATAATGTTCTAAGTTTGTTTGTGTGCTAGATTTCAGTCCAGCCCTAAATAAAGTCATCTTAAATCCATCAAAAGAGTAATTATATATATCAAGGGTATTTTTTGTAATATATTTTTCTATTCTAATGAGAATTGTTTTTGATTTATTATCTTACTCTGATTTTGACTTGGAGGTTGCAGACTTGACTAGAAAATAACTACAGGTATGTGTCATTTTCTAGGTAAAAGTTTAATCTCATGGAGTTCTAAGAGAAAACTTTCAGTGGCACTGTCAACAGCTGAGGATAAAACAAACATTGTTTGATTTTAAAATTTGTTTAGATAAAGTTACAATTTTCTATGATAATTCAAGTGCTATTTCAATTTATAAAAACCCCCTTCCACACTCTAGAACTAAACACATAGATGTTATATTTCACTTTATTAGGGATCATGTAAATAAATGTTACATCTGTTTAGAATTTGTTCCTACTGAGAAACAGTTGGCTGGTATTTTCACTAAACATTTAGATTCTGTTAAATTTTAGAAAATGAAGTTTTAATTGGGAATGATATAAGATTAAAATATCTATTTAGTATACTCACTGATATTAAATATCCTTTTTTACATGTGTTTTGTAATTGAATGTTATTTTTCTATTCTAATTAAATGCTAATTAGATATTATAGTTTAAAATACATTGTTAAACCATTACTATGTCTTAATTTTTTCTTTATTTGAATACTGTATCTATCGGTTTACTATCATAACAATAAACTACTCTATTACTTTTAAATAATTTTATTTTTTTAAAAAGGTGACCATTTTTATTGACTAAATTCTAATGTACTTTTGGATAAATTTTTTAAAAGGGGAGATTATTTTTGAAAATTTAATAAATGTTATGTTTTGTAATTTAAAAAAGGGAGGGATTGTTAGTATTTGAAGTTGTTTTTAATACTTTAGTAGTTTTATTTGATTTTATAAATTATTGTTTCATCACATTTAATTAAATTAAAACTGTATATAACATATAATAATTTAATGTTTACTTTTATTATTATTTTTTTAATAGGAAATGTCTTTTATAGTTTGAAATGTTTAGTGTTTTTTCACACAACATCATATCAAAAATCCCATCCATTCTTCCTTTTATCTTGTGATCGTCCTTGAGTTTCGTTTTCATTATCCTTCTTCAAGAACCTCAGTTTTTCACTGTATCCTCTATTCCTTTGAGTATGGAAGTCCGAGAAGTACATTGTTCATCTGGTTCTTCTGGTCTGACAATACTCTTCAACACTGGTGTCTCCTTTCATGACCGGTAGATATCAGATCACCAGTAGATCTTATCTACCATTGGTTGATCAATCTACTATCAGACACTGGTAGATCAATGTTTCACTGGTAGTTCACTATAGCATCTACCGTTGGACACCAATGGTAGATATCATTGGACACCACTGATAGATCTTTTTTCTTCACTGGTAGATAAACATACACCAGTAGATCACACCAACGGTCGACCTTTTGATCGTTCTTATTGTGTCCTTCATTTTTATTTATTGCATCTCTTTTCACCATGTCATGGTAGTAGTTCTTTCTTCAACAAAGTTTATCCATGTTTGATAGTTGATTCATGTATCACCAGTAGATCTTCATCCAACAGTAGGTCACTCCATGCAACAGGAGATCTATCTTCATCGGTATATTAATTTACACCAGTAGTTCTCTCTTTACTGGTAGTATAGAGGCACGATAGCAGCATCTTCATGCTCTATTGGTGATCTTCCTTTATCGATGATTGTTGAATGATACTTGCAAAAATTGAGTTGGTTTCTTGACACAACTGTAGAACTTTTTATGTTTTATAATAGTAAATAATCATTTTACTAATGGTGGATCAATCCACCAGTGGACATCAATGGTAGATCTATCCACCATTGGTCACCACTAGTAGATCAATCTACCTCTATGTTTTTAAATCCACCGTTAGTTTAAAATAATTTCTCTAAAATTATTATTTCTTATCTTTTAATTGATGTTATTAAAATAAGTATTTAGATAAATGTTTTATTATATTTTGTTAAAATATAATTATATGTTGTGTAAAAAATAATTATAATCATATTTTATATACACATGTACATGCAGATGAATTTCTTACGATGTTATGGTTTACAACATTTTTTTACTACCTTAATAAACTATAAATTTATTTTTTTTATTTTAATTGTTTTATAAATATGAATTGTATATATATGTTTTACTTAACATATTAAATGTGTTATTCTAATATTTCATAAATAAATAAAGAGAACAATTATTCTTTCTTTTTCAATATAAAATTTACAGATAAGGTAATAATAACATTATTTTATTGTTATGAGCTAATAAGTGTCATATAACTATTGGTTTTGATGATGCTCCAAGAATATATTTGTTTTAATTATGAAAGATTAATTTGGTAGAGACATCTTCAAGTCATAAAAACAATTCCTGTGTAGATCATTCGATAGATTCTTTGTGATACAACTGTGACACAATTCTTGCTGGTCTCATGCGATCAAAAAACTACTACGACTACTGTTCCTTGGCTGTGATCATGGAAGAACTTAAACTTTTGAACTTCTTCCATTCAACTGATCAACGATCATCAAGCTCCATCGTATTCAATATTTTTGATCATATTCTGGTTTCTTTGTATTTTTTTCTTTATATAATCATTTTTTCTTCTGTTTGTATTTCTTCGAGTTTGGTTTATGATTTTCCCAATAAAAAGAAAGTATTTCATTGTTTGGTTATTCCACCACCAAAAAGGAAGTCTGGGTTGTGACTCCTGATCAAAAGTTAGGTCACAAACTAGGTTTGGTTTCCTATAAAAAGTATGGGTTATGCCTTCAGGTATTTTTAAAAGGCAGAGTTGCTAATAGGTTCTCACTCCTTTAAAAGTGAGGTTCTTAGTGGGTACCAATCTTCTCGAGGAGTTGAGAAGGTTAAGGTGTGGACTAGGATCATTCTGATCTGAACCACTACACATCTTTGTGTTATTTCATTTTATTTCCACTGCACTTCATTTCAAGAACACAACACTCACTATATATCTTTATTTTATAAACTCTTTATTTTATAAACTCTGATTGTTTTGTCTTTAAATATTTTAAACAAATATTCAACCCCCTCTAGTCATTATTGTCATCAATATTGATCCAATAAATACTAATTTCCCATCAGTTTTCTTTTCTTCCCCAACTTCTCACATTCTGAGCCATCTCTCTCCAAAAGTAAGATGACCTAAAGACACATGAGATACTATATCACATTATGCACCCTGTGCATCAAATAATCCCATTATCACATACCTTGCACCTTGTGAATCACATTATTCCATCATTCCATGCCACATCTCCAGATAGTAACCAAATAGTTTTTGAGAGCCACTATAGTCCATATATTTTGTATTATACCTCAAGTCATCACAACTCATACACGACATACTTATAATACTCCATATGATAATATATCCAGAGATACATGTGTGAAATAACCACTAGTTATTACATCCCTTTATACACATATATAATAAAGCTAACCACCATGCATACTGGTAGATAATACTATCACAAGAAAAGAGTGGGGAAAGAGGGGGTAGTAATCATCTGTTCCTCACTATAATGACTCGTGTTTTTGAACCGGATGAAAATCCAAAGGAAATTAATTTTTTCATTTACTGGATGGGATTTTTTACAAACTAAGTTTTGGAATGTAACTCTGAGAGTTGGAACACTTCAATGTGTTGTTTCTGGACTTGGGTAAAGGCCTGAGGGGTCCCTTGGGTGTCTCGTTGAGTTTTGAGCATGCCAGGTGTAAAGACCTGGAATATCCATAATTTTTTTAAAATTATATGGAATTATTATGAGTTAGTGAAAATTGACGTGATGTGATTCCGAGGCCCGAAGAGCCCAAAATGGAATTTCGAACTTTTTGTAAGGTACGTTCAGTAAACGTACATGCGCAAATTTTTATCTTTTAAACCGGTGCTTGGAATTTAAATCTAAGGCACCGTTGAATTCACAGTGCCAGGATTCACTTAGGCAAAGCTTAACTTCGATCGGTAAGGGTTGGATGAAAACGTTAATATTTGGACTTTTCAAAGAAAATAATAAAATAACTAATTGAGTTATTTTATTCTTTCTTTAAACCATTGTGCAACGGTGGTAGGACCGCAGAGTTAACAAGTTATTTAGTAACCGATTACACTTGGTTGTGTAACTCCACCATTGGGCAATTAATGAACCACATTAATGAGTGGAGAGTGGGACTATTTAATCCTTTTATTTAATCAAATCGTTGGTGTGGGTTTTGGGAACCCACAGGAGAACTCTTGATGAAGTGTTGACGACATCTTCCTCCAATGAAGAATGGAGATTCGACGACGCCATTGAGGATTCGATTCGGAGATCGACGAACACCAATGAACATCTTAGAACACGGACCCTTATTCCTCTGCAGTGTCTTCCAACAAGTTCAAAGTAGGGGTTCTATTTATTCAAAGTGAATTATTGGTTCATCAGACCTCATTCTTGAATAATATGACGAACACAGTTCAACCGACTAAAGGGTTGATCCGCGATTCACTTGTTTTTACAGGAGGTTAAAGTGGGGTTTTTAAGGGGTTTTAAATGATTTTATACTTCTTCCCATGGCATAACGCTAATGCGGAGGGTACAGGACAATCCGAACAAGGCCTAGAACCTCTGTCGCTCTCAGTTTTGATGCATTATTTTTGGGAGATTGTTCAACTTGACGTAAAGATGAAATCGGGGGCCACACAGTGAAGGTGGCATCTCGGGAGGCTCGTAGGTGTAGAAAAGAATAAAATCAGACCACTAGAGCTTCACTGGTAGCCCGCGAAATCACTACCGACGCGGCGATGACCGATTGAGTCGGACGCGAGGGAAGGACGGCACCCGAAGGCACCGCGGCGGCTTGAGACGCAACCAACTGGGCCACAACGGTGGAAGATACGGTACGCCAGCGCTATGTGGGGGAGGTGAGCGGACCACTCAGGCCTCTTGGATGGACAACAAATGGAAAACTGACCCGACCGTTTCGGAAGGGAGGGTGGTGCCCCGCTGGCGCTGCCAGCTGGGAGAACCGGCCCACTCCGTAGGTCGAACCCGCCAGTCGGGCCAGACCCACGAGCAAGGTCAGGTCTGCCAACCGGGCTGGGTCAGACCCACCAGCTAGGATGGACCCCTACCGGACCCGGACCCAACCCGAACCCGACCGATCCTATTTCACTAATTTGGATGTATCTCCTGAACTGAATTCCCGTTTGAAGCGCCGTCAGCGACGTTGTGACCCTTAGGACGAGGCGGTCCTTTTGAGATACTCCACTTGGGTTTTGGAGAAAGTTGGAGTGCGGTCGGGTTGGATCGGACTCGAAACCAACCGCGCCCTCGGTACTAAAATACCAATAACTTATAGACCAGACGTTCGATTGACGTAACGTCTATTGCATTGGAACCCTTATGACATGGTGGTTCTTCAGGTTACTTCTTCGTTGTAGTTAAGATACAACCAAAGGCTTGAGGAGCAGATCCTCCCAGAATCAAGGGTGCTAAGTGAGAGAATCCAGTGGTTGGCTGTGATGTGAAGAAAGAATAATGATCCTCTGAAGCGATCCTCTGAGTGGGTCAGCACCTAGAGATCCTCTGTGGGTCTGCACCTAGCGATCCTCTATGGGTCTGCACCTAGCGATATTCTGAGTGGGTCAGCACCTAGTAATCCTCTGAGTGGTTCAACACCCTAGCGATCCTCTGAGTGGGTCAGCACCTAGCGATCCTCTGAGTGGGTCATCACCTAGCGATCCTCTCTGGGTCAGCACGTAGAGATCCTCTATGGGTCAGCACCTAGTGATCCTCTTTGGGTCAGCACCTAGCGACCTTGTGTGGTCTAGCACCAAAAGCCTATCGACAGTGTAAGATGACTTATCTTTATAAATAATCATATTTATTTATGTTCTTTAAGTTATATACCTAGTATGAGATGTCTTTTACTTTGTTCTTTGTGATTGAGGTAATGCTTTTTGGTTTTTCCTTTGTGGAATTTTGGGAGACCTTCGGGGGTGTCGGCGTCCCTACTGGGCATTGTTATACTCACCCCTACACGGGCTTCGCCCACACCTTATTGTGTATTGTGAAGATGACAGAAATCTTTGACTGAGGTTTGGGAGTCAGGACTAGATTGTGTACAGAGGTGATTGGTTTATGTGGAGAGCCCTAGTGACGAGCTGTACCTGCCCTTCAGGTAGGATCCTTGGCGGATGACCTCAGGAGCTGTTTTCCCTTTTTATTGTGCTTTCTTTTCAGTTGGTTTTGTATTATGACCCATTTTACTTTCGATTCATACTTTTACTATCAGCAGTTCTACCTTGTGGTTTTCTTTTGTTGTGTACCTAGTCTGTGTGTTTGCGGGTTTAAAGGCAATGTGCAATGACCCAAAAATTCGTTAATGAAAATTCCTCTTGGTCTATTTAAATGTCTTATTATGGTTATGTAAAACATATGCACTTATTTGGTTCTATGTTTTGGATTTTAAAATACCATTAAGAATTGTGACCATTGCTAATATAGCCATTGAACAATGATCACATGATTAGTACAAATATAGGGCTTTAACAAATCCAATTTTCTCAGAAAAAGGAAGGGATGGCCTCATCCAGTAGACTTGCCCCATACGAAGCCCATTTATCGGAGCTTAGAAAGGAGGTGGCATTATTGGGATTCTCTATTGAATAATCCCAAGCCGAGCTTGAATACGTTAAGCTCGAGCAGAACCGCCTACGAGAGAAGCGGAAGTTGATAGAGATTACCACTCGAGCAATATTATCCAAGACACCCCAAGAGTCTATCACCATCAGGAACCTTACCCTAAGGTCTTATATGGGTGTTTTAAGGGGTTATGTAACAAGACCCTAGTACTACGATTATGTACATTATTCTTGTAGAGAGAATACACATTCTTTTTATTGTTGTTACTTTGTAAATAGTTTTTAAAGTACAAATAGTATTTTTAGTTAATATTCAACTAAGAAATATATTTTGATGAATTAATGGATTTATTGAATTAAATAATATTTTAATAAAATATTATTATTAATATTAAATTAATTTTTATTAAATATAAATTATCGTATAATTTTATGAATGCAATTGTACTTTTTATTAAGGTTTGAAAGCTGTTTTTGTCAAAACCCATGAATTTTTTATAAATGTCAGTTTTTATTTTAAAAGTAAAAATTCACATATTTAGAAAATTATTTAGATAAAATGAATATTATTTTTGGAATCAGGATGTCGAAATTATCCAATGGTGAATTTTTCATAATTTTTTGAGACAGTTGAATCTTTGGGTAAAAATTAAATACCATTTAAATATATAATGTGTTTTATGACATCATAATGACCCAATAGCGATGTAATAAAATACAATAAACATTATGTTCGGCCAATATATGTTTTACCATTAAAATAATGTGATTTTGGGTTTTTTTGATTTATTTTAAAAAGCTTTAGTGGACCCTTTAAGGCTTATAAAACATTTTGTCTTTTTAAATTGTTTTCCTTGAGAGTGTGACTCACCTCCACATAAGCAACCCAATTATTTTAAGAAGTTCGGACATTTTCCTTATAAAATATTGTTTTCCACCCCCCTTTATAAAAAGCCATGGGGAAAAACTATGAGCTGGTTTGTGGTTTTGATTAGTTTAATGTGTGGTGTCCCAAACCTAAATAATAAAGAATTCCTCTCCTTTCCTATATAAACCCACCCAAGATCCCACATACTCTATACTCAAAGCCTTTGTAGTTCATACAACTGCTTCAATCCTCTCTCTAGAATCCTCCCAAGGCGCCCCAAGCTCCCAAGAATCCTCTCTCAAGCCTCTCCCAAGCCTTTGGGATTACACTTCCAAGTAAGGGATTCCTACCATTCTCTTTTTATCCAAGTTTCTTAATATTGTTATGCCCTTTTATTTTCAATTATAAATGTTGGGGTATGATTTTAAACCTCCCCCATACATCCCTATTTATTTTTGAATGTTGATATACCCCTTTATCTCTCATTAAAATCCTCCCATGCACACCTGTTACTATGCCGAAATTCGGAAAGGAATTTCTCTCTCCTCATTTACATTCAAGAAATTCTTTTGTATCATGAATCTAAATTACACTACAATTGTTGGGACATGTATCTATATGACCCCCCTTACTATACATTTTAGGTACATATGATGAGACACCCCTTTCTCTCTCATTAACCATTTTTTTATGAATTCTTATGTCACGCCGTTATGCTGCCGAAACTGCACCACGTTTTCCCAAGCCAAAGTTATTGTGTAGTGAATACCATGACCATTTCTCTATCAAGGGTATTCACCTTTATGAAAATTTACTTATTGATTATAGAGTTTAATGTATTAATTCCACATTCCTTTATCATGTAATAAATGATGATGTTTAATGAATCCATGTTTTATGATCCATGTGGCACACTTATGCGTGAAATGAAATGTTTAAGAAAGGGTGCGCCCTGATAGAGCTCCAATGCATTGGGTAAAGTATAGTATCATGATACATCATGTGAAATGGGTGTTGAATCATGCTAAATCAAGTGCAACGAGGGTTTACTCGTGCTTCATGTGCAATGAGGGTTTACTCATGTTCCATGTGCAATGATCCTTGGCTCATGTTAATTCCATGTTAAGTATTGTTGCCACATCTTCATGTTATGATTATCATGCTTTATCATGAATTTATGTTCATGTTTCTATTGTGATCCATTGATATTCCTATTGACTAAAATGTATTGTATTCCTCATGTTATTCCATGTTTATTCCCTTATTGGGCTTTATAACTCACCCTTTTCTTATGCATGTCCTCAGGTTATCCCATGCAATGTTAAGTACGAGGGAATGTAGTGGTCATGTAAAGGAAGTTTTCAATAAGATGTTGCGTTCTATGTTTTAAGTTGTTATGTAATGTTCCTAGGCCCCAAAGACACTATACCTCTCGATCTTCCATGTTTTATCAAGTGAAGAGTTTATGTAATAAATCATGTTTATGTGTGTAATAAAAAAAGGGTTATTATAGTTGGTATCAAAGGATAAGTTTAGTTATTTTTGTGATTAGGATTAGAAAACCCTAGTAGAACCTTAGAGACAAGACTAAGTATAATAAAAACATCCCTAAGTTTTGGTGGGTATTGAGTAAGTGGTTTATCAAGAAAATACACCCCTGTCTGGATACGAGCAGGTAGAGGCGGCTCTGGCACAAATATACCTAGGGGTGAAAACCTCGACAAGGAGTTTCGGGCTTGACCTGGGGTATCCTAGTACATGACAATGGGCCTTGCTGCACTCTTGGTTATGACACTCCTGGTGGATATTCTTTGGTAAATTAACAAGCTTAGTATGAACCATTATTAATGGATTTAAAAAAAATCCTCTAAGAATACATGTTAGAAATTAGATCTTGGATAACATATATTGAACCTTATAGATTCATAAGTTAAGTAAATAAAAGTAATTTATAAGTCATATATTTTTATCTTTGAATTACCCTTTATGTTTCTAATTTTTTAAAAATATATTCCCTAAGTCTTTTTGGGTGATGTAAATGAGTAGAAACAGAATCAAAAAGTGAAAGGTAGGGTTATATTCCATAGTTCTACACATTATTTTATATCCCGAAATTTTATTAGAACAATCCCAACACCACCACAAATCATGGAAGTAAAGATGTTGGTGAGTATGAAAAATGGTAAAATCATTGCATCCCATGAATATATCTCCTCCCCTATCATAATCAGTGGATTAAACTTCCCGGAGAACCTCATCATACTCCCTCTGGTGGAATTTGATGCAATTCTTGGCATGGATTGACTTTACCTATATAGAGCCAACATAAATTGCCATGCGAGGGAAATCACTCTCTATGTGTAGAATCGACCCCTGATTTTGTATAAGTGAAATGAGGAAGATGGATCTTCTTTAGCTCCATCATCTTGAGCATGGATATTACTGCCCTATAAGCACGCGTATCTGGCTTATATGATTGAGTCTAAGGAGGCAAACATCCTTCAAGACATGCCTATTGTGAGGGAATTCGCTGAAGTGTTTCCCGAGGAATTGTCTGGTCTTCCTCCTAGAAGAGATGTTGAATTCTCAATTGAACTTATACCTAGGTCATTTCCAATATCCAAGACTCCATATAGAATAGATGTTGTGGAGCTTGAGGAGATGAAGAAACAATTACAGGAGAATCTAAATAAAGGGTTTATATGCCCAAGTGCTTCACCATGGGGTGCACTAGTCCTCTTTATTAAGAAGAAGGATGGGTCAATGCACCTTTGCATCGATTATCATGAGCTTAACAAAATCACGATAAAGAACAAGTATCCTCTCCCACGAATTGATGAATTGTTCGATCAGCTGCGTGGAGAACAATACTTCTCTAAGGTAGATTTGCGGTCGGGATATTATCAAGTAAGGGTGAAGAAGGAAGATATCTCCAAGACTTCTTTTCGTACAAGATACGGGCATTATGAATTCATAGTAATGCCTTTAGGACTCACTAATGCTCCAAAAATATTCATGGACTTGATGAATAGAGTCTTTAGAGATTAACTTGAAAATTTTATGGTAGTCTTTATAGATGATATTCTAATATACTTCAAAACCAACGAGGATCATGAGGAGAATCTAAGAACTGTACTATAGACCTTGCCAAAGGAGAAGCTCTATGCAAAGTACAACAAGTGTGAGTTCTGGTTGAAGGAGGTCTCATTCTTGGGACATATCATCACAAGTAATGGGATATCTGTGTATCCCTCTAAGACAGCTGCAATAGAGGGATGGTCGAGGCCAATATCAGTAACAGATATCCGTAGCTTTTTGGGGTTATCTAAATATTATTGATGATTTGTGAGAAATTTCTCATGATTGTCCAACCCTCTTACCAAGCTAACTTAGAAGGGAGTAAAGTTTTCTTGGAGTGATGAATGCGAAGAAAGCTTAAAGGAGTTGAAAAGGAGGCTTATCACTGTGCCCGTGCTCACTTTACCCACAAGTGGAGAACTTTTTGTGTTATTCATTGATACTTTGAAGTAGGGCCTAAGCTGTGTGTTGATGCAAAATGACAAAGTCATTGCCTATGATTCAAGGAAATTGAAATTTCATGAGCATAATTATCCAACACATGATCTGGAGTTGGCTGTGGTGATCTTTACATTAAAAATTTAGTGGCATTATATCTTTGGGGATAAGTGTGAAATATATACGGACCAAAAAATCCTCAAGTATATATTCACACAAAAAGAGTTGAACATGCGCCAACGAAGATGGTTAGAGCTGATCAAAGACTATGACTAATCAATCCATTACCACCCTAGGAAACCAAACAAGGTGGCAGATGATCTAAGTAGAAAGGACCCAGTGATTCTATCATTGATGAGAATTGAGAAGGATCCAATCTTATTAGATTTTATGAAGATGGACATGAGAATCATAAAGAAGGGAATATCATAAATACTTTCACAAATAACTGCTCAACCGTCTCTTTTGAAAAGGTTAAAGGATGCTCAAAAGGATGATGTGGGAATTCAAAATAAAGTGGAAGCTATTAGAAAAGGAAAATCCTCGTAGTTCAATGTTAATGAAGAATGAATTGTAAGATTTGGGAAAATACTATGTGTTCCATTAAGTCTGGAGCTAAAGAAGGGACTTTTGGATGATGCACATAGTTCAAATTTCTCTATTCACCCAGGAAACACAAAAATGTATCGAGATCTTTGAGAGCACTATTGGTGGGATAATATGAAGAAGAAGATCGCTGAGTTTACATCAAAGTGCCTGATGTGTTAGTAAGTGAAGACAGAGAGGAAGAAGTCTAAGGGGATGATGCAACCATTGCCCATACTAGCATGGAAATGAGAGAAAATCACTATGGAATTTGTCACCGGACTTCCAAATACATCCAAAGGCAATAATGCAATCTGGTTTGTTGTGGATCATCTTACAAAGTCTGCATACTTTATTGCAATTTGGGAGGATTTCTCATTGGATCAACTGGCACAAATATATATCAGGGAAGTGGTAAGGCTACATGGAGTACCACTATCTATTGTATCCGATCAAGATCCAAGATTCACCTCTAGGTTTTGGAAGAGTCTTCAACATGATCTGGATACTGAACTGAACTTCAGTACGACCTATCATCCTTAAACTGATGGCCAATCTGAGTGAACTATTCATACACTGAAAGATATGTTAAGATCATGTTCAATGGAATTTAAAGGAGGATGAGATCAACATATTCCTCTGGTTTTATTATTCTATAATAATAGTTTTCACTCAAGCATCTGAATGGAACCTTATAAAGACCTATATGGGAAGAGGTGCAAAACACCGACATGTTGGGATGAAGTCAGGGAGCGTAAGCTGCTAGGACCTGAAATGGTTGAAGAAATGGTGGAGAAGGTGAAAACCATTTAGCAGCATATCAAGACAGCCCAAAGTCGACAGAAGAGTTATGTGGATAACCATCAACGAGACCTTTAGTTCAAAGTTGGATACATGATATTTCTACGCATATCTCCATGGAAGAAGGTCATGAGGTTTGGAAAGAAAGGGAAGTTAAGTCCTAGGTACATCGGCCCCTTCAAGATTCTCGATCATGTCGGGGCTGTGGCCTATTGACTATCACTTCCACCTACTATGGCCAAAGTACATGATGTCTTTCATGTATCCCTCTTAAGTAAGTACATACCAGACCCTTCACATGTACTCTCTTTAGAGGTAGTACAATTGGAGGATGATCTTTCTTATGAGGAGCAACCAGTGAAGACCTTAGTTCGTAGAGAAAAATTTCTACAAAATAAGACAATGCCCCTCATCAAGGTGTTATGGCGAAACCACAAGTTTGAAGAAGTGACATGGGAATTGGAAGAAGTGATGAATCAGAGTTACCCACATCTGTTTTAGTGTGGGTAAAGGAAATTTCGAGGGTGAAATTTCTTAAGGGGGGAATATTGCAACGACCCAAAAATTCATTAATGAAAATTCCTCTTGTTCTATTTAAATGTATTCTTATGGTTATGTAAAATGCATGCACTTATTTGGTTCTATGTTTTGGATTTTAAAATACCATTAAGAATTGTGACCCTTGCTAATATAGCTATTGAATAGTGATCACATGATTAGTATAAATATAGGGCTTTAACAAATCCAATTTACTCAGACAAAGGAAGCGATGACCACATCCACTAGACTTTCCCCATACAAAGCCCATTTTTCGGAGCTCGGAAAGGAGGTGGTGTCATTGGGATTCTCTCTTGACCAAGCCCAAGCTGATCTTGAATATGTTAAGCTCGAGTAGAACCGCCTATGAGAGAAGTGGAATTTGATAGAGATTACCACTCGAGCAATGTTATCCGAGCCACCCCAAGAGTCTGTCACCATTGCGTACCTTACCCTAAGGTCTTATGCAGGTGTTTTAAGGGGTTATTTAACAATAACCTAGTACTAAGATTATGTACATTATTCTTGTATAGATAATATATATTCTTTTTATTATTGTTACTTTGTAAATAGTTTTTAAAGCACAAATAGTATTTTTAGTTAATATTCAACTAAAAAATCTATTTTTATGAATTAATAGATTTTTGAATTAAATAATATTTTAACAAAATATTATTATTATTATTAAATTAATTTTTATTAAATATAAATTATCATATAATTTTATGAATGCAATTGTAATTTTTATTAAGGTTTGAAAGCTGTTTTTGTCAAAACCCATGAATTTTTTATAAATGTCAGTTTTTATTTTAAAAGTAAAAATTCACATATTTAGAAAATTATTTAGATAAAATGAATATTATTTTTTGAATCAGGATGTCGAAATTATCCAATGGTGAATTTTTCATAATTTTCTGAGACAGTCGAATTTTTGGGTAAAAATTAAATACCGTTTAAATATATAATGTGTTTTATGACATCATAATGACCCAATAGCGATGTAATAAAATACTTTAAACATTTTTTCGGCCAATATATGTTTTACCATTAAAATAATGTGATTTTGGGTTTGTTTTATTTATTTTACAAAGTTTTAGTGGACCCTTCAAGGCTTATAAAACATTTTGTCTTTTTAAATTGTTTTCCTTCAGAGTGTGACTCACCTCCACATAAGAAACCCTATTATTTTAAGAAGTTAGGCCATTGAAATTATAAAATATTGTTTTCTACTCCCATTTGGAAAAAACAATGGGCAAAAACCATGGTCTGGTTTTTGGTTTTGATTAGTTTAATGTGTGGTGTCCCAAACCTAAATAATAAAGAATTCCCTCTCCTTTCCTATATAAACCCACCCAAGCTCCCACTTCCTCTTCACTCAAAGAATTTGAAGATTGTAAAACCTATTCCCTCCTCTCTCTATAATCCTCACAAGGCACCCCAAACTCCCAATAATCCTCTCTCAAGCCTCTCCCAAACCTTTGGGATCACACTTCCAAGTAAGGGATTCCTACCTTTCTCTTTTTATCTAAGTTTCTTAATATTGTTATACCCATTTATTTTTAATTATAAATGTTGGGGTATGATTTCACACCTCCCAAATACTTCCCTATTTATGATTGAATGATTAGATACCATTTTCTCTCTCATTAAATTCCTCCCATGTACACCTGTTACTTTGCCGAAATTCCGAAAGGAATTTCTCTCTCCTCATTTACATTCAAGCAATTATTTTGTATCATGAATCTAAATTCCATTACAATTGTTGGGACATGTATCTATACGAACATCTTACTTTCCATTTCATGTAAATATGACGAGACACCCCTTTCTCTCTCATCAACCATTTTTTATGAATTCTTATGTCACGCCGTTATGCTGCTGAAATTGCCCCCACGTTTTTCCAAGCCAAAGTCACTGTGTAGTGAATACCATGACCATTTCTTTGTCAAGGGTATTAAACTTTATGAACATTTAATTATTGATTATTGAGTTTCATGTATGAATTCCACATTCCTTTATCATGGAATAAATGATGATATTTAATGAATCCATGTTTTATGATCCATGTGGCCCACTTATGCATGAAATGAAATGTTTAAGAAATGGTGCACCCTGATAGTGCTCCAATGCATTGCGTAAATTATAGTATCATGATACGTCATTTTCAATGGGTGTTGACTCATGATAAATCAAGTGAAATTAGGGTTTACTCATGCTTCATGTGCAATGAGGGTTTACTCATGCTACATGTGTAGTGAGCCTTAGCTCATGCTAATTCCATGTTAAGTGTTGTTGCCACATCTTCATGTTATGATTATCATGATTTATCATGCCTTTATGTTCATGTTTCTATTGTGATACATTTATATACCTATTTAATAACATTTATTTTATTCCTCATGTTATTCTATGTTTATTCCCTTACTGGGATTTATAGCTCACCCATTTCTTATGCATGTCCTCAGGTTATCCCATGCAATGCTAAGTACGAGGGAATGTAGTGGTCATGTAAAGGAAGTTTTCAATAAGATGTTGCGTTCTATGTTTTAAGATGTTATGTAATGTTCTTAATCCCCAAAGTCACTAGACCTCTCGATCTTCCATGTTGTATCAAGTGAAGAGATTATGTAATAAATCATGTTTATGTGTGTTATAAAAAAATAGAGTTATTATACAATGCATTCCTATTTTAGGGATATGCCTTTCCGATGCTAGTCACCAACCCCTGGCCTATGAAAAGAAGGCTTGGGGTAGTCATGACACGGGCCCTGGGGGATGGGTTGTAACTAAGTGGTACCAAAGGGAGGTCGATTCTACTAGAAGAACTAAGAGTCTTTGTTTTCAATGGAGCAATAGTGTTATGTGTCTTGAGTTCGGGTTTCAGCTCGGGAAGTCCAGTGTTGGTGCGGCAGCCGATGTATCCATATACCAGGATCTTGAATTCTAATTTCGAACTTGGTACATGAAAAAACTGATTGCGTGTGTTTTTGAAATGTTTTTCTTTTGATATCTTTTGAGTCAGCTCACCAGGTATAACTTATTGACTGTGGAACTTCTGTTTCTTTACAGAATTCCACCGTGTGGATAGCCAGGTATGATTCCATAGAGAGTTTACGATGACGGTAAACCGAGTGATGAGGCTTCAGTGTAGGGCCCTCATACAACGATGGTACCTTCGGGTGGTGTAACAGTAGAACCACTACTCGTAGGGCAGCAAATGCCATCATCCCCACTAGCAGACCATGTACGCCAACTGAGCGCATTGCACGAGTTCCAGAGATAGATGCCTCCAAGGTTTTGAGGTGAGACAAATCCCCAGGCAGCTAAGGCCTACGACCATGATGCTCGAGAGATGATTTGAGGTATGATATGTGTCTACTCCACCCTAGCTGTAGTTCTTATAGACACAGGTGCCAATCACCCTTTTATTCCCATGACTCTCGTTCGAAGCTTAGAGATTCTGATGGAGCCGTTGGCTTGATCCTTATGTTTAGAGTCTCATACGGGAGAGGATTTGATGATTAAACACTAGTGTAGGAAGTGTGAGTTTACTCTAGGAGGTGAGAACTTCGACTGAGATCTCTTAGTAGCAGTGTCGAGGCCTTAGGACGTTCTCTTGGGTAAAGACTGGATATCCACAGGCCATGCCCAAATCGACTATTTTAGGCACAAAGTGCGGTGTGTCCGTGAGGATAGGATTGAGTTTTCCTTTACCAGTGAGAAGGAACCTTTTCAGCACAGGATGGAATTTCTCAGAGGAGGGTGCAACCTATCACTCATCAGTTGGCTAGACTCACCCTTAGTGTAGTGGAAGAGAGGATTCCGATATATCCTGTTGTGGTGGACTAGTATGTTGATGTCTTTCCCGATGATGTTCTAGGAATACCTCCTCATAGAGAGGTAGAATTGTACATCAACCTGTACCCCGGGATGACACTGATATCTACACCAGCATATTGGATGGGTCCCGTGGAGCTTCATGAGTTGAGGGTATAGTTGGAGGACTTACAGAGGAAGGGGTTTATAAGGCTTAGTGTTTCTCCATGGGCAGCCCTGATTTTGTTCACCAAGAAGGCAGATGGGAGTTTGAGGCTTTGCGTGGACTATTGGCGCCTGAATCAGGTGACTGTGAAGAACAAGTATCCTCTGTCGAGAATTGATGATCTCTTCGACTAGCTGAAGGGAGCACGATGGTTTTTGAAGATAGACCTCAGATCAGGATATCATCAGCTCAGGGTAGAAGATGAGGACGTACTGAAGACAACCTTCAGATGCCGGTATGGACACTACGAGTTCTTGGTGATGCCTTTCGGCGTGACCAACGCTACGGAAGTGTTCATGGGACTCATGAACTGGATCTTCTAGCTTTACCTTGATCACTTCATGGTGGTCTTTATTGATGATATCTTGGTATACTCAGTGACGGAGGAGGAGGACGCCACGCATCTGTAGATAGTTCTGGATACAATCCAAGAGCACCAACTTTATAGAAATATCTCGAAGTTCCAATTCTGGAAAAAATAAGTCCACTTTCTAGGACACTTTATCTTGGAGGATAGATTTGTAGTGGATTCAGCAAAGATAGAGGCAGTTCCTGCTTGGGAGCCACTCAGGAGCTTGGCCTAGGTGTGGAGTTTCTTGGGGTTTTCTGGGTATTACCGGAGATTCGTACCTGACTTTTACAGAGTAGTATCACCCTTTTCAGCTTTGAAAAAGACGGGACAACCTTTCTTGTGGAAAGAGAGATGCCAGCCAAGTTTTCAGGGGCTGAAGCGGAGACTGAAGAGTGCCCCCATCTTGAAGATACCAGAAGAGGGCGTTGGGTATGTAGTCTACCTAAATGCATCAGGTACCGTACTAGTATGTTTCCTAATGCAGGAGAAAGATATGATTTCCAACGGATCACAACAGCTAAGGAAACATGAGAAGAACTATGCTACTCATGACCTGGAGTTAGCATCAGTGGTTTTTTCCTTGAAGATGTGGCAACACTACTTGATGGGTGAACAGTTTACTGTCTACTCTGATCACAAGAGTCTCAGGTATATCTTCTCATAAAATGACCTAAACCTGAGATAGTGGCGATGACTATAGTTTCTCCCAGGACTATGACTTTGAGATATTCTACACTCCTAGTAAGGTAAATGTGGTGGCAGATGCACTCAATTGGAGGTCTGGTTTAAAGTTTCTGAGTGAGGCGACAGAGCAGCTAGCCACGTTGCAGTCATCCTTCGTGGATAGTGATAAGAGCAACTTACCTCCAGTCTTTGACAGTCACTCCCCCCACTCCTTTAGTGAGTCAGAGAGGCTCAGCTTGGGGACATTGACTGTGAGACCCGACATGATCATATATCCTTAGGACAAGCTCCTGAAGGGTTTTCTGAAGGTGGGGATCATGTAATCCTTTTCAAAGGATGCACCATGGTACTAATGATGCTATGAGAGGAGGTGCTGACGGATTTACACAAATCCCCTTTGGTGGTACATCCTAGTGTGGTGAAGATGTACCAGGACCTCTGGTGTCAGTACTGGTGGCCAAGGATGAATAAAGTAGTGGAAGAGTTCATTTCACAATGCCTCACTTGTCAGAAAGTGAAGGCCGAGCATCGGGTTCCAGCAGGCTTAACACATCCAATAGAGGTACCAGAATGGAAGTGGGATGGTATATCCATGGAATTTATAATAGGACTACCACGTACATCTAGGGGCCATGATTCCATCTGGGTGATCATTGACTTACTTACCAATTCACCCCACTTCCTACCCATTTGAGAGGAGGGATCAGTAGAGGGCTTGGGATGCCTCTACATACAAGAGATAGTATGGATTCACGAGGTTCCATCAACAATTGTCCCAGATCATGACACTTGTTTTACATCCTGGTTATGGAAGGGATTCTAGGAGGCATTTGGGACCAACTAGATTTGAGCACCACCTTTCATCCTCAGATAGATGGTCAGACGGAGTGGACCATATAGACACTTGAGGACATGCTCTTTGCTTGCATCCATGATTTTGGCAACAGTTGGGAGGATACCTTTCCTTTGGTGGAATTCGCATACAACAAAATCTATCACCTCCACCATCAGCATGTCACTGTTTGAGGCCTTGTACGGGGGACCATGTAGATCACCTCTATGTTGGAAAGACCTAGGGGAGTCAACACTTATGGGTCCAGAGTTGGTACGGGCTACCACCGAGAAGGTTCAAATCATCCAGGAGCAAATGAAAATTGAACAGAGTAGGAAAAAGTCTTATGCTAACAAGAGACAGAGACCCTTGGAGTTTAAGGAAGGAGGCCATGTCTTCCTACGGGTCTCACCCCGATGAGGATTGTAGATATTTCACTGGGGTGACAAGTTATCTCCAAGGTTCATCGTACCTTTTCAGATTCCCAGCAGATTTGGAGAGGTGTCATACGGCCTAGATCTTCCCCCACAGATGCACTGGGTGCATAAGTTTTTTCCATGGGTTTCAGCTGAGCAGGTATGTGCATGATCCATCGCACGTTATCAACTGGGGAGATATGGACATTGACGATGGGGAAATGTTCACACGGAGTTCCCGGTGGAGATAGAAGATCAACAGGAGTGGTTCCTTCATGGACGGTTGATCCCTCTAGTGCGAGTTTGGTGGTAGCATGGGAACCTCCATGAAATCACATGAGAGCAGGAGACTCAGATTCGTGTTCAGTACCCCCATTTGTTCTCTTAGCTTTTTATGGCTTTTTGGGATGTAAAGCCCTAAGGTGGGGAGAATGTAAAGACCCATAATTTCCATATAATTTTTTTTGAAAATTATATGGAATTATTACGAGTCAATGAAAATTAACGGCATGTGATTCCGAGTCCCTGAGAGCTCGGAATGGAATTTTGAACTTTTTTAAGGTATGTTCAGTAAACATGCGAGCACAAATTTCTCTCTTTTGAACTGGTGCTTGGAATTGAAATATGAGGGCACCATTGAATTCATAGTGCCAGGATTTTCTTAGGTGAAGCTTAACTTTGACGGTCAAGAGTTGGATGAAAAAGTTAATATTTGTACTTTTCAAAGAAAATAATATAATAAATAATTGAGTTATTTTATTCTTTCTTTAAAACCATTGAGAAACAGTGGAGAGACCACAGAGTTAATAGTTTATTTAATAATCAGTTACACATGGTTATGTAACTGCACTGTTGGTAAATTAATGGGTTCATTAATTAATTCATTAAGGAACCACATTAATGAGTGAAGATTGTGAATCATTAATCCTTTTATTTAATCAAATAGTTGGAGTGGGTTTGGGAACCCACGGGAGAACTCTTGACAAAGTGCTGGTGATGTCTTCCTCCAACTAAGAATGGATATTCGACAATTCCATTGAGGATTCGATCAGGAGATTGACGAACGCCGACGAACATCTTTGAACGCAAACCCTTCTTCTTCCGCAGTGTCTTATAATGAGTTCAAAGTATGGGTTTTATTTATTCAAAGAGAATTATTAGTTCATCATACCTCATTCTTGAATAATATGACGAACGTGGATCAACCGACTAACAGGTTGATCCACGATTCACTTTTTTTTGTGGGAGTTTGAAGTGGGGTTTTCTTTAAGAGGTTTTAAATGATTTTATACTTCTTCCCATGGTATAGCACTAACACAGAGGGTGTGATCCAATGAGAACAAGGCCCATACCCTCCACCAATCTCAGTTTTGATGCGTTCTTTGTGGTAAAATGTTCAACTTGATGGAAAGAAAAAACCAGGGGCCACACAGTGAAGAAGGCGTCCCGGGAGGCCTGTAGGCGCAGACAGGAACAAAATTGGACCACCAGAGCTCCACTGGTGGCCCACAGAATCACCGCCAGTGCGACGATGACATCGATCGGCAGCGGCAGTTGGCTGATTCGACCGCAAGGGAATAGTGGCACCCGCAGGCACTGTGACGGCTTGAGCCATGGCCAATCAGGCCATGAAAGTGGAAGACGTGGCGCGCCAGCGCTGCGTGGGGGATGTGAGCAGCCTGCTCGGCTGGACAACAAATGGCCGGTTGAGCCTACTGTTTTGAAAGGGAGGGAGGCGCCCTGCTGGCACCCGCCAGCTAAGAGAACCAGACTGCTCCGCGGGCTGGGTTTTTTAAGCGTTCTAGACTCATCAGCTAGGCCGGACCCATGAGTTGAGCTGGGTCCGCCAACCGGGCCGGACCTGCCAGCCGGGCCAGACCCCTTTCAGACCTGGACTCGACCGATCCTATTTCGCTAATTTGGGCGTATCTCCTGAATCGGAGGCCCGTTTGACGCGCCATCAGTGGCATTGGGACCCTTAGGAAGAGGCAGTCTTGTTGAGATACTCCACTTGGGTTTTGGAGAAAGTTGGAGTATGACTAGGTTGGATCGGACTCGAAACCAACCCGACCCTCGGTACTAAAATGCCTATAACTTACAGACTGGACTTCCGATTAATGCACCTTCTGTTGCGTTGGAAACCTTATGACATGGCAGTTCTTCGAGTTACTTCTTCATGGGACTTAGTGGTGGTTGAGGTATGACCGATGGCTTGAGGATCAGATCCTCCCGGAATCAAGCATACTAAGTGAGGGAATCCAGTGGTTGGATGTGACGTGAAGAAAGAATAGTGATCCTCTGAGTGGGTCATAATCTAGCGATCCTATGAGTGGGTCATCACCTAGAGATCCTCTGTGGGTCAGCACCTAGCAATCCTCTGTGGGTCTACACCTAGCGATCTTCTGAGTGGGTCAGCACCTAGGGATCCTCTGAGTGGGTCAGCACCTAGCGATCCTCTGAGTGAGTCAGTATCTAGCAATCCTATGAGTGGGTCAGCACCTAGAGATCCTCTGTGGGTCAGCAATTAGAGATCCTATGTGGGTCAGCACCTAGTGATCCTCTGTGGGTCAGTGCCTAGCGACCTTGTTTGGTCTAGCAGGAAAAGCCTCTCGACAGAATAAGTTGATCTAGCTTTATGACTAATCATCTTTATTCATGTTCATTAAGTTATATACCTGGTGTGAGTTGTCTTTTACATTGTGCTTTGTGATTGAGTTCTTGCATTGTGGTTTTTCCTTTGTGGAATTTTGGGAGACCTTCAGGGGTCTCGGGGTCCCTATTGGTTATTGTTATACTCACCCCTATACGGGCTTCACCCGCACCTTGTTGTGTCTTGTGCAGACGATGGACAACTTTGACTGAGGTTTGGGAGCCAGGATTAGACGGTGTACAAAGGTGACTGGTTGACGTGGAGGGATGCAGTGATGAGTTGTACCTACCCTTCAGGTAGGATCCTTGGTGGACAACCTCAAGAGTCATTTTACCTTTTTGATGTACTTTCTTTTCAGTTGTCTTTGTATTCTGGCCCATTTTTCCTTCGGTTCGTACTTTTACTATCAGCAGTTCTACCTTATGGTTTTATTTTTGTTGTGTACCCGGTTTGTGTGTTTGCAGGTTTAAAGGCAATGCCTTTCCATTTTAGGTATATGCCTTTTTTGTGCGAGTCTCCAACCCTTGGCCTATGGAAGGAGAGCTTGAGGTAGTCATGGAATGAGCCCTGGGGGATGGGTTGTGACACTGGGTTCCAAAATATCAAGGTTTGGTTTCTTTGAATAGGGCACACGATTTGTACAAAATCGTGCGGCCCTCAGCAACAAACCGTACAACTGTAGAAAAGGAGAAGAAACAATCCACACATGCTGCACATGGTTTACCAAAACCATGCACCTTGCCCACACAGTTAGTGTCAAATAGACAGTATGCTCACACTGTTTATTGCACGGTTGGTGCACGATTTGGCTAACTATGCTACCCAAACCATGCGTTGTGTTTTTTAAAATAAATTAAATTAATGAAATTAAAATTAAAATAAAATAAAACAAAAACCTAAACTTCCTACTCCACATTGTGCATCATGCGCCTCCCCCTCCCTTCTCCCATGGTGCTCACAATCTCCTCTCTTAACATCCTCTCTTCATGTTGATTGCACATGGTTTTATTCAGATATCTCATGTGATTCCTCAAGGTAAGGCCTCCAGCTCCCTTCTCCTCCCTTGGTTGGCCGATTTTTCCTCTCCCCATCACCTAGTTTTGTTCAGCTAAACCCTAGGTCAAGGGTTAACCAATTATTTTGGTTTTATTCTATTTTTAGGGTGTGCGATGGGACTCTTGGCTTGACTTTAGGCATGTTTCAGCAACCGCTGCCGAAGGCGAAGCGTTTCACTCCGCTCATCGTCAATTTCGAGTAGTTTTTCTTTTTTTTCCTTCATGTGTTTCTCAATTTATAATTGGGGATTTTTTATTTTTTGAGTTTCTAGTAAATTAATTTTTTATGTTGGACCTTTCCACGATGGTTTTGGGTTTCCATTATCAAAGGAAACTTTCCCGCATATGCATAGATAGGCACATATATATGTAATTTACCCAGTATATATATTTATGTATTCACCCATGGAGGCATGAATATATATATTGGGGCTAGGTGTGCTTATGTATATATATAAAAATTCCTACATGTGTAAGTGTAAATGGGTATATTCATATATAATAATATATGTAAGGATACCCTTGTACATATTCATGGCCATGTGAATATGTACATAGGGGCTAGGTGTCCTTATGTATATGAAAAGGTGCATATTCTTAGAGGCAGGAAAGAGAAGCTTTGATTGGTATCAGATGAAAATGTTTAGTGCTAAAGTGTTTAGATTGATCCTCTTCTCTTGAGGCAGGATCCCTTGCTTATCCCCTTTTGTTAATTCCTTTTGAGTATGCCTTATATCATATTCCATCTACATTTCACAAGTTATTAATTTTTAGTGTGTTCTACATTGCTCCTGTCTTGACTTATACTCTTACTTTATTTCGTATGCTATATACCTTATGCCTTGTGATGGAATTGAACCATTTAAATGGAATGAAATGGATTGTTGAATAACAATGAAGTTTTTCATGATAAAACCCCTCGATGAGGTGTGTTGTATTCAATTGAAAAATGATATGTGCACTACCTTGTAGTTTTGTACTTATGATTAGGCTTAATACCTATTGTCTTTGGACATATTCCATAGATGCTTGGATTGTTATAAATGAAATTATTTTTTAATGATTTCACCTAAGTGCTGAGGCTGATACAAGGTGTTCCGACTTAAGGACCCCTTGGATAGACTCTCGTGCCATTTTTTCAAAACTTGTTAATGTTTCATGAACACACTGAGGGAGATATTAGCTATGCCTGAGATGGGATTTCTGAGAATTATCTATTTTCACCTCTAGATGAGTGACACTAATTCCCTAGGGGAGACCCATTGAATGGGATCGATGTCATGATTGGTTGTACCATGCCTCGAGAGAGACTCGGGCCCCTACGTGCGATACTAGGTACAAAATCAGAGGTTTTTTAGAACTTGATTTTCATAACATGCTTGGAGTGACACTTGGGACTTCATCCTTGGGTCACCACAGATAGACTACTTGTAATGACCCAGACTTTTTGAATAATATTCATTTCCTGAAAATGTGTATTATATTATTTGGAATAAACATAAATATATCTATTTAAAAATGAAGTGAGTATAATTTGAAATGCGACCATCAGGTTTCAACCGTTATATGACCGTTGGTAAATTATGACCATTGTTCAATATGACCATTGGTCAATATGACCACTTGACACTACACTCTTAATAATGATTTTAACATTATAATTATTTTTGATAAGTAGAAATGACAAAGGGAAATTAATTCAGAAAGACGAGTCGATGACCTCATCCAGTAGAGTCGTTCCATACAGAGCCCTTTTATCGGAGCTTGGGAAGAAGGTATCATCACTGGGCTTAGCTCATGACCAAACCAAAGCTGAGATTCAACAAGTTAATCTTGAATGAAATCGCCTATGAGAGAAGTTCAAGTTAGTGGAAATTACCACTCGGGCAATGTTATCCGAGCTGCCCCAATAGTTTATCACCATCGCACACCTTACCCTTAGGTTGTATACAGGTGTTATAAGGGGTTATGTGTCAGGGAATTAGTTACTTAATATATAATCTTATTGTATAAATAAAATTTTTATTCCATCATTTCTATTTTAAGAATAGTTTTTCTTAAAACTTGAGATAGAATTTGATAAATTGTTTTTAGGTAAAAATTGTACTTTTTTAGAGAGATATAAATTATTATATTAAACTAATGTTTTATTGATAATTTTTATTATAATGAAATAGTATTATAAAAACACTATTATTTAATTACAAATGATAAAATAATTTTATTTTTTTCAAGTGTTGGAAATTTTACTATGCATTTTCAGTCCGCTATTATTTTTAATAAATAAGTATTTTTTATAGCTAAAAGTTAAATTTATCATATTTAGAGATTTATTATGATAAAATAAATTTTATTTTTGAAATCAAAGTGTTGATATTATGTTAGGGTGATATTATGAGACTTTTATAAAATAATTTAGTTTTTCATGATCAGTAAAACTACAGTTTTAGTTTTTCAGTGTGTTTAATGACATCATAACTATGTTATAATGATGTAATGAGTAATATAAAATACTAGTCGAATCTTGTGGATAAAATTTACACAATATGTGTCCCAAGTGTAAAATACCATGGGAAAGCCCCTAATTTTTCAAATATCACTACCGAGGTTTCCAAGGAAATCAATAAAAAAATACCTCACAATTTGTATAAATACCCACCCATTTATTCATTTCCTTTCATTACTAATTCATTATAAAATAATATATTATAGTATTACCTCCCAAGGAGTCCTCCCAAGTTTTCCTCAATCCCCCAATGTCTTGATCTCCACATTTTAGAATTCACTCTTCAAGGTAAGGGAAATCTCAACTTCCCTTTTCCTTTTAACTCCACTTTTTATGTGGTTTGTCTTTCAAATTTCCATACTATGTTCTTTTTTCACTTTTATTATACCCATTTACTTTTTTAATATCCTTTTATTAATGATAGAACCTTATCCCCTCTCTTTTTAATGTTTTCTAAAACCATGTCTCATATATGTTATGATACCGGGTTTTCTTCTCAAAATTTCTCTCTTTTTCTTAAGAAATTATTTTATTTTATTTATGTGAATACCAAAACCTCTTTATTTTATAGGGTTATTCACCAAGATGTAAAAATGATTTATTTTATTCTATAATTGACATATATAAAACCATAATTCCATTTTTTTGGGTTATAAATGATACAATGATCATGTTTTAAGCACTTTTTTGAAACACCATGATTTTGATACGAAGCTCGTTTCTTTTATTATCCATGGGTTATTTATGAGATGTTTTATTATGATATATGTGGATCACATTAAAATTAATACATATTAAGGGCACACCATGATATCACTCCAATGCATTGGGTAAAGAATTTAATCTCCAGATATGACATTTTTTGTGATACCTTGGTGAACAACCTTGGTAATTTTTATGAAACCTTGGTGAAAAACCTTGGTGACATGATTATGAATGTCTAAAATAAATATTTTATCCAAATTTACAAGTTATGATCCATTTTATTTTATTTATGATATGACTTGTTTTCTCTTTTTCATTCCATAAAGATATTCCTCAAATTCTTATTAAATTTTCTCAAGATCACATGCAAACGGTTTCACTTGTTTTCCCTTACTGGGCCTTATTCCCACTTTTTTCTTTGATTTTTGTCCCCAAGTTTTGAGATGAAATAAATGTAATTAGGATGAACCTTGAAGAATAATTTAAAGTGAATTTTTTTTAAGTTTTCATGTATTATGTACCTTTTTTCCAAGAAACTAAACTTTAAAAGATCCTCTGTTTGTACAATGTAATGAAAATTTATGTAATAAAAAAGGTGGGATGTCATAGTTTGTATCAAAGGATGGTTTAATTATTTGTGGAAATTAGGATTTTAAAACTTTATTAAGAACTCTAGATAAAATTTTAAATATAGTAAAACATCCTAGTATTTTGGTGAAATATTACATAAGTGGTTTCTGAGAAAATAAATCCTTATATGGATACGAACAAGTGGATGTGGCTCTGGGACAAATGTACCTAGGGGTAACAACTCTGACAAGGTGCGTCAGGCTTGACTCGAATTAACCTGGTACACAACAATGAACCTTGTTGCACTCCTAGTTTGACACTCATGGGGGATATGTTTGGTTAATCACATGATTTTTATGAACCACTATGAAGGATTTATAGAAAATTTAATTGTTGTTAATGAGTAACTTATTTAAGCATGATGTTTCATGATATAAAATTCATTTAGAGTTATAAGATTATTAAATGAAACACATTTCTCACTAAGGTTTTCTTCTTTTAGAAAATAGTGGGAAATAGGAGAACCACGTGAATGGTGAGCGCAATGGACTAGGCACTGACAACCTTATGATGGAAGATGGGATGAAAAATTCATGAGAATGATGAATCAACTGAATCGAGTTATGAGAAATAACTTGAATCAAGCTGAGATACTGGATTCACCATGAGGGGAACAACTTTCTATTGAGTCCTTTATGCATCAATGACCATCAACTTTTAGTGGATATACCAACCCACTGATTTTTGAACAATGGATAAGCTCTATCAAAAATATCTTTTGTGTACCCCATTCTTCAGAATAAGAGAAAGTAACCCTGGCTATTTACCACTTAGAGGTAGAAGCTGATCAGTGGTGGGAACTGATCAAAATATAAAGACAAGAGGGTAGATTGAAGCTTTGGAGTGGGACGAGTTTAGGGGAACCTTTTTCAAAAAATATTTTCCTCGTTCAATGCAAAAAATAGAGAAGGAATTACTAGAGCTAAATCATAAGGGGAATGAATCTATGGGAAGATATGAGATGAACTTAATAATACTTTCTCGCTACACCTCTAGCTTTATCATGGATCCTAATGGAAAGGTTGATAGATTCTTAGGTGGACTATGACCCCATCTACAGAAGAATCTTTCCAATAGAGACTATGATAGCTACGAGGAGATAGTATGAAGTACTATGAAGGTCGAACTAGAGTTTTATGAGATGCAGTGGTCTCACAATTCAAATGAAAATAATAGATCTTTGGATCCAAGCTTAGGGAGGATATTTGATCAAGTAAGGGGAGGAAAGAAAGTGAAACTTTCTATGTGAAATAAGTGTGGGAAGAAGCATTTAGGGAACTACTTGCTCAGGAGTAGGAAATGTTACAAGTGTGTAAGAGATGTCCATATTTCTCATAACTATCATAGTGAGGTGAAGCCTCCACTTCTCAACATTAATGGCAAAGGGAAAGCCGGTGTAGGCTTTTTTTGAATTCCAATGCTTCAAGCATGGACAACTTGTCCACTTTTCCAATCAATGTACAAATACTAAAATAGTGGAAGGTAATCACCATCAACCCCAGCATGGGAGAAGAGAGAAAGGTCATGATTTTTCTATCATGACGACTGAATTTGAATCTCCAAATGATGTGGTGGCAGGTACTCTCATTGTTCTCTCAAATCTAGAAATTAATTTTTTCGATTCTGGTTCTATGCATTCCTTTATTTCATCCAAGTTTGCAAAGAATAAAGAATCAATCCATAAACTACTAGAAATAGAGTTATCTGTAAAGACTCCTAGAGGTATTATCAAAGCATCAATAATGTATAGAAACTAAAGTATTCACTTTGGAGAGCATAATCTCATCACGAATATAGTACCCATTCCCATTTTGGAATTAGACATTAGACTAGGGATGGAATATCTATCAAAGTATAATGCTAATATCAACTTCAGAAGAAATGAAATATCAGTAGTCTTGAATGGAAAACCTATAGTTGTTTTCAAAAGAGAGATATCTCGACCTGAGTTTTGTCTAGAAGAATCACCTATAGCCTTCTTTATGAAAATTATCAGTGAAGATGAAGAAGGAAATGAAAGTTTACGAATAGATAATATCCCCATCAATTAGGAATACATTGATGTATTTTCTAAGGAGTTACCTGTACCTCCCCTAGAAAGTGAGGTAGAGTTCTCCATTGGACTTATGCATGGATCTAAGCTGATATCAAAGACCCTATATAGAATGGAAAATGTGGAGAGAGAGTAATTAAAGAAACAACTCCAAGATCTTTTGGAGAAGGGGTTTATTTGGCCAAGCGTGTCTCCTTGGGGAGCACCTATTCTCTTTGTGAAGAAGAAGGATGGATCAATGCAGTTATGTATTGATTATAGAGAACTTAATGGGACCATAATGAAGAATAGGTACCATCTTCTAAAATTGATGATTTATTTGACCAACTTCATGGGGATCAATTCTTATCCAATATTCATCTTCAATCTGGTTATCATCAATTGTGGATGAAGAAAGAAGATATTCCAAATACCTCCTTCTAATCAAGATATAGGAATTACAAGTTTTTTTTTAAAAAAAGCAAGCAGGAAAGTCTCAAATAAATAAGGCAAATTACAAGAGTCTGAAGGAGGGAATTTTACATTTGTCTCTATTAAGTAAACCGAGCAAATCCTCATCAAGTGTGGTCAAATGTACTCCAGAGGCTTCAGAAATACCTTTATTTGCAAGTATGTCAGCAAGATAGTTGGCTTCATGGTAGACATGTGTGATTATAAAGCTCCTAGAGGCAAGAATGTCAAGTCATTTGATCCATTTCAAGGTAAGTTTCCATGCAAGGTGAATCTGATTTTTTCTAATAGCTTGCACAATAGTAGAGGAATCACTTTAGAACCAAAGATTATTCCAATTTATTTGCTGAGCCGTATCCACTGCATTAATAAGAGCCATCATCTCAGCTTCAAGGGTAGTGACATGACCACAAGAGCCATAAGAACCTTCAATCAAGTCACTATTGTGGTCTCGGAAAACAAAGCCATAACCAGATGGTCCAGGATTACCCTTTGAGGCACCATCAAGATTGCATTTGATCCAACCTGCAAAAGGAGGGATCCAGCAAATTTCTATAGTTCCCATAGGTTTGGGAAAATTACCTAACAGATGAAGCTTTCTCCAGACTGCAAAGTCTTTGATGGAATTGTGACATTGTTCAGTGTGAAACTGATTTTCATTTTGAGTCATTGCAAGAATGATGGAAATGGAAACATTGTGATTAAAAGCAGACCTGTCATGCCCAGAATTATTCATGCCTCTCCAAAGAATGTGGAAAGTTTCAGCACAAGCAACAAGGAAGAGGATGTGGATCTGCTTGGAGAGCTGTTCTGTTGCAATAAAGTGCAGAAAATCTGCTATGTTATCAACCTGCGATATTGAGATGTCGAAGAGGTCAAAGATAAATATCCAGATTGATGCAACGGTTTTACAGGAGAGGAATAAATGATCCAGATCATCTCTATGTTGGTGGCACAAGTCGCATCTTGAGCAAAGAGAGATGCCAACTTTTTGAAGATTACTGTCCACTGGCAGCTTTTTTATTTGAATTCTCCAGAGAAGGGTAAACCGAGAGGGTTGTATCCATCTTCTGAAATTCTGGACAACATTGGAGTGAATTCCCTGTATATAATGATAGTAGAAACTTTTAGATTCAAGCATTCCATTTACAGTTGGTTCTCATACCATGATATCATCAGAATTTATAAAATCATATGAGTTAACAATTCCCAGAATATGAGTAGGCAGATTGTTGCTCAGCTCATGTTGATCACAAATATAGGCATCAAGATCAACTTCCAAAGAATCAGAATTTATACCCTCAATTAAAGGTGTCCCTATCCAGTTATCTCTCCAGAATTTCATCTTGGAGGAGGCATTCACCAACCAATGGGAATGATTATTAATCTTTTGAAAAATCTTTTTCAAACCAGGCCATACAGAAGAGTGCATGTATGAAGAATTTCCAGCAATTAGTCTAGTAAGGATTATTGTTCTAAGAAAGTCAAGAGATGTCGATTTTCCATTAATAAGTCTCCAAATAAATTGATCTTGAAGGGAATGATTGAAGAGCTCGATATTCTTAATCCCAAGTCCCCCCATAGTGAGAGGTAAACAACATTTGGTCCATGGAGCAGTGATAATTTTCTTTTCCAGAATACTGCCACTCCAAACAAAATTCATCATAAGGGAGTTAAGAATATTAAATATAGAAGCAGGCCAGGATTACACCATAAAATAATAAACAAGTTTGGAAATGATTACAAGTTTTTTGTTATGCCCTTCGGCTTGACTAATGCACCTTCTATTTTTATGGATTTGAGGAATAGAGTCTTTCAGGAATACCTTGATAACTTTTTTGTAGTTTTTTATTAATGATATTCTGATATATTCCAAAAGTCTTGAGGAGCATGAGGATCATCTAAGTTTTATATTACAAACTCTAAGGAGAGGCTCTTTGGAAAGTTATTAAAAATGTGAATTTTGGTTACAATAAGTTACTTTCTTGGGGGAACATTATAACCAATGAAGGAATCCTAGTTAATCCTACCAAGAAAAAGGTTGCGGAGGAGTGTCCTCATCCTACAATAGTAATTGAGATCAATAGTTTCTTGGGATTAGTGGGATATTATAAGAGGTTTGTGAAAAACTTTTCACAAAATTCTAATCCACTAACCAAGTTAACTCGAAAATGGTTGAAGTTCATCTGGACAAAGGTTTATGAAAAATGTTTTCAATTGATAAAGAAGAGATTGGTTACTGCACCCATGTAAACTCTACCCTCTATTAAAGAAGGATTCATTATTTTTATCGATGCATCTTTAAAAGGGCTTGGGTGAATCCTTATGCAAAATGACAAGGTTATTTCTTATGTATCTCGACAGTTGAAGCCTCATGAGAAGAATTATCCTACGCATGACATGGATTTGGTTATGGTTGTTTTTTCTCTGAAGATATGGAGGCACTATCTTTATGGGGAGAAATGTTATATATACACAAACCATCAAAATTTGAAGTATATTTTCACATAAAAGGAATTGAACATGAGACATAACAGATGGTTGGAACTTATTAAAGACTATGATTGTTTAATTCATTATCATCCCAGAATAGAAAACAAAGTCATTGATGCATTAAGTAGGAAATACCCTATTGTGTTGACAATGACGAGGATTCAAGGAGATCCTTTGATCAAAGACATAGTAAAACTAGACATGGGAATCGTAAGGTAAGGGACATCATCAACCCTATTCCAAATTATTTGTCAACCTTAATTACTAGAGAATGTTGGTTGGAGTAGATTACTCAAGAGGGGGGGGGGGGTGAATTGAGTATCTATAAAAATTTCTGGTTAAAAATTATTTCAAGAAGGTTTCCCCAAAAGGTTAAAAACAACCCATTTAATCAAGGTTATACTGTTATAAGAGTTTGACTATTTAAATAACTTCTTAGAATATTGATTAGTTCTCAGTAATCTTAATGTTAGTTATTAATATTAATTTTGAAGCTATTCTATTAAGACAAGATAGTTATAAATTCTTTTCAAGACTAACTATCAAAGTGAATTTAGTGACTTCTGAGTTATACAGTAAAGCACTAAAAACAAAGAAGACTAAATTAAGCAGTACATCGGATATAAAACAAGTGGTTTAGTCTCAAGCTGAGACCTAATCCACTCCACTTGGTGATCACCTTCCACCAAGCAGTTTATATAAATAAACTTGATCCACACCCTAGATCGGGGTTAAACAATAGTACATAGGACTGTCTGAGTCATACAGGGACCTCTTCCACAGTTCTTCATGGGTACAAACAATCAGGCCACACAGGGACCTCTTCCACACTTATTTGTGGGTATACACAAATGTAAATAGATGTTTGAGTAAGGATATCTTGTATCCTTCAGTTTGATGCAGGAGACAAAGTGTGTTATTATACAGAAACACACATTGATCAAAAGTTAATAAAATGATACACAACAGATCATAAATATTGAGATAGGATTAGAAATGATCTGAGTGTTAGTCTTTGCATCTCTGGACTTCTGAGATGAAGTAGATGTAGAAATCAAGTCCTCATGTAGAAAGAAGAGTGTCATAGGTCAGCAAGATCATCGTGTGTTCTTCGTGATGCTTAACAGTGCGAATATGTTCTCGGGATTCTAGTATGCTTCGTGTATTCTTCAGTAGTGTCAAATTGCATGAGGCAATTCTTTCTTCAAGAATTTTCTAAGTGTATTCTTCGTTGTCGTTCTTATGGACACCAGCTTGTTCTTCTTTTTAGTATCGTGCCACACTTATTTTTTTGGGCCTCACTACTCTTTTTATCTTGGAGTGAATGTGTTGAGGCTGATAGGTTACATGGATTTTACACCCCGTACCTCATACTATCAGATGATATGTCTACAAAGAAACATTAATTATTTCAGTGCATTAGAATCTTCAAATATGATTGTTATAGATTAAATTGAAAGACGACAAAATAAGTTAATAAACGGTGTCACAGTATGTCATGGAAACGGTGTCTCCTTCACACGTTGTCTAGATTGGTCATGGTGTCTTGATATCACAGTGTCTGGTTCACGATGTCTTTTTCACGGTGTCTTGATGTCACGGTGTCTTGTTAGCAGTGTCTCATGGTCACATTGTCTTCTTCACAGTGTCTCATGGTCACGATTTCTGCTTCACAGTGTCTCATGGTCACGGTGTCTGCTTCACGGTGTCTCATGGTCACAGTGTCTCATGGTCACAGTGTCTACTTCACGGTGTCTCAGACTTAAGAAAATATCTGTATTCTGACTTAAGCAGTGATATTTATGGAATGGATTAAACTCAATCATTTGTTAGAGAAATCATTATAAAGTGAATCAAAAGATAGTGTATAGTAACTAAACTGAGTGTATAACACTTAAGATATTTGGATAGCTTTTACTAAACAATTGTACATTTTATGTGAGATAGATTACATAGAGTTAACATAGTTTATAGACTAAATAGTATTTGTGATCATTAAAACATGATTAGCACATGAGGAGTCCAAAAATCTCCCCCTTTTTTATGATCACAAACAATTTATATTTAGAGTGTATATTTATTCTATCAACATAGTTCGAATGTGCATATAATATATACAGAGTGAGTGTTCTCTTCTCCTATATTTCTCCCATATATTTGTATTTCTCATATATTTCTCCCCCTTTTGGTATTATCAAAAAGTAGTAGGGAAAAGAAAGACAAAAGAGACAAGAAAAGTACAGAATGTATTAGATAAAACGAGAGGCATTATAAAAAGTAAAACAAATATATCAAGATTCCCATCAAAATAGAGTAAGTACTGTCCTTTTTCACTGGCTGGTATTCTCTTTTACTTTAGCAGCAACAACAGAAGAGGAAGCCATAGGAGTAGAAGTTGAAGTAGAATAAGGGATTGAGTTGGTTGAAAGAGAA
This sequence comes from Viscum album, assembly GCA_963277665.1. Taxonomy (NCBI): domain Eukaryota; kingdom Viridiplantae; phylum Streptophyta; class Magnoliopsida; order Santalales; family Viscaceae; genus Viscum; species Viscum album. The sequence continues at coordinate 1,967,900,556 of OY728153.1, forward strand.
GGTAGAGGAAAACCTTCAAAGACGGAGGGAACCAAAGTATGTGCAGTAGAAGATCGAGGTAGTTGTTGATCAAGGATAATAGGCCAGATCTGACTCAGCGATTTACTGATAGACATAGAAGTGGAGGCTAGGGCATAGGTGAATATAGGCAAACCAGGTCTTAGAGGTGCAGTCGCAGGAGCAACAACAGTTGTACTCTATACATGAAGATAGGGCCACATAATCTTAATAAAATCTACAATGATCTCTCCACCATACTGCATGGCTTTCTCAAAATCATTTCTGTTTTCCATAAACTTGTCCAACAATCGAGTGAAATCTGTGAGCTTTTGGACTTGAGTCTTGAAAGCTTTAGTAATAGGAGGAATTCACAATTTTTTCACAATGTATTTGAAATGATTTGTCATATCAGTATTTGATAAAATTCAGTTGAAATAGAAATCCACTTTCTTGGAAATCTCTTGCTGAGAATCATTAGAAATTTTTGAATGGACTTGGACCAGATCAAGAACTCTGTCGCTGTTCTTGATAACTTCAGATAGAAAAGATGTATTGAAACCACTAAGCATAGTCTGAGCATATCACTATCTAAGAAAGGTTGAGCTGATTTTCTAGATGCTTTAGAAGCATTGACAGCTGAGGTGATAGATTTTAATTGATTTAGCACTTTTTGAATGCACCCGATATACTCATCAGTGATATTGTTAAGATTAACAACAAGATCTCGCATCTCTTTCACAATCCGTTTCTTTCTTTCAACAACCTTTTCACCTAAGGAAGCTAAATGAGTTTGAATCTGGGAGACAACATTCTGAGGAGCAACAGGTTCTACAGGGTGACAAGTAAGCTCTGATCTCGAATGCATCTCTTTCTGCATGTCTTCAATCATACCTCTTAGAGTCTTCACTTCATCACTAGGTAGTTTATTTTCAACTCTGACTTCCTGAATCTCATGAATCATTTTGGGTTAAATCTGCCAAATAACTTTTTCCAATAATAGTGAGGCATCTTTCTCACTTAAATTCATTGCAGGAGCTGGTTGGGTATTCAGGAGTTTTTCAACTCCAGACAAAAGAGTAGCTCCAAATTCCATCAGATCATCTTGAATCACCAAGGATGGTTATTATAATGAAGGTTCAGGGATAGGGACTGATACGGGCTCAGGTTCTTTTTCAGGGGCAATATTAGAGACATATTTCAATTGGAACAAAGTAGAAAGGTCGAGGCTTTTTACTGAGGCTTGTTGAGAGTCATCCACATCATAGAAACTAGAGAACTTATACCGAGTGTCTACAGGGCTTGAATCAACTGGGTTTGGTACTTCAAAAGATTCCAGATTTGTGGGTTGCTCCCCCTCAACAATTGTATCCTTCTCAGGACTGAGAAGCTTAGGTTCCCGATCTAATTCCACATATTCAGCTCTTAGTTACTCACCCATTTCCTACCTAGATAGCTAAAAAGATAGCTCAATCTTTTCCTTAGCTGAAGGAATGAATTTAGGAACAGATTGTTCCACCGGGAGTTCTTCAAGGTCATCTCCTTGCATAACATGTAATTATTCTTCTATAGGTTCTTCCACATCATTATTTTCAATCTCTTTGACAATAGATTCTATTTCAACCTCAGGTTGATCTTTCAGATTAACAATATCTTCAGAATCAGGAACTTCTTCTTCCCTTACTATATGAGGAACATGAGCATTGTCTACCTTATCAGAAACAATTTCTCTGGGAGGCACAACAACCATTTCTTCTTCGTCATCATAATACTCAACAACCCCATCTGGTTCCAAACCAGGATCAGAAATGTCTCTTGGTCCTGAGGGATGTTCTACTGAATTGAACTGTTCATAAATTCTATCATTTTCTTCCACCCATTTCTTTTGCCAAGGATTCTAATTAATATTCATCCTCTTGATAGTGGATTTTTAAAGACATAACTCACAAGCCTTGATAACTTCTTCATCAGGTCCAACCATACCTTTGGCATGAATCATGGCTAAGATAAGCCTAGAATAAAACAGGGAAGTTGACTTGGATGTGGCTTTTATCATCTCACATATATGATGTATGATATAATTACAAAAGTTGATCTTATGCCCATTTTTCATAATATTAATTAGAAACACATCCTGATATTTTAGAACAGAAAAATCACCTTTTCAAGGACTAATCAGGTTCTGTATAAACTTAAACAAAAGTCTTGATTCTCCATCTATTTTAGCAACAATGGATCTCCTCTTGGTTCCATTTTTGGTTAAGCTTTTCATAGAATCTTCCAACACAAATAATTCACTAGAGGGTGGAGGTCCTCTTGATATTCCTCACAGATGCCTTCATGAGGTATCCTAAGGCATGCAACCCATAACCTCGAAGAGAATGAGAATTTCTGTTTATTTATTCAGCTTCTCACAACATAACCATCTTCAAAATCATAGGAGAACTTAACATAATGATCAAATCGAGCCACTAATTTAGGGTAGATAGGTCTAACTTACTTTGAAAACCATTCTAGCCAGCCTTACTCTTTTAAAACTTTCAAAACCAGAGAATTACTCGACAAAAGAAATTTGGGGAAAATCTCTTTCTTAGGAACTATAAATTGATTCACCAGATTTGGATTTAGGGGACCTTTAGGTGCTAGCTTGGGTGAGATTTTCTTCTTCTTTGAGATGCGTTTCTCAGTATTTGACGATGAAGGGCATTTCATCCTGGGCATTCACCGAAGGTTCGAGAGAGAGATGGGTTGAAGGGTTAAATAAGGGTTACAAAGTGAGTGAATAGAAGAAAGATCGAGTGAAGGAAAAGTGACACTTCCTTTATTTTATCATCTAGGAATACCAAACGTTGCAAAAAATTAAAACGCGGGAAAATAAAGAGGTGAAATGAATAATTACCACGATACATTTTTTACTTTGTAAATAAAAATCATAAAGAATTTTTATGGTGAGACCGTATCAGGTCTTTACGGTGAGACAGTGAATGAATGTTGCAGTGAGATAGTAAATGATCTTTACGGTGAGACAGTGAACATGAACTTTATGGTGAGACAGTGAACATGAAACAGTAAAATATAAAAAAATAAGACATGAAATAGTAAGATATGAAACAATATGAAATTTACTTATTATTTATCATGCCTAATTCATGTATATATGTAGTCTATTATCTCATAATTTAATGGTTTGGTGAATATATCAGCAAGCTGATATTCAGTACTAATTAATTCTAAAGTGATATTACATTTTTGATAATGATCCCTCAAAAAGTGTTGTCTTAAATCAATATGCTTTGTCCTAGAATGTGAAACATGATTTTTTAGATGTTAATAGCATCTGTGTTGTCACAATTTATAGGTACATGTATGAATTGATATCCATAATCTAGTAATATGTGTTTCATCCACAAGATTTGTGCACAATAACTACCAGCAGCTATATATTCATCTTCTATAGTAGATAATGAAACAAAATTTTGTTTCTTACTACACCATGATACCAGTGACTTGCCTAAAAAGTGACATGTTCTAGAGGTTCTTTTTCTATCTAACTTACAACCACTAAATTCAGCATCGGAATAACTAACTAATTCAAATGATTGTCCTCTAGGATAGAACATTCTTAGATTGGGTGTATGGTTGAGGTATTTGAAAATTATCTTTACAACATTTGAATGAGATTCCTTAGGATTTTATTGAAAATGAGCACACATACACACACTAAACATAATGTCAGGTCAACTAGCAGTTAAGTAGAGTAAACTTCCAATCATTCCTATATAAGTGGTTTGATCAACAGATTTTCCATCTTCATAAAGATCCAACTTACAAGTGGTACTCATGGGAGTGTCACTACATTTAGTGCTATCTAATCCAAAATGTTTTAGAAGATCTCTAGTATATTTACTTTGAGATAAAATAATACTATCGTTATTTTGAAATATTTGAAATCCAAGAAAGAATTTGAGTTCACCCATTAAACTCATTTCAAATTCATTTTGCATCATTTTAGAAAAATTAACACATAAAGAATATCTTGAATATCCAAATATAATGTCATATACATAGATTTGAACAACTAAAACATAATTAGAAATTCGTTTTATAAGAATTCTAGGATCAACTATACCTTTTGTAAAACTTTTGGAAATAAGAAAAGTACTCAACCAATCATACCAAGCTCTTGGAGCTTATTTTAAACCATATAATATTTTGATAGTTTAAAACTATGATTTGGAAAATGGGGGTTTGTAAAACCAGGGGGTTGTTCAACAAAGACATCCTCATCTATATACCCATTTAAGAATGCACTCTTAACATCCATTTGATATAGTTTTAAATTCAGATGTGCAGCATAAACAAGAAAAATTCTGATGGCTTCAAGTCTAGCTACTGGTGAAAAGGTCTCCTCATAGTCAATTCCTTCTTCTTTACACTAGCCTTGTGCAACTAATCTATCCTTGTTTCTAAGTATGTTACCAGCTTCATCTATCTTATTTCTAAACACCCATTTAGTGCCTATGGTGAATGTGTCCTTGGGTCTTTCAACAAGTTTCCAAACTTTGTTCCTTTCAAACTGATTAAGTTCTTCTTACATAGACATCACCCAAAATTCATCATTGATAGCATCATTAATGTTTTTAGGTTCAAGTTATGAAAAAAAGACTTTATGTTCAACCTGATTTCTAAGAGAATCTCTAGTTTGAGTTCCTTTGTCTAGGTATCCTATGACAACATCTAAGGGATGGTTCTTAAGAGTTATAACAGCTCTAGAAAAGGAAGGATTGGTGATATCAGGTTCATCAATAGGTCTAGGTTCATTTTGAATTGATTCTAAGGAATTTAAAGAATTGGAAGTTTTCACAGATTCTTTCATAGAATGGTTTGAGGATTTTGGATTAATGTTCAGATTTGATACATCATCCTCAAGGTTTTCTAGAATGGTTTTAGGCTCATGTGGATCTGTTTCATCAAATTTGACAAGGACAGATTCTTCCACACATTTAGTTCTTTTATTGAATAATCTATAGGATTTACTAGACATGGAATATCTTAAAAAGATACCTTCATCACTCTTGGATGAAAATTTGTCAAGATTGTCCTTAGTATTAAGAATATAGACTTTGCAACCAAAAACTTTGAAGTAGTTGACTTTGGGTTTTAATTGTTCCATAACTCATAAGGAGTCCTCTTAAGAGTAGGTCTGATCAACACTCTATTGATTATGTGACATTCTGTATTGACAGCTTCAGCCCAAAAATAAACAGGTAGGTCATATTCACTAAGCATTGTTCTAGAAATCACTTGTAGGGTTCTATTTTTTCTTTCTACAAATCCATTTTTGAGGTGTTCTAGGGGAAGATAAATTGCGACTATAACCATTTTGTGAGAAAAATGATTCAAACTCTTTATTTTCAAACTCACAACCATGATCACTTCTTAAGGATTTAATTCTAAGTCCACTAATATTTTCTATAGACTTGGCATATTTAGTTAAATAAGAGCATACTTCACTTTTGTGAACCAGAAAGAAGGTCCAAGTATATCTAGAAAAGTCATCTACAAGAAAATAAACATAGCGATTCCCATTTAAACTAGAAACTCTAGATGGTCCAAACAAATCCATGTGAACTAGTTCGAGAGGTTGAGAAGTTGACACTTCTTTCTTTGGTTTGAAGGAAATTTTGTGTTGTTTTCCCTTTTGACAGGGATTACACACTTTTTAATTTAGAAACTCAAGTTTGGGTAAGTATTTAACTAAGCTTTTTCTAGTTAGCTTTCTAAGGGAGTGAATATTACAGTGTCCTAGTCTCCTATGCCAGAGCCAAGACTCTTTATGAAATATACTTAATCATGAAGCATTTTGAGAAGCTAATGAATCTAAGTTAATAGAGTAAACATTTTTATTTCTTAATGCAGAAAATACTAATTATTCTTTATAATTAAAGACATTACAAGCATCATTTTCAAATCTAACATGAAATCCATCATCACATAATTGTGAGATACTAAGAATATTATATTTTAATCTATCAAAAAACAATACTTTTGAAATTAAAACTGAGTTAGAGTTACCGATTTGGATGAGGCTAATGATCTTTCCTTTGGCATTGTCACCGAATGTGACATGAACTCTATCTACTTTTATTATGTTCTTGAAGCATGAGTAGTCTCCTTTCATGTGTCTTAAACACCCACTGTCCAAGTACCATAAACTTTTACAGGAACTCTTTAAGTATATTTCCTACAAAATGATCAAGAAAAAATAGATTTTGGTACCCATACTTGTTTGGGTCCAATAATATTAGCAATAAGTGATTTAGGAACCCATATTTTCCTCATAGGTTTCCTATAAGCATTATGTAAAGTTTTTGAAAAATAAACTCTATTCGGTCCAGAAAAACTTGAAACAATAGAAAATTTATCATAACTTGAATTACATTATTTGTGTCCCAAACTAGGAGTAAAACTATATGTCCTAGATTTAGAAAAAAAATTATTCTACCAAGATTTATTTTTCCAAGTTGATAACCAATGCTAGTGTTGTATTTAGGGGAAATTTGTTTTCCTAGAATTTGAGTAAGGGTATTTTTCCCACTGGTAAACTTTTCTAGGTCATTCATCAATTTCTCATTATACATTTTTAATTCATTGTTCTCTTTGAGCAGTTGAGCAATTTTCTCTTTTTTAGTTGTGAGTTCAGATTTAATATTCACAGTAAGAGCATGCTATTTCATCAATGATTTATATTTGTCTTTTAGTTCATTGCATTTTTCCTCAATCATGTTACATTATTCAAACATTTATTCATTAGTCATATTTTTAGAGTCACTTGCATTTTTAGAATAGTATTAATTATGTACAAGAGATTCCAGTGTTACCTCAGATGTGTTTGTCATAAAACACATATTGGCTTTGTTATCCTGTTCATCGTGTGATGTTTCTGAGTCGCTTGAACTATCCTCAGAAGCACTCCAGGTTGATTTTATTGCCTTTTTATACTTCCTGTCCTTGTCCTCATATCTCTTTTTGTACTTGATATTTGGACAGTCAGCCTGGATATGTCCTTTGCGCTTACATTCATAGCAGACAATCTCATTAGTCTTGTCACTTCATTTCCAATCCTTATTCCAACTTCCTTTTTGGTCATATTTTCCCATGAAGTTAGGATTTCTAAAAAAGTTCTCATTCTTGTAAAATCTATTGAATATTCTGCCTAATTGAGCCATCTCCTCATCACTGTCAGGTGATGATTGTTCACTACTGGATCTTTCTACAAAAGCTTCCAGTTTCCCTTTGTCTTTGTGTTTAGAGGTGGTGGTATTGAATGCAATAGATTTTCTTTTTGGTTCATCCTACTCCTCCTTGTTGACTTTCAACTCTTCTTCATACATCTTTAGTTTCCCAATGAGTTCTTTTATAGGTAGTTTTCTGATGTCTCATGATTATCTAATAGAGACAGAGGTTCCCCTCCATCTATCAGGCAGACATCTGAGAATTCTCATGATCTGTTCCTTGGCACTGACTTCTCTTCCAAGAGAAATCATTGTGTTGACAATCTCATTGAACCTAAGATACATGTTAGAGATAAGCTCATCAGGTTTAATTTTAAAATTATTATATTTAATAGTATAGGTATTAAGTATCATTTCTTTTACACTAGATGTTCCTTCATGTGAGATAGACAGGGTGTCCCAAATTTCATGGGCAGTTTTACAGGCAGAAATTCTATTGAATTCTTCATCTCCTAAGGAGCAGTATAAAGCATTCATAGATTTGAAATTTTTATCGTAGATAGTTTTGATAGGTTTATCCCATTTGATTCTATCAATAGCAGGAATCTTATATTCATATATAATGGAAGACCAATTTTCAAAACCCATACTCTCTAAATTAATTTTCATTTTAATTTTCCATTGAGCGTTGTTGGTTCCATTGAAGAATGGTGGTCTATTGGACGCAACACTTTCCAATATATTATCCATAATACATAAAGACTTTTAAAGATCTAGAAATTTAGAATTAATAGAAATTTATAGATCTTTACAGTCCAACTACAATCACAGTTGAGGTCGGTTAAAAAGAGGCTTAATAAACACTCTCTGATACCAAATGTTGGTCGGAGTAGATTACTTAGGGGGGGGGGGGGGGGGGTGAATTGAGTATCTATAAAAATTTCTGGTTAAAAATATTTTCAAGAAGGTTTCCCCAAAAGATTAAAAACAGCCTGGTTAATCAAGGTTATGCTATTATTGGAGTTTGACTATTTGAATAACTTCTTATAAGATTGATTAGTTCCCAGTAATCTTAATGTTAGTTATTAATATTACTTTTGAAGTTATTCTACTAAGACAAGATAGTTATAACTTCTTTCCAAGACTAACTATCAAAGTGAATTTAGTGACTTCTGAGTTATATAGTAAAGCAGTAAAAATAGAGAAGAATAAATTAAGCAACACTGCGGATATAAAACAAGTGGTTCAATATCAATCCGAGACCTAATCCACTATACTTGGTGATCACCTACCACCAAGCAGTTTATATAAATAAACTTGATCCACACCCTGGATCGGGGTTAAACAACAGTACGCAGGACTGTCTAGGTCACACAGGGACCACTTCCACAGTTCTTCATGGGTATAAACAATCAGGCCACACATGGAACTCTTCCACACTTATCCGTGGGTATACAAAAATTTAAATAGATGTTTGAGTAAGGATATATTGTATCCTTTAGTTTGATATAGGAGACAGAGTGTGTTATTATACAGAAACACACACTGCTTGAAAGTTAATAAAATGATACACAACATAGCAGAAATATTGAGATAGGATTAGAAATTCTCTGAGTGTTAGTCTTTACAGCTCTAGACTTCTGAGATGAAGCAGATGCAGAAATCAAGTCCTCATGTGGAAAGCAGAGTGTCGCTGGTCAGCAAGATTATCATGTGTTCTTTGTGATGCTTAACAGTGAGAAGATGTTCTCGGGATTCCAGTATGCTTCGTGTGTTCTTCAATAGTGTCGAATTATATGAGGAAATTCTTTCTTCAAGAATTTTCTAAGTGTATTCTTCCTTATCGTGCTTATGGATACCAGCTTGTTCTTATTTTTAGTATTGTTCCACACTTCTTTTTCTGGGATGCACTACTCTTTTATCTTAGAGTGCATGTGTTGAGGCCGACAGGTTGCATGAATTCTACACCTCGTACTGTCAGATGATATGTCTACAAAGAAACATTAATTATGTCAGTGCATTAAAATCTTCAAATATGACCATTAGAGATTAAATTGAAAGATGATAAAATAGGTTAAGAAACAGTGTCACAGTATGTCATGGAAACAATGTCTCCTTCACACGGTGTCTGGATTGGTCATGGTGTCTTGATATCACGGTGTCTGGTTCACGGTGTCTTGATGTCACAATGTCTTGTTCACGGTGTCTCATGGTCACAATGTCTGCTTCATGGTGTCTCATGGTCACAATGTCTGCTTCACGGAGTCTCATGGTCATGGTGTCTCCTTCACGGTGTCTCATGGTCACGGTGTCTGCTTCACGGTGTCTCATGGTCATGATGTCTGCTTCATGGTGTCTCAGACTTAAGCAAATATCTGTATCCAGACTTAAGTAGTGATATTTATGGAATGGGTTAAACTCAATCATTTTTTAGATAAATCATTATAAATTGAATCAAAAGATAGTGTATAGTAACTAAACTGAGTGTATAACACTCAAGATCTTTGGATAGATTTTACTAAACAACTTTACATTTGATGTGAGATAGATTACATAGAGTTAACATAGTTTATAGACTAAATAGGATTTGTGATCATTAAAACATGATTAGTACATGAGGAGTCCAATAAGGAAGATCAAGAAATTTCAAATAGAAGACCCTTTGTTACAGAAGAAAATAGAGGCTATATAGAATGGGAAGTTTCCAGATTTTAATATTGATCAAGAAGGTGTACTAAAATTTCGTACAATACTATGTATTCCATCTATTCCAAAAATAAAGGAGGTACATTCTCTATACATCCTAGAAGCACACAAATGTATAGGGAAATTTGTGATCATTATTGGTGGGATAACATGAAAAAGAAGGTAGCTGACTATACTACAAGGTTCCTGGTGTGTCAACAAGTGAAGTTAGAGCAGAAACTTTCTAAATGGGTATTACAACCACTACCCATACCGGCATAGAAGTGGGACAATATCACTATGGACTTTGTCACTGGTCTCCCAAAAACATCCAAAGGAAATAATGCGATATGGGTTATAATGGACCGTCTCTCCAAGACTGCCCATTTTATCTCTATTCGGGAAGATTTCTCTCTCAATTAAAATTCTAATATTTATATAAAGGAAGTTTTTAGGACTACATAGGGTACCACTATCCATCATATCTGATCATGATCTAAGGTTCATATCAAAATTGTAGAGAAGTCTTAAATATGCTCCGAGTACCAAATTGAATTTTAGTATGGTCTATCACCCCCAAACTGATGGCCAATCTAAAAGGACTATTCAGACACTCGAGGACATGCTGAGAACATGATCAATGGAATTTAAAGGTGGATGGGATAAAAATATCCCATTAGTTGAGTTCTCTTATAATAACAATTTCCATTCGAGTATTCAAATGGCACCCTATGAAGCTGTATATGGAAATCACTTTAGAACTCATAATTTTTGGGATGAAGCTGATGAGAGAAAGCTTCTTGGGCCTGATATGTTGCAATAGATGACAAAAAGGTTCATTCCATCCAACAACACATTAAGGAAATTTAGAGTTGGCAGAAGAGATATTCCAAAAATCGTTGAAGGGACTTAGATTTTGATGTTGGTGACAAAGTCTTCCATCAAATTTCACCTTGGAATAAAGTCATGTGGTTTAGGAATAAAGGGAAGCTTGTCCCTAGATACATTAACACCTATGATATCCTTGATTTCATAGGAGAAGTAGCCTATCAGATTGAACTTCCTCCAAATATAGCTCAAGTTAATGATGTATTCCACATCTCTCTTGAGGAAGTATATACATGACCCTTCATATGTATTGAATCCTGAAGTGGTATATCTAGAACATGAAATATTTTATGAGGATCATATAGTGGAGATCTTGGATTGTAGACACATGGTTCTATGAAAAAAGACTACCCACCTTATTAAAGTGTTGTGGAGGAACCAAAAATATAAAGAATACACATGATAACCAGAGGAGACATTGAGGAAAAAGCACCCACATCTTTTCTTAGCCGAGGGAACGAGTTGACATTTCAGGGATGAAATTTTTTAAGAGGGGAAGAATGTAACGACCTGAACTTTTTGAATAATATTTGTTTCCTGAAAATGTGTGTTATATTATTTTGTACTCAACATAAATATATCTCTTTAATAATTAAGTGAGAATAATTTGAAATGTGACTATCGGATTTTGACCATTATGTAATAGTTGTTCAATATGAACGTTGGAAACTATACTCTTAATAATGATTTTAATGTTATAATTATTGTTCATAAGTAGAAATGAAAAATGAAAATTAATGTAGAAAGAAGAGTCGATGGACTCATCCAATAGCGTCATTACATACAAAAACTTTTATCGGAGTTTGGGAAGGAGGTAACATCATTGGGCTTTGCTCTTGACCAAACTCAATCCGAGCTTCAACATGTTAAGCTAGAACAGAATCACCAATGAGAGAAGTTCAAGTTAGTAGAGATTTCCACTCAGGTAAGGTTATCCAATCCGCCCCAAGAGTCTATCATCATCACAAACCTTATCCTTAGGTTGTATGCGGGTGTTATAATGGGTTATGTGTCAAGGACCTAGTCACTTAATGTATAATCCCATTGTATAATTTTTTTTGTTCCATAATTTCTGTTTTAAGAATAGTTTTTCTTAAAAATTAAGATGAAATTTGATAAATTGATTTTTCAGGTACAAAATATACTTTTCATAGACATGTAAATTATTATATTAAACTAAGGTTTTATTATTAATGTTTATTATAATGAAATATTATTATAAAAAAACTTTCATTTAATTACAAATGATAAAATAATTTTATTTTTTTCAAGTGTCAGAAATTTTACTATGCATTTTCTATCTGCTATTATTTTTAATAAATAAGTATTTATATAGTTAAAAGTTAAATTTATCATATTTAGAGATTTATTATGATAAAATAAATGTCATTTTTGAAATCATAACATCTATATTAGGTTAGGGTGAATTTATAAGAATTTTATAAAATGTTTTAGTTTTGTATGAATAGTAAAAATACAATTTGAGTTTTTCAGTATGTTTAATGAAATAATAACTATGTCATAATGATGTAATGAGTAATATAAATTCTGTTCAACTATTTTGGATTAATTTAACCTAATATGTGTTAAAAGTGGAAAATACCATGGGAAAACCCATGGTTTTTCAAATACCACTACCGAGGTGTCCAAGGAAATCAATGAAAAAAATCTCTCACTTTGGCTATAAATACTCACCCATTTATTCATTTTCTTTCATTCCCAATTCATTCTCCATAAATATATGATAGTTTTACCTCCCACGGTGTCCTCAAGCCCCCAAGGTCTTGATCCCCAAGTTTTATAAGTCACTCTTCAAGGTAAAGGAAATCTCAATTTCTCTTTTCCTTTAAAGTCCCCTTTTTTATGTGGTATGTATTTAAAATTTACATATTATGCTCTTTTCTCCACTTTATTATATCCCTTTACTATATTAATAGTTTTTTATGAATGGTATACCCTTTTCTCTTCTCTTTTTAATGTTTTCTAAAGCCATGTCTCATACCCGTCATGCTGCCAGTTTTTCTTCTCAAAATCTCTATATTTTTCTCAAAAAATTCTTTTATTTTATTTATGTTAATACCAAAACCCTTTTATTTTCCAAGGTTATTCACCAATATGTAAAAATTATTTATTTTATTCTATAATTTACATACATAAAACCCTCATTCCCTTTATGTGGGTTATAAATGACATAATGATCATGTTTTTAAGCACTTTTTTAAAACACCCTGATTTTGATACGAAACCCATTTCTTTTATTCTCCATAGGGTTTTTATTATATATTTGATTATGATCTATGTGGTCAACATTAAAATTAATAAATATTAAGGTTGCACCTTGATATCACTCTAATGCATTGGGTAAAGAATTTAATCTCTAGAGATGACATGTTTTACGCTACCTTGGTGAATAACCTTGGTAATTTTTACGACACCTTGGTGACAAACCCTTGTGATATGTTTATGAATTTATAAAATAAATGTTGTATCCACATTTAAAATTTATGATTCATGTTATTTTATTTATGATATGACTCATGTTCTCTTTTTCATGCCATAATTATATTCCTCAAGTTCTTATCAATTTTCTCAAGATCACATGTAAACGGTTTCACTTGTTTTCCCTTACTGGGCCTTATGATCACAATTTCCTTTGATGTATATCCTCGGGATATGAGATGAAATAAATTAACTTAGGATGAAACATGAATAATCCTTTCAAGTGGAATAGAATAATTTTTTAAGTTTTCATGTATTATGTTCCTTTTTTTCAAGAAACTAAACTTTAAAAGACCCTCTGTTTGTATAATGCAATGAAAAGTTATCTAATAAAAAGGAAAGATTATATACTCCTTGGTATTAGTCATATTATTATCCCATCAAGATATACTTTAAAATTCCTACGGATTTTCATGAATGGGATCAGGGTGTCTCGAGATATTTTATGTAATGGTTTTCAAACTAGATTAAAGAAAATGAAAATGAATGATTTCATAATGATAAATGGTAATTGGTCTTGGAATCATAGGGGCATATCATCCAAGTGAAATCACAAGCTTGAAGACCTTCCAACTTTGTATATATTATCTCACCTAATTTACTATTTCATTATCCTTTGTTTTAGAATCACTAGTTTGGTCCGAAGTAGGTAGATCAGATGAGTGTCCAAGTGGAACCCAGTCAAATGCTTTTATTTATTTATTTTTGTCTTGCATTTACTTACTATGAAACACTAATTAAATTATATTACACTAAATGGATTGGGCTAGACACTGTGGGTGCTGACCTACTAATATTGAATCTCATAACCTGTTTGGGTTCTATTGGTACCCGAGTAGACTTTATGTCTATAGGTATTGATAAAGGGAAGAAACCAGCTTACGATGTTTGATTCACATTACTAGGATGACGTTATGATATAGGACTGAGCTGGTGCTCGGGATGCTTATAGAGCTAGTCATTTGGTAGTTCTTTTTTATTACATTGTATTACTATTTGTAATTTTTACTGCTTGTACTTGTAGCATCATCTGTTAAACATGCATTTTTGTAAATTGGCGTTGTCCAATTTAATTCAGTAATTATAATATTATTCCATTGTTCAATATTATACTTAATATTCCTATTTATGTTGTTGTTATTTATTTATTTCACCACTACGTTACTTTCATATGGGGGTATAGTCTCCCCACTATCACCTCCTTTGACACTCGATGCTCGTCAGCAGCCCCTGGCATATGGGGAGGTGCGCTTGAGGCCATGTGACCCACCAGTTTGGATATCGTTTTAGTGGTTAGTTGATATGAGATGTTAAAAATTGGTATCAGGGATTCTATTTTTCCTTTGTATTACTTTTTGAGGCTGATAGAAAGGAGACTAGGAATGTTTCGATTCTTGGTAAATAGCTGTGCATGGGAGTGATCAACCCAAGTATAGGGAAAAGTCCAAGTGGCCAGGGATGGGTTTTTTGTTTAAGATATTTCCATTACAGTTGAGTATGATTTCACCTTGAGTGATTGGAGTACTTTCCACTACTTACTAATTTATGAGATTTAGCAATTACCCTTGGGCTAGTACGGTAAGAAGTAAATATTTACATGCATCATTATAGTCACATAGGAATTAACATTACATGCATATTCCATTCCATGTAGTTTGCATTTTTAGGCTAATTTGAAAACTTTTAATGTGCCATGCATGATTTATTAGCATGTTGTTGTGTTTTCTTGCTTATATAGTTGCTATCCATGCTTATAATTCATTTATCATGTCTGATTTCTTTCCATGTTTGGTAACTTATTAGAGTGTTTTTTTATTTTTCATGCTACTATGTTTTTTTAGAATAGGCTAAAACATTCTAGTTGTAATTAAATTAGAGTCAACTTCCATCTTATAAGGTGTATGGGTGCCTTGTAAATTGGAAAATAATGACCCATGCAACCGAACCATTGTTGATGTGCCTTATATACATAATACTAGTGTATAAATGTTAAAACTATTAAAATTTACTCTTTATCCTAAATAAGATGGATGTGGTTAAATGAGAACCAATTTCCAATTAGTAAAGTGTATTGGAACTTTATGAATTGGAAGAGGGTGACCCATATAATCGAACCATAGTGGTTTCACCTTTTAAATTTAAAGACTTATGTTTAAATGTCAAGTAGTTGAATTATTCTTCTTGGAACATCATGGTTACAGTTAGATGGGAGCCACCTCAAACTTGTAAGGTGTATGGGGGATTTATAATTTGAGGGGTGGTAACCCATAAAGTCGAACCATTTTTATGGGTTTATTGACCCATGTGACTATCTTCATAAAAGCACAACTAGACCCAAGTAACTTAGTTGGTCCTTACTAATAATAAAATGGAAACTCTATGAGTGTTTTTCAATATATAAATGCTTAAATTGTTTGGGATGCCTTTAGTTGAACCCAAAAGTGTTCTAATGGGACCCTTGTAGGTCACATTTTTCTTTTATTATGCCTTAATGCTTAACCCCGTGGGGGCGTGCTTATTATTTGTGTGGAGGGACTTTAAAAAGTGAACATAAGAACCTATATGGATTCACATGTAAATGTATAGTTACTTTATTTTGATTAAAACCCTTATAATTAGTCAAATAACTTTTGATATCCCTTTGGCTAAACTTTTGTAAGACCTTATAAATAAATGAGTGGTGTTTAAAATGGGGTGTATTATAAAATGACCTAATTATGATAGGATTTCACTGATTTATAATGATTAAAATGGTATTTTAAAATGACTTTCTTGTTTTAACTTATGATTAGAGTTGTATTTTCTTTAAAACTAACCTTGAAATGTTAAAAGAATTAAATGAGTTTTGGTTCAATGACTTGAAAATGAAATCTTAAGAGTTGTTTCTATCCTTAACCATTTCATAAGGATGGTTTAAATGTTTTTTCATGTTGCCTTGAGTTCTACCTTGAAATGGGAGTGTGAAAATTTTCCACAGGCCTTTCCTTCTATAGATCAAATCTATGTGATAGGCTCTTTAGCCGAATGAACTTTTTCCGGAATAATCCTTTGGTAAGGTCGATGATTCCTATTTTTTCTAGGTCTAGCTTGTTGTAGGTAGATCCCTCATTTATTTAAAGTTATTGTTAAAATCTTGTGAACCCTTCCTCTTGTGTGGTACTATTCGGGTGCCATAGTCCCATGTAGGACTCTTAGATTCCAAAATGACACCCTTGTTTGATGGGTGGTTGTGTATTGTATGACCATTGATATGACTATGAGCATCATAAAATGTCCAGTTCTAGTTGGCTAAGAACACATTGGCATGGTCTACTACTTAAGTAAGTTGTGTGGCCCTCCATTATTTTCTACTTATTCAGTGATGGGTGACTCGATATGTCATCATACTGGTTAATAGTCATATAATAAGATATTACCTTGGGTTAAATCATTTATACTATCCATTGATTTTTGAATGCAGAGGGATGATAAACCTATGGATAGTATCAGGGATGTGCCATTTTCTCTGGTGATCTCGATGTAGTATGCGTCAACATACATGATATTGTCGAGTTGTTAAAGGTTTTAATGAACCATTTAAGTTTAGTGTTATCTGTTTAATATTGAGCTCTTATGATTGAGACATAGTTCATCTCCTAGGTTGAGTTACTTGAGAAATTTCAAAATCAAGTTCATCCGAATACTCAGGATGAATTTCAAGAGACTCGGGTTTTCGGACATGTCGGTCTGTTTGGTCTTGGTTTTTAGGCCAAGTGTTTTACGCATTCGTTTAAGGTGAGCCTAGATGGATTATGAGTAGCTGGCCTATCTCTTATTTAGACAGTTAGGACAATCCTAAGGTGGTTAGAATCAAGTCGGTTCTAGTAAATATGTTTTCTTCAAAGTATAAGGAAGACACCTTAAGAGGACCATTTGGGAATGGTCGATCTGGCTTGGATGTCCTTGAGGCTTGCAAGTCCTTAATTCTATCAGTTTTTGATAGGTAGAACAACATAGATATGGTTAGATGTGTATGAAACCTTTGAGAAACAACATTGGTCAAGGTGTAATTCAGTGGTTAAGAACAAACAATCACATAATGCCTCAGGTGGTGAAGGATTGTGATCGATTAATGGCAGTGCATTGGCAAGTGAAGTTGAGTTTATTCTTTGAAGTCGACTAGTTGTGGTTCGACTGTTATTCATTCCAGTAATTGGGTATGGATGAATAGAAACTATGTGAATCCTCTCAGTGTATTCTTCTTAGTGATGAGCATGTCCCCTGTCTTTATTTCATCCTTGATACACTAAGAGAGCATCAGTCTTATGCCAGGATAAAACTTTAAAAGCCATTTGGATTGTTTGAGTGGTTTTCTTAGCATTTTACACCGACGTGTGGTTCTTTTCAGGGATCATTTAGTCCTGAGTGATTCTTGAGTTCCCAAGTAGGAGAACCTTAGAAGAACTCTTGGTGATTCTCACTCAAATTTACCCAAGAGATGAAGGTAGAACGGTCCTTGTAGTTTAGCTTGGGTTATCGAATCCTCAGAGACCTAAGAAGAAACCTATAGACACGTACATTCTATGGACTGTTTTTGGCTATGAAGTGGCCAAATTGGGTTGATTTTATATGGGTTTAAAGGATAACTAACAGATTTAAGTGAATTCAATTTAAAATAATGAGTTGATCCTAGGTTATCGCTCGGGGTGGATTGGATGAATTACTTTTTTAATGATTTCAATTTCTTATAATTAAGATGGATTCATTTAAGAAGATCAAACGAAATCATCACTTACTGGTTTAATGCCTACACACCCTAATACTAATCACCTATACACTTGAAGGATCAAAGTTTTGAGCACTCTAAGGTATAGGTTCGTATTAGCACTTGAAATGTGTGACCTTAAATTCAATAAGGATGAAGATGTTTTCGTAACGCCCCGACCCTAGTTGCCTAGAGTCGGTGCATTACTTCGTAACATTGGCATGATCACAAGAAAGATCAAATCTCGAAAGACCGATTGGTTTAGTAGCCTTGGAAACACTAGATATATTCATAAGTTTTACATTACATCATAAAATGAAAAACTACTACAACAACATAATGTTTCCACAGTCCACACTATAATCCCCTCATAATATCCCTGCAGGTCATTCATAACTTACATCTTCACTTCCTGGGAAAAATAAAACATAGAAAAGGGGTGAGCTCAAATGCCCAGTAAGGATAACAATATAGCGGAAACTTTCATCAATAAGAATAAACATTTAAGGCAATGTATAACTAAAACAAAAGCCTTTTAAACATGAACTTTCAACATGGTATGGCATAAATAAAATGAAATAATGCCATTTACTTATTCACATGGATATTCTACTAATCGAATAATCACATGCAAAAATCAATAACCACTTTCATAATGTTGGAATGCATAATGCCAGACTATCATAACCACATAGCCAAGGCCTCGTGCCAAGACTACAAATAAGATTTTGTCAAGGCCTTGTGCCAAGACACTATTTTGTCTCATGAGACCTACCGATGCATCGAGGAGCTATAGCGGGCTCCACCCGTCACATATTAAGTCCAATGCATTCCCATATGAAAAGGTTTAAACATAACATAAACATTCGTATTAAACTAGCATACGAAATGTCAATACTTTCACCATAAACCATGAATGGTATATAAAAAATAGCACATCCACAGTCAAACGTATCACAAAACCTTCAATACAATATAAAAGTTTTGTATCATATTATATCATCCTCAAATAAGCATAAAATCCATTAAAGGATGTTGACATAGATGAAATCAAAACTCTTTTTAAAGAAATATCTCTTTCTATTTTGAAATCATTTAAGAGACATATATTTATAAAATAAAACATTTTCTTTGAAAATATTCTTATAAGCTTATAAGGGAAGCTTTGACGATTTTATAACGGCGGAAAATAACCGCACCCGCCGTATAAGTTAAAAAAACATTCTTATCTTAATTCTGTCGAAAAGGTTAAAAAGCACCTTGTTTGGAAAACGACAGAAAGATTCCTCTTATAGAAAGTCAAAAAAAGGTATAAATGACTTTAACCCATATTCTTGTAAAAATGTTTTGAAATACATTTTGAAGAAACATGGATGTGGATGATAACGAGATCCCAGTAGATTATTACGTATAAACAAACTCGGATAATGAAGAGATTGTGAAATAACCCTTACCTTGTACTTTTCCTTGGTTGGGGTAGGTTAACCTCCTGTATAATGGTGAAATAGTTGTTATTAAATTATACAAGAATCATATATATTAATATGATATCATATATGATCTTTTAACATTGATTTGTTAATAATATCTTAGAATTATCGTCGTTTCGGGAGTTAACTTACTCATTTTCTTTTATATGTTTTGTTACATAAGACATGGTTGTTGTATCTTATTCATATCCAGAATGATATCCAGTCCTTAAACATCATTTTTAAATCATCAAATGATAATTATACTTGAATGGATACGATGGAGAATGAATCTCATCGCGTTCGTGGAGACGGTAGTCCGTACGTACGCATGAGCGACAATATCATTCTTTTGATATTAAAATAATATATAAATGGATGGTATATCATATATAAAGAATCATTAACATGTTATATTTATTATTTACATGAGTTACACGTCATTATTATACCCATCCAAATAATATTATATTGAATAACAATTACACCACGACGTGGAGACGGTAAGCCGTACGTACGCACGTATGGTGACATGTTATTCAAAGGGTGGATAGAATACTGAATATGATTGTACCATATTTATAATAACATCACAGTATATGTGAGATACTGGAGTTATTATTTTATAATGGTAAGAACAAAGGAAGAAGAAGTGGAAGAAGAAATGAACTTGGAGAAGGGTGGTGAAATCATTACCTCTTCTTCGGGTTCTTCCTTTTGATTTGATCAAAAGGGCTCCTTAGGTTGGATTTCTGATCAAACTAAGGCCTCTAGGTTGTAGTGAGGGATGTTGGGAGAGTATTTGGGCAGATTTTGGCCGAACCAAAAGGCTTTTAAGGTGTGAAGAAATGAGAAGGAGGAGTGCCCTTTTATAAGAGGGGTGAGGGGCACCTTTGGAAAAGCTAGAAATATTAATTTATAATAAATTCATATTCGGTTTCTAATGGCTCCAAAGTTGATTATTCAAAGTTTAAGGTGGGGATAGGTCTAAAACCACTCAACCAATAGAATTTAGACAGGTTTGGGTACTTATATTAACCTTATCTTTAAGTATTAACTCTAAGTTAATTAGTTTCACTTTTACAATGTCTCTTTGTATTTTTATATAATATGGTTAATAAACTTACTATATACATCCAAGAGACCCCCAAGTGGTACATTAATTATGAACCTATCATGATATAAGTCTCTTGGCCGAACCTTAGATTTTTAGGAATTTAATATCAATTAATAATATAATATTTATTTTAAGAACTCTTTTATGTCAATTTTGACACTATTCAATAGTTGATTTTTGTGAAACTCATAACAGATTGATTACTTCAAACAAAGTCAATTAAATCAATACTAATATATCATATTATCCTAGAAAATTAGTTTAATTCATTAAAAGTTTCATATTATAATTATTTGGGTATTTATAATATCAATTATTTTAATTGTTCACTATTATAGTAATTACTGCATCATCATTGTGTCATAAATAAAATAAATTATTTAATGTCTAAAAATTATAAATAAAATATAATTATGTAGAAAATCGTTTTATCTTTCTAATGAATATTTATAATCAAAAATCCAACATATATAACCCTATGTAAAAATTGTTTTGCTAAAAGATATATGCTTGTGTCATTTTTGTATTCATTTTAACTTAATTAAAATAAAGTGTCATTATCACTTACAAGTGGATCCATGGGGTCCCAAAATCGACCCAAAGATGCCCATGGTAGACCATGTATCAACCAATAAGGTTAAGACACGTTTTAGGGTAATTTAATATTATTATAATATTATTTTTTAACCCTTATTTACCGGATTTACCCTTAACCATGGTAAATAAAATATTTACCGCAGTAATTTTTCAAAATGTCTAAAAATAAAATTTACCTATTTACACAATTTGAACATCCTGATTCCAAATATGGAATCCATTTTTCTAAATTCAAAACACAGAAGTGGCAGAAATTAATTTAAAATTAATTCCCGCTGTCAAAACAAAAAACGTGTTTTTAAGAGATAATAACTATCAAAAGATTGACACTTGTTTATGTTCGGTTTAATTGTAAAATTTTGTCTAATGACCAACATTATATTAAATTGTAAAAATATATTCTAAATATACTTTAAAACCACTCAAATTCATAATTTATCACTATTAATTATTTTGATTAAAAAATTTGTTTTTAATTAAAATTTAGTAATTTTCACTATTCATCAAAATATGAAAGTTATCCGAAAAGTACCAAAATTTCACCTTAGGCTAAATTCGATATTCCGAATCCAAAAATGAAGTCTATTTCAAAATATAAAATATATATTATTTCAAAATTTAGGTATTACTATTCATAACGGCCAGTTTGATTGGTTGTGGTGTGTGTTAAAACTCGAAGTTGCGTACAACACACGCTACTGTTTTATTCAAAGGAAAGCGTACCGTGGAAGCTTGGGAAGTTTCATTTTAAATTTTTTTGATGTCTCCATTTAGTCAAAAAGTTTAAAATATTGTATTTAAAAAGGTTTCACTATCAAAAGTTGATAAAAGTGCAATACTGAAAATGAATCTGTTCTTGCATTATGACTAAGAAACTCATAATATGGATTCTAAAATTATAAAGTTTAAAATTTAGTTAATACTATTCATGACCTCTTTTAATGGCTTTTTTTTGGTAAGTCATGGTGCAATTGAACTCGGTGTTGCGTGTAGTGCAAGTTATTAAATTATTTTGAAGAAATAACACACTATGAAATCTTGGGGTGTTACATTCTCCCCTCCTTCAATAAATTGCGTCCTCGCAATTTGAAATTGTTCTTCGAAAATAAAAGGTTGAAAGTAGAAAATATATTTGTGGGAAAACCCACATCGGAAATTGGGTTACTAAAATTTAGTCTTAATATGAGGAAAAGAGAAATCAAAGGGTCACCACCAAATTATGATCTCGATTAGGAGAACATTAGTGGAAATTGGAGACATATAATCGGAGGAAAAACGTAAATATTTATAGGTAGTGATTGAGGTCATCAATCACAAACAAGTATAAAATTGAGGTCCTTAAATTCATCAATCTATGATGAATTGAAATACCATCGGTTCAACAAAACATAGGGTATTAGGATAACACATTTTTGACGTTTCAAAATATCCTAGTTGAAATCCCACATCGAAAAATGAATTAATGAGGCCTCTATTTAAAATAAAGAGTCGAAAGTATGAAGATTATCGAAAATAACACATACTAGGGTTCCATGTAGGAAAATATGGATATGGAAGAAAAATCTAACCATCAATTATCTGATGGAGAGTGGTAGAGAACATGGCTATAAAAAGGCCAACAATCCCAAAGCCATAAATTAGTGATGATTTAAGGTACCATCTAGGAAAACATTTTTGTTCAAAGTTGCTTTTCTTAATATTGAGGAATTTATTTATGAGATTGGCTAAGATCATAAGGAGATATACTTACTTTATAATTAGAGTTTTATCCATTAATAAATTTCTACCACAAACTCATCTTTCACTCTAAAAGATAATAGAATGTAAAAAAAATTCTATTTACACTATTCGTATAGGGTTCCAAAATAAACGAATTTATAATTCATCTACATGATCTTTTAATAAAAACTACATTATTTAATCCAAGACATCTCATGGTCCAGTGGTAGGTGATACACCCTTGTCGCCCTTTGGTTGCGGGTTCAAGTCTCGCAGCCTTGCCGGACGCGACGGGTTGCCGCCCGACCTCCGGGTTGTCCTTTTATGGAAATCCAAAATAATCCAAACTAGAACTATCCAAAATACTTCTGTCCAAACTCACAGTCTAACATTTATAAGGAAGGTAAACATAATATAGATCCTTTTTACCCCGTAATAGCATATGAATACCTTCATCATGTATTACCATATTCCTTATTGATTACATTCATGCTCCTTTATTCCATATAGAATGCTGGATATACTTCATCAATCCAAAAATGTTTTAAACCCCAACAATGATGGAATATACAAATCATTAATCAGTTCCAAGGTAGTCAAGAATATCCAATATATTTTTTCCAAAATAATCATGTATTATTCGAAAATCACTACCTCGGTATCAGAACTATATTATGGTTTATCATTCTCTCAACCATATATTTTCCAAAAATTTATCCTGCTATTGAGTCACTTTTCTTTGTTCCACACAATCTCAAGTCCTTAATGAAATAGTACTGCAGTACAATCCTTATATACTCCATAATTATTATAACAAGTACATTGTTGATACAACACTCAATTGACATAATCAACATAAGAACTCTAATCATTCCTCTTCATCTGTGGTAGTATCATAACTTGATTATTATCCAATAGCATCATTTGCGTCATAGTCTGATGACTGGGACATAGGTTCGCGTAGTGTCCAAACTCCTTGCAAATGAAGCATTGTACATTTGAAACCATTTTCTTACCCTTGAAGTCACGTACTTTGTGCCCTTTTCCTCCACACTTATAACAAACTCCCATTCCTTTTAGGCAAGTTCCAGGGTGTTTCTTTCCACAGTTACCACATATGGGAAAATTCTTCTTTTCCCTCTTCCCTTTATCCATCTTTCTCTCTTCTATCCTTTTCTTCTCTTGCTTCCCTTCAAAGCCATAGGACTCAGTAATCTCTTTACTTATCTTATCAATACATGATATTATTTCTTCATATGATGATAATACATGGGAGACTATTTCTCTTATAAATTCTAGCTTAAGACCATGAAAGATATGATCCTTCCTTCTCTTTGGATCATGTGCATTTCCGGAGTTCTCATTCCTTCTACTGGGCGCCATTTCTAAACAATGGCATAAACTAGATCAGTTTATGAATCAAAATACATAATCCCATACTTATAAAACACTTAACATAAATTGAACTATTTATGGATATAATCCATAATCATAAGAATGTTTTCTTTAAGGAAGTATATACTCATAAACCCTTCAAAATGATTTGTAAAGAAAATGAGAGTTATCCTAAGCATATCCCCCGGGAGTGTCGTAACCAAGAGTGCAGCAAGGCCCGTTGTCGTGCACCAGTTCCCGTTCGAGTCTAGCTCAAAGCGGTGTTTTCGGGTTTTACCCCTAGGTACATCTGTGCCAGAGCCGCCTCTACCTGCTCGTATCCAGATAGGGATGTATTGCTCGGAAAACTCACAAAATCTCTACAATACCAAAATTCTAGGAAGTTCTTCTATACTAATCCTCAAAGTTCATCTTAGGTCTACGTGCTCTAATCAGAGTTTATCTAAATCTAGCTTCCAAGGTTTGTACTAAACTTCCTCTGATACCAACTGTAACGCCCCGACCCTAGTTGGCTAGAGTCGGTTCATTACTTCGTAACATTGGCATGATCACAAGAAATATCAAATCTCGAAAGACCGATTGGTTTAGTAGCCTTGGAAACACTAGATATATTCATAAGTTTTACATTACATCATAAAATGAAAAACTACTACAACAACATAATGTTTCCATAGTCCACACTATAATCCTCTCATAATATCCCTGCAGGTCATTCATAACTTACATCTTCACTTCCTGGGAAAAATAAAACATAGAAAAGGGGTGAGCTCTAATGCCCAGTAAGGATAACAATATAGCGGAAACTTTCATCAATAAGAATAAACATTTAAGGCAATGTATAACTAAAACAAAAGCCTTTTAAACATGAACTTTCAACATGGTATGGCATAAATAAAATGAAATAATTCCATTTACTTATTCACATGGATATTCTACTAATCGAATAATCACATGCAAAAATCAATAACCACTTTCATAATGTTGGAATGCATAATGCCAGACTATCATAACCACATAGCCAAGGCCTCGTGCCAAGAATACAAATAATATTTTGTCAAGGCCTTGTGCCAAGACACTAGTTTGTCTCATGAGACCTACCGATGCATCGAGGAGCTATAGCGGGCTCCACCCGTCACATATTAAGTCCAATGCATTCCCATATGAAAAGTTTTAAACATAACATAAACATTCGTATTAAACTAGCATACGAAATGTCAATACTTTCACCATAAACCATGAATGGTATATAAAAAATAGCACATCCACAGTCAAACATATCACAAAACCTTCAATACAATATAAAAGTTTTGTATCATATTATATCATCCTCAAATAAGCATAAAATCCATTAAAGGATGTTGACATAGATGAAATCAAAACTCTTTTTAAAGAAATATCTCTTTCTATTATGAAATCATTTAAGAGACATATATTTATAAAATAAAACATTTTTTTGAAAATATTCTTATAAGCTTGTAAGGGAAGCTTTGACGATTTTATAACGGCGGAAAATAACCGCACCCGCCGTATAAGTTAAAAAAAACATTCTTATCTTAATTCTGTCGAAAAGGTTAAAAAGCACCTTGTTTGGAAAACGACGGAAAGATTCCTCTTATAAAAAGTCAAAAAAAGGTATAAATGACTTTAACCCATATTCTTGTAAAAATGTTTTGAAATACATTTTTAAGAAACATGGATGTGGATGATAACGAGATCCCAGTAGATTATTACGTATAAACAACCTCGGATAATGAAGAGATTTTGAAATAACCCTTACCTTGTACTTTTCCTTGGTTGGGGTAGGTTGACCTCCTGTATAATGGTGAAATAGTTGTTATTAAATTATACAAGAATCATATATATTAATATGATATCATATATGATCTTTTAACATTGATTTGTTAATAATATCTTAGAATTATCGTCGTTTCGGGAGTTAACTTACTCATTTTCTTTTATATGTTTTGTTACATAAGCCATGGTTGTTGTATCTTATTCATATCCAGAATGATATCCAGTCCTTAAACATCATTTTTAAATCATCAAATGATAATTATACTTGAATGGATACGATGGAGAATGAATCTCATCGCGTTCGTGGAGACGGTAGTCCGTACGTACGCACGAGCGACAATATCATTCTTTTGATATTAAAATAATATATAAATGGATGGTATATCATATATACAGAATCATTAACATGTTATATTTATTATTTACATGAGTTACACATCATTATTATACCCATCCAAATAATATTATATTGAATAACAATTACACCACGACGTGGAGACGGTAAGCCGTACGTACGCACGTATGGTGACATGTTATTCAAAGGGTGGATAGAATACTGAATATAATTGTACCATATTTATAATAACATCAAAGTATATGTGAGATACTGGAGTTATTATTTTAGAATGGTAAGAACAAAGGAAGAAGAAGTGGAAGAAGAAATGAACTTGGAGAAGGGTGGTGAAATCATTACCTCTTCTTCGGGTTCTTCCTTTTGATTTGATCAAAAGGGCTCCTTAGGTTGGCTTTCTGATCAAACTAAGGCCTCTAGGTTGTATTGAGGGATGTTGGGAGAGTATTTGGGAAGAGTTTGGCCGAACCAAAAGGCTTTGAAGGTGTGAAGAAATGAGAAGGAGGAGTGCCCTTTTATAAGAGGGGTGAGGGGAACCTTTGGAAAAGCTAGAAATATTAATTTATAATAAATTCATATTCGGTTTCTAATGGCTCCAAAGTTGATTATTCAAAGTTTAAGGTGGGGATAGGTCTAAAACCACTCAACCAATAGAATTTAGACAGGTTTGGGTACTTATATTAACCTTATCTTTAAGTATTAACTCTAAGTTAATTAGTTTCACTTTTACAATGTCTCTTTGTATTTTTATATAATATGGTTAATAAACTTACTATATACATCCAAGAGACCCCCAAGTGGTACATTAATTATGAACCTATAATGATATAAGTCTCTTGGCCGAACCTTATATTTTTAGGAATTTAATATCAATTAATAATATAATATTTGTTTTAAGAACTCTTTTATGTCAATTTTGACACTATTCAATAGTTGATTTTTGTGAAACTCATAACAGATTTATTACTTCGAACAAAGTCAATTAAATCAATACTAATATATCATATTATCCTAGAAAATTAGTTTAATTCATTAAAAGTTTCATATTATAATTATTTGGGTATTTATAATATCAATTATTTTAATTTTTCACTATTATAGTAATTACTGCATCATCATTGTGTCATAAATAAAATAAATTATTTAATGTCTAAAAATTATAAATAAAATATCATTATGTAGGAAATAGCTTTATCTTTCTAATGAATATTTATAATCGAAAATCCAACATATATAACCCTATGTAAAAATTGTTTTTCTAAAAGATATATGCTTGTGTCATTTTTGTATTCATTTTAACTTAATTAAAATAAAGTGTCATTATCACTTACAAGTGGATCCATGGGGTCCCAAAATCGACCCAAAGATGCCCATGGTCGACCATGTATCAACCAATAGGGTTAAGACACGTTTTAGGGTAATTTAGTATTATTATAATATTATTTTTTAACCCTTATTTACCGGATTTACCCTTAACCATGGTAAATAAAATATTTACCGCAGTAATTATTCAAAATGTCTAAAAATAAAAGTTACCTATTTACACAATTTGAACATCCTGATTCCAAATATGGAATCCATTTTTCTAAATTCAAAACACAGAAGTGGCAGAAATTAATTTAAAATTAATTCCCGCTGTCAAAACAAAAAGCGTGTTTTTAAGAGATAATAACTATCAAAAGATTGACACTTGTTTATGTTCGGTTTAATTGTAAAATTTTGTCTAATGACCAACATTATATTAAATTGTAAAAATATATTCTAAATATACTTTAAAACCACTCAAATTCATAATTTATCACTATTAATTATTTTGATTAAAAAAGTTGTTTTTAATTAAAATTTAGTAATTTTCACTATTCATCAAAATATGAAAGTTATCCGAAAAGTACCAAAATTTCACCTTAGGCTAAATTCGATATTCCGAATCCAAAAATGAAATCCATTTCAAAATATAAAATATATATTATTTCAAAATTTAGGTATTACTATTCATAACGGCCAGTTTGATTGGTTGTGGTGTGTGTTAAAACTCGAAGTTGCGTACAACACACGCTACTGTTTTATTCAAATGAAAGCGTACCGTGGAAGCTTGGGAAGTTTCATTTTAAATTTTTTTGATGTCTCCATTTAGTCAAAAAGTTTAAAATATTGTATTTAAAAATGTTTCACTATCAAAAGTTGATAAAAGTGCAATACTGAAAATGAATCTGTTCTTGCATTATGACTAAGAAACTCATAATATGGATTCTAAAATTATAAAGTTTAAAATTTAGTTAATACTATTCATGACCTCTTTTAATGGATTTTTTTTTGGTAAGTCATGGTGCAATTGAACTCGGTGTTGCGTGTAGTGCAAGTTATTAAATTATTTTGAAGAAATAACACACTATGAAATCTTGGGGTGTTACAGTTTTAAAATCATCAAATAAAAATCTCATTTAAAAGAAGTGATTAGACATTAATGAAGTGATAAATAAAATCCAATACAGCCCCTTGCTACTTCCTTGGATCAACCCACAAAAGAGTTAGCCCTCCATTGATGACATGTCTTCAACGAAAGCGGGAACTAGACTTACAAGGGTGGAATTGAAGAAGTAAAAACAACAAAAAAAAAGATCACTCCTCCGTTGTGTGATGAATATCACAAAGTATGGTGTGAATAAATTCACACCTTGAACCAACGATATCAATGTGATAATTATAAGAACATAATAAGAGTAAATGAAGAACTTTTATTAAGAAACTAAGGTTAATTAAACAACTTACATGAGGAAGAAATGCGATTACAAACACAAAGCGGCAGCATAACACTACAATGAAACCAAGCACCCAAGATTGCTAAATACTCCAACAACACTGCCTTAAATAGGCATTTTTTATCCCTTGGGTCGAGCCTCCAACAGTACAAAGCATCCAAATTAATTTTGGTAGGCCATAGGTGGTGGAAAACTTGTGGAATTTGGACTTTTCCACATTTGACCCGAGGTGGCAGCCAGATTTCATCCACCGAACAGACGCGTTTGGATGACCTTCTAGTGGCCGAATCAGAGTGGGCCATAGAAGAAGAAAATGGAGCTCCAGATATCTTATAACTGTCTATAAATTTGGGCCCATTTGGAGTTGTGGATTCTGAGATATGATCAAAGTAGTGGGCTTTTTTTCTGGGCCGCAGAATCTGGCCCAAAATTGTATCTCTAACTTGGGGCACCTTAATGACCACCATATAGACCGAATTAGCATTATATCATGAATATTTATTTGTTCCTAAACATTTATTATATCATCCCACAAAATTTGGGATTCATTGGACCTGTATGTTGGGCCCCACAGTCTCATAGGTGGGTTGGTGTCCAATCTGCCTTCTCTAGAATTGCTTCCATTCATCTCCAAATATATCCATCATCGTTTATGAATCATCCATTGATCCCTGAATGAAAAATGTTCACATTTAAGTGTAGATATAGTTCCAAAAATATCAAATTAAAATATTTATAATTACATTCCTTAGAATCAGATGACTCATTGGGCTTAAATTGGTGTATATTAGGCATGATGTGCACAAATGATGAGAATGGATGTTCATAATGAAAATGCACTAACTCAGGCCCATAAGATCAAAAATGAAAATTTAATACAATTAAAATATAATTAAAATAAATGTTTTTATTGGATAATCACACCCCCAACTTGAGATTTTCTATTCCCGAGCAAATAATTCAATGATTTTATTTGAATTCCTTTCTTCAAACACATTATAACAAACAGTGCTCACAATGTAAACTGCACACAAATATATTTTTATAACCTATCAAGATAATTTAAAACAATATGAATTTAAAATTAGATCCCAATCCCAAGCCCATTCCTTTGATCAAATCCATCATCATACTTCATCCAACTCAATTAGTTGAAACGATGTGTTGTGAATCACAATAGATATGGGGGTTCATTTTCATTCAAGGGGGAAATCATGGAAGCGCTAGGTGGAATCACATTTAATCCTAATATGAGTATTATTCATTCCTTTTTTTGGATATTTTTTTATTATTTTTTTGAAATATTGCTATAGTAATTGAGATTGCAGTTAATCAAATTAACCCATGTATCAAGACTTTGCCGATGACTCCCAGACTCAAAGGCCTTAGGGCACCAAGTGAAGCCCACATACTTGGGCATCGTCTCGAGTTAACTTAATAAAAAACAAATTCATATTACCATAAATAGAGATAGATTGAAAAACTCAGGGCTAGACAACTCTGGAGTCACGATCCCCAAGTTCCGAAAGCCTCGCATTTTATCAACCCATTGCTCTACACGCAATTTTTTTTGAATACTCATATTATTCATAAAAATCAAACCATCCTATGCTATTTATTATGGGACCCCAAAAATTCAAATTAGCACCCCACAATCTAGAGAACGTGCATTGTGGCATTTTGATTTAATGGATGAAAATAAAAATGATGAAAATTTTAATTAGACAACCAAACTTCCAAAATCAATGCTTTTAAACTTAATCATGAATTAAATTAAGATTCAAGGAAATAAAAGTTATTTTCTATGTAGTTTTAATGTGAGAAAAGATGTTATTATATTAATGATAAATGAATTCTACTTCTTTTTTATTTTATCATTGTTTTTTTAAACAAACATTTTGTTTCCACACCCCCAACTTAGAATGAAACTGTACCTAGTTTCATAAAAATAAAATTTAGAATGGGGTAGAGGAATAAAAGGGGATTTCAATAAGGAAATTAAAATATGAGGATCATGGAATGAAGTCACCTGGTGGCTGAAGTTTGAAGTTCTTGTTGCTCGAATTTAGTCCTTTGATATCCATGTCGCTTGCAAAGTTCCCTAGTGGAAAAAGGAAAACAAACAAACAAAACAAAACAATATATATATATATATATATATATAAGTAAAATATAAGTATATATATAAAAATTATAGAATAAGTAAGCACATTAAGCCGCAGGTCAGTGGTAAGCGCGCGCCCCTGTCTTCCTTCGGTCCCGGGTTCGAGTCCCTGCGGCTTCTCCGGTTGTGACGGGGTTTGCCCCATGGCCTATGGTGTGTACCCTTTTTTAATTATTATATTATTATTATTATTTTTATTATTTTTATCTTAACCTATAAAATAATAAAAATACAACAAAATAAACTGATGATACATTGTCTTCTTTTTAAATTTCTGGGTAAGGTATTACTCAAGGATCACACCACGTGACACAGATGAATATGGTGCTCCCCTTTCGTACCCATCCATACTCATAATAGAAGAACAGTTCAAAATTCTATTTTTTGATTTTTAAATATAAAAAATGATTAATTAATCCTATTTGAAAAATAAAGATGATTCAGAAAGATTAGAAACATAAAAACCACGGGTTGCCTCTCGTGCAACGCTTTGATTAACGTCGTTAGCCCGACATAGATCCTAAATTTATCAATTTTTTTCTGGTTCATAGATTGGCTCAATTAACTAAACATCTATTTCATGTTTATTGAATGATTCAATGAATGTTTTTAACCTTTGACCATTGACCTTGAAAATGTGACCACTATTGGGATCTTGAATCTCTACTGCCCCATGGGGGTATACATGATGCACTATGAAAGGACCTGACCATCTAGACCTTAACTTTCCTGGGTGTAAATGAAGTTTTGAACTATACAAGAGCACAAGTTTTCTCGGTTCAAAATGTTTTACCTTGATATTCCTAGATTGGTAGGCTTGAACTCTAGCTTTATTGATCCTTGAATTTTCATAAGCCTCCATCCTTAGTTCCTCCAGTTCATTGAGATCTAATTTCCTTTTTGTTCCGGCCAATGAGAGATTATAATCCATTTTCTTAATTGACCAAAAGGCCTTATGTTCAATATCCACTTGAAAATGGCATGCTTTACCATAAACCAACCTATATGGGGACATTCCTAAAATGGTTTTATATGCGGTTCTATAGGCCCAAAGAGCATCTAAGAGTTTTTCAGACCAATCTTTCCTTGAGGGGTTGACAGTTTTTTCAAGAATTTGCTTAATATCCCTATTCTCTAACTCAACTTGACCATTGGTTTGAGGATGGTATGCAGTGGACACTTTATGATAAATACCATACTTAGACATGAGTGAAGAGAATGGGCGGTTGCAGAAATGGGTTCCTCGATCACTGATTATATCCCTAGGAATTCCAAATCTTGAAAATATGTTCTCTTTCAGAAATCGAATCAGAACTTGATGATCATTGGACTTAGTGGGAATGGCCTCAACCCATTTTGAGACATAATCAACAGCCAAGAGTATGTAGAGGTATCCCCTAGAGTTTGGGAAGGGTCCCATGAAATCAATTCCCCAACAGTCAAATATTTCAACCACTAAGATGGGAGTGAGTGGCATTTGATTCCTTTTTGTGATGGACCCTACTTGTTGTCACCTAGGATAGCTTTGACAAAATGTGTAGGATTCCCTTGAGAGGGTGGTCCAGAAGATACAACATTGAGGAATCTTAGCAGATGTTTTCTTAGAGGAAAAGTGACCTCCACTTGCCTCACTATGACAAAATTTAAGGATGGACTCTTGTTCGGATTCTGGAAAACACCTCTTAA
Organism: Viscum album; assembly: GCA_963277665.1. Lineage (NCBI taxonomy): Eukaryota > Viridiplantae > Streptophyta > Magnoliopsida > Santalales > Viscaceae > Viscum > Viscum album. Next base: position 1,967,933,656 of record OY728153.1, read on the forward strand.
TGACTTGGTCAGGGCAGAACTTATAGAGGTATGGATCATCAAACACATAGTGTCTAACATCATAAAGGAATTTCCTTCAAGCTTGAGTCCCTAAGAATTTTGGAATGACTCCTGTAACTAAGAAATTGGCTATGTCGTCATACCAAGGGCAGTCACTCACAGAGTATAGGTGTTCATCAGGAAATGAATCAGACACAGAAAGGTGATTTGAGTTGTCTTTGAATTCCATCCTAGAGAGGTGATCAACTACAACATTTTCAACTCCTTTTTTATCCTTTATTGTGAGGTCAAATTCTTGTAAGAGAAGGACCCACCTAATCAGTCTAGCCTTAGAATCTTGTTTTTGGAAGAGGTATTTTAGTACAGAATGGTCAGTGAACACAATGATAGGAGATCCTAAGAGGTAGGACCTAAACTTATCTAAATCAAACACAATAGAAAGTCACTCCTTTTCAGTAGTGGTGTAGTTTATTTGGGCATAATTTAAGGATTTGCTTGCATAAGCAATGACATAAGGAGTTTTATCACAATGTTGTCCTAACACAGCTCCTACAGAAAAGTCACTGGAATCACACATAAGTTCTAAAGGAAGGTTCCAATTTGGAGATTTCATAATGAGAGGATAGGTGAGATAGGATTTGAGGGTTGAGAATGAACCCTCACAGCTTTCTGTCCAAACAAATGGAGCATCCTTTACTAGGAGAGCACAAAGGGGACGAGATATTGAACTAAAGTCCTTGATGAATCTTCTATAGAAACCAGAATGTACTAAGAAAGACCTCACTTCCTTGATAGTTTTGGGTGATAGAAGGTGAAAAATGATGTCAACCTTGGCTTTATCAACTTCAATCCCCCTACCTGAGACCAGATGGCCTAAAACTAGTCCCTCTTTAACCATAAAATGGCATTTTTTCCAATTTAGGACTAGATTCTTTTCTTCACATCTTGACAAGACTCTCTCTACATTCCTCAGACATCCCTCAAATGTATCCCCAAACACAGAGAAGTCATCCATGAAGACCTCTAGAAAATCCCCTACCATGTCTGAGAAGATTCCCATCATGCATCGCTGGAAGGTTCCAGGATAATTGCATAAACCAAAGGGCATGCGTTTGAAGGCAAAGATACCGAAAGGACATGTGAATGTAGTCTTCCCTTGATCTTCTAGGGAGACCTCAATTTGATTGTACCCTGAGTACCCATCTAAGAAACAGTAGAAGGCATGAACTACCACTCTCTCAAGGACTTGGTCAATGAATGGTAAGGGGAAATGGTCCTTCTTGGTGAATGAGTTTAGCTTCCAATAGTCAATACAGACCCTCCATCCACTACTCACCCTTGTTGGAAGAATCTCTCCATCCTCATTGGTTATCACTATGATTCCAGCCTTTTTTGGAACCACTTGGATTGGGGTCACCCACTCACTCTCAGCTATGGGATATATGATACCATCTTTTAACAATTTCAAAAGTTCCTTCCTTACTACCTCCATGAGATTAGGATTGAGTCACCGTTGAGGTTGACAACGTGGCTTTGAATCAGATTCCAGAACAATCCTATGAGTCCCGATAAGTGGGCTAATCCCAGGAATATCAGAAAGGGTCCAACCAATGGCTTTCTTATGCTTCCTAAGGACATCTAGAAGCATACTTTCATGATTGGATTCAAGAGAAGAAGAAATGACAATAGGATGTGTTTGATTTTTCCCTAGGAAGGCATACTTTAGTGCAGCAGGAAGTTCCTTCAATTCAAGATCAGGTTGGTTCAGAATTTCAGCTGAATATTGGGACATTGGATCAAGATCAATTTCTTTTTTTAGAGTTGCAGATAGGATTTATTCCCCACATGTAGAAGTTTCAGCTACTAGATTGGCTTGAACAGATTTAGGGAAGGAAATTGGAGTGGTCTCCATGAAAGTGGTTTCTTGAAAGGTTTCACTGATTTTTGGACCTAAGACTTCATCATAAGAGCAATTTGAAAATGATTCAATCCAAGGAGATAAACTTCCTTCATATGAACAAAGGAAATCAATCTCATCCTGACTTAAACATTCATAAAATATTCCTTGATGTTCCATGGATTCATTATCAATGCTTCCCATCATGTTTACTTCATTAATGTCCTCGTCATCCCCTATTTGTGAGCTTGCATTATAGATGTTCAAGTCTATACTCATGTTCCCAAAGGTGATGGTCATGTTCCCATTCCAGACTCGGATAACAGAGTTGATTGTTGCAAGGAAAGGACGACCAAGGATGATTGGGGTTTGTTCCTTATTTCCTATGTTTGGATGGTTGTCAAGGAAAATGAAATCAGCAGGGTAGATGAAGTTTTCAACCTTTACCAGAACGTCCTTTAAAATCCCCTTTAGAACCCTAATGCTACGATCAGCAAGTTGAAGTGTGACAGATGTGGGTTGGAGTTCTTCTAGGCCTAACTAGCAGTACACAACATATGGGATGAGATTGACACTAGCACCTAGGTCACACAAGGCCTTGACAACTTTGCTTTCTCTTAGTTTAACATTGATGTAAGGGCAACCTGGGTCTTTCAACTTAGGAGGAATGGTCCCTTGAATGGTGGTACTCACATTAGTAGCCAAAATGACTTGGTTTTTTTGTGAAAATTTTCTTTTAAAAGTGAACAAGTCCTTAAGGTACTTTGAGTAGGCATGTATGGTTTGGATTTCATCGAGAAGGGGTATGTTCAACTTGACTTGTGAAAATATTTCTCTCAACGTTTCACTTAGTTCAGGCTTGGTTTTCCCCCTCATGCATTGAGGAAATGGTGCAGGTTGTGGGGTTGTTTGTTGAAGAGTTGTTTCCTTGACAATGTTATCAGTTTCCTCAGTTTGATCTTGTGGTTCATTTGAATTTTCATCCAAGTTTTAATCTTTAGGTGGGTTATGAATTAGTTTTTCAGGTTTCTCAATTGATTTCCCACTTCTTAAAATAGTCACAGCCTTTAGTTGTTCATGAGTTGTTTGAGTGCAACTTGACTCTCCCCTTGAAGTTGAGGATGTCACCGCCTGAGTAGGCATGGGTGACTTTCCAGTTTTTATGGTTTGAAGTTCTTGTTTAAGGGAAGAGACTTCTGAGTTCATCCTTTCCATTTGTTTTCACAGTTGTTCTAGTAGGATTTGTGGAACAGTTTGGGTTGGTGCTTGAGAAGATTGGTTTATCCCGGGGGGATATTTTGGAGGTGGGATGGTTTGTTGAAAATGGACTGATGGCTGTTGGTATTGGATAGGTTGGGTTTGGAACTGGTTATGGGTTTGGTAGTTCTGATGGGGGTAAGGATTTTGTCCCTGTGGTTGGCTATGTTGTTGGTTATCTTTCTAGCGGAAGCCTGGGTGGTCGTTATACCTTGGGTTGAAGTTGTTTTGGTATTGAGGCTTTTGAAAGTTCAAAGCATTTACTTCCACTGGGGGTCATCCTAAAATAACATCCTTGATGGATGGAATGGTTGGGCAGTTGTCTGTTTTATGGTCATGTTTGTCACAAATTGTGCAAATAGGGTCAACAGTTTGGATTTCATGGACTTTCCTAAGGTCTATCTCTTCAACCTTCCTAGAGAGTGCTGCGAGTTTAGCCCTAAGGCTTTCCTCTTCTCTAAGTGAATGAATTCTAGTAGTTCTTTGTGTATTTTTAGAATAAGGTGAAGTTCCCCATGTTTGGTTTTGTTCATAAAGGCTTTCTAGATACTCGTAAGCATTATTTGGGGCTTTGTTTTTAAATGTTCCATTACACATAATGTCAATGAATTGTTTGTTCCCCGGACCCAAACCTTCATAGAAAATTATCACTTGTTCAGGAATAGAAAAACCATGGTGTGGAACCATGTTTAGAGTGTCTTTGAACCTTTCCCATGTTTCATAGAATGACTCTCCCTCTTTTTCAAAAAAGTTTTGGATACTCTTTTTAAGTGCAATTGTTTTGTGGTGGGGAAAGTATTTTTTGTAGAATTCTCTTTGTAGTTGGTCCCAAGAGTTTATGGATGATGGTCTCAAATTGTTTAGACAATTTTTAGCTCGATACTTTAAATAAAAAGGAAATAGCCTCATCTTAGCTGATTCTAGTTGATGTGGGGGACACATGGTTTCTACAATGTCATTGAACTCCTTAATGTGAAGGTAGGGCATCTCAGACTCCATTCCATGAAATGTGGGAAGGTGGTTTAGGACATGGGGTTTAAAGATGTAGTTGGAATATCCTATGGAATTGTGTCTAATTAATGAGGGGGAATTGGTCCAAGAAGGTTTGAGGTATTCATTCATGGTTTGATCAATTGCATTCCCCAAGTTTGGGGCTGCCTCATTTGGGTTTCCGTTTTGGTTCCCACCCGGGTTTATGACTTGGTTTCTTTGAATACCTTCCATTTAAATGGGCTCAATTTTTGACTCAGGGGTGTTTGGAATATTAGGATCTAATGGAAAGAGTTCCCTTAGTGTACTTGACTCCCCAACCCTAGGACTATCCACCCTAACCAGACGGTTTGATTGATCGCGGGTGTAGGTGGACATGCGCCAAAAGGAAAAAACGAGAAAGGGACAAGATAAGAGAATTTGGATGAGAAAAGAAGAAATGGGGGAGAATATAATGGGTGTTTATATGAATTACTTGGGTCCCTAGAAATGGTACCAAAATTTGATTCTCGCTCAAATTTACCCAAGAGATGAAGGTAGAACGGTCCTTGTAGTTTAGCTTGGGCTATCGAATCCTCAGAGACCTAAGAAGAAACCTATAGACATGTATATTATATGGACTTTTTTTGGCTATGAAGTGGCCAACTTGGGTTAATTTTATATGGGTTTAAAGGATAACTAACAGATTTAAGTGAATTTAATTTAAAAGAATGAGTTAATCCTAGGTTATCTCTCGGGGTGGATTGGATGAATTACTTTTTTAATGATTTCAATTTCTTATAATTGAGATGGATTTATTTAAGAAGATCAAAAGAAATCATCACTTACTGGTTTAATTCCTACACACACTAATACTAATCACCTATACACTTGAAGGATCAATGTTTTGAGCACTCCAAGGTAGAGGTTCGTATTAGCACTTGAAATGTGTGACCTTAAATTCAATAAGGATGAAGATGTTTTAAAATCATCAAATAAAAATCTCATTTAAAAGAAGTGATTAGCCATTAATGGAGTGATAAATAACATCCAATCCAGACCCTTACTACTCCCTTGGATCAACCCATAAAATATTTAGCCCTCCATTGATGACATGTCTTCAACGGAAGCAGGAAGTAGACTTACAAGGGTAGAATTGAAGAAGTAAAAACAACAACAAAAAAAAAATCACTCCTCCGCTGTGTGATAAATATCACAAAGTATGGTGTGAATAAATTCACACCTTGAACCAAAGGTATCAACATGATACGTAGAATAACATAATAAGAGTAAATTAAGAACTTTTATTAAGAAACTAAGGTGAATTAAACAACTTACATGAGGAAGAAATGCGATTACAAACACAAAACGGAAGCATAACACTACAATGAAACCAAGCACCCAAGATTGCTAAATCCTCCAAAACCACTACATTAAATAGGAATTTTTGAGCCCTTGGGTCGATCCTCCAATAGTAAAAATCATATAAATTAATTTTGGTAGGCCATAGGTGGTGGAAAGCTTGTGGAATTTGGACTTTTCCACATTTGACCCGAGGTGGCAGCCGACTTTCATCCACCGAACAGACGCGTTTGGATGGCCTTCTAGATTGCCGAATCAGAGTGGGACATAGAAGAATAAAATGGACATCCGGATATCTTATAATAGCCTGTAAAATTGGGGACCATTTGGAGTTGTGGATTCCGAGATAGGATCAAATTAGTGGGATGTTTTTCTAGGCCTCAGAATCTGGCCCAGAATTGTATCTCTAACTTGGGGCGCCTTAATGACCACAATAGAGGCCTAATTAGCATTATATCTTGCGGATTGATTTGTTCATCAACATTTCTTCTATAATACCACAAAATTTAGGATTCATTGGGCCTGTATGTTGGGCCCCAAAGTCTCATAAGTGGGATGGTGTCCAATATGCCTTCTCTAGAATTGCTTCCATTCATCTCCAAATATCTCCATCATCGTTTATGAATCATCCATTGATCCCTGAATGAAAAATGTTCAAATTTAAGTTTATATATAGTTCCAGAAATATCAAATTAAAATATTGATAATTACATTCCTTAGAATCAGATGAATCATTGGGCCTAAATTAGTGTATATTAGGCATGATGTGCACAGATGATGAGAATGGATGTTCATAATGAAAATGCACTAACTCAGGACCATAAGATCAAAAATGAACATTTAATAACATTAAAATGTAATTAAAATAAATGTTTTTATTGGATAATAACTTGGACACTAGCCATCTTCTTCTAACTCGACTGCCAGGTGGATGCCGCTCTGGGATCAGTCAATGATCTAATGTGGGAATATTGGCTTTGTACCAATGTCTCACTTGTAATAATGGAGTTTGGAATACCTTGTGCTGTCCCTTAGACTCCATTTTAATAAATCTGAGGTTATCCCGAACTTGTGTTTGGCTTGGAGTTTTTTCTTAAAGGGTAATGATTCCAGTGGTTTGGATCCAGGTTACACCCTTTTTCATGATGAGGCATGACAGTTTGAAATGGTTAGGTGATGGATTGACCAAGGAACATCATTGGAATTCAGGTATGGGTTTCAGTGAGTGTGTTCATTGTAAACACAATATTCCTTAGAAGAAGGCATTGCAGTTTTGTTGTAATACGCCAGTCGTTTAAGTTGAGCATTTTTGGGGTAAGTCATCCAGAGGTGGATTGACTTGCTATCTTTCTTGTTCAATGCATACAATCGTTGTGGAACTATTTTGAAACATGTCATCAGGTTAATATGAGTGTGTTGTAAGGGTTGACTATATCTTTCATGGAAAGTCTGAGCGGCTAGTTTTTGGTGAGGTCTATCGGGATCCAACCATTTATTTCAGTGAGCTATCTATTATGACCCCGAATATAATCTGATTTTACTAGTTAAGGGAATTATACCGGATCATCGTTATAATGGTTAGAGGCATGCTTTGTAAGGAAATTATGACAATGGAGTTATCGTGGCTCAAAATTGGACCCTTTTTCTATTAGAGACTATGGTGGGGAGAACCATCATCCTGATGTTTAAAGAGATGATGACATGATCGTGTCTCTAGCTGAATGGGCTTGGGTAAGTGCCATTTTAGTGTTTTAATCAGAAAATGAGCTTTGGATTAGGATTTGATAGGCTTTAACAGCGCTAAAAAGCACTGTAAAGCTCAGCACTGATAGGGGGGGGGGGGTACCCTTTATCAACACTAAAAAAGCGCTGATAAAGAGCACCTTTATCAATGATAAAAAAGCGCTCATAAAGGGTTCCTCTATTAGTGCTAAAAATGCGCTGAAAAGGGATCCTTTATCAGTGCTAAAAAGCAATGAAAAAGGGATCCTTTATCAGCGCTAAAAAGCGCTGATAAAGGGCTCTTTTATCATCACTAAAAATGAGATGATAAAGGTCTCCTTTATCAATGCTAAACAAGCATTGATAAACAGATCTTTTATCAGTGCTTTTTTAAGTTCTGATAAAGTGACCCTTTATCAGCGCTTGTTTAGAATCGATAAAGGCTCCCTTTATCAGTGCTCTTTTTAGCGCTGATAAATGCCCTGCCTATTGTAACATGAAATTCTGCAGCAGCACACCCAAACAAAACTTGCAAACAAATCAGCATAACAAACAAGCAGTTCCCACAGATAAAATATGCAGTGGTAGTCAATTTGGGATCAAAGTCTGGGAAAAAATCCATACCTAACATGATTTACTAATTATTCATTATGATTATCAAAAGGTACCATTAAATACTATCTCCTCCAAATGATATCTTACATTGCCTCAGATAAAATATATATAGAGAGTTCAATGTCATAACCTTAAAAAAAATGTGATTAAGGCATGCATGCAAGTCATTCTTCATGTTTTTTGTAGTTAAGATTCATGTCAAGCTTAGATATCGAATTTATTTATAGATTTTGAGTTCCTTTTGGTATATGTTTCCTTAGGATTTAGAGAGTTTCCCCTATAGATTTCTCATGGTAGATGGATTTGGGTGATTCTTGGGACACTTAAGGAAATGTGTTCTTATGGTTGATGCCTTTATCTTATGGTGTGTTGTCTTCTTTTCATGCCATTTATAAAATTTATAAATGGTGGGGAGATATATGCTTATTTTTTTTCCATCCTAGACTCTTGATTAGTAGTCATGTAGTGCTTTTATTGGGGGACACAATTTAGAAGAACCCATGTGGGTACACTTTCATGTAGAATTTTCCTATTCATTGTGAACTTTTATTGTTTTACATACATAGGAAAAGGATGGGTTGTATGACTCCAAGTAAAAACCATGCAACTTACCATTTTGAGGGAGTTGTTCACAATTATAGGATAAACCATGTGGTATGGATCTATAGTTTAACTAAGTCATTTTGAACGATTGGAACATAGTTAGTTAACGGTTTGTCCAAACTATGCAGAAGAGGGTTTCTTATCCAATGGATCCCAAAAAGTTGGTGAATAGTTTAGAAAATTGCCCAACCAGACCATGGAAGTTGCCGATGATATGGCATAATTTAAGGTATTTCAAACTATTCCCTCCTATTAAATTCATGAAACTTAGTCTAAGAGGCATTTATCTTGAAAATTTATCCAATTTAAATCCTCTATTCTTTTTTCTTTCCCTTTCATTCTTCTCCCTCTCCCTTTCCTCTTTGTTTTCATACCTCACCATGAACTCTAGGGATAAAGGTTTATATTTAGGGTGTGTGATGAATTATTAATGGGGGTTTATTGTCTAAGGACTAAGTAAGACTCTATGAGTATTTTCTAAGTGTCTTATGTCATATGTAATGACTTTTGGATTTCTTTTCATACGTCAGTGGTTGTTTTCACTTAAAAATTTTGTCCATTTTAAACAAAAGAGAGACACTTTGAGTGATACCAGTCACACCATGCCTCGGATTGAGGCAGGGTTGAATATTACACATCACAAATGACCCATGGATCATTCTCCTAAAGTATCAAAAAAATATGAATGTGTTTGGTCATTTTTCCTCATGTCAGTTGTTGTATTCACTTAAAATTCTATCCATTTTAAATAAAAGAGAGACACTTTGAGTGATACCGGCCACACCATGCCTCATATTGAGGCGGGGTTGACTCGTACACATCACACATGACCCATGGATTGTTGGCCTAAAGTATCAACACAATAGAAATGCATTTATTTAGTTTTTCGTATTTCAGTTGTTGTTTTCACTTAAAATTCTGTCCATTTTAAACAAAAGAGAGACACTTTGAGTTATACCGGCCACACCGTGCCTCAGATTGAGGCGGGGTTGAATATTACACATCAAAAATGACCCATGGATCATTCTAATAAATTATCAACACAATATGAATGTGTTTGGTTAATTTTACGTACATTAGTTGTTTTTTTCACTTAAAAATTATGTCCATTTTAAACAAAAGAGAGACACTTTGAGTGATACCAGCCACACTGTGCCTCAAATTGAGGCAGGGTTGACTCATACACATCAAAAATGACCCATGGATAGTTTTTATAAAGTATCAACAAATTTTAATGCGTTTGATCAGTTTTCTGTACGTTAGTTGTTGTTTTCACTTAAAAATTATGTCTATTTTAAACAAAAGAGAGACACTTTGAGTGATATCGGTCACACCGTGCATTGGATTGAGGTGGGGTTGACTTTTACACATCAAAAATGACCCATGGATAATTATCATAAAGTATAAACACAATCCTAATGCGTTTGGTCATTTTTATGTATGTCAGTTGTTGTTTTCACTTAAAATTCTGTCCATTTTAAACAAAAGAGAGACACTTTGAGTGATACCGGCCACACCGTGCCTCATATTGAGGTGGGGTTGAATCTTACACATCAAAAATTACCCATGGGTCATTTCACTAAAGTATCAACACAATAAGAATGCGTTTGGTTGGTTTTTTGTACATCAGTGGTTGTTTTCACTTAAACATTATGTCCATTTTAAACAAAAAGAGACACTTTGAGTGATACCGGTCACACCATGCCTCATATTGAGGCGGGGTAGACTCATACATGTCAAAAATGATCCATGGATCGTTCTCTTAAATTATCAACACAATATGAAGGTGTTTGGTCATTTTTTCGTATGTCAGTTGTTGTTTTCACTTAAAATTCTGTCTATTTTAAACAAAAGAGAGACACTTTGAGTGATATCGTCCACACCGTGCCTTGGATTGAGGCGAGGTTAAATCATACATGTCAAAAATAACCCATGTATATTTCCTTTAAAGTATCAATATAATCCTAATTCATTTGGTAAGTTTTTCGTACATCAATTGATGTTTTCACTTTTGTCCATTTTAAACAAAAGAGAGACACTCTGAGTGATTACAGTTACACCATGCCTCGTATTGAGGTGGGGTTGACTCTTAAACGTCACACATGACCCATGTATCATTGTAATAAAGTATCAACACAATCCGAATGCTTTTGGTTATTTTTCCATATGTTAGTTGTTGTATTCACTTAAAATTCTGTCCATTTAAAAAAAAAGAGAGACACTTTGAGTGATACCGGCCACAATGTGCCTCGTATTGAGGTGGTGTTGACTTTTACACATCAAAAATGACCCTTATAGTGTTGTCCTAAAGTATCAACACAATACGAATGCATTTGGTCAGTTTTATGTATGTTAGTTGTTGTTTTCACTTAAAATTCTGTCCATTTTAAACAAAAGAGAGACACTTTGAGTGATACCGGCCACACCATGCCTCAGATTGAGTCAGGTTTGACTATTACACATAAACATGACCCATGGATCGTTATCCTAAATAATAAATACAATACTAATGTGTTTGGTCGGTTTTCCGTACGTCATTTTTTGTTTTCACTTAAAAATTATGTCCATTTTAAATGAAAGAGAGACACTCTAAGTGATCTGGCCACATCGTGCCTCAGATTGAGGTGAGGTTGACTCTTACATGTCACAAATTACCCATGTATCATTTTACTAAAGTATAAACACAATACAAATTTGTTTGGTTACTTTTCTGTATGTTAGTTGTTGTTTTCACTTAAAATTCGGTCCATTTTAAACAAAAGAGAGACACTTTGAGTGATTTTGTCCACACTATGCCTCAGATTGAGGTAGGGTTGACCTGTACACATCACACATGAACCATGAATCATTGGAATAAATTATAAACACAATTAAAATGCTTTTTGTTGGTTTTATGTATGTCAGTTGTTGTTTTCACTTAAAATTTTGTCAATTTTAAACAAAAGAGAGACACTTTGAGTGATACCGGCCACACTGTGCCTCAAATTGAGGTGGTGTTGACTCTTAAACATTAAAAACGACATATGTATATTTATAATAAAGTATAAACACAATATTAATTCATTTTTTTGGTTTTCCATATGTCAGTTGTTGTTTTCACTTAAAAATTATGTCCATTTTAAACAAAAAGAGAGACACTCTAAGTGATACTAGACACACTGTTCCTCAGATTGGGGTAGGTTTGACTCAAAAATGTCACACATGACCCATGGATCATTTTAATAAAGTATCAACACAATCTGAATGCGTTTGGTCAGTTTTCCATACGTAAGTTGTTGTTTTCACTTAAAATTCTGTCCATTTTGAACAAAAGAGAGACACTTTGAGTGATACCGGCCACACTATGCCTCAGATTGAGGCGGAGTTGACTATTAAACATCACAAATGAACCATGGATAGTTTTCCAAAAGTATCAACACAATCTAAATGCATTTGGTCATTATTCCGTATGTCAGTGGTTGTTTTCACTTAAAAATTATATCCATTTTAAACAAAAGAGAGACACTCTAAGTGATAATGGCCATACCGTGCCTCATATTTAGGAGGGGTTGAATCTTACAAATCACAAATTACCCATGGATTTTTTTCCCAAATTATCAAAAAAATATGAATCCGTTTGGTTGCTTTTTCGTATGTTAGTTGTTGTTTTCACTTAAATTCTGTCAATTTTAAACAAAAGAGAGACACTTTGAGTGATACCAGCCACAATTTTCCTCTTATTGAGGTGTGTTTGACTCTTAAACGTCACACATGACCCATGTATCATTTTTCTAAAGTATCAACACAATCAGAATGCGTTTGGTCGGGTTTCTGTATGTCACTTGTTGTTTTCACTTAAAATTCTGTCCATTTTAAACAAAAGAGAGACACTTTGAGTGATAATGGTCACACCATGCCTTATATTGAGGAAGAGTTGTCTCTTAAACGTCACAAATAACCCATATATTGTTCTCCTAAATTATCAACACAATCCTAATGCGTTTGGTTGGTTTTCCGTATGTCATTTGTTGTTTTCACTTAAAAATTATGTCCATTTTAAACAAAAGAGAGACACTCTGAGTGATACCGGACACACCGTGGATTTGATTGAGGTGGGGCTGACTCTTACACATCACACATGACCAATGGGTCATTTTACTAAAGTATCAACACAATCCAAATGCGTTTGGTCAGTTTTTTTATGTCATTTGTTGTTTTCACTTAAAATTCTGTCCATTTTAAACAAAAGAGAGACACTTTGAGTGATACTGGCCACACCGTAGCTTTAATTGAGGTTGGGTTGACTCATACACATCAAACATGACCCATGGATCATTGGACTAAAGTATCAACACAATCCTAATGCGTTTGGTCAGTTTCCATACTTCAGTTGTTGTTTTCACTTAAAAATTATGTCCATTTTAAACAAAAAAGAGACAATTTGAGTGATACCATCCACACCGTGCCTCAGATTGAGGTGGGGTTGACTCTTACACATCAAAAATGACCCATGTATCATTCTCCTAAATTGAAAACAAAGATGTGGGTGGGGAAGACCCTATTAAGAAATGAGGTTCCAACAATGTTCATTTTCTTATTATGGATAATCAGAAAACATACAATTTCTACCAATAAAAATGTTCAACGCATGGGAATCAATTTGGAATCTTGATGCTCATACTAAAATCAATTTAGGGTGGATAAGTTTACTCATCTTTTCTTTGAATGTGAGTAGGAATGCGTGATATGAAGGTATTTTGGATATTTTATTGTTTTTTCTTATCCAGAGCCCAAAGAAAAGTGGTTCATCATTCTTGCATGTTTCTAGTTCATTTCATCTGTTAAAATGGACAAATGAATCATTTGAGAAATGATGTTTTATTTAATAACAATTAAAATTTTCCTAATAACATTTACATAAAATAATGTTTCATCTTTTGATCTCTGTAAACCCCTCTCAAAAATGTCCACCAATTGTACACGTCCCCAAGTCAGATCTTCATACTATTTGTATATAATCTTCCATCAGGTATGCGGCCCACTCATTTCTGAAAAAATCTATATTGTCTTGTGAATATGAGGCTTTTCAACAGTCAGAGTAGTACTGAAAAATATATAAATAAATAATTAATAAATAATTTAAATTAAATAGTAGTTGTTTTTTGAAAATACCTCTTTAGGGATGCTAGTTTGTTGATGGAAGACGATCTCTCTCATAAATTTACAAACATAATAACCACAATCTTTATCGTTTTTTTATTTTGGACACTGAAAAAACTTTGATCATTAGGAGAATAAGTAACTTGTTTTTATATGTGTTTGGATAGTGAAATTTTATTATATATACCTTGATACTTGTCCAGATGTAGTACTTGTTCGCCTCCTTATGCTTAGCCCCTGTCCCCATTCCTTTTTTTAGAAGATATTGATACACCTCCCTATAATAAAAAAATACTCAGTAAAAGATAATATAAATTACATAACTTGATGTTTAGACCTAAAATGTAGGATTTAGTGTCTTACAGATTCACAAACTCCATCATGTGTGGTCAGTTTGTTGGATATCCTTGCATTGAATCCAGAAAATAAATCTTTGGAGTATCTAAGTTCACTGAAATTAGCAGTCAATGTTGACTAAAAACACAAAAAGGAATAAGTAATGAAAGAACTGAAAATATAATTGATATTCTTTAATCATATATTTTTACCCCTACATGGTTGGTATTAGTAAGAGTCTGTCATCCGTAATCTTGCTTTCAAATGTTTTCAGTAAGCCTTTCACTATTTCATCCCTTATTGATGGCTCTAATTTCGTTAGTTGTGTAGATGTGGTATTTGGACTAACAAGTCCAAATTTTGGCTCATGGGGAAATCCCTTCAACTGTTTTTCATATATATACATCTTTTATTTATATAAAACGAATTTAGTCATAATTAGCACATTATATCAGCTTTTAGAAAATCAATTCATGAAAACATACCTCATATATACATTTGCAACTGTGACATCTAACCAACTGTATTCAAGGATGTCATTTAAATTTTCAACAGCAACATAATCTGCAATTTCCTCTCTGTATATATTCTCTTCAAAAACAATTATATAACTACTACCACTTTTTAGCTTCGTATCCACATGAGTCTTCAATGCTAGTAAATGTGGATAGAGAACATGTAGTGTAATTGTGCTTTCAAGAGATCTTTTGGATCAGTTGGTCAATCCTTTAGATGCTTTTGAGCCCATGTTTCTTGTCACCCCCTTTCCTTTCTCCATCTATAATAACATTCATTGGTTTAGACCTTTTTTTATTAATTGTTAAAGGTTTATCTTGAAAAAATGGAAATAAATACCACTTTGTCCTCATGTACTCTTAAAAGTTGTGATAGCCATGTAATGAATGTCCCAATAGACTTTTCTACCGTATGAATATCATCATCATCAAGTGGAATAGGTAGCTCTGCATTTGGCTCATAAGCTACAATAATCGTCACTTTCAGATGATATGTTGGAAGTGGCCTATTATGTAGTTTTCCTCTGGGATGTTGAACACCATATCCCTCACTACAAGGTGATAGGTGGGTGTTGACAGATATAAATCACAGTCATTATTACCCTATAGAAGATTAGTATAAGAAAAGTATCAGTGTTTTTCTAATTCACATTTCATGGGAACAATTATTAGAATATTGATTACCATGGCTAAGACAGCTCTTTGAGGGGAATGACTCACCTCAAAGCTGGTGGGGGGTGGGGTGGGATCTTCACGTGCTAGTTGTTCCTGAGTTGTGTCTTCTCCTTTCTTATTACCCATAAAATTTGCTAGAAACTCTCTCTTCCATTGAAATAATTCTTCAAGAGTTGTTATTATTTTGATCATTTGTTTCATTTCTTCATTTTTTTCATCCTTTTGTTTTTTTCCTCAAAATATACTCGAGGTGTCACCCCAAACCCCGCACCTCTGACACGACCATATTGTTCTAGCCGCTTCAAATCCTTCGATAATAGGTCTGCATCCGCTATAGGATTAGCTGATTCCTGTGACTGTCGGATATAGAAAAATAAGTAATTATTATTATGTAATAGCAATTTAAAACAAAACTTTTTATCATGTCATACTGACACATATTTTCCACACTTTTTGTGTGTTTTCATCTACTAACTTCCCTTCCTTATTCACACATGCCTCCTTCCATAGCACATAACGTGGGATGGAAGTGTATTTGGCTTTAGACTCATCAATCTGCATATAAATATAGAAAGATAATTATGATGTTGTTTCTTGGCACATAACAATATTACTATAAATTTAAAATATGTACCATTTTATTTTCCAGTGAAGCGTACTCCATTCTTACTTTATGATAGGGGTATGTTGGTTTTGATGCATGTTCCTTATTTTTAGTACTAAGTTTTTGTTTCATAAATGAAATATTGAGAATCAAAGTGATGAATACATGTATCCTAAAATAGTGCATTATCATCCACAATGTACCTGAAACTTCTCATCCCCACAATGGAAAATAAATGCATCCCATGCTTCTTGGGATATTATCTGAGCATAGACAAGGGGTGGGTTCAGGTTTATTTTACCTTTGGAATATTTCAGGTGAAATTTTGTTAAAATAGTGTGGAATCCTCGATGAATCCTTCTTGCAAGCCTTAGTACATAATTCTTGTGTGAATCATCTAATATAAATGTACTCTTCAAGGGATTGAGAAGAGTAAGACACTGTTTTATTATTTTATTTTCTAGTAAATTAAAGAAATAATATCATAATGTCACCGTAATTTCTTCCTAGATCACAACCTTCATCTTGGACACAACATGGTGCCATGAATCTATTTCAATCGGCACTCATTCCCGAGTGAAAATTCCAATTTAACTACTAAACATAGCCTTGTTGGGGTTCACATGTTGGCCTCGTGCATTCCATCCGACATAAAATTTGATTCCTTTGCTTTTCACCTTAAGAACTTTGGATAACAACGTCAAACTACGACACACCTATGTTTTCTGTGACATCGGTCCTTCATCCCTGGCCATTTCATCGATATCAACATCATCAATATGTTCATCTGGAATGGTAGCAATGACATGTGCTGATGGATGTTGGACCTCAACACTAGGAGAAACAACAGGTTCAGAAACTTATTGTTGCTCTACACTGTGAGCAGCAGTAGCAGCAGTAGCAGCTTGAGAGACTTGTTCAGCCTCAAGGTTAGGAGTACTAGAATGTGCAGAATTCATTGTCTAGAAAAGTGGTTGAACAGTTAATTTAGATTACATAAATTCAGTAATGATAAGATAATAACATGATATAACAAGATCTATATTACAAACAAAATATAACCTATTTATTGAACTCTCTTTCTTTTTTTTAAAGGCTGAAGGGATTTGAAACCTCTATCGATTATCCAAATCCCTTCATTGTGGTCTCCTCTAACATACAAAATGTCATCTACACTGGGACCGCTGCGAAATCATTGCAACGTACCACTAAAAGGGTCATCCTCAATTGAATTTTCATCAGACCCTTCAGTAGTTTTGGATGATAACAGAACGATCGACCACTTTTGGTTTTCAATATCTAGAATATAAAATACTTGTACCTCTTTTGATTCCATTATAAAATATTCATCTTTGTTCCCTTATTTACTACAATAAACTTTCACAAATCCCAATTCATCTATTTTAACACCACTGTTGTTATCAACCCATTTGCATTGAAAAATCGACAATTGGAATGTTGTATAATCCAACTCTCATATTTGTTTGATAATGCCAAAGTATGACATATTCACATAAATTGGATTTCTTTCTTTACTACCAGAAACATGCATCGCTTCAGCCACAAGTGTAACTCCACTATTTTTCATGGTACTATCTTCATCATGTTCATCTGTATAGAATGTATAACCATTAATTACATAACCATTTTAATATAATACATACACACTTGGTTTGAAAGATAGCCATCGAAGTTGTTTTGAAATTGAATTTGGATTTTCATCTAACTCCTTAAAAATATGGTCCTAAAACCATCCTATAAACTGGTGATTATGTGTATTTGATATCCATTTTTCAGCCCTTGATGGATTCAACTACCAAAGAATTTCTTTGTGGGTTTCGATATATGGAGAAAACTACCAATTGTTATGCAAAACATAAATGTGGGCCTACTCTCGATCTGTAATATTGATTGTCACAACATCTCTTCCAGAAAATCCCTCATCCTCAATGTGTCTAGTGTGATGAGATTTCGGGAGACCAATGCTTTCCACATCAGATAGGTATTTGGTACAGAATTCAATGGATTACTTAACAATATATCGCTCCACAATACAACCCTTTAGAAAACTTCGATTTTTGACATACCCTTTCA
The DNA here is from genome assembly GCA_963277665.1 of Viscum album. NCBI lineage: Eukaryota > Viridiplantae > Streptophyta > Magnoliopsida > Santalales > Viscaceae > Viscum > Viscum album. Next base: position 1,967,951,444 of record OY728153.1, read on the forward strand.
AAATATTCATATATCGTTCAACAAGGTACATCCATCTATAGTGAAAAGGACCACAAAGTCGAATCTCTCTCACCAAGTGAACCATCAAATGAACCATCATATTAAATAATTATGGCAGGAAGAACATTTCTAATTCACATAATATGATGACAATTTCTCTTTCCATCGGTACTTATGCCGACATGGTATAAATCTATGATGTCCTAGAAACACAGATTTCGATGAATGTTTCAACCTAATTGATTCTGTATCTTCTTCGCACACGGGACACCCTTGAGTTCCTTTAATTATATAGCCTGACAAATTTCCATAAGTAGGGAAATCATTTATCATCCCATACAACATCTATCTCAACGTGAAGTATTCACTTTTATAAGAATCATACAACATAAAACCTGAATCCCATAATAACATCAAATCCTCAATCAAAAGAGCCAAATAAACATCAATATCATTACCTGGTTGTTTTGGTCCTGATATAAGTATAGATAACATGATGAATTTCTATTTCATTCATAACCAGGGTGGCAAGTTATAATTTACCAACATAAATGGCCATGTACTGTGATTGCTGGTTTGAAAACCAAAAGGATTCACTCCATCTGTAGATAACGCAAGACGAAGGTTTCTCGACTAATTTCCAAATTTAGGATACTCATGATCAATTCTCTTCCACTGAGGAGAGTCAGCCGAGTGATGTAATTTCCCATCTTTATTTCTTTTATTTGCATGCCACGACAATTGCCTTGCAATTTCTTTACTTCCATATAGATGCCTAAACCTTGTAATGATTGGAAAGTACCATACAACTTTCGTAGGATTGGATTCATCTTTCTTGTATTGAGAAGCACCGCACTTTGGGCATTATGTAAGTGATTTTTTCTCCTTGAGAAACAATATACAGTCTTTCGAGTAGGCATGTATTATTTTAGAAATCATACCCATTGAGCGTAGCATTCATTTAGCTTCATATGTCCGGATTAGGAGGTCATTATCTTTCGGGAGCATGTCATTCAAGAGAGAAAATAGTTCTGTAAAACTAACATCACTCCATCCGTTGATTTCTTTCAATTTATACAACTTCAGTATAATTGACAATGTTGTATATTTAGTGCAACCAGCATAAAATGGCATCTTTGCACAACTCTTTAACTTCTCAAACAATTTTGGTCAATCATGGAGTTCATCTTCAACTATCCTTGTCATTTCCTCAATACGATCTTCATCATCATTGACATCTGTAATCACATCCTCTATACAGTCTTCTTCATTATCCATATTTGTAATCATATCTGATGATTCATAAAATGCAGTTTTATCCCAGCCAGTAGCTATATTCACTTTTTCTACATGTTTATTCCAACATTTATAACTCTGATCTATTCCGTGACATATCAATTGTTCTTCCAACTCCTATGGAGTAATTAGTCTAGAATAACAACAACGTAAACACAGAAAAAGGATTTGAGAAGGATCCTTTGTGTGATCCTTTGAAAACTTGATGAACTATTTCACTACATTATCATACTCTATTGTCAAATGATTAGCATCTATCCAATATTTATTCATCTCCATCCTATTCAAATCTCAAATATTATTATTTATAATTCAAATACAAAAAACAAGACTTACAAATACAGTAGAAGAGAACCACTTCCTTATAAAAATAGAGATTAATAGAGCCTAACCATTTTCAATAAAGATTTGGAAATCAACAGAACTGGGATATACCCCCCCATCAAAATCAACACACTTTACAGCCCCCTTACCAATAGTTCTAGCACCCACCACCCTTGCAGCAAAACATTAAACATCCTGTTAACCACCCCTACCAGCCACCTCATTCATAATAAAATAATCACATTAAACAACCCAAAACTAGTGACCAAACTCAAATAAAATGAAAACAAGGATGCAATTTTGATGAGAAAACTAATATAGTAGATACATTTCCAAACACAAAGGGGTTCGTGGGGGAGAAAAACAACCTAGGTTTATCCAAAATTACTATGGAATATTATAGGTTTGGTTACCCAAATTAACATTAGAAATATAAAATTGAGGTTAGTGAACATAAATTCTATCAAACCTCCTCTCACTAACTATTAATACCTTCCGTAATATTGAAAAAATTTGTGAAATTAATTTTATAAATAAATTATTTCCCAAAATCATGACATTTAGGTTAGAAAAATTCCCATACATTTAGGTAAAATAGAAATATGCTTCCTTTTTTTTCTTATGAATCATTAAATTTGTACAAACACACTAACCAACTCAATAAAATTCATATTTTCACAGGAATTTGAAGGTAAAGAGAGATAAATAATTCCATTGAAAATAATTCAACTAAATCTTTTAGTATCAATTGAAAGAGGGTATTGGTTAATAAAGGGATGAGGTTAATAACTCAGGACATAATCATGCCTAGACTCTTAAACCAAACTCACCACATCCCAAAATTTGATCAACTAAAACATGACCATCCGACTAAATAAAACTACACCTTACTGAAACCAAGAAAAACCATGAATCATGGGGAACTCATACTACTGATGCCCGACTGCATCATCATTGAAATAGATCAACTATACAGTTATGGTACATCTTGAGATACTCAACCCTAGGGCATAATCCCCACCCTACATCTAGAAAATCTCATCACTCCCTTATTCCTCATTCCATTAGGACCACAACTCAAGGCACCATCTTTATCCTTCCAAGAAACTCAAAGAAAACCACTCTTTATAACTTCATCACAATCCCTTATCTACAACCAAAAACTTAAACATAAACTCGCAACCTTCCTTAGAATCTCTAACCTTAAAGATGACTCAAAATTATAGGATTTCATTTATTCATCAACCAAGTGTTCTAAAAACTAGACCATCAATGCACAGATGTGAATCCCAAGGGAAAGCACACTATATCCAACTTGATTGAATTCCATGATATTTTGTATACACTAATACTCTATATCTAGGGTATAAAATTATTCCTAAAACCACTTTTTACTAAACATGATTTTCCTTCCATCATTCTCAAGCAACCCTTAAAAGTAATCCCACTACTAAGGAAACCCATAAATGAGCTAGAATATTTTCCAATTCAAAACCCTCCTCAACTGATTCTATCAAATTATTAACCTTAAGACCCAACACCTAGACAATAAACATCAACACCTCCTACTATTGAAATTTGACAACACTCTATCCCATGTCTCTTTCTACTTCCTGTGCACTTTACTATGATAATGTTTCAATATGTATAAGTATCAAAATTAATAAATTTAATCCAAAAAAATAAATAACTTTCCAACACCAAGGGATACTCTTTCACACTAAAAGAATCATATATACCCTAACACTTATAAACTAAAAAACCAATTCATAATCCATTACAAAATATTATATTCCTATGAAATCATCACTATCAGACCCTCCAATAACACAACCACCTCATCACCCCATGCCACCATTCTTAAATCCATCAAAAAATCTAACAACCTCTTTTCTCCTTCTCATTAGTCACATTTACAATAGAGTTTTGAGAATAATATTAATCTTGAAAATAACTTAACAAAACCCTATAAGTAATAAACAATTCACTTGGTAAAAATTTAATCATTTCATGAATTTTTGAAAGAATGTGACCTAAAAACGTATCCCAAACACACAAGAAAACCCAAACCAAACCAAACCAAATAACCATAATGAATATTAGAATAAGAAAAAAAGGAAAAGGATGAGGATGAGTGGATAAATCACCAAAGATCAAAGATGGGAAGCTGAGAATCTATCCTCATCGAAAGGAATCTCAAATACTTGAAGTAGGGTTTGCGGGGAGTCGGGTCCAGCAGGGAGGAGGAGAAATAGGGTTTGCGGGGAGGAGGATCCGTGTAAGGGGTTATAGGGGGAGGATAAGGAGTAGGGTTAATGGTAGAGTAGGGCTAGCAATAGAGTAGGGCTAGTAGTGACGGAGTAGGGCTAGCGACGGAGTAGGTCTAGCGGTGGAGTAGGGCTAGCGGCGGTGAAGTAGGGCAGTGGCGGTGGAGTAGGGCGTGGCAGCGAGGTAGCGTCTGACAAAGAGAAGATCAGGGGGGGGGGGGGTTGTCACAGGGGTATAGTCCCATGAGAGATTTAGGGCATGATAAACAGAGGGAACTGTGCACCCCATTTTATAAAATGGGACTATGGTTTTATCAGTGCTAGAAAAGCGCTGATAAAGGATCCCTTTATCAGCGCTAAAATTTTAGCACTGATAAAGTGACCCTTTATCAGCACTAAAATTTTAGCACTGATAATGGTAATTCTTTATCAGTTCTAGAAAAGAGCTAATAAAGGGAATTTTTATTATCTCTTTTAATTAGTGCTGATAAAGAGTTACCTTTATCAGCACTTTTTTCTTAGCACTGATAAAAGGTGGCGCTTCCCTTGCCCGTTTTTGTAGTAGTGGCACCGGTCTCTGAAATCTCAAGTTTTGGGTGCTCTGAACATGGAACATGGTTTTTCTGAAATTGTGTGGCCCTTAGTAGCAAATCTTTTGGATTCAACAAAGGAGAAAAAATGCCCCGCATAGTCTGTTCATGGGTTACCCAAACCCCACACCTATCCCGCATGGTTAGTGCTAAATAGACAGTATGCTTGCACTGTTTATCACATGATTGGAGCATAGTTTGGCTAACTGTGCAACCGAAACCATGTGTTGTGTTTTTTAAATAAATTAAATTAATTAAATTAAAATTAAAATAAAATAAAAAAACTTAAAGTACCCCCCTTCACCCTATGCGTCGTGTAGCTCCACCTCCCTTCTTCCATGGCACGCGTGAGCTCCCCTATTTCCCTCCTCACTTCACACCGATTGCACCCAGTTTTATTTGGATTTCTCATGCTATTCCTCAATGTAAGGCCTTTAAATCCCTTATCCTCCCTCAGTTGGCTGATTTTTCTTCTCCCCGTCACCTAGTGTTTTTGGCCAAACCCTAGGTCAAGTGTTAACTAGTTTTTTTTGGTTTTCTTCTGTTGTTTGGGCGTACGATGGGACTCTCGGGTTGTCTTCGAGAATGTTTCAGCAACCTCCACTGAAGGCATATCATTTAAGTCCATTCATCGTCAATTTTAGGGAGGTTTTCCTATTTTATTCATTTTTTCTCAATTTCTAATTGGGGATTTTTTAGTTTCTGAGTTTCTGGTAAATTTCTATAGTATGTTGGACCTTTTCGTGGTGGTTTTGGATTGCTATTATCAAAGTTGAATTACCCAAATATGTGTTGGTAGGAATATATATATGTAAGTTCCCTTGTTATATATACATTCATCCATAGAAGCATGAATATATATATTAGGTTTAGGTGTGATTATTTATATATATAAAAAATTCCTACATGTGTAAGTGTAAACGTGTATATGTATATATAATAATATATATAAGGATACCCTTGTAAAAGTTCATGGCTATTATAATATGTACATAGGGGCTAGGTTTCCTTATCTATATATGAAGGTGTATATGCTCGAAGGTGGGAAAGAGCAGCTCTGAGTAGTTTCCGATGAAAACGTCAAGTGCCGAAGTGTTTGGTTTCATCCTCTTCTCTTGAGGTAGGATCCCTTGTTTATGCCCTTTTATTAATGTCTTTTGAATATGTCTTATATCATAATCCATCTACCTTTCTCAAGTTATTAATTTTTAAGCGTGTTCCAACTTTCTCTTATGTCTTACCATGCTCTATTACTTTGTTCTATATGCTATATACCTTATGCCTTGTGATGAAATTGAATCATTTAAATTGAATGAAATGGATTTTTGAATAAAAATTTAACATTTTCTAATAAAACCCTTTGATGAGGTGCACTATCTTCAATTGGAAAATGACGTGTGAATTACCTTATAGTTTTATGCTTATGCTTAGGCTTATTGCCTATTGTCTTTGGCCACATGCCATAGATGGTTGGATTATTATAAATGAAATGCTTGTTTAATGCTTTTATCAGAGTGCTGAGGGTGATACAAGAGGCTCTGACTTAAGGACCCCTTAGAGAGACTCTAATTCCCTTTTATCAAACTTGTTATTGTTTAGTGAACATGCCATGGGTGATGTCAACTATGCCTGAGATGGGATTTCCAAGCATTATCTACTTTCACCTCTAGACGAGTGACACCAGTTCCATAGGGGAGACCCCTTGGATGGGTTTTATGGAGCGATTGGTTGTACCATGCCTCGAGAGAGACTCAGACCCCTACATACGATACTACGTAAATACTTTGAGGTTTGTTAGCACTTGATTTTCACACCATGATTAAAGTGAAATGTGGTAATTCATCCTTGGGTCACCAAAAACAGACTCCTAGACATTGGTCAAATAGTGAGACCCTCAAGTGATACTTGATAAGTCCTACAGATTTTCATGGATGGGCTCAGGTTGTCTTGAGATATTTTATAAAATGGTTTTCAAACTGGATTAATGAAAAAGAAAATGAATGATTTCAAAATGATAAATGGTACTTAGTATTGGAATCGTAGGGACATGTCCTAAAAGTCCAATCAAAATCTTGGGGACAGTCCACCTTCATACATATATTATCCCTCCCAATTTACCATTTCATGATCCTTTGGTTTAGAATGACCAGTTTAGGATGAAGAAGGTAGATTGGACGGGTGTCCAAGTGGAACCCAGTCCAATTATTTTATTCATTTATTTATATCTTGCATTTACTTACTATGACACACTACTTAAATTACATTGTATGAAATGGATTGGGCTAGAAACCGTGGGTTCCAGCCTACTAAGATTTTATCTCACACCATTATCGGGCACCATTGGTACCCAAGTGGACTTTATGTATATGGGTATTGATAAAGGTAAGCAACCAACTTCCAATGTTTTATTCACATTAATAGGATGACATTAGGGAAGAGGACCGACCTGGTGCTAGAGATTCTTGTGGAGCTAGTCATTGGGAAGTTCTTATTTTATTAAATTATATTTCTATTTATAATTTTCACTACTTGTACTTGTATCATCATCTATCATACATGATTTTTTGTAAATTCACATTGGAAACTTTAATTTAGTTATTATAAAATTCTTCTGTTGTTTTATATTTTACTTATTATTCCTATTTCCGTTGTTGTTATTTATTTATTTTACTATTGTGTTACTCTGATATGAGGGCATAGTATCCCCACTATCACCTACTTTGACCCTCAATTATAGTTGAAAGCCTCTAGCATATGGGGAGGCACGCTTTAGGTCATGTGAACCATCGGTCTAGCTTCCAGTTAAGTGGCCAGTTAGGCTAGGATGTTACACTTTCCAACCTGGTTTTTTGGAAAATCACCCACCCAGAGTCCACTGGGTGTCTGTTTTGTTATAATAGTGGGTTCCTTAGACCCAACATGAATAGTAATTTTGATTACCATATCATGTATATAGTGATCTATGCACAATGTAAACTTACCATTATAGTGTATACATTTATGCATCCACTATTTTCTGGTAATGTCCATAGATTAATTATCATATCAAAAAGTTATAGCAGATCCCATGCTATAATGAGAACCTTGAGATATTATGACATTAATCTTAAACATATGTCTTATGGTCTAGATGCATCATACCAACTGGACATAGTAGATGTTTGAAAATCAGGTGTTGGGGTCTCATAATCATTGTGACTTCTTCTCATGAAGTTCACACTTGGTGATATCTAGTATTTGATATCATGAGGAAAGACCCTCCAATAGGAACACCACATGTTTTGGGTGACATTTGATGTTTCTATCTATGAACATGTGTATTAGTCTTCTGACTTGAGATAATTATCAGTGTGTGCCATTTGATCGTGTACTTTGATGTATGGTAAAAACCATGATAATGAAATCATGGTGAGGTAGCTTGTGTTGAGTTCATCATTGGCGGTATGACACTCATTTAAGGATCAAGATAGAATTTTTAACTTCTGAGTTGAATAAGTAATATATATTGGGAAAGGTTGATCAGGATGGTAGTACCTTCATAAGTCCATCCCTATGGTATTTGAGGGTAAATACATCCAGTTAGATCAATAAAAATAAAGCAAGAAAGGATGATAACACAAATGTACATCCTATTTTATGAGATATCTAAATATAAAGAGATTATATTACATAGTGTGTGTTCATAGGTTGGTTGTCATTGCTATGATTACTTATTATCTCTTTAGGGGCCATGATACGTTACTAGATTCTACTCTTAGTCTATGAATAGTATTCACTACTATCAAGATAAGGTCTTAGAGGGTCACACACAATAGAATATTAAAGAATATTACCTATTAAGGCGAATAGGTATATAGGATATGGTGTGAACCACTACTAGTGTCACGAACCAGCCCGAGTACCCTAGTAACCCAATAACCGAACCGGCCCTGACATAGCCCAAAGGGCGTTCCCAATCCCCACGGGTCGACGACTAGCACTTGGCATCGTAAAACATACAAGTGGGAATGATTTTTTCCACAAGAATGAGGAAGAAAAAGGAAACAAAGCAGTATGCATAACAAAAGAAACTCCATTGGGAGTGATGTACGAGAATAAAAAATGGCATGAAAACCCAAATTAATACAAACCAAGTACTAAAATGAAAAAAAACAACCCAAAGGTCCCTATGGACACAACTCGCCCAGACCAAAACTCAACATCTGGATCCACCTCCAAAATATCCCTTCCCTTTGCTCGAACCTGGAAGAAGAAAGTCTACAGACACCCGAAGGAAAAAGTAGGGTGTGAGCCTAATCCCAATAGGATACCACCAAAGATTCCATAATAGATGCCAAATATAGATTATCCAAATAAAAACTTTCAATTTTAAAGTAAGTAGGTTTGGCAATTCAAAAGCATATATAAACAAAACATGATATACATTTTCAAATGATGGAAATAAATATTTTAAGAAATGATTTCACAAATGATGGAATATTTCTAAAACAATGGATTATGTAAAAAAATTATATAAAATGGTTTATATAAATTTAGCAGGCATGTAAGCAGTCCAAACAAACATTGGCATGCATTTATATCTCAAATATAAATAAACAAGAGAGAAACATGGTCATCTGCCAAAAGGTATGATAGTATTAACCAACTATAGGATTCTGCACTCTCTATGTGAACTCAGCAAAATGTGTATACACACGTCCCTATGACACTGGCCAAAGGATACTTGTCACCAACTCATCGGGGATGTTACCCACTGCAAGTATGTTTTAAAATGTTGTCATAGCATAGAGTGTATCCAAATAACTCACTAACTACCTAAGGCCTACATGTGCTCTTACATGATGGGTGAATTATTTTAAGAATGCTTAAAAATAAAATCAATTCCATTATTCCATTTCAAATTGCCAATTTCACTCCATTTAAAACCAAAACAGGTTTTATTAAAAAAAACATGCCTTTTTCACAAGATAAAACCAATAGGTTTCTATCAAATCATTTTAAGCCATTTTCACAAGTTTTAAATCCATTCAAAACCAATTCCATCATTACAAAATTTATTTCCACAATTAAATTCAACGATTTAATTGAAGTTATTTCCATAAAATACACAATTTAAATTAAACAATTTAAATTAATAAATTTCCATAAACACCCACCCCAATTCAATGGAAGTGAGGGTTTTCCAGATTCTCATGCCAAAACCAATTCAAATCTTTCAATTCAAAGGGTTTGGATTTTATTACATCAATTTAAAGCAAGTTAAGTAATTGAATTTAAATCAGCAGTTGAAATAAATCAAGCAATACAAGGATCATTATTTTGGATAATCAGAATGGAACCACCTATCTCAAGGTATTCGATGTTAGGAGTGAAGATAAAACACCCTATGTGGTTCAAAACACCTCCTCACGACCTTATTATCATAAGAGTCGATACACAAATGGTCGACGTTCGTCAAGGGTTCCTAGAACCAGAATCAGATATTTTATTTCAAAAGGAAATAAAATATCACATACAATGATAGTTTCTCTCTCTGGAATAATACTCAAAATTATCGAATAAAATATTACATGCAATTTTATTTTCTCTCTCCTAGATAATCTCTAGATTATCGTTTTAAATTATCACAGGCGATGATAATTTATCTCACCAGGATAAGTTTCAATATATATATATATATATATATATTCACACATTGATAATTTTATTTTAATAAATTATCCCTAAACATAAAATGTGATTATCAATACACACACATATATATATATATATATATATATATTAATAGTTTTTTTTAAAAAAAATCTTTCGATAAGATGATGAAGCCATTTTTTATAATTGTTACCCATCTTCTGATAATTTCCATAATTATCATTTTATAATTAGTTTAACAATTATACTTTGACAGAATAGGGTTTCTTTTAATTATATAAAACCCATAATTTATTTCCAGATTTTGAATAATAAGAGAAAGGGAAAAAAATGAAAAAAATGAAAACAAACCATGAAAGTGGACCTGATGCAACGCCTTATTCCAGGAGCATGAGTAAGGGTCTGCCGCCACCCCTGGAACGAAAGAGGAATGCTTAAGCGATTTTTCAGAGGTTTGAAAAACACTCACAAAGGGTTTTAGATTTGATTGAACTCGACTAGATTGACCCACCATGACACACCAAGTTGTACAGCCATTTATAAACAAAAAAATGGATTATATTCCGGTCAAATTCTAATCACCCAATTAATCCACCGTTTCAATCAAAAAATAATGACGGAGTTAAAGATTTTACCCATTTAATAGGTTTATAATTTTTAAATGGTCAAAAATGGTTGAAATCCAAGATTTCCAAAGGCCCCGTGTGTTACAAATAGAGGTGTCCGTGTTTTTTTTTCGATTTTGGGAGAGAAGATGAATAGTATTCATCAATTGTTTATATTATTAAAATTAATTATTTAAAATAAAAAAATAACAACAAACGACTATTGGGAATTAAATTTATACCCCGTCTAGGGTAAACACCTCATTTCGGATCTAATGGTGGTCTCATATTTCTCATAGGACGCACTGTTTGAGAGATATTGATGATTTATTAATTAAAAATTGGATTAATTAATTAATTAATATAAAAAGTGGTATTCTTGCGAGCGAGGCATCCAAACACCTGATGCGAACAAATGTTATACCTTGTCTAGGGTAAAACCCTTATTCCGGACCCATCAGTGGTCTCAGATTTTCCATACGACGCACCGTTTGAGAGATATTTAATTTTTAATAAATAATATATGAAATATTATTTAAAAACTTTATCTCACGAGTGAGACATCTTCATGTCCGGCGCCTTTGAATGTTATATCCTTAATAGGGTAAACACTGTATTTCGAACATAACTGTGGCCTCAAATTTCTCACACGACAGACCGTTTTGAATTATTCAATAATTTTGAATAAATTGCTCATGCTTAAAATAATAAATTTAATATTTTTATTCCGTCCTCTTCAAGACTTTACAGACCTCAAAAAATCATACTTACATAGTGTTTAACTTAGAAAAAATTCAATTGAATAATCCGGAGCATTAATTGGGCATTTTACCATTCTACGACGTGTTTTAACAAAAACACAACTTTTTTATTGATAAGCCATTTTTCCCAATTAACATAAAAAAATTAACATAAAAAGGGTTTAGGAATACCTGAAATAGTAACGTGATGTTACAACCTCCCCACCATAGGATCTTTTTGTCCCCAGAAAGCCTATGAAAAAACCTCCTCGTCAAAAATATGAGGCCACTTCTCTCTCATCAGTGCCTCCTTTTCCCACGTCTCATGAGAATCAGAACCATGCTACCATAGTACACGGATCAGAGGTATCATCCTCCTACGAAGTACCTTGGTATCAGAATCAACAACCCTGATTGGTCGTTTAGTCACAGATAAATCTGGCTCAATCTCAAGATCATTCCAGCTCAAAACATGAGATGGATCCGAGAGATAATTCGGCAGCTACGATACATGGAACACGTTATGTATCGACATCAGTTGTGGTGGTAGAGCTAGACGGTAAGCAACTTTCCCTGCATGACCAACAACCTCGAAAAGGTCCCAAAAAATGAGGTGCAATCTTCCCTTTCCTCCCAAGCCGTCAATGACCTAATCGGGGTGAAACTTTTAAGAACACATGGTCACCAACTGAGAACTCTAAAGGTCTACGACGATGATCAACATAAGAATTGTACTGACTCTATTTTGTCAACATTCTATGACAAATCAACTGGATCTTAGCTATCGTCTCTTGGACCAAACTCGGTCCTACCATTGAACTTTCACCAATCTCTGACCAACATAAAGGATATTTACAAGGATGGTCATACAATGCCTCAAAAGGATTCATTTTGATCGCTGATTGATAACTGTTGTTATAAGAAAATTCAACTAGCCCTAGATGATCATCCCAAGACCCACCAAAGTCGAGAACACATGCACAGAGCATATCCTCATGGATCTGAATAGCTCTCTCTATCTGGCCATCTGACTGTGGATGGTAGGCTGTGCTCAAACGAACCTGAGATCCCAGTGCCTCTTGAAGGCCTCTCCAAAAGTGAGAAGTAAACCGAGGATCCCGGTCAGATACTATAGCAGACAAAACTCTGTGCAAACGAACAATTTCTTTCACATATATATTTCCCAACTCCTCAACTTTGGTTGTATCTCGAATAGGTATAAAGTGAGCCGATTTTGTCAGCCTGTTGATCACAACCCATATCGTGTTCTTCTTCCTCTAGGTTTGAGGTAACCCAACCACAAAGTCCATAGAGATTTAATCCCACTTCCATGTAGGGACTGGAAGTGTTTGAAGCAAACCTGAAGGTTTCTGGTGCTCGACTTTCACCTGCTGGCATGTATAGAAATGAGATACAAACTTAGAAATGTCCCATATCATACCTGGCCACCAGAACTGTCACCACATATCAAGAACTTCTTTTTGGTTCCTGGGTGCACAACCCACTGAGAGTTATGGCAATACCCCATCACATCCTGCCTTGCCGCTAACGGCACAACGTAACATTTTCAATAACACAGAACACCCTCTTTGGAGAACAACCACTGGGTGTCGGTATCCCCACCATAAAGAGAGTCCCTAATGCTATGGAATTCATCATCCAGTTTTTGTTCCTGAAGAATTAAATCAAGAAGAGAAGATGTCAACTAAACACTGGCTAAAGAAACTTCATTCCCCTTCCACTGAACTCCAATATGCAAATGAGCAAAAAGAGCCATCAAACTCCACTCTTCTAAAGATTCTTTCACAGCCTATGATGGAAGTTTCCTGCTTAACACATCTTCAACTACATTCCCTTTCCCCGGGGTATAGGCAATGTCAATGTTGAAAGATTTCAAGTACTCCACCCAATGCCTTTGGCGGAGATTCAAATCTTTTTGAGAGAAGATATAACTCAAGCACTTGTGGTATGAATACACAGTAAACCTTTATCCATAAAGTAAATGTCTCCAACACTTAAGTGCGTGCATTACAGCTACAAGTTCAAGGTCATGGGTAAGATAGTTCTTCTCATGAGGATTAAGCTGACGAGATCCATAAGCAACAACATGATTACCTTGCATAAGGACACATCCCAAACCTGAACTTGATGCATCACAAAAGACCACGTAACCTATCCCAGCCTCAGGAAGAGTTAGCACTGGCGCAGTAGTCAAAAGACGCTTTATCTCAACAAAAGAACTCTAACATTTATCATTCCAGTAAAGCTTCACTCCCTTTTGAGTTAGAGAAATCATTGGAGAAGCTAACTTTGAGAAGTCTTTAACAAATCAGCGATAATATCATGCTAAGCCCAAGAATCTCAGAATCTTGAAAACATTTCATGGTTGTTCCCAAGTCATAAAAGCCTTCACCTTATCAATATCAACTGATATTCCTTGTTCTGACATGACATGACCCAAGAATTTCACTTCCCAAATCCATAAATTGCACTTTGAAAGCTTGACATAAAATAGGTGATTCCTTAGAAGACTCAGAACTGTTCTTAGATGATGCACATGATCCTCCTCAGACTTTGATTAAACAAGAATGTAATCCACAAAGACTACCACAAATGTATCGAGATACTCATGGAAAACCTTGTTCATCAAATCCATGAAAACTGCAGGAGCATTTGTTAGGACGAAGGGCATAACAAGGTACTCATAATGGTCATACCTACTCCGAAAAGCGGTCTTATGAATGTCAGATTCTTTTATCCTCAACTGATGGTAACCAGATCGAGGATCAATTTTTGAAAAACACTTTTCCCCTTTCAATTGAACAAAAAAAATCATCAATTCATGGTAACAAATATTTATTCTTTATCGTAACTTGATTGAGATTTCGATAATCAACACATAAGCGAAGAGAACCATCAGCCTTCTTGGCGAAGAGAACTGGTGCTTCCCAAGGTGACACACTTGGGAGTATAAATCCTTTCTCAAGAAGATCATCTAACTAAGACTTCAGTTATTTTAGTTCAGATGGAGCCATTCAGTAAGAGGGAATAGAAACTGGTTGAGTACCAGGCATTAAGTCAATAGAAAAATCAACCTCCCTTACTGGTGGAAAACCAGAGAAGTTAGAAGGAAACACGTTGGGAAACTCAGCGACGACTGAAGAAAGATCACCACACATTGAATCTCTCTCTAGATCAAACTCAAACACTGATATAACATTCCCCAACTCTGGATAAGAGGGTCCGCCTCTGCTTGACCTTGGGTCCCATTCTCCTTGAAAAACATGAGGCACACCACTGGGTGTAGTAAGGTAGACCCGTCGAAGATAACAATCGATATGGTCTTTATTGGAAATGAGCCAATCAATCCCGAATATGATGTCAAAATATTTCATGTCGAGAACCAAAAAACTCCAAGCATGATCAACATCTGATAGAGAGAATACAAAAGCGGGTCTACGAAGAGCCTTCTCTCTCTTTGTACCAAGGGGTGTAGTAATATCCATCGCACAAGATAAAATTTCCATAGGTAGATTAAGAAAATTAATAATATGGGTTGAAATAAATGAGTGAGATGAACTAGTATCAAAAGAACGGTCACTAAATATGAAGCAATAGTAATGGTACCTCTCACAGTTGAAGGACCTGTATCAGCTACCTCTAGTGACTCTTCCACTATGTAAAGAAGCTTCGTTCCAGATGCATGTGGCTGGAACTCTTTTGTACCTGAATCATTTGATTGCCCCGCATTTTTGGAGGTGTTGATGATCCTGTTTCACTACGTGGAGTAGAGAAATGATGACAGAATCTCTCTAAATGACCTAAACGTCCGCAGGAGCTATAGTTCTTGGGTGCCTCAGTGCAAACCCTCTTAGAATGTCTTGAATTTCCACACTGATAGAAATTCAAAGAAGCCCCTCCTGTTGCTACAGGAGGTCTAGAATGAATCTGTTGTCGAGAACTACCATGAGAAACGTCACGCTGCCACTAGGAAGAAAAGGAACTCCCTTCAACCCTGAATTTCCTTCCAGGTCCATCTCAACCATCATCACCCTATCCAGCACATCAGCATAAGTGGGTAGATTTAGTAAGAAAACCTGAAAACGAATATCTGATCGAAGTCCCAACTCAAATCTTCGAGCCTTCATCTTCTCATTAGATACAATCTTAGGAGAAAACTGTACTAACTCAGAAAAGTGATTTGAGTACCCAGTCGCGGTTTTGTTGGCCTACTCAAGCTTGAAAAACTCCATAGCCTTGGCCAACACCATTTATTCTGGATAGAACTGGTTAGTGAAAAGAACCCTAAAGTCTTTCCACTCTAAACCCTCATGTTTCCTAGTCATCACCATCGCGTCCCACCATCTCCTACTTGGTCCCTCCAGCATGAAGGTGGCACAATTTACCTTGATCACATCAGTTGTCTCCAAGAACCCAAACAAACGTTCAATCTTACTCAACCATTCCTCAGCATGTTGAGGGTCAGTGGAGCCTTTGAAAACTGGTGGCTTCTGGCATAGGAACTCTTGAGAATGATTTAGGAGAATATCACTATGAGGATCTATAGCTGGAGCATGAACAAGAACTGGAGGTGGCGCCTGTCCCAGAGCTTGGACAGTGCGAACAATCACCTCAACCAGACTCGAATCCACAATAGGACTCGCTTGCTGAGATTCATCAGTAACCTCTTTTTGGATCCGATTCCCACGTCTTCTTGTAGGCATGATGCTACACAACATCAGAAAATAAAAAGACATTAGATTAACACTCAAACTGAGTAAGAAGGAAAACTATTCTTAATAGAAGGGATAAATAAGATTTGGATTCCACTCTATCCAAATCAAAACAAGGAAAAAATACTAGAACTAATCTACAAGTCGTATTTACCTAACCAACCCTGGTGACTTAAGGTTCATTACGGTGAGAGCTGGCCAAACACTCAATCAAAACTACCTCCTAAGTCCCGACAAGAATACTCAAATGCATACTGTCATCAAGGAAAGATGATTATCCTTCCTCTGATACCACTTTTTTACGAACCAGCCCGGGTACCCTGGTAACCCGATAACCGAGCCGACCCTAACATAGCCCAAAGGGCGTTCCCGATCCCCACAGGTCAGCGACTAGCACCTGGCATCGTACAACATATAACTGGGAACGATTTTTTCCACAAGAATGAGGAAGAAAAAGGAAACAAAGCAGTATGCATAACAAAAGAAACTCCACTGGGAGTGATGTACCAGAATATAACATAGCATGAAAACCCAATGTAATACAACCCAAGTACTAAAATAGAAAAAAAACAACCCCAAGGTCCCTATGGACACAACTCACCAAGACCAAAACTCAACAACTGGATCCACCTCCAAGAGATCCCTTCCCTTTGCTCGAACCTGGAAGAAGAAAGTTGAAAAACACCCTAAGGCAAAAGTAGGGTGTGAGACTAAGCCCAATAGGATACCACCAAAGATTCCATAATAGATTCCAAATATAGATTATCCAAATAAAAAGTTTCAATTTTAAAGTAAATAGGTTTGGAAATTCAAAAGCATATATAAAAAAACATGCTATACATTTTCAAATGATAGAAATAAATATTTTGAAGCAATGATGTCACAAATGATGGAATATTTCTAAAACAATGGCATATGTAAAACATTTATATAAAACAGTTTATATAAATGTAGCAGGCATGTAATTAGTCCAAACAAATATTGGCATGCATTTATATCTCAAATATAAATAAACAAGTGAGAAACATGGTCATCTGTCAAAAGGTATGATAGTATTAACCATCTATAGGATTCCACACTCTCTATGTAAACTCAGCAAAATGTGTATACACAAGTCCCTATGACACTGGCCAAAGCAGACTCGTCACCAACCCATCGGGCATGTGACCTGCCACAAGTATGTTTTAGATTATTGTCGTAGTGTAGAGTGTATCCAAATAACTTACTAACTACCTAAGGCTTGCATGTGCTCTTACATGATGGGTGAACTATTTTAAGAATGATTAAAAATACGATCAATCCCATTCTTCCATTTCAAAGTGCCAATTTCATTCCATTTAAAACCGAAATAGGTTTTATTAAAAAAACATGCCTTTTTTCACAAGAGAAAACCAATAGGTTTCTATCAAATCATTTAAGCCATTTTCACAAGTTTGAAATCCATTCAAAACCAATTCCATCATTACAAAATTTATTTCCACAATTAAATTCAACAATTTAATTAAAGTTATTTCCATCAAATCCACAATTTAAATTAAATAGTTTAAATTAATCAATTTCCATAAACACCCACCCCAATTCAATGTAAGTGAGGGTTTTCTAGATTCTAATGCCAAAAACAATTCAAATCTCCCAATTCGAAGGGTTTAGATTTTGTTACATCAATTAAAAGCAAGTTAAGTAATTGAATTTAAATCAACAGTTGAAATAAATCAAGTAATACAAGGATAATTATTTTGGCTAATTAGAACGGAACCACCTACCTCAAGGTCTTCGATGTTAGCGGCGAAGATAAACCACCCTATGTGGTTCAAAACACCTCCTCACGGCCTTATTATCATAAGCGTCGATACACCAATGGTCAACGTTTGTCAAGAGTTCCTAGAAGTAGAATCAGATATTTTATTTCAAAAGGAAATAAAATATCACATGCGATGATAGTTTCTCTTTTGAATAATACTCTAAATTATCAAATAAAATATTACATGCAATTTTATTTTCTCTCTCCTAGATAATCTCTAAATTATCATTTTAAATTATCACATGCGATGATAATTTATCTCACGAGGATAAGTTTCAATATATATATATTATCGCATGTGATAATATTTATCTTTCAATAATAATAATTTTTATGGGTTATTCTTTGATAACTCATGTAATCACACATTGATAATTTTATTTTAATAAATTATCCCTAAACATAAAATTTGATTATCAATACACACACACATATATACATACAGGCACACACACACACACACATATTGATAGTTTATTTAAAAAAAATCTTTTGATAAGATGACGAAGCCATTTTTTATAATTGTTTACCCATCTTCTGATAATTTCCAAAATTATCATTTTATAATTTGTTTAATAATTATGCTTTTAAAAAATAGGGTTTATTTCAATTATATAAAACCCATAATTTATTTCCAGATTTTGAATAATAAGAGAAAGGGAAAAAATGAATAAAATGAAAACAAACCATGAAAGTGGACCTGATGCAACACCTTATTCCAGGAGCATGAGTAAGGGTCCTCCACCACCCCTGGAATGCAAGAGGAACCCCTAAACGATTTTTTGAAGGTTCGCAAAACACTCACAAAGGGTTTTAGGGTTGATTGAAATCGACTGGATCGACCCACCATGACACACCAAGTTGTCCAACCATTTATAAACCAAAAAATGTCTTATATTCTGGTCAAATTCCAATCACCAAATTAATCCACCATTTCAATCAAAAAATTATGATGGAGTTAATGATTTTACCCATTTAATAGGTTTCTAATTTTTAAACGGTCAAAAAATGGTTGAAATCCAAGATTTCCAAAGGTTCCGTGTGTTACAAATGGATGTGTCCGTGTTTTTTTTTCGATTTTGGGAGAGAAGATGAATAGTATTCATTAATTGTTTATTTTATTAAAATTAATTATTTAAAATAAAAAAAATAACACCAAATGACTGTTGCGAATTAAATTTATACCCCATCTAGGGTAAACACCTCGTTCCGGACTCAACGGTGGTCTCAGATTTCTCATAGTACGCACCATTTGAGAGATATTAATGATTTATTAATTAAAAATCGGATTAATTAATTAATTAATATAAAAAGTGGTATTCTTGCGAGCGAGGCATCCAAACACCCGATACAAACAAATGTTATACCTTTTCAAGGGTAAACCCCTCATTCCGGACCCAACGGTGGTCTCAGATTTTTCATACGACACACCGTTTGAGAGATATTTAATTTTTAATAAATAATATATTAAATATGATTTAAAAATTTTACCTCACAAGCGAGACATCTACATGTACGGCGCCTTTGAATGTTATACCATTGATAGGGTAAACACTATATTTCAGACATAATCGTGGCCTCAAATTTATCACACGACCGACCGTTTTGAAGTTATTCAATTATTTTGAATAAATTTATCATGCTTAAAATAATAAATTTAATATTTTTATTCCATCATCTTCGAGACTTTACAGACCTCAGAACTCATACTTACATAGTGTTTAACTTAGAAAAAATTCAATTGAATAATCCGGAGCATTAATTGGGCATTTACTATTCTGCAACATGTTTTAATAAAAAATGAAACTTTTTATTGATAAGCCATTTTTTCCCAATTAACATAAAAAAATTAACATAAAAAGGGTTTAGGAATACCTGAAACAGTAACGTGATGTTACAACCTCCCCACCATAGGATCTTTCTGTTCCCAGAAAGCATATGAAGAAACCTCCGCGTCAAAAAGATGAGGCCACTTCTCTCTCATCAGTGCCTCCCTTTCCAACATCTCATGAGAATCAGAACCATGCTGCCATAGTACACGGACCAGAGGTATTGTCCTCCCACGAAGTACCTTGGTCTCAGAATCAACAGCCCTGACTGGTCGTTTAGTCATAGATAAATCTGGTCCAATCTCAAGATCATTCTAGCTCAAAACATGAGATGGATTAGAGAGATACTTCCATAGCTGCAATACACGGAACAGGTTATGTATCGATGTCAGCTGTGGTGGTAGAGATAGACGGTAAGAAACTTTCCCTACATGACCAACAACCACGAAAGGTCCCACAAAACGAGTTTTGAGGTCTGAAGAGCTCTCTCTGTCTGGCCATCTGACTGTGGATGGTACGTCGTGCTCAAACAGACCTTAGATCCCAGTGCCTCCTGAAGGCCTCTCCAAAAGTGAGAAGTAAACCGAGGATCCCTATCAGAGACTATAGAAGACAAAACTCCGTGCAAACGAACAATTTCATTCACATAGATATTTCCCAACTCCTCAAATTTGGTTGTATCTCGAATAGGTATAAAGTGATCCGACTTGGTCAGCCTATCGATCACAACCCATATCACATTCTTCTTCCTCTGGGTTGGAGGTAACCGAACCACAAAGTCCATAGAGATTTCATCCCACTTCCATGTAGGTACTGGAAGTGGTTGAAGCAAACCCGAAGGTTTCTGGTGCTCAACTTTCACCTGCTGGCATGTATAGCAATGAGATACAAACTCAGCAATGTCCCGTCTCATACCTGGCCACCAGAACTATCACCACATATCATATAACTTCTTTGTGGTTCCTGGGTGTACAACCCACTGAGAGATATGGAAATCCCCCATCACATCCTTCCTTGCTGCTAACGGAAAAACGTAACAGTTTCAATAACACAGAACACCCTCTTTGGAGAACGACCACTGGGTGTCGGTCTCCCCACCATAAAGAATGTCCCTAATGCTATGGAATTCATCATCCAGTTTTTGTTCCTGAAGAATTAAATCGAGAAGAGCAGATGCCAACTGAACACTAGCTAAAGAAACTTCATTCCCCTTCCAATGAACTCCATGAAACTGGGAAAAAAGAGCCATCAAACTCCACTCTTCCAAATATTCTTTCACAGCCTATGATGAAAGTTTCCTGCTTAACACATCTGCAACTACATTACCTTTCCCCGGGGTATAGGTAATGCCAAAGTTGAAAGATTGCAGGTACTCCACCCAACGCCTTTGGCGGAGATTCAAATCTTTTTGAGAGAAGATATAACTCAAGAACTTGTGGTATGAATACATAGTAAACCTTTCTCCATAAAGGTAATGTCTCCAACACTTAAGTGTGTTCATTACAGCTGCAAGTTCAAGGTCATGGGTAGGATAGTTCTTCTCATGAGGCTTAAACTGACGAGATCCATAGGCGACAACATGATTACCTTGCATAAGGACACATCCCAAACCTGAACTCGATGCATCACAGAAGACCACATAACCTATCCCAGCCTTAGGAAGAGTTAACACATGCGCAGTAGTCAAAAGACGCTTTATCCCAACAAAAGAACTCTGACATTTATCATTCCAGGAAAACTTCACTCCCTTTCGAGTCAAAGAAATCATTGGAGAAGCTAACTTTGAGAAGTCTATAACAAATCAGCGATAATATCCTGCTAAGACCAAGAAGCTCTGAATCTTGAAAACATTTCGTGGTTGTTCCCAAGTCATAACAGCCTCCACCTTCTCAGGTTCAACTGATATTCCTTGTTCTGACATGACATGGCCCAATAATTTCACTTCCCGAATCCAGAAATCTCAATTTGAAAGCTTGGCATAAAATTAGTGATTCCTTAGAAGACTCAGATCTGTTCTTAGATAATGCACATGATCCTCCTCAGACTTGGAGTAGACAAGAATGTAATCCAAAAAGACTACTACAAATGTATCTATATGCTCATGGAAAACCTTTTTCATCAAATCCATGAAAACTGTAGGAGTATTTGTTAGGACGAAGGGAATAACAAGGTACTCATAATGGTCATACCAACTCTGAAAAGCGTTCTTATGAATGTAAGATTCCTTTATCCTCAACTGATGGTAACCCGATTGAAGATCAATTTTTGAAAACCACATCGCCCCTTTAAATTGATCAACAAATAATCAATTCGTAGTAACGAATATTTATTATTTATCGTAACTCGATTGAGATTCCGATAATCAACACATAAGCGAAGAGAACCATCAGCCTTCTTAGCAAAGAGAACTGGTGCTACCCAAGGTGACACACTCGTGTGTATAAATCCTTTATCAAGAAGATCATCTAACCAAGACTTCAGTTCTTTTAGTTCAGATGGATCCATTCAGTAAGAGGGAATAGAAACCGGTTGAGTACCAGGCATTAAGTCAATAGAAAAATCAACCTACCTTATTGGTGGAAAACCAGAGAAGTCAGAAAGAAACACGTTGGAAAACTCAACGATGACTGAATAAAGATCACCACACATTGAATCTCTCTCTAGATCAAAAGAAAACACTGATATAACATTCCCCAACTCTGGATAAGAGGGTTCGGCTTTGCTTGACCTTGGGTCCCATTCTCCTTGAAAAACAAGAGGCACACCACTGGGTGTAGTAAGGTAGACCCGTCGAAGATAACAATCGATCTGGGATTTATTGGAAATGATCCAATACACCCCGAATATGACGTCAAAAGATTTCATGTCGAGAACCAAAAAACTCCAAGCATGATCAACATCTGATAGAGAGAAGACACAAGAAGGTCTACGAAGACCCTTCTCTCTCTTTGTACCAAGGGGTGTAGTAATATCCATCGCACAAGATAAAATATCCATAGGTAGATTAAGAAGATTAACAATATGGGTTGAAATAAATGAGTGAGATGAACTAGTATCAAAAAGAGCGGTCACTAAAGATGAAGCTATAGTAATGGTACCTCTCACAGTTGCAAGACCTATATCAGCTACCTCTGGTGACTCTTCCACTGTGTGAAGAAGCTTCATTCCAGATGCCTGTGGTTGGAACCCTTTTTTACGTGAATCATTTGATTACCCCATAGTTTTTGGAGGTGTTGATGATCCTCTTCCACTACATGGAGTAGAGAAATTATGGAAGAATCTCTCTAAATTCCCTAAACGTCCGTAGGAGCTACAGTTCTTGGGTACCTCAGTGCAAACCCTCTTAGAATGTCCTAGCTTTCCACACTGATAGCAATTCAAAGAAGCCCCTCCTGTTGCTACAGGAGGTCTAGAATGACTCTGTTGTCGAGAACTACCATGAGAAACATCACCCTGCCACTAGGAGGAAAAGGAACTCCCTTCAACCCTGACTTTCCTGCCAGGTCCATCTCAACCATCATCACCCTATCCATCACATTAGCATAAGTGGGTAGCTTCAATAAGAAAACCTGATCACGGATATCTGATAGAAGTCCCAACTCGAATCATCGAGCCTTCATCTTATCATTAGATACAATCTCCAGAGAAAACTATACTAACTCAGAAAAGAGATTTGAGTACTCAGTCACGGTTTTGTTGGCCTGCTCAAGCTTGAAAAACTCCACATCCTTGGCCAACACCATTGATTCTGGATAGAAATGGTTAGTGAAAAGAACCCTAAAGTCTTTCCACTCCAAACCCTCATGTTTCCCAGTCATCACCATCATGTCCCACCATCTCCTACTTGGTCCCTCCACCAAGAAGGTGGCACAATCTACCTTGATAACATCAGGTGTCTCCAAGAACCCAAACAGACGTTCAATCTTACTCAACCATTCCTCAACATGTTGAGGGTCAGTGGAGCCTTTGAAAACTGGTGGATTCTGGCATAGGAACTCTTGAGAACTATTTCAGAGAATATCACTATGAGGATCTATATCTGGAGCCTGAACATGAACTGGAGGTGGTTCCTATCCCAGAGCTTGGACAGTGCGAACAATCACCTCAACCAGACTCGGATCCACAATAGGAATCGCTTGTTGAGATTCACCAGCAGCCTCTTTTTGGATCTGATTCCCACTTCTTCTCAGAGGGATGATGCTACACAACATCAGAAAATAAAAAGACATTAGATTAACACTCAAACTGAGTAACAAGGAAAACTATTCTTAATAGAAGGGATAAATAAGATTTGGATTCCACTCTATCCAAATCAAAACAGGGAAACAAATACTAGAACTAATCCACAATTCATATTTCCCTAACCAACCCTGGTGACTTAAGGATTATTGCAGTGAGAGCTGGCCAGACACTCAATCAAAACTACCTCCTAAGTCCCGACAAGAATACTCAAATGCATACTTTCATCAAGGAAAGATGCTTAACCTTCCTCTGATACCACTTTGTCATGAACCAGCCCGGGTACCCTGGTAACCCGATAACCGAGCCGGCCCTGACATAGCCCAAAGGGCTTTCCCGATCCCCACAGGTCAGCGACTAGCACCTATCATCGTAAAACATACAAGTGGGAATGATTTTTTCCATAAGAATGAGGGAGAAAAAGGAAATAAAGCAGTATGCATAACAAAAGAAACTCCACTGGGAGTGATGTACTAGAATACAAAATGGAATGAAAACCCAATGTAATACAACCCAAGTACTAAAATGAAAAAAAATAACACCAAGGCCCCTAAGGACACAACTCACCAAGACCAAAACTCAACAACTGGATCCACCGCCAAGAGATCCCTTCCCTTTGCTCGAACCTGGAAGAATAAAGTCTACAAACACCCGAAGTCAAAAGTAGGGTGTGAGCCTAAGCCCAATAGGATACCACCAAAGATTCCATAATAGATGCCAAATATAGATTATCCAAATCAAAACTTTCAATTTTAAAGTAAACAGGTTTGGAAATTCAAAAGCATATATAAACAAAACATGCTATACATTTTTAAATGATGGAAATAAATATTTTAAGCAATGATTTGACAAATGATGGAATATTTATAAAATAATGGCTTATATAAAACATTTATATAAAATGTTTTATATAAATTTAGCAGGCATGTAAGCAGTCCAAACAAACGTTGGCATACATTTATATCTCAAATATAAATAAACAAGCGAGCAACATGGTCATCTGCCAAAAGGTACGATAGTATTAACCAGCTATAGGATTCCACACTCTCTATGTGAACTCAGAAAAAGGTGTATACACAAGTCCTTATGACACTGGCCAAAGGAGACTCGTCACCAACCCATCGGGTATGTGACCCGCTGCAAGTATGTTTTAGATTATTGTCGTAGCGTAGAGTGTATCCAAATAACTCACTAACTACTTAAGGATTTCTTGTTCTATTACATGATGGGTGAACAATTTTAAGAATATTTAAAAATACGATCAATCCCATTCTTCCATTTCAAAGTGCCAATTTCATTCCATTTAAAACCGAAACAGGTTTTATTAAAAAAAACATGCATTTTTCACAAGATAAAACCAATAGGTTTCTATCAAATCATTTTGAGCTGTTTTCACAAGTTTGAAATCCATTCAAAACAAATTCCATCATTAAAAAATTTATTTCCACAATTAAATTCAAAAATTTAATTGAAGTTATTTCCATCAAATCCACAATTAAAATTAAATAATTTAAATTAATCAATTTCCATAAACACCCACCCCAATTCAATGGAAGTGAGGGTTTTCCAGATTCTCATGCCAAAACCAATTCAAATATCCCAATTCAAAGGGTTTGGATTTTTTTACATCAATCGAAAGCAAGTTAAGTAATTGAATTTAAATCAGCAGTTCAAATAAATCAAGCAATACAAGGATAATTGGCATGCATTGGAAGCTAGTCATCTGAGGATGGATTGACCTACTCCTTGCGGTGGCTCCACCATCACCACCCTCCTATTCCTCATCACCTAAGGCCTCCCCTGTTGATTGAACTACTCCCAATAAAATTTAGACATGGTGGATGGCTTTTCTCAAAACCAAAAGGTATTTTAATTTTTTTTGAAGTTTTCACCTAAGGCCATCCATGTTGATTGACCTACTCCATGAGGTCGCTCCCCCATCACCATCCTCCTATTCCTCATCACCTAGAAACAATCAAGACCCCTTCTCCTTTTCTTCCCTAGTTCAGCTACCTAGAGCTCCGCCATAGTTGGTCATCATGTGGCCACCTCCTGAACCCCCCACCGAATGCCCGTAGCTACCCCACCACCTCTGTCTCCCACTTAGGCCACTACTCTAAGCTGATATGCTATGGTACCTTCCTTTTTTGGAAAACTGAACCGTCATGAGCCTCTTCTCCTCTGGTGATCTGAGCCGCCGGAAGCCCCATGGCCGCCAGCGCTCCATTCAACTAATGCTGCTGTTGTAGTCTACTGGCCCAGATCCGGCCTCTCACTGGTATTGAACTGCCACTACCCAAAGAAGATTCCCCTCTATAAGGACAGATCCCGACCACCGTGCACTTGATTTCTTATAACGACAAATCACACAGGTCTTGATGGGTCCTTCCTGAGCTTATCTAGGTTGTAGTTATATATATGTATCTATATAGCTACACACACATATATACATAATTTTAAAAAAATAATTAATTTAAAAAGTAATATTTCAAAAATAAGTTTAGTTTTTGTAATATAATTAAATTAATTAAAGGGGATGAATGGTGAAAATATTGAATTAAAAATAATATTGAATTTTTAATTTAATAAAAACACCCTTGAAAATTATTTATTGAATGTTTAATTTTATTTATGTATTTAATGTAAATATGCGAATTTAATGTGTATTCAATGATCATGAGCCATAGATTGACCAATGAATTTCTGGGGTATGTTTATTTATTTATTAAGTTATTTCAATGGTTGTTTGTAATAATTATTATAATAAATTAAGATCTGTGATTCGTCCTTTTCATTATATGTATAAGGTCCTGCATGTCCAATTTCTCAGTTGTATTTTATACTCACGAGACCCCCTCATCTATGTGCGAGTATTATTGTATAATGATGAGGATGATCAGTGATGTACTTTGCACTGAGTTATGGCGATGCACCAAACAAGAGTTTGACACATCAGATGGGTGAGCATTGCAACTTGAGTCATAAGTGAAGTGACTCAAGGAGTTACCCCTAGGGTCTAGGTTGGTCCATTATTCACTCAATGGATCAACCATTAATATCATATCATGATCAAATCATCCTTTTTATTTATACATGATTTATTGTTTTATGTATGTGTAGTGTTACACACGATCACATAGAATAATAAACAAGCATGCACAGATAAAATGAACATATGATGCGATGAATATTTCTATTTGTTTCATAGTCAGTTGTGAGTGTGACCACATAGTATGTGGTTATGAGATATAAAATTATTTCATTTCATAATGTATTAATATAAAAACCCTCAAAGAGATATTAATTTTCAAATGACTTCTGTCTTTCAAATTTGAACAAAATTGGGTGTTCGAGGTGAACGTCAATCAATGTTGAGGGTGCCTCTTATTACCGAGGAGTTTTTATGAGAGTGATGGGTTGAATTAACTGAATTTGGAAGAAAATAAGTAGAAAAATATATCTTGAAGAAAATTTATTGAAAATTGTTGAGTAAATCAAGTTTATGATTTTATAAGATGGGACTTCACTCAATAGATCAAGGAACTACGAGTTAATGCGGTTGTACAGTCAAACACCTACCTTGAACTCTCTAAGTAGTGGCATAGCCAAAACTTGTATACTATGAGGAGTGGTTAAAGTATTCTTACCACTTTAATAATCATGTGACATAGTATTCTGATTCTAGTACAAAGGATTCCTCGAATTCGATAAAATAGTGGGATACATTTAATGATTGAATTAATTAATAGAAAATGTATAAATCAGTAATCAAAGTTAAAATTACTAATATGATATTTTTATTTTTAGATAAAAAGTAAAGTTATACCACTATAAATACCGTGAAATATAATGGAAAAAGTAAATTTCCACATTGGCATGATTTTCCAAGAGTAGTACAGGAATTTTCACAATATACTACATTATAGGAAACTCAAGGTGATGGTGTCCCTATACCTGTTAAGCCACCTCAGCAAGTGGGGGTTTAAAAAATTATTATAGGAGACTCTTGTTTTACACATATGATGGTTTTTTCATAATACTATCATTAACATCCTATGTGAGCTGTGGATATAAAACTGAGACATGTTCAATTTCACATGATGTCTCATATCCTAGAATCTTGTAAGGAGAAAGTGAAGAGAGACATGAATTAGAAATAATTACACTGGTTAAATGTAAGAATGAAATGAGGATTATGATCTTTAATCCTATTCAAATATCATTTTCGCCCTAATTTTCCAATTTCATTTAATATTAAAAAACAAATATTATGGAGAAAAATGATTTGTTACTTTTTAGGTAAGGTTCACTAAGTAATAATAACATTAAAGAAATACTCAACTTTAGTTCTTAAGGTGAAGAAGTTGAAATACAAGGTGAAAAGAACAATGGTGAGATTCACGCCAAAGGAACCTTCATAATGTCCTTCAAATAATGATGTATTAAACATGATGTTATTTTCTTTGCATACCATGAAATAATTTTATGGAAGATCAATGAAATAGACTGAATTGAATAATCAAGTATTCGCTTCTTCTTTAATGAATATTCATCATTGTTTCACTTTTACTTCTTGGGTATTACATAAAATATGAATATAACATATATGTGTCGAAATATAGTAACCAAGTAAGTATAGAAACATCACTACAAGTAAGGTGTATTCTCAAAGTTGCTGAGAAAGGGTGGTTCCTAAGTCAGCAGTGAGAATCACACAACTTCTAATTTCCAAATTTAATGATTCTAATATAACTTTTATTTATTATTACCAAAACATTTATCTCATATTTACTTTAGACACATGGATACATTATTCCAAGTTCAAGAATGAATTTTATATGTGGTTTATCATACACAACCAATAGTTTTGTAATACTTGAATCATAGGAAATACCTAATGAATATGAAATGTTAGACTTGTTCACCTAGTTACGACAAGACAAATCTTTGTCAAGAAAAACTAAAAGTGGACATGTAGGATATACCTAGTATGGTATTTAGACTTAGTCGAGATAAACATCTTAGGTATTATTGATGTATATACTTAGTTTTGGACAATGAAACCTTTAGAAATAAAGTTATTTCACAAATCTTTTGAAATTATTTTAACTAGAGAGCATGAACTACTCCAAGGGTAAGCTAGTGGTAAATATAAATCATAAGATTCCTTTAAGTGATTAAGGAATATAAAATTGAATCATGGTATATTCATGATCAGATAATATGAGATGCTTAGGGCTAGTCTGTTGAAAAATATATTGACCAAGAATTCATTGATCAATATAATGTAGCGTGGAATAATTCCTAAACACACATCACCTTATCCATATCAGGGATATGATGCTAATAAGGAGGATCAATGATTAAGTCTTACATGTTAAAATTTATCAATATAACTCAACATGGATCAATTATTAAATTTATATTTTCTTATATACATCAGAGTCATGATGTAATTAAAAGGAGTATCAATGTTGAAACTTATATCCATTGTAGAAACTTCCATTATATTTCAATACATGCTTCAAAAATAACAACTTTATCCCATAATCATATTCCAAATATAATGAAATATGGATATCATATGAGTTCTAGTATGATGTAAATCCATTATTTCATAACAACATGTGTTTAGATGTGAATGGTTTGATAAGGATATAAACAAAATTGCATCAAGTAAAACACAATGTGAATCTATAGTAATTATTCTAAAAGTTTCTTAGGATATTACAAAAATAACTATGATAGAAAAGCTGTAGTCAAGTGACAAACTACATTTCTATAAAAGGGTTCATATCTCTACTTGAGATAGTGGGAGAAATATTGAATTGGGTTTAGTCAATTCCAGAGATGCACAAGTAGTTGGCATAAGAACAAGTTCCATAAGAGCTTGTGGAAGATAATTTTCTAGAGGCACATATCGTGTAGGAAAGTTAAAACCATGATGATGGTTTTATATTCACTATGTTCAGTGATCCATTATTCATTGGGAATAATAATTCCTACAAGTAGGAAGTATATAGAAATTAGTTAAAATTGATAAGATCAATTAAAATTCAATAATGGATTCCACGTATCAAAGTACATGGGGATTATTATTTTGAATACTATGATGGGTATTAAAATGAGACAATATATGGATGGTACAAGTGTAGTACCAACAAGGTTCGGTTGGTTACACCAAGTTTTTATACCTAAATCCATTAGAATTTTATTTATCATAGCTATAATTATTTTATTTACCATTCAATGTTAAGACCACCAATTGTGGAAGGTGTTTAAATGACACAATGAGAAAGGTAGAGTGACATCATAGAATGATAATAAGGGGTGTAATTTACTGAAATCTAGTATCAGATTAAAGTAACAAGATCATAGAATATTCATTTGGAATTAATATTTTCCATGTGTCTACTAAATTTTAGTGGGATCCCCATTGTTTTCCAATTGAAACATGTTTGGTAGCATATGAAAAACACCTCTTGGTCTTACAGTTGGTTAAGACCAGGATGAAAGTAATTTTCTAGTGATCGACTTAAAGTAGCAACTTAAGTTATAGGGAACATTATCTAATGAGGTAGATCTAATGGCTACTTACACCTAGTAAATCATACATATAATGACATGGTATTGAAAAATAAAAGTTGGAACAATTTTAGAGAGAATTATTACCAGTGTCATATGGAATATATATCTCAAGGTAGACATGTCCAGGACATAGAAGAATATTAACATGATGAGTTTAATTCCATATGCTTTAGTGACAGATCAATCACATATTCCATGATATGTACAAGAAGTTATATTTTCATGATATAATGTATATTAAGAAAATATAAATTATATCTAAGATAATTACAAGGGATGCAGGAAGAACTATCTGATTTTACTTGAGGAAGTTTAAGGGATATGTACCTGGAATGTGGAGAAAAAGGGGTAATAGTTTCTAAGGGACAAAAAACAGTCTCCCTTAGATCAATATGATCTAATATAATATTTCGGCTAAGGTAATGAGAAAGACAAGAACATTCAATACATTGGTTTCGATATCTATAAATACCGAGTACGTTGTGGCATCTGAGGTATCTAATAAGAAGTGTTAAATATGAAACAATATGTCTAATTCTTGGAATCAAACTTAGTAATTAAAGTATTATAATAATGTAAATTATGATACTTTGACTATCTAATATTTCATGTTTTGACAGTGGATAAAAAGGGATATACTCGGGGATACCATCTCTTGAAAAGTTTTACTCAAGAAGATGAGGTTTCATATAGCATAATTATCATGTAGTGAAAACATGGAAGACCTAGAGACTAAAACCATGACTCAGTAGAAACATGATTATAATCATCATAGAGCTAACAAGGATGGTTATAAAGTCGGCTCTAGTGCAAGTGAGAGTATTGTAATAGTGGGTTACCTATACCCAACTTTAATAACACTTTTGATTATCATATCATGTATATAGTGAGATATGCATGATGTACACTTATCATTATAGTGTAGACATTTATGAGTCCACTATTTAATGGTAATTTATATAGATTAATTTTCTTATAAAAAGGTTATAACAGTTCGTAGGCTATAATGAGAACCTTGAGATACTATGAAATTAATCTTAAACATTTGTCTAATGGTCTAGATACATCATACTGATTAGACACTGTAGATGTTTGAATATCAGGTGTTGGGGGATCATAAGCACTGCGACTTATTCTCATAAAGTTTTCACTTAGTGATCTATAGTAGTTGAGATCATGAGGATAAACCTATCAATAGGAACACCACATGTTATGGGTTTCATTGGATGTTCCTATCTACGAACATGTGTATTGGTATCCTGACTTGAGATCATTATCAGTGTGTTCCATTTGATTGCATACTTTGATGTAAGTAAAAAACAATGATAATTAAATCTTGGGGAGATAGCTTGTGTTGGGTGTGTCATTGGTGGTATGACATTTATTGAATGATTAAGAAATAATTTGTCGCTTCTGAGTTTAGGAAGTAATATATCTCGGGCCATGCTGATCAGGATGGTAGTACCTTTATAAATCCATGAACATGGTAGTTGAGGGTAAATCCATCCAGTTAGATCAACAAAAATAAATCAAGAAAGGATGATGACATGGGTGTGCATCCTTTTTTTAAAGGTTGGGGACAAAGCCTCAATTTATTATTAAAGAAAAGATCTCTTTAGTGTGGGTAGAGGGAGACCCATTACATAGCCCGAAGGCCCAAGGCCAAGTGGCCTGTATACAAGGATTGAAAGCCCATTTTGGCCCAAAGGACCCCTCAGTGAATAGTACTGCTACAATACCACGCTGCTACAGTACCTACTATAGTATCGTCGCCGCTATAGTACCTGCTACAGTGCCTCCACCACTACAGTGTCGCTGCTGCTACAGTACCACCGCTGCTATAGTACTGCTATAGTGCCGCAGCTACTAAAATACTACTACAGTACTGGAAATTCAACCCTGCCCAGATTTGATCCTGGGTCTTTTGGATGCCAAGCAGGAGCCTGTACCACTTGGGTACAGGCTCGTTGGCAGGGTGTGCATCCTTCTTTATGATATATCTAAAGAAAAAGAGATTATATTACACAATGCATGTTTATAGGTTTGTTTTCATTACTATGACTACTCCTTATCTCTTTAGGGGACATGATGGGTTGATAGAGTCCACTCTTGATCTGTGAATAGTACTCACTACTATCAAGATAAGGGACAAGAGGGCTACACACAATAGTATATTCAAGAATCTTCCCTATTCTGGTGAGTAGATATATAGGAAATGGTGGGCCCCACCACCAGGGTATGAGATTTTTCCAAGGATGTATGATCACCAAAGGAATAAATAAATTTATATTATACAAGTTAAGAATAACTGGCATTAAATTTATTTTTTTGATAAAATCAGATTCATTAATGATGAAAATCAGCAGACGTACAGACTCGAAGCCATGAATGAAAATGGTCCAGCCAGAGCTGGTTGACATCAAAGGGTCCAGATGCCGCCAGTTGATGGGAAACCATGTTTCCTTCCCTTTTGGTAAAGGAGAAGGTGCAGAAAGAAAAGCAGTGACAGATGGAGAGAATTTTCCTGATGAGGGACCCAAAGGACTGAAGTCCGCCGTCGTTGAGGTTGATGACATTGATAATGGTGAGGCAGTCTGATTCGATGATGATTTTTCCCATCCACAATCAACAACGTGTAGCATTCCGGCGAGGATGGCGGCAACCTCGACAACCACCGGTTCCCAAAAAACGTGATGTGACTCATGTTTGGCTGCAATGATTTGACCAAGATAGTTCTTGGCCAACAGGCCAAGGGCAACGGGACCATCCTTGGGGAGAGCCGCATCCACATTAATCTTGAGAGGCATTGAATTTATTTATTAAATGCATTTGCACGTTTTAAAGTAAATACATGAAAAATATTATATGAATTAATATTAGTTTAAAATATTCAAGGTTCATTTAATATTTGTGGGTACGGTGATTCAAGTTAATGAATCAAGATTTATCATGTAATTTATTTATTATATTACAAGGAAGTGATAAAAATATAAATGAAATTTTTGACTTAGTATAGTAGTCATAATATCATTTATATACTGTGTATAAATATCTAGGGGCCGAGGATCCATTTTTGGGTAATTTCATAACACACTATAAATAGAGTGAGAAGAGTCTCCTGCTAATGACTACTCATGGTGAGCACTTGAGATCTTCTCTCTCCTATACTAATTTCTAGACAGAGAATATCTCGATCTAGGTGATAAGATCGAGCTCATTGTCATGCATCGAATGTATGTCGATGCAGTGATCATTGGAACAACGAAGGCATTGTTGGATCTCCATGCTAGCACCCAGAATTTGATGATCGAGACTCCCAAAGATTTTTGAAACACATTTGAATGATTTAAAGGAATTCAAATTCAGATTATTTGAGAAGAGATCATTGGTGAGGAACGGATGATGAATGCATGACGTCATATCAAACTAGGTATTTATGGTTTAATTTTGTGATTAATATTCTTGACTCGTGATCCTCAGGCTTATACTGGGTCAGTGAATCACCAATGATGAAGTTATTACATCAATCACCGGTGGAAATTTTTAAATCCCTGGCCCACCATCTTCTGCTGGGCACCCCGATACATTCATGTTTCCTTACTTAAAAGGGTGGGGTAGCGTATGAAATCACATAACATAATTCATATATATATATATATATCACAACCATACTATGGGCATAAACCTAGTATTTGGATTAACTGCAGCTATCATCAATCAGATATCCGACTTACACTGCTAAGGGATAGATATCCTATAATCACACAAGCATTCAAGAAGAAATTAATTTATTTCTTTCCATTAATCATTTCACATAATTTTAATTCTTTCAATTAACCATTAACATCGCTTTATCATTACTTTAACAACATCACCAACTGATTTTCATTCCCTCTATGTATAACCAATCCATCCCATAAATTCTCAAGATTATCACCAGTTTCATTCTAACAAGCCATCAACCCCATGAGTTAAATCATTTATTATTCATTAACATCCCATAATTCCAGTTACTCTAGGACTCATCTTAATTTACCATAAAATAGATGCATAAACCAAGAATAACCAGCTACGTCAAGCAGTGGGTAAAGGAATGCATAAACAAGAAACCTGACCATCCATCCCTAAGCATATTAATTATCAAGAAGCATCCCAGATTTCAACACAACAACAATGAGAAATAATATCTTTAATACACACCACCAATACTAGTTCCATCCTCGACACCACTATGTATATCACCATGCATCCATCCCACCATCAACGACACCGAATGCTTCCACAACCCCCACCCATGTCTTTTCAACCATCTGCCATTATAGGATCACATCATATTTCATCTTAAGGATCACATCTAGATCAATCACATAAGGAAACAAGGAAACAAAAAAAAAAGAGTTAATGAGGCATCTAGGGCCTAAGACTAAGACATCCAACCTTTATAAGAAAAAAGGCTCACTCGACCTCAAAAATTTATCTTTATCAAACAACTGGTTCATTCCATCTTGTATTAAATGATTCATTTATCATTGGTTACAACCTCAAAAAACATAAGGAATCAACTATTTAAATCTATGAATTATTTAAAAATGTTTCCAAGCACAACTTCTAGTTTTATCAAACTAGAAGGAAGAACATTTAAATTCAAACATGCCCTTTTATTGTTTCATCATCAAGAATTACCAACTTCTCATTATTTTTCCAAATTCAATTATCATAAGGAAGTACACTTTAAATGAAACATTCATCAAGCATTACTTTTATTTCCATCAAATCATAAGACAAAATAGTTTAATTTAAACATGACACTTTAATTATTTAACCAATAAACATTAAAAAATTCACATTCATTAACCAATTTTAACATAATAAAAATGATAAAACTAATCATAAAAAAATAATAACCACAACATTAACATTAGCCCGAATGGCCTGAAGGCCTTCTTTTTTATTTTTATTATGGATAATCTCCCTTTTAAGGGTTTAAGGGGAACCCATACAAGACCCGTAGGCCCAAGGCACAAGGCCCGACAAACCCACAATACCTGACCCAAAGGCCCAGAGGCATACCATGCCCAATACATGACCCATAGGCCCAACCCACTTGAACTGCCCCTCCCCATATTTCTACTTCATTGATCACCTAGCTCCCAACCTTGCATGGCTGATCGACTAGCATTGCCCCGTACAAAGCTGCACGGTGCCTGGTCCCGATGGCAGCTGCCATACACTCTCATTCTTCCAATCCGGTTAGCTCTGAATCTAGTGGATGCTACTCCTGTACCATAACATTAACATTGACAGCACACTATCTAGTAAAACATGAGGCAAATCATTATCATGGTGGAACCACATGCGTTCGCTACAAAAAAAAACCAATGTTAATTATTAAATCTAGTTTAATCTTTATTGTGGTCAATTCCAACATCACTTAAAGAGATAAAGCACAATTAATTTATGATTGAACATAAAATTATAGAAGAAACAAACCCCTACCTTAATTATAAGTTCAAAGTTCATCGCACAAGAATAGATGAATGAGGTTCAACCACCACTAAAGAACCACCACCATGCCAAAGTAAGGATACATGGAACCTAGAATTGGAAACTCACCATCAAAAATTTCTCAACAAGACCCAAAACATTGTTTTTGGCCACCATGAACATCCAAACAATAGGATTAACGAAAAGGGGAAAGAAGTGAAAGGTACCTTGAACAAAAGAATTTAATTCTCCATGATATGAGTTTGAATCTACAAAGATATTATCAAGGTTCTTAAAGGGATATTTAATGAAATATTACCTAGAAAAAACATCTATAAACAAATCCTTGACTCGAGAGAACAAACAAATACACCCTAGGTTTTTTAGGATCATCTAAAAATGAAATAATTCACAAGGAGAACTGATTGGTTAATAGAGAGGAATAATTGACTAAAAAATGCATTTAAGACCCCTCTTAACTCCTCACACATTTACCCTTTCAAACCAGTAAATATCCATGAAGTTCAGAAGTTGTTTCATCCATTCAAAAACCAACTTGATGGCCACCATGGCTTCTGCCATGAACTATCCATAGATGTGGTGGTTCTTCAGTACGTCAGCCGAAACAACTTTTTCTTGTGCATGTTACCCACAATCAATTCATTTTACCTCACCATGCCCAATAACATGAGTGTTATGTGCCTATCATCCCCATTTTGGGTAGGCAGTCCTTCATAG
Source organism: Viscum album (assembly GCA_963277665.1). Classification (NCBI taxonomy): domain Eukaryota; kingdom Viridiplantae; phylum Streptophyta; class Magnoliopsida; order Santalales; family Viscaceae; genus Viscum; species Viscum album. The sequence goes on from OY728153.1 coordinate 1,967,988,330, forward strand.
CACTATGCCCAATGCCACTCCCTCACCTGAATGTTTACTCTATCTCGTTTCAGATGGAAATAGATGAAACCCAAAACAGCCTCCAAAATGTCTTGATAGGCCATTTTGATTTCCATGGTGAATCAAAACCACATGAATAACCCAAAATAACTACCACTACACTCACTACCAGGGCACAATGACCTCCAGAAAGGCTAAAACCTCTCCCTAGTCTTCAGAACACCTCCAAACCCATTCTTAGAACCACCGATCCTCTGGAAAACATAAAGGAAAGTTTGAGATGGTATGAACAATTACATTAGATATATCCCAATCAATTATCATCCTTGATAATTTAAAACCAAACCCAGATATAAGGAAAAGAAAAGTGGTCATCAAAACAGTCACCTTGTGAGATACCTATCAAGAATCTCACCATCATAGATGCACAACCACCTCCATCAGAGGAAAAAGTTACAAAAGTATGAAAATCCAACAAATATCTCCAAAAAACTCTCTCAGGGAAGATACCTCTCAAACAAGAGAAAGGCTATAAACAAGTCATCAAAGAAGAGAAAACCATATCGTAATCCTGATAAAGGTTGATAATAATAAAAAACCAAACATCGATGCAATGAATAATTAAAAATTAAAAAACTAAGGACACTGAATGTGAATCGTAGATTCACATTCCTAGGTGATCTTCTCTACACCACTATAATTCCAAAGGACACAAACCAATGGGACAACACACTCACATAAAACCTTCTCTTAGCAGTGTTGGATCTCCACATGTTTCTCCATAAAGGTCACATCATCATCAACATTGATCTCAACACAATTGATGACATGGGAGTCTTCATGGAGATAATGAAAAATCTATGATACATGAAATACATCATGAATCTGGATCATTTGGGAGGGAAGTGCTATCCAATATGAAATGAATCCAACACAAGATAACACATTGAAAGGCCTAACAAACCGAGGATAAATATTAATCCCACGACCAAAATTTTTCTTCCCATGATGAGGATTAACTTTCAAGAAAAAATTATCTCTAACTTAAAACTATATAATTCTCCTATTATGGTCAACATAGGAATTCTGGTGATCCTACGATGCTTTCAGCCTCTTGTGAATCACCTGAAACATCTATGTTGTGCTCTACACTAGTTCTAACTCAAGAATTACTAACTATCAGAACCCATTATATAAAAAAAGAACAAAAAAGTGGGTTATACAAAACTTAAAATGGAACCATACCAATGGTAGAGTGGAAAATATTAAGAAAAATTAACCAAATATATGTGCCTCATTTATAATCCTCCAAAATCTAGGACCCAAGTGGGAAGTATATCTTCAAGAGTTTGGATGTTCTACTCTGTTTGACCATCCTTATATGGTTGAAAAATAGTACTAAGGCTTAAATGAGAGACAAAAACATTCGGAAAACCTCTCTATACACTGGAGGTAAAATGAGGATCATGATCATTGATGATCATACTTGTGAATCTATGGAGACTCACCACCTCCTCTAGATATTTCCTTGAAAAAACCTCAATTGACCCTGACTCCTTAATCACTAAGAAGTCATACGACTTTTTCAAACGTTCCCCTATAAACCATATAGAATCATAGACTCCCTAATATTGAGATAAACCAGTAAAAAATTCCATCAAAGTGTCCTCCCAATTCCACTAAGGAACATCTAATGACTAGAGAACACCATCAAGAATATGGTGTTCAGACTCCAGATTCTGTAAAACCAAACATTGAGAAATAAAATCTTCAATTGAATTCTTTAAACCAGACCATAAAAACCAACCTCTCAAAGCATGGTACATATTTTTTACACTAGGATATACCACCAAGGGTGAGCTGTGGAACTCATGGAGAACCACCTCACACATCACTGAAGGAATGAGAAGTATCCCTTGAAACAACACCCGATGTTGTTCATCCTCATACCATCCATTAAGGGAATTGAACACATTGTCATGAAATGTAAAACGAATTATGTTTTTTTAAGTTTATTTATATTATAGGGTATACCCTAGGTCATCTCTCAAGGATAATTGATAGGTTTATAGTGTTTATTTTTAATAAAAGTACTAAAAGAGGGGGTGGTTTTGAAAATATTTTTAAGAAAATAACTTAATTTAAAGAGTTTAATAGTTGAAAAACCAAGTGAATTTTGAATAATATGAGACAAAGGGGTCATTTTTATTTCACTACACAGATTTTAAGTTCATTGTTCATAGAGGTTCATTCAGGTTTGAAGTAATTCTTTGGTTGAAATTAACTGGAATCCTGATTAATTGCTAAGATTTTATTTTAATGCTTGATGAACCAAAACTTGACATAACAATCATATTATAAAGTTATAGGACTTATTAATGGAATAAGAGATTCCAAATAAGATTTAAATATCAAGAAAGTGGGTAAGGAAATGATTTTTTTTTCAATCAGATCAACACAAGTCATGCACTCAAAACCTCACACCGATCGGTTAGAAATTAAGAGCAAATCAATCACATGAATCAAAAAAGAATTAAAATATAAAATATTGTAATATACATGGAATTAAATGTTTCAAAACCAAAAGTACTCCAAAAAAGTATCTAATAATAGTATCAGAACTCCCTTGTCATGTGTGTAGATCCCTTACAATGAACGCCCACCGTTTAGCCTGACATCGAGGGGAGGAGGAAGCTCGGGTGGATCTCATTCTCCATCCTTGATACAACTATGAGGATAAGGGCCTATATAACTTATAGGTTGATGATATGAATCCTATGGAAATACAAAATGGCATCACTTCACTCCTTGGTCAAACTTACAAATGGGGTTCCCAAGGTAATCTTTGATAGGAAAAGTGGATGGTTGCTTTGGGCACCCATATTTATAGAAACCATTTGGACCATGGTTTTGGGTGGGTAGAAAAACTAATATAGCTTTGCAGAAACTAATTTTTTTCAAAACCTATTTAATATCTCCACTAAAATTTTTGCATCATTTGGAGGCTGAAAACTCTAGATATGGATGAATTACAGAATAAAACTTTTGACTTCATACAGATTCAGTGTCATGGACATATTAGTTCGGTTGGGCCACTTAATGGATGAATTGGGCTTGAGTTTCTTAAGAATAGTTTTATCCCATAGAATTTTGGATCATCAATAAAAATTTCATCACAATTGGATTCATGGATTAGTATAATTGGGTGGTTTAGTCTATACATGTTCTTGGGTTCCTTCATAAATTTGACCATTTTTCTTCAACTTCACCTGGGCCCTCCAAATCACCTCCACCTACAATGAAATAATCAAAACAAGTGACATTACCCTTTTTAATAGTGATTAAAAAAAATATTTTAATCAAACATGAAGTTAAATTTGTTATTAACTTTATAATTTTCAATAAAGAACCAATTTAATATAGTGGTATTAAGGGTGGAAATGAATAGTGGATCAATATGTGATCACACCCCCACACCTAAAATTTTTCACTCCTGGGAAAATTCACATTTCCAAATTGATGCATGGAGATAATCCAAACTTCATGGAGATTTAACATTAAAATAAAATTTAATTCTTGATAGAAATGTGATCAAAGTAAAAATCACACCAAGGAGTTATTCTCAGTGATCATGGAAAAAAATGTCTCATAAATTGTATCAGAACACAGTTCTAAGAGATGCATGATACCAATATGACCAAATAATTCAGAAGTTAACAATATCAATAATTCTCCACATGTGTGTGTGGAAACCATATCATGATATTCTTTCCACTTTCTATCCAGTAAATATAGGTTATTTTAAAAAATTTCATCATAAATGATTTTGTCCACCAAACCTTCCCTACATCCTTTGAAATCAATTTTCATGACCCACTAACTTAAGAATTCCCGTAAGTAAAACCTTAATCTCACAACCAAGATATCCACATATGTTTTATATTTCATCACTCCCCTCATTTTTTTTTCAAAAGTTGAACTCAGGAAAAATCTCACACCCATCACTCAACCCTTGTTTAATCTCCTCACAACACTAATTATAATAGTTATAACAAGATCAATGGTCGAGGAAGAGTGGTTTTTTACCTAACCAAGAAAAAACCCATGTTTTTGTGTTTTAATATTTTTTTGGATTTTTTATTGAGGGCGTACAATATTCGGATAACATGTACACACACATAGGTCAATTCAGTACAATAATGAAAAAGACCAGATAAGGAACGAACGTATAGAAAAATCATTTTGGATAGCTGATAAATATTAACTCAACATATATTTACCTTCTATTGAGTAAGATAAATTCACACTTCATGTTTGGGTGAAAATATTTGTGTATATATTAAGTGACACAATTTTTCCATAAACTACTCACACAAAGGGTACAATTCTTCTCAAAGATTTCAAATTGATACAACCATTTATATCACCAAAAAACAACCAAAATTCAAGAAAAATTCACACATCAATGTTAAATTCATGCTAAAACACACATTCCATCATTGAAAAACAAAATTTGTTAAAAAAATTAAAATAGGTAAATTCCTCATACATTTTAAATAAATTCCCTGATTAAGCGGGTATCATTTTCCATGATTAAGTGGGAATCAAAAATTAATATTTCATCATAAAAGTGAGGGGAAAAAAGGGAAAAGCTAAAAATACTATATAATAAAAGAAAAAATAAAAAGAATAAAGATGACGAAAATTACTAACAAACCCAGGAATATACCCCCACACCTAGAGTATGCAGTGTCCTCACTGTAATAAAAGAGAATGTAGAAATGAAGGAAAACAACCTTGTGGGTTTCATTCATAGTTTTCTTCTTAAACTTGGAGTTCCTCTATTGGGGATTCTGGAAGGGCTTTGTGAAAGTGCTTCAACTGCTTCCCATTGACAGTGAAGGTTTTTTTTGTTTCTTCATTTGTAACTTGAACAAAACCAAATAGATAAACATTATTAATAGTGTATGGGACAAACCAGTAGAAAACATGGAGTTCCTCTATTGGGGACTCATAAGGTCCTTGATTCTGCCTCTAACCATTTTGACACGTAATCAACTACCTAAAGAATGTATATGTTTCGAAAGGAATTTGGAAATGGCCCCATAAATTCAATTACCCAAACATAAAAAATGTCATGTAAGAGAAAGTATTGTTCTGGAATTTCATTTCTTATAGATAAATTACCCATTATTTAACAATGAGGAAAAGATTTACAAAAATCATGAGCATCCTAAAAAAGTGTTGGTCAAAATAGACCAGAATCAAGGACCTTATGAGTAGTCCATTGGGGAACAAAGTGGTCCCCACAAGCAAGAGTGTGGTATAACCTAAGGATAGAATAAAACTCACTATCAGGAATAAAAAAACTCAGGACTTGATTACTATATGTGTTCCAAAGTTAGGGTTCATCCCAAATGTACCAATGGGGCTCATGTTTTAGAAGACCAGCTTTTTTTGTTGTTGAAATTAATAGAAATGAAAGATACTACCAAATAATTTAGAATTTCTGCATACCAAGGAATAACATCTTACACTCAATAAAATTTCTCACCAGGAAACATGTCATTTAAGGAAATACAGGGGGATGATTCAATGTATAAGGATGGTAGGATCCTACTAACATGGTCAGCCACTACATTCTATGATCCTTTTTTTATATCTAATTTCTAAATTAAATTCCTGAAGAAGGAGTATCCAGTGAATGAGATGTGTTTTGACTTCCAGTTTCTTAAGGTGATACCGAAGGGATGCATGGTCTAAAAAAATGACTTTGGGACCTAAAATTTATAACCTACATTTATCCAAGGAAAAAAAATGGAAATGAATTATTTTTCTGTGGTGGTGTAGTTTGATTAGGAGGGGTCCATTATGCATGAGGCATAGGATATTACACGTGGATATCAATCAACATGTTGTGTTAAGACTGCCCCAATTACATAGTCAGAGTAATCACACATGAGATCAAATTCTAAATCCAACTGAGGTGGTTGGATTATCAGGGGTTATGCGAGACTATATTTTAATTTATTAACATATTCCTCACATTATTTATCAAAAACAAATTCTTTTTCTTTTTGGAGTAAGTAGGAGATGGGGAGTGCAATCTTACTAAAGTCATGGATGAAATGATAGTAAACTCCAACATGACCTAGTAAAGACCGCACATCCCACACATTTTTTGGGAATGGTAGGGAATAAATAACATCCACTTTTGATTTATCTACATGGATACCATCCTAAAAAATGACGTGGCCCAATACTATACCCTATTGTACCATGAAATAGAATTTATCATAATTTAATATGGGATTATTTTCAATAAAGTGATGTAGGAGTGGACCAATAATACTCAAACATTCATCAAAATAGGAACCATATATAGTAAAATCATCCATAAATACTTCCATACAATTCTACAGGTAATATGAAAAAATACTAACCATGCATCACTGTAATGTACTTGGATCATTATACAGACCTAATGGTATCCTCCTATATGAAAATATGCTAAAGGGGTAAGTGAAGGTTTTATTTTCCTAATAATTAGGGGAAATATGGATCTAAAAATATCCAAAATACCCATCAAGAAAATAGTAGCATGAATTCCCCACTAGCCACTCTAGAATCTGGTCAATGAGCGGCATTGGGAAATGGTATTTCCTAGTGTGTTGGTTTAGTCAAAGATAGTCTATTTAGACACACCAACTATTCTACACACATGTTGGAACTAATTCATTGTTTTCATTTTTTATTATTGTTAGACCAGTTTTTTAGGAACAACTTGCACTAAACTAACCCATTGACTGTCAGAGATGGAGAAAATGATTCCAACAACCATTAATTTGGTTACCTCCTTTTTAAAAACATCTTGGAGGTTTGGGTTCAGTCGATGTTACGCCTGACTCACTGGTTTAGACTCATCATTTAACAATATATGATGTGTGAAAATTGATGGGCTAATACCATTAATGTCAGAAAGTATCTATCCCCATTCTTTTTTATACTCTCTCAAAATATCATGTAGTCACAATTCATGATCTGGAGGGAGTGCACTAGAAATGATGAAAAACATCTTTTTTCCTTTCTCAAGATAGGAATATTTTAAATATTTAGGTATTTTTTTAAGTTACAATTCAGATGGATTTTAGATTTAAGAGAGTAAATTTGTATGTGGGAGGTCAATGATCTCATCTTACTGCTCAATTGTAATATCCTTAGATGAGGAATAATATTTTATAAGCTTAGAAGTATCATAGATAGTCATGGGATCCTCTATGCTCAAGAAATTATCAATTAAAAAACATGCATTACATTTTTATAGACCACTAAAACATTAAATGCATAAATAATTACCTAGAATGTCTATCAAGGATAAAAACTTAGAAAAGGGATCAGGGGAAAGAGAAGAAGTTTTTTCAGGGTAAGGGAGTACATCAATAGAATGAGCTGATAGTGAAAAATGTTCTTTCGAGGGGTGCCTTATGGAATTTAAGATGTTTAAGTGGACAGTGTCACCACAAAAATCCATAGATAATATAACATTATGGACATTAATTATGGTTTTGTAAGTTTTCAAGAAAGGTCTCCCCAATATAATTGGGTAATGTCCATTCATCCTATCATCTTCTATTTTAAGAACATAAAAGTTGGAAGGAAAAATTAAGTTTTTCACCCTCAAAAGAACATCTTCTAACACACCAGTGGAGTGTTCAATACTCAAATTTTCTAGTTTCACAACAATTACAGTGGGATTTAGTTCCCTGACCTTTAATGAATAGAAAATGGAGTGAGACACATTTATAGAATCTCCCAAATCAAGCATTACATCAGAAAAGGAATAATCCCCAATGGTGCATGAAATCAAGAATGTTCACAGATCATTTAATTTGGGGGGAAGTGATGGTTCTATAAATGCTGAGATGTTCCTACCTAATCTCACCTTTTCATCATTATGAAGTCTCCTTTGGTGATTACATATCTCCTTCAGAAACTTGGAATATTGTAGAATTTTGTTTACAAAATCAATCAATAGAATATTAACCCATAATTTTTTAAAACTTCCGAAGATATATTTATCATGTTATGTTTATTTTTTTTTCTTTATTGGGCGCCCCTTTGGGGAAATTTAATAGGAATGGTTGGGCTAGGTGAATCATTAATAGACACACCCTTTCCTTTAGGGGTATTTTTCTCTATACAAGGTTTTTCCTTCTTGGACAATTATCAATGGTTGGGATGGTGGTTTCTAATCACGTTCTTATGATACGTCAAATTAAATATGATTTAAAGATGTTTTTATAGAATAGGTTTGACCCTAGGATGATTCTCAAGGAGTATTGATAGGTTTAGAGTGTGTATTTTTAATAAAAAGTACTAAAAGAGGGGGTGGGTTTGAAAATAGTTTTAAGAAAATAACTTAATTTAAAGAGTTTAATATTTGAAAAACCAAGTGGATTTTGAAAAATATATGATAAGTAAATGATTATTACTAAGTTAATACACCACTTGAAAAGTTCTTTATTATTAATTTATTAATAGGTTTTGGTGCAATCCTTTGGTTGAAGGATAACCAAGATCTTGGTTCTCCTCTTACCTCTTAAAATGATGCACAAAGAACCACCCCTTGACAAAACAATCATGTTTTCAAGGTTTTTACCACAATCATAGAGTTAGGGATACCAAAGTATACTAAAATTTCATGTATGTGTGAGATAAATAGGATGATTGTGTGGTCTATTTAGAACAACCCAATATTCCCACTTGAATCTCAACCTAATCGATATTGAAATGAAATTTTTTCACTTAATTAAACAAAAGAAATGAATTCAGAGGATAATCATGTTAAGATAAAATATAAGTTAAATAATTATTATTTTTTACACAAAACCATTAGAAAAAAGTGCTTAAACTCCCTTTTCAAGTGTGTATCTGTTGACGCTCCTTTCGTCACAGGGTCTAAAACAAGGAAATTGGGAAAGATTTTAAGTCAAAGTGATTCAAGCTTATGAAGTAATGGAAATGGAATTTGGCATTGGAAACTTGGTTTGTTTTATACAAAGCCCTAAAATTTCCTTAGCAAAAATTTTAAGCCATCAAGGAGGCCAGCCGAGGACAACCACCTCAAGCTCATGCGGGACACAAGGGTCAACCGCGCTCAAGGGGTGTCCTCAAGGCCAAGGCGACACCCTGAGGCAGCGTGCCCCCGGAGCATAGTGGGCGCTTGGAGCGCGCCCGCAGAGGCAGGGGTGGGCGCAGAGCGCGCCCGCAGAAGAACTCGGTGCGGGGCGGCACCGAGAGGGGAGAAGTTCAATCGAGGTGTAGCGGGCAGCGCTACTTTGATAAACCGTGAAAAAAATGGAAGCCGCTTCGATGTGGGACGCGGGATTTTCAGCCGGGATCTAATCTCGGCCGTCCGCTTCATCCCACGTCGATCCAGGCCGCACGATCGATCTCGCGCGAGATGATCTAATCACAGCCGTCCGTCTTCATTAAAACTCTGATCCGACGGCTCCCTGATCCTCTTCAACCTCAATCCCGAGCCGAGGACACCCCGTGCCACCCGCGGCCTCGCCGTGTACCAGGCGCCTCCCGAAGCCAGTTTTCGAGCATCCGGCCACCTCCGGTGAAGCTAAAGACTCCATCCGGTTCGTCTGACCCTAAGGAACAAAACCATGCATAAAAATAAGTTTGCATGGAATGTTTGGAGAATTTCGAGGATGGCCGAGGCAAACGACGTGCCGAGGCAATGAAGGTTCGCGTTTTGCATGGTTTGGACCAAATAAAGGTCGTGCATGCGTTCTAAGTCGCATGCACGTGAAGGAGGAAAATAATAAAAGGAACCCGTGTTCAACAGAGGATATTTCAAAATTTGGATAAAACGGTTAAGATCCGAATATCTTGGCGGTTGAAGTTTTTTTCTCTCACAACCGCTTCTCCCTTGCCTATAAAAATAGAGGCCATGGCAATGGAGAAAAGGGGCTGAAGTTCTGCTGAAGAACCGAAGTCCCGTGGGTGCTCCTGAGCCTCGCGAAGAAAATAACCACCGCGCACACTTGCGCGACAGGGAGAAGAAGGCAGCGCGACCTTGTGCGCCCCCCCTCTGTGCACCGCGCCCCCTTGCACGGTAGGCACTTGCACATCACCGGTTCCATCAAGCCCTTGTGCGGCTGTTTGAAGAAGAGAGACAGTCAAGCATACCTTGGGAAAACCACTTGCGCGGCTGCCCCTTGCACTAAGTACTTGTGCGCCCTAGCACCCTTGTGGGTTGCACAATCCGTGACTCAAGCACTTCCTTGGTTGAGGCTTGCGCGGCAGTAGGCCATCATGCACCCCTTGAGGCCGGAGCAACACGCGGCCCTTGCACAAGGAACATCCTACGGGCAGTAGGTGTGCAAAGGGTGAAGGCCGAGAGGCCCTTGTGTATACAAGAAGAAGTGAAGGTCGTATGCCTTTGTGTGTGGAAAATGGTTAATCAAGTGTGTGCATAAAGAGTGCACACTTTAAAGGAGAACCCGAGGCCATAGCTTGTGTATGCACCAAGTGAATACTACACTCATTGTGTGTGTGCAATTTAAGAAGAGGTCGTAGCCTTAAGTTTGTGCAAGAATGAGGTCGTAGCCTTAAGGACTTGCGCGCCGCTTAAGGACTTGCGCGCCCTTATGTTTTTGGGTGCCCTCCTTGTCCAAGTCATCTCCTTAATACCATTCCACCTCTCCTTTTCAAGGATCCAGTCTTCAAGACATTCTTCAAAGCCATCTTTGGCATGTTTTCTTGATTGACTTCCTTCTCTAAAAGGAATTATGTGGAAGGTTTTATTCAACCTCATCATTCAAAGGATGAGAGAATCTTTTAATTTAGGCCTCCTCCTCAGGATTAAGCCCTAATCCATGATTCCTTAAATGCTCTGGGCCTCCTTTTCAGGAGTAAGACCCAATCCCCTAAAACCTGGGCCTCCTTTTCAGGAGTAAGTCTCAAGTCTCCAAAATACTTTTCAATTCCCTCAACCTGGGCCTCCTCCTTAGGAGTAAGTCCCTGTCTTGACAAGTTCCCTTATGGTCGCGCAAGTACACTTGCGTGCCGCCTAGTAGTCGTGCAAGTACTTGCGCGACGCCTTATGGTTATGCAAGTGACTTGCGCGACCTAAGTGGTAACCGCCCGGTAACCGCCCGGGGTCTTCTTTTGCCTATAAATAGACCCTGTGGGCCCCCCATTGAAAAGGGATCGGTTCCCAGAAACTCGGATCAAAGCTCCCGACGCCCAAGTCTCTTCTCAAAGCTTCCAGAACACTTCTAAGGTAATTTCTTACCTAGAATGGAAGATCTAAAGGGAAGAAGGAAGGCTTAAGTGTTGAAACTTATCAAACACTTGCGCGCCAACTTAATTCCTTCAATATAACTTGCGCGTCCCCCTTCTGGAAGAACCTCAAGAGGATGGGAAAGGGTTTAATAAAGAGTCGCTCAAGTAATTCAACTCTGGTTGAAAATCGCGCAAGTATCCCTTATGTCGCGCAAGTATACTTGCGCGACCAATACTTGCGCGCCGCCGCAGGACTTGCGCGACCTTCAATACTTGCGCGCCCCTATCTTTTTGGGTGCCCATCTTGCCCTTTTTCACCCCTCTTAAGCCATTTCACCCTTCCTATTCAAGATTCAGTCTTCAAGATACTCTTCAAAGCCATTTATGGCATGATTTCTTGATTTGACATCCTTATCTGAAAGGAATTATGTGAAATATCTCTCAAAACCTAATGATTTAAACATCTTTATGTCATCAAAGATTGAGAGTTCATTCATTCAACCTCATCCTTTAAAATGAGAGAATCCTAACCTGGGTCTCCTTTTCAGGAATAAGACTCAGTCATAACCTTGGGCTTCCTTTTCAGGAGTAAGCCCCAAGTCCCCTAACCTAGGCTTCCTTCTCAGGAATAAGTCCTAGTCATAAATCTTGGGCATCTTCTTTAAGAATAAGCCCCAATCAAAGTCCTTTAATCTTGGGCATCCTCCTCAGGAGTAAGCCCCAAACCTTAATCCCTAACCTGGGTCTCCTTTTCAGGAATAAAGACTCAGTCATAACCTTGGGCTTCCTTTTCAGGAGTAAGCCCCAAGTCCCCTAAACCTAGGCTTCCTTCTCAGGAATAAGTCCTAGTCATGAACCTTGGGCATCTTCTTTAAGAATAAGCCCCAATCAAAGTCCTTTAATCTTGGGCATCCTCCTCAGGAGTAAGCCCCAAACCTTAATCCCTAACCTGGGTCTCCTTTTCAGGAATAAAGACTCAGTCATAACCTTGGGCTTCCTTTTCAGGAGTAAGCCCCAAGTCCCCTAAACCTAGGCTTCCTTCTCAGGAATAAGTCCTAGTCATGAACCTTGGGCATCTTCTTTAAGAATAAGCCCCAATCAAAGTCCTTTAATCTTGGGCATCCTCCTCAGGAGTAAGCCCCAAACCTTAATCCCTAACCTGGGTCTCCTTTTCAGGAATAAAGACTCAGTCATAACCTTGGGCTTCCTTTTCAGGAGTAAGCCCCAAGTCCCCTAAACCTAGGCTTCCTTCTCAGGAATAAGTCCTAGTCATGAACCTTGGGCATCTTCTTTAAGAATAAGCCCCAATCAAAGTCCTTTAATCTTGGGCATCCTCCTCAGGAGTAAGCCCCAAACCTTAATCCCTAACCTGGGTCTCCTTTTCAGGAATAAAGACTCAGTCATAACCTTGGGCTTCCTTTTCAGGAGTAAGCCCCAAGTCCCCTAACCTAGGCTTCCTTCTCAGGAATAAGTCCTAGTCATAAATCTTGGGCATTTTCCTTAAGAATAAGCCCCAATCAAAGTCCTTTAATCTTGGGCATCCTCCTCAGGAGTAAGCCCCAAACCTTAATCCCTAACCTGGGTCTCCTTTTCAGGAATAAGACTTAGTCATAACCTTGGGCTTCCTTTTCAGGAGTAAGCCCCAAGTCCCCTAACCTAGGCTTCCTTCTCAGGAATAAGTCCTAGTCATAATTCTTGGGCATCTTTCTTAAGAGTAAGCCACAAGTCTCTTAAAATTTCTCTTAACCAGTCATAAATTCCCTTTGATTTGGGTTTCCTTTTCAGGAATAAAACCCAATCATAAGTCCCCTCCTAATTTGGGCATCCTCCTTAGAAGTAAGCCCCAAGATTAGAGTATTCAAATCTCCATAAAGCACATATAACTTTGTGGACCCTGTTCATGGATTTTCTTCCTAAAAGTAAATCCTAAACCTTCACCTATCTGGGCAGTCATCTATACATAAGCCCCAAAATAAATTCTTATGATTGCATCTTTTATGGCACAATTGTCTAAATTTTACCAATACCTCTTGTTTCTCACACCGAGCATGACTCACGTGAGCTTAGAGTGTAAAAGTAATTATGACATTCATCTTTGAGCCATCAATCATAAAACATCATATCCCATTTCCTCGAACTACGTGGATTCTGATTCCTTTTTTCAAAACAAAGGATACGTAGGTAGCCCATTCATGGGTTCGATCCCAACATTGAAATAATCTCTGTCCTTCTGAATGACGATAAACTTCAAGTGCCCCACTGAGTGGCTTTAAAACCAGCCTGGTCATCAAAATGACCAAGAGACTTTTATATAAATGTTTTGAAGGATACCATTGACCAAGAATCTCTAAACAAATATAGATGATTCTATATTGATGAAGAACCTCGAATACATATAAAAGATTCTCTAAATTTCTTGCATATTTAATCATTGATTGTTAAAACTAAAGGAAAGCTCATTTTATACTTGGTAATGTAATAAGGATTCACGAACTTAACTTAAATCTATAAAGAGAGTCCCGGAGTAGACAATAATTCCCCTCAAAAAGGTGTGATGAGTCCGACCTCCCATCCTCTCGACCAATGCAAATTCCTAAGCCTCATTAGCCCACAAGCTAATGAGCGCCTGCCTTTGGAAAGTAGGTCCCAACGGATGTGGAATCATTGGATGTTTCCGGTTCTACGAACAAACCCGTTAGAAACCGATCGGAACGTTTGAATCTCCCGTCAAGGAGGTCATCCCCGGATTCCGCGCGAAACAAAAAATGGTGAACCCGACGTGAATCCTTAACCAAGTTAAAGTGATGTTCTTCTTAGATGTTAGGCCCCTTGGGCCAACAAGGCAATCATTGACATATGATCATCCAAAAGATGCAGTAGCCGGATTCATCTTGATTATGTCTGTTATATGGAACATGCACTCTTTTTTCAAGATCTCCTACAAAAAATGGCTTTCCTTAAATTCACCCCTGTGAATACTGCTGCTGAGAACACCTCTACTGTGAGGTCTGCTGCCATGAAAACCAATGCTGCTACTCCTGCTGGAACGTCATCCGCTCTGAGGATGACATCACCAACTCAGCGTCTTCAACGCTGTGTTTCAAATGCACTGGTTAAGGAGTACCGTCGTAACGGTACTATCCCAACTCTGGAGGCCGATCGTCAAGCCCTCCAAGTTAACAATTCTACCTGGTCGTCCGGACAACGGCGACCAGCAATCAAGAAGCAGGCGGTGCTGACTACCGTCTCCAACCGTTTCGGGTCGTTATCCCCGGAACGCAATTTCCATTCACTCCCTTATTCTGAGGAAGTGAATGAGCAGGTCCCGCGGGACCTTAATTCAAAGAGACAGGAGTCCTTCTCAAGGGCTCCCATCAACAATCGCCGCCAGACTCGTGCGGTAGTGCACCCTCAACATGATGAGGGTACCGGCTCCAGGCATTCAGCTCAGGTTCCTCGAACCCGAGCAGGCAAGATGAATCACCAGAGACGGAATCCGGTTAATAATAGGCAGGTTGTCATCCCTGCCATCTCCGGAGAAATCCACCAACCTAACTTGGTGGCAAACAACGAGCAGGCACACACACCTGCCCGTTTTAATCCCGCTGTCCAGCAGACTCGTCTGGCAGCATCAAGCCGATCCCGCCAGGCAATTCCGGCGGAGTACCATAGGCAGGAACATACACCTGCTTATACATCAGCAGTTAGTCAGCAGGCTCGTCTGACTACATATGATGGATCTCGTCAACAACGTTTGGCGAAGTGTAATCAGCAGGCACATACACCTGCTAATACTAATCAAGCCTACCAACAGTCTCGTTTGGTAGCGCACGGAGAAGTCAGTCGGAAAGCCCCGACGACAAACAGGAGGCAGACTAAACTCTCTGCCTCCACACTTAAGTACTGTCAGGATTCACTGACAGGAAAAGGAGGACAGGAGCAGGCACATACACCTACTCCAAGCCCGGAATGGACGTATATCCCTGTTCCGGCGGCTGAAGTCACCAAGCATATTTTATCAATGGTGAAAGAGCAGAAGCAAATTCCTGCTCATATTCTGGATGCTTGCCAGGATATCATAACATCTTCAGCATCATCTCAGGGACAGACACATAAATCTATCCCTAGCAGTGGAGTGACACATCAACAATTCACTCCGGAACAGACACACACATCTGTTCCAGTCCAAGAGGGTTGTGGGGCCTACTCCCCCATATCATATGGACAACCAAGTCAGGCACATACATCTGATTTGAGCGATGATCGTCAGCCTAACCTGACCATCTTTCCTGATCAGGCACATACACCTGCTCAGAGCAATCACTTTCGTCATCAAGTGATTTCTAAAGCGAGTAAGAAGGCATCTAAGAAAAAGATCCGCCCAGCACAGTCAGGAGATCAAAGGCCAATCTGTAACAAGGCCTTGCTCGATGCTGGAGTTCTTGAAGCCCTCAGACATTTATCTGTCGGAATTCAAGATTCTACTCCCTCAGTTCCCAATAACAGGAACATTAATCCCGAAGGTCTTCAACAGACACTTCCTCATGAAGACTTGCTTCATGAAAATTCGGTCAATCTTGAAGTTTCTTCTTCAGATGAGAACCACAGGAACCCTCTGTGTGGTCAGAAGACCAAGGAGCAAGAGATATCATCTTTTGCTGTAACCCATCATGAAGGTCCTCCTCATGGTGATGAACTTCGCTGCGAAAGTCCTCTCCGCAGTAGTGATTCACATTGTCTCGAAAATTCTTCAGAAGGCAATGTAGTGACGAGAAAGCCCTCCTATCTCGAGGCACTTGCAAACGTAAAACCAGTCATGTCTGAAGTTTTACTATCGGCAGGTGAAACTCTTTCTCCATCAGAAGATAGCTTGGGGTTCAGGTTATTCTCCGAACCTTCCCTAGGTCATTCATCTTCCAGCATGAATAGTGATTCCTCTACCAATCTTGTTGAATCTGATGAAGCAACAAGGAAACACCAACTCTGGTCCAAACAGGTAGAAGAATCTTCATTTAATGATAAAGAGGAAATGCTGAACATGAGGAAAAAACTGGCAAAAGGTGAAGTACCAGTCATGTTTTGGCCTTTGGCTGATTCACAGTATGACATTCCAAAGATGTTGACGGATGATGGAATCCATGATATTCGTCTTAACATATGGAAAACTCTTTGTCAATTAAAGAAGAAGGTATTATCTTACGATGAATATGAAAACCATCTTAAGATAATAGAAGGGTTACAACGCCAGATTGATTTGGCATCTCTATCAGTCTCTCGGTATCCGAAGGCTGAAAAGCAACAGAGAACCCTTCAACGTTCATGCCTTGGCGCGCTGAGAAAATTGCGTCAGTTAATTTCCAATGCTCCATCTAATGTTCATATCAGAGGATGGGGTATTCACGGAGCACTACATTTCACAGTGCTTTCCGGTCAGCAAAGCCCGCCGAAAATGGTCTCATGCAATGTTATTGCCCATGGCCGGCCACAGTCAATGGGCTTTGTTCATAATCAAAATCTTGCTCGAGATCAAGCTTCAACTAGTTCCTCTCAAAATCAAGTATATAGAGAACAGGTTGTTGAATTGCTCCTACATCAAGCAGGCGAGAATATTGCACAAGCCTCTCGTCTGGAGCAAACACGTCATCAAATGACAGAAGTTTCGGAAATCATCCAACGGTCTGTTGAACCAGGTGATAAAAGTGGATACAGGTTAATGCATCCAGCTAATTTCCGAACTAAGATCCGCAAGATCAAGAGAGATTTCAAGAAGATCTCAGACATAGCATGTCAAGAGACACCCCAGCTTGCCAGACTGGGGACTTCTCTAACCCAACCCTCAGAATCAACGAATGGAATTCGAGGAGTTGAGCAGAAGCAACAGGAACACCCCCAGTCCACCGGACTGGGGACTTTTTCAAATCTTCAATCCCTCCCTCAGAGAAAGTCAGTATTCTCTCGATTAGGGAATAAGCCTCAAGAGGAACGAAGAGCCAAGATGTCAGGAGATTCTCTCCAAGTGACGGTTCACAAAGAAATTCCTGAGGGGTCAAGTCAACGGGATGCCATGTCTTATCATGGACATAAAAGGAGACAATATCATAGAAAGGCTGATAGAAAGGATTTCATGAAATATGCATCCATTAATGTCATCACTGCCGTTGCTGCTGATTCACCAGATGAGGCTCAATCAGAGGGATCAGATGAAGAGGTTCCTGCTCAAGAAGTTGCGCACACAGACCTAAATGAAGAAGGTGTGCGCACACGTAATCAAAGGCTTACCCAAAATTTGGGTATTCCTTCAAGTAACCCACTTCCCCCTCTCCGAAAAGGATCCAATAAGGGGAAAGGAAAGAATCAGGTTACTTCTCACCCTTCCTCTGAAGGAGGTCAATCGCTCTCATTAGAGCAAAGGCTTGCACAACAGGAGGAAGAAATGAAAGAATTAAGAAGGTTGAATGCAGAACTACTTCAGAGTAGTCTTCTTCTTAAGAATGCTGAAGTCCGACAGCCGAAGGAATTTGTTGTAACTACTGAGATAGATCAGGAATATCCTCCTTTATCAGTACACCCACAGAGGCCTAATCCTACGGGTCAAACGCAACAACGGTTGGCAGCACTACCATTAGTTGCAGCACCAACCTCCACGGCTGTCCAAACTCCATTCATTGCACCTACCCAAAACCAAGTTCAACCTGACGTTTCTCAAAAGTTAATAACTACTATTGAGTCATTAACAGCTCGGTTAGAAACTATGGAAGGGAAACGGGCGCAAGTTCAACCTGAAAAGAAAGTTTACCCTGAATGGGTAGATTCAATTTCTCCTCCATCCAGTTTTGGAAACCCTATTTTCCCTACTTTCAATGGATCAGGCGACCCTGAACAACATTTGACGCATTACGTGTCTTGTTGTGATCCTATGATGGGAACTCCAGAACAACAAGAAGCAGTGAAACTCAGATGCTTCGTGCGAACCTTGCAAGGACCAGCTTTTGTCTGGTATACAAGCTTGAAATCCCGGTCAGTCATCGGATGGGAGGATCTTCGTCAAAAATTCCTTCTTCAGTTCAGCTCAACTTTGCCAAAAACGACAGTTTTCGATCTTACAAACTGCAAGCAAAGGGAGAATGAAAGAGTCTCTGATT
Source organism: Viscum album (assembly GCA_963277665.1). Classification (NCBI taxonomy): domain Eukaryota; kingdom Viridiplantae; phylum Streptophyta; class Magnoliopsida; order Santalales; family Viscaceae; genus Viscum; species Viscum album. Next base: position 1,968,006,770 of record OY728153.1, read on the forward strand.
TCATTGCTCGTTGGAAGGGATTAACGTATTCCTTGAGTTTATCACTCCCTCAGGAGGAATTATTGCCAATCTGTGTGGCAAATTTGCGTGACGAATTACGCACGCCATTAATCCCTGTGAAATACACAGGAGGGTTTCGAGACCTTACTTCAATCGCTCAACAGATTGAAGATTCCCTTATGCAGGCTAAGGTTAAATCTCGTGTAATTCCATCAGCTCCAGGAAGAAGAATGGGTAAAGCAGAAACTGCTACAGTTATGCTTAAACAGGCACCTGTACCTATTTCTACTTCAAAACCTTCATCTTCTCGAAGGGCTCCACCTCCTGAACGCCAACAACAAAGGCTGTTTCGTCCAGATGATCAAAAAGATCAACGACGAAAACAATTTGAGGATATGAAGAGTAAAACATACTCTTTCCGAAGTGAGCAAGTTCCTGGTTACTTCATTTCAGCTCTGGAAAATAATTTGGTTCAATTACCAGTGCCGAAGAGACCAAACAAGGAAGGAGATGAAGACCGTCCCAATTATTGTCCCTTTCATCAAATGTTGGGACATCCCATCCAAGAGTGTTTTGTCTTTAAAGACCTCCTACAAAAGATGGTTGACTTGGGACAAGTCAAATTGAAGGGTTCTTCAGCTCATGTAGCGTGTATTACCGCTACAGATCCAGAGGAAGGAGGCGAGTGGCAGGAAGTCAAAAGCAAAACTGCGAAAAAATATGATGATTGGATGGTCAGAAAGACAATCAATCGGACTCATTCCATTTTGCGAACACAATTGAAGAAACCAATTGTGTCTCCTACAAAAGCTGCAGTAAAGCCTCCATCAAAGGACAAATCCTCAAAAGGACAGCGTAATTCAAAGAAGAAAGAGGAATCAGAAGAAGATGAGTATGTATCAAAGCCTAAATTGTCTTTGACTCTGGCAGATTTCATGCCATCTACTTCAAAGTCACGGGCACCGCCCCATCAAACGGCACAGCCTAAACAGGCTAATCAGGCAGAGTCTTTATCAGACGAAGAGTTAATCTTTGGTTCTGTTTGATCTCAATGGATGGAGAACACATCAAGACTCCAACTAATGCCAGATTTCTGAAGAAATATTTTGTATAAAAACAAAATATGGTCCCCAGAACCAAGAATTACAATTGGTTCATACAGCATGACCTTAAACTGCATCAACAACTAGGTCCGGTATGACCTTAAACTACGCAATGGTCCAGTATGACCTTAAACTACAACTACGTACAGCATGACGATAAACTGTATGGTCCGTGCATATGACCTTAAACTATTCGCACTTATGTCCCAGCAACATGACACTAAACTGTGCAACACCAATAGTCCTAACTGCAAGACTTTAAACTGCATAGTCCCTGATTTTGTCCTACATGACAATAAATCGTATAGAAGTTCTTATATTTTGTCCGAGATGACATTAAACTATATTTTGTCCTAGCGACATGACATTAAACTGTGTGGCACTTTCATCGTCCAGCATGACGTTAAACTGTGTTAAGTCCCTTATTGTCCTACATGACACTAAACTGTATTCTGTCCGAGATGACATTAAACTATATTGTGTCCTAGCAACATGACATTAAACTGTGTGGCACTTCCAATGTCCAGCATGACGATAAACTGTAAAAAGATCAGAACTGATATCCTCATATTGATTCACCTTAGTCTTAGCTACATGACTTTAAACTGTACAGCATCAGTTCGTCCTTTCTATATGACGTTAAAACTATACAGCAATGGTCCAGTATGACTTTAAACTGCAACTTCGTCCCACACGACATTAAACTGTGAAAAAGTTCCATAAACAGTCCAGCATGACCTTAAAACTGCATCATTCCTGGTCCATGTATACGACCATAAACTATTTGAAAATATGTCCAGCAAGACGTTAAATTGTGACGTCCTAACTACATGACGCTAAACTGTATAAAAGTCTCTCACGTCCGGAAAGACGTTAAACTATATAATCATCAAAAGTCTAGCATGACATTAAAACTGCACAATCCCCCTTTCGTCCAATATGACGTTAAACTGTATTGTCCCCATCGTCCTAACTACATGACGCTAAACTGTACAGAAAATCCTTGATATGTCCTACATGACATTAAACTGTGCATCGTTAAGGTTGTTATTACCTCTTGTTTCTCACACCGAGTATGACTCACGTGAGCTTAGAGCGAACATCAACCATAACACTCCCTTTGGGCCACTAACCATGTGTAAGTCCCAACAACATTTTTTTTAGATCATTGTCCACAAGAACAACTTGATCATTAATTCATTCTTTAATTGAACTACACAGACTTTGATCCTTGCCCTCCAGGCTGGGTATGTAGGCAACCTCCCAAAGGTTCAAGCCCAAAAACAATCTCTTCACATTGGTTCACCACAATCTCATATGATGATGATTTGTGAAACCACCCTTGGAATCAATATCTTTACATTGATTTACTTTCGTCCTTGTTATATGACGTTAAACTATACAACACTTTTGTCCAGTACGACAATAAACTACAATATTCTTTGATTTCCTCATTTGAGAAGGAACCATTATTAACATTGATTCTTTTTCAATCATGGTTTTCATTTTCAAAAAGACTACGTACATACATGGTAATGCCTAAACTTTTTATCTTAGGTTAAAACCATCATTGCACTAAAGTCCCTTTTTCACCCTTCACATGTACGAACCAAATTTGTACAAAGGGTAGTTTCTAGAACTACGTGGACTTGATTCCCATCTTTATGGGATACGTAGGAACATTCGAGTGTCCCTCGAATCCAGTCCCAAGTCTTTTGGGCCTAACCCCAAATTTCACTTTCAGTCCCTTGGCTGAAAAATCCTCATGAAAACACACACTGTGTATTCATTATTATGGTCCGAATTCTATGACCCAAAAAACTAAGATCACTCATCCTTTCGTCCTGCACGACGTTAAACTGTATTTCAAGAACTACGTATGGCTTGATTCTCATTCTTATGAGATACGTAGTGAAGTCCAAGTTTCAATTCAGGACCCAGCCACGACATGATTATGGTTTTCATTGACCTATGTATCTCTATATACATTGGAAAATACCCATCTTTATGTATTATAATCCTAACCTTAAATATTTTCAGATCTTCATAACCCTTTTTCATGACTTATGGTCACAAAAATGTCAAACTTCTGAGAATTCTTTTGCCTGACTATGCAGCACGTGCCCATAGGTGGCCTTGCATAAACAGTCCACATAACAGACTTGTCAGCCAAGAGATGCTATTTATTTGACCATGCAGCCAATGCCCATAGGTGGCCCTGCATGTTTTCAACCCCCTAACGGGTTTGTTAAATAATAGTAACTTCATTCTTGGGAAGAATGCCTCTTTTGTCCTTATTTGTCTTAAACGACAGTATGTAGGGATCCGCAAAAATAGCCATCCTTAACGTATTTGTCCCATATCCTTTTTCATGATCTGAAAGTATTCAAGTCTATGGTTTATTCTTCTTCCCTACGTTTGGGTCAGACCTTCGTAGGAGTGACATTCATCCAGTTCTTCGATATTCTTGTTTGAAAATATCTTCTCCATATTCAAGTACCTCTTTCCATACAACAAACTCTATGCTTTAGAAAATTTGAATCTCCATAAACTTTCACTGGCTTTTAGCACTAGGAAAGTAAATTTCTGAGAGTTCTTTTGCCTAACTATGCAGCACGTGCCCATAGGTGGCCTTGCATAAATAGTCCACATAACAGACTTGTCAGCCAAAAGATGCTATTTTATTTGACTATGCAGCCAATGCCCATAGGTGGCCCTGCATATTTCAACCCCCTAACGGGTTTTGTTAAATAATAGTAACTTCATTCTTGGAAACTACTTCTTCTAATGCTATTTAGCTCTTTTTCATATCATTCCTCAGATTCAAATATTCTTAAGTCATAGTTTACATTTTTTCTCTCATACTTGAGTATGGTAATTTGTTTTCAGATAAATTATCAAGGAATTGAATCCATTTTAATCCATTTTTTTTCGGTCAAAGCTATTTAGACCTTAAACATTAGCCCCTTTATGTCCGGCTTGCATGACTTTAAACTGCCCACACAAAAGACAGAGGAACTATGAATAAAAGTCAAAGTTCCAGCTCACTAAATATACATTTTTTGTATGATTTAGGTAATATTGAGCAATTATATGATTCAAAACTTGATTTCCTCAGAGTCAAATCCTCTTTTCTCTCCGGATCCAACTCTGAGGGGGGACTTTTGTTGACGCTCCTTTCGTCACAGGGTCTAAAACAAGGAAATTGGGAAAGATTTTAAGTCAAAGTGATTCAAGCTTATGAAGTAATGGAAATGGAATTTGGCATTGGAAACTTGGTTTGTTTTATACAAAGCCCTAAAATTTCCTTAGCAAAAATTTTAAGCCATCAAGGAGGCCAGCCGAGGACAACCACCTCAAGCTCATGCGGGACACAAGGGTCAACCGCGCTCAAGGGGTGTCCTCAAGGCCAAGGCGACACCCTGAGGCAGCGTGCCCCCGGAGCATAGTGGGCGCTTGGAGCGCGCCCGCAGAGGCAGGGGTGGGCGCAGAGCGCGCCCGCAGAAGAACTCGGTGCGGGGCGGCACCGAGAGGGGAGAAGTTCAATCGAGGTGTAGCGGGCAGCGCTACTTTGATAAACCGTGAAAAAAATGGAAGCCGCTTCGATGTGGGACGCGGGATTTTCAGCCGGGATCTAATCTCGGCCGTCCGCTTCATCCCACGTCGATCCAGGCCGCACGATCGATCTCGCGCGAGATGATCTAATCACAGCCGTCCGCCTTCATTAAAACTCTGATCCGACGGCTCCCTGATCCTCTTCAACCTCAATCCCGAGCCGAGGACACCCCGTGCCACCCGCGGCCTCGCCGTGTACCAGGCGCCTCCCGAAGCCAGTTTTCGAGCATCCGGCCACCTCCGGTGAAGATAAAGACTCCATCCGGTTCGTCTGACCCTAAGGAACAAAACCATGCATAAAAATAAGTTTGCATGGAATGTTTGGAGAATTTCGAGGATGGCCGAGGCAAACGACGTGCCGAGGCAATGAAGGTTCGCGTTTTGCATGGTTTGGACCAAATAAAGGTCGTGCATGCGTTCTAAGTCGCATGCACGTGAAGGAGGAAAATAATAAAAGGAACTCGTGTTCAACAGAGGATATTTCAAAATTTGGATAAAACGGTTAAGATCCGAATATCTTGGCGGTTGAAGTTTTTTTCTCTCACAACCGCTTCTCCCTTGCCTATAAAAAGAGAGGCCATGGCAATGGAGAAAAGGGGCTGAAGTTCTGCTGAAGAACCGAAGTCCCGTGGGTGCTCCTGAGCCTCGCGAAGAAAATAACCACCGCGCACACTTGCGCGACAGGGAGAAGAAGGCAGTGCGACCTTGTGCGCCCCCCCTCTGTGCACCGCGCCCCCTTGCACGGTAGGCACTTGCACATCACCGGTTCCATCAAGCCCTTGTGCGGCTGTTTGAAGAAGAGAGACAGTCAAGCATACCTTGGGAAAACCACTTGCGCGGCTGCCCCTTGCACTAAGTACTTGTGCGCCCTAGCACCCTTGTGGGTTGCACAATCCGTGACTCAAGCACTTCCTTGGTTGAGGCTTGCGCGGCAGTAGGCCATCATGCACCCCTTGAGGCCGGAGCAACACGCGGCCCTTGCACAAGGAACATCCTACGGGCAGTAGGTGTGCAAAGGGTGAAGGCCGAGAGGCCCTTGTGTATACAAGAAGAAGTGAAGGTCGTATGCCTTTGTGTGTGGAAAATGGTTAATCAAGTGTGTGCATAAAGAGTGCACACTTTAAAGGAGAACCCGAGGCCATAGCTTGTGTATGCACCAAGTGAATACTACACTCATTGTGTGTGTGCAATTTAAGAAGAGGTCGTAGCCTTAAGTTTGTGCAAGAATGAGGTCGTAGCCTTAAGGACTTGCGCGCCGCTTAAGGACTTGCGCGCCCTTATGTTTTTGGGTGCCCTCCTTGTCCAAGTCATCTCCTTAATACCATTCCACCTCTCCTTTTCAAGGATCCAGTCTTCAAGACATTCTTCAAAGCCATCTTTGGCATGTTTTCTTGATTGACTTCCTTCTCTAAAAGGAATTATGTGGAAGGTTTTATTCAACCTCATCATTCAAAGGATGAGAGAATCTTTTAATTTAGGCCTCCTCCTCAGGATTAAGCCCTAATCCATGATTCCTTAAATGCTCTGGGCCTCCTTTTCAGGAGTAAGACCCAATCCCCTAAAACCTGGGCCTCCTTTTCAGGAGTAAGTCTCAAGTCTCCAAAATACTTTTCAATTCCCTCAACCTGGGCCTCCTCCTTAGGAGTAAGTCCCTGTCTTGACAAGTTCCCTTATGGTCGCGCAAGTACACTTGCGTGCCGCCTAGTAGTCGTGCAAGTACTTGCGCGACGCCTTATGGTTATGCAAGTGACTTGCGCGACCTAAGTGGTAACCGCCCGGTAACCGCCCGGGGTCTTCTTTTGCCTATAAATAGACCCTGTGGGCCCCCCATTGAAAAGGGATCGGTTCCCAGAAACTCGGATCAAAGCTCCCGACGCCCAAGTCTCTTCTCAAAGCTTCCAGAACACTTCTAAGGTAATTTCTTACCTAGAATGGAAGATCTAAAGGGAAGAAGGAAGGCTTAAGTGTTGAAACTTATCAAACACTTGCGCGCCGACTTAATTCCTTCAATATAACTTGCGCGTCCCCCTTCTGGAAGAACCTCAAGAGGATGGGAAAGGGTTTAATAAAGAGTCGCTCAAGTAATTCAACTCTGGTTGAAAATCGCGCAAGTATCCCTTATGTCGCGCAAGTATACTTGCGCGACCAATACTTGCGCGCCGCCGCAGGACTTGCGCGACCTTCAATACTTGCGCGCCCCTATCTTTTTGGGTGCCCATCTTGCCCTTTTTCACCCCTCTTAAGCCATTTCACCCTTCCTATTCAAGATTCAGTCTTCAAGATACTCTTCAAAGCCATTTATGGCATGATTTCTTGATTTGACATCCTTATCTGAAAGGAATTATGTGAAATATCTCTCAAAACCTAATGATTTAAACATCTTTATGTCATCAAAGATTGAGAGTTCATTCATTCAACCTCATCCTTTAAAATGAGAGAATCCTAACCTGGGTCTCCTTTTCAGGAATAAGACTCAGTCATAACCTTGGGCTTCCTTTTCAGGAGTAAGCCCCAAGTCCCCTAACCTAGGCTTCCTTCTCAGGAATAAGTCCTAGTCATAAATCTTGGGCATCTTCTTTAAGAATAAGCCCCAATCAAAGTCCTTTAATCTTGGGCATCCTCCTCAGGAGTAAGCCCCAAACCTTAATCCCTAACCTGGGTCTCCTTTTCAGGAATAAAGACTCAGTCATAACCTTGGGCTTCCTTTTCAGGAGTAAGCCCCAAGTCCCCTAAACCTAGGCTTCCTTCTCAGGAATAAGTCCTAGTCATGAACCTTGGGCATCTTCTTTAAGAATAAGCCCCAATCAAAGTCCTTTAATCTTGGGCATCCTCCTCAGGAGTAAGCCCCAAACCTTAATCCCTAACCTGGGTCTCCTTTTCAGGAATAAAGACTCAGTCATAACCTTGGGATTCCTTTTCAGGAGTAAGCCCCAAGTCCCCTAAACCTAGGCTTCCTTCTCAGGAATAAGTCCTAGTCATGAACCTTGGGCATCTTCTTTAAGAATAAGCCCCAATCAAAGTCCTTTAATCTTGGGCATCCTCCTCAGGAGTAAGCCCCAAACCTTAATCCCTAACCTGGGTCTCCTTTTCAGGAATAAAGACTCAGTCATAACCTTGGGCTTCCTTTTCAGAAGTAAGCCCCAAGTCCCCTAAACCTAGGCTTCCTTCTCAGGAATAAGTCCTAGTCATGAACCTTGGGCATCTTCTTTAAGAATAAGCCCCAATCAAAGTCCTTTAATCTTGGGCATCCTCCTCAGGAGTAAGCCCCAAACCTTAATCCCTAACCTGGGTCTCCTTTTCAGGAATAAAGATTCAGTCATAACCTTGGGCTTCCTTTTCAGGAGTAAGCCCCAAGTCCCCTAACCTAGGCTTCCTTCTCAGGAATAAGTCCTAGTCATAAATCTTGGGCATTTTCCTTAAGAATAAGCCCCAATCAAAGTCCTTTAATCTTGGGCATCCTCCTTAGGAGTAAGCCCCAAACCTTAATCCCTAACCTGGGTCTCCTTTTCAGGAATAAGACTCAGTCATAACCTTGGGCTTCCTTTTCAGGAGTAAGCCCCAAGTCCCCTAACCTAGGCTTCCTTCTCAGGAATAAGTCCTAGTCATAAATCTTGGGCATCTTTCTTAAGAGTAAGCCACAAGTCTCTTAAAATTTCTCTTAACCAGTCATAAATTCCCTTTGATTTGGGTTTCCTTTTCAGGAATAAAACCCAATCATAAGTCCCCTCCTAATTTGGGCATCCTCCTTAGAAGTAAGCCCCAAGATTAGAGTATTCAAATCTCCATAAAGCACATATAACTTTGTGGACCCTGTTCATGGATTTTTTTCCTAAAAGTAAATCCTAAACCTTCACCTATCTGGGCAGTCATCTATACATAAGCCCCAAAACAAATTCTTATGATTGCATCTTTTATGGCACAATTGTCTAAATTTTACCAATACCTCTTGTTTCTCACACCGAGCATGACTCACGTGAGCTTAGAGTGTAAAAGTAATTATGACATTCATCTTTGAGCCATCAATCATAAAACATCATATCCCATTTCCTCGAACTACGTGGATTCTGATTCCTTTTTTCAAAACAAAGGATACGTAGGTAGCCCATTCATGGGTTCGATCCCAACATTGAAATAATCTCTGTCCTTCTGAATGACGATAAACTTCAAGTGCCCCACTGAGTGGCTTTAAAACCAGCCTGGTCATCAAAATGACCAAGAGACTTTTATATAAATGTTTTGAAGGATACCATTGACCAAGAATCTCTAAACAAATATAGATGATTCTATATTGATGAAGAACCTCGAATACATATAAAAGATTCTCTAAATTTCTTGCATATTTAATCATTGATTGTTAAAACTAAAGGAAAGCTCATTTTATACTTGGTAATGTAATAAGGATTCACGAACTTAACTTAAATCTATAAAGAGAGTCCCGGAGTAGACAATAATTCCCCTCAAAAAGGTGTGATGAGTCCGACCTCCCATCCTCTCGACCAATGCAAATTCCTAAGCCTCATTAGCCCACAAGCTAATGAGCGCCTGCCTTTGGAAAGTAGGTCCCAACGGATGTGGAATCATTGGATGTTTCCGGTTCTACGAACAAACCCGTTAGAAACCGATCGGAACGTTTGAATCTCCCGTCCAGGAGGTCATCCCCGGATTCCGCGCGAAACAGTATCTCCCTCACAACGATCACCCACTATTTAGACCATCATTGAGAGGAGGAGGAGGCTCAGGTGGAACTTCACCTTAATTCTTGACCCCCCTATAAGAATATGGGCCTCCAAAACTTCTTGGATGAGCATAATACTACTTTTTATCTCCAAAATACTAGATATTTTCATCCTGGTCGAACTTAAAAATGGGGTTCCCAGTGTACTCTTTTATAGGAAAAGTGGATGGTGGTTTTAGGAACTTAGATTTCAAGAAACCACTTGGACCATAGTTTTGGGTGTGTATAAAGACTTATATAACTTTGTATAAAACCAAATAGTTATTTCCCCACCTATTTACTATCTACAAAGAAAGGTTTGTATCATTTGGAGGCCAAAATATCTATATTTGGCCAAAATATAGAATAAAACTTTTGACTTCATGCAGATTCATTATCTTTGACAGATCAGTTCGGTTGGACCATTTAATGGATGAATTAATATTGTGTGTATTTATAACATTTGTATCCCACCTAATTATGGATCCTATCACAAAATTGCATCCCATTTTTATGAACTGATGTTTTGAGACATATAAAAAAGTGGACAAGTGTTCATGGGCTTCCATGCAGTTTGGTTCATTTTTCTTCAACTTCATCATGGGATATCCGAATCAACTTCACCTAAAATGAAACCATAAAACAAGTTAAATTTACATTTTTAATAGATATTAATAAAAAATAATTGAATCAAACATGAAGTGATTTTTTTATTAAATTTGGAATTTACAATACAAAAATCATTTTAATATAGTGGTGAAAGGGTGAAATAAAATAGTGAATCATGGTGCGATCAAAGAAAAAATCATATCAAGGAGTTATTCTCAGTGATTATGGAAAAATATTCCCATAAATTTTATCAGAACAAAATTCAAGGAGATTAATTATACCAATTTGGGAAAATAATTTATAATTTAACCATGTCACTAATTTTCCATGTGTGTGTGTGACATCAATTTCATTATATTCTTTCCACTTCCTATCCAGTAAATATAGGTTATTTTAAATTTTTTCTACTCAAATGATTATGTCCACCAAACCAGACTTACACACTTTGCAATAAAATTTCAAGACCCACTCACTTAAGCATTCCTAAAATTCAAACCTTAATCTCTTGACCTAGATATATCTATATGTTTTACATTTCATCACTCCCCTAATTTATTATTATTTTTGTTTATTTTAAAAGTTGCATTTGGAAAAAATATCACAATAATCTCTCAAACCTTTTTTGATCTCATCACGTCACTAATTGTAATAGTTATAACAATATAAAAGTTTGATGAAGTGTGGTTTTTTTACCTTACCAATATACAACCAATATTTTTGGGTTTTATTTTTATTTTTTGAGAGTGTACAATTGTCGGATAATAGGTACACACACAAAGTTCAGTCCGATATAGTAATGAAAAATATTGGATACGGAATGAATGTATGGGAAAATAATTTTGGAGAGCTGATAAATATTAAAATAACTTATATTTACCTTCTATTGAGTAAGAAAAAATCACACTTCATGGTTGGGTGCAATTATGTGTGGAGATATTTAGTGACACAATTTTCCCATAAACTACACAAACAAAGGGTAACATTCTTTTCAAAGGTTTCAAAGTGATACAACCATTTATATCATAAAAAACATCCAATTTTCAAGAAAAATTCACACCATAATGTTAAATTCATGATAAAACACATATTCCATCATTGAAACATTTTTTTTGTTAAAAAAACTTAAAATAGGGAAATTCCTCATGCATTTTAAAAAACTTCCTTTACTAAGAGGGAATAATTTTACATGATTAAGTGGTCATCAAAAAATAATATTCTGGAAAAAAAGTAGGGGGGGGAGAAGGGGTGGGGAAATAAAAATACTATAAAAAAAGAAAAAAAGAGAAAAAGAATAAATATGATGAAAATTACTAACTAACCCAGGAATGTACCCATTCCCCCACACCTAGAGTATCCAGTGTCCTCAGTTTAATAAAAGAAAATGTAGGAAGTAAGGATAAAACTTGGTGGGTGTTATTTGTAGGTTTCTTATTTAACTTTGAGTTCCTCCATTAGGGAATCCAAAAGGGATTCATGAAAGTGTTTCATCCACTACCCATTGAAAGTGAAGGTTTGTTTTGTCTCTTCATTTGTAACCTGAACAACACCAAATGGATAAAAATTAGTAATAGTGTATGGCTAAACCAATGGGAACGGAGCTTATATGGATGAAAATTCATCCTTTCATTGTAAAGGAGGAACTTTTTCCCAATGTGGAACTAATGATGAATGACAAGGTGGTCGTGGGAAGCCTCAGTTATTTCCTTATAAACCAAAGAGTTATCATATGAATCACTTCTCATTTCCTCCAGTTCTTGAATCTTTAACTTCCTTTGAGAACCTACACCAAAAAGATTATAATTTCATTGTTTAATGGACCAGGATTCTAGATGATCTATCTCAATAGGGAGGTAAAAAATCTTTCCAAAAACATTCCGATTGGGTGAAATTCCAATGGGAGTTTTGAAAGTAGTACATAAGCACATAAAAAATCATCAATTCTAAGACTCTAATCCTTTATGTTGGGTTGAACCATTTTTCAAGAACTTTTTTTATCACTTTATTTGATACCTCATCATGACCATTGATCTTTTGGTGATTTGTAGTAGACACTTGATGTTTGGCCCCATAACGACTTAAAAGTGATTGAATTGTTCGGTTGTAGAAATGAGAACCCTGATCACTGATGATGAACCTAGGCTATCAAAACCTATAGAAAATTTGGGTTCTCAAAAATTACACAACTATCATGGAATCATCTATCCTTGTGGATCGTGCCTCTACCCATTTTGACATGTAATAAACTACCTGAAGAATGTACAAGTTTCCAAAAGAATTGGGAAATGGCTCCATAAAGTCAATGCCCCAAACATCGAAAATTTAATGGAAGAGAAATAGTTGTTGTGTAATTTTATTTCTTTTTGTGAACTTCCCCATTATTTGATAATGAGAACAAGATTTATATAAATCTTGGTAATCCCAAAATATTATTGGAAAAAGGAGACCAAAATTTAGGACCTTGCGAGTAGTCTGTTGGGGACCAAAGTTTCCCCCACAAGAAAGAGTGTGGAAGAACCTAAGTATAGTTTAAAACTCACTATCGGGAACACAACATCTAAGGACTTAATCACTATATGTGCGCTAAAGGTAGGGGTTATACCAAATGTACCAACAAGACTTAGGTTTTAGATGACTGTATTTTTTGTTGTTGAAATCAGTGGGAATGCAAGATGCTACCAAATAATTTATAATTTTGGAATTCCAAGGAATGGCCTATTGCACTCGGTACAATTGCTCATCAGGAAACATGTCATTTATAAAAATACAGATGGATGAGTCAATGTACTAGGATGGTAAGATCCTATTGATATGGAAAGACACAACATTCTCTTCTCATTTTTACCCCTAATTTATAAATTACATTCCTGAAGGAGGAGTATCCAATGAATGAGACGTGGTTTGAATTTTGATTTCTTAAGGAGATACCAGAGGGCTTCATGGTCTGATAAAACAATGACTTTGGACCCTAAAAGTTATGAACTAAATTTATCCAAGGAAAACACAATGGAAAGGAATTATTTTTCTATGGTGGTGCAGTTTTATTGGTTAGGGTCTAGTGTGTACGATTCATAAGCTATGACATGCAGAGCTTGATTGGCCTATTGTGATAAGGCTTCCCCAAATGCATAGTTAGAGGAATCACACATGAGATCAAATAGTAAATCCCACTAAGGTTGTTGGAATATGAGGGGTGAAGTGAGACTCCATTTCAATTTAATAAAAAATTCCTCACATTCTTTATCAAAAAAAAATTCTTCTTCTTTTTGGAGTAATCGGGAGAGTGGGAGTGCAATATTACTAAAGTCAAGAATGAAAGGACAGTAAAATCCATCATGAACTAAGAAAGGCCAAACATCCTTCACATTTTTGGAGAATGTTAGGGAAGAAATGACATCCATTTTTGACTTATGTACTTGGATACCATCCCTAAAAATGACATGCCCATGTACTATACCTTGTCGCACCATGAAATGAAATTTCTTGTAATTTAATACAAGATTATTTTCAATACAACGATGTAAGACAAAATCAAGACTAATCAAACATTCATTAAAAGGGGATTTGTAATTATTGAAATAATCCATGAACACTTCCATGAAATTATATAAGAAATACAAAAAATACTAACCATGTATTTCTAGAAAGTACCCAGAGCATTGCACATACCAAATGGCATCCTCCTATATGAAAATGTTCCAAAGGGGTAAGTGAAGGTTGTATTTTCCTAATCATTGGGGGAAATATGGATCTAAAATTATCTAGAATACCCATCAATAAAATAGTAACTGGACTTCCCCACTAGCCTCTCTGGAATTTTTTCAATAAACAAAAATGGGAAATGGTCCTTCCTAGTGTGTTGGTTTAGTCAACAATGGTCCTTCATTGCATAGAGTCCTAGAAAAGTTACCTAAAAACTCTTAGATGTTTCTCTTAGTTGAGGGAATTAGTTAGAATAGTAGTTTTCAGAAGAACAAATACCATAATGGATGGGAGGAGGATATTGGGATTTACCTTGGGAAAGAGAAAGTTTTCGGATAAGGGTACTTACCTCTTCTAACATCATTCCCACCTTCCTCTCAAACTGAGAACTATGCACCTCATGGACACCTCAAATTGGCATACTGAACCTTGAACCAATTTTTTTGTGGGTTTTGAACTATGTTCTCAATGAGGGTCCTTGTAGCGATTGAGGTTTTTAAACTAGCACACCACCTGCAACAACATCAATCATGTTTCGATCAATATGAATTAAACTTTCATAAAAATATTTTATTAATATTCGATCACTTATTTAGTGGTTCGGGAAACATGAAAAAACATTTTAAATATTTCTCAGTATTCATGAATTGTTTCCCCTTGTGATTTCCTTATAACATGTATTTCTTTCCTTATAGTTTTGGTTTGAGTGGATGGGAATTATTTTTCAAGAAAAAGGCCTTTCATGTCTGTCCAACCTCTAATAGGGGAATTAAAAAAATACAACCAATATTTTTTAGTGTCTAATAATGAAAAAGGGAATTACGTAATCTTCACTTGTTCTTCATCTACATTATAAGGTTTAAATGTAGAACACCCAATATGAAATTATTTTAAATGATTATGTGGATCCTCTCCCATGAGTCCATTCAATCTTGGTAATAAGAGAATTAAAATAGATTTAAGTTCAAAATTGGGTGCCTCACCTTGTAATTGAATGTAAGCGGGTTGGATATAAATATTAGGTGATGTTAGTTATTTTAATGGATGGTTATTTTAAGCCATATTATTAATGTTTACTTTAGTTTTTATGATTTTTTCAGAATAAGAATAAGGATCAAAAAGTATTTCGATGTTTTGTGTGTCCTCCTTCAATGGGTCGGTCAGTGCTTCTTGGTGTCGATGACGCAAGATCCTCTCTGGTTCATGTTCAAAAGGAAAAAATTCCTCTGATGAAGATCTCATCATGAACAAGACATAAAAAAAAATTTATAAATCAACTTAAAAAAATAAATTATGAAAAGGAGTGAATAAATAATTACAAAATACACAATATTTTAAAAAAAACGCAAACTAAAAACAAAAATGGCACCAAAATTTGATCACGTTTTTATGACACATTAAATTTAATATGATTTAAAGATGGTTTTATATAATAGGTTAGACCATAGTTTATCTCTCAAGGAGCGTAGATAGGTTTAGTGTGTGTATTTTTAATAAAATTTACTAAAATAGGGGGTGGTTTTGAAAATAGTTTTAAGAAAATAACTTAATTTAAATAGTTTAATAGTTGAAAAACCAAGTGGATTTTGAAAAATATATGATAAATACATGATAATTTCTAACTTACTACACCATTATAAAAGTTCCTTATTCTTAATTGATTATTAGGTTTTGGTGTAATCTTTTGGTTGAGGGATAACCATGATCTTGGTTCCCCTCTTGCCTCTTAAAATGATGCACAAAGAACCACCCCTTGACACAAAAATCCTATTGTTATGGTTTGTACATCAAGAATATAGTGAGGGATACCAAATCATACTGAAATATCATGTATGTGTGATTGAAAAAGGATTCTTGTGTTGTAAAATCGGAACAACCCAAGATTCCCACTTCAATCTCAACCCAATCAGTATTGAAATGAAAAATGTTTGACTTAATTAAACAATAGAAATGCCTTCAGAGGAGAATAATGTTAAGATAAAAAATAATTGAAATAAATAAAACAAAAATTATATAAAAATAGTAGAAAAAAAGTTTCATAACTCCCTCTTCAAGTGTGTATCTCCCTCTCAATGATCAACCACCATTTAGCCAACCATTGGGAGGAGGAGGAGGCTCAGGTGGAACTTCACCTTCATCATTGACCCCCCTATAAGGATAGGGGCCTCCAAAACATATTTGATGAGGATAAGACAATTTTTTTCTCCAAAATACCAGATATTTTTCTCCTGGTAGAACTTACAAATGGTGTGTCCTAGGTACTCTTTTATAGGAAAAGTGGATGGTGGTTTTGTGCACCCATATTTCGAGAAACCACTTAGCCCATGGTTTTGGGTATGTATATAGACTTATCTCATTTTTAAAAAAACTAAAAATATGTTTCCACATATCTTCAATATCTACACCTAATGTTTGGAATCATTTAGAGGCTGAAATCTCTAGATATGGCCGAAATATAGAACAAAACTTTTGACTTCATGCAGATTCAATGTCTTTGCAAAATCAGTTCGATTGAGCCACGTATTGGAAGAATCAAGATTGGGTGTCTTCAAAAGACTTGTATACCACCTAATTTTTTATCTTCTTGAAAATGTTTATCCCATTTTGATGCACTTATTTTTCTCAACATGCAAAATAGTGGACAAGTGTTCGTGGGATTCCATGAAGTTTGGCCCATTTTACTTCAACTTCATTGTGGGCTCTCCGAATCATCTCCACCTACAATGAAATCATCAAAACAATTGAAATTTACCCTTTTAAAAGTGATTAAAACCAAATAATTGAATCAAACATGAATTGAAATTTGTTATTAAATTTGGAATTTATAATACAAAATCAGTTTAATACAATGGTGTAAGGGTGAAATAAAACAGTGAATCATGGTGAGATCAGTTTCCTCAGGAGAGGATGAATCTAATATAAGGTTTATTTAGATTTAAAGTTGTGTTTCAATCCTAATAGGGATAACACTAACATTTCTTTTATCCTTAGGGTTGACTATTGGTTGAGAGGGTACTTTACCTAACCCATGACCATGAATTTCCCCCATCGAGTTAGCTAGTTGGCCCAATTGGGTTTTTAGGTCTTGTATGGAAGCTTGGTTGGTTTTTTGTAATTGGATATTGTTGGAATAAATTTGTTTCATCATGTATTCTAGTCTAGACTTTGGTTTTGGAGGTGGTTGTTGGAATGGGAATTGTGGTGGTTGAGGATTTCTGGGTGGTGGTGGTGGATGACTACTTTTTCCCAGTTGGTTACATGGTTGTTGAGGTTGGTTTGAATTCCCCCTTGAATATTGGAATGGTTTTATTTCCAACCATGGTTGGATGGATATTAAGGTTTTTCCTAAAGTGTTGTTTATAGGGGCATCCTAGAAAAATGGCCTCACAACCATCAAAAGGTTCTCTCAGTTGAGGGAATTGGTCAGAATAGTGGGTGTCGGCAGAACATATACAACAATGGATGGGAGGAAGATTTTGGGATTTCCCTTCGTAAAGAGAATTTTTTTGTAAAAGTGTACTTACCTCTTCAAACTTCATGTCCACCTTCATCTCAAACTCAAAACTCTACACCTCATGGACACCTCGAATGTGTATATTAGACCTTGAACTGAATTGTTGAGTGTTATGATCCATGATCTAAATGAGGGTCCTTACAGTCATTGGGTTTTTTCAAATAGCACACCACCTAAAATATAATCAATAATGTTTTGATCAATAGGAATTAAACCTTCATAAAAATATTATATTAAAAGTTGATCACTTATTTAGTAGTTTGGAAAACTTCAACAAAGCCTTTTAAATCTTTCCCAGTATTCATGAAGTGTTTCCCCTTATGATTGTATTATCCCATAAATTTTTGTCCTTATAGTCTCAATCTAAGATTCTAGGAATTATTTTTCAAGAAAAAGGTATTTCATGTCTGCCTAGCCTCTAATAGAGGAATTAACATAATACAACCAATATTTTGTAGTTTCTTATAATGAAAAAGGGAATTCCCTAATATTTACTTGTTCTTCATCTTCATTTTAAAGTTTTAATATATAACACATAGTATGAAATTATTTTAAATTCTTATGTGGATATTCTATCACAATTCCATGGAATCTTGGTAATATGTGAATTAAACCGGATTTTAGTTCAAAATTAAGTGCTGCGCCTTGTATTTGAATGTAAGTGGGTTGGATATCAACATCAGTTGAGGTTAGTTATTTTAGTTTTATATTATTTCTAGCCATGTTATACAAGTTTATTTTAGTTTTAACATGGGTTCTAGAAAAAGAAGAAGGACTTAGAATAGTTTCAATGTTTTGGGTGTCCTCCTTCAAAGGATTCTCTAATGTGTCTCACTGCCGCTGATCTATGATCCTCCCTAGTTCAAGTTCAAAAGGTGGTACATCTCCCAGAATAGAATGTGTAATGCACATAACCTAAACATTAAATAAATAAGAACCAAAAAAATATATATAAAGGTAGAAGATAAAACAAATAAATATTCACCAAATTTATAAAAATATTACAAAAAACACACACTAAAAACCAAAGCGCTCCCTAGAAATAGCGCCAAAATTTGAATGCGTAGTCATGAAACATCAAATTTATTATATTTTTTAAAGTTGATTTATAGTATAGGGTAGACAATAAGTGATCTATCAAGGAATGTTTATAGGTTTAGAGTGTTTATTATTTATAAAAGTACTAAAATAGGGGGTGGTTTTGAAAACAATTTTAAGAAAATAACTTAATTTAAAGAGTTTAATTGTTGAAAAAACAAGTGTATTTTAAAAAATATGAGATAAAGAGATCATTTTTATTTCACTACACACATTTAAATTTCATTTTATTAGATTTTCATTTAGGTTTGAAGTAATTATTTGGTTGAAATTAATTGGAATCCCGATTAATTCCTAAGATTTTATTTCTATGCTTAAAGAACCAAACCTTAACATAAAAATCATATTTTCAAGGTCAAAAACTTATGTATAGAATAAGAGCCTCCAAATAAGATTTAAATCTCAAGAAAGTGGATAATTAAAGGATTATTGTGTTTCCCAATCAAAGAAACACTAGTGATGCACTCAAAACCTCACACTGATCAGTTAAGAATTAAGAGAAAATCAATCACATGCATAAAAAACATTGAAATATGAAATATTATAATATAAATGGAATGTAATGTTTCAAAACATTAATTAATCCAAACTAGTATCTAATAAAATCATCAAAAATCTCTTAACATGTGTGTATCTCCCTCACAACAAATTCCCACCATTTAGACCGACATCGAGTGTAAGAGGAAGATCAGGTGGATATCCTTCTTCATAATTGATACCCCTAAGAGGACAGGGGCCTAAAAAACTTATATAATGATGATAGTACTCCTATGGAACTCCAAAATGTAAGTACTTCATTCTTTGGTCTAACATAAAAATGGGGTTCTCAAGGTACTCTTTTATAGGTAAAGTGGACATTGGTTTTGGGAACCCAGATTTCTAGAAACCACTTGGCCCATGGTTTTGGGTTGGTAGAAATCCTTATATCACTTTTTAGAAAACTAATTTTTTAAAACTCTTTAATATCTCTACTAAAATATTTGCTTAATTTTGAGGCTAATATCTCTAGATATGGCCAAAATATAGAACAAAATGTTTGACTTCGTGCATATTCAGTGTCTTGGACTGATCAGTTAGGTTGGGCCACTAAATGGAAGAATTGGGCTTGGGTGTCTTCAGAAGAGTTATATCCCACATAATTTTGGATCATTCCATAAACTTTAATCTCAATTGGATTCATTTATTAGTTTAAGTGGGCGGTTCAATTCACATATGTTCTTGGATTCCTACGAAAATTGGCCCATTTTTCTTCAACTTAATTTAGGTCCTCTAAATCTCATCCACCTACAATGAAATCATTAAAACAAGTGAAATTACCCTTTTTAAATTGATTAAAACAAAATATTTGAATAAAAAATGAAGTTCAATTTGATATTAAATTTATATTTTTAATACAAAACCATTTTAATATAATGGTATTAAGGGTGTAAAAGAATATTGAATCACTATGTGATAAAAAATCACCATAAAAAACTTGGTATTTCTAGACTACACCTGAAAAATCCCCTAGTTGAGAGTCCTCTATGTAATTCACCAAAGACGATTACAATTTCATTTAGAATATCCATCCCCTACCACCAACCTCTCCCAAATCAAGATACATCATGGAGATCTCTTCCATCACTCTCCAAGAATCTCCATCCACACATATCATCACTGTGTGACTTCCTAGTTAGCGCATCAACCACAAAATTAACCTTTCCTAGTGAATATGAAATCTCAAATTCATAGTCCTATAAGAATTTTATCCACTATATATGATACAAGTTTAGGTCACACTAGGAGAAGACTGATAAAACACTATTTTATTGAATATTTCATTGATAATAAATGATATAATTTCCTCAATTTGTGTTAAATATGTTTAATTAGAAAGTATTTGGGATTAGATCATTCATTTGAATATTTGATGAAAATTCCAGTTTTACCCTTTATAGTTCACTGTAGTATTTCGAATATAAATATTTTTATATTTATTATTTGAAATTGAAATTTTTTAACCGTGTTCCTAACTTAATTATCTACAACTTTTATTCAGGACACTAGAGATAAAAAGTTCGTTTGGTTGTTGAAATTGGGCCATGAAGGAAAAGTTGGGATGGGCTCGCCAGAATGGAGAAGCTTCTGTATTTCGGCCATAACCCCTTCATATGGGCCTGTATTGAGCCCAAATATGGAGAGGAGATAGAAGACACATATCCCCACATTTGATCCTTCTGGAAGGCCGGAAAATTCACGAGTTTTGGTGGTCAAATGGGCGGTGCAAGGTGGACAAAAATATTTGTCCGAATTTCCACATTCACACTTGAAACCACTTGTAACCTCTCCTCCCCTCCCCTATATAAATTGGAGTTTTTCTCATTTGGAGGGGTTGGGACGTGAATTGGGAAGTTTAGGGCAGAGGATATGTGGATCCACTCCAATTCTCCAACCATTTCAATAAGGGTATCTCTTGAAGCAAGGATCCCTTCGACGAAGCCTTCTTCTTCTCCTTCATGTTGTAATGATTTTGTTTATGTAATAAACTTCTTTGTTCTTCTTTTATTTATTCTCTTTTCTTCTGTTTTGTTTAAATTTCTTATTCTATTAATCTTACTAATTGGTCTGGAATTCTTGAGTAGAAGCGTTATTGGGTTATACCCATTTTAAACCTTTGCACATACAAAACGCTTCTACGATGATTACGCCACCCATGGAAGAGTAGCCTTTTAGTAACTGATCTATCTTCTACCCTCTTCATTTAATTATTTTGAATCAATGAGATACTGTAATTCACTTAATATGATCCATGAATTGTGTTTTTAAATTGTAAGAAACTAAGCAAGCAATTGAACAATGTACACAAAAACACGCGAGGTCGGGATTTTGTGTAAATTGTGAGAGCGCGATCTTAATTGGTAATACAAGACCACACGAGATAAATTTGTAGAGTTCAAATATAATCCCTAAACACAATTCATTCTCATTTCCAGAGTGGATATGTGCCTTAATTTACCACTGACCATAAGCTAATCTTAGAACATCAATCAAAGCAGGGTGCTGCGATTGCATGTTCCGAAGTTAGCCTAAGGTTAAATTCACTTCAATCTTCGTGGTAAAGTTAATTCTCGTAGGGTTCGTGATTTAACAAATTAAGGGATCATAATTAAGTGAATGTTAATTTAAATTATAATGATTAATAATAAAGTGAAGAGGTAGAGTTAGATCAATTACGTCTTTTAAAATAGATTTCTAAAAAAACATCTTCTTGTTGTGTCATTCTAATCGAAACTTCATTTCAAAATTAAAAACAAAAAAAATGCAATCTTACTTCCAGAAAAATTCTTATAGATTTATAAACTATAAAAAACCACCCCCATAATTTCAAGTAGTGTTTTTATTCCCTTTTATTTTGTTTCTAGAATACCTCTGAAACGTTGTTTTAATTCACTTCCTCCTTTGAGAGACGACCTTGGTCAGCCACTCTGCTGCACCTAAGTACCCAAAATTACACTAATCATTTGAGGGCGCCCACGATAGCGCTCTTTCAAATTGGCGCCGTTTCCGGGGAGAGAAGTAATTATTTGAACCAATTAGAGGTATTTATTTTATTTTACATTTTATTCTCTTCCTCTCTTCTTTCTTCCTTCTCTACCCAATCTGATTTTTCTTCTTCTTCTTTTATTTTCTTCTACTTCTTTTTGGACCATCAACTCAAACTTCTCATTTTTATTTTACTATGGTCCACTTTCTTTCTTTTAATTTTTATTTGATCTATGACACGAACTAATCCTGAAGATCTCTTAGATCTTGACCCTGAGATTGAACGTAGCCTTAGGGCACGAATCGGACATTCTCAATCTACGGGAAGTTTCAATATTCAACCAGTTGGTGAATTCCTCTCTTCTGGAAACATTGAAATTGGAAGCTATTCAAATTCAAACATAAAAGAGGAACCAATGGCTGAAAACAATGGAAATGAACTTAATAGAACCATTCGAGAACTGGCTGCACCTGATATTAACTATCAACCAAATTGTATTGCATACCCAAATCTCGAATTGGACTTTGAATTGAAATCTGGATTAATTCACCTTCTTCCAAAGTTTCATGGATTATCTGGTGAGGATCCCAACAAAAACCTTAAGGAATTTAATGTGGTTTGCTCAACTTTAAAACCAAGAAATGTTTCTGAAGATAAAATTAAATTAAGAGCATTCCCATTCTCACTTGATGGAGCTGCAAAAGATTGGATGTATTATTTGCAACCTGAAGATGTGACATGTTTGAATGATTTGAAACGTCTTTTCTTGCAAAGATTTTTTCCATCATCAAGGACAACATCCATTCGAAAGGAGATATCGGGGATCAAGCAAGCCCAAGGGGAGTCAATGTATGAGTACTGGGAGAGATTCAAGAAGTTGTGTGCAAGCTGCCCACATCACCAAATCAGTGAGCAACTCCTCATTCAGTACTTCTATGAAGGACTCACACCTATGGAGAGAAGCATGGTAGATGCTGCGGCTGGAGGAGCATTGGTGGACAAGACACCAGTAGCTGCACGTGCGTTGATCGACAAGATGACCCAAAACTCCCAACAATTTGGTGATAGAGGTACACCACATGTCAGGGGAGTACATCAGGTAAGTCCTTCTTCTCTTGAAAGTCATTTGATTGATACTAAGTTGGAATAATTGACCACTATGGTGAGGCAAATTGCTTTGGCACAAAAGACATCTTTACCCCCTCCTTCAAGGCCTTGTGGTATTTGCGCTGAGACAAGCCACCCAACTGATTGTTGCCCACAACTCCAAGAAACAGAAGATTGTGGAGCAGTGTTCCCTGGGAGACCATTTCAGCAGCAACAACAACAACCATATCCCCAAAAGAAGTTTGATCCAACATACAACCAAGGGTGGAAAGATCAGTCGGACATGAGGTATGGCTCTGGACAACAACAAAGGCCACCCTTTAAACAAAACTTCCAGCAGCCTCTGCCTTACCCGCAGGGTTTCCAACAACCCCAAAGGATATTTGAAGCTCAAACATCAACAAGTCAGCAACAAGGGAATCATCCACCAAAGGTAGATTCTAATACTGATGATCTTTTGAAGAAAATTGTTCTTAATCAACAGAATGAGCTGAAGAGTCAAAGTTCGGAGCTGAGGGAGTTGAAGACTCAAATGAGCCAAATTGCCACCGCCCTCCATGAACTTGTGAGTAAAAATTCTGGAAATCTACCTTCCCAACCCACTCCAAATCCAAAGGGGAATGTTAGTGCCATCACATTGAGAAGTGGGAAGCAAATGAACGATACATCTGCACCTACCATTCCACCGGGATTCACCTCAACTTCAGAGAAGCCGCATTCCATACCAACTGATGAGCAATCCAAGGAGAAAGATAAAGGTAAGAAAAAGATTGATGATGTTCCTCCTAACCCCCTTCCTTTTCCAAACAGGGTTGTTCAAACCAAGAAGATGGCTGAAGAAGCAATGAAAAAGGAGGTTTTGGACACATTCAAGCGTGTGGAGATCAAAATTCTTCTACTTGAAGCCATTAAGAAAATCCCAAGGTATGCCAAATTCTTAAAAGAACTCTGCACCAATCGAAGAGGGCTCAAGGGAAATGAGAGGATAAACCTTGGAAGGAATGTCTCAGCACTCATTTCACCAACTCTAGTAATGCCAACAAAGTGCAAGGATCCAGGGACATTCACCATCCCATGAACCATAGGGGAGTTGCACTTTTCTGATGCACTTTGTGATTTAGGTGCTTCCATAAATGTGATGCCTCACTCTGTATTCTCTTTCTTGAAGGTTGGTGAGTTGAAGCCAACAAGATTAGTGGTGCAATTGGAAAATAGAGCTACGACATATCCAGCAGGAGTCCTTGAGGATGTACTTGTCCGGGTAAGAGACATGATCTTTCCAGCGGATTTCTATGTTCTTAACATGGAGGATGATCAGGTAAGTTCTCATGCCCCCATTATCTTAGGTAGGCCCTTCCTCAAAACTGCAAAAAATATCATAAATGTCAATGAGGGTACACTTTCCATGGAATTTGGGGATGAAGTTGTGATATTTAATGTTATGGATTCCATTAAGTACCCCTCTGAGGACCATTCTGCTTTTGTTATCTCCCATTTTGAACCACCAAATAAAAACTCCATAGAATTTGATTGTCCTATGCTTAGGGAGATTATGAGTATTGGTTCGAGTTTGATGTCTAAGAGCACTTCCGCACATGTTTCTGATACACAATCCTATCTTGGATTTGATTTTGATGTGGATTCATATTCTGATTTTGATCATGTTCACTCTGATTATGAAATGGCTGTTGAGTATGCTGATGGATTTGATGCTTTATTCTATGATTTTGATGATGTATATTCTGATACTGATGCTCTTTGTGCACATATTTCAGTTCCTTCAATGTCTCCATCCATACTACACCCTCCTTCATTAGAACTCAAGCCATTGCCACCAAATCTGAAATACTCATACTTGTTGAGTGGTGAGAGATTACCTGTTATCATTGCTAACAATCTCCCTTTTGAACTTGAAGAAAAGCTTTTGAATATTTTGAGGGAGAACATCAGGGCGATTGGGTGGACCTTGGCTGACATATCAGGTATTAGCCCCTCCATTTGTATGCATAGGATTCTCTTGGAGGATGGGGCTAAACTGGTGAGACAACCACAAAGGAGACTCAATCCCACCCTCCTGGAAGTTGTTAAAAAGGAAGTTGAGAAATTGCTCGAGGCAGGTATAATCTTTCCCATTTCAGATTCACAGTGGATAAGTCCTATTCAGGTTGTGCCTAAGAAAAGTGGTGTTACTGTTGTTAAAAATGAGAAAGATGAGTTAGTTCCAATGGGGGTGCAAAATAGTTGGCGTGTGTGTATTGATTATAGGAAACTAAATCAGTCCACTCGCAAGGACCATTTCCCCTCCCATTTATTGATCAGATGCTTGAGAGACTAGCTGGGAAGACACACTATTGTTTCTTGGATGGATTTTCTGGGTATTTTCAGGTTCCTATAGCTCCGGAGGACCAGGATAAGACGACATTCACCTGCCTATTCGGTACCTTTTCCTACAGAAGGATGCCATTTGGACTTTGCAAAACCCCAGGTACCTTCCAGAGATGCATGGTGAGTATTTTTTCTGATTTTATTGAGACCTGCATGGAGGTATTTATGGATGATTTTACAGTGTATGGATCCTCATTTGATGAATGTCTAAAGAGTTTGGGAAAGGTGTTGAATCGTTGTATTGAGAAGAATCTGGTCCTGAACTTTGAAAAGTGTCATTTCATGGTAGAGCATGGCATTGTCTTAGGGCATGTAGTGTCCAAACATGGGATAGAGGTTGATAGATCTAAGATAGACATTATTTCATCCTTACCATATCCTTCATGTGTGCGTGAAGTTAGATCTTTCCTAGGGCATGCAGGATTTTATCGGCGCTTCATCAAAGATTTTAGTAAGATTTCTCTTCCTATGTCAAGATTACTTCAAAAGGATTCTGATTTTGTGTTTGATGTTTCTTGCAGGAATTCATTTGATGAGCTAAAACAAAGTCTGACCACTCCACCTATCATACATCCCCCACGGTGGGAGATTCCTTTTGAGCTTATGTGTGACGCCTCCAACTTCGCGGTTGGAGCTGTCTTATCTCAGAGGGTGGAAGGACGTTCACATGTGATCACCTATGCATCGAGGACACTAGATTCAGCCCAATCAAACTACACTACCACAGAAAAGGAGTTTCTTGCTGTCATATTTGCTTTAGATAAATTCCGTTCATATTTATTGGGCTCTAAAGTAGTTGTTTTTTCTGACCATGCAGCTTTGAGGTACCTCCTAAAGAAGCCAGATGCAAAGCCACGACTTATCCGTTGGATGCTCCTTCTTCAAGAGTTTGACCTTGAGATAAAGGACAAGAAGGGGTCAGAGAATTTGGTGGCAGACCACATGAGTAGGCTTACTCACACACTAGAGGGTGACACCTTGGACCAGGTACCACTTCGGGACACTTTCCCCGATGAGCATCTCTATACCATCTCAGGTAAGCATCCTTGGTATGCTGATTTAGTTAATTACATTGTTGGCTCTGAAATCCCAGTAAATTTGAAGAAGCATCAAGTCCAAAAATTAAAAAGTGAGTCTAGGTATTATGTGTGGGATGATCCGTACCTCTGGCGCATGTGTAGTGACCAAGTCATTAGGAGGTGTGTTCCTGATCATGAGTTTGAGTCTGTTTTTCATTTCTGTCATACACTTGCCTGTGGTGGACACTTTAGACCCCAACGGACAGCTAGGAAGGTTTTAGACTCTGGATTATATTGGCCTAGCTTGTTCCATGATGCCCATTTGTTTTGTAAGTCATGCTCTCGTTGCCAACACACTGGGAACATTTCTAGGAGACATGAGATGCCCCAACAACCCATACTATTTTGTGAGATTTTTGATGTATGGGGCATCGACTTTATGGGTCCTTTTCCTAGTTCATTTGGATTTTTGTATATTTTGGTTGCTGTTGATTATGTGAGTAAATGGGTGGAGGCCAAGGCCACCAGGGCTGACGATTCTCATGTTGTTGTGGACTTTGTCAAAGCACAGATTTTTTGCAGGTTTGGAGTACCAAAGGCCATCATCAGTGACCAAGGGACACACTTTTTCAATAGGAATTTTTCTTCCCTCCTTAGAAAGTATGGGGTGACACACAAAACATCAACACCATACCACCCCCAAACAAATGGCCAGGCTGAGGTTTCAAATCGTGAGTTGAAACAAATCTTGGAGAAAACCGTGCAACCAAATAGAAAGGATTGGAGCAAGTGCTTGGATGATGCATTGTGGGCTTATAAGACAGCATACAAGACCCCCATTGGTATGTCCCCATTTCGGATTGTTTTTGGGAAAGCGTGTCATCTCCCCGTGGAAGTTGATCATCAGGCATATTGGGCTATAAAGAAATGTAACATGGATTTGGCCCAAGCTGGAATTCAAAGGAAGTTGCAAATTCAAGAGCTTGAGGAGATTCGACTGTCATCATATGAGAACTCAAGGCTCTACAAGGAAATATCAAAAGCATCTCATGACAAAATGATCCAACAAAGGGAGTTTCATGTTGGAGAGAAAGTCCTTCTCTGTAGTTCACGACTGAAGTTGATGCCTGGTAAGTTGCGTTCCAGATGGTTAGGTCCTTATATTGTGTCTAATGTTTTTCCTTATGGTGCAGTGGAGATCACACAAGAGGACACTAGAAGGAGATTTACAGTCAATGGGAAACGTTTGAAGAGATACATTGAGGGACATCCTACTGATGCAGTGGATTTTATCACACTGCATGACCCCATCATCACTTGATCACATCAGGCTGTTCCTAACCCTTTCACTTTTATATTATTTGTCCTATTTAAAAATTCTGCATTTCATGTGAATATA
The DNA here is from genome assembly GCA_963277665.1 of Viscum album. Lineage (NCBI taxonomy): Eukaryota > Viridiplantae > Streptophyta > Magnoliopsida > Santalales > Viscaceae > Viscum > Viscum album. The sequence goes on from OY728153.1 coordinate 1,968,034,555, forward strand.
TCATCTCACGGGTTCACATTGAAGACAATGCAATATTTTAAGTGTGGGGGAGGGAACCTTTTAGTTTAGTAATTTCAATTGTTTTCCTGTTTAAAAAAAACCAAAAAAAAATTGTGTGTTTTTCAAATTTTGTGTGTTTATTTTACAATTTTATGTGTTTTTTGAAACATTTTGAGCTAAAATGATTCTCATCACCATTTTTAAATCCATATAAATAAGTGAAACAATTTACCCCTTGAAACTAAGCTTAAATGAATGCTGAAATGACTTTGTTTCAAGTTCAAATATTTAGTAATTTCTTGAAAATTACGCTGAATTTTGAATCCCATGCCAATATCACTGTCTTTATATTTGAAACCACTTTCCTGTGAGGCTTCTAAACCATTATTTTCATATTCTTTACATTCACCTCACTTCTTTATAGAACCAAACCATGCTTGATTTAACCAGAATTTGATCTATTCTTGTCAAAACTTGAGGGTTTGAGGTACACATGCTTAAATGACTGAGGCATTTGTTTGGTATTAAAGCCCCTATTTCAAAGAATCCTTTTTTATAATGGCCTACCTTGAATATTTAATCCTTGTATCCCTTATAATCCATGCACAACCTGTTAGGTTAAGCCACATTACAAGCCAATTTTCCCTATCCAACCAACTCTTGAAGTGAAATTGCATAATCTAGTTGAGCTTAAGTGTGGGGGAAGTTGTCTTGGGTTTTGCCACCACATTCTGTGATACTTTGGGTGGAAAATTAAATTCTGAAGAGATGTGTTTGCTGCTAAATAAAGTCATTATATTGAAAGTTGTGCCTTTTCTGGAGATTTCATGAAAAGTGAAGCTGTGCCTTTTCTGGAGCTTCTAATTGAGGTGGAAAGCTGTGTCCATCTGGAGATTTCAAGAAAATCATGTTTGAGAAGATTGACATTTTTTATACTGAAATGATGAATGGTGTAAACCTTTCATGAATTTTCATGATGATGGAGCTGAATTGATACTATGGGCATTGAAGAGAAGACCATATTTAAGTGAAAATTAGATTAATGCAATTTTGCTTCAAAAGAGTCAAGCCCTCCTCATTCAGCCTCAGAGTTTTTCACATCTTAATCCTACCAACTGAAAGCCACAGAACAACCCTGAAAAGTCCTCATGATAAAAATATGTCCTTTAATCACATCGGGTAGTGATGTAGGAATCTATCAAGCCTATGGTGACCCTTGTATGAGTTTGGATGAGAAAGACATTGCAAAAAAATTGATATTTGAGTGATGAGAGAAAATTCAAGCGAGGTAAGTGTTTTGTGCATGGGCGGATAAATAAAGTGAAAAATATATTGAATGATATAAATGGAGAACTTGAAATAAGTTTTTTTATGAGGCATGATATCTTTTTATTCTTGGTGTGAAATTGATTGATCTTAATGATATGTGTTTTAAAATTGGTTTTGATTTGATATTGATGTTTACTTGATATGAGGTTTTGCCCAGGAGTGCAAAAGGGTAAGTGTGGGGGAGTTGATAAAACACTATTTTATTGAATATTTCATTGATAATAAATGATATAATTTCCTCACATTGTGTTAAATATGTTTAATTAGAAAGTATTTGGGATTAGATCATTCATTTGAATATTTGATGAAAATTCCAGTTTTACCCTTTATAGTTCACTGTAGTATTTCGAATATAAATATTTTTATATTTATTATTTGAAATTTAAATTTTGAAACAGTGTTCCTAACTTAATTATCTACAACGTTTATTCATGACACTAGAGCTAAAGAGTTCGGTTGGTTGTTGAAATTGGGCCATGAAGTCAAAGTTGGGCTGGGCTCTCCAGAATGGAGAAGCTTCTGTATTTCGGCCATAACGCCTTCATATGGGCCTGTATTGAGGCCAAATTTGTAGAGGAGATAGAATACACATATCCTCACATTTTATCCTTCTGGAAGGCCGGCCAATTCACACGTTTTGGTGGTCAAATGGGCGGTGCAAGTTGGAGTAAAATATTTGGCCGAATTTCCACATTCACACTTGAAACCACTTGTAACCTCTCCTCCCCTCCCCTCTATAAATTGGAGTTTTTCTCATTTGGAGGGGTTGGGACGTGAATTGGGAAGTTTAGGGAAGAGGAGAAGTGGATCCACTCCAATTCTCCAACCATTTCAATAAGGTTCGCTCTTGAAGCAAGGATCCCTTCGACGAAGCCTTCTTCTTCTCCTTCATGTTGTAATGATTTTGTTTATGTAATAAACTTCTTTGTTCTTCTTTTATTTCTTCTCTTTTCTTCTGTTTTGTTTAAATTTATTCTTCTCTTAATCTTCCTAATTGGGCTGGAATTCTTGAGTAGAAGCGTTATTGGGTTATACCCATTTTAAACCTTTGCACATGCAAAACGCTTCTACGATGATTACGCCACCCATGGAAGAGTAGCCTTTTAGTAATCGATCTATCTTCTACCCTCTTCATTTAATTATTTTGAATCAATGAGCTACTGTAATTCAATTAATATGATCCATGAATTGTGTTTTTAAATTGTAAGAAACTAAGCAAGCAATTGAACAATGTACACAAAAACACGCGAGGTCGGGATTTTGTGTAAATTGTGAGAGCGCGATCTTAATCGGTAATACAAGACCACACGGGATAAATTTGTAGAGTTCAAATATAATCCCTAAACACAATTCATCCTCATTTCCAGAGTGTATATGTGCCTTAATTTACCACTGACCATAAGCTAATCTTAGAACATCAATCAAAGCAGGGTGCTGCGATTGCATGTTCCGAAGTTAGCCTAAGGTTAAATTCACTTCAATCTTCGTGGTAAAGTTAATTCTCGTAGGGTTCGTGATTTAACAAATTAAGGGATCATAATTAAGTTAATGTTAATTTAAATGATAATGATTAATAATAAAGTTAAGAGGTAGAGTTAGATCAATTACGCCTCTTAAAATAGATTTCTAAAAAAAACATCTTCTTATTGTGTCATTCTAATCGAAACTTCATTTCAAAATTAAAAAAAAATGCAATCTTCTTCCAACAAACTTCTTCTAGATTTATAAACTATAAACAACTACCCCCATACTTTCAAGTAGTGTTTTTATTCCCTTTTATTTTGTTTCTAGAATACCTCTGAAACATTGTTTTAATTCACTTCCTCCTTTGAGAGACGACCTTGGTCAGCCACTCTACTGCACCTAAGTACCCCAAATTACACTAATCATTTGAGGGCACCCACGACAGCGCTCTTTCAAAGACATACCTCTGGATCTTGTTATTAGTGAAAATGAAAAAGCAGTTTTCAAAGAGGTAGTCCCATAAATATCTTAAGGAAAACATGACTACTTCCAACTTGAGATCATGGATGACATAATTATGTTCATGGGGGAGTAACATCTAAGATGCATAAGAAACAACTGATATCTTCTATATCAATACACTTCCCAATCCATGAATTTAAGCATCAAAGAAAACCTCAAATTGAACTCCCTCTTTTGGAAAGTAGAGAACATGTTTAAAGACCCATGTTTTCCGAATATTGAAATTGTGATATAAATTTTAATATTTTATTTTGGGTGCTCATGAGGGGTAAAATGGTCACTTTTCCATAGAATATGAACTCATATAATTTTTATGACCACTTTTTTGGTCTCGTAATAGGTTGATTACCCTAGGATAGAAGTTTTGGGGAATTATGAGCAATTAAATTTTTTATAGAAAATTTAATGTTTAATTAATTGAATATTAAATTATTTTTGTGGGTTAGGGTGGTGATATATTTTGAATGGAGTGATGGATTGATATTTTAACTTTCTGGTTGAGTTTATAATTTGGGGTTTTATTAGGTAAGGTGTAAACCTACTTTGAGTTCCGATACTCAGGACAAGCATTTTAAGTGGGATTTTAATTAATTTTTTATTTAATTAAACTAATTATAACACTCAACCACCCCATTGTAGATTTATATGCATGGAAGGATAGTGGGAGAGGGATCCTCCATTGTGTGTGATGGTCATACCAAGATTAAGGGGGAAGGATTCACTGCCAGTCTTTTCCCATGGCGATGATTGATGCTAGATCGAGGTGCAGTAGCTTCCTGGGGAAGATTTGGACCTAAAGCTTCAGAATTTTCTCCATGAGGAAGTATAATTTTGAGTTTTATTCTCCATTAACTATATATTAGTTTTTTTTATTTTCTAAATCCCTTTTATGACTGCTAAGGACCCAAGGGGGTTGATCTCTGGTTAATTGAGGGAAAATAGGGGTTTTGGGAGGTTCCCTTTCGGAGATGCTGATCATAGAAAATGTGGATTCAAGAATACACATAGTCTATGATTATTATTTAGGGAATAAGAAATGATATTGAATTAAAAACGTGTAGTATAGAGGACACACCATGTAGTGTCGATTAGTGTGTGGCTGAGTACCTGAACAGACTGCCTGTGTAGGGGTACTTGGTCATGCTGGGTACATAGCCAGATCCCGTGTGGTATGCATGGCGTGTAGGAGTACACGCCTTGGAAAAGAATATGGACAGGCCATGTGTGGTGCATGGGTAGGTACCCTGGGTAGGTTACACACGATGTACATGATTAACACACCATGTACTTGGGTTTTACTCTCCAAGTCCAGCTGAAGTACACACCCAGATGGGGATTTAGGAGTACACACCTTGTACATGGGTACACACATCTTATACTACTCCCTTACTACCATTTTGAGGGTTTTTCATGTTTTAATGATTTAGAGTCATAATTGGAAAAAGTATTCCATTTTGAGTATTATTCTATATAAAACATGATGGTGGATCCCTTAAGGTGTTTTGAGGACTTCTAAGAGACGATTTAGAGAGATTAATTATTTAAAAGAGGTTTTCCTCTAATAATTGAATCTAGCTATCTCCTAAGAGTAAGTCATGATATAAGACCCAAGATAGGGTCATGAGGATGATTGGAGGATGTGGAATGGGTCCACCAGAGCCCTCAATTGGTGTCAGAATGGGACTTTCCCTGGTTAGTAGAACTGGGTTGCGACTCGAGGTGATAGATAGGTTGGGTGTTCAGGAAAAACTAGGATGGGTTGGAAAGGGGATGGTATTGAGTACATCTCTCTTATGATGTTTACCCCTTTTATTCTTGTGAATCCATGTGATTCTAGATAATGGGTTATGGGATGTGTGGCCCCTGAGTGACAGTCGTTGTCCCGAGAGATTATTTGTGATCGGGGATCCCAATAGGGATGAACCCTCTTGTGTTTTAACCTAGAGGATCCCAAGAGGGATGCCTATTATTTCATTCTAGTTATAAGGATACCAAGAGGGATTCTTATGCTTATGTGTTGACCCTGAGGGCCAAGTGGGTGCCATATTGATATACCAACCATTATTGGGTATAGGTGTTTGGGTGGAAATGGTTTTAGATATCCTGTTATGACCCTAATTGATGTATGGGCTAATTGGGATGAGATTTTTATGATGTTATTGGCCATTCAGACAACCCTTGATATGTTTTCTACTATTTTTTAGGCGGCGACCTATTTTATGCTTGTAAGTTTGTTGTGATATGGCTGAGTTGCTATGTTTTGGGGCATGGTTTACTATTATGGGTTTCCATTGTTGAGAAATTTATACATGATACTCCATATTTATGATTCTAGATGTCTGACATGATGTTCCATATCCGAGGTTGAGAGCATTAAACATGGATTTACATGTGTATGATTCTTTATTTATGACATGGTTTTCCAAATTTGAGGTTGATAAAGTTGGACATGATGTTCCACACGCATGGTTTAGTATATTGGACATGAATCTATGTATTAGTACCAATAAATTTATTTACGGTTTAGTTAGTGTACTGAGGTTCCATGTATGTTATTTTTTTTTTGAAATTTTTGAGAATGGTGGACATGGCGATCCCCATATGTGGTTGAGATGAAGGACCAAGGATTTAGGTATGGGAAACAATGGAATACTATATGGAAGAGGATGTAGGACTGATGCTACTAATCTTTGGCTTGGTGCTAGACTGAAGCTCTAGGAACCACTAGTGTTGGTGTATAGTAAGATACTGGATTGATGATTTGGGAACTTTTGTTTTGATATATGGGTTAGATGTTGGACTGATGTTCAGGGTACTAGTTTTATTCTAGCATGGTATTAGTACCATGAAATGATGTTTCTAGACCCCAATAATGATATAACTAATGGAGTCATGAGGAAATGGAAAGGGATTCTTTAGATTAGGAACCTTAATGGTATGAATCTTATGAGGAATGTCCCTAGGGCCAAGAGAATTAGTTGGGGATTCCATGGATGTGGATACAATATGTTACTTCAAATTCACAATCATCAAGTCATACTCAAATAAACCCAGCACTGACCGAAGTAGATATGGTCAATTGAAGTCACAGACCTAAGGATCAATAGTGGTCTTATTTATCTTTATTTCATTTGTGTTTTGTTTAGGCTGAGAATATTACATGAGCATGAAATTATGACAATAGATTATAGGTTCCCCTTTGGGGGTGACCTACTGAGATTTATTTCTCACCCCTTTATATTCACCTCGGTGTGAATCCAGAACTTATGTATTATTTTAGGTTGAACACAGGTGCATGACAGAGAGGGAAGGGGACTGGGATTTCATGTTTAGTGATGCTGCTCATGTGGAGTCTGATTATTGTACTAGTGTAGATCATGAAGGTTCTAGAGACTAGGTATGTTTCATGACTTGAAGTTAGTAATGGGTACTGATGTATTTATTTTTTAGTTTTTTATTTTGAATATGTGATCGGACCAGTGGGTGATTATTATTTCATGTATGACATGGCTGTTCAGGATTTTACAGTACTTCATTTTATTGTAACATGATTTTGTTTTAGTTTATTTATTCTTTCCACATACTCTGATGTGTATTATTCAAGGTTATTTACTTATGGTTGTGCTCTATGATATGAGGCTATATTCTCCTCACAGTATCACCTTATACCCCCACTACTAGTCAATATATACTGGTGTATGAAGAGACACACTTGAGGTCTTGTGGCGAACCAGGTTGGGGCACCAGTTCAGTGGCATCCAGGTCAGGATGTTACAAAGTGGTATCATAGAAGTTTCTTTCCTATTTTTTTATTTTTTATTTGTTATACGAGAGATATAGGAATGTGTTGGAGCCTATGATAAATACTAGACTAGTGTGTCATGGACACCTTTGCTGATAGAAATTCCAAGTTACTAGGGTTAGGATTGATGTTCTGATTTGTGATGTTATGATTGTATTTGATTTTTTCTTCAGGAAACACACATGTTGTTTGGATTTAATTATTTATTATGGGTTTATGAATATTATCCCATTAGAAAGAGGAATATGATTTGGTTTTTACTCTTGGACTATAAATGTAATAGGTGTTGAAAGTGGGTGCCCTAGACCCAACTTGTATTGTACTTTGATTACCGTTACATGTATTCAGTTTGTTTTTATACACATGTTTATCTTTCCATGATAGTGTAGATACTTATGCATCCACTTTGTTTATGGAAATGACCTTAGATTACCTTTCACCTCAAAGGGTTATAGCAGGTCTCAGTCTATAATGAGAACCCTGAGATTCCATGATAGTAATCTTAAAGTAATGTCCTATGGTCTAGTTACATCATTCTGAAAGGACACAGATGATGTGTGACCATCAGGTGCTGGGGGAACATAAGCATTGAGACTTATTCTCATGAAGTTCACACTTAATGATATCTAGTAATTGAGATCATGAGGACATACCTGCTTAATAGGAACACCACATGTTTTAGGTGACATTGGTCATTCCTATCTATGGACATGTGTAATGGTCTCCTGACTTGAGATCATTATCAATGAATGTCATTTAATTACGTACATTTGATGTAAGATGAAAACCATGGAGACAAATTCGTGGTGAGGTATTTTGTATCGGGTATGTCATTAATGGCATGGCATTGATTGAATGATTGAGAAAGGATTTGTCACTTCTGAGTTCAGAAATCGATATCTCGGGCCTGGTTGATTAGGATGGTTGCACCTTTAATAAATATATGCCCATGGTAGTCGAAGGTAAGACCGTCTGGGCAAATCAACAAATAAAATAAAGAAAAATAAAGAATGATGACACTAGTGTGAATTCTGCTTTATTGAGATATCTATGATGAAGAGATTATATTACATGGACCATGTTCATAGGGAGGCAGTCATTGCTATGACCTTGCCTTATCTCTATAGGGGCCTCGATGGGTTGCTAGACCCCACTCTTGGTCGGTGGATATTATCCGCTGCTATTGAGGTAAGGGCCTAGAGGGTCACAAACCATAGCGCCTTGAGAATCTGTCCTATTCTGGGAATAAGAATATAGAACCTGGTGGGCCCCGCCATAGGGTCCGAGCACTATCCAAGTTATATGGATCACCAAAGAATAAATAAATTTATTAATTATTCTAGTTTAGAATAATTCGTTGGATTTATTTATAACATGTATTTACAAGTTATATAGTAAATACAAGAATTAATATTATTCGAATGGATTTTAATATTCTAATTCGTTTAATATTAACAGGAGTAATGGGTCGAGTTAAAGACTCAAATTTATCATGTAATATACTTACATATTACAAGTAAGTGATAAATTATAAATATTATTTATGGCATAATTTTATTTGTCATAAATAATTATTTATATCACTTATATAGCGGACGTCTATTACACGGGTCCAGGAATTCATACCATGTGTTTTTAAACACTCCCTATATAAGTGAGAGAGAGGCTCTCCCATATAGACTATTCATGTGTCAAAATTGAGAGCTTCTCTCTCCTCCTGAAATCTAGAGAGAGAGTCTCTCAAGCGAAGGAAGATCTTCAAAGTTCATCCTTCTCGGATTGAAGCTTCTTACTTTACGGTGATCGTCGTTGTGCTGAAGTGATCGTCGAAGATCCACGCTAGCACCTGGATCTTGACGAATGTTGCACAAGTAGATTCGAGAGGCATGTGTGGATGATTTAGAGGGCTTCGACGTCGGAGTCTTTGAGCAACAATCGCCGGCGTCCTCCGGCGGACTTGCACACGGTAATTCTGAACAAGGCACATGTTTAATTTATTTTTCTGTTCTGATTAAATCTTTCACGATCCTCAGACAGAACTAGGACAAGATCATCAGAGTTGACATATTTATGTCACTCCGTTTATGCAGAAAATTTTAATTCCCAGCCAACCAGCTTCTGCTGCGTCGTCCTGGTACCTTACAGTGGTATCAGAGGGAGCACAAGGTTTTTATGAGTCAAATAAATTAAAATGCATTAAATTTAAGTGCAGGGTGTTAAAACAGTTCATTCAGATTCTACTTCATGTCGTTTCATTTTCGAATGATCAAGTTACGATCATTTAAAAATTTTAAATGGATCGACATCGAAAGTTTTCCTTTTTTTCTTTCGTTCATTTGATGTTAATCTCAATTTTATTGAGATAAAATTAAATGTTAATTTTATTATTATTATAAATTATAATATTTTATTTTATCATAAAATATTATTTTCAAGACTTGAAGTCAAGTCTTGTTTTAATTTATAAATATTAAAAAAAGGGAGTAGGAAGACCCCAATTTAAGGGTCTTCCTATTTTTTTTAAGAAAAAAAATAAAAGTGGCCTCCTTTTGTCTAAGGACAAAAAAAATAAAAAAGAAAGAAAGGGAGAAGACCCCTTTGGGGTCTCCTCTTTCATGCGGCACACATGGGAAGGGGAAACCCTAGCCGGCCTCCCCTCCCGCCAGACCGCCTCCAGCCGGCCGCCCCAAGCCTGAGCTGACCTCCCCTCCCACCGGACCACCTCCATCCGGCCACCCCAAGCTTGTGCCAGCCTCCCCTCTCGCCATACCACCTCCATCCAGACGCCCCGAGCCCGCGACAGACCCCTCTCGCCAGACTGCCTCTTGCCAGCTGCCCTGAGCTCGCCGGACAAGCCCGCGCCGGACCACCTCCTACCATTGCCCCGAGCCCCTGGCCGAACCTCCTGCTCACACCGGCCAAGAACCGCACCAGCCGTGCCGGTCCAGGCCGTGCGGGACCGGGCTGCCGCCTCACCGGCTCACCGGAGTAGCGAGCTGCCAGCCATGCAGCTAGCCGGTTTGTTTGATGGCCTCCTCCCTCTCCCCTCGGACCATGCCAGAAGATGCAGCCACCGCAAGAGTCGTTGGACATCGTGGTCACGCCGCGGTCACGTCGTGGTCACGCCGCGGTCACGCCGTGGTCACACCGCTGTCACGCCACAGTTACGCCGCAGTCAAGCCGCTGTACCCTGTTTTAGGACGACACCCCGTGGCGGTACGCAGTCCTGCGGGACTCCTCTTTGGCTAGAGGTAAACCCCATATTAAATTAATTTAAATTAATTTAGTTTTTTAAATTAAATTAATTGGAATTAATTTAGGTGTTTATATTTATTTTAATCCGAAATATTAATTTAATTTAAGACTAAAATTAAATTAATGATTTGATTTAATTTTCGAATTAAAATTAAATTAAAAAAATGAACCGATAAAATAAATTATTTGAATTTAATCAAATTAATTTAATTTATTAGAACACCCTTTCATTTTTTAAATTCATTGTAATTTAATTTTATTGCGCTTTTAGCCCGACTGGTCTTGAGAAAGTGACCGAACTGTGTATTTCTGGCATTTATTTATTTATTTAATTATTTATTCAATGCGTGTGATGATTTTAATATTTAATTAGATAAATGACGGTCTGCGAATCGTCTTTTAATTCAAATATATATAAGGGCATGCACGTCCATTGCACCAGTTGTATTTTGTACTCCAGACCCCCTCGCCTGCGTGCGAGTATATTTGTAATTATATGGTGATAATCCAAGAGGCAGAACCTTCCATGTTGAGGTGGTAGTCTATACAGGAGTTGGACTCTTTGCACTAGAGAAAGCAGTGACACAAGTCATGTATCGACTCAGGTATGGATGCCTATAGGTGATAATTGATCAGTTATCGATCGATCATTATAGAATGCTCAAGACCAGTCGGTTTTTAATAGTTTATTATTTTATGTGTCTGCATGATTATTGTGTGATCACATAGAATAGTAAACAAGATAAAATGCATAAAGATGTGATGAATAATATTCTATTGTATGTTCAATTGTGATTGCGAAAACCTAATATGAACATAATAAATAGAAAAGGATTATATTCGTCAATAAATATAAAAATCCCTCAAAGATATATTAAGTCTAAAAAAATGGCCTTCCATTTATGACATCTAAACAAAATCGGTTGTTTGGGTGCTCGTCAGCCTTATTTGAGAGTGCATCTTACTACCGGGGTGTTTTTAATGAGAGAAATGGGTCAACTTAACTAAAGTGAGTAGTCAAGGATTAGCCTTATCTAACTTTCTACCACTTTAGAGGAAAGAGGTTGAGGGAATCATGTTCGGATTCCAAAAGCTGGGACTTTACTCAAAAGCACAAGGAATCTCAAGAGAAGTGGTTGGCCAGCTTAGCGCCTACCTTGAAACCCTCCAAGTAGTGGCGTAGCCCTATCTTGTAGACTACGAGGTAGGTTTTGAGGATCCTTTCCACTAGAATACTCAAGTGATAGAGTATTCCGAATCTAATAGTGAGGGCTATTCAGGTTCGTTAAAAAAGTGGGAGACATTAAATGATATAATAATTTATTAATCATAAAATGTCAAAAGGTAATGAAGACAAAGTACTAACTGCTAAATGTTTATCTGATGTAGATTCAAAATGGAAATCACCAACACCACAATTACTTTATCACTGTGATCGATCTTGGATAAAGAAAATATCCTGACCGACAATAACTTCCAGGAGTGGTACAGGCGCTTGCGCATAGTACTATGCCAAGAAAAAAAGTTATATGTGCTGGAATCCCCAATTCCTGCTGAGCTTCCTCAGGGAGCAAGCAAGACGGAAAAAGATAAGTTGAGAAAGCAGGTAGACGATGCGCTTGATGTATAATGCATCGTGTTATCATCCATGTCCATCCAATTGAAAAAAATGCATGAGGAAGAGGATGCCTACAAGATGCTTTCACATCTCCAAGAACTATATGAGGAGAGGGACAATAAAGAAAGGTATGAGATCTCAAGTGTGCTTTATAAGTGCAGGCTAGAAAAAGGGAACCAATATGGTCCTCACATACTCAAGATGATTGGGTATATTGAGAGGCTTGAAGCCCTTGGGTTCAAACTGAACCAAGAACTAGCAGTGGATCTCATTCTTGCCTCTTTACCATCAAGCTTCTCGACATCCATTGTCAATTATAATATGAATTATATGAAAAAGTCACTCCCGGATCTCTTGGATTTAGTTCACCAAGATGATAAGGACATGAAAAACACCAATTCAACTATCCGTATGGTGAACAAGAAAAACAAGGGAAAGGAAAAGGGGTCTAAGGCCAAGTCAAGTACAAAGACACCAATGCATTGTCCTACAAAGAAGCCAAAGATTCAGAGGGAAATTAATGAGTAGGAAGCTGTCTGTTTTGGATGTGGAAAGAAAAGCCACTGGAAGAAGAATTTCAGAGCTAGGAAGAATAAGCAAGATGACGCTTCTACTTCAGGTATTTTTGTCATTGAATGCAATCTATATTTATCTACAAGTTGGGTATTGGATACGACATGTGGCTCACACATTTTTATTCATATACAGGAACCAAGTAGGTTCAATAATATTGCAAAAGGTCAATTGGATCTAGAAGATGCAAATGGTGCAAGTTTGGCGGCCTTGGTAGTGGGAGACTATCACTTGACTTTACCAACTGGTTTGGTTCTTGTTTTAGACAATTGCTATTATGTACCATATGTTACCAGGAACATTATCTCTATGTCAAGTTTAGACACTATGGGTTTTTATTTCAAGTTTGGAAATAAAAGTTGTCTCTTTTATAGGGATAACATATGTTATGGTATGGCACATCTTAACAATGGTTTATATATGCTAGAAATAGAAAACTCAGTAATGGAAATCAATGAAAAAAATAGCCAACATGACTCAAATAACACCCGCCTATGGAACTTCAGGCTTGGTCATGTAAACGAGAAGTGATTACGAAGATTACATCAAGAAGGTTATCCAGACTCGGTACAGTTGGAACCCTTAGATGTTTTTCAAGATTGTTTACAAGGAAATATGACCAAATCACCTTTCCTAGGAAAGGGAGAAAGAGACAATGCAGTGCTGGAATTGATACATACCGATGTATGTGGTCCATTTCCAGTAGAGGAAAGGGGTGGTTTTCTATACTTCATTAATTTTACCAATTATTATAGTAAGTATGGATATATCTACTTAATGCGGTATAATTCTGATTCTTTTCGTTTCTTTAAGGAATACCAAAATGAAGTAGAAAACCAACTTGGTAAGAAGATTAAAGCACTTCACTCAGGCCGAAATGGAGAATATCTTAACCGAGCTCTCATTGATCACTTGAAGGAGTGTGGGATAGTATCCCAACTCACTCCTCATTATACACCATAATGGAATGGTGTTAGTGAAAGGAGGAATAAGACCTTTCTTGACATGGTCAGACTAATGATGAGTCATACAACTCTTCCATTATCCTTTTGGCGATACGCCTTGTAGACAACATCATATACCCTTAGCCGAGTACCAAACAAAGCTACAGATGGGATTCTATATCAGTTATGGTATGGAAAAAAACCCAATCTGACACACATGCATGTGTGGGGGTGCGAGTCATTTTTCAAGACTTTACCAAGTGAAAAATTAGCATCCAGAAGCACTAAGTGAATCTTTATAGGTTATCCTAAGGAAACTAGAGGATACTACCTATATAAACCTTTAGATAGAAAAGTAATTGTGGCAAGATACAACACATTTCTAGAAAGGGATCACATTTATATTGGAAATAGTGGGAGCAAGATTGACTTCGATGAAGTTAATGCTTCAGATGCACAAGAGTTGGTAGAGGAACAATCTACACAAGAGCAAGTGGAAGAAGAAATTGTTCCTGAGACACATATACTGCGTAGGTCTACACGAGAGGTTAGAGAACCAAAGAATTATGGTTTTCTTGTCACCGAGTCAGGTGACACAATAGTCCTTGAGGATGATGAACCTCTAACCTACAAGGAAGCAGTAGAAGAAAAAGAATTTGCTAAATGGAAAGAAGCCATGAATTCTGAGATGGAGTACATGTACCAAAATCAAGTTTGGATTTTGGTAGACCCCCAGCTGATGTAAATCCCATTGGATGGAAATGGGTATTCAAGAAGAAGCTGGACATGGATGGTAAGTTTAATACCTCTAAAGAAAGACTGGTTGCAAAGGGTTTCAGACAACGTCAATGCATTGACTATGATGAAACCTTCTCACTAGTGGCAATGCTTAAATCCATCAGAATATTTCTTGAAATAGCATCCTTTCATGATTACGAAATTTGGATAATGGATGTCAAAACTGCTTTTCTAAATGGGAAGTTGGTTGAAGATTTCTATATGACTCAACCCGAAGGGTTTGTTAAGTCGAAGAATGACAATAGAGTATGAAAGTTGCAGAGATCCATTTATGGATTGAAGAAGGCATCAAGATCATGGAATGTTCTGTTTGATGAGGCCATAAGAGATTTTGGTTTTGTCAAAAATGAAAGCGATCCTTGTGTCTATAAAAATATTGAAGGGAATTCTATCGTTTTCCTAGTATTATATATTGATGACATATTAATTTTGGGAAACAAGGTGCAAGTCTTACAGTCAGTTAAGACTTGGTTAAATGAATGATTCTCCATGAAAGACTTAGGTGAATCAGCCTGTATTATAGGGATCAAGATATATCAAGATAGATCTCGAAGGATTCTTGGCCTAAGTCAAAGTACATATATTGACAAGGTACTCAAAAGGTACAATATGGAACAATCCAAGAGAGGATTGTTACCTATGTCACATGGTGTAAATCTCTCCAATAAAATGTGTCCACAAACACAAGAGGAGATTAACAGAATGAGTAAAGTCCCTTATGCTTCGGCAGTGGGTTTTATCATGTATGCCATGCTATGTACTGGGTTTGATGTTTCCTTTTCTTTAAGCATAGTGGGTAGATATCAATCCAATCTAGGATAGCTGCACAAGAAAACTATTAAAACTATCCTAAAGTACTTAAGGCGTACTAAGGATATGTTCCCAATGTATGGAGGAGATGAGGAAATAGTTGTGAGGGGATATAATGATGCTAGTTTCCAGATAGATCATGATGATATGAAATCATAGTCAGGCTATATCTTTTGCCTGTAGTGAGCTGGAGAAGCTCAAAGCAAGCTGTGGTTGCTGATTCTACAGCAGAGTCTGAATATATTGCAGATTTTGATGTAGCAAAGGAAGCAGTCTGGATACACAGCTTTATCTCAGACATTGGTGTTGTACCTAGAAGTGCAGACCCTGTTCCAGTATATTGTGATAATACTGCTGCAGTGGTGCTTGCCAAGGAACCCAGGTCTCACCAGAGGACAAAGCATATTCTTCAAAAGTTTCATCTCTTGAGGGATTTTACTCAAAGAGGTGAAGTGACAGTTAACAGAGTAGACACAGAGGAAAACATGGAAGACCCCTGACTAAATCCATTTATCAGCAGAAGCATGATTCACACGTGAGAGCTAGCGGATTAAAACCTGTTAGCAGTTGGATCTAGTGTAAGTGGGAGTGTTGAAAGTGGGTTCCCTAGACCTAACATGTATTTTACTTTGATTACCGTTACATGTATTCAATTTTTTTTATACATGTGTTTATCTTGACATGATAGTGTAGATACATCTACATCCACTTTGTTTATAACAATGTCCTTAGATTACCTGTCACATCAAATGGTTATAGCAGGTCCCAGGCTATAATGAGAACCATGAGATTCCATGAGAGTAATCTTAATGTAAAGTCCTATGGTCTAGTTACATCATTCTGAAAGAAAACAGATGATGTGTGACCATCAGGTGATAGGGGATCATAAGCATTGAGACTTCTTCTCATGAAGTTTTCACTTAATGATCTCTAGTAATTGAGATCATGAGGAAAAACCCACTTAATAGGAACACCACATGTTTTAGGTGTCATTGGTTGTTCCTATATACGGACATGTGTAATGGTCTCCGGACTTGAGATCATTATCTATGGATTTCATTTAATTATGTATATTTGATGTAAGGAGAAAACCATGGCGACAAAGTCGTGGTAAGGTAGTTTGTATCAGGTACGTCATTAATGGAATGACATTGATTGAATGATTGAGAAAGGATTTGTCGCTTCCGAGTTCAGGAAAAGATATCTCGGGACTGGTTGATTAGGATGGTTGCACCTTCAATAAATCCATGGCCATGGTAGTCTAAGGTAAGATCGTCCAGAAAAATCAAAAAATAAAATAAAGCAAAATAAATAATGATGACACTAGTGTGCATTCTGCTTTATTGAGATATCGATGACGAAGAGATTATATTACATGGACCGTGTTCGTAGGGAGGGAGTTGTTGTTCTGACTTTGCCTTATCTCTATAGGGGCCTCGATGGGTTGCTAGACCCCGCTCTTGTTCGGTGGATATTATCTGCTGCTATTGAGGTAAGGGCCTAGAGGGTCACACACCATAGCGCATTGAGAATCTTCCCTATTCTGGGAATATGAATATAGAACTTGGTGGGCCCCGCCAAAGGGTCCGAGCACTATCCAAGTTCTATGGATCACCAAAGAATAAATAAATTCATTAATTATTCATGTTTATAATCATTCATTGGATTTATTTATAACATGTATTTACAAGTTATATAGTATATACATGTATTAATATTATTCAAATGGATTTTAATATCCTAGGTTCGTTTAATGTTAGCAGGAGGAATGAGTCGAGTTAAAAACTGAAATTTATCATGTAATATATTTATATATTACAATTAAGTGATAAATTATAAATATTATTTATGGAATAATTTTATTTGTCATAAATAATTATTTATATCACTTATATAGTGGACTTCTATTACACGGGGCCGAGAATTCATACTGCGTATTTTTAAACACTCCCTATATAAGTGAGAGAGAGGCTCTCCCATATAGACTATTAATGTTTCAAAATTGAGAGATTCTCTCTCCTCTTAGAATCTAGAGAGAGAGTCTCTCAAGCGAAGGAAGATCTTTAAAGTTCATCCTTCTTGGATTGAAGCTTCTTCCTTTGCGGTGGTCGTCGTTACGCTGAAGTGATCGTCGAAGATCCGCGCTAGCACCCGGATCTTGCGAACGGTGCACAAGTAGATTCGAGAGGCATGTGTGGATGATCTAGAGGGCTTCGACGTCGGAGTCTTCAAACAACGATCACCAGCGTCTTGCGGTGGACTTTCACACGCTAATTCTAAACAAGGTACATGCTTAATTTATTTTTGTGCTCTGCTTAAATTTTGCGTGATCCTCAGCTAGAACGGGGATAAGATCATCAGATTTGACATGGTTATGTCACTCCAGTGATTCGGAAAAATTTTAATTCCCGGCCAACCAGCTTCCGCTGCATCATCCCAGTACCTTACAAGTGTCATCACAAGCATCTTGGAAGGCATGTAGCATCGACATGTTATAGGCCAGCTAGTGTGTGAATTTACAGACGATAGATGCTTAGTTTTTTAAAGTTTAAATAAATTCACATACTACATTTTGTTATATAATTACTTAGAGACATTAAACTTATTTGGGAAAATTTGTATATGGATATCTTTCTGATGGAGGGTTATGTGGATCTACAGTAAGATTATCAATGATGAGGATGGTGATGTGATCCTCATGCATAGATGGTTCAATGACCATTATGGGCTGGTCTAGTATGAGAATATGATCATTGGAACCTTGTTTCTAGTTATTGTTTGCAGTTTTTTTTCTAGACTGGTCCTCCAAGGAGTGGTCTGATGTGTAGATGCTAAGAGAGGATGGGTTCACTAGTGGTGGTTAGTTGGTTTATTATATGATGTCTTTTGTATGTGAGACCCTATAGATGAGTGTTTTGACATGTTGATATCATGTGATTTTGGGATATGAGCATGTTTGATGCCCTATGGGCAGTGGAATTCTGTGAGTTTTCCTAGACCTAGGTGGTTGGACCTAGTGACCGGTGGTGATACTTGACCAGTAGGGCTAGATGGGAGATCCTAGTGACCTTCTTTGACATGACTCCAGTTTAGGGAGTTGGTGCCTTGTGAATTTCATGGGAGACCCATGAGAGGGGCCACCCTGAGTTTGTGTTTTCTTTGACATGGAAGCAAAAATTGGTTCTTTTTAGTTTGAGACTGATGCAAAGTAGGTACTTGGGGTTTATGGTATGGTTATGATGATGCCTTTGGTTTCTGAGGAAGCACTGAGGGTGCTTGGGTATCTAGACTTGCTTCAATGGGTAGAACTATTTGGGCGCCTAGCCTGGGTAATGGTTATGTAGTAGGGTTATTCTTGGTGGTTATGAGTTGGATCGAGAGAAAAGGAGGTACTCGAGGGTATGTGGTTAGGGATTGTGAGATTAGTTTTTCATGGGTCAAGAATCGTTGGAGTTAGAACAGGTTTTGTGTTTGTGTTATGCAAGATCATGTGATTGTTGGAGGTTAATGATATCATGGAGGTATGAATGTGTTGTGATACACTATGTCTTTTGGTTTGTAGATTGCGTATTATAGGATCATACACCCATGATGCTTGAGTTGAGAAGATAACTGTGAGAAGGCTGGGAACCAATGTGGGTGTGATGAGAGACTTATGGGCATGGTGGCTCAAGACTCTCATGATAGAATAATGATGTCCCAAAAATGGATGGGTTTGTAGTTGTATTCATCGATGAAATCTTAGTGTACTCCCTATCAATAGATGATTATTCCCAATATATTGTCATCAACTTGAGTACACCTGAGAGATCATTGGCTATACACCAAGATTCCTAAATGTTACTTATGGTTTAATGAGGGGCCTCCAAGTAGGTTTCACTCATGGAGTAGTGCAAGTGAAGTCCTATGGTGGGAAGTGCACCATCGTAAATCTCGGAGTGAGTTCCTTGTGATAGACTAGATGTTGATTAATTTCATGGGTTCCATTCTCTAAATCCAAGAACAAGTAATGGTTTATGTTTCATTTTGTCTCTCTAGTGAGAGTTAGATGAACATTTCTAGTTCTGGGGTTCAACAGTGATTGAAGCAAGGTTCATAGAGTTGGTGTTCAGTTGTGAGGTGAAAATAAGGATAATACTATAGTGGAGAGTATCATACCAGTCATGATGATATTAAACTTGTGTGTGTAGGGTTGAGGATGTAGTGGGAACCACATTGAGCAGGTTGGTGGACTGCTAGGGATGTGTTTTGATAGGCTATTCTAGTAGTGGGAAGCACCATGGATCAGAATCGGCCATTGTAAGTTGAGTTATATTTTGGGGAGAACCATGAGAATGATGATGTTATGTGGATGATGTTGTGATGTCTCATGATTTATGAGTGTGGTTATGCACTGTCATGGTAGTTTTCTGATGGTTTTCAGTGGTGGCTTGACCCTTGATGGGTTGTATGTCTTATCATTGGAGTTATACAGAGGAACTCAGTTATCATCTTGGAGTACAACACAATGAGTTGATAATAGATTTATTTTTGAGGTGGGTTGAGATGTGTGGTTGTAATACTACCAAGGATTATTGAGGATAATAATTTTTATAGTAGAAAGTTTTTAAAGACCTGCGTTTTCTGAATATTGAAATCAGAGTAGAAATTTTGTTTTTTTCTTTTGAGTGCTCATAAGGGGTAAAATGGTTATTTTAACCTATAATATGATCTCATATAATCATTTAGACCACTATGTTGGTCCTAAAATAAGGTTTTTACTATAATAAATAAGTTTTCTATAATTCTGACCCATTCAAATTTTGGTGAAATATTTAATATTTAATTAATTAAATATTAAATTATTCATACAGGTTTGGTGGAGATATCTTTTAAATGGAATTTTAGATTTAAATTCCAATTACATAGTTGAGTCTAGAACATGGGATTTTTCTTAGATTAGGTGTAAATCCACTTTGGGTTCTAGGAATCAAGACAAACATTTTAAGTGGGATTTAAATTAATTAATTTATTATACTAATTAAAACACCCCACCCCATTATGGATTCCTACACATGATTGGATGGAGGGATATGAATCCTACCTTTTTCATGATGGATAGACCCTGAGGAAGGGGGTATAAGGCACCATTGGACTTTTCCCATGGTGGTGATCGAGACTGGATCGTGGTGCATCAACTTCTAGGGGAAGATTTGGACCAAAAGCTTCAGTATTTTCACCATGAGGTCGGATAGTTTTGAGTTTTATTCCTAAATTACCATATATTAATGGTTTTTAGTTTTTAAATCCTTTTTATGACTGCTAAGGACCCCCTGAGGATCGATTTGTTCTTTATCGGTGAAAAATTATGGGTTTCAGGAGGTTTCTATTTAGAAATCTCGATCACATGGTGTGTGGTTTCAAGAATACACACCGCGTGTTCCTCTTGATTGGGAATATGAGATGGTATAGACTACATGTTGTGTAGTTTTTAGGATATTCCATGTATTTTCGCTCGACATGTAGCTGATTACATGGATAGATAGCTTGTGTAGACGCACCTGATCGTGTGGGGTACATGGCCATACCCCGTGTGGGATGCATGACATGAAGGAGTGAACACCCAAGAAAAGAATAGGGAAATGAAATGTTTGGTACATGGGAAGGTACCCTGTGTAGGTTACATTCCATGTACATTATTAACATGACATCCACTTGGGTTTTACAACCTAAGTCTGACCGAAGTACACGTCAAGGTGGGGCTTTGAGAGTACACACTGTGTAATTGGGTATACACGCCATGTACTTCTCTGTTGCTACCCTTTTGAGGATTTTTATTTTTTTTATGCCCCATAGTCATAATTGAAAAAAATGAGTCCATTTTGAGTATTTTTCCATGTAAAACATGATGGTGGAGCCCTTAGGGAATTTTGAGGACTTCTAAGAGGTGATTCAGGGTGATTAAGCTATGATAGAGAGGTTTTCCTCTAATAATTGAATCAAACTATATCTTAAGAGTGAGGAATGAGATGAGACCCATGAAATGGTTATGAGGATGATTTTAGGATGTGGTATGGGTTTTCCAGATTCATCAATTGAGGTTAGAATGGGACTATCCCTGGTTAGTGGGACTGGGTCGTGACTTGAGGTGATGGATAGGTGGGTGTTTGGGCCAACCTAGGAAGTTTTGGAAATGGTATGGGATTGAATCCATATACCTTTTTTATGTTTAACTCCATTAGTCTTGTGAAGTTTTTATATGCTAGAGACTGGGTTATGGGATGTGTGACACCAAGGTGATGGGTGTTGTCTTAAGAGATTTTTTGCGATCGAGGATCCCAAGACGGATGAACCCACTTATGTTCTAACCCATAGGATCCCAAGAGGGATTCCTCTCCTTCTATATTGGTTATAAGGATAAAAAGAGAGATTCTTATGCTTATTTATTGACCCAGTAGGCCAAGAGGGTTCCCGATTGATAGAACGAACCTAAGAAGATATGTGTGTTTGGGTGGAAATAGTTTCAGTTGTCCCCTTGGAACCTAGACCGATGTATAGGCCAAAGGAGATGATATGTTGATGATTGACTTGGGAGTTCATATGACCCTTGATATGATTTGCCTTGTTTTTTTATAGGTTTATACTTGGTTTACGCCTGTGGGGATGTTGTGATATAGTTTATTTTCCATGTTTTAGGTCCTAGTTTATTGATATGGGGTTCTATCATTGAGAAAGTTGGATAAGATGCTCTAGATGTATGAATCTAGATGTTTGACATGGTGTTCCACATCCGAGGTTAAAAGTATTGGACATGGAGTTTCACATGTATGATTTTGGATGTCTGACATGGAATTCTACATTTGAGGTTGAGAATGTTGGACATGACATTCCACAACCATAGGTAAGTACGTTGGACATGCTTCTCTATATCGATACCAATAGCTTTGTTCATGGTTTGGGTGCTGGATTGAGGTTCTAGGCATGTTGATTTTTGTTATAGTTGATAATGGAAGACATTGTGATCCCCATATGTGGTTGAGATGCTAGAACGAGGATACGGTCATAGGTAGTGATGGAATACCATATGGAATAAGATGTAGGAATGACGCTCCTCATCTTTGGGCTGGTGATAGAAAAATGCTATGGGCACCACTAGTGTTGGTGTATAGTTAGATGTTGAATTGATTCTCCTAGAACTTTTATTTCAGTATAAGGGTTAGATGTCAGACTGATGTTTTGGGTACCTGTTATACTCTCTCATGGTATGAGTACCTAGGACTGATGTGGTTAGGAACCAATAATGAGATAATGAATGGGGTCATGAGGAAATGGTAGTGGGATCCTTATATTAAGAACCTGTATGGTAGGAATGTTGTGGGAAAGGTCCCCATGGTCAAGAGGATTAGTTGGGGTTTCCATGTATGTGGAGCTAATTGGTTACTTGGGATGCACAATCATTGATACATGCTCAGAGACACCCTGGTGTTGGTAAAAGCAGATATGGATGATCAAAGTCATGAACCTAAGGATTGAAAGTGGTATTATTTGTCTTTATTTTAGTTGTGTTTCAGCAAGTTGGAGCATATTACATGAGAATACACTTCTGAAAATAGATTATAGGTTCACGTTGGGGGTGACCAACTGAGATTTATTTATCACCCCTGCATGTGTACCTCAGTGTGTGTGAAGACTTTATGTGTTCTTTTAGGTTGACCATGGATGAAAAAATAATAAGGAAGAGGCCCAAGATTACATGCTGAGAAGAGCCTCTCATATGGGGTCTGATGATTGGGCTAGTACAATAAGATAGGGTTCTTAAGACTGGGTATGTGGCACAACTCATAGTTGTCAATAGGGATTGATGTATTTATTTTTCTGTTGTTTATTTTATATATATTATTGGCATAGTGGGTGATCAGTGTTGTATGTATGGCATGAATGTTTGGGCTTTTACAATAATTCATTTTATTACAGTATTCCTCCTTTTCAGTTTATTTATTCTTTCCATGTACTATGATGTGTATGATGCTAGGTTATTTACTTATAATTGTGCACTCTGATATGGGGTTATAGTCCCCTCATAGTATAACCTTAGACCATTGATACTAGTTGGAAACCTCTGGAATATAAGGAAGTGTGCTTGAGGATGTTACAACAAGAGTGATGATCATCTTCTCCTTAAGATACTCAAAATATTCCTAACACTGATTAGTCCACAAGAATGACTGATCCTTTCCAATCAAGTTTGTTAGAGGAGTTTCAATCCAAGATAAGTCAGGCATGAACCTCCTGTAATATCCTACAAGACCAAGAAAACTTCACACCTCCACAAAACTCTAGGGGGATTCCCAAGAAAAAATACATTGATCTTTAAAGGATCCATGACTACTTCATGATAGGGAATATCATTTATCAAGAAAAAAACCTCATGAACACAAAAATCACACTTCGAGAACTTTCCAAATAACTTCTAGTGATGAAGAACCCCCAAAACTAATAGAAGATACTCTATGTTCTATTATTCATATACGGTGTACACTAGGATTTTTCAATAAAAACCACCATGAACCCATCTAGGAACTCTCAGAACAATGATTTCATTAGCCCCATGAACACATCTTGAGCGTTTCTCACACCGAACAATATCACAATGAAATCATAATGCACATGAAGAAATTAGAAATCAATATTTAGTATATACTCATCCTTTACCAACATTTGATTATATCCCAATCACATATCAATATTTGAGAACCAACTAGATCCTTTCATCTGATCGAATAATTCAATATTTCATAGAAGAGGATAGTGATCCTTTACTGTCACCTGACTCAAGTAACGATAATTGATATAGAGACACAAACTTCCATCGACCTTATTTACAAAAAAAATAGAGAACCCTATGGTGAAAAGCTTAGTTTAATAGAACATCACTACCAAATATCATCGATCTATACCCAAAACTCTCACAATTTAGAATGCTCTATCCTATATGGAGACATTGATATTAAAAAAGCACTTGATTGTAGCTCTATCCCAAACTTGATCTCATGTTGAAGGGGTAACACCACAAACTCCTCAGGAATACATCATGGTAATATTATAAAAACTTGGGAAAAACCATTAGTTTAACCTCCTATGAACTTTACCTGAACTTTTCCAGTAAGGAATATAAGGAATAAACAAGCCTCCAACCCATCTGAGGGTCTCACTCACCAATGAACATAGTCGAATCTTCATTAGAATGATTAAACACAATTTTACTCCTGAAGTAATCCAAAATAGCCTACATAAAGTATAACCAGTCTATTATAAGGATGATTCTATATAGATGTATCCACAAACACTGGAGGTATCCCCATGAATGGTGATTCCCCAACACTTTCTCATGGTCTCTATAATTTTCATACAGATAATTGTGTCCTCCAACTGGTGCAGTCAAGGACAAGGGCACTAGAAGTCTCTCTAACTTAATTACCAAAGCACATACTAGGGATAACGATATGAAGGAGTGGGTAAATCCTAAATTAAACAAATAATGCACCCAAGTAGAAAACAAGTAAAGGGTACCTCAAATGATTTTTTTCTCACATGGAGCTAGTAACTCTAGAGAATGCTTCTGACCATGACCTTCTCTATAACCTCATATCCCTAATGAAGAACAAATCCATGGACACACACTACTCTATGAGGAATAGGATCATCAAATTACTGTCCTCTTATTAGCCATATCCTTTATACTGATCCAAAGTAGGAGCACCCTACTACTTCTACCTCGACTAGAACTATTGTAACAGAGGAACCTAAAGTGGAACACCTATGGTACACTAGCTTCTTAGAAATTTTGGTCACTATCTCCCCTAATGACCTCGACCTCCACATGGAAAACATGCATATGATCAATTATAAGGGGACTCAAAGATGCTAACCCCATAGAAAAGAGATAATGAGGGCTGTGACCTACCCCCAACTATCCAAAAGTTCTCATATCCAAGAAAATGGGAACCCAAAACCGCAACTATAAGATATGTAGAGTACCGAAGACTCCCCTATCATGAATATCTGGAACTAGCCAACATCCACTCAATGAACTCTGCTCTCGCCATCACCTTGAGATATGTCGACAATATAAATTGGGTGACCTGGTTCTATATCTATGAACACAAATCCTCCTCATAATGTGTCACCCTAGAACACTCATCTAAAAATAGTTCTGAATCATATTATAGAAGATTTCACAATTGTATACTAGACTCCTGCACATTGGAACTCTCCTGTTGAAGGATAAGAAATTCTTGGTGACCATTCACCTTCACAGTCAAAGAAAGAAACGCCTCTTTGAATTGGTCCTAGAACTTCTCCCATGATACAACCGACTCCTCGTGATTCTTGAGGAATAATAACCACAACTTCCTAACTTCCCCATGCAATGTCAACACATCCAATGAAACCCAGTGATACTTCTGACAATGGATCAAACTGAAGGCTATCTCCACCTCCTCCAACTAGTCATTTGTCACTTAGTCCAAAATGGTGACCTCATACTTCTACAAACTCTGGTGCTGAAACTCTTGGAATTTCTACCTCAAAGTGTCATCATCATCAACCTCAACCTTGGGGAGATTTGGTGGCACATCCCATAGAATATCTTTAGCATGAACTTGACAAGAATATTGACATGGGGCCATACCTGAAGAAGAAAAAATAGTTAGGGACTCCTAAACCCATAAAATGGAATATTTAAGATTAATTAATTAATTATGTAAGGTTTAACCTAATCCCAAGGTATACCCATTTCAAAAACTCATAGAAATAAGAATGATGCATGATCGTTTCCTAGGTCTCTACCTAAAAACCTACATCACTTCGCTTAGTAGTCTTAGTAAACTTAAAGGTTCATGAATAGGATCATAGGGGGGCCTAAATACTCATTTCCTAACCAACATCCCTTTTTTTTAAATCACATACTAAACCTAATTGAAATAGATTCCCTACAACCTATGTAGTCCTCACTAGTTACTACTTCCAAAGTTCATCCCATATTTTAATGATGTACCTGATCTATGTATACATTCTCATACATTTTATTAAGTCTTTAAAACATGTTTTCACTGGATAAAAGTTATTTTGGAGATAAAATTCTATAATTTGGTTATCATAATTATTTTCAATTATTTCCATACCAAAGACACAAATTGGGGGAAGTTTATCAAAAATTCAAAAACTACACGGCGTGTAATTTAAGATACATGCTGTGTACTAGTACCCCGACACAGATTGGCCAGGACAAGTACATGACTAAGTATCCAGAAGCCATTACACGCTATGTACACAATATACACACCGTTTACATACTTTTAGAAGTGGTTGGTGGCTGAGAGCAAGACTACACTACCATGTTACCGGCTGACCATTACATAACGTGTAGGAAACATATACACGCCGTGTGGACATTCTAGAAGTATTTAGTGGCCAATGAACCATATTACACGCCATGTGGGGTGGATCTACACACCATGTACATACACATACCAGGTGGTGACGTGTTCAAAGTCAGAGATGGTGTGTTAGGTCACTCACCAACAGAAAAAAAGATGAAAAAAGCGCGTTGATGAAACTACATGACATGTACTTTTTATACACGCCGTGTAATTTTGTTTTCTTTAAATAGAGGAATAAGCCTTCTGTTTGAGGAGTCAAAATTCGAAGGAGGGAGGTTATAATGCCTTAATATGGTGCTACCATTATTCTAATACTCCACCATTCCACCATCCCACCAAAGAATTCACCTCTCCTCAAAGTTTCTACAATGACCACATCAGGTATCGAGGATTCTATTGTTATCTTTTCTTCCATGTGTAACTAAACACACTGTGTGTTGGGGATTTGGATGATGAAAGAGAATTAAAATTTGGATTAATTGTTAGGTTTGTGTTTGTTTTGTTTAATTATTCTTATCCTTCTTCAATCATTTCTTTTTTATCACTAAAAATTCTAAGCTAGAACAAGCGTAGAATTTTCAGGGACTCAAAGGAAGAATAACGATGAGTACATTCCTGATCATTGGAAGTACTCATAGACACACAAATGGACTATGATCTAAATAAAGAATTGTTAAAAACTGACTACCGGATTGAGGAGTCAGTTTCTTCAGTTTTAGACATAGTTTACCAGACCAAGGGAACCTTGTCACAATTGAAACCCAGAGTGTTGGGTTATTATGAACAACACAACCTAATAACAAGTTCGTATAACCTCTATAATCATCATAGCCCCAACCCGATCATTTTTATATCAATAAAATTAAAAACCACTTTTGTTTTATTTAACTTTAAATGATAATCTTTACTTGATTAATCAAAACGGTTTTCATAATGAAAAAAAAATCCCACTCTAAATTCAGTATCTTTCACTAAGTTAATTCCAAGCACAATCGAATTTACACACTCATCCGTTCCCTGTGGATTGACCCCGCACTTACGTTATACTAGATTAAGAGTGGGTAATATCAAATTGGTACACCGATAACATACCTTCAGTGAAACGACAACCAAAATTTTGGTGCCATTACCAGAACCCGACATTGCGTGATCACCAGAACACAGGTTGGGTCCCACAACAACAGAATCCTCCGCCCCAGTGACCACCTACAACAGCCGAGGCAACCATATCATCCACCAGATACACAACCACCTCAGTAAGAGAACACCTCAAGGTTAGAGGATATCATGACCAAGTTTATATCTACTACTGAGACCATATTCCAGAATCAAGAGGATTCCATTCAAAGTCTGGAGAACCAAATCGGCCAGTTGGAAAACCAGCTCTCGGTGAGGTATCCCAATACACTACCGGGTAACATTGAGAATAACCCGAGGGAGGAGGCCCATGTCATCACACTATGGATTGGAAATGAGCTACAATAGAAGGAACCGACACATCTAGGTGCAGATACACCCCCTGATGAAAAGTAAGGTATAGTTAAAGACCCCTCCTCATCAAAAAGCCCACCAAAAGAGACCCCACAGGGCAAAAGAAAGGAGTTTGTCAAACCCTTCGAGCTTGCCTTAGCCTTCTCAGAGAGGATGAAGCATAGAAAGATGGACCGCCAGTTCGACAAGTTCATGGAAGTGTTCAGGAAGCTACACATCAATATTCCATTTGAGGAGACACTGACACATATTCCCACGTATGCAAAATTCATGAAGGAGATCCTCTCCAAAAAAGGAAAATGAAGGATTTGGGCACCATTGCACTGACCAAGGAGTGCTTAGCGGTCGTACAAAATTTTATTCCTCCCAATATCCAGGATCCAGGTAGCTTCACTATCTCATTCACTATTGGGCCATGTGAGTTTGGGAAGGCCCTCTG
The DNA here is from genome assembly GCA_963277665.1 of Viscum album. Lineage (NCBI taxonomy): Eukaryota > Viridiplantae > Streptophyta > Magnoliopsida > Santalales > Viscaceae > Viscum > Viscum album. The sequence continues at coordinate 1,968,063,020 of OY728153.1, forward strand.
CGAATTAGGGGCCAACGTCAACCTCATGCCCTTCAGAGTTTTTAAGTAGCTAGGGATCAACGACCTGAATCCTACTAGAGTATCCCTTAAGCTTACAGGTTGATCCATCAAATATACGAAGGGGCTACTGGAGGACATGCTAGTAAAGGTGGGCATGATAATACTCTCTATAGATTTCATCATCCTCAACAAGGAGGAAGACCAGGAGGAACCTCTCATTATGGTAAGGCTTTTCTTGGCCACTGGGAATGTATTGATCGACATACACTAGGGGGAACTGATTTTTAGATTAGGAGACGAAAGAGTCTCCTACAATGTCCTCAAAGCTATCAAGCAAGCATCATTACCAGAGCATGATGGCTGCTTTACAGTGACCACCGTGGATGATCACTTGAGTAGAAGCGGTGATGATCTGGTATGTTATTCCACCTTAGATGACTTGGTTTTTCCATACATTCCAGTTGATGAAGCACTATAGGACCTTCAATTCCTTGAAGGAAAAGGTGGCCACTACTGGCAGTGTGATATTATTCTTAAAATTCTGGAGTGGGAAGAGGTACAAACACTTTTACCTTTAATTCTAAAGGAATCTACACCAGAATTGAAGCATTTCCAATCTTCTCAGAAGTATGAGTAATTGGGAGACCATCTAACATTGCCCGTCATACTTAGTGAAAAACTATCACAGAAGCAGGAGGATTCGCTTCTCCAGGTTTTGAAGCGGTGAAAGAAGGATATTGGGTGGATAGTTGTAGACTTGAAGAGAATAAGCCCTACCATTTTCACCCACATGGTGATGCTCGAAGAAGGAGTGAATCCATATCAGCAACCACAACGATGCCAGAACCCCCCATGAAGAAAATTGTGAATAAAGAGGTAATTAAGTCACTGGATGAATGCATCATATACCCCATCTCAGATAGTCCGTGGGCGAGTCCCCGGAAAGTGGTACCCAAAAAGGGGGTTATCACTATGGGTTCAAATGAAAAGAATGAGCTCATACCCACACACACTGTCACGGGCTGGAGAGTCTATGTGGACTACAAAAATATGAATTATTCCATGAGGAAGGATCATTTCCCCTGCCCTTTATGGATCATATGCTAGAGAGACTAGTAGGGAACAAGTTTTACTGCTTCCTCGAAGGCTATTCTGTCTACAATTAGATTTCCATTTACCTAGAGGATCAAGAGAAGAGCACATTTATTTTCCCCTATGGTACGTTTTCTTACTAAAGTATGTCCTTTGGCATGTGCAATGCTCCCTCAACCTTCCAGCAATGCATGTTGGATATCTTCTATGACATGATAGAACAAATCTTGGAGGTTTTTATGGAAGATTTTTATATTTATGTAAAATCATTCACCACTTTCTTGCGGCACTTGGAGATGGTATTGGAAAGATGTGAGAACACTAACATGGTTTTGAAATGGGAAAAGTGCATTTCATGGTGTAAAGTAGAATCATCCTTGGCCACAGAATCTCAGAGAAGGGGATAGAGGTGGACCCGGTAAATATAGAAGTCATTTCACTAATTCCCATTCCGACTACCATCAGAGCCATCCACCGCTTCCTAGGACATGAAGGTTTCTATAGGAGGTTTATCCGCTACTTCTCAAAGATAGATCAGACCCTCACTGACCTTTTGACCAAGGATTCCATTTTTGAGTTCTATGAGGTCTACACCACATATTTTGAGCACCTGAAGTAGCACTTGGTGGAAGTTCCAGTGATGATTTCTCCCAAATTGGAGGAGAAATTTGAAGTAATGTTCGATTCCAGTGAATACGTAGTGGGAGAGATCCTAGGCCAGTGGCTTGACCGAATTTTCTGACCCAACCATTATGCTAGCAGGATGCTCAATGAGGCACAAATGAACTACACTACCACGGATAAGGAGATGCTGGCAGTGGTGTTCGCTATTGACAGGTTCTGTTTTTATTTAGTGCTATCTAAAGTTATTTTTTATACTGACCATGTAGCACTCAAGTACCTACTGAAATTGAAGAATGACAATACATGACTGAGTCGATGGGTACTCCTCTTACAAGAATTTGATCTGGAGATCCAAGACAAGAAGGGGAGAGAAAACATTATTGCTAATCATCTCTCCCGCTTGGAGCTGCCGCATTTGGAGAAGGAGGAAGATAGATAGATTAAGGAGGATTTCCCTGATGAGCACATTTTTTCAGTCGAAGAATCACCTCATCCCTGGTATACTGATATTGATAATTATTTGGTTACAAGTGTCATCCACCCTGACCTATCCTTCCAGAAAAGGAATAGGTTTCTCTCTGATGTCAAGAGGTACTTATGGGAAGATCCTCTATTGTTCCGATCCTATAGAAATGGGGTGATCCAACTCTGCATCCCGAAAACTGAAGTTCACAGAGTCCTAGAATTCTGTCACACCTCACCAGTTGGAGGACAACATGCGCCAGACCGTACTATAGCAAATATCCTGCAGTCTGGGTTTTTTCTGTCCCACCATGTATAGAGATTCCCAAGCCTTTGTTTCCCATTGCGATTAATGCCAAAGAACAGGTAATGTGGGTTTCAAAGAAGAGATTCCATAGCACCCCATCCTAGTGGACGATATCTTTGACGTCTGGGGCATATACTTCATGGGGCCATTCCCTCCATCTTTCAGGAACACTTACATCCTGGTTTGCATCGACTAAGTCTCCAACTGGGTGGAAGCCACTACTATATCACACGACATGACCAAGGTGGTCATGGCCTTTCTAAAGAAACAAATTTTTAGGAGTTTCGACGTTTCTTGTGTACTGATCAATGATAGAGGGACCCACTTCGACAACACATTGATGAAAGGAGTACTGTCAAAGTACAGAGTGAAGCATCATATGGGGATGCCATATCATTCCCAGTCCATTGGACAAGTGGAGCTCTCCAACCATAAGCTAAAGTAGATTCTGGAGAAAACGGTGAACACTTCAAGGAAATAATGGTCCAAGAAGCTAGATGATGCTTTGTGGTCATATCGAACCACCTTCAAGACACCATTGGGGATGTCCCCATTATGCCTCATCTATGGAAATCCATTCCATCTGCCAGTAGAGTTGGAGCACAAAGCTTACCGGGCCGTCAAGACCTTGAATTTTGATATGAAGGCAGCTGAAGAGAACCGTAAGTTCTAACTATCGGAACATGATGAAATCTGATGGGAGGCATATGAGAATGCCAATATGTACACGGAGAAGATGAGAGAAATCCACGACTAAATGATTTCATGAAAATATTTCCTACTCGGTGATTAGGTGTTTATTTTTAACTCCCGACTTCAATTATTCCCGAAAAGCTAAAGTCAAGATGGTTGGGACCATTCCGAGTCATACGCGTATTCCACCATCGAGCAGTGGAAATTGCTGGGGAGGATGGTCAACCATTCAAGGTAAAAGAACAATGGATGAAGACTTACCATCACATGGAAGACACGGTGGGAACACTCTCCACTATGTATCTCATGTAAGAAGAGGTATGTCGATCGAGCCAATGACCTAAAACAAAGGCACTGCCTGAGAGGTAACCCAGAGGTTACACGCCATGTGCCACCTATATACATGACATGTACTAATATTTTTAGTTTATTTGTCCAATATTATAAATATATAGATTGAATTACTTAATAAATAAGGATGATGTCGGTGTTGATGGTTAAGTCACTAGAGTTTATCCGAGCCATCGCCTGTTCGAATCCCTACATCCCTACCTTTGGCATGAGTTTCATCCTTTTTATACTTGTATTTTCTTACACAGCGTGTATGGTATTTTCAAAATAATATATAAATGTTATTAAATAAAATAAAACCCATGATGGGGATGGACCGATTGGCCAGGGTCATATACAAGTTTCCAACAGACCCAGGTTCGAATCCCAACAACCGACCCATTTCCATCATTTTTCATATTAATAAAACCACATGGCGTGCATTTTGATATACGTATTGTGTGCCAAGTTTTAGTGATTCAAATAGTTTTTGAAATACTAACATACATGAGGGTGAAGTTGGAATATTGGAAGAGTCTTGACCCTAGATCAAAAAGACCCGGGTTCGAACTCGTCTAATCTCTCTGCTTAATCCCTTTTATTCCAAATAAAAACCACATGTCGTGCCTTTAATTTATCCCGTGTGGTATTGGACCTATACATTAAATATATATATATATATTAATATATATGAGAATTAGTACAACATTTTCTCCAGTGGTTGAGGGCTTACGTTTGGATCGGTCGATCGCTGGTTCGAACCTCGCCCCAAGCACTAGACCAAAGGTTGTACTTATATTTTTCCAATTTTAGAACACACAACATGTATCTTGCGATAAATTACGCGTATAGCTTTATTTTTAGTAAATTATATATATATATCTTTATATTTTAATTATTAATATTAATTAATATATAGTTTATTATAATAATTATATTATATACCTATAATTATAATAATAAAAAAAACAAAAAAACAAAAAAAGAGATACAAAGTGTGTGGGTCCTGGTACACACCATGTACCATGGCTATAATGGTTACACCCCACACAGCTTGAGCCTGTGTCGCGCGACCCCCCTCTCTCCTCGTTTTCTTCTCCCGCACACCTTTCGGCCACCCGATTTCTGATCCACCATTTTTGTGCAATTTAGGTCCATATTTCTTCCGCATTACGATCCTTATACCAGGTATACTCTTACTCACCCTTTATTTCTTGGTTTTACATCCGTTTAGGGTGATTTGTGGATCAGTCGCCGTTTCAGCTTCCTGTGCAGCACACGGCTTGCGCGAGGAACACACGCCATGTACTTTCTGTACATGGACACACACAATTCATTTTATACATTTGGCCTATACATGGTGTGTATTTTCGGTACATACCGTGTATCATGCCTCCCCTGGCCTTTTGGTCCTTGCCGTGTCGGTTCGGGACACGACCCCTCCCCATGTACCTATACACGACATGTCTGTTTGGTACACGTCGTGTCCTCCAACCCTTATGAGGACCCCGTGTGAATGTGATACATGCCTCACACACCATGTTCATTTACATGACATATATGACATCCACACAACGTGTATTTACCTTTTTCCCATGTACATGTCGAGCCGTGTCTGGCTCCATACACTGGAATTATACCATGTTTTGGTACACGGTGTGTTCACTTTGACACACATCGTGTTCTCCTTTTTTCCCAACACATTCCTTCACAGTGTGTCTATCCAGGGTACACAGGTTCTTACACAGCTACTATTACACACTGTGTACCCTAGATCTATACGCCGTGTTATACTACTTTTCTAGTTTTCTCACATTTTATTATTTTCTTTATTCTTATTCTTATGTTTTTCTTTGTTTTGTTTTATTTTTTAGGTATGGATGATAGTGATTCTGTGTGTGGGAAGCGGCATGCTTCCTTTATTGAGGGTGAGCGACCTCCTCTCCATTAGATTCGTCTTTGACAAGCCGAGCGACCAGCTTTGGATTTCCCAGTTTTCCAGCCCCCAGTATTGGTTGCTCTGACTACTCTCTAGATACCACCTCTACCCATGACGTCTACTGATCTGACCATTCTTACACTCCCTTCTACTGCCGATCCTCTGACAATGACTTCAGTTACTTCTACTGTGGTCGAGAGCTCCTCTACCACTACTCCATCTTCCTATTCCACTCCCTCTGAGCTACCATCCACACTAGTGGTGGACCTGATCGAGCTCGCACCTCAACCTTCTGGCTATCCCTATGAGCCCATTCAGGTCTTCACTACTCCTTCTTCTACCACAACAGCTGGACCATCTTCTCTAGCCCTAGCTGATCCACCACCGCCTACCCCAGCTGCTGCCCAACCACCTTTGCATCCTTGCCTGGTTTTTCCTAAGGATCATCCTACATCAGAGCAATTTTAGTGCTTTTCCCACCACACTATCCAACTGAGTGGTCACTACCTCGACATCACCATCCCATAACACCTTGGCATCCAGGAGGAGATTGTGGGGCTTTTGGGCCATACTCACCTACTAGATACTTTCCAGGTTAGTACTCCTATGTACCGTGATTTATTTTTAGAGTTCATGGCCACCTTCGAGTGCGACGGGCCCATGTACCGATAGACGCCCACAGATAGAGCTTGACCAGTTCATTTCCAGCTAGGCGGATGTCCTTTCTCCTTGTCTATGGATGATTTTGGCTGAGGGTGCGGCTTCTACCCCGATCCTCCGCCCCACCTCCCTAATCTAACATGACTCTCCCCAAGTGCTCTAAACTTGTTGCGATGTGGATGGATCTTTTTGGTCTTGACCACAGGTATACCCCCACCTCGCAGAAGAGCACACTCATTATTGACCCTCCTTTATACTTCCTTCACTAGTGCTTCAACAACATCCTTTTTCCACGCGACGAGGATATGTGCGTCGTTTCCGGGCGGGACATGGAGCTCCTGACCTGTATCATCCAACATGACTACCCTGAGCTCCCTTGTATCGCCGCCTCATATTTCCACTCCATGATCCATGGCCTTCAGGGAAACCTGAATGATGGTTTCTATGCCACCCATTTGGCACACCATTTGGGATTTTTTGAGCCGTATCTCCCTCACGACCACTTGGGTTATCCTCAGCGTATGTACTTCCTCATGCTTATTCGCATGTGGTTGGTCGAGTTTCGGGGTGAGTGCTTTGTGCTTGTGCAGGATGCCCTTGATCCTATAGGGGTGAGAGCCGACCCACCTGCTCCCACTGGTGTCGCTGCTCCAGATCCACTCCATCCACCTACAGATGTCCCATCTCCAACCCACCCCACTTCCTCTGGCATTCCTACTTATTCTACTTTCTCTTCTTCTTATTTTCCTTATACCACCCCACCTCCCTCTTCACCCTCAGCTGATCTCCACTTTACCCTCCATCTAGCCACGGTGGACCAACACCATGTTCATCTGAATCGTCGTCTGAACCGGGTTGAGTAGATGTTGGGACTTATTATTTAGCATCATGGCATTCCAGTACCCCTAAAACCTGTTCCTACCTTCGATCCGGGCCCTTCTTCAGCATCTCCACCACCTTTTATAGTGCTGGCCATGGATTCAGTTCTCTTCTCTACCACCGATCCCACTGCTACCACCACTGCTGCCGACCCAGCCACGACTTCCACTTCTGAGGCTTCGGCTATTACGAATCCTCTTTCGAGCAAGACTCCTGATCCTACAACCTCATCTACTACCATCGTGAATTCCCTACCAGATTCTTCTATTCCAAATGATGCCTCTTCTGAGGAAACTCCATGACTATTTTTTCTAACATTTAGTTTCTTTGTATATATCTGTTTTGTGCTATGCATGGGATGTGCTATTGTTTATGTCTACCGATTTTTTTTCCATTCCATCACCAGTCACAAGTACCCTGGCATGACTTGGGTGTCTCTATTTATGAGGAGAGTATTTTTTTAGTATTTATTTTTTCCTTTCTAATTTAGATTTACTTCTTCCAATACTTTCCCTCATCTTTCCCCTTATTTTTCCCATTTTCCCTCCTCTTCCTTGGTATTTAACTTGGGGGACAATGTGCTATATTAAGTGTGGGGGAGGGCCTCTGATTACACTAATATTTTTCCCTTGAACTAATCTAGGATACATCATTAATAATTGAAATATTTTAAAATGTGGAAATTTTTTCGGTTAATTATATTTATAAATACTAAAAACATAAAAGGGAATTGTGAAAGTTACATGCTTATTTTAAATTTGTAAAGTATTTTTAAAATGAATGCTGATATAGTTTAATTTTAGACATAAATTCTTACCTATCTGTATTTATTAGACTACTCATTTTGTATTCATGTCATGACCTGATTGACCCTTGTATGTTTTCCATTCTTGAGAGGTATTCTTAACCTTTTTGACATATTCTTTCTTATACCCTATTTCTTGAGCGATTCTTGGGATATTCATAACTACCATAATTTTCTAGATTTTCCCTTCAAAACATGACAATTTTTGAATCACACTAAAATGAGTGAGGCATTTGATTGTTTTTTTTTCAGTCCTTTGACCCTGTGACCTACCTTACATATGATCTTCGTAAAACCTTAGAAACCATGAACTGCCTTGATAGGAAGCATCATTACAAGACTATTTTTCCCTTCCTACCCTAATTCTTTTATAATTTTGTATGATTATTCACTTGATATTTAGAGAGGTATTGTTGGTTTTTCATGGTACATTTTGGTGATAAACCATAAAATTAAGTGCGGGGGAAGTTTATCACTTGTTCATTTGGGAAACAGGGTCCCAGAGCCTACTATCCATTGTATTCTTGGTGGTCCCTCATGTTGTTTACAAAAAAAAGAAAAAAATGTAAAAGAGGGACCAATTTCATTCATTACACTTTACTGATGGTTTATGGACCCATTTTGGCAAGAGACTATCATGGTGATGATATCCTTTTTGAGAGATCTTGATTGGGGATAGATTTTCATTGAGCTCTAATTTTTGAATTTTAGGATTTTTTTGAGAATTTAGCCTCCTTTTTCAAGCCTCTGAGATTATTTTTCACACTATTACCTACCAACCCTTATCCTAAAAAAGATTTGAACCTTGATGAAAGCCCTCATGATTTTTTTTAATTTAAATTTCTAAATTAAAGAATGAGAACACTTGAAAACCTATGGATAAAGTGAATATACTTAAGATTGAGAACAAATATGATAAAATGATCTTGAGTGATGAGAGTATTATTTTCTAGTGAGGTAAATCATCAAGTGGCATGCGTAATTGTGAAATGTTGAACGATGTGAATGAAAGAGAATGAATTTTTTTAATTAAACTATAAAGGAGGCATGATTAAGATATTTTTAAAATTGAAATATGTTTTGTGACTTTTTAAAATACTTTTCTATGCCTATAGTATTTAGAAGTATAATTTAGTTTAATGCTTCCATTTTTGGAATATGGATACTGTTGATTAGATGTCGATATTTTTTCTCGAGGACAAGAAAACAAGTAAGTGTGGGGGAGTTTGATGTACCTGATATGTGTATACATTTTCATACATTTTATTGAGTTTTAAAACGTGTTTTCACCAGAGAAAATTTATTTTGGAGATAAAATGTTGTAATTCAGTAATCATAATGATTTTCAGGTATTTCCATGCAAAAAAAAAACAAATCGGGGGAATTTTATCAAAAATTATAAAACTACGAGGCGTGTACTTTAAGATACACGTCGTATACCAGTACCCCAGCATGGATTGGCCATTACAAGTACATGAACAAGTATCCAGAAGCCATTACATGCCATGTATTCCATATACACACCATGTACATACTTCTAGAAGTGGTTGGTGGCTGAGAGTAAGACTACACGACCATGTTTCCAGCTGACCATTACACGCTGTATAGGACACGTATACAAACCATGTGGACCTTCTTGAAGCAGTTGGTGGCCAATGAACCATATTACACACTGTGTGGGGAAGAGATACATGCCATGTACATCCACCTACCAGGAGGAACCATGTTCAAAGTCAGAGACAACGTGTTAGGTTACCCACTAGTAGGAAAAAAGACGACAAAAGCGCATTGACGAAACTACACGACGTGTACTTTTTATACACACCGTGTACTTTTGTGTTCTATAAATAGGGGACTTGGCCTCCGATATGAGGAGTAAATATTCAAATTATGGAGGTTATACTGCCCTACTTCCGTGCTTCCATTGTTCCACTACTCTGCCATTCCACCATCATACCAAAGAATTCACCTCTCCTTGAAGTTTTTGTGATGACCACATTAGGTATCGAGGGTCCTATTGTCATCTTTTATTCCATTTGTAACTAAACACCACCCGTGTGTTGGGTCTGTGGATGATGAAAGAGTGTTTTAATTTGGATTAATTGTTATATATGTTTGTGTTTGTTTTGTTTAATTCTTCTTATTCTTCTTTAATCATTTCTTTTTATCACTGAAAATTCTGATCCAGACCATAGGTAGAATTTTTAGGGACTCAAAGGAAGAATAACGATGAGTACCTTCATGATCATTGGAAGTAGTCATAGAATCACAAATGGAATGTGTTCTAAATAAATAATTGTGAAACACTGACTACTGGATCAAGGAGTCAGTTTCTTCAGTTCCATACAAAGTTTACCAGACCAAGGGAACCTTGTCATAATTGAAACCCAGAGTGTTGGGTTATTATAAAAAACACAACCTAATAAAAAGTTCGTATAACCTCCATAATTACCATAGCCCCACCACGCTCCTTTTTCTATTAATCACATTAAAAAACACTTTTGTTTTCATTATCTTTAAATGATAATCTTTACTTCAGTAATCAAAATGGTTGTCATAATAAAAAACAAAAATCCCACTCTAAATTAAACATCCATCACTAAGTTAATTCCAAATGCAATAGAATTCACTCACTCATCCATTCCCTATGGATCAACCCCACACTCACGCTATACTAGATTAAGAGTGGGTAATATCAATTTGGGACACCGATAACATACCTTCAGTGAAACGACAAAATACCCAACCTAAACCATTGATACCAATAATTCATGACCCCATCCCCTCAAAGGTACCCCTCCTAGCCTAGAAATGGGAGAAGGGAGATAATGATTCCTAAAGTCTATCTCCAATAGGGAATGGGTTAGTGACAAACACTGAGGGTATATCATACACACAAATGGAAGGAATTTACCTATAAAAAAACACAAGGAAAGAGAGATAAGATAAAACCTCCACACAACTCCCACTAAAGAAAAAAAAAATCCCAAATACAGGCTTATAATTTCATACAGACTAAATAACTACAAAATAAAGTGAAAGTACAAAAAAGGAAACTCAGTAGTGACCGGAAATCCCAAATAACTCCTACACAACCACAAGTTAGTAAAGTCTAGCCTAATCTCAAACCTTCCCCTATGGACCTAAAAAACAATTTATATATATGTTGTTTGATCATAACAGATATACATAGTAGGATCCTCTTTAAAAAATCTCATGAAAAAGATAAATAAATCACACTAAATCCCAATGAACAACAAGTGAAACTAACTCATCACCTAGACATGTATGTTAATTTCACCACCTCACTATGGATCTCTCAAAAAATATCACATACAATAATAGTATAATATCTAACATATATCATGATGGTACCTCGCTACCACTTCCCCACTGGTTTGGCACTCTTACCCAATGTCGCACATCCTGAGCCATATCTCTCCAAAAGTAAGCCAACCCATAGACCCCTTGGCTACTGTATCATATCATGAACCCTATGTATCACATAATTTGATCATAAAATACCATAGAATCCGTACATCACATCATTACATCATCCTGTGACACATCTCTAGATAGTAACTAAGTAGTTTCTAGGAGCCACCATTGCTTGTTTGTTGTGTATTATACCTCAATCCATCACAGTACATACATGATTTAGCTACAATAATCCATAGAATAGTCTATATAGAGATACATGTGTGTGAAATAACAAAAATTCATTACAAACCTCGACAAAAATATGTGTTAATGGTAACCACCATGCATACCATCATGTAATACTACCAAGAGAAGAAGGAAAGAGGGATTAGTCAGTTATATATTCCCTGCAAACCAAAATGTTGGGGAAAACACCCTCCCATAATCCACTGGGTGTCAGTCTCCTTAATGAAGAGGGCGAGGTAGCTTATAAAACCACATAACATACAATATATATTTATAACTCACAACTACACTATGGGCATCAACCTAGTCTTAGTATCAACTGTAGTTATCTCCACATGGACACCCAACTACCACTATTAAGGACTAGATATCCTATAATCACAAAATATTTCAAGAAGACTTTCATTTATTTCTTTCCATTAAAAATTTCACATTATGTTAATTTTTTTAATTAACCATTAACATTGTTTTATCATTACTTTAACAACATCACCAACCAATTCCCATGTCCTATATGCATAACAAACTAATCCCATAGTTTATCAAGATCATAATCATTTTTATTCTAATAATCCATCTACCCCATGGGTTAAAACATTTATTATTCATTAAAATTTCCTAATTCTAGGTACTCTAGGACTCATCATAAGTTACCATAAAAGAGATGGATAAACCGAACATGGATTTATATGTCAAGAAGTGGGAAAATGAATGCATAAACAAGAAACTCAACCATCTATCCTTTAGAAGATTCATTATCAAGAAATAATCCCAGAGTTCAACATTATAATAATAGGAAATAATAGATTCAACCTGCTCTATTAGTTCTGGTTCCATCCCTAACACCACCATACATATCATCATGCATCCATCCTACAATCATCGACGCCAACTGTTGACACAACCCAGGCCTCCCCACCCATTTCTCTTCAACCATCAAGAATCCCAAGTTTACATCGAATTTCATCATAAGGCTCACATATAGAGAAATAACACAAGGCATCAGGGAAATAAAAAACATAGTCAACTTGACATCTAGACCCTAAAACCAAGGCATCCCACCTTCACAAGAAAAAAATCTCTCTCAGCCCCAAACATTTATCTTTTTCAAACAACCAATTCATTCCATATTATATTAATTAATTAATTTATCACAATTTACAACCTCAAGAAACCTAAGGCATCAACTATTAAAATCTATAAATTATTTAAATATACTTACAAGAATAACTTTTAATGTTATCAAACTATAAAGAAGAACATTTCAATTCAAACATGCCTTTTTATTATTTCATCATCAATAATTACCATCTTTTTTTTCATGACCCAAATTCCATTAACACATGGACTAAGGTTTTCAATTAAACATGAATCAAGCATCAATTTGATTTCCATCAAATCATAAGAAAGAATAGTTTTATATAAACTTGAATCTTTAATTCTTTAGCCAACAAAAATTATCAGCTTTATGTTAATTAACTAATTTCAATATAACATACATTATAAACTAAAGCATTAAAAAAAATTATAACCATAACATTAACAAAGATAACCCACTATTTAGTAAAATAAGAGGTAAACCGTTATCATGGTGGAAACACATGTGATCGCTACAACCAAAACCATGGTTCAATGTTTAATCTGATTTAATATTTATTGTGGTTAATTACACATCCACCCAAAGAGATAAAGAATGATAACTTTATAATTCTTTACAAAATAATAGGAGAAGAAATGAATCCCCTACCTCAATTAGAACTTCAACATTCTTCACATAAGAACGAGAGAACAAGGTTCAACCACCACCTGAAGAAACACCACCAAGTCAAAGGAAAGATAACTAGAACCTTGAATCTAAAAACCACCATCAAACCAGGCTAAAAATCACCCAAAATAATGAATTTTCCACCACAAAAATCTAAAAAAAGGATGAACTAAAAGGATAAATAAGTAAAAGTTACCTTGAATAAAATAGTTTTATTCTAGATGATCTGAGTTATAATCTCAAAATAGATTATTAAGGGTCATCAAGGGTGGTATATTGAACTCTTACCCAACAACAACATATGACAAAAGAGCCTTAACCTGATAGAGTAATCTAAAACACCCTAGGTTTATTCAAAGTGTCTAAAAACAAAGGAAATATATAGGAGTGTTGATCAATTATTAGAGGGGAATAATCAACTAAAAAATGCATTTAATACCCTTATTAAATCCTCATGTGTTTCAAATTTTGAATCAGTCAAGATCCATGAAGATCGAAGACTTTTTCAGCTATTCAAAAACCAACCCAAATGCCACCATGAATTACACCACAGCTTGGCCATGGTTGTGGTGGTTATTTAGCATTACAATGAAATGGTTTATACTAGGTCATGTTTCCCATATCCATGGTGTTTTTCCCTCACCACACCCAATACCACTAACATGGTGTGCCATCTTCCCTATTTTCTATAGGCGATCCTTCATAGAACCATGCCTAGTGCCACTCCCCCACCCATGCATTTCCTCTATACATTTCCTTATAGGAACTCACCAGGCCCAAAATATACCCCAAAACAGCTTGAAAAGCCATGTTTTTGGACATTGTGAACCAACACCACTTGACCAACCCAAAATACCCACCACTACACCCACTACCAGGGCATGGTGACCTACAAAAAGGCTAAAACCTCTTTTTAGCCACTAAAATAAATCCAAACTTCTTCTCAGCACCACCACACCTCGGTAAAACACTATGAAAAGTTTGGGAAGGTTCAAACCATTAAAGTATTGTACATCATCAAATAAAATTTTATTTTTGCATTATAGATATTAATATGATATGGGATATCATTAACTATGATATAGTCATACCCTATGACATTTGATATCATAGGCATCAACATAATATATAACTATGTTTTTTTATTCTGGACATCTTTTATGAATCCTTCCCATCGTAGGTTACGATTGAACTACAAAATTTGGAAAAATAGAGCATCATATTGTAAAAATGATATGATGTGTTTCATAAAATATAATTCTCGTGTGCCATGGTATATAATATTCAGAATTATGGTTATCAGTAATAAAATATGTCTGATAATAATGTTATGTTACAAATTACAATATAAGTTAAATTATAAAATATGATAAGTAAGAAAAATTTTATTTTTATTTTATATTTAATTATAAATTGAATTCACTATTTATAATTTGTTTATATATAATAATAATAAAAGGTATTTAAAGGATATTTAATAATTTTTAAATATTTTATTGATTAATTAGTTATAAAAAGTTTATAAATAATTAAGAAATATTTATGAGGTATTTATTAATAAATATTCCTTAAAAATTAGGTGTTAATATTAAATATCATTTACAAAAATCATATGGAATTCTTAATAAATTATGGATACAATTTTTTTTATAAATCATAAACGGTAACTTATAAAAAGTTTATAAATAGTCTAAATATAAAGTTTTTATATTTTAAAGATTATAAATAGTTCATAAATCACAATTTGAATAGTTAAAATTAAAGGGCTAATGGGGGAGATAATCGCTAACAACCATGCGAACAGGGAAAATCATATACAACCACTATTAATGAATCAGATAGTGAGTTTTTACTCTAGATTTTCTAGTTTCATATTTCATGAAAGTTTTCACCAACCACTGGATAATGAGTTATAAATAAGAACCCCTAGAGGCATGATTATCATATAAATCATTTTTAGTGTTTTTGGAATGTTATTCCTTATGGATCTAGATCTACATCCCTTAGTAGAATTCTATGTGAAATTAAGAATGAGTTACCTCTTTTTATAAAGTTATTATAATGATTTTTCATATAGAAAAATCTCATTCCACGTTATAGTAAACTCTTGCTCATCAAGTGGTGTATGGATAATTTTAAGTTCATTATAGAAATTACTCTGATCTCATGAGTCAAATTGTGAGGACACAATTTATTTATGTTGCGGAGAAAGTGACACCCTTAAATTATGATTACCTTGAAATAAGTTAATGTGTTCAATAACTTGTCTTTCATACAAAATGTGACATAAAAAAGACACAACATATTACAATAAAATTAATTAGTAATTAATCTAATATAGAAATCAATTAAAATTCATTACGTTTAGAAGATAAATAGTTAATATAAGTTAACATTTAAAAAGGGTGTTTTTAATAAAAGTAGTTTTCTTTATATTTTTTCATTTACCATTAAAAGTTAAATTTGAAAATTTTAGATTTTGAATTAGATAAAATGAACCTCATTTTTTGAATTCATAAAATCAAAATCTATGTATTATGATTTTTTTAACATTTTCTAAAAAGGTTGTTTTTAGTTGAAAAATGTGGGATTTAAAAAAATTACAATTTCCTTGGTTTTATCACTATATTAACATAACCTATATGATTAAAAAACCATTAAAGTAATAAAATATGAAATTAAGGAATAAAATTATGCATATTAAAATATTTTTTTCACATAGAAAACCTATGCCATTTATTTGTAAAACTAAATTAAAATATCACATTAAGATAAAAACTATTTTCGGTCTTCTCTTTAAATCAAGTATTTTCAAGGTGAGTTCTAGTTTTGGATTAACCTGGAAGCCTCATACATTTTATTAAATTAATAATAAATAAATTTATGACTTTAAAATTAGTAATCATGATAATTTTATCATATATATAAATTAAAAATCATAAAAACATTATTTTAAAAAAACTATTTTTTTGCATTTATGTGTTTTCATTTTAAAATTATCTTTTCATACGAGTAGAAATTTTATTTGATAAATTTGTTTTCAAAATTGAAATAAAAATATTTAAATCATGCAATAAGTTCAATTTTATTTTTTTCCTTTTAAAATTAATTACTAAGGTTATAAATTAATTATCGTGATAAAAGTAAAAGGGGTAAATTGAGTTTAAGTTAGTGTAAAAGTCCTAAAACATTTAAAAAACATTACTTGAATTGAATTGTTGAGATTTTTATTGACCAAGAAATGTGTTCCCTATACTTTTTCCATTTTGGAGCCTTTTCACCTTGAACATGACATTATGTTACTCAATAATGTAAACGCATTTTCAAAATTTCCGTTACTTTTTCTTATAAAAGCATAACACTTCCAGAATTAAAAGATACACTTAACCTTAAAATACCTCCATGAAAATCTTCCATTTTACTCTCCATATAACCCTATCCCATGAACATAATCCATTGGTCACTCATAGTGTAATGTTCCATCCCGGATGTCACTAAACTGATTCCCCGATTTGGTTCACCACTTGACCTCAGGTGTGCCTCCTCATATGATAGAGGCTACTGACTAGCAGTAAGGGTCTAATGAGGAATGTGAGGAGACTATACTCTATTCACCTATAATTACCCAATATTAAAGTACATATAAATCACATAATTATTTTTAAATATTTCATACATTACAAAAACACACGCCCAAAGACCATATTAGTTTTGTGCCTTTGGATACTAGGGAACATAAACAAATTGTTCATAATACATCTATATATTCTCCTGCCAATTTATTCATAACTAGAACCATTTTTGACATATCATACTTAATACCTTTCTTCATATCCTGGGGAAAATAAACATAATAAAGGGTGATCTTAGATTCCCAATAAGGGTAAACAAGAGAGATACATAAGCATAACATGAACATAAGGGAATGAGAACATAAAAATAATATTTGAATATCATACCCTACATATCAAAGATCATATACACGAGTCATGGAATAAATATTGGCAGTTCATAATATATTAATCATGAAGAAATAAAGAGCATAATCCAAGAAATCATAACATAGAAATAAGACATGGAATTGTGGAAGACACAGATATATATAAAATGATTTCTATTATAGTCAAGGATCACAACCAAGGCTATCTCAGTGGAGTGGGTTAATTCCCCAAGACATATTAGTATTCAAGGTTATCTTCCAAGTCCATATTATCAGAATTATTCCTTTAGAAAATAAGGTTCACTCCCCATTTCATTCATGTCTATCTCATGAGATATAAATAATTACCCAATGCATTGGAGGGAGATATAGGTCCCACCGGTCACATAATGAAAACCATACATATATCTGCTATAAGAACATAAATCATTCAAAAAAATAAACCAACCATATAAATAAGAAGGATAGTATCCTAGAATCATAACCCTAATAAATCATAATCAATATCAAATAATGTTATCTTAAATGGGAAATGATTTTGAAATATCATTTGGAATAATTCTTGAGAAAAATATCCTTTGCACTTTGAAAACACTTTTTAAATAATAAAACATTTAGAAAACAATTTCATTGAAAATAACCTTTAAAAATTGTATAGGAATATTTTAAAACCATTTTTAAACATATTTGAAATACTTTTCCTTGAAAATGAATATAAGAACATTTAAACACTTTTAAAACATTTTCAGAAAAAATTATTTTGAAGAAACATAGATTTAAAAACAAAGAGAGAATAACATTACATGAAACTTATAATATCATAAAAATAATTATATTAATGATAAAACATTTTAAAAGGGAATTATATACCCCTCATAAAATAATATAGGTGCATAACATAACATGTGTCTCAAAGAAGAAAAATTGAGACAAAATTCCCTTACCAATTTGGTAACTTTTAAACTGTAAATCCTATAAAAGAGAGATAATAAAATGGATATGTAAATAAAAATAAATTTAAGGAATATTATCATATATTAAATTAATGGTCAGTATATAAACCACACACAATAAACAAGTGGTGATATGGAACAAGTCTCATAGAAATAAATCTGAGAATAAAAATCCCCCTACCTTAAGTCCTGACTTTCTTCATACATGTTAAAACCTCATGTATAATAAATATATGTTTATTATACATATACCAACAAAAAATATTCATATATATAATACCATATATTATTTAATTTTGACTTTATATTACTCGTTTATTAACAAATCCATGTTAAAGTTAATCCTTTGTTTTCCGTACATGTTTTGACTTGTTATTCTTGGTCCTCTTACAGAGATCATGATTTCATCATATCTATAATTATAAAAAATATAATATATATATATATATATATATTCTGTATATATGTAGTTATGGTGATTCATGAAATTTAAAGGTATAAAATAAAGTAAACATTTCATGGAGACGGTACACTATACGTACACATGAATGTCATTTCCATTTTCTTATCATATTAAAAGAAAGAAAAGTATATTATATATTATCATTAAAAAATAATTTTTATATCATATATATCAAATATTTTTATTAAAACCATTCTTAATACATTCCATGTAATGTGTGAGCGAATCACATCGCTCCACGGGGCGGTAGTCTGCTGTATAGACGAACAATGTTATCGTATTCTCACAAAATGGAAAGCATGAAGGCATGTGTGATAAAAAAATTACAGAAGTATAATTATGTAAAAAATATCATATATAAACATTAAACCCATCATAATTCCCACTCATTAAATATTTTTATGTAAAATGAATTGTATTGCTATGCGGAGATGGTAAGCTGTACCTACGCTCGAGTGATACTTTCACTTCTTGTTTGACGAGAAAGGGGATTTATAATGGTGTGTTCATAATCATAATAAAATTTAAGAATATTTCGGATTATTTATTTATTATTATATGATATGTATCATATATTTATAAGAGTTATATAAGTGTATAAAAAGAGAGTGATCAGTTAGAATGATTACCTCTTCTACGAAACAACTCCTTTAGATCCACTCTAAAAGTCTTTAGAGCTGGTTTTTGGGAATAAAAGAACATATAGAATGTGTCTAGGAAAGTTTAGAAGATAATTTTTTAGATTTGGTTGATCTATAAGACTCAAAGTTGTGAAATAAGATGAGGGAGGATGTTTCCTTTTATAATGAAGGCGAGAGGAATTTTCATAATTTCTCAAAAGATTAATTTATAATAAATTAAATATCAATCCAAATACATAAAAAATGGAAATTTATTTAATTATAATGTGGAATAGGATGGTAATACCATAAAAAATATAGTATATAATAGTTTTGGTGTTATTTTAAACCTGATAATTTGATTAACCCTTACTTAACCTATTTTAATTTTAACTATGACAACAACTTATTCAATATTAAAAGGTTGATATTTATACTTATAAGGTGTCAATTGAACCATAAATGGCAATTTTATACTATTTTAGGCCATAATTTATCCTCTGTGTATTTATTTAGTATTTTTAATATTTTTATCTAATTTAATCAAATATTATTTTCAAAAAATATCATCAGTGTCAATTTTGACACTATCCATTACATTGAATTTAATAAAATCAATAAAGAAAGATAAATTCAAAAACATTAATTTAATAAACCTATAATATGTCATATTATCCTATAAAATTCATTTATCACCTTAATTAATTCAAATTATATCTCTTTTAATATTTTAAATATCACTTAAATGAGTTTTTCATTAATTGAATAATTAATGTATAATCATTGTGTAATTATTTATGATATTTATTTATTCACTAAAAATTAAAAATAAATTTATATGATGTATATAAGACATTTATATTTCATAATAATATATATATAGTTGATAATATATTCTATTTAACACCATATTAAAAATATTATACTTATTAAAAGTAAGAGTGTGACATTTTGTTACTCTCTTTGATTTTAATAATATCTAAGTCATGTTCACGAACAATTGTTCACTAAATAATTTGATTTTGAATGTTAGGTGTTAAAGTTAGAATTAAATTCCTAAAATAACTTTTTTTTTCAAGTGTTAGGTTAATTTTATAATATTTATACTTAAATTTCCCCTTAATTACCCGTTTTACCCTTAACTATGGTAATAAAAATTATTAAAGCTACTATTCATATTTTCTAAAAATAAAATGGAATTATTTAATAAATTTGAAACTTATGATTCCAAATTTTTAACACATTTTAAAAAATTCAATACACATAAATGTATAAAATTAATTTAAAATTAATTCTGTAGATGGGGTGAGAAAAATGGCTTTTAAGGTGAAAATATCCAAAAGATTGAAATTTTTTTATATCCAATTTCAATGTGAAATTGGTTCCAATAACCTAATTTAGATTAATTGATATAAAATTTAAGTAATTATATTTTCAAACTAATTCCAAAAACAATTCAACTATATAAATAAGTTTGAAAAAAGTAGTTTTCAATTAAAATTCAGTATTTTTCACTATTTATCAAAACACAATACTTCATAGAAAAACACCAAAAGTTCACCAAAATTAAAATTTTATATTACACCTTAAAAAATGAAGTTTATAGTATCATAAAAAATTATAAAAGTATAAAAAATTATATTTAATATGGGTCAATCATTAAAAGGCTGTAAAATTACTCTTTTGAAAAATACATCTTTTTATTCAGAAAATTTGATTTATTATTATCTTATGCCTATAAAATATATTGGATGAGTGTTAAAAAATTTGATTAAAATTTTAATATATATATTTTATTAAAAACATTCATCAATAGTGTTTTGCTCAATTTATTAAAATAAAATGGTGTTTGTACATAGAAAAATTGTTTTCTTAGAAAAGGAATTTCTTTATTTTCAAATAGTTCTTAATTTCATTACATTTATAGCTAATTGATAACCAAAGTATTCATTTTATATAAATTTTGAAATCATATTTTCATAGTTTAGTCAATATTAAGTGTAATTTCAATTCCAACAACTAGGAGGTAACTATAATAATATTATAATAGTATTAATAGTACATTGTAGTTTAATAAAACTAAGTATTGCATATAACACAAGCTATGAAAATAATTTGGAATTATGTGTAACACAATAATAACATAATGTTGAGTGTACCAAAATCTATAAGTGTCGTGTGTAGTGTAACCTTAACTTGGTGTTGCGTACAATGCACAAATAACTTGGTCCTATCATATAACACAATCTATATTCAGTGTTAAGTGAAATTAAAAATATTGAAATGATTAAATTAATATGAAAAAAAATATTTCAAAAAATATCAAGGTGTTACATTTCCATAGTAGGAAATAATATAAACCATAATAAATAATAATATTTAATGATAAATGATAACCAATAGGTGTTGAAATATCATAGAACCAAATCCAAAAATAGGGCAACACCCACAAACCAAGTACAGTAACTATGACATGTCATAACAACATCATATGTTAAAGGAAGACTCTAAATAAAGAAATATCAGCAATCCCCAAAGTGGGTCCTCATGCCAAGTTTGTTCCGATCATCCATGCTCTATCAAAATCCTAACTCATCCATCTATCATAGGGCCTTTGACCTTATCCTGACCCACAACCCTGAAATCTACTTAGGAACCCATGATGGCTTGAGTAGGGTGTGAGTACAACTTAGTAGGCCACCGCCAATAGTGTCAAAAGAAATATCTAGTCCAATAACAATAACAATGTATAAATTAAAATAAAGGAACTAATAAATAGGGACATAAATAATGCATGTATCACAATAAAACAATTTATCAATCTACCACTTGGGTTCTTGGGTCCCACTATGACACCAAACCCACTAAACCTACTTTCTCTATAACAGATGTTATATATATAAACCATAGGATTTACAGATTCTAAAAAATAAGAATGCATTTATCAATTATTTCAATCATTGGTACCAAAGAGTGTTGATCCAATTAATAACACCATATCACATGCTTTTAGTGCTTAGATCACTATTTTAGCACCATATCCACAAATAAGAAGTGCCATGTCAAATTATATTAGTGCCTGTATTGTCATGATGGAACCCTATCCAAGAATAAGGAGTACCATGTCTACATTTCATGTCATGAATGTCGAATGCCTTGTTTAGCCATCCTAAATGAAGGATAAGGAACGTCATGTGTAACATCCTTACCCATGGGCAGGAAACATAATATCCATTATCTATAACCATTTAATCATTTCACCATTTCAAAGTCCCAACATACATGACCTTTTTATCATGGATGTACCCATTCCAAAATTCATTAACACTCATAGTCTAATATACTCAACCTCTTTGGCCTAATTCTATACTTAAACCATTTAGCCATTTATTCATTTAACTCAAAAATTAACTGTTATTCAAAAGAAATAATAATATAAACATTCCCCATATTACATTTCCTTTTAATTATCTTTATCATCTAACAACACACTTATTTTCCAAGTTAAGCCAAACCACCCCTTAAGCCATGCTAACATAGCAAATGACAAATAAAACCAGTTTACTCTCATAAATTCTCTATCTCATCATTTACAATTTCATTACACCACTTTAAAGAGACTAAAATACCACATGGGTATCCCTAGGACCTATCTTAAATCATCAACAAACTCGACGAGGTCTATGAAGGGTCAAACACATCAATTTAAGGCCTGATTTACTTTTCATAGTCAATGACACAACAACACAGCAAGGTAGCACAAAGTCACAACCACATACACAAGAATAACATAAAGACTATAGGAAATAACTTATAGAACACCTACCTTTTTTCATATACTAATACTCTCCCAAACACGACCCTTTATTAGAAAAAAAAACGGTTGTAAATACAAAGTTGAAGAACTCCATGAAGATAGGGTTTATAAGCTTTGGAAGAAGAAGAACGAAACAAAATTTAATTTTCTAGAAAATAGAAGGAAACAAAGTTGTAGACTCACACATGGCTTTTATTTTCAATACTTATCACCCTAAATACCCTATAATCAAAATAGAATGATCCCTGTATGATATTAGAGCTCTTGGTTCATACCCTAGGCTGCCAGAGAAGAAATGTGGAGGAAAATTAGGATAAATTGTATTAAGATTAGGAGGAAAAATTGAAATTTTTACACTTTTAATATTCCCTCATCAATGAAAATAGTCATGAAGTATAGTTAGTACTAACCATGCACCAACTGTGTTCCATGAACTATAAGTCCACCTTTTCCCCTTTTTCATGTCTCGAACCCTAGGGACACTCATGTGAACTTCCTTACTCCCTGGAAGCATTTCGAAAATCATTTACAAATAAGTATAACCAAAATTAAAATAAATTGTAATTTTTTAAAAGTACATGGTCATACACATAGTTATCAAAATCCATTTAAATTCATCGAGACTTCCTAGGAAAATTCAAGTCCCCAACATGAGTATTATCAACTACTTAGTTTTCTTGTTAATTATCTTCATTCAAATTTATTCTAGCCACAATAATATAATTATATTATTATTATTCATATATTTTAATATTACTATATTAAGTTTATTACCATTATTTATTCATATACCCCATCCATTAGGAAAACCAGATCTGTTTCTCGTGGGTTGTGCGGACTACCGCCTCCATGATGTAACATGTTTCATTTTCTATCACTGATTTACAAGGATTGATATAAGGATGATATTAAGGGATAAATATTATGTTTATGATATAATAAAGGTTTTTAAATGAAAAATTTAAGAACCTATTAATTTTATGATCAACATACAATTATCATTATTTTAATCATTTAAAATAAGTGTACTATGAGGATAATCTTTTCTTCAAATTGTGTAATGTTTTTATATCCTTTATTTACTTTTATAATTATTTCCAAATAAATTATATAAAAATAATTAAACCTAAATAATATAATTATGTTTTTTATGATTATATTATAACTAAACCATCTCATAACCATCCATTAAATCAGTGTAATTCATGTTTTGGTCGATTCAACCCTAATTGAACAATACCATGAATTTATATCATGAATTAATATAAGAAAATAATTACTGATATAATATGATATAAATGTTTAAATGATTATTATTTTTGGTTTTGGAGATGTTACATCAACATTTAATTAACCAATTAAGAAAACACACTCCGATCATCAAGAATCAATAAGACATGTTTGTTATTGATTTCATCTTCAAGGATAAATTCTAATACACTCATGAAAGGAGTTTAGAACATCATAAATATATATAAATTACCACTAATAGAAACTTTAATGATATAGTAATGATGAACTTTTAAATAAGAATGAACACATACATTTATATTACTAAAATATTACAAACGATCAAAACTATGAACACCCAATGTGGAAAATCGGTAGAATTCATGTAGAGAATGACTTTTTGCATAGATTATAAATTAAAATGGATATGATTATGGCTATGAATTAATTTATTAGTATTAATATGTTTTTCATATAGAATGATAAGGTATGTTCATGGAAGTAAGGAATAATAGGTAAGGGTTTCAGTCTCAATTTGCTTTCACTGAGACATTTTTATTTTATACACCATGTTTTATTTTTTATAGTGTACTTACCACAACATTTTAATATTTACATCATGATTATATTATATTTCATGATATTTAATGTTTAATTTCATTCTAAAATTCTCATGGGATTTTGGTTCCAATGTTTCAAAGGCTGTAAAGGGTTTCATCTCAAAATCCTCTCTTTGAGACATGATTGGAATTATGCACCTAATTTAATTTATGTGGTGTATATGATTCCTATTATGTATTATATCATGATTTATATATTAATAATTTTATTTTAATCACAATTACATGCCTTCTCTTTCAAAGGGTTTTTATTTAAATGTTACTCAATCCGCAAGTGTTTTCTTGGTCGCAATTCTAATTCTTTGAGACATAATACATTTTGTGTACCATGATTCCTTTGTATGGTGTATTTACTACCCATGGATTTATTTTAATCATTATAATTTCATTTATTGGATTTACTAGTCAAATAAAATTCTCTTATTTAAGTTTCTATTGATTCATTTGTTTTCCAATTAATAAGGATTTTTGGTAACTCAATTTTCATTCATCAAGTTATGATCATTCTTTGAACTTATTTCATATAAGTTAGGTAAATTATTCCCTTTGGTTTTATTATGTGGTATTATATCATTACTTTCTAGGGATATAAATTCCTACTACATAAACCCTTTTACAAATATTTCCACTTCTTGGGTTATTTTATTTTGAAAACCAACAACCTTATTTCCCTAAGTGGCTTATGATCATGTTATTATAGTATTAAATTAGATGTTTAACCATTGATCTATATAGTGTGAACATCACATTTTACATAATTTATATTTAATTATGTTCAAATATTTCATTAACATGAGGAAAATTATTATCACTCTTGATGATTATTGACTTCCGACATAAGCTGATCATGTATTGATATTTCACATTACTCATTATACTAATGACCATGTGTTTATTCTCTGCATGGTTCCTTAGGGAATGGTATGAAAGGTCTTGTGGAATATTATGATTAATGCATTTTACTTAATCAGGTGATGGTTGGGGCCCAAAATTATATATCCCCTTGATGAATCGATAAGTATCATGAGATAAAGCATGTTTTAGTATTTGGTGTATGTCTGCGCAATTCAGTAAGATGTCTTGATTGTAGTCTTAATGAAACATAAATGTCTTGGAACAAGGCCTTGAAAATAGTTTTTTATGTTCAAAATTGAGAATTACATTAGTATAAGATCGATATTATTTATATCCATATTTTCATTTATTTTCATTTTTATAGCATGATTATAGATTCAAGTTGATTATGGATTCATGATCTAGTATTTATGACATGTTTATTCCATGATTAATTCAGTTGTATGTTTTATCTTATTTATAATTTGATCTCACCCTTATTATGTTTCCATTTTCCTTGGTTATGTAGAAAATTAGTACATGCGACATGTTTAGAAGGATAACATGTGTGGAAGAATTTATGGGAGATGTAGTTTCTTATATATAGTGAAAAAAGTATAATTGATACAAAGAACATATACTTTATTATTTTATGATGTGTCATAATCCTATAAATGTATAAACATGTAAATATCCCATTGATGTAAGAGATTCAATAATCATTATTTATTTTTCAATTATGGATGGTTATATCTAGTCTTTTATTGATGGTTTCAAAGAAAGTATACAAAGTTTGTGTTTATGGAACTAGATTGAGAGTGTGGGTTCGAAGCATTACACACACATGGTACATGATATCATAATAAATGGGTTTTGATTAATATTTATCTTCTATATACAACCCATGGATTAAATGTTTTTCCTCATATATATAATTTTAGGGAAAATATTAAGGAAACACCCTTAAGAACAGATGAGGATCATCGAATAAAATATTGGTTTTCACTTAATATGTTCATAAAAATAACTTTGAAAGGATAAAAATGAGAATGATGAAACATAGATAAATTTGGAGAGTCAATATGAGTTCAAATATAAAATAAAAACATAGAATAAAAAAAGAAGGAAAGGGATATAGGATTTAACATGAGTCAGATCCTTTAGGGTCCTATGTGCACGATAAGAATACCACACTACACACACTTTTTATTAATCTCATAAAATGAAAAAAATGTGAATCAAACTAGAAAAAAAATATTCAATTAAATATAATCTAAAAAAAACCAAGAACTGAATCTAGAAAACCAAAAATATCATACAGTTCTGAGATAGTATTACCATTGTCTAGGTAATATTTCTCTATGGTGTAATGAAGTTGAGCTCCTCCTTATTCTGGATTTGAAATCTTGCAACAAAGGTGCATCTGGCCTAATTCTCTATCTGGAATTGTCAAGGGTAGTTCGAAAACACCTCTTCTTGATGAAGGATTTTCCAAAAAACAACAACATGATTAATCTTATAGATTCTTCAATGGAGATTATAGATGGAACTAGGTTTTCCCTTCCACTAGATAAGATAAAAGAATTGGGGAGCCAAATGGGGTGAGGCAACACACAACAGGGGAAATTAATCCCCTGAAAAGCATAGTCAGTGATGATATATCAGTTAACAGGGGAGATCTATGTGATCATCCCCCAAGAAAATGAGTAGGATAAGTGGAAGAGATAGATGAAAATGATGAAAATGGTGGTTCCTTAAATCAGTGACCAAGAGACTCCTCGCCTAGGATCATTGAGGTAACTAAGGAAAGTGTGGGTGGGTGAGGGTAAATAGGGAAGATCCTAAAAGAATAGGGCCCAATATTCTCACTCCAAAAACAAAATGAAACCTCATTACATAGTGACATATTAAGCATAAAATAAATCAAAAAATTATTTTTCATGTGAGAAATGTAAATGTAAATAAATAAATAAATTTTCATATCAAAATTAAATAAAAAAAATATATCATTTTCATATGATATTGGTGATGTTATTAAACCTATTTTCTTTGAATTATAACCAAATTAACTAAGTCCAAATAATGATTGAACTTAGATAACATCACGACCTTAGTTAGACTTTCTACTATATTTTCATCAGTGTGTATCTTATTGAAAAAAATTCCTAATTCAATGATTTCTCTAATAAAATATAGCCTTATGTAAATATTATAAGACCTAACATGGAATAATAATTTTTATATAGATGTAAGGAATATTGACCATAACAGTATAAAATAATTACATAATTAATTATAATAAGGTTATAAAGAAAACCATTAATCCAAATGCCCTCTTTAACAACCTTGGTTAGGGATATATATTTCGCTTATATGGTCAAAAGGGCCACCATGGATTTCATATTACACTTCTAAGACATTTTCCCTCCACAGATAGTAAATATATACATTTAGAGGGAATTACGAGTGTAAATATTTCTTACATAATCCAAATTCATTCCATAGCAGAAAGACAATGCTGGATCTTGAGAAATACATCTAAGAAATCATTTTAAATCTTGCTTATGTGGATTACCAGGATTACTCATAATCATACTAGCAGGACAAAAAACAAATGAAACATTAGTTCATGTACAAATCATGGCATACATGATACTTCCAACTACACTGGCATGTGATATCTTATACATAAATTCATCATCAGAATCTATTATGGCAGGTTGAGACAGTGAGAGATTAAAATGTTGTGCTATTGGGACATTAGTAGTTTTTAATCTTTCAAACATATATATCTCAATAACATTCACAATATAACCATGTTGTGATAAGGGGAGAAAACTATTATCTATATTCCTTATTATTTTTATCCTCTAAATTTTCCAAGAATTGTATAGGTCTTTCTTTTTAAAACATCCTTTAATTGAGAATTAATAGAAATGACATGATTAATATACATGGTAATAAAAAACATTCCATTAACATATAACAGATTTTATAGTTTTTTAATATACACATGCTTCATGTTTACTTCTATTAAAACAATTACTAAGCATGAATTTTACAGACTTCAAATACCACTACATAAATAATTTTTTTATCCCATATAAGGATTTATTGAGAATACATACCTAATTGGTCTTGGAATTATTCAAATAACTATAAGGAAGTTGCATGTAAATGGTTTAATTTTTATCACAATGCAAAAATGATATTGTTACATCAATATTCTCAATATTCCAATCAGAATATG
Source organism: Viscum album (assembly GCA_963277665.1). Lineage (NCBI taxonomy): Eukaryota > Viridiplantae > Streptophyta > Magnoliopsida > Santalales > Viscaceae > Viscum > Viscum album. Next base: position 1,968,091,969 of record OY728153.1, read on the forward strand.
TAGTAGAAGAAAGTAACAAAACAATTGATAAATGTTTAACCACTAGAGAAAACAATTCAGGATAATATATTCCTTCCCTTTTTAGGAATCCCTTAGTTACTAATATAACTTTAAATTTGACTCATTTTTTTGTTCTATCCTATTTTCTCTTAAATATCCACTTACAACCAAATATTTTGGAATTCAGTGTCTTATTCACAATAGACTAAGTCTTATTTATTTTAAGATAATTTATCTCATCTTCCATGGAAGAGTCCAAGTGCTTGGAGTCTCTTTCATTTATAGCTTTCCTCTAAGTTTGGGGATCATTATATTCAATATATCGAGAATTATGGAAAGAAAAATATTCTATGTCATATTGGTAACATCAATCTAGGGGCCTGATGACCCTCCCAGCTCCTTCCTGGGTAAGAAGATAATTATATTGTGCCTTTGTTGTATCACCATATGATTCAATAAAGGAATAAGGTTCAATATAGACTTAAGGGTGAGGTTTTTCTGGAGTAGTGTTGATTAGAGCCTTAAACTGGGATGAGTTATTAGTTTGAAGAACCTCATTTTGAGGCACTTCATCACTATATCAAATGGTACAATTAGATTTAGTAACTACAGAATCATGAAAGACTATATCCTTAATTATTATGAATTTGTGGTTACCTAGTTTGTCAAAACACAATTTATACTCATTAACCCCTTAAGGATACCCCGTGAATAAACATTTAAGGGCTCTTACTTGAAGTTTGTCAGTATTTATATGTGCATTGGCTATATGGTCGAAAACCCTTAAATGACTATAGAAAGAGGATTAGTTACAACACATCTCTTGAGGATTTTTAAATCCATTTTCAAAAGTATGAAACCATTTAAAAAGTTAAACTATTGTATATGAACATTTTTCATAGAAATATTTGGGTAAACATGAGTATTATAACATAATCCATACACTTTTATGTAGGGTTTAGTTCATACTCACTACCAAACCATTCTATTGGGGGTGTTTCGCTAACATTATGATGTCTAAAAATTCATTCTAAATCATAAAATTTGATAAATTTAGATGATAGATTCTATAATCCATTTTTGGTTCTTAAAGATTTAGGTTTTCTATTAGTTTGGTTCTCAGTAAGTTATTTACAGGATTTAAAGGTTTCAAAAACATTATAATTATTTTGAATGACATAAATTCAAACTCTTCTAGAGTAATCATCTATTAAGGTCACAAAAATAGGAACCTACACCATGAGAGGTGGTCCTAGATGGTCTCCATATCTCATAATGGACATAATCTAAAGGATGGCCTGCTTTAAAGGAGGAATTATTAAATATTACTCTTTAAGATTTTCCTAGAATACAATCTTCACAAAATGGAAAGTTACTTGGTGTTATACCAGTCAACAACCCTTGATTACTCAACTCCTCTAAACCCTTGGAGCTTACATGCCCCAATGTTCTTTTCCAAAGTATATAATTATCTGAATTAGTGGAATATATAATACCTAGCTATCCATGGTGTGCAATTCCATGTAAAACTTATGACCCATTTACAATACATCCTATGATTATAGTCCTAGTGACCTTAGAAATCATTAGACACCTAGAATTAGACCTAAAACTATACCATTTCTGTTCTAAATACACCTAAGGAAATGAGGTTTCTATATAGTTTGGGTACCCACCTTACATATAGTAAGGTCACTAAAGAGTTATCATGAAGCTCAAGCATAATTGATCCTTATCCCTTAACTCTAGACCCCTTGTTGTTACATAGCACAACTTCTCCCTCAACTCTGTTAGATTGTTCAAGGAAAACATATTTAATAGGGAATATATGAAAGGAACATCCTGAATTTAAAACCCATTGATTAGGAAAATTATTATTAGGAACATTCATGACCTTAGTAGTATCATAACCAACAAAAATTAACAAATATTGATTAGTAGATTCATTAGGTTTAAAACATTATTTTTTTTTGGGATTGAGGAACTCTAGAGAAATGTTTTCAGGATTTCCACAATTATATAATGTGACCTACTTTCTTTTATACGTTGATCTATGTTTAGGTTTTTTAGTATTATTTCCATTTCCCTTATCATTGCATTTTCTTTTACTCTTATTATTAGGTCTACCCTAGTAAACAAGCTTTGTACCTCAGAGTTAAATTTAGGTTTAACATTTAATTATTTATAAAGGAGGGATAATTTAACTTCTTTTAACTCTAAAGATTATCAACCATACATCATTGTATCTACTACGATATTATAGGAACTATCAAGTAATATTAATATGATAATATCTTTATATTCAGTCTAAATTTCGACATTAATGTTAGAAATATCTAACAAAATATTGTTAAATTCATCAAGGTGTGCCCGAATTGGAGTACCTAAGTCCATTCTAAAGGTGAAAAATCTATGTTTCTTTTATAGGACACCAACAAGTGAAGCAATTATATATACTTTTTAAAGTTTAAACCATATACCATAAGTAGTCATTTCTTAAGCTAATACTCTAAGCACTTTATCACCTAGGGATATAAGAATTGATCTATAGTCCCTTTTAAAGGTTTCAATAAGGAAATATTGATAATTAGTTATAGTATGTGAAATTCTGGACTTGGTTCACTCATAAGTAACATGACCCAGTGGCTACCAGGCCTCAAGCATGCCTCCCTGGCCTCAAGCGTGTCCCCTTTACACTAAGGCTGCCGACTAGCTATGAGAGTCTAGGGTGGTATAGTGGGGAGACTATACCCTATTTTTTATAGTGGAGAACAATGGTAAATAATATAAAATCAATGAAAACATAATAATAAAAAAAAATAAAAAATAAAAAATATGGTATCCGAAATGATAAACATCCATCTTGATCAATAAATAACCTATAAGTAGCATCATATACAAAATGATGATTGATGATGATATACAAAAAAGAAGAGTAAGGGGAACTATAAAACAGTCATATATCAATTCAAAATCTACAAAAGTCCACAAAAGACCAAAATCTATTCTCTACTAGCACCACGAGCAATATTTTGATCCTCTGCTCCCATAATCCATCCTAGTATAGAAATCATACATCCATATTTCAGTGCTTACCTTTATCCCTACCTTTATCCATGAAGTTTGTTCGAGTACTAAATGGTGTCCCAGATTGGGTGTGAGTAAAACTCGGTAGGTCATCACCAACAACATCTAATACTATCCATCCAGTGAATATAAAATGAATAATGTACAAGAATAATCAATGCAAGGTATAAAAATAAACACAATCCCTGTCAGGATCAGACTCCTCAAACATGATGAAAAATGTTCAATTCCAAGTATGAATGGAGGAGATCTCACAAGAACTAGGAGGATATCCAAGGGGGATCTCAAGTGGCTACAATGTGTTAAGTATAAAAATAATGGATGTATTTAGGGTTAAAAGAAGTTGGTAAAGATCATAATTTCACAAATTTTTAAGGGAATCATAGTTTTCCTACATAGTTTTCCAAACCGTTCAACAACCATGAACACCTACTACCTAAGGTGACACCCCCTCACATGATTTGGTTCATGGTTAGGATAAATCATGTGAGTTTCACCTGAATTTTATTATAGGGTTTTTACATCCAAGTAGCCCTAATTGAATAGTTAAACTGACTGTACTCCTCATATTTTGGGTTATATTTTCAAGCTGCATGATTAGTAATAACCACACGCTAACCATTTGCCTCTACCTATTCCTCCAAAACTATAACTGCATGCCTTAAACCATGCCTAAATGCTCTCAAATCCTTCATGAAATCATTAGGAATTGTCACATAGATAAAAAATAGGTTTAAGTATAAATTTAAAGGATCTATACCTCAATTAAAAATTGAGAAATTACATAGTAGTTACATCATCATAATAGGAAACTATAGGTTTTTTTGGTCCATGTAAATCTTTGACGAGTCCTTACTAAAAAAGAAGATATGTCATCATGATTCACCAAAGGTTGAAGAATTTTTCACCACAAAAACTTTCTATCTCATATTCAGTAGATTCTATATTGTTATTAAATGGATCTAATACCCATTTATTAGGTATAATATTTAGGATACACCCCTAATAATGGATAAGTATCACAGAATGTTGGATTGGTTTCGTTTAATATGTTTGATACAACAAGTTACAGAGGATAAAAATGAGAACAACCAAAACAGAGAGAAATTTGGTGAGTCTAGATGAGTTCAAATGTGGATGAAAACAAAAAAGATAGAAAACAATAAAGGGACATAATATTTAATGAAATTAAGATCCTTTAGGATCCAACATGCATAGAAAGAACACCACACTATATAGGTTTTTTATTAAGCTTAAAAATAACAAAAAAAAATAATACAAAAATAAAAACAACCAGTACATATTTGAATGAAAATAATATATAAAACCAACCAAGAATTGAAGCTATGAAAATAGAAAGATATTAAAGTTCCCAGGTAGTCTTACCCTGAGTAAGCTCTATTTATGGTGTGATAAAGTCAAAATTCTCCTTGTTATAGATTCGAAATTTCACACTATAGGTGCTCCTGGTTTGAATATCTATCTAGAATCATCTTAGGTGCTTCAACTACACCTCTTCGTGATGAAGGATCATCTAAAAAATAATAACAGGACAATGTTGGATTCAATAAATTTTTAGGATACATAAATGTTGATGTGGAGCATGGGAGGAGATTTTTTACTACATTGTGAAAGTAAATGAGAACCCTGATAAAAACCCTTTCTCTCTGGATCAATGGATGTCAAAATTATTTCCTTTGATTAGTTTTTCTTTCTTGTTTTTTCCTCCCCCACTCCCCCACATCTTTTTGATGAGTAGCACCATATGATTTTTGTTTTGATATGTACAGTCTTTCTCAGAACTGTTTATAGATTCTATTCAAAATTCTTTTATATTGATAATCTTGTAATGGAATATTGTATCCACTTTGTCTTCTACCCTTAAAAACAAAATAAAAAAATTGGTGTCAAATCTCATTATATGTTTCATGGATACTGGAAAATATTATATGATTAATAGATATAAAGAGTCCTTTATGATCCTTTGTTGAAATTTTTGAAGAAATGCCCAGGTCCTAGCTGCTCCTCCATTGGTGGGGATACCTTTACTGATTTGGGTCCATTCTTTCACATAGGAAATATCTAGGGCCTTTATAAAAATTCAAAGTCATGGAAAAAAGTTATTATCTTATAATTCATAGGTCATTCTTCTTAAATATGTAGAGTTTCTATTTTAACCATTTTATTTTTATAGTATCCAATATTCTCTTCATCAAGACTCTTACTGGATTGGGTTGTTCATATTCAAAATTTAGTTAGAACTATGTTTCAGGTGATGCCTCTGTAGGTAAAAAAAAAAGATGCTCCAATTTTTTTATATCTTTTTTATCCAAGAAATTTTATATAACATCCATTTAATGGATGTATACTCTTCTTCAAAACCAAGGACTTTATCTCATTTATGGCTGAATGGTACAAGACATTTTCTGCATTAAAATACAAGAAGGTATCCCTCACCAGATAAAGTTATACAGGTATCAAAAATTTCATCAATTAACTTTTTTCCTTTATTAATTTTTATCCCCTTCCCAGATATCAAAACTTTTATCTTATTCTTATATCATTTCCCTCAGAGAATTATAGTCCTTAGCTGGCCACTTCTGTCTTGGACTACAATGAAAATTTAACCAGCGTTAAATTCAATATAAGTAAGGTTTTTGTATGAGGTTAAAAATATATTCCTTTTTAGAATTTTGTTAATTGTATCATTTATTTTTTACCTTTATTCTTGGAATATATTGGAAACCAATTTCTCCAGATTAACGGGGATGAGGAACACTATACAATTTCTACTAGTCCTGTGAAATTATATTCGATAAAATTTGGAATGAAATCATGAAGAACTATGATTTTTACCATTATACATTTGGATCCCCTCACAATGTGATGAATTGATGTAATGATTCTCTCATCCAGGTGGATTTCATAGTAGGAGGATATCTTAACATCTATGATGTCCTCCTTGATTGTTTTTCTATCCATCCATCATTGGTCATAAGCTCTGATTGAGAAAATTGGTATTCCATAAAGTCTATTTTATTGTTTTACTTTGTAATTTAGGTGTTAGGTGTGTTTTTAAATATCATACCAAATATATCTTATGTTTATGAGTGTTATCATAAAATATCATTATTACAAACAATTTTAAATGAGTGTTATAATGGAATCGTTGGGTTCAAATGATTTTTTTGCTTTAGGAAACCAAGATCAGCTTGGGAGTTGATGTGTGTATAAACTATGAAATTTATTCTATTTCAACCTTCTTGAGGTTCAAAAGGATCTTTATGCGATATGTTTGATATTTCTATATGAAAGGTCCATGTGAAAAAAGTAATCTGTGATACTCTTATGGATTTAATTTATTATCTCTATAGTTTCTTTATCATTGTTGGGATCTTTATTATTCTTATTCTTCCTCTTCTAATTATTATGGGATTTTTAGGAACAACAAGGTAGATGGAAACATCAACATTATTACCCTTCTCATGAGGATAATTCAAAATCAGATCCCAGTAGGGGTTTTTATATGTGTTTTCTTAGCAAATGAACAGATCATGGTGGTGATTACTACAGATAAGTGAGTTGATTAAAATTTTTACCTAATGGAGTGGGGATTTAGACTTGGTTGTTCCACTTATGGGTTCACACACACTTATCGATGAGATTTATCTTGATCTTTACTTTGAGATAACAGTTGCCTATGGATCTTGGTTTCACAAACACCAGGTATGTGTTTGTGATGAGTGGGTGGTGTAAAATGGATTAAAATACTCTTAATCCAACACATCAAATTTATATGGGAACAAAAAATCTATATATCTAGATTCTTTCTTCTTCTTCTTCTTCTAGGATTTTTATTTGGACTATGGAATAGGTTTTAAGGTGGGATATGGAGTATGAGAAGGAGATAACCTCTATAATAGTGAGGGGGGATTCCCACATGGTTCCCTTTTTCCATCCATCAAGGGAACTACATCTATTTAGATACTACATCTGAGGTCAGTGGTTTCACAATTCATCCCATCCCTTGCTGTATGAAAGGATTTTCAAAAGATATAATTTATTTTTCATAGTATAACACAGTGGATGACTAGAGTCATCCCTCTTCAAGAGTCATTACAATCAAGAACTCTCTACTTCTAGTTCAATTTTTTTCTATTTAAGAAAGAAAAGTAAAAGAAGTGGGGCATTTAGAATATATAATGAAATAATAAATGTAAATATGCAGAAGAAATGAAAAAAAATGAATTCAAATAGCATGAAGTTAGAAAGAAAGGAAAAACTCTTGAGATAATTACTCAGAGTAAACCTTTATCACCTTATTATTAGTTTTAAATTCAACTAATGAACACACTACATAATATGTGTTAACATACTCTTCTACCCTTGTTGTGAATATGTGGTACACTTAAAAATCACCAAGTACACCACACATCCACCTCCTCGATTGAGATAAAATATTTCAGATGAAAAGGCTAAGCCTTCAGTGGAAGTTGGAGACACAAAGACACTTTTACCACTAAGATCCCCCTTATCCTAAATCTAAGAAAATAATAAACATTAATCATGAATGTTTGAAGACTTGGGTTAAACATTGGATTTCTCCCCTAGTAAATTCCTCAGATTAGTTACTCATGATCATGAGTATAAGAGTTCATAGTGAGAAGAGAATGGGGGAGAGAAAACAAGAGAGAGATAGAATAAAATAGAAAAAAGAACAATAAAATTAAAATATTAAATGAAATTATAGAATAAAAAGAAAAGAAAACATGAAGATAAACTGCAATAGAACTTCATCCATATCTTCTATGTAGTGGCTGATCTCTTGAAATGTTATGGAATTACAAATTTATAGGGAGAGGGGTAGCTCATTTTCTCTCCAATGTTATTCTAAATATTTTCACATGGAATACATAATATATGATATAAATAAAAAAAGTTTTCTTCTATAAATTTTTTTCCCTATTTCTTGATCATATTCCACCAAAATTTGAAATGAATTGTCTATGTACACAATGAGTTATTACCAATTTACTCGATAAAACTTTTCTGGACATGATAATTATTTTTATTCACATGCACGAAGTTCTCATGAATTTATGACCATGAATAAAGTAGAATAACACACGTATAAAGAAACAAAAAATGTTTCCTTATATGTTATATATATTTCTATAAAATTTCATCTTAGTTGGTCCTTCTTTTTGTGAGGTATGGGTCCACCGTTGAAAGTATCCATATTTGAGATCAGATTACACGTCAAGAATTATTAGATCCTTTTGGGCCTTCAATGCTCAAATTCAGAACTTGGTCCAGTTAAATAAATTATAGACCATATATCATATAATCCTAAAAAAATAATTTAAAAATTTATATTATTTTAATGAAATTTATGACCAAATTACAAAATTGACTTAAAATATTTAAAGTTACAATTTTTTTCTATTTTAAAAATTAAGTTAAAAATAATTTTAAAACCTAAAAATGTGACAATTTACCTTAAAATAACACATTTATGGGTTTAAATAATTTAAATTAAAAGTAAAATTATTAAAAAATATTTTCTATTTCATCCACACTCTACCTAATCCATTTATTTCAATGAAATTTATGCAATATTCTATTTCTTAGATTTTTATTTCTTGATTCTTGTTCATTGATCTACTTACTTTGGTGGAAAATGATACTGATCTACCTCTTTATCCATTTAATCATAATCATATTACAAGGCTTAAAATTTATTAATAATTTTCAACCTTATTTATGATACTTCTATCTACTAAGATCCCATTTTTTGGATCTCCTTTGGTAAATCACTTTATACCCTTAATGGGCAATTTAGGAATAATTGTACATAACCTTCACACCAAAAAAATAGATCATAAACATATAATAAGTGTATGAATTTATTCACGTCTATTTTTATTTCTCTTGTACATTGAAATACCTTCACCAATCCATTTTTTTATTATATTAAAAATCCACTATGAGGGTAAGTGGTAACCTACAGAACCATTCCACTAGTAAAAGACACCCTCACAAACCAAACATTACAGAGTTCAAAATCCCCATCTTTCTATAACAATAATTTTAGTTATACTAATAATGTTGGTTATACTAATATTATTCCAACATATATCAATATTTCATATGTTCTGATGATCACAAAATCCCAATTTGTTAATTAATAAAACCTTCTCAAGTGATTTTAGTCACTTATTCTTTTTTATTAATTAATATTTCATTTTGGAGTATTTTGGTGAAACTTTAATTTTTCAAGTTTGAATAAATTTTCTATATAAAATATCATACGAGTTGATAAATTATCATATAGGGTGATGATTTATCACATGAGATGTAATTTTTCATTTTCTACAAGAAATTTTGTTTTATATCAAAGGAAATTACTGTATGAACATACATACATATTCATGATGGATTTCAGACTCCATAAAATGTAATTTATCATATGGAAGTCTTAGATATAAGATTTATCATATTTGTAAAAACAATGTTTTACAAGCCATTCTTTTGAAAAATGAATTTCTCATACAATGTTACAAATCTTCATGTGATCATATAAATCTAAAAAACTGATATTTGAAAAAGAAAATTATAATACGAAGTGGTTATTTATCATACATAGATCAAAAAAATCATGCAAGGATAAAATTCATCATATGGATTAGTGTTTATAGTTTAATTATCCTATGAAGATAATATTTTCTTAAGAAAGTATAAAATATCATATAGAATAGACTATATTATGAAGTCTATTATTTCTCTCAAAGTAAAAGTATTCATTAATGATTAAATTCAAGCATTTCACTAAGTCTTTTGAGTTTTTATTTTTATAAATGAACTAGGAAAAAAATAATTCCCTTTAAAGTTTAATTCATTAGAAATAAGTATTTTAAAGGTATTTATTCAATCTTTCAAGGTAATTTTTACCATTTTAGAAAATTGAGAAAAGTATATACCTACTTCAATTTTTATTAGAAATTTTGATTAATAGATACATAAATATAAATTAATAAATGCGTCTATTTCTGAGAAGGTTTATAGTTACAATTAAGATCACCGTTACAGTCGACAACGATATTTATGATTACTAGTTTCCAAATCAAAGGTCACATGTGGGAACACATATTTTACTTTTAGATTATTCTGTATTATCTTGACCATTGTAATATATATGGTGTTTCAAATTCAATTTCCAAAATTGAGATAAAGATAAATAAAAACATAGAAAGGAAGTGATAAAACAAGTGAAAGAGAGTACTCTTTGAAGGAATGAATACAAGACTACACTTTCTTATATATAATCTATTCCTTATTTTCTTCAAAAAATAAATATTTACTACTTCTATTATTTAAATATCATATCTTATAAAATTGAAAGACCTTCTAAAGTTGATTTTTAGGTCTTATTTTTTCTCTTAAAGTATATATCATCTTTAGTAAGTTTCATATTTGAACTGTGAGTTCAATATGCATATATTTTCTACAACTTTAACATATGTGAAGATCATGGATATATTTTTAAAAGGTAGATCCCTCTAAAATCTCTTCAAATCTTTTATACTTAGTTTCTATTTCTTTCACTCTACTATCAAGGTCCCTAGGAAAAGGACCTACATAATGAAAATTACTAAGCTTATAGAGAGAGAGTTATTCGAGAAGACTTGGGGTTTCATGTGCCCCAAACCTCAATAAATATTTTTTGTTCCATTCTTCTCTTTTTTGTTTTTATTTCTACCCACTATTGATAAAAGAGTTTATAATATTTTGATGGAAAATTTTATTTGGGGTTGAAATTATAAGAACTCAATCCACCCCTCCCCCTATTAAGTCATTGTGTAACTACCTCCAGATAAAAAATTGGTATCAAAGGAATATAATATTGATTTATAATCTCTAAAAGGTTGAATACATGAAGATAAATTTAAAATATATTCAATAATTAATAATAGAGAGGTAATATCTATGATTAGGGTTCCTTATTTCAGTAGTGAAAACTAAAAGTAATGGAAGGCTCAAATGATTATCAATTTTAAAAAATATTGGTCCAAAGGTTTATTTTAAATCTACGAAGACTTATAAAATTATTTAAGGTGATCTAGAAAAATGGGATTCTACTACTAAATATGAATATGATATGAAATATAAAGATATGCATGCCATCATATGTAGACCGAGTCCAGATGAATTAAATTGATTTTATCAATGTGCTACAACACATGAAGTGTGGAAAGTTATATATGTAGCTTATGAAGGTAATTATGATATAAGAAAGCTCAAGTAAAGCACTAATAAGTTAAAATTTTATGAATTCAAAATGATTGATGGTGACTACATCTCTCAGATGAATGGAATTATAACTGAAATCATAAAAATACGGCTTCCTTGAAAACTCTTATTCCTAAACCCAATCAATATTTAAATTTCTCATAGTTATTCCATCTAAGTGGAGTGTAATTTCAGATTCCATTAGGTAATCTATCACTGTGAAATATTTCAAGAATAAATATCTAATTTCCCCACTCATTATGTATGAATTTTAGATAGAAGCTGAGGAAGGAGATCATAAAATGATAAAAATAAAAAATTATTATTTAAATATATATCCTTCAAAAGATGATAATATAAACAAAGTGACATCATTTTCATGATTATCTAATGAAGTGACTTCAATAAATTCAGAGTCAAGTGATGATCTTACTTAATTTTATAATAAGTTTAAATATTTATATAATATGTGAAGAGGATTCAATAAATACTATTATAATTACTATAAGTTTATTGAAATACCAAAGAAATAAAATTCTATGAGTGTAAGAAGATGGGGCATATCAAGCCTGATTTCTACTAGATTAATGATAAGAAGAAGTATGAAGAAAAGTTTAAAAATAAAATAAATTATAATAAATAGAATAAAGCGATGAAAGATATATTGAGAGAATCATAGGACTCTTATGATAACTCTAGTTATAATTCTAAAGATTAAGTATATAATCAGAAAGAAAATATGTGTTTCATGGAACAATCTGATGACGTACATTCTAATAATTATTCTTATTCTGATTTAAAAATGTATAAATTTATCTTATAAAAAATAAATGAGTACAATCCTATCTTAAAATACCACTATAAGTCTTTGAAGAAAAAGAAAAATACTCTAAAGAAATCATATAATTATTTTATCAATGAAAAGTAAGTTTTAAATAAAATGTTTTATAAAATAAAAGTTAAACTAAATGAGACTGCTTCTAGTTGTGCTATCCATGACAAAAAAATAAAATAATTAATGGTTGAAGTTAAAGAAAAAAGTATTATTCTAGTGTTTTTATTTAGGGGATGAGTATATAAATAAAATATTTGTTAAGAATAAAGAAAACAAATATGGAATAGGAAGTAAATAATAAAAACTCAAGTTGTATAAAAATTATTTGATACCTAGTTCCAAAAATATAAATATGTCTAATATCACATATTTTTACTACATCTTAAATAGTCATTTTTTAAATTGTTGTTTCATAAGAAATCCTCAGATATGGGGGATAAAGTAGGAATTTGTTTCAATAAATTTATATTATTATAATTCTAGAAATTGTGGAAAATGTAAGTAGATTTAGGTTATCATATCATTTTTAGCGAACACTAATGAACTGAATAGAATTTGGGTACCAAAACATCTTTTTTTCTTAATATGGAATAACCCGTAATAATGAAAATTTTAAATTTCTTATAGACAGTGGTTGTCCAAGTTATATGAGTGGATATTTTTACAACTTTAAATCCCTATCTAAAATTGATGGATGACATGTCACATTTAGTGATAATTACAAAGAGAAAATTGTTGGTATTGGATCTATTATAGATCCTCATTCAATCCTCATCAGTAAATTACTTTATTCTGAATTCTTACATAAAATCTTGATAAGTATTTATCAAATTTTTGATGATGTATATTTATTTTATTTTTCTATTAATGCATGTTCTATTTAGAATAATAATTTTCTTAAATTTAGTGAACTAATAATTAAAAATGTCCACACACTAGATCTTCATTATTTATGTAAAAAAATGCAAATTTCTTGAATATAGAAATTGATAAATCATAGATTTGGCATAAGAGTATTATACATTATAACATTTATTCATTAAAGAAACTATGTAAGAAAAAAATTATTTCTGATTTACCTAAACTCAAATTGGATAAAAAAAATTATTTGATGCATTCCAAATGCATAAGAAACACAAATCATATTTTAAAATCACTAAAGAATTTTTCTCATCCATAAATTATTATTATGGATATTTTTTGACATTCTAGAACTACAATCCGAGTTGGTAAATCTTTTTTATGTGTTGGTTGGTGAATTTTAAAGATTTATATGGGTTTATTTCTTGAAAATTAAAAGTGAATATTGTTATGTTTTGATTAATTTTGGTTAACTTGTTGAAAATGAAAAAGGATTTAAAATTATTTACCTAAGAAGTGATCATGTGGGAGAATTTGAGAATCATGAATTTAATTCATTCTACTCAATACATGGTGTTAAACATATATTTTATTCCCCTATAATATATTAATAGAATGGTGTTTTTTAAAGAATAAATAGGACCTTTTAAGAAATTGGTAGAGCAATGTTATGCGAATATATAATACCTAATCATTTTTGGGATAAAGTTGTTAAAAAAATATTATATGTAATTAAGATATTTCTAATAAGGCTTATCATGAAGAAAACAATTTATGAGATATGAAATAATTTAAAATAAAAGGTTGGATACTTTGAAGTTTTTAGATGAAAATTGTATATCATGAACACTAAGTATAATCTTGGAAATTTCAATCCAAAGGATCGTGAAGGAATCTTCCTATTAAATTATATTAATTCTAAAGGCTATATAATTTTCAATAAAAATTCAAGTATAGTTGAAGAATATACTCATGTGAAATTTTATGAAAGTCATCCTTTTGATCACAAAAAAACCAAGTTGATGACTCAAGTGATTTAATGGATGACTTGATATTTAAGAAATATCTTTGAAAAAAATGGATGAAGAACTGGTACGTGATCCTGAAAAATCAATTCCTAAAAGAGGAAAAACTTATGAACCACAAAGTATTATGCCAAGACTACATAGAACCCTTAAAAACTATCATGTGAGATTTGTTATAGGAAATATAGATAATAAAGTTATGACTAGAAGAAGTGTAGGAAATATTGCTGAGTTTTATACCTTTTTTTCCAAGCCAAAACCTAAAACCTTAGAAGAAGCCTTAGATGATGAGAGTTAGGTTGTTACTATGCAAGAAGAATTATACCAGTTTAAAAGAAACATGGTATGATAATTAGTTGATAGACCATAAGATCATCTTTTTATTAGAACTAAGTGTGAATTTTTAAATACATAGGATGATTAAGGTTTGATCAATTAGAATAAGACAAGATTAGTTGTCAAAGATTATAATTAACAATAATTAATATATCATAAAGAAACATTTTTCCTAGTTTTTAGGTTAGAAGAAATTATAAATATTTTAGACTACGCACCATATATCGAATTTAAATTATATCATATTGTTACTAAATTTATTTTTCAAAATAGATTTTTAATAGAGGAATTATATGTTAAACAACCTATGGGTTTTGAATAACCTCATTTTCAAAATTCTATTTTCGATCTTACTAAATATTTGTATGGTCTTAAACAAACACATAGAGCTCGGTATGAAAGACTAAGTTTATTTCTTTTAACAAATGATTTTATTTTGGATTTGATAGGCCGCAATTTATTTAAGAATAATTCCTAAAAATGTATTTTACATATGAACATATATGTTAATGATGTTACTTTCATTCCAAAAATCAAAAGCATTGTGTTGAATTTTCAAAACTTAGGATTTTTTTTAAATGAGCATGATGGGTATATTTAATTTTTTCTTGGATTTTAAATTTACCCAAAAAAATTTAGGAATACTTTATACCAAATTAAATACATACATGATTTATTAAAAAGATTCAAACTTGAAATAAGTAATATATATTCAAATACTATGAGTTCTAACATTAATCTTGATTTAGATGAAGCTAGGAAACCAGTTGACAACATGTTTTATAGAGGAATAATTGGGAAATTTATTTATCTAACTGTAAGTAGACATGATCTTATGTTTTTAATTTTTTTAGATTCAAGATTCATTTAAATCCAAAGGAATATCATTTAATAGCTGTCAAAATAATTTTAAGGTATTTTAACAAAACTATTTATTTATTATTACTTTTTCTAAAAACTTTTTATTTTTATTGAACATCATTTTATAATGATGATTTTGGTGTTTTTAGACAAGATAAAAAAATTTACTTCTAGAACCTTTCACCTTTTAAAGAAATATCTAGTTTCTTGGTCTAGTAAAAATCAATATTATGTTGCATTATCAGTTACTATAGCTGAATACATTGTAACTAATAGTTTTTTTGCTTAAGTGTTGTGGATTAATTAACCTTAATAGATCTCATATTTAATTTTAATAATTTTCCAAAAAAAAGTTAATAACACTAGTGCTATCAAAATTTCTAAAAATATGATAAATTATTCAAGAACCAATAAAATTGATTTGAGAAATTATTTCTTAAGAGATAATTATCAAAAAGGTGATATTTCTCTTGAATTTATTTTTACTAAAAATCAATTAGAAGAAATATTACATAACCATTTCATCCTGATCAAATTGATTTTATTAAAATTGAATTATTATTATTGAATTTTAAATTATTTCCTTTCAATTTCAATTTTATTATTTATTATTTATTTATTTAATATCTTATGAGATGTTTTCAACTACCAAATTTATTCTTAAAGTCTTTGTTTTATCCTTTAAGTAATAAAGTGTCACACAAACTATCTAAATTTAGATTTTATTTATTTATTTAATTGTTTCAACTGTGTAATGAGACTCATTGTATTCCAATAGAAAGAAATTAGTTTCTTGAAAAAACAAACCTGTGAAAACCTATGAACTTATTGTATTTAAATTCAAACCTTTCTACCATAACCTACTTCTTCAAAACTCAATCCATTTCATTTTTATTGAGAATATGATAATTGAATAGATCTATAGAGAGTACTTCATAAAGATCAAATTTTTTGATAGTTCTACCCAAAGTTATAGTAATAAATGTTATTGAATTTTCCTTGATAGATCACAAAAATTTATTATTAAATAAAGAGTTAAAACTCCAAGGATGATAGTTTTTGTTCGATAAAAGGAAAACTGATTTATTTTACGAGAATACATTTAAAGAGTTCTAAAAAAATTCTAAGTTTATATTTAATGATACTGAATACATGGTGGTATCTAAAGTCAATGGGAAGGGATTTTCAATATCATCTATGCAATTTACTGAAGTTCTTAAATATTCTCATAAAGGAAGCTTTGGGTTTAGTTCATCCATAGTTAATGTAAATGATATCCAACAATTTGAGAGTATGAAATCTCTTTTTGTTTATCTAGTAGTAGAGAAAAATATTTTCAAGGACTTGGAAGATTATATGAAGATTCTAGTTAAGTTTATTAAAACATGGATAATTTAGTAAAATAGTGAGTTTGAGAAAGTTCTGAAACCTAACATTAATCTTCTCTATATGTTTCTGGTCAAGAATAAAGTTAATCTTTTATGGTACATTATGAGATATATATATTTTACTTGTAAAAAATTATGGACTCTATATCCTTAGGGAAGAATTATTACCCTATTATTTTGAAAAGATGGAGTAGAGTTTAGTGAGGTTATAACAACTAAGTTTCATGGGATAAAAACTCGCAGAGATAGACTATTCAAGATTTTTTTTATTTATTGAGATATTATTTAAAAAATTTATTACCTATTGGTGTTGAAGAAATAGAATAAATCCCTTCTTGAATTGGGGGGGGGGTTGTAGTATCTTCATTTGTTGTTAGAATTGGAGGAATCAATAGATGACTAACCTCTAGCTGTGAAAAGAATATTATAAAGAGTTTTTTTGATATGATTCTTCATGAGTTTAACTCTATGAAATCTGAGGTTTGTGGGATGAAGAGTCATACAACAAGTCTAAAAATTAAGTATGTTTCAAAATATATTTCAATGAGTTGAAGGATTTTTAAAAATCTAAAATAGAGATGATGAAGAACCTTTTAGTTTTTCAATTAGACATATCTACTTTAATTTAAGAAGAAATTGAATCCATTAAGATAAAAATTTATTATTTGAAGAAAATTTTAATTTCTTTGTTTGAGTTTTTAAAGAATACTTTCTTTTATTTCTATATCATCCTCATTTGAAAAAATTTCAGTGCTACTTCTAATGAGTTAAAATATTTATACTCAGACTTGTTGATGTAATATGGTAGTGTCCAAGAGTTTGAATGTGATATGATATACTTAGACATCATTCACTATTTTAGGAAATATATCCTTTCTGAACTACGTCTTGTTAAAGCTGATTCTCAAAGAGGAAGGGAAGGAATCTATAAGAAAACAGATGGATTAGTTTATTTTTATAATGACCCATACTTTACATACATTGATATTACTTCAAAGTTGAATATTATTCATTGAGAAATATAAAAAGTCGTGATAGGACCATATATGTATAGGGTCTTCAGAAATTTAGAAACATAAACAATTGGTTCATAATAAATCTTCATAGTCTCCCACTTATTTAGTCATAACTAGACCCCTTTGTGATATGTCTTACTTAATACCCTTCTTCATGACCTGGGTAAAAGAAATATATAATAGGGTGAGATCAGATGCTTAGTAAGGGAAAAAAGGGAGATATCATATCATAATCGTAAGACCTAAGAACATAACATTTGAACATATTATCCTGTATATGAAAGATCGTGATATCATTCCATGGGATAAATCACGAAAGTTCATAAGAATCAATTAAAGTAATTCCAAAAGTAATAACATACAACATGATGTTTTTTGTCATACACATAAGCATAGAAAATTGATGTACCCAATTTGTGTATACCTTTCCATATATTTTAATGAGCATAAAAACTTGTTTTCACCAAATTTCAATTGTTTTGTGGTTCAAATTCTTTTTATTAGTGATCATGATGATTTTCAGGTATTTCCATGCAAAAGACACAAATCGGGGAAGTTTATCAGAAATTCCAAACTACACGGCATGTACTTTAGGACATACAATGTTTATCAGCACCTTGGCATGGATTGGCTAGGCCATGTACATGACCAAGTATCCAGAAACCATTACACGCTGTGTGAGTCATGCTACATACTGTGTACCCACTTTTAGAAGTAGTTGTTGGCTGAGAGCAGGACGACAAGCCCATGTTGTCGGCTGAAGACTACACACCGTGTACGTCACCTCCACACACTATGTGGACCTTATAGAAGTGTTTGGTGGCTGATGAAACATATTACACGCTGTGTGAGGAAGAACTACATGTCGTGTATCTCCACCTACCAGGAGACTCCATGTTCAAAGTCAAAGATGACGTGTTAGATCACCTACCAGCGAAGAAAAAATGGAAAAAACACATTTACCAGTAGTATAATCCATGTACTTCCTAGTACACGCTGTGTAATACTAAAACCTATAAATAAGTGGCAGGCCCTCCAAGTTCTAGATTCATTTTACCTTCATCCATTATGTGATATTCGAAGGGAGAGAACTCTAGAAATGACCAAGAAGAGAAGATGATGTTAGAAGAGAGGAGAAAAGGTGCTTCCATGCTACCTTCCCAACGACCTTCACTCCAAATCTTTCAAGAGAATGTATTCAGATACTAAAAGTTCTTTAATTAATATCTACTATATGAGTATCTAAATTCCTTATGTGTTGGGGCTATAGACTATTTCGAGTTGTAATTTTTCATTTGTGATGTTGTAACCATGTTGTTTATTCTTCATTCTCATAATTCCTTATTTACTCTTTCTAAATATCACTAGAAATATCGTATCGGACCAAGAAAGGGATTTCTAGGGATCTTTAAAGGAATTAAGACTTAAAACATCCATGACCATTGGGTGTTTTAATTGTCTCAAAATGGACTGCAATTAATGAAATTAAGAGAAATCAATTTCCATACCAAAAAATTGGTTTCTATTGATTTAAACAAAACTCACCATACCAAGGGGGTTGTGTTACATAAATAATCTCATCTATGTGAATTATCATGAACAACACAACCTCTTAATCTAATAAATTTAATAACAACCTTTAAAATCCACATCCCCGATGCATTTCTCTCCAAATTTTCATCAAAACCAAATTTCTGTATTTCCTCTTTATCTTTCAAGTAATTTGTTAAGAAATTAAAATTTAATCACATTTTTATCAAAACACAATGTAATCAACTCTAAATTCAGTAAAATTCACTAAACCAATTACATACTAGATAAAAGAAACAAAAATAACTCCTTCTCCCTGTGGATCGATCCCTTACTAGCACTATACTTGTTAGGGTAATATAATTTGGATTGTAGAAAGTATCTCTTTGGCAGGAATAATAACCAAATTCTGAAGCCATTGTCGTAGAAGAAAACATTAAAATTTTGTTTGTTTAAATCCTGTTTGTATACATTTTAGTGAAGATAAAAATAAAAAGAATCTAAAAATTCTATTCTTACCCTCATTTATCTTTTTATTATTTTTTTCTTCCTATTTTACGCTTGGTGTGTCAAGTGTTGTGAAGATTCATAGGTGTATGAGTGGCTGCATCACTCATTCCTAGAGCACTGAGTCCTCATAGCTTTTTCCCATCGACCCAGATATCAAACAAACACTTTTGAGGTGATGACATGTGCTCATGGAAAAGAGAAACCAAAACAATCCCACATCGCACAACAAAGAGGGAGATCCAACTGATATCCAAGGAGATGGAAAGCCGTTTGGGCCAGATGAAAACTAGAACCAGCAAGCTCTACTTATTCCAGGGTATGGCCCACATTAACTCCAATAGTTCCAACTGGAGTAGATTCCATACCTGCAGCCAGGTCAGGGGCCATACTTTTCTCCTGAAAAAAAATTTGTGCCCCACCTGATCAAGAAAAACTTCCCCCACACCGTACCCTTATGAAGTATGGTCTTCCCTCCATCCAAAGGGAAGATACAGGAATCGTCTGACCACTGGTGATGGCCCAACACTTTGAAATCAAACCGACCATTATGAAGATGTTCCAGAACATGGTACAATTCGGTGTTCTACCCAATGAAGACCGGAATGCTCATCTACCCAACTTCCTAGATATTTGTGACACCTTCTATTACCATAGAGTGTCAGAATATGCCATCTATCTTCGCCTCTTCCCCTACTCATTAAGGTATAAGGTGAAAGACTGGATCAAGGGACTATCTCAATGGTCCATCCTCATCTGGGAGGTGTTAGCCTAGTCATTCTTGTCTAAATACTTTCCACCATCGAAGATGGTAATACTGCAGAACGAGATCCAAAACTTCCAACAGCATGAATCAAGAACCTTATACAAGTCCTGGGAGTGCTTCAAGGATATTATATTCAAATTTCCTCACCACAAACTTCCGCTCTAGATGCAAGTACAAACATTCTACAGTGGCCTAACCACGAACACTAAATCTGTGGTGGATGCCGCTACTGGAGGAACAATAACGCTGAAATATCTGGAGGAACTCTTTTACCTCATGGAGGAAATGTTGACCAATAGATTCCAATGTCACTCGGAGTGGAGAACTCAAAAGAGATATATGAACAACATTGACACCACCATAATGATCGCTTCCTAATTGTATGCGGTGTCCAAGAATATTGATGCATTGAACCTGAAGAACGCATCCCAAGTTCAAGTAGCAAACCATCCTGCATGAAGTGAATGTGGTGACAACCACATCATTGGTGAATGTCTGGGATCAACTTCTGGACCTTCAACAATATAGGTGAGCTATGTTTCTCAGAACTGAGGGATGAATATGTATCCTCAGCACTAGAACCCAGTATGGTTAGAATAAATGAACATGTGGTGCCAGCAGAAAAAAAAATCCTCCACCCTAGAGACCACCTAGATATGGCCAACAGTAGTACTAGAACCCATATCCATGATAGAAACAGTAGGGGAATTACCAGTAAAATGGGTACCAAAACCCTTTCCCCTAACCACCAAGCTATCCACCACCTTCAGCAGCTACACAACAAACTCAGCAAGAACCCCCATCAAAACTTGAAGAAATGACGACAAAATTCACAACAACAGCTACAACTCTATTTAAAAACCAAGAATCTTCCATTTGAAGGATGGAAAATAAAATTGGGAAACTTTCCAATCATCTCTCCATGAGACAACCTAGTAAACTACCAGGTAACACTGAGAAGAACCCGTGAGAAGAGGCCCATGCAATCACTTTACGAAGTGGGAAGGAGCTAACTCTGACACCAACTACAAAGAAAGGTGAGGCTATAACTCTAGCCCAAACTTCACCCTCTCCAACTTAAGAAACCAAAAATAAGGACCCCTCATCATCAAAAAAACCATCAAAAGAGAAGGAGGCTTTACATGGTAAGAGAAAAGAGGTGGTCAAGCCTTTTGAGCCTGCCTTACCATTTCCAGAGAGGATAAAGAAAAGGAAGCTAGATCACCATTTTGGTAAATTCATGGAGGTATTCCGGAAGCTACACATCAACATCCCTTTCACATAAGATTTAACTCAGAAGTTTATGTATACAAAGATCATGAAGGAGATTCTATCCAACGAAAAAAGATGGAGGATATGGGAACCATTTATTTAAATAAGAAATGCTCGATAGTGGTGCAACGCCTGCTTCCTCCAAAACTCCAAGATCTAGGTAGTTTCACTATCCCATATACCATTGGATCCTGTGAGTTTGGAAAAGATATCTGTGAATTAGGAGCCAATTTCAACTTGATTCCCTTTAAAGTCTTCAATAAGCTGGAGCTCAATGATCTCAATCCCACCCGAGTGGCCCTCCAGTTAGCATATCACTCCATCAAATATACCAAGGGGATGCTCGAGGACGTGATGGTGAGTGTAGAAGGTTAATTATCCCTGCCTACATTATCATTCTTGACACATAAGAATACTAGAAGGCACCTTTGATTCTGGGAAGGCCTTTCTTGGCCACTGGTAAGGGATTGATCGATGTCCACCAAGGAGAACTAATCTTCAGAGTCGGGGATGAAAGAGTCTCGTACAACGTCCTCAAGGTTGTCAAGCATGTATCGCTACTGGAACATGATGACTGTTATGCGGTAAAAGAAATGGAATAGAACTTAATCTACAAGGAAGATGGTATGGTAAGTTCTTTTATCATTGATGTCCCACTCTTTATATATTTTCACACCAAGATTTTTGATTCCATGCTTTGTTTCAAATCCTTTTTTGGTTCTTAGATTTCTCTTGGTTTCTGGGTATTTCGGGATTAAAATTTTAATGCCACTGGTGTTATTGATCTATGATATAGTCTTGGGTGTCTTGGATTGTAATTAGACTCCTATTTTTTCAAAATAATGGTATTAGGTTGTGGTGTTTTGGAGTTGGTTTTGTGGAACTCCTAGTGGAACCACTTGTGGGGTAAGTTGTTGAGGTGGTTTTACCCTTTAATTGGATTAGTTTTGGGGTGAAAAGGATGGTTTCTTTTGGGACATTTTCTTCCCTATCCTTGGAATATAATCATCCCTTGGTTTCCCCCCTTGGACCCCCCTGAAACTGGAGGAGAATGGATTGGTTTTGGGTGGCCAAAACAGGTCACACGGTTAGACCACATAGTTTACTATACCGTGCAGGCAAACCATGCAAGGGTGTCCAACTCATAATTTTTTTTGAAATTACAAGTTTTCCCTTATGAAAATAAACCAAATCCTCCCCTATCTTCTCCATTTCGTGCCCTACCTCCATGGATAGACTCCAAGCTCCCTCACCCTCCCTTGGAGCTCAATTTTGAAGATAGATTTGATGGGGGAAACATCAAAATCACGCAAGTAAGTGTTTATCTCTTTGATTTCTTCCTTTTACTTAGGGTTTCTTCAACCCTTTCATGAAGTTCCTCTTGTAAAGTAACTAGGGATTCGTACCCAGGGTTTTTCTTTGGGTTTCTTGGTCTAATATTGAGGTTTTAGGTTGCTTTTCACTTCTTTATGGTGCGACGATGGTGGAGTGGATGTTTCGCACCAAGATTTGAGGGTTTCAACACAAAAGGTAGGCGAGACATGTAAGCATTTCTTGATGAGTTATAATTCTTGATTTAATTATTTTTAATGTTCCTTATATGATTTTCATTGTGCAAAAACCTTTTTTGATGGAGTTTTTTAAGTGATTAATTTTATAGTTCCACTTTTGCTTCAAATTTGGTGTCTTCCATGTGTAACTCTTGTGGTAATGTTTAGGTTTATTTTATAACATATGAAAATGGTTTTATAAATTTTGTTTGAGCTTCCAATTCTGCTTTGGTTGGGTCTTGGTGTGACTTTGGCCTTGAAAGAGGGTTTTGAAATGGGTTTTGCGTGAAAAAATTTAGTTATAATCCTTGGGATTGTTTTGTGAAAATTGTTAATGATTTATTGGGTTAAACAAAGTGGGAAAAGGATGTGAATATACTGTTTTGGTGAGTGTATTCACTTAAGATGTGTTTTTAAAGGTAAAGTGGTGATTTAATATTTCAAAAAAATTTATAATGTTTTATAAATTGCTGAAATGTTTTATCAAATGTTAAGAAAGGTGAGAAACACATTTGTGGGCTGTTTTGTGTGAGTGTGATGTGAAAAATGAATTTTGTTTATGAAAAAAGTATTATCTGATATGTGTATGAGATTTTATGTGAATTTGAATATCTTTTAAAGGTTTTATAAAATTGTTTAAATTATTTTTTGAAGTATTAAAGAGATTTGAAAAGTGTTGTGGGATATTTTGGTGTGAGTTTGATTTCAAAATCAATTTTAATGAAAAGGGGGATGGTGTGACTTGTGTGATATACATGTGGTATTTTTGGTTAATGTGTGATGTGGAAGATGTATTTTCATGTGAAAATTATATTTCATGGCTTGTTGAACTTGTTTGAGCACAAGGGGGAAATCCATGTATCTAGGTGTGCGGACATGTACTAGTATGTTAGTGATCTCGAGGGGGTTTGGCCTCAGTTTCAAGTAGAAAGTTTGACACTGACAACACTAACTAAACTAGGATGATGATGATGATGGGGGACCACTAGGTTATGGGTATGATCCCTACAAGTGGCTTGTGTTGACGAGAACAAATATTGTGATGGTTACTTTCACCGAGATACGAGGTACTTGAGACCCACAACGAGTTAGTTCCTACGGGTTATTTCACATTGCTTATGATCATTGGATGATTTTTGTTTACCATTAGAATATGGTATGCTGGTTTGGAAAATTTAGTAGATTTTTTATTTTATTTAAAATTGTTTATTCTTTAAGATATACCACTTGAAAACTATTTTTATTTAAATTTTCATCTTTTAGAAATTGTAACTAACATTTCTTGTTTACAAAACTTGCAAGATTTTAGTCTTTGAATGTTTATCACATGGAATCTCTTAGTGGTGGTATCCTACTGGGATTTGGATCACACCCTACTTACACCTTTGGGTGTAAGTAGACTTGGTTATTTTGTTGTCTCAGGTTTGGGTACAGCTTTTGTGCCAATGGTTCAAGTTTTTAGCAGTCCTTCATGATGAATTATTGTGGAGATGGCTTTAGGGAGGTGCCTCTTTCCATGATGAGGTTCTTGAGATGTCCTTTGGGTTTTGTTCTCTTTTTTTATTCTTTGAGTATTATTTTAAATTGTGTAACTCAATTATTAATTTTTGTAAAAGATGGTTTTGTTTGAAAAATATAGATTTGGTTTATTGGATTTGTTTATTGTGGTATGTTTATAAACTAGGGTAAATAATTCCCAATTTTCATTTTATGATACCCACGAACTTGTACCAGCCTATGGGGATCATGAACATCCTTCAGGCCTGGCCACAGGCTGAGTCGAGTGCCGGTTTTGGTGGAGACCAGATTCGGTTTGTGACAAAATGGTATCAAAGGGGGTTCAGGTTAACTCTTTGGGTTATGAAATTTTGGGGAATAGTCGGGATAGTCTAGAGCTAGGAATTTTGGGACTTGAAATTTTGGTTATGGGTAGTGTACCTAGCCAGCACACCTCATGACGGTATTCGAGTCACCAAGGGAAGTTTGGATTTATCTGAATCCTTGTTTTACTTGGTTTGATGATGATTAGGGGAAATTAAAAGAGAGTTGGTCTAATGGTCTCAGTTATATCGCAAGGCCAGGAAAACCATGTGGTGCTGGGGATATTTCCCAAGAACACACTCTGTAAAGGTGTAGTTATTGGCGTATGTACACCAACCATATGTCTAAGTCACCCACTGAAACAAGTTTCCCCTCACATTGTCTTGTGTTCTTTAGTTTTGAAATCTTGGAAGTTTGGTTTTAAAGCAAAAATGACATGGTTTTAAGAAGCATAATTTTTTTTGCAAAATGATTTTATAATAAATTTGGAATGGTTTGATTTGTGAAATGGTGGAACTGAATTTTCATAATAATTTTGAAAGGGAACATGGTGTGTTTACACCTCTTTTGAAAGCAGGAACTACGTGAAAGTTTGTTTTGAAAAAGCGTTTCCAATAGAGTTCTATAAAGTATTGAAAGTTGTTTTAATGGGATGAAATGTTTTAAAATCAATGTACATGAATTGAAAGTGAGTTTTCACTGAATGATTGGTGATATTTTGAAATGTTTTATGAATCATTGGAACCTTATTTTAAATTAGAAGATATGAGTTTTCAATGGAATGGGGGTTGATGAAAGGGATTTTTCATAAAACCAGGAGTGTTTTGAAATGGGCTAAGATATTTTAAAAATAATGTGTATGGCTTGAAAGTGGGTTCTTATTTGAATGATTTTGTCTTTCAGAAATGTTTTGTAAGATGTAAATTGGGATTTTGATATCATGGTTAGCAGTCTTGATAAAAAGGATGTATTGGTTGACCGTTTTGGTTTTGAAAAGTGGAAAGAATTTTTGTTTTAATATTTGGTATCTTCGTGAGAGACCACATGCATGGGGTTATATGTAATTATGGATGGTTAATGGCATGAATGGATGAGTACCATGATGGATATGAGGAGGGTGCCTAGTGTGGCATGGAAACATGCATGTGTGAGGCCCATGGGGTACCATTGGGGGATACACTAACTGTCGAACCAATTATATTCAAAGAGATGATTTTAAGGGAAAAAATGATGCCCTGATGACTAGTTTGGGATGGTGTGTATTATGTGTTTTTGAAAATTTTTATGTTCTGGGATGTTTTGAGTCCAATAACCCCACTTGTTTGAACCATATTTTGGATATGTGTTTGGTTGACAAGCTGGGTTGAAGGGATGGTTAGTGGTATCTTATGAAAAAGTTCAGGAAGCCTTTACGGTGGTTCCCCTAATAGGTTTGGTTCTGGTTTTTGGAACATTTTGAACAATGGACCAGCTTGGTTGGATCATTGGGTTCTCTCATTGGATAATATACCCCCCCATTAAGAGTTAATGCAGGACTGAAGTGCATCCCAGATTTTTTTTCCGTTGGAAGATCCTCCATTTGATCAATATAAAGAATCTTTTTCTCAATCTTTGGAGATTGAGTTTACAGCTTTTCCTTTATTTGTTTTGCAGATCCTCTTATAGTGGGAGAGTGATCATGGAAGGTTGAAAGAGACCTTAGTTTCTTAAGCTACCTAATTCATCGAAGGTAGAAGTGGTCTGGGGCTATTAGTATGGATGAGTGTCTGGATGGTGTCTAAGAGGACCATTGGGTCCTTCATAGTCTCTTCGAAGTAGGAGTTCATGTTAAACCACCAGTGTGGGAAATATGGTCATGAGAGGCTGTTATGGACACTTTTTTGGAATTGTGTGTTGTTTGGGGACTTGGAATAAGGTCCATTTCCTTGTATTGTTTCTAACAGTCGAAATGGTCACGGTCAGTGATGCATTGTGATGTAGTGTGCTCATTTGACGGTAAAGGTGAAGTTTGTGAAATACTATGAGATTATCTGTTATGTTGGGAGTATTTCTCCCTTGAAAAAACTTCAAATTCTTTGTTTTAGAGGAAGGTTTTTATATGTGTCCTTTCTTCCTGTTGTTTCTCACCCAAAGAAACAAGGTGTGATGTGTGTGCATCTTCTAAGACATTGTTTCAGTGAAATGTCCAGTTTTGGTAAAGTGAGTTTGGAGTGTGTTATTTTTGTTGGAACCTATATGGGATAATGGTATATTTTTCTTGTAAATAAAAGGTGAAGTTCAGTTCAGGGGGTTTCCAAAGCCTAACTATGAGGCCAAAGATGCATTAATCGTTTGAGCTCCTGCCATAGGTCTCAGAGTGAAGCTGGTGCATAGTCAGGGGAAATCCTAGGGTCGTTCAAAACCTCATACAAATTCTTATCCTTAGTATAAAATATGGGAATAGTTTAAACCTATACTCTCATTATCTTTCTTGTGTTGTTCCCATTCGGTGGAAAGGGGTGGGAGGACCTCGTTCCCATGTTATCGCCCAATATCATTATTTTCCCCTTTGGTTTCCTTTGAGTTTTTTTTGAGTATGGTTGGAAATTTGACTAGATAGGTTGAGTGCATGGTTTGTGCATGGTTTGTAGTAACCGTGCCCAAAAAAACCATGCAGATAGAAGGAGCCCTGTGGTTAGTGCACGGTCTCCCAAACCGTGCTGACTACTCGTACGACCATCCTAACTCTTTAAATATCGAGGTCTTTTTATTTCGGCCCATGTTAGTCAGTTAAGATGGTTGGTTATTATAGTGGGGAGACCTACTATGAGTTTTATGTGAGTTCTTTTGGAAAGGTCTAATGGGATTCCAACCATTGTACCGGGGTGTCCGTTCGGGCCTCCCTCTGTTAGTGTCCCAATTCTGTCTCATGAAAATTTTAGTTTTATCTTATGGTGGGGAGCCCATTTTTTTCTACCCATACTAGTAACTCAGATTTTTCCTTAGTCTTGTCTTGGCAGTAGGTAGTCTCATTCGGACCTATCTAACTACCGACATCTTCCTTGGGTAAACGTTAGGATTGGAGAGCACCCAACGGTGTAGTTAAAGCAAGGTAAGTGTAACCTTGTTTGTTGTTGTTGTTTGTCTGGATTGATTGCTTGATTATTGTTCAGATAGTGTTTGACGAGTTTTATTTTGGGATAAAATTTTAATGTTCTTGATAATTTCAGGAAAGTGATGTAAGTTGTGGTTTGTGAGAGTATTCCTTCTTTAGTTGATCACTAGAGGTGTTTTGGCATTTGGGGGAGAAACATGGAAAGGGAGTCCATCTTGGTTTCTCAGTTGGGTTTGGTTTTTGCTTTTTCCTTACTGTGGATTTCTAGGGGAGGAAATATTTAGGGTGGGGAGAATTGTCACACCCGGATTTTTGATTCCATGCTTTGTTTCAAATCCTCTTTTGGTTCTTAGCTTTCTCTTAGTTTTCAG
The DNA here is from genome assembly GCA_963277665.1 of Viscum album. Lineage (NCBI taxonomy): Eukaryota > Viridiplantae > Streptophyta > Magnoliopsida > Santalales > Viscaceae > Viscum > Viscum album. Next base: position 1,968,120,578 of record OY728153.1, read on the forward strand.
GTGTTCCGAGTTTGAAATTTCGGTGCCTCTTGTGTTATTGGTCTATGATGTTAGTCTTGGGGATATTGGATGGTAATTGGCCTCCTCTTTTTTCAAAAGTGTGGTATTAAGTTGTGGTGTTTTGGAGTTGGTTTTGTGACACTCCTAGTGGCACCACTTGTGGGGTAAGTTGTTGAGGTGGTTTGTACCCTTGAGTTGGATGAGTTTTGGGGTGAAAAGGATGGTTTATTTTGGAAACTTTTCTTCCTTATACTTGTCCAATAACCCCCCCTTGGTTTTCCCCCTTAGAACCCCTAAAATTGGAGGAGAATGGATTGGTTTTGGGTGGCCAGAACAGGCAGCATGGTTAGACCACACAATTTACTAAATCGTGCAGGCAAATCGTGCAAGGGTGTCCGGATCATATAAAAATGTTTTCAAATTCTACATTTTCTCTTCGATAAATAAACCAAATCCTCCCCTATCTTATCTATTTCATTCCCTACCTCCATGGATATCCTCCAAGCTCTCTCACCCTCCCTTGGAACTCGATTTTGAAGGGAGATTTGATGTGGAAACATCAAAATCATGCAAGTAAGTCTCTTTCTCTCTTTGATTTATTCCTTATCCTTAGGGTTTATTCCACCCTTTTATGAAGTTACACTTTTCCAGTAACTAGGGATTCGTACCTAGGGTTTTTATTTTTGTTTCTTGGTCTATTATTGAGGTTTTAGTTCTCTTTTCACTTCCTTGTGGTGTGGCGGTGGTGCGGTTGATGTTTCACACTAAAATTTGAGGGTTTCGATACAAAAGGTCAGTGATTCAATGTCTAAGCATTTATTGATGAGTTATAATTCTTGATTTAATTATTTTTAAGGTTCTTTATATGCTTTTAATTGTGAAAAAACCATTTTTGATGGAGTTTCTGAAGCGTTTAATTTTATAGTTTCACTTTTGCTTCAAATTTTGTGTTTCCATGTGTAAATCTTGTGGTAATGTTTGGTTTTATTTTATAACATATGAAAATTGTTTGATAAATGTTTTTTGGGCTTCCAATTATGCTTTGGTAGGGTCTTGGTGTGATTTTGGCCTTGAAAGTGGGTTTTGAAATGGGTTTTGTGTTCAAAACATTGTTACACTCCTTAGGATTGTTTTTTGAAAATTGTAAATGATTTATTGGGTTAAAAAAATGGGGAAAGGATGTGCATGTACTGTTTTGGTGATTGTGTTCACTTAATATGGGTTTTTGAAAGGTAAAGTGGTGATTTAAGATTTCAAACATTTTTATAATGTTTTGTAAATTTCTGAAATTTTTTTATCAAATGGAAAGAAATGTGTGAAACATGTTTGTGGGCTGTTTTGTGTGAGTGTGATGTGAAAAATGATTTTTTTTATGAAAGTATTATTATGTGATATGTGTGTGGGATATTATGTGAATTGGAATATCTTGGAAAGGTTTTATAAAACTGTTTAAAGGATTTCTTGAAATGTTAAAGAGATGTGAAAAGTGTTGTGGCCTATTTTGGTGTGAGTTTGATTTCAAAATCAATTTGAATGAAAAGGGGGATGATGTGACTTTTATGATATACATGTGGGCTATTTGGTGAATGTGTGATGTGGAAGTGGTATTTTCAAGTGCAAATTATATTTCATGTCTTGTTGAACTTGTTTGAGGAGAAGAGGGAAACCCAGGTATCAAGGTTGGTGGACGTGTACTAGTATGATAGTGATCCTGTGGGGTTTGTCCTCAGTTTCATATAGCAATTTTGACACTAACAACACTAACTAAAATATGATGATGATGATTATGGGGGACCAATATGTTATGGGTATAATCCCTACTAGTGTCTCGTGTGCATGAGAACAGATATTGTGATGGTTAATTTCACCGAGATACGAGGTACCTGAGACCCACAATGAGATAGTGCCTAGTGGTTATTTCCCATTGATTGTGCTCATTGGATTATTTATGTTTACTATCAGAATAAGGTATGTTGGGATAGAAAATTCAGTAGCTTTTATATTTTATTTATAAGTGTTGATTCTTTAAAATAGCCCACTTGAAAACTATTTTTATTTAAAGATTCATCTTCTAGAAATTGTAACTATCATTTCTTGTTTAAGAAACTTGTAATATTTTCTTCTTTGAATGTTTATCACTTGGAATATCTTAGTGGTGGTATTCTACTAGGATTTTGATCACACCCTAATTACACTTTTGGGTGTAAGTAGACTTGGTTATTTTTTTGTTTCAGGTTTGGGTAAATCTTTTGTGCCAATGGTTCGGGTTTTTAGCGGTCCGTCATGATGAAATATTATGGAGATGGATTGAAGGAGGTGCCTCTTGACATGAAGAGGTTCTTGGGATGTGCTTTGAGTTTTGTTCCCTTTTTTTAGTCTTTAATTATTGTTTTAAATTGTGTAATTCAATTCTTAATTTTTTTAAAATATGGTTTTGTTTGAAAAATCTAGATTTGGTTTATTGGATTTGTTTGTTGTTGTATTTTTATAAACTTGGGTAAATCATTACCAATTTTCATTTTATGATACCCGGGCACTTGTGATGGCCCGTGGTGATCGGGAATTCCCTTAGGACCTTACCACGGGTCGGGTCAGGTGTAGGTTTTGATGGCGACCAGATTTAGTTTGTGACACAGATATCCAAGATGCACCCAAGGAGTTGCAATTTCTCAAAGGCTAGGGCAGTCATTACTGGAAACACACAGTTGTTCGAGACATTTTGGAGCAGGAAGAGGTGCTACCAATTGTTCCCTCGATCCTAAAAGCACCACAACTTGAGATAAAGCCTCTCCCTTCATCTCTAAAATATGGATACTTGGGTGTTGAGAACAATCTACCAGTAATCCTCAATGATTCACTCACAAAAGATCAAGAAAAGGCACTCCTACATGTTCTACGAAGAAGAAAACAATCCATTGGATGGAAAATTGCTGATCTGATGGGAATCTACCCATCCATTTTTACCCACAAGGTGCTACTAGAAAAAGGAGAAAATCCCTCTCAATAACCATAATTACGGCTAAACCCTCCCATGAAGGAAGTCGTAAAGAAATAGGTAGTCAAATTATTGGATGCAGGAATCTTATACCTCATTTCAGACATCCCATGGGTGAGTCCTCTTCAAGTCTTACCCAAAAGGGGTGGTATCACTGTGGTCTCCAATGATAAAAATGAACTTATCCCCACACAAACATTCACAATTTGGAGAGTCTGTATAGATTACCAGAAGATGAAAGATGCAACGTAGAAAGATCACTTCCCACTACCCTTCATGGATCAGATGCTGGAATGACTGCCAAGGAACAAATTTTACTACTTCCTTGACAGTTATTCTAGATACAACCAAATCTCCATTTCCCATAAATATCAAGAAAATAGAACCTTCATATTCCCCTACGGTACGTTTGATTATCGAAGAATGTCTTTTGGGATGTGCAATGCTCCTGCCACCTTCCAACGATGTATATTGTAAATCTTCCATGACATGGAAGAAAAAATCCTGGAGGTCTTTGTGGATGATTTTTTCATCTATTTAAAATAATTCAACACTTGTCTAAGGAATCTAGAGTTAGTTTTGTAAAGGTTTGTGCACACTAACCTAGTTTTAAACTAGGAAAAATGCCATTTTATGGTGCAATGTGGTATTGTCTTGGGCCACCCGATCTCTATGAAAGGGATAGAAGTTTATCATGAAAATATAGAAGTCATTTCAAATCTACCCATCCCAACTTCTATCAGATCCATTTGAAGTTTTCTAGGGATGCAGATTTATACAGACGGTTTTCAGAGACTTTTTGAAGATTGCCCAGCCACTCACCAAAATCCTCTACAAGGATTCCATCTTCAAGTTTGATGAGACAAGTTCCACAAATTTTCAGCATCTGAAGAAATGACTGGTGTAAGATTCAATGATGAATGATCCAAATTGGGAGGAACAATTTGACGTCATGTGTGATGCTAACTACTATGTGGTGGGTGCAGTCCTTGGGAAATGGATGGATTGTATATTCCGACCCATTTACTTTTCTAGCAGAACTCTGAATGAAGCACATGTGAACTACACTACTATGGAGAAATAAATTATTGCATTGGTATTTTCATTTGATAGGTTTCATTCTTATTTAGTGCTATCCAAATTTATTATATATACTGACCATTCAGCACTCAATTATTTTCTAAACAAGAAGGATTCGAATCCACGACTCATCTGTTGGGTGCTTCTCCTCCAAGAGTTCAACTTGGAGATATGTGAAAAGAAGGGTAGTGAGAATGTTATTGCTGACCATCTCTCCCGTCTGGAACTGAATCATTTAGAGAAGGAGGATGACAATGAAATTTAGGAAGACTTCCTCGATGAGAAAATTTTCTCAATCGAAGGAACACCTCACCCTTGGTATGCAGATATTGAAAATTACTTGGTTACAAGAGTAGTTCACCACGATCTCACTTACCAGTAGAAGAAACAATTTCTATTTGATGTCAAGAGGTACTTCTGGGAAGACCCTCCCTTATTTAGATCATGTGGAAATGGGGTGATTCGCGGTTGCATCCCGAATAATGAATTTTAAGGAGTTATAAAGTTCTCTCACTCCTCACCAGTTGGAGGACATCATGGCCTAGACTGTACGATAACGAAGATCCTATAGTCTATATTTTTCTGGCCTACCATGCACATGGATGCTTGTTACTTTGTTACCAGGTGTGATTGATGTCAGAGGACAGGTAATATGGGATGATGAGCTGAGATGCCTCACCATCCCATCATAGAGGTTGAAATCTTCAACATCTGGGGAATTGACTTCATGGGTCCATTTCCACCATCATATGAGAACTCTTACATACTCGTCTGTGTGGATTATGTCTCCAAGTGGGTGTAATCTAGTGCTACAACACATGATATGACCAAGGTAGTTGTGGCCTTTTTTAAGAAAAACATATTTAGTAGATTTGGCGTTCCTAGAGTATTGATCAGCGATAGGGGAACTCATTTTGATAATACCTTAATGAAGAATGTGTTACGCAAGTATGGGGTGAAGCATCACATGGGAACACCATATAATCCCCAATCTAGTGGACATGTGGAATTAAAATATCATGAACTGAAAGAGATCCTGGAGAAAATGTTGGGAGATTCAAGGAAGGATTGGTCCAAAAATCATGATGATGATTTATGGGTATACCAAACAGCCTTCAAGACACCTTTGGGGATGTCTCTGTTTTTCCTTGTCTATGTGAAGCCATTCCACCTCCTAGTGGTGCTAGATCATAAATCCTATTGGGCCGTCAAATCCCTGAATTTAGATTTGAAGGATGTCGAAGAGAAACACAAGTTCTAGCTGACGGAATTTGATGAGATATGACAGGAGGAGTGTGAGAATGCCAGACTGTACAAAGAAAAGACACGAGCAATCCACAACCAGATGATTTCCCATAAAACCTTACAACCCAGTGATCATGTATTTTTCTTTAACTCACATATGTGATTATTTCCAAGTAATTTTAATTCCTGATGGTTAGGACCATTTCAAGTGATCAATGTTTTCCACCATGGTGCGGTGGAAATTGCTGGTGATGATGGACAACCTTTCAAGGTGAATGGACAATTCCTAAAGCTTTATCATCACATGGTGGATATGGTGGGTACAATCTCTACCATTTATTTTACGTAACAAGAGGTAGTTAGGTCAAGCCAACAACCTAAAACAAAGGCGCTTCCTAGGGGGAAACCCAGAGGTTACACACCGTGTACCACCTATAAACATGCAGTGTACTGATCTTTTAAGTATATATTCCTATTATTATAAATATATAGATTAATTAACTTAATAAATAGGGATTATGTCAGTGCTGATGGTAAGTTCACTAGAGTTTTTCTGAGTTGTCACTGGTTCAAATCCCTCCATACCTACCTTCTCCATGAGGTTTATCCTTTTTATACTCGTGTTTTATTACATGAAGTGTGTGCATGTTTCAAAATAATATACAAGTTTTTCTAAATAAAAGAAAACCCATAATGGGGATGGACTGACTGGCCAGGTTCGTATACCAATTTCAAAAATACTCAGGTTCAAATCCTAACAACTGTCACATTTCCATCATTTTTCATGTTAATAAAACCACCCGACGTGCATTTCAATATACGCCGTGTATGAAAAGTTTTAAATAATTTAAATTGTTTTTTAAATATGAAAATATGTGTGGGTCAAGTTAGAAGATTGGTAGAGTCTCAACCCTGGATCCAAAAGACATGGGTTCAAACTTAGCTAATATTTCTGCTTCATCCCTTTTATTCCAATTAAAAACCACACCCCATGACTTTTCCTCATTCCATGTAGTATTGGACCTATAAATTAAACATATATAATTCATAGACATGAGCAGTAGTATAACCTTTTCTCCAGTGGTTGAGGGATTGCGTTTGGATTGACCGATCGCTGCTTCAAACCTCGCCCCAAGCACCAGACCAATGGGTGTACTTCTCTTTTTCCAATTTTAGAACACACAATGTGTATTTCCCGATACATTATGTGTATAGTTTTATTTTTAGTAATATATATATATATATATTTCCTTTTTTTTAATTATTAATATTAATTATTATATAGTTTACTATAATAATTATATTATATACATGGTGTTTTGTTGTTAAAAAAGATATAGTGAACCACACCATGTAGGTCCTGGTACACACCGTGTACTACGACTATAAATGTCGTGCCCTACCTGGATTGAGTCTGTATCACGCGACCCCCCTCTCTATTTTCTTCCCCTGCACGCCCTCCGACCTCCCAATTTCAAATTCACCATTTTTATACATTTTAGGTCTGGATTCCTTCCACATTATGATCCTCATACCAGGTACACTCTTCCTCACCCTCTATTTCCTTGTTTTCATAGCATTTAAGGTGATTTGTGGATCGTCCAATGGTTCATTTTCCCACGCAGCACAAAAATTGCGTGAAGAACACATGATTTGTACTTATTGTACATGACCACACACCACACGTTATCCCCATTTGGCCGATACATGGCGTGTAAGTTCAGTACATGCCATGTATCGCGCCTCCCTGGGCCTTCTAGCCTAATTCGTGTCTGTTCAGGACACGACCCCCTTCCTATGTACCTATAAACGACATGTTTGTTTGGGACATGCAGTGTCCTTAAATCCTTCGGAGGACTCCGTGTGGAACGTCTACATGCCTCACAAGCCATGTCACACCACACGAAGTGTACACCTTTCAACATGGTGTGTATATGGTCTGATCTTCTTCCCTAGTTAAGCCATGTATGGATCTTTACATGGACTCCACTCCATTTTGGTATACACGAAGTTTACACCTTGTTACATGCCATGTACTGTGTTTTTTCCTGACACAAGCCCTCATGGTGTGTCTCTCTAGGGTACACAAGTTCTTACACAGCTCCTATTACACACCATGTATCCCGAATCTATATGCCGTGTTCTACTGCTTCTTTCAGTTTTTTCAAATTTTCTTCTTTTTTGTTTTTGTTTTATTTTATTTTATTTTCTTTTGTTTTGTTTTCTTTTCATACCAGGTATGTATGATAGAGATCCTAAGAGTGGGAAGCTACCTTCTTCCACTACTGAGGGTGAGTAGCCTCTTCACCATCAGATTCGTCTTCAGCCTTACGAGTGGCCCACTTTAGATTTTCATGTTTGCCAGCCCCCAACGTTGGCCGCTTTGCCTCCTCTCCTAATTCCACCTCCACCAGTGACATCTACTGAGCTGACCATTCCTGTGGCCCCTTCTACTACTGATACTCTAATGGTAGCTTCAGTTCCATCTACTATGGCCAAGATCTCCTCTGCCACTGCTCCATCTTCTAGACCCACTCCCTCTGACCTACCATCCATGCTAGTGGTGGACCTGACTGAGCCCACACCTTCACCTTCTGGCCAGCAATCTGTGCCTGCTCAGGTATCCACTAATCCATCTTCTACCTCAGTGGTGGGACTATATACCCCAGCACCTACCATTCCACAACCGCCTGCACAGACTGCTGCCTGGCCACCTCTACATCCATGCTTGGTTTTTCCTGAGGACTATCCTGTAGTAGAGAGATTGCAGTGCTTTTCTCGTGCACTATCCAGCTGAGCGGTCTCTTCCTTGACATTTCAGTTCCACAACAACTTGGCATCTGGGAGGATCTTGAGGGGATTCTAGGCCATAATCACCCGCTAGATACTTTCCTGGTTAGTACTCCTATGTACTGTGATTTATTTTTGGAGTTCATGGCCACCTTCGAGTTCGAAGGTCCCACGTACTGGAAGAATCCCACAGATACAGATCACCCAGTTTGTTTACGTCTAGTGGATGAACTTTTTCACTTACTATGGTTGAGTTTGGCTGAGGTTGTGTCTTCTATCCCAATCCTTCCACCCCACATCTTGTCTCCACTTTGACCCACCCCGAGCACTCTGATCTTATTGTGATGTGGCGAGAGCTTGCTGGGCCTGACCACAGGTACACCCACACCTCACAGAAGAGCACGCTCATCATTGAACCTCATCTTCACTTCCTTCATCGGTGCTTTAGAACCATTATTTTTCCTCGCCATGAGGATATGGGTATTGTGTCCAGATGGGACATATAGATTCTTACCTATATCATTCGACATGAGTACCCAGACCTCCCGTATCCTGTTTCTTTTTTAACATCATTCTATGATCCGTGGTCATTAGGGAAACCTGAATGGCGGGTTCTATGCCACCTAGTTGGCACACTTTTTGGAAGTTTTTGAGCTGTCTCTTTCTCATGATCACTTGGGTTCTCCTCAGTGTATGGACTTCCTCATGCTTATCCACAAGAGGTTTATTGAGCATTGGGGAGAGCGCTTTGTGCTTGTGCAGAAAGCCCCTACTCTTGCAGGGGTGAGGGGCGACCCACCTACTCCCACTGGTGTTGCTACTCATGATCCACCCCATCCACCTACAGATGTCCCCTCCCCACCCCAACCCAGTTCTTCTGTCCTTCCTTCTTCTTCTTCTATTCCTTCTTCTTATGTTCCTTCTACCACCCCACCTCCCTCTGTACCCTCAGTCAATCTCCCCTTCACCCTATGCTTATCCGTGGTAGAGCACCACCAAGTTTGTTTGGATCATCGTCTGGTCTGTATTGAGAAAATTTTAGGGCTTCTTCTTCAGCATCATGACATTCCACTACCCCAAACCCTATACCTACATCCTTTCCAGTCCATTCTTTAGTAGCTCCACCGCCATTTACAGCGCTAATTCAGTTCTCCCCTCCATGAACAAACCTGCTGCTACCACTCTTGCTGCCGACCCAGGCATCACTCAAGAGCCACCCACTTTGAGTTCCACTCCCAAGGCTCCAACTGCTACGAATCCTCTTCTGGGCATGACTCCCAAGCCTACGACCTCCACTGCTACCGCCAAACCTTCTTTTCCTAATCCTTATATTACAGATGATGCCTCTTATGAGGAGACCCCATGACTGGTTTATAACACATTTATTTTCTGTGTGTATATCTGTTTTGTTCTATGCTTGGGATGTGCTATTTTGTATGCCAGTTTTTTATGGCCAATTTTTTATTAATTATAATAATAAATAATAAAGGCATAACAAGGGATTTTAAAAAAAGTTACATACTTATTTCAATTTTCAAAGTATTTTAAAATGACTGCTGATATAGTTTTATTATTGGATTCTAAGTCTTGGAAATTTACATTCATTAGACTTATAATTTTGTATTCATGTCATGACCCAATTGACCCCTACATTTTTCCCATTCTCGAGAGGTATTCTAAACCTTTTTGATATATTCTTTCTTATACCCTGTTTCTTGAGATATTCTTGGGATATTCATAACTAACAAAATTTTCTAGTTTTTCTCTTAGAAACATGAAGATTTTTTAATCACATTAAAATGATTGAGGCATTGGATTATTTTTCATCCCCTTTGACCTTAAGACCTAACCTACATCTGATCTTTATAAACCCTTAGAAACCATGAAATTCCTTGATAGGAAGCTACATTAAAAGTATATTTTCCCTTCCTACCCTAATTCTTTTATAAATTTTCATGATTATTCACTTGAGCTTTACAGAGGGATTCTTGTTTTTTCATGGTAAATTTTGGTGAGAAACCATGAACTTAAGTATGGGGGAGTTTGTCACTTGTTCATTTGGGAAAAAGGGTCCCATAGCCTACTATCCATTGCATTCTTGGTGGTCTATCAATCTCATGTATAAAAAAATGAAAATGAAAAATAGGGACCAAAATCATTATTACATATTATTGGTTTATGGGACCATATTGTCAAATAAATATCATAGTAACGACGAGAGATATTGATTGGGGGAGCATTTTCATTGAGCTCTAATTTTTGAATATCATGCATTGTTTTGTAAGAATTTATCCACATTTTTCAAGCCCCTGAGATTATTTTTCACATTTATACCTACCCACCCTTAATCTCAGAAACATTTGAACCTTGATGAAATCCCTTATGATTTTTCCAATTTAAATTTCTAAATTGGAGAATGAGAACTCTTGAAAGCTTATGGATTGAGTGCATATACTTAAGATTGAGCATAACTCTGATTAAATAAATATTGAGTGATGAGTGTGGTATCTTTTGGTGAGGTAAATCATCAAGTGGCAAGTTTATTTATGAAAAGTTAAAAAATTTGAATGAAATAGAATGTAAATTTTTAATTAATTTATATATGAGGAATGGTTATAATATCTTTGAAAATGAAATTTGTTTTGTTCCATTTAAAAAATATTCTTCTGTGTTTTTAATATTTATAGTTATAATTAGTTAAATTATTCCCTTTTATAGTATGAATTCTATTAATTAAATGTTGAGATATTGCTTGAGGAAAAGCAAATGACTAAGTGTGGGGAGTTTGATGTACCTGATTTGTGTATAATTTTCCATATATTTTAACGAGCATACAAAATTTTTTTTCACCAAATTTCAATTGTTTTGTGTTTTAAATTATTTTTACTAGTGATCATGAGTATTTTTAGGTATTTCCATGCCAAAGAAACAAATCAGGGGAAGTTTATCAAAATACCAAACTACACGACGTGTATTAGAACCCCAGCATGGATTGGCCAGGCCAAGTACATGCCCAAGTATCCAGAAACCATTACAATCCATGTGCATCATTCTACACATCGTGTACCCCCTTCTATAAGTAGTTGGTGGCTGGGAGAAAGACTACACAACCGTGTATCCAATTGAATACTAGACGCCGTGTATGTCCCCTACACACGCAGTGTGGACCTTCTAGAAGTGGTTGATGGCCGATGAAACATATTACATGCCATGTGAGGCGGTGCTACATGCCGTGTACCTCCACCTACCAGGAAACACCGTGTTCAAAGTCAAATACGGCATGTTAGCTTACCTACCAGATGAGAAAATATGGCCAAAACACATTTACCAGTAGTACATGTTGTTTACTTCCTGGTACACTCCATTTACTACTAAAACCTATAAATAAGTGGTAGAGCCTTCAAGTTCAAGAGTCATTCAGCCTTTATCCATTCTGTGATATTCTAAGGGAGATCACTCTAGAAACAACCAAGAAGAGAAGAAGATGAGAGAAGAGAGGAGAGAAGGTGCTTCTGTGCTACCTTCCCAACGACCTCCACTCCAAAGCTTTCAAGAGAATGTATTCAGGTACTACAAGTTCTTTAATTATTAGCTACTCTATGAGAAGCTAAATTCCCTATGTGTTGGGTCTGTGGAATATTGTGAGTCGTAATTTGTCATTTGTGATGTTGTAACCGTGTTGTTTATTCTCTATTCTCATAATTCCTTAATGAATCTATCTAAATATCACTAGAAATATCATATCATACCAAGAACAAGATTTCTAGGTATCCTTTAAGGAATTAATACTTAAAACATCCATGACCATTGGGTGTTTTAATTGTCTCAAAAGGGACTGTAATTTATAAAATTAAGAGAAATCAATTTCCAGACCAAAAAAATTGGTTTATATTGATTTAAACAAAACTCAAAAGACCAAGGGGTTGTGTTACATAAATAATTTGAGAGATGTGAATTTTCATGAACAACACAACCTCGTAAGCTAATTAATTTTATAACAATCTTTAAAATCCACAACCCTGATGCATTTTTCTCCAAATTTTCATCAAAATCAAATTTATGTATTTCCTCTTTATCTTTCAAGTAATTTTTTAAGAAATTAAAATTCAATCACCTTTTTATCAAAAAACAATAGAACCGACTCTAAATTCAGAAAACTTCACTAAACCAATTACAAAATAGATAAACGAAACAAAAATAACTTCTTCTCTATATGGATCGATCCCTTACTGGTACTATACTTGTTAGGGTAATATAATTTGGATTTTTGAAATTAACACTTTTGTAAGAATGATAACCAAAAATCATTTCATATTATTCATGACTCATTGGAAAGACCATCATTGTAGACAAATTCTATTACTGAATTGAGTTCAGTCCTCGTTCCAGCCCTGTATTATTGAACTAATATTATTTCTCATTCAATCCATATCTATCTCATAGGATATTAATATTTACCCAATGCATTGGAGGGATATATAGGTCCCACCCATATCATAATTAAATAATTCTTACGTGTTCTATAATAACATAAATCATTCATCAAAACCCAAGGAATAAAATGGTTTTCTTTAAACATTATTCCACCATAACATAATTTATGTAAAACAAATGGATTTCATAAATAGAAATCCATCATAAACTCAAAAAATAATAGGAATAATGATTATAATATATTTTAAACATAACCCTATTAAATAATTCCATCTTTTATGAAAACTAATTTTCATATAACACATGAAATTAATTCTTGAAGAAAATATCATTTCTTCTTAAAAAATGTTTTCTTTTCTCTAAATGAAACTTATTTTTAAAAGAAAAGAATTTATTTGAATATAAAATTGAAATTATTTAGAGTAATATTCCTGTAAATAAGGTGTTATGAATATGTAAAAATCCATTCATGTTGTATAATTAAAAAAACATTCTCCTCATACTATTTCATGAAAAGTTAAAAAGTACTGCGTATCAAATAACAACAAAATATTCCTTTCATAACATTTAATAAAAAATAACCAATGGGTAAAATTGTCTTTAAAAAATTTTATAATAATATAAATAATATAATATATTTAGGAAACATGGATGTGGATGATAAATATACCCCAGTAAATACTTATGTATAAACAATATCAAAAAATAATGAGATTATGAGATTATCCCTTACCTTTTAGGTCTGATTTCCTTTGTATGAATCCAAACCTCTTGTATAATTATTTAAATAATTTAATTGACTTAGTTTAGAATCATATTAATTTTTATGATTTCATATATGATCATATTATCATCCATTTGTTAATAACATTTCACTATCACTTGTTATTCAAATATTATCTACTTCATTTGCTTATGCATATTTTTTCGAATGAGTTACGGTTATCTTTAATAGGTCATAGTTATATCATTCCAAAATTATATTAACATTATATATATAATATTTATTCACTATATACATTTATATAATCATGATTTAATGAAGATCATATAGAAAGAATCACATCGCATCGTGGAGATGTTAGGTCGTATATATGTACAAATGACAATATCATTCTCATAATTGTTGAATGGTTCATAATATTTCAGAATAAATATAATTTTATAATAATAATACATAGTTATTATTACCATCCTTATACCCATCCAATTAATTTTTTGGTGAAAAACAGATTACACCACGATGTGGAGATGGTAAGTCATATGTACACACGTGTGGTGATTTCATTTTTTGTAGGATTGATATAGTGTGGAATATTGTTGTTCCATAATAATAATAACATCTCATTATATAAGTGATAATGTATTTATTAATTTATAATGAAACAAATCATGAAGAGTACGTAGAAGAAGAATTTTTTTGAAAGCACTGGTAAAGAATATTACCTCTTCTTCAACATGATTCCTCTAAATCTCCTCTTAGAACACTAGAATTTGTCTTTGAAGAAGACCAGAACCTCTATAATGTTACTAGGTAAGTTTAGAAGGGAAAGGGGTAGGGTATGACTAAGATTTAAGGCTCAAAGTGAAGCGAATAGGTGAGGGAGGAGGCTCCCTTTTATAATCGAGGTGAGGGGCACTTTTGGGATCTCAAAAAATATTAATTTATAATAAAATCAAAACCCTTCCACAAACCTCAAAAATGTCCCAATTTAAAATATGATATGATATAGGGTTTTAATCTAATAAACAATATATTTTTTAGACAGGTTTTTATGTCAGTTTAAACCTTATCATTTTAATTAACACTTAGTTATTCTATTAAATTGTTAACAAGGGTAAGAACTATTTCGATATTAAAAGGGTAAAATATTTAGTTACTTGATGTAAATTAGACCATAAATAAATAACTTAGAACATCCTAGACCATATAATAATTATTATATATTTTTAAAAAATGTTTTATTATTTTTAAATAATTTAATAAAAAAGTATTTTGATAAAAAATCATTAGTGTCAATTTTGACACTATTCAATTCATTGATTTTTAAAAATATTAAGATAACAAGTTAACTTCAAACCATTTATTTTTTTTATATTTATAATAGGTCAAGGTCATCTATAAAATTAATTAGACATATTAATTATCCGAAATTATATTATTTTAATATTTTTAATAACATTTATTTGTTATATCTATTAATAAAATAATTACTACATCAATTTTTTGTAATTATTTAATATACTTATTTGTTGAATAAAAATTAAAAATAAAATAACATGATAAATATAAATCTACTATACTAAATAATAATATTTTTAGTCTAATTTAGTTTCTGGAAAATAAAAAATTTATAACGTAATACTTATTAAATTGTGAATGTGACAACTTTAACATCACTTTAAATAAAATAATACAAGTGTCACTATCTCTTCTAGAAGGATCCAAATGGTAACTAACTCGAAACATGGATGGTTATGGTCTAGATATAATCTACCAATAATATTTGGTCAAGTGTTTAGGTCTATTTATGGTTATTATCATTTTAATAAAAATTGTTTTATTGATTTCTCATCAATTAATTTATTTTTACATCATCAAATTATAAGTCCTTAAGGTAATTATTCATTTCCTAAAAATTAAAAATAAATTACAATGATAAAGAACAATATTTAATGTTTCAAATGAGTATTTATAATATAATTTATATTTTGTACAACCTTATATAAAAAATGATTTATTTATGAAAATTTGAGTGAGATATATTTAACTTTTCATTAAATAAAATAAATAAAATATCCAAATCTAATTCAAGTGGCTTCCAAAAGACACCATTTCTAACCAATTATTATTTAGGTCAAAAAAAATCATCCAATTATATTAATAAAAGTTTTAGGGCAATTTTATAATAGTATTATTACCCTTAATTACCCGGTTTACCCTTCTAAAGTATTAATAAAAATTACTGAAGTTACTATTCATAATGTCCAAAAATAAAATATAGATATTTAAATAATTTAGAACTACTAATTAGAAATATGGAATCCATTTTTCAAAATTCAAAACACATAAGTTTTATAAAATAATTTAAAATTAATACCATTTTCGGAAAGAGAGAATGAGTTTTAAAAGTTGAAACATTGCAAAAGATTGAAATGTTTTTACATCTGAATTCAACATAAAATTAATGCTAAGGACATAAATTATTTTTAATGATAAAAATATATTTTATTTATACTTTAAAACCATTAAATATTATAATTTTACCATTTAAATTATTTCGATGAAAAATTTGTTTTTAATTAAAATTTAGTGTATTTTTACTATTCATCAAAATTTGAAAGTTAACAGAAATTTTTTAAAATTTCATCTAAAGGAAATTTTTATATCCTGATTCTAAAGAAAATATTTATTTTGTCATATAAAAGTTATTAATGTGTCAAAATATTAATTTAAAAGCGGTTCTCCATTAAAAGGTGAAAAATTACATTTTTGAAAAAATATAGGTTTTCATTCATCAAATGGGGTTTATTCGTACCATATGAAATAAATATCTATTGGATTAATATAAAAAATATTTTATTAAGTATATAACATTTATATTTTATTAATTTCGTTTACTAATATTAATTCACTTAATTTATTAATACAAAAATATAAATATATAATTTATTTATATTTTTCATAAATAATTGGTAGCGAATAACTTCACCATACATTTTAATAAGTTAGTTATATTTATTCCCTATAACCTAATGACTAGGTTAAAATGGTTATTTTATACTAAGGTCGTCTCATGGTTCGCTTAAACTCACTATTTCATGCAATACAAGCTATTGAAGAATTAATATTATTTAAAGAAAATATTTCATAAAAACATCTGGGTGTTACATTATACCCCCCTTAAACTGAATTTTACCCTCAAAATTCATCAATTGGATACAAATAGATGAGGATCTCTCTCCATCATATTATTCTCAAGTTCACACATCCCTTTCTCAAATTGGTTGTTCTGCTAAAAAACATTAACCAAGAAACTGGTTTTTTTTCACAGAAAGTTTTCACTACGATCCAGAATCTCTATTAATTGTTCTTCATAAGAAAAATCTTTCTCTAGTGGTATGACTTCTGAGTTTAATACATGTGAAGGATAAGATGTATACTTTCTCTGGAGAGATACATGGAACACATCATGAACTTGAGAGAGATTCGTTGGAAGCACCAATCGATAAGCTACCTTCTCAATACAATCTAGAATTTCAAAAAGACCGATATTCCTTGGGATCAACTTGCCCTACTTTTCAAATATCACTACTCTATTATAGTGAGATATTAGTAGAAATTCCTTATCACCCAATTCCAAATATAGGTTTTTTCTTCGGTTATCAGCATAACTCTATTGTCAACTCTGAGCTATTCTTATGTGATGTTGAATAGATCTTACATTTTCTTCAATTTCCTCAACAATATTAGGTCCTAATATCTTTATTTCACTAACTTCATCCCAACATGTTTGAGTTCTACACTTCTTTCCATATAGGGCTTCATAAGGATCCATCTTAATACTAGAGTCAAATCTATTATTTTAAGAAAATTCCACCAAAGGTAGGTGTTGATCCGAACAACCTTTGAAATCCATAGAGCAATCTCTCAACATGTCTTCTAGATTTTGAATTGTCCTCTCAGACTAACATTCTGTTTGAGGGTGATAAGCAGTGATGAATCATAACTCTGTATCCAAAGCCTACTAAATAATTCTCTATAACTTTGAGGTAAATCTCAGATCCCAATCAGATATAATGGAAAGTGGTACAATATACAATCTTACCAGTCCCTTTACATATATCCTAGAAATATGATCAAGAGATAAATCCTCTATAATAGAAATGAAGTGTGCCGACTTCGTAAGGCGATCAACTATAACCCATATAACATTATGGAATTTAGATGTTTTGGGAAGTCTAACGAAAAATTCCATAGTAATGTTTTACCATTTCTATTCTGGTATGGGTAATGGTTGTAACATCCCCTTAGACTTAAATATCTTAGCCATAACTTTCTGAAAAACCAAGCACCGAGAGACATATTCATAAATATCTCCTTTTAGGCCATCCCACCAGAAATACTCTTTTAGGTCTCAGTATATCTTTGTTCTTCTAAGATGAATAGAGAATTAATAACTATGATCCTCATCCAATAGATCCTTATTTAATTCTAGTATGGAAGGAATACAAACCCGGTTCTTGAACCTTATTATTCCATCAAAATCAAGGTTGAATTCCAGAACAATCTCACCTTATTTTGTAGCTCTACATCTTCCTTATATGCCTCCTCAATCTTCACTTGTATATATGGTTTAACATTCAATTGATAAAGAAAATATTTTACCCATTCCTTTAAAATTTCAAGACCTATCCTTTGAAAATCCATATACATTGGATCTTTTTTTATCCTCTTCATAGATAGGATATCATGATCCTTTCGAATCAAAGCATCTACCACCTTTTTTACTTTCCTAGGGTGGTAATGTATTGAGCATTTGTAATATTTAATCAAATCCAACCATCTTGTTTTACACATATTCATATCCTTTTGTGTGAAAATATACTTTAAACTTTCCTGATCAGTTTAAATATCACACCTTTCACTATAAAGATAATTCCTCCATATCTTTAGTGAAAAAATTATCCTAGCTAACTCCAAATCATGAGTTGGTAATTTTGCTTATGGATTTTCAATTTTCATGAGGCAGAAGATATCACCATATCATTTTTCATGAGAACACAACCCATCCCATTATTGTATGCATCACTATAGAATACAAACCTTTATCCATTACAAGGTAATGTGAGCATATGTGCACTTTCCAACCTTCTTTTTAGATCTTTGAAATTATCTTCACATTCCTCCATCCACACGAACTTAACTCCTTTTTGAGTCAACTTGGTTAGTGGATTAGATAATAATGAAAAATCTTTCACAAAACATCGATAATATCCAGCCAAACTAAGAAAAATTAGGATATTAGTTATCGCTGTTCGTCTCGACCAAATTTTAATAACTTATATTTTTTATGGATCCCCAGATATCCCCTCTCTTGAGATTATGTGACCTAAAAATGAAATTTTATAAATGAAAAAATCACACTTGGTAAATTTTTGATAAAGATTATCCTTTATCAGGGTCTTTAGTATAATTATCAAGTGATCTTCATGCTGTTCCTTGATTTTTGAATAGACAAGAATATCATATATAAAGACTACCAAAAACTAATCAAGATAGACTCTAAAGAATCTATTTATTAGATCTATGAAGATATTGGGGGAATTAGTAAGACCAAAAGGCATCACTATAAATCCATAGTGTCCATACCTTGTATGGAATGTCGTCTTTAGTATATCCACCGTCTTGACCCTTAATTGATGATATCCCGAATGAAGATCAATCTTGGAAAATTATTGAGCCATGTGTAGTTAGTTGAATAAGAAATCAATGTGGGAAATATGATATTTGTTTTTGATAGTGATCTAGTTAAGTTCTCGTTAATCAATGCAGAGTCTCATTGATCCGTATTTCTTCTTAACAAAAAAAAAAGGTGCTCCTCAAGGTGATGCACTACGACACATAAATCCCTTGTCAAGATTCTATTGGAGTTTCTTCTTCAATTACTACAACTCAATTAGGGCCATTCTATAAGGTGTATTTGAAATAGGAATAGCACATGGTATGAGTTCTATTGAAAACTCAACTTTACAATTTAGTGGAAGACCTGGTAATTCTTCCAGAAAGACATCACCAAACTCTCATACAATGGGTGTATTCTTAATTATGAGTTTCTACCCAATCATTTGAGATAGATAAACATTATTTATAGGGATATTGACCCATAAGATGGAATAAATTTCTAATGGAAGGTTATAACCATCCTTGTATCGATAGATGATCATAGATTGATCTAGAATATGACATGTGACTTCCCTTCCATGGAGATTGGTATGAAATCCACATAGATAAAGAAAACTAGTGCCAAGAATCACATAAAATTCCACTATAGGAAGGATCACAAGATTTTTAGGAATCACTTTCCCAAAAAATTCAACTAGAGAATAATTATAAACTTTTGATGCAACTGTTGTGCCATTAGGAGTTGTCATAGCTAGCTCAACATCTAATTTTTGAGGTAATATGGTGATACCCATTAAAAATTATTTAGAAATAAAAGAGTGGGTGGATATAGAATCAAATAAAACATTTTATACTTTAGATTGGATGGTAAGTGTACCTTTATCCACTTCATTATCAGACTCCACATCGCTGATAGTGATCGCATGTGACATGCCATTGTCTTTGGCCTTAATAGTTTGTGAATGTTGATCGTCATCACTAACCCTTGGATTTGGGAATTGATTGATATAATACCCCATTTCCTTGCACTTGTAAAATTGATGTGCAAGAGGTGCATTATATATAGTATTTTCTCTATTCGCATCATTAGACATATTTTTCCCATCAATTCAATATTCAACTTCCTAATGACCTTATTTTATACAATTAAAAAATTTACTAGTCCCTTTTATAAAATTTCCTCTATGTTTATTTTCACACTTTGAGCATAAGGGAATACTCATATTCTTTTTTAGTGTGGTATTTATATTTTCCCTTGTATTCCATTTTTCTCTTCTTATCAAAACCCATAGGACTAATTTGTTACTACAATATCCATTTCAAACTTGAGAGAACATTGAGCGATTTTATTGTAGCTATTGAAGTACCTTATGGATAAATCCCTTCAAAGAATTAGTTTTAAGCCACTAAAGAATTGATCAATTTTACTTTTTGGTTGGATAATAGTTCTAGAAGTGTATCTTAAAAATCTTGTAAAAATTGGTTCATAGGTACCAACAGATTCATCATCCTTTTCCTTAAGTTCAAGTAACTCCTTCTCCAACTTTGTTCAAATAATACGAGGAAAGTACTTATTGAAAAATAAGTTCTTGAACTCATCCCATTCGATGGATTTAATTCAACCTATCTTCCTTGTATTCTTGATAAGGTTCCACCATTTATCTAGTTCACCTTCCAAATAATAGACTGCTAAGATGACATTGTCATATTTTAAACATTAGAGAACTGAAAATATATTTTTAGTGGTACTGATCCATTGTTCAGCCACAAATGGATTTGATTATCCACCGAAAGAATGTGGAGGCTACCCCATCAAGGACTCAACAGAATGTTTTTCCCTATTTTCTCATTTGGAAGTCCTACATGATTCATAGTTTGAGAAAGTTATGTGAGCATAGCTACAAGATTTTTTGTTCTAGATCCCACAAAATTTGGTTGCTCGAGATGAAAATCATTGCATTGCACATTGCATTCATCATTAACTTCGTTTCTTCACGTTGAAACCATTGAATAAAACCAAGAAGCATAGTGTGAGTAACACTAATCATAATGGTAAAACCACAAAATCAAGAATAAAATTTCAATTTAGCGTACATTAGGTTTTATCCTAGGTTATTCATGATAATTTCTAAAACACCAGGATTGTAACCTATACTTAGAGATATCCTTTGGGTTCTTACTAAGATTTTCTCATCCTAGTTCCAAAGGTTAACTATACCTTTCCTCTGATACCAAATATAATGACCCATACATTCCATAAATTTATATTATGTAAAATTTGAAAAATATTCATTACAAAATATAAAAAATACACGAAAGGACCATATAGGTATAGTGTCTTTAGAAACTGGGAAACATAAACAATTGGTTCATAAGAAATATTCACCGTCTCCCACTTATTTCATCATAACTACACCCCCTTTTGACATATCTTACTTAATACCCTTATTCATGACTTGGGGAAAGGAAACATATGAAAGGGTGAGATCAGATTCTCAATAAGGGTAAACAAGGGAGATATCAATCATATCATAATCATAGATATAAGAACATAACATTTTAAAATCTTATCCTATATATGAAATATCGTGATATCATGTCATGGGATAAATCATGAAAGTTCATAAGAATCAATGAATGTAATCCCAAAAGTCATAACATAATACATGAAGGTTTGTGGCATACACAGAAGCATATAAAATCATTTCATATTAGTTAAGGCTCATTGGAAAGACCATCATAGCGGACAAAGTCCATTACTGAACCGAGTTCACTCCTCATTCCAGCCCTGTATTGTTAAAACAGAATCATTTCCCATTCCAACCATGTTTATATCATGAGATATAAATCATTAACCAATGCATTAGTGGGAGATATAGGTCCCACCCATCTCATAATTAAATAATTCTTATGTGTTCCACAATAACATAAATCATTCATCATAACCCAATGAATAAAATGGGTTTCTTTAAACATCATTCCACCATAACATAATCCTTGTAAAAAAATGGATTTCATTAATATAATTCCATCATAAACTCAATAAAATCATAGGAATAATGAGAATATTATAATTGAAACATAACCCTATTAAATAATTTTCATCTTAGATGAAAAATTATTTTGATATAAATCCTCGAAATTAATTCTTGAGGAAAATATCATTTCTTCTTCAAAAACGTTTTCTTTTCTCAAAATGCTGTGCAATTTTAAAATAAAAGAATTTATTTGAAAATAAAATTGAAATAATATAGAGGAAGATTCATGTAATTATGGTATTATGAATACATAAAAATACGTTCATGCTGTATAAGTTAGAAAAAACATTTTCCTCATACTTTTTCTGGAAAAGTCAAAAAGTAACTTATATCGAATAATGACAAAAGATTCTTTTCATACCGTTTAATAAAAATTCACCAATAGGTAAATTTTAATTTAAAAAATTGTATAATAATATAAATAATATTACATATTTAGGAAACATGGACTTGGATGATAAATATACCCCAGTAAATACTGACGTATAAACAATCTCAGAAAATAATGAGATTGTGAAATTATCCCTTACCTTTTAGGTACAATTTCCTTTGTATGTATCCAAACCTATTATATAATGATTTAAATAATTTCATTAAATTATTTTATAATCATATTAATTTTTATTATATCATATATGATTATATTATCATTTATTTTTAATAGCATTTCATTGTTACTTGTTATTTGGGTATTAACTCCTTCATTTTCTTATGCATGTTTTGTCAAATAAGTTGCAGTTATCCTTCATAAGTAATAGTTATATCATTAAAAAATGATATTAAAATTATATATATTATAGTTATTCATTATATACATTTATATTATCATTTTTAATGAATATCATTTATAACGAATCACATCACATCGTGGAGATGGTAGGTCGTACGTATGCACGAAAAACGATATCATTCCCATAATTGTTGAAGGGTATTGAAGTGAATGGGGTATAATATTTCATAATAAATATCATGTTATAATAATCATATATAGTTATTGTTTCTATAATTATACCCATCCAAGTAAGGTGGTGGTGAAAAATAGTTTACACCACGACGTGGAGACGGTAAGTCGTACGTACCCACGCATGGTGATTTTGTTTTTTGTAGGATGGATAGAAAGTGAAATATTATTATTAGATAATAATAATAACATATTAGTATATAAGTGATACTAGAGTAATTACATTATAATGAAACAAATAATGAAGAGGAAGTATAAGAAGAATGGAGTTTGAAAGAATCGGTAGAGGAGATTACCTCTTCTTCGACGTGCTTCCTCTAAATCTCCTCTTAGAACAATAGAGTTAGTATTTAAAGAAGACCAGAATCTATAGAATGAAACTAGGAAATTTTATAGTGGAATAGAGTAGGGTATGTATGAGCTTGAACGCTCAAAGTGAAGTGAATATGTGAGGAAGGAGTTGACTTTTTATATTTTTGGTGAAGGGCACTTTTGGGATCACCATAAATATTAATTTATAATAAAATTAAACCCCATAAAAAACTTCCAAAATATCCAAATTTATAATATGAGATTATATAGGGTTTTAATATCATCAACTAATATATTTTATACAATTTTTTCTGTAAATTTAAACCTTATCATTTTAATTAACACTCAGTTATTCTATTTAATTTTTAACTAGACTAACAAATATTTCAATATTAAAAGGGTGAAATATTTAATTATTTAATGTCTATTAGACCATAAATAAATACCTTATAAAATTTTATACCATATAATAATTATTATATATTTTTAAAAAATGTTTTATCATCTTAAAATTATTTAATAAAACATTATTTTGATAAATAATCAATAGTGTCAATTTTGAAACTATTCAATTCATTGGTTTTTAAAAATATTAAGATAACAAATTAAATTCAAAACAATTATTTTATTATATTTATAAGATGTCAAGGGAATCTATAAAATTCATTATACATATTAATTATTCAAAATTTTATTTATTTTAATATTTTTAACAACATTTATTTGTAATATCTATTAATAAAATAATTACTACATCAATGTTGTGTAATTATTTAATATACTTATTTTTGGAATAAAAATTAAAAATAAAATACTATGATGAATATAAATCCACTATTTTTCATAATAATATTTATAGTCTAATATATCTTCGGGATAATCCAACATTTAAAATGTTATACTTATTGAATTATGAATGTGACAACTTTAACATCACTTTAAATAAAATAACATAAGTGTCACAATCTCTTCTATAAGGTTCCAAATGGTCACTAACTCGACCCCTAGACGATTATGGTCGATATATACTAGGGGTGTCCATGGGTAGGGTTGGGTCAGGTTGAGGGTTATTTTGGACCCGACCCAAGGAAAATAGGTCGGGTCGGGTTGGGTCGGGTCAGAGATGTTTTTGGATTTAGACCCGACCCATCTCAAGTCAGGTTGGGTCGGGTCGGGTTGATTGGGTTAAGGAAAAAAAGTCATCTGGTATTTTTTTTATGATCCCAAGCCGCAGGTTGACCGAGTTACGACAAAAAAATTGTTTAGTTCTTTTTTTGGATATCACCCCATTGGTTGATCGGGTTATGTATTACTCTACTCATCTTCTTCTCCACACTAGGGAACACCCGTGTCCTCTGCCCTGTAATAAATCAAACCCAAAAAATGTCAGTCTGCAAACTGATGGTGTGATATGATTAGCTTGCCTATAAGTAGTTATCATAGTTTGAGGAGGTTCAAGGCGAGGCCAAGAGGGTAATGAGAATGGGGTAGTGCCTAACACAAATAGATTTGGAACTGCACACGGTCACGATGGAGATAGAGGTGGTGGTAAAGGCAGGGGGTATATTCAGGTGCAGCGCGGTGGATACACTGGGCTGGTGAGGGCAAAGGATATGTTCAATGATCATTTTCTTAGTCGATCCTCCACCGTTGGATCTTAGAATCATTAAAATTATTCTATCTTCCTTTGGTTTTTTGATTGTTATTTAGTTTTCGTATAAAAATCGAATGAAATCTAGTTATCTTCATGTTTTCGTTTGTTGATCAAGAATCGTTTTCCACTAATTTCACATGTCTCGATTCCTTTGAATTTATTTAATGTTTGTCTTAGAAATGTCATGGAAGATTCAATCATCTATGCAATTAATAGAGTATTCATGAAATGGTGTGCGATGGAATGGACTCAATGGATGGTGTAGGAAAGGAGAAAGAAAGCGGCATGGGGTGTGGGTGAGGGTGCATTGGGTTGAGAGGCAGGGGGAGAGGGCGAAGTCTGAAGAGGCGACTCACAGTAGTTGGGTTGGTTGGGTCAGGTTGGGCCAATTTTTTTCCAACCCGTGGCCCGACCCAACCCGACCATGATATAACCCAACCCGAACCAACCCGTGGTATAAATTGTTTAACCCGACCCAACCCGATCGAGTTGAGTCGGGTTGGTTGGGTTGGGTCGGGTCTGGACACCCCTAATATATACTCCACCAATAAGATTTAGTCAAGTGTTTGTGTAACATATCATGTAAATAAATAATATGACATTTTCATATTTATTAATATTTTTGAATTAAATATTAATTTTACTTAAAAGTGGATTCTATGTCCGATAGAGTACTCAACATGAAACAAAATGTTTCTCTGAAATCTTACGTTGCACAGAACATTGAGTTATGCCGAAAAATAATATAAAAATAATATTATTTTAAATGGTAGTTAATACCTAGCCGTTGTATTGGAGAGAATGAATAGAACTAGCTACAATATGATTACACATGTTTTTTTTAATTTTTTTACATTTATCCAACAAATTTTAGAGGCTTAAAATAAGAATGAATCCAATTTTAAGCATTAAAAACTCTAATATTTTTAGAATGTCGTTTTACCGCCTTTTAAATGTGAACCCTTTTTAAATATAATTTTTGTCACTTTTATATGTCCTTTTTGAAAAAATAAACTCCTTATATAGAATAGGTACATCAAAATTTACTTTGGGTAAATTTTTGGTATTTTTCTGATAAAGTTCATTTTTTATGAATAGTTAAAAATACTGCATTTTAATTGGAAACTACTTTTTAATATAATTCATTTATATAGTTGGATTGTAATTTTAATTGGTTTTGAAGTTTAATTGTATTATATTTTTACCATTTAATCCAATTTTGGTCATTTTAAGTAATTTAACTTTTAAATTGGACATAAACAAATGTCAATCTTTTGGTAGTTTTTACTTTTTAAAAACACGTTTTTTGGTTTTGACAACAAGAATTAATTTTAAATTAATTTATGGAACTTCTTTTTTTTGAATTCGAAAAAATAGATTCCATATTTGAAATCAAGAGTTCCAAATTGTGTAAATAAGTAATTTTTAATTTTAGAAATTATTAATAGTAACTTCAGTAAATGTTTTATTTACCATGGTTAAAGGATACATCTTGTAAATAAGGGTAAAAAAATAAAATTATAATAATATTAAATTATCCTAACATGTGTCCTAATCCAATTGTATGAGATATGTCTAACCATGGTCATACTTGGTGTCTACATTGTGACCCCATGAAGCCACTTTTGTGTGAAAATGATATTTAGTTACTTTTAATTTAAAGTTAAGGAAAATATAACATAAACATATATCTTTTACTAAAACAATTTTTATATGGGGTTATATAAGTGATATTTTCTACTATAAATATTCATTATAAATATAAGAATATTTCATAAATCATGGTATTTTATTTATAAATTTTAGACAATAAATAAATAAATTTATTTATGATACAATGATGATGTAGTAATTACCTTATTAATGACATATTTAAATAAATGAGATTATAAATATTAAAATAAATTTATTTTAAATTTTTTTATTACATTAACGAATTTTAGGGACAATTATTACTTATTATATTTTAATTAATGAATTTTTTTGAAATAATCAAGTTGTTATGAATTTTGTTTAAATTCATGATATGAATAGTATATAAATTGACATTGATGAGTTTAAAAAAAATAATATTTATTAAATGATATAATAGTCCTAAAAATATAATATTTGGAAAATGACTTAGATAATATTGTAAATGTCATTAATGAATCATTTGAGGTTTGATTGTAATTTCATGGTAACTATATTAACCATATAGTATGAATATACAAGAAGACATGGTAAGAGTCAAATAAGTTAATTAAAGGTTAAAGCTAAATGATAAGGTTATATTTGAAACCAAAACTTGTATAAAAACTATTGACTGAATGTATTTAGATAAATAATCATCTTATATTCTAATTAAATGAGTTTTGTACCTTTTATAAATCTAAATTTAGTTTATAATAAAATAATCTTTCAAGACATTCCTAAAGTACCCCTCCTCCCTCTTATAAAAGGCCACCACCTCTAACCCCTTACTCACCCCTCTCAAGAACCTTGGATCATCCAAAATATTCTTCAAAAATCTCCCAAAATCCATCTATTACTCTTAGAATCCTTATATTAGGAAGACATAAATTCAAGAAAGCCTTTTAGCTGAAATCAAAAGGAGTTACCCGATTTGAGGTATTGTCTTTTCTCAATGTTCATCCATTAATTTTCCTTCACCAACCCCATAAAATATATTTATTCCATTATTTTAAAACAAAAAAAGTATCTTCAGTATACTAGGATTTTTTATGAGAATTAATTGACCTACACTTACAAAAACCTCCATCTAATGGATTTAGAACATACTATTTCTGTGGACAGCAAACTACTACCTCACGAAACGATGATTGTTCAATTATCACTTACCACCTCTCATGGTGTCCATTATGATGTAAATATATTTACATATTATATATATTATATTTATATTGTCTCTATTATTCTTTATTTTTCACTTATAGAATACCTTTATGGTTTCTATAATGGGTAAATACGATAATTTCATTTGAGGAAGTGCGGACTACGGCCCCCTCAAAGTGATATGACTCATTCATGCCATACATGAAATGTATAAAGGATGAAGTTAATGAAATTATGTAACATATATATATATATTATATTATATTATACTGGAATTATAATATACCTAGGTATCATTAATGTTTCATTTCTCTAAAAATGAAAAAGAAATGAAAGCAGCGTTCATGCATACGTACGACTTACCGTCTCCATGAACAGTGCATTTCATTTCTTATCTTCAAATGTTATTGACTATTATAAATACATATATACTGGATATAAATGATATATATTATATCTATATAATGAATATAATTATGGATATAATGGATGTTTGACCACATAGACAATTTGTAATTATAACAGGTTCATTTTTGACTCAACTACCAAATATCGACAAAATGAATGATATTAACTTAAATAATTATGTAATGTTTATAATGAGGTAATAAGTGATATAAAAGGAATAATAAACTTGAAAAATTTTCTTAATCAAGTATAAATTAACTTATGTTTATTATTTAGGAATAACAAGGAACATACGTGACGAGTCAGAGTCAAGGTAAGGGAACCTTTCACCCTTCTCTTTTAGTCAAAGGCTTATTTTATGTTATGTATTTCAATTTCCATTTTCTTATTTTGGGGTATGTGATTCTATATACTTATTTATGTACATTTTATTTCCAAATTATGAGAGACTCTTTTTTCTCTAATTAACTTATTTTCTTAATTTTTAAGTGACGTCGTTAGGCCGTTGAATTTTTGTAAGGGATTTTATAAACTCAATTTCTTCTTATTGGGTTTTAAGAATACTTCATTGATTATATTATGCCCAGATTATGTGCGTAATCACTATTTGTTTATTTATGTTGTAATTTCCACTTATGTTTGTGTGGATATACTATTTCTTCACATAATCACTCCATTGATAAATTCTCACATGATTGATACAATCAATGTAAAGGACTACGTCTCAATCACCTTTCATTGATGCATATATTGGTATTGTGCACTTTTAATATCATATAAGGTGAATATAAAACCATTTTAAAATTTTATATCATGAATTTCTATATTCTACTGATATTTAATGCTTTTTGATGTTATTATTTAATTATTTTTATTGTAGTGTTTCTCAAGTGTTACAAGAATCTTTCACTAAAACATCATTTTAAATGTTTTAAAGATTTATTTTTATAAATATTTCTCATTAATTTCCATGTTTTCAAAATGGTTTTAAGGATTTATTTATATGGACATTAAGGTTTTAAAATGATATTTATTTAAAAGTTTCAAAGTGGTATAGACCACTTTGATTGAAAAATCTCTTTATTAAATGTTTTAAATGGTTTTGGAAATGGATTGAACATTTTTAATATCGTGAATTGATTGCTTGTGATTTATGAGTGAAATGTTGACAACTTAAATCTTTTATGTGTTATGATTATGTAATGGTACTTAGATATTTGATGGGTGGTTATGTGATAAACCAAATACAAGTGGTTCTATGATAAACATAGGGTGGGTGAGCCCAAGATAGCTCTCTAATGCATTGAGTAACGTGATGGAGGTAAATGTTAATGTTTCCCCTAAGAGATTTTGGGAATATATTGTGATGGTTATTCCAAACGTAACTCCCTACATAGATGTGAATGCTACAATGTAAGTACGTTATAGATTCTACATTTTACCTTTATGATTTATGATTTCTATGTGATATTCATAAATATTATGATTTAATGGGGTATGTTAAAGAGATTATGTTATATGAGGGAAAAGTTTGATTTCATTGATTTGTATGAATTGATGGACTAATGTTTTCTTCCCTTTTTTTTATAACCTTTACTGATATTTTTATGCTCATCCCTAGTTTTTGTAATGTTTTTCATAGGGTTTAATGAAGGGTAAGAGAAAGGAATAATTCAAGAAGATTTATATCAATAAAATAATTATTGTTTTATTTTAAAGAAATTTTATTTTTTGTGAAAAAATTGGATATATAAGAAGTGTCTACGTTGTAATTTTTGAGATGTAATATAACAGATATGGACTAACTATCTAAAACTATAAGTTTGAAAAAAACCTCAATGTTAATTCTTGTTTTAAATCAAGATTAATAAATGTTTTAAGGCTGTGGCCTTATAATTGGTATCAGAGGTCGGTTTCGATAACTTTAGAGGTTAGGGTGTTATTTAAGCATAAGTGACATAACCATAATGTTTAGCATATTATAAAGAGTCATATTTATTTTAGATAAATTGAATGAGTTTAAGATAACATGAATAAGTATATCTTAGTGTTTACCCTCATCATATGATATTATATGTTGATTTTACTAATATACTCACACTGACCTTTTTGGTTTTAGTAAATGGTTGGATCTAGTAGGCACCAAGGTAACAATGGATGTAAAGGAAACTGTGGTGGTTTTCTGAATAAGTATCCAAATGAAATGGGTGCTATAATGATAACTCTTGCGGTTATTATTAACCAACTGTCTGGAGTCATGATTGACCACTTGAATCTTGGTGATTTTTCTAAGGTATCATATATGGGAGAAACAAATCCCTTTGGAAGTTCAGGTAATAATCATAAAGGTATGTATATTCAAAAACCTATGTTTCTAGGATGTGGAAAGAAACACTTCATAAAATGATTCAAAGGGATGAGAAGATGTTATAGATGTGGTAATGAAGGTCATAAAGAAATAACCTATCATGGAAAAAGGAAGCGTTTAGTTAACTCCAGGATAGGGAAAGAAGTTCTTTTTGAGGGATCAATTGAATGTTTTAAATGTGGTGTGCATGGTCATTACACAAATATATGTCCTATGAAGAAGGTTTGGGAATGGGATCAGCATGACCGTACAAATATATGGTTACCAATACCTACTGCCATTCCAATTGAGGATGAGGAAACTAATAATGACCTATGAAAGGTATGGATTATTTCTTAACTGATTTTTTGATATTATTGATTCTTGGGATATGATTCATGATTTTGTTTGTAGGAAAGAAGTATTACAGAATAAGTTGAAAAAAAGGTTAAGGGATCATTAAGATTGTTAGAGGTTTAATATGTCAATATTTTAGAAATTTGAGAGTTATGTTAGATATAAGGGTGTTGAAATGTTTAAAAGTATTAATGCTCTTTTGTTGATGGGAATACATTGGAAGACTTTTCTCTTGTATGTGTAATCCGGAAGTTTTTTATGTGAAAATTCTATTTGAGGAATCATTTTTTGTGTGGATATTGTTATAAATGACCATTTGGGTTTATATTAACCTTAAATTTGAGGCAATTCCAGGTTATTACTTTTTGGGATGCAAATGTGAGGTATGAGATAACATTTGAGGTTAAAATATTTTATGATTATTTTTGATGAATTTATATCATTTTTGAGAATGTTATAAATTTATATAGTTTTAGAAAAAGGACAACCCGTAGGATGGGTGACAACCCTTCGCATTCGGAAAGGCCACAAGAATCGAACCCACAACCGAAGGATGAAAAGGGTGCATTGCCTACCAATGGCCTATGTGAAGTCCCTGGTTAGTATGACTAATTATTATTAGTTAAATAATTTTATGGATCAAGAATTAGTTGATTTTTTGAACTTATGTTTTATCAAATGGATATCCTTAGTATTAGAAAATTATTTGGTGATTAAGTGATAAAGATCATTTTGTAAGACGTTTTCTCTTTTGGGAACACTATATTCCTAAAGAAAACTTGAATACTATGAGATTTCATTCGAGGAGTAATGGTTTAATTTTGTTTTGGAAGAATATATTTTTTTTATTGTGGACTTATAGTGATTTGGGTTATTTATGGAAATGATTAACCTATCATAGAGAATATGTGATTAGGTGAATTAATTTTCAGTATGAGACTTTATGATTAGTTGATGTTATTTGGAGATAAATGCTAAGATTTATTATGGAATACTATGTGATCAAATTCTCTTGATATGTGGGTTTCAATCTTAGTTTGAATTATATTTAATAATTTTAAGGACAATTGTGTATCGAATGGTCATTGTTAAACTTTGGGTATTGTTTGTTGAATTTTGGAGATTAAGAGTAATATTACTTTTTATAATGGATTAACCTTTTGGGGGATTATCTGATCTCATACTAACCATTTTGGTTTCGGTTAATGTATAAAGATATGGGAAATATATATAGTTCATCCTTTTGGGATTATGGGATTCTCTAGAAGTTGATTCTAGCACATCAGATGTGACCAAGTCATCTTGAATACTCATGTTTTGGATAAAATATGAGTTTGTGGTAGAAATTTATTAAAGGATTAAACTCTACTTGAAAGGTAATTAAATTTCCTTATTTTCTTATTCTAAGTAGTAAAATAAATACTCAAATTTATGAAAAGGAACTTAAAACAAAATTTTTTTCCTTTTACTTTTCCTACCGTGGAATCAAAGACCATTTAACCCATTATAGGTTTGCAGTTTTCTTGTTGTTAAATTTATCCTAATAATGTTTTCTATCACTCTCAATCTGAACTTGATGGTTATTTTTGTCTTCCATATCTATATTTTCATGGAATCCTAGTATGTTTTTTCTCGGGTGACCTTTATACTTATCTTTATTTCTTTTAAAGTGACAGTTTTATTTACTCTTTTTTTGATGTGGGACTTTCAATGAAGTTTCTAAGCCCAATTTTAAAATTTTGAGGACTCACACTAGTGTAAAAAATGTTTAACACGTAGGAATTTTTCACATCGGTACTATATAACTGGCGTGCAAAGCAATAAAAATTGATTTATCACGTCGGTTATGGTATATCCGACATGATAAATCATTGAGAATCAATTTTTTACGTCAGTTATTTTATAATCGATGTAATAAAAAATGAGATTAGCTTTATCACATCAGTTATTTTATAACCGACACGACCTATCGAATCTGGTGCTTTATCACGTTGGTTATAAAATAACCGACGTGATAAAGCAAATCTTGGAAATTTATCATGTCGGTTATCAAAAGAACCGACGTGATAAAACGCCATTTATCACATCAGTTATAAAATAACTGACGGGATAAATTATTTTCTATGTCGGTTATCAAATAACCAATGTTATAAACATAAAAAAATAGTTTATCATGTTGGTTATTAAATAACTGACGTGATAATTCTTTTAAATGATTTATTGAACCCCGTATTCAGTCATTCAATTTTCTTCGATCAGGCGACCTGCGACTCGTCTCTCTCACGTAGAAAACCTATAAAGTATTATTTGAAGTCGTTCCCTATAGCCCCATTTTGCCTAAATCATTCACTATATTTATTATCATCATCAGATATATCAGGTTGACTCGCAATACTCAAGTAATCCTCACACGGATCAGTTTCAGTTTTTTATTTTTCGTGATGCCCTAAACTAATTTTTTGAGATGCTATTTTTCTATACATGTTCTTAATATCATGGTAAGTTTCATAGTGTTCATTTATACCATGCTAAATTATTTTCTGGTAAAATAACCTTATGGAAGTGATATCATGCAAGTTTATGATTTTTGTGTGTTCTATTATGTGTGTGTGTGCGTACAGGGGGTATCCAAGGGGGTGGGGGAATGTCCATGTGGGTGGGGGTGTTCATGGGGTGTGGAGGGGATGTCTAGGGGGTGGGGGTGTCCAGGGGGTGTCAAAGGGGGTGGGGGGTGGTGTCCAGGGGGTGCGGGGGGTTGTCCAAGTGGGTTGGGGTGTCCAAGGGGGTGGGGGTGTCTAGGGGGTGAGGGGGATGTCCAAGGGGGTAGGGGTGTCCAGGGGTGTGTGTGTGTGTGGGGGGGTGTTTAGGGGATGAGTGGGCAGTTCAAGGGGGTAGAGGTGTCCAGGGGGTGGAGGTTTCCAGGGGGTGGAGGGGGGGGGCTATCAAGGGGTGGGGGCTGTCCAGAGGGTTGGGGGGCTGTCCAGGGGGTGGGGGTGGGGGCTGTCCACGGGGGGGGGGGGGGGGGGGGTTCCAGGGGGTGTCCAAGGGGGTAGGGGTGGTGTCCTAGGGGTGAGGGGACTTTCCAATGGGGTAGGGGTGTCTAGGGGGTGGGGTGGTGTAGAGGGGGTGAGGGTGTCCAGGGGGGTACCCAAGTGGGTAGGGGGTGGGGGTGGCGTCCAGGGGGGTGGGGGGAGTCCAGGGGGTGGGGGGTGGTTTCCAGGGGTGTTCAAGGGGGTGGGGGTGGTGTCTAGGGGGGTGAGGGGGCTTTCCAAGGGGGTGGGGTGTTCAAGGGGTGGGGGTGTAGGGGGGTGAGGGGGGTGTCCCGGGGGTGTCTAGGGGGTGTCCAAGGGGGGGTAGGGCGTGGGGGTGGTGTCTAGGGGGGGTGTCTAGGGGGTGGGGGTGGTGTCCATGGGGTTGAGTGGGCTATCCAAGGGGGTATGGGGTGTTTGGGGGGGGGTGTCCAAGGGGTGGTGGTGTCTAGGGGTTGTCCAAGTGAGTGGGGGGGTGTCTAGGGGGTGAGGGGTATTTCCAAGGGGGTGGGGGTGTCCAGGGGTTGGGGGGGTGTCTAGGTGGGTGATGGGGCTGTCTAGGGGGGTGGGGGGGAAGGGGGGGTGTCCAAGGGGGGTGTGGTGGTGTCCAAGGGGGTGTTCAATGGGGTAGGGGGTGGGGGTAGTGTCCTGGGGGGTGAGGGGGTTTTCTAAGGGGTTAGGGGTGCCCATGGGGTGGGGGTGTCCAGGGGGGTGAGGGGGCGGCTGTCCAGGGGGGTGGGGGGTGTCTAGGGGGGTGTCCAAGGGGGTAGGCGTGGAGTCCAGGGGGTGGGAGGAGCAGTTTCCAGGGGGGTGGGGGGTGGTGTCCATGGGGGGGGGGGGGTGAGTGGGCTGTCCAAGGGTGTAGGGGGTATCTAGGGGGTGGGGTGGGGGTGTCCAGGGGGTGGGGGGTGTCCAAGGAGGGTTGGGGTGTTGTTTAGGGGGTGGGGGCTGTCCAGGGGGGTTATGGTGTCCAAGGGGTGTCCAAGGGGGTGGGGATGGGGTCCAATGGGGTAGGGGTTTGGAAAACCCCCTCACCCCTAGACACCACTCCCCATCCCCCTGGACACCCCCACCCCCATGGACACCCCCATCCCTGGACTCGCCCCCACCCCCTGGACACCCCCTACCCCCTTGGTCACCCTGGACATCCCCTACCCATGTGGAAAACCCCTACCCCCTTGTACAACCCTCACCAACCCCCTAGACATACCCCAACCCCTTTTACACCCCCTTGGTATATATATATCCCAATGGTTTCATTGAAACCGTTGGAATATTTTATCTTCAGGTAGTCTATACCAACGGTTCCTATAGAATCGTTGATATAGGGCTATTGCAATGACCATCATTCCAACGGTGTGTGAAACTGTTGGGGTATTATATCCCAATAGTTTTAGGGGCTATACATGGTTTTAAATCATTGGGATATGTGTAATATTTAGTAGTGAGTGTGTACATATTTTAATATTTACACTTCATATTTGTTTTTTATAGAAGGGTGAATTTGGTATCCAGTTGCACCAGGATGTATTCTTTGTGTAACTTAAGAGGAAAGGATCCAAGATGAATTTAAAACTATTATATATAAATATATTTTCTTTTTAAAATCATTTTCATGCATATTTGTTTCAAATACGCACCCCCATGGACACCCCCACCCCCATGGACACCCCTCCCCCCGGACGGGCCCCCACCCCTTGGACACCCCCAGCCCCCTTGGACACCCTGGACAACCGCTACCCCCATGGACAGCCCCTTCCCCCTTGGACAGCCCCCACCACCCCCTAGATAGCCCCTAACCCCTTGGACACCCCCTTGGAATATATATATATCCCAAAAATTTCATTGAAACTGTTGGAATATTTTAACTTCAGTTATTCTATACCAACGATTCCTATAGAATCATTGGTATAGGGCTATTGCAACGACCATCATGCCAACAGTGTGTGAAACTATTGGGTTATTCTATCCCAACGGTTTCAAGGGATATCTCAATGGTTTCAAATAGTTGGAATATGTGTAATTTTTAGTAATGAATGTATACATATTTTAATATTTACATTTCATATTTATTTTTTATGGAAGTGTGAATTTGGTATCCAGTTGCACTGAGATGTATTCTTTATGCACCTTAAGAAGAAAGGATCCAAGTTGAATCTAAAACTGTTATATCTAACTATATTTTCTTTTTAAATTCATTTTCTTGCATATTTTTATTCAAATACGCATAGATTTGTTTTAAATTTCAAATTTTTTTTACATTCAAATTATGCTATTTTTCATATAAATATATATTTGTCTTATATTAACAAGATGTATAATTTTGATATTTGTTATAGGTAATAATGAGTTGAAGTTTGATTATGTAACATCAAATGAGTAATGAATATGAGGAATGTGTTGATGCCTTTTTGGAATTTTCTAAAAAAAATGTTCCAAGTAGTGACATTTTTTTTGTCCATGCCTGAAATGTTTGAATATGAAGAAGTTGAAAAGTAGAGAGATCAAAGATCATATGATTTGTCATGGTTTTAATCTGAGTTACAACCCTTGGATTTGGCATGGTGAAACTGGAAAGAATGTCATATCTACTGATGATGATGATTCACATGATGGTAACTCCGATGGAATTGAAGAAATGATCTATGATATTGTAATAGAACAAATTGAGATAGAACCAACAGTTTCACGTCTATATGGTGATTATGAAAAACCATTGTATCCTAGTTGTACGAATTTTACAGTTTTGTCAGTAGTGTTAAGATTTATTAACCTGAAGGCGAAACATGGATGGAGTGACATAAGTTTTACAGAGCTGCTACAATTTTTGAAATATATTCTTCCAAAAGACAACGATCTTCCAGATTCACATTATAAGTCCAAGAAAATATTATTCCTGATGAGATTGGGATACAAGAAAATACATTCCTGTCCGAATGACTATATGATATATAGGAAGGAATATGAATTTCTGTCAGAGTGTCCTAAATGTGGGACATCACGGTATAAGTTGAAAGAAAAATCATAGGCTGATGTAGAGATTACAAAGATATCTTGCAATGTATTTTGGTATCTTCCAATAATTCATCGTTTGAAACGTTTATTTTCTAATTCAGAAGATGCAAAAAAGTTAAGATGGTATGCTGATGAGAAGATATGTGATGGAAACATACTCCATCCAGCTGATTGTCTATAGTGGAAGAAAATTGATGAGCAGTATCCTATATTTGGAAATAAAATTAGAAATCTCAGACTAGGGTTGTGCATAGATGGAATGAATCCATACTGAAGCCTCAGTATCACACATAGTTCATGGCCTGTTTTATTGGTAATTTACAACCTCTCTCCTGAAGTTTGTATGAAGTGAAAATATGTAATATTGATTATAATGATCTCTGGTTCGAAGAAACTCGGAAATGATATTGATGTTTTCCTATCACCATTGATTGATGATTTGAAAATTTTATGGGAGGATGGTATTAGGGTGTATTATTCTTATAAAATGGAATATTTTCAACTGCATGCAGTGCTTATGTTCACTACAAATGAATTCGCAACATATAGAAATTTTTCTGGATATAGTGCTAAGGGGAATAAATCATGTCCAATTTGAGAACAACAAACTTCATATTGTCAATTGCATCATGTGAGGAAAACAATATACATGGGTCATCGAATGTTTTTGCATATGGATCACTCTTATAGAAGACTAAAAAAGGCACTCAATGGCTCACAAGAATTTGATATTGCTCCAAAGCCTTTATCCCCTGATTTGTGTTTTGAGAGGGTGGAAAACCTTGATGTGACATTGGGAAAGACACAAAAATCTGGTAATGGTAGACATATTTGGAAGAAAATGTTAATATTTTTTGAGCTACCATCATAAAGATATCAGGAAGTAAAACATAATATTGATGTCATGCATGTGGAGAAGAATATATGTGACAATTTTATTGGAACATTATTATATATTAAAGGAAAGAAAAAATATGGGTTTAATGCAATATTAGACTTACTATCAACGGGAATACGTTTTGAGTTAGCTCCCACTTCTAATGGAAGATGAACATTTCTTCCCTCATCTTGTCATACATTATCCAAGAGTGAGAAATTTAGCTTTTTTCAGTGTCTTTATGATATCAAAGTGCCTCAAGGTTATTATTAAAATGTAAAAAAAAAATCTCTTTGAACTATTTGAAGTTGATAGGAATGAAATCTCATGATTGTCACATCATGATGTAACAACTTCTACTAGTTTCATTGCGTGGAATATTTCCCATCCATGTCAGAAAGACTATAATGAAGTTTTGTTATTTTTTCAATTAAATTTTTAATAAGGGGATTAATGTGAATGATTTGAACATTTTGGAAAAGGATGCAATATCTATACTTTGTCAATTGGAAATGTATTTTTCTTTATCTTATTTTGGTATAATGGTGCATTTAATGATTCATGTGGTTCGAGAAATAAAGCTTTTTGGACGTATATATCTTCTTTGGATGTATCCTTTTGAACGGTATATAAAAATATTGAAGGGGTATGTTAAGAATCCATATCAACCTGAAGCCTCCATTATTTGAAAGTATATTTCTGAGGAGGTTGCGAAGTTTTTTACTAGCTACTTGGCTGTGACGAAGCACATAGGTTTTCCTCCATCTCTCCATGAACGAGTTCATAATGAGGGAAAAGGGATTCATGGATTGAAAGTCAAATTGTTTTCAACAGAATAGATGAAGAAGTTAGAAGTATATATCTTGAATAACATAGCTGATGCTCAACCGTATATCACATTGTATATCAATGAGTTGAAACAATGTCATCCAAAGAAGAAAGAAATGCGTATTTCGAATGATCACAACAATTTTTTTTCATGGTTTAAAAAGACCTTTCTTGGTAGATCAGATGTATCAGAGACATTAAGATAGTTAGTGGGAGGTCCATGTTTAAATGTGATAACATGGTCTAGTTATGCCATTAATGGATATACATTTCATACAAAATCTCAAGACAACAAAAGTGCACTTCAGAATAGTGGTGTATCAGTGTTTGTAGAAGTAATGAATTTTTAGAGTTCTAAAAAAAACCTAATTTCTGCATCAAGTGCATATTATGGATTCATTGAATAAATATGGGAGGTTGATTACTTTAAAATTAAAGTTCCTATTTTTAACTGCCAATGGTTTATCGGTAACAATAATGTCAGACACGGTGTATTTTGAATGAAAGTTTTTAATCTGAATAGATTAGAAGAAACAAAAAATTTTTTTATATTGGAAACAAATGAAAAACATATTTTCTACATAGTTGATCAATTAGATATGCAGTGGTCTGTTGTTTTACAAGAAAAAAAAACAATATGTTGGTGATGATAAACTTGATGGAGGTTCTGATTTATGTGAGATCCCTACATCAATATAAATATTATCAGAACATAATGATGAGCATGTTGAATACATGTTTTGTGCTATAAGGAATGATCATGATGAAGGAATTTGGGAAAACAATCCATTTTTACATTCCTAATATTACAAGTAACATATGTTTATTTATTGTTTAAATTTATTATTTTCATAAAACGTTAGATATTGTAATGTTTTTATTTATTAAAATGCATATTAAAAAAAATTATAAGTTTTTGTTTATTTTAATTTTGTTTAGTTTAGTTTATCATGTTTACCATTACGTAAATTATATATCTATTATTTTTGTTGAATGAAAATTACTTTAACATGTTTACCATGTTTACTCTATCTACCATGTCTACCATGTCTACCATGTCTACCATGTTTACAATGTTAACCATGTTTACCATGTTTACCATGTTTATTTTAACATAGTTTACCATAGTTTAAATTTACGTAACTTATATATTTATTGATTTTGTTGAATGAAAATTACACTACCATGTTTACCTTGTTTACCATCTTTACCACTGTTTAACATGATTACCATATTAACAATGTTTACTATTACGTAACTTAGTTCATTTTTTAATTTTCTATTTACATTAGTCTTGTAATATTTGAATTTGTATATTTGTGAACTAATGTTTGTTTTTTTTTGATTTGAAGGATAATGACATATCAATTAGTTTATTAACCACATGATTCTGGAGATGAGCATAATGATTATACCTTTGTGGAGGAACATTCACATGCTCCTGTTGATGTTCCCCAATATTCCTCATGTGCTCCCATAACGACAAAGGGTCCAAGAGTTAGTAAACATGGGTGCACACGTTTACCAAAATTATCAGTTTCCCATACGCATAACCAGAGGATAATCGTTGAGTTTGATGAGAATGATATTCCTAGAGGTACAAATGAAAAAGATTTTAAGAGGTTTGTATCAACTAAAGGTAAGAGAAAAGTAATCATTTTTTATGATTATTGGAGAAGTGCAGACAAAGCGAAAATATCTCAATTGTGGGAGACGATTTTGGTAAGATATTTTGCTATTGTTTACATATGATTTAAATGTTTCTAGTATAATATGGTTTACCTCTTCTTTATCAGATGACATTTGATATTATTGACACTCGAGGAGTCAGGAAGAAATGATTATCGATGGACTCTAGGAGATGGAGGGATTTCAAATCAACCCTCACATATGATCTCATTTTTGTTCATAGGAGTCATGACAATCCATGTCGTATATATCCTTTCATAGATGAATACACATGAAGACAGTTTGATAAAGTAGAAGAAAATAATCATTTTTGGTACGGGAAATATAAACTTTTATAAGTTTTCTTATATAAATGATCTTTTTAATGTTTTGTTAATGATTTATTATTCTTAATTTACAGCAAACAAAGAAATATCATCAGGAGGTCCAATATAAAAATGTATACCCTCATAGTTTATCTCGGGGAGGGTATAAATTATTGGAAGAACAAATGATGTTGGAAAATTTCAAAAACTGAGAGCTAAGTATTCAAGCTCTGGAGAGGTTTCCCCTCCATCCCCTCCATCTAGACATGAAAAATGTGAGAGAGCTCGGATGAGCAAAAAGGGGAAATATATTTCAGAAGATTTGAGAATCATAGATGAGAGGATTGTAAGATATTTATTTTATTTATTTAAGTTAACTATATTCTTCATATAATTTGAATCATTACAAAAATGTTCAATTAATTAATACATGATTATATTGAGGAGTATAGCTCACAGAGGGTATTTACAGCTGCTGTGAGGAAAGATATTTTATCTACAGCATTGGGAAAGCCCGAACATCCTGGTCATGTATGATGATATCCGACAGGTGTATCGATAAGAAAAGTGTTTCCACATTCTTCAACTTCTTCCATAGAGGGTGTTTATAAAAAAATATAATCTTGGAGGCTACAGTTCATAATATTAATGCGAAGATGGAGGAAAATATTAGAGCGTTGGTACAATCTATGTTTTCAGACATGTAATGAAAATTTCAGACTACAACTCCCACTCCTCCAACTCCCCCTACAGACCTCATTATTTATCCACCACCTCTGCCAGTAGCTCCCACTCTCCCATCTCAGCCTACATACCCCATTTTTTATCCTACTCATCTGCCACAACTTCCTACTTATTGCGAGTTGTTTGTTGATGATCCTCAACATCATATAGTTGAATATGGGCTGGTATATTGTATAAGAGATATAGTTCATCACAATAGTTAGAGGTAGAGCATCAGAGGGTAACTGTACATGATATTATAGATAGATCAGCTTGAGTACCATTACCTACAGATGAGGTGATGATAGTTGGAAATAACATCGACCATTTTTTAATTTGGCCATCCAGACTTCTGTGACCCATTACCATAGAGGTATGTATGTTATATCTTCTATTTTTTTTATTAAAGTTGTTTTAACATTTGAAAACTAATAT
Source organism: Viscum album (assembly GCA_963277665.1). NCBI lineage: Eukaryota > Viridiplantae > Streptophyta > Magnoliopsida > Santalales > Viscaceae > Viscum > Viscum album. Next base: position 1,968,162,341 of record OY728153.1, read on the forward strand.
ATTATTCTATTTATTTTTACAGGAATACTTCAAAGGCAAAGAAATACTGTATAGACAACAACAAAGAAAAATGGCAATGACATCAGATACAAATTCTAGTAGTCTTGACATATTGTAAAGATATTAAAATTTGTTGGCGAGTCATTATGAATTTCCAATGTAAGCTCATGTTTGTGGACATGAAATAAATGTGGGGATTCTGAAAAATGATATCATGGAGCTTGTTACTAGAGATACGTTGGGCATCAACGTGGTGAATTTTTTTTCCATGTAAGTCTTAACACCTTTTCCCTGTGTTATATTTATTAAAAATGTATACTTATGTCTGTGTTGTATTAGGTATCTTTATAACATGTGTGAGAATAATGATCGGACAGATGTATATGGATTCATGGACCCGCATTTGATTTCCCCTGAAGCACATGCATTGGATGAGGAACAAAGAATGCTTTATATTGCTGAAAGATTTGAACAGAATATAATCACATAGTGTTGGATGATGCCTTTTTGTGAGAGGTATGAAATATATCTCTGAAAAAGAGTTCATTATATTTTAACATAAAAAACCACTAACCTTAAATTTTCTTTTATCAGTGATCATTGAATGTTAGGTGTTTTTCCCAAGGGAGAAAACACTTTATTGGATATGCTCTGTCCATGGTGATGCGCGGGAAAGTTTTAAGAATATGTTGGAAAAGTAAGTTTCAATTTCTTAATAGTTGTATATATTATAATGAATTTTAAATTTATCTCATTCTTATTATTTTCTAAAAGGGGATGGGTCTACTTTCGAAAAAACACAATGTAAAGGAGTTCCAAGATCAATTATGTAAAAGTAAAGGTAAATATCCTTTTATAATTTTTACTTTTTGATGTATTACATAAAAATAATATTTTTAATTTACACTAATTTAAATATAATTTTCATGAACAATAAGTCATCGTTGAATGTGGATATTATATGTTAATATTTATGTATGAAATAGTTACAACTAGAACACTTGTGAACGTTGACATGGTAAGATTTCCTTTTAAACTTTTCCATAATATTTCATTTGATTTATTCATTATACATGTTAAATACTATCCTTTTAATTTTTAGATATTAGATAACCCTTAACCCTATAGTGCTTAATAGGTCAAACACTTAAAAGTGGAATTGTCAAATTATTTTATAGGTTTGATTGGATTTTAGTTTGTTTGTAGTGTAAAATGTAATTTTGAATATTATTATTATAATTGTGTATTTGGTAGTCGTTTAGGTTGGATTTAGGTTTTTTAGTTGACATTGTATGTTTTAAATGTTATATATGTGAATGTTTAATTTTTCTATACTTCTTGTTTTGGTCTAGTTCTGATAGTTTTTCTGGTATGGATTCTGGTCTGGGGGAGGGGGTGTCCAGTGGGGTGGGGGGTTTTCAGGGGTGTGTGAGGGCTGTCCAGTGGGGGGGGGGGTCTCCAGGGTGTCCATGGGGGTGGTAGGGTGTCCAGGAGGGTGGGATGGATATCCAGGGGAGTGGGGGGCTATCCAGGGGTGTGTAGGAGGGGGTGAGGGGGGGGGGGGGGTCCATGGGTGTGGGACTGCTGTCTAGGGGTGTGTGTGTGTGTGGGAGGGGGGGGGTGTCCAGGGTGTCCATGGGGGTGGGGGTGTCCAGGAGGGTGGAAGGGCTGTCCAGAGGGTGGGGGTGTCTAGGAGGGTTGGGGGTGTGGGCTCCAGGGGTATGTGGGGGTGTCCAGTTGGGTCGGGGGTGGGGGGGGGGGGGGGTTCAGGGGTGTGGGAGGGCTGTCCAGTGGGATGTGGGGTGTCCAGGGTGTCCATGGGGGTGGGAGGGTGTCCAGGAGGGTGGGAGGGCTGTCCAGGGGAGTGAGGGGCTGTCCAGGAGGGTGTAGGGGGTGTTAAGGGGGTTTTCAGGGGTGGGTGGTGGGGGGGGGGGTCCAATGGGGTGCTGGGGGGGGGGGGGGGGTGCTTCCAGGTGTGTTGGAGGGATGTATAGTGGGGTGGGGGTGTCTAGGGTGTCCATGGGGGTGGGAGGGTGTCCAGGAGGGTAGGAGGGATGTCTAGGGGTGGGGGGGGGTGTCCAGGTGGTGTCTAGGTGTGTGTGTGTGTGAGGGGGTTGTCCAGTGGGGTGGGGTGGGGGTTCCAAGGGTGTGGGAGGGCTGGATAGTGGGTTGGGGGGGTGTCCATGGGGGTGGGAGGGTGTCTAGCAGGGTGGGAGGGCTATCCAGGGGAGTGGGGGGCTGTTTTGGAGGGTGGGGGTGGGGGGGGGGGCTATCCAGGGGTGTGTGGGGGGGGGGGGGGTTCTAGGGGTGTGGGAGGGATGTCTAGGTGTGTGTGTGTGGGGGGGGGGGTCCAGGGTGTCCAAGGGGGTGGGGGTGTCCATGAGGGTGGGAGGGCTGTCCAGGGGGTGGGGGGATGCCCAGGGGGTGTTTGGTGGGGAGGGGGGTTCTAGGGGTGTGGGAGGGCTATCCAGGGGTGGGGGGGGGGGAGTGTCCAGGGTGTCCATGGGGGTGGGGAGTGTCTAGGAGGGTGGGAGGGCTATCCAGGGGGTGTGGGACTGTCCAGGTGTGTGGGTGGGTGGGGGGGGGGTTGTCAATGGGGTGTCCAGGGGTGTGTGTGTATGGGGTGGGGTGTCCAGTGGGGTGGGGGGTTTTGAGGGGTATGGGAGGGCTGTCCAGTGGGTTGGGGGTGTCCAGGGGAGTGGGGGGCTGTCCAGGGGTGTCCAAGGGTGTGGGGGGGTGTCCAGTGGGGGGGGGGGGGGTCCAGGGTGTCCATGGGGGTAGGATGGTTTCCAAGAGGGTGGGAGGGCTTTCCAGGGGGTGGGGGCTATGCATTGGGTGTCCTGAGGTGTGGGGGTGTCTAGGGTGGGGGGGGGGGTCAGATGTGTGGGAGGGCTGTCCAGTGGGGTGTGGTGGAGGGGGGGGGGGTGTCCAATGTGTCCAAGAGGGTGGGAGGGATTTCAAGTTGGTGGGGGGCTGTCCAAGAGGGTGGGGGGGGAGTCCAGGGGTGTGTGTGTGTGGGGGGGGGGGTTCCATGGGGGTGGGGGTGTCCAGGAGGGTGGGAGGGCTTTCTAGGGGGGTGGGGGGATGTCTAGGAGGGGGTGGATATCTAGGGGGTTTTCAGGGGTGGGGGTGTCTAGTGGGGGGGGGGGGGGGTTCAGAGGTGTGGGAGGGCTATCCCGTGGGGTGGGGGGTGTCCAGGGTTCCCATTGCGGTGGGAGGGTGTCCGGGAGGGTGAGAGGGTTGTCCAGGGGAGTGGGGGGTTGTCCAAGGGGTGTGCATGGGTGTGTTTGTGTGTGTGTGTGGGGGGGGGTGTCCAGTGGGGTTGGGGGGGGGGAAGGTCTAGAGGTTGGGGAGGGATTTCTAGTGGGAGGGGTGTCCATGGTGTCCATGGGGGTGGGAGGGTTTCCACGAGGGTGAGAGGGTTGTCCATGGGAGTGGGGGGCTGTCCAGGGGGTGTCTCGAGGAGTGTGTGTGTGTGGGGGGGGGGGGGGGTTCCAGAGGTGTGGGAGGGATGTCCAGTGGGGTGGGGAGTGTCCTGGATGTCCATGATGGTGGGGCAGTGTTCAGGTGGGCAGGAGGGCTGTCCAGGTGGTGGGGGCTATCCTGGAGGGTGGGGTGGCAGTCCAGGGGTGTGGGGGGTGTCCAGTGGGGTGGGGGGTTCAGTGGGTGTGGGAGGGCTGTCCAGTGGGGGGGGGTATGGTTTCGATCTGATTTGGTCTTTTTTTGTTATATTTCAGGTCTTCTTTGGATGGGGATAGTTGTGGTTGAACAGTTTTATTAAAGAAATTTGGTTTTTACGTCGGTTATTTTATAACCAATGTAAAAAATTCATGGGAATGAGTTCTAACGTCGGTTATTTGAAAAAAACGTAACAAATGAATGGGAATGGGTTTTTACATTGGTTATTTCATAACCAACATAATAAATGGAATGGAATAGCTTTTTTACTTTGGTTATTTTATAACTGACGTAGTATACGTGTTTTCATGTCAGTTATTATTTAATCGACGTAACAAACGCTTGGCATACTGGTTTATCACATCAGTTATTTTCATAACCAACGTGATAAATGCTTCAGAGGCGCAATTTATGACGCTGGTTATTATATAACTGATGTAATAAAGTATATACCACTTCAGTTATTTAAAAAAATACATAATAAAGCACAACTTGAAAGTGTTTTCCACGTCATTTTTTGAGGAACCGACATGAAAAAGGCTTCAGATTTTTGGTTTTTTACATCGGTTTTAATAGAACCGACGTAAAAAAACAGTATTTATAATGTCTCCTATAATAACATCATCCAAAAGGCGATGTAAAAAATAAAAAATAACCACTGTAAAAAACATTTTCTACACTAGTGTAAATTCCGAGGGGGGGATGTAACATCCTAGGTAAATAAAGAATATGGCATTATCATATTTCTTAATATTTTTGAATTAAAAATTAATTTTACTTAAAAAGGGGATTTTATTTTCGATAGTGTACTCTGCATGCAACAACAGATTTCTCTGAAATCTTACTTCACACACAACTTTGAGTTATTGATCGCACCGTGATTCACTGTTTCATTTTCACCATTAAACCACCTTGCTAAACTTATTTTATATTAAAAATTATAAAAATAATAACAAATTTCACTACATTTTTGAATTATTTATTTTTTATTTATCACTGTTAAAAAGGTAAATGTTACTTGTTTTGATGATTACATTGCAGGAGGAGGTTATTTGGAGGCCCCAGAGATGATCCAAAAGGAAAATGGTCCAAAATTGCATGGGTTCCATGAACACTTATCCACTATTTGGTATAGTATGAAATTTACGTTCATCCAAATGAGATAATAATTTTTGTAATGGTATAAATTCAATTGTCTACAACTATTAAGAAGACACCCAATCCCCATTTGTCCATTACAGGGCCCAACCAATGTGATCTGTCCAGGCTACTGAATCTGCAGGAAGTCGAAAGTTGGGTGCAGTGTACTATCCATATCTCAAGATGTAGGTGTCCAAATGAAGTAAAATATTTTATGGAGATATCCAAGACGTGTAGGAATGACTTTATAGTTTTTTAAAAAGCGATTAAAGACTTTATGGAGGCAAAAAACAATGGGACAAGTCGTTTTACACAATCTGTGTGCCCAAAACCACTTCCCATTTTTTCTATAAAAGAGAACCATGGGTACCTCATTTGGGGAGTTCGGCCAAGGAGTGAAGTGCTTCCGATTTAGAGTTATATAGGAGTCCTCTAATCATCCTAGAAGTTCTGGAGGCCTCTATCCTCATAGGGGGGGTCAAAAATGAAGAAGGAGTTACACCCGAGCTTCCTCCTCCTCCCGATGTTGCGCTAAATGGTGGGTGTTCATTGTGAGGGAGATACACACATGTAAAAGGAGTTACAAAACTTTTACTACTACTGGTTTGATGTATTTTGGGTTTGAAAACATTTCATTCAGAAGCATCTTACTTTTTTTTTTGATTTAACCGAATGAAATGCTCTTTACTTTTAACTGGTCGGTGTGATATCTTGAGTGTGTGACTTGTGTTGTTCGGATTGGACAACACATGAATCATTTTCTTCCCCACTTATTTTAGATTTTAATTTTTTTTGGAAGTCATTATACCATTCATGTGATTTTTCCCATGGATATACGATTGTTATCTCAAGGTTTGTCTCAACGTGCTTTGCTATAAGAGCTTGGAAAGTAATCGAGATTTCGATTGATTTCAACCAAAGAATTACATCAAACCTAAATTAATCTCTGAGAACAATGAACTTTAAATGTGTGTAGTAAACTCACAATGAACTCTTTTATCTCATAATTATAAAACACCACCTTTCCATGTCAACTATTAAACTCTTTTATAAATTCATTTTATTTTTAAAATTGTTTTCAAAACCACCCCCTCTTTTAGTAATCATTATTAAAAATACACACAATAAGCTACCAACACTCCTTGTGATATTACCTAGGGTCTTCCCTAGACTAAAAAAAATCTTTAAATAACTATCCATTTTACGTGTCATGACAACGTGGTCAAATTTCGGCACTGTTTCCAAAGAGCGCTTTGGTTTTTAGTGCGTGTTTTTTATAATATTTTTGTAAAATTTGTAAATATTTATTTGTTTTATTTTGTACCTTTACCTGTATTTTGTGTTCTGATTTATTTATTATGTAGGTTTTTTGCATTAAATATTCTAATTCATGCAATTTACTACCTTTCAAACCCAAACCAGAGAGTATCTTACATTAGTGACCCCAAGATGCACAAGAGAACTCTTTGAAGGAGGACACACAAGACGAAAACACTCTTCTTGATCCTTCATGTTCTTCTTCTAGAACCTCAATCAAAACTAAAATAAAATTGTATAAAATGGATGAAAATAACCAGAAATTAAAATAAATAACCTCACCTAATGTTGATATCCAACCCACATACATTCAAATTAAAGGTGAGGCACCCAATTTTGAACTAAAATCCGCTCTAATTCATTTGTTACCAAGATTCCATGGAATCACTGGAGAAGATCCACACAAGAATTTAAAATAATTTCATTCTATTTTTTCAACATTAAAACCTTATAGTGTGGATGAAGAACAAGTAAATCTTAGATCATTCCCTTATTATTTAGAGGATATAGAAAAAGATTGGTTATATTACGTTAATTCCCCAATAAGAGGCTGGGCGAACATAAAATGCCCTTTTCTTGAAAAATACTTCCCAGCCTCTCAAACTGAAACAATAAGGAAGGAAATATGTGATATAAGATAATATCAATAGGAAATAATTCATGAATATTGGGAAACATTTAAAAGATTATGTTCAAGTTGTCCACACCACCAAATAAGAAATCAACTTTTAATAATTTTTTTTATAAAGGTTCAATTACAATTGATCGTAACATGATTGATGCTACTGCAGGTGGTGCACTAGTAGATAAGACCCCAATTAATGAAAGAACCCTGATTGAGAACATGGTGCAAAATACTAAAAAAATTAGGTTCAAGGTATAATGTACCCATTTGAGGTGTCCACAGAGTGTAGAGTATTGAATTCGAGAAGAAGGTGGACACAAAGTTCGAAGAGGTAAGTAACCTTCTTCGATAACTTGATATTTCCCAAGAGAAAGAAAAATCTCCTCCTCCCATCTATTGTGGAATCTTCTCTTCTGACACCCATTATTCTGACCAATGACCCCAATTGAGAGAATCTTATGAGAGTTGTGAGGCAATATTTCCAGGACGCCCCTATAACCAACCCTTTAGGAAAGATCTATACTATCCATCCAACTCTGAGTGGAAATAAAACCAATATTATAGGAAAGGGGGGTATTCAAACCAGCCTCATTAACCATGTAACCAACAAGGGTAGAGTAGTCATCCAGCACCACCACCCAGAAATCCTTAACCACCCCAAAGGCCTTTCCAAACAACCCCTCCAAAACCCAATCATAGCCTAGAAGATATGATGAAGAAAATGGATGCCAACAATATCCAATTCCAACAAACCACTCAAGTAGCCATACAAGACCTTAAAACCCAATTAGGCAAACTAGCTAACTCAGTGGGTGAAATTCAAATTCATGGGTCAGGTAAACTACCATCTAAACCATTAGTAAACCCTTGATATAAAAGAAATGTTAGTTCCATCACCCTTAGGAGTGTAAAAAACTATAAATTCAGATGAATCCTCCATTAGAGTCATCCCATTTTGAGGAAACCTCCATCACAACCATTAAAAATGTCCCAAATATTGAAAAACCATGTCTTGAGAGAAGCCCTACCATAGGAAAGAGTGTGTATGTAGATGAGTCTCCTAGCCAACCCATTCCTCTTCCATTTCCATAAAAGGCCACCCAACCTAGAAAAAAAATGAAACTGAACTCGATAATGAAACTTTGGAGACTTTTAAAAAAGGTCAAGTAAACATCCCCTTGATTGATGTCGTGAATAAAATTCCACGACATGCCATGTTTCTAAAGGAGATGTGTACACATCAAAGGAGAATTCATGGAGATGAAATGGCGAGATTAAGGAGGAATGTATTAGAATTAATAGATCCATCACTTCCCACAAAGTGAAATGATCCGGGGACATTCTTGATTCCATGCACCATAAGGGAGTATTCTTTTTCTAATGCTATGCTTGATTTGGGCGCTTCTATTAATGTGATTCCTAACTCTATTTACTCTTATTTGCAGGTCAGGGAACTGAATCCCACTGAAAATGTTGTTCAACTTGCCAACTAGAGTACTTCACACCCTTCTGGTGTGTTAGAGGATGTTCTTGTGAGGGTCTAAAATTTGATTTTTCCTTGTAATTTTTATGTGCTAAAAATGGAAGATGATAGGATGAATGGACATGACCCAATTTTATTGGGGAGACCTTTCTTGAAAACTTCCAAAACCATAATTAATGTCCATAATGGAACATTATCTATGGATTTTGGTTGTGACATTTTCCACTTCAACATCCTTGATTCCATGAAGTACCCCTCAAAAGAACATTCCTCTTTCTCTATTAATTATATAGATGTACTCCCTTCCCTTGAAAAAACTTCATTTCATTCCCCTGATCCCCTTTCTAAGTTTTATTCATTGATTGAAATTCTAGGAAATGAGTCATTCAATGATTGTTGTAATGGATTAGAAAAATGTCATTAATGATTATTAATTGATGATTTCTTGAACATTGCGGATCACTTAACCATCAATGATATTACTAATCTTGTAAAAGCTCATTCCTCTGTTGAGGATGATACCATTGAGAAGTTAGATGAGATCAGTGACCTATGACTTTAAAACACACTCCCATCAATCCAAAATCCACTTCAATTGGAACTGAAACAATTTCCTCAAGATTTAAAATATTGTTATCTTGAGAATGTAAACAAGTTGCCCGTCATTATTGCTAGTTCACTTGTTCCTGAGCAAGAATTGCGACTTCTTGAAATTTTGAGGGAGTATAATAAATATTTGGGATGGACACTTCCTGATATTCTTGGTATTATCCCATCAATTTTTACACATCATATTTTATTAAATGATGAGGCTAAACTAGTGAGGCAGACACAACATCGACTAAACCCAACCCTCCTAGAAATTGTGAAAAATGAAGTAACAAAATTATTGGCTACTGGTATCATTTACCCTATCTATGACAGCCAATGGGTTAGTCTTGTTCAAGTAGTTCCTAAAAAAATGGCCTTACAATAATAAAAACTTAAAACAATGAATTGGTTACAACTCATGTGTAGAATAGTTGGAGTGTCTGCATAGACTATCACAAACTAAACCAACACACTAGGAAGGATCATTTCCCTTTACCGTTCATTGACCAAATTCTAGAGAGGATAGTGGGTAAGTCCCACTACTGTTTCCTTGATGGGTATTCTGGATACTTTTAGATCAATATTTCCCCATAGGATCAGGAAAATACAACCTTCACTTGCCCCTTTGGCACATTTTTATATAGGAGGATGTCATTTGGTCTGTGCAATGCTTCGGGTACTTTCCAGTGATGCGTGGTTAGTATTTTTTCGAATTACCTGGAGAATTGCATGGATATTTTCATGGATGATTTAGCTATGTAGATATCCTCTTTTGATGAATGTTTGAGTATAGTTACTTTAGTCCTACGTCACTGTATTAAAAATAATCTCATATTAAATTATGAGAAATGCAATTTCATGGTTGGAAAAGGTATAATTTTGGGACATGTAATTTCGGGGGATGGTATCCAAGTAGATAAATCAAAAGTGGATGTTATTTCTTCCCTAACATTGTCCAAAAATGTATTGGATGTGCAGTCTTTCTTAGGTCATGATGGATTTTACCGTCATTTCATTCGTGACATAAGATTGCAATCCCCCTCTCCCGGTTACTCCTAAAAGAAAAAGAATTTGTTTTTGGTAAAGAATGTGAGGAAGCTTTTAATAAGTTAAAATGGAGTCTCACATCACCCCCGATAATCCAACCACCTCTGTGGGATTTACAATTTGAGCTCATGTGTGAATCCTCTAACTATGCAGTTGGGGTAGTCTTATCACAAAGGGTCGATCAAGATCCACATGTCATTGCCTATGCCTCACATAAACTAGACCCTTCCCAAGAAAAATATACCACAACTGGAAATGAATTCCTTTCCATTGTGTTTTATTTGGACAAATTAAGGTCATAGCTTTTGGGGTCCAAATTCATTGTGTTCTCAGACCATGAATCCCTCTGGTATCTCCTTAAGAAACCAGAAGCCAAACCACATCTCATTCACTGGATTCTCCTCCTTCAAGAATTCAATATAGAAATTAGAGATAAAAAAGGAGCAGAGAATGTGGTGGCTGACCATATCAGAAGGATCCTCCCATCCCTGGACATTTAATAATTTCCCTGTATTCCCATTAATGACATGTTTCCCGATGATCAATTGTACCGAGTGCAAGATGTTATTACTTGGTATGATGAAATTGTAAATTATTTGGTAGCATATTTCATTCCTACTGATTTAAACAAAAACCAAGCCAGTCATCTAAAACATGAGCCCCGTTGGTACATTTGGTATGACCCCTACCTCTAGCGCACATGTAGTGATCAGGTCCTTAGGATTTTTATTCCCGATAGGGAGTTTTAGTCTATCTTTATATTCTACCACACTCTTGATTGTGGGGGCCACTTTGGTCCCCAACTGACTGCTTAAAAGGTCATTGATTATGGTCTATTTTGGCCAACACTTTTTTTAGGATGCCCATGAATGTGGTAAATCTTATCCTCATTTCCAATGATGAGGAATGTCTCTAAAATAAATGAAATTCCACAACAAACATTGCTCTTTCATTACATTTTTGATGTTTGGGGAATTGGCTTTATGGGTCCATTTCTCAATTCCTTTGGAAACTTGTAAATTCTTTTGGCCATCGATTATGTGTCAAAATGGGTAGAGGCATGATCCACAAGGACTTATGATTCCAAAACAGTTTTGGAATTTTTGAGAACTCAGATCTTTTTTAGGTTTGGATTACCTAGTTTCATCATTAGTGATCAAGGTTCTCATTTCTGCAACTGAACAATGTAATCAATTTTGCGTCAGTATGGGGTCAGTCATCAAGTGTCTACTACTTATAACCCATAGACCAATTGTCAAGATAAGGTGTCAAATAGAGAATTAAAACAAATTCTTGAAAAAACGGTTCATCCCAATAGAAAAGATTCAATTCTTAGACTCGATGATTCATTATGGGATTACCGTACTACTTTCAAAACCCCCATTGGAATGTCACCATATCATCTAGTGTTTAGAAATTGTTGTCACCTCCCGGTTGAGATTGAGCATCGAGCCAACTAGGACATTAAACAATGCAATTCTAACCTTTCTGGTGAAGGTTCTTAGAAAAAGTTATAGATTCAAGAACTGGAGGAAATGCGCAAAGATTCATATGAGAACTCCAGGATTTATAAGGCATGAACCAAGGATTCCCATGACCTTATCATCCTTCATCATCAATTCCAAATTGGGAAGAAGGTCATCCTCTACAATGCAAGGCTGAAGTTGCATCTAGGTAAGATTCATTCCTATTGGTTTGGACCATAAACTGTTACTAATGTATCACTATTTGGTGTTGTTTAGGTTGAAAATGAAGAAACTAAGAAAACATTCACTGTTAATGGGCAGCGGCTAAATCACTTTCATGAAGCCCTTGTTAGAGTTGGTGGTCTAGAACCAACTAATTTGTACTTTATTCATTAATAAAAGCCTTATCACATCTTGATTGTTCTTCTGCATGACAATGCATGTGATAATATCCTAAGGACAACTGTTGCATTAAAGGGTCATAGCGGATCCATGCTATGATGTGAACCCAGAAGTGCCATAACACTGTTCTTGAAAATATGTTCTACATCCAGATGATATTATTTGAAGGACACAAATAATACAGGTCATTAGGGGTGAGGACTCATTAAACGTTGAGTCACCTTCTCATGGTGTGCGCCCTTGGTAATATCCAAGAGGATATTATGAGAACGAGACCCGCCAGTAGGAAATCCACATTTTATAGTGTCATTGGATGTTCCTATCTGCGGACGTGTGTATTGGTCCTTAGACTTTAATAATATTATTAATGGGTATTACAACTCACACACTTAGATGTATTGACGAAAACTGTGATGCCACACTATTCTCAGCGAGGTAGGATACGTTGGGTGCATCACGAGTAATACTGCAATAATAGATAATGCGAGAAAGGATTTGTCCCTTCTGTTCCATAATGGAAGTAGATGTCTCAGGCCCATTGATGGAATTGATATATCCTAAATAAATCCATGGCCATGGTAAGGTATGGGAGAGTTCAATTCTGGGAAGTCAAAGAAGGAATAATTGAGCACATGGGTGGATGACACTAGCATGAAACCCGCTTGATTAGAGATATCAAGACAAAGGGATTATATTACACGGTAATTGTTCGTAGGAGGTGACATGTCATTGAGGCATTAACTTCTTTCTCTATGGGTGCCTTGGCATGTTGCTAGACGCTAACCTTGGACTTTAGGCAGGCTACGCCTAATGCCACTGAGAAAGAGTCCTAGAGGGTCACACACTAAGTGTGTCCATGTATCTCAGTTAAATATTAATTTAACAAGTTAAATAAATATTATTCCCGACCATGGTTTAATAATTATTTAAGGATTCTAGATTGCATTTATTTCAACACTAGTTATTTGAGAGAATATATTGTGGGCGAAATAATATATTTATTAGTGAGTAATGCAGTTACATTTATTTAAGAAATAAATATCCATTACTCAAGTTCTAATAAATGTGGTGGAGGAAAATGGAAAATAAAAGTACACACTGTTTATATTAAATATACACGCCATGTAGTTTTATGGAAAAACAAGTACACGCCGTGTATTAATTATTACATGCTGTGTAGTATTCCAGTCGGGATTTTGAGGATATAATATTGTTTTATTAAATGATATTAATTATAATCAGCGTGGGCGCATGTCAATGAATTAATAATTCGACATGGGGTTTCAATAATATTTAATGAAATAAATAAAATGTGTAACGCGTTTATTTATTGTCATAAATCTATTAACCTCAAACCCGATTATAAATATAATCACAACCCCAACACTTTTCCTGAGCCATTTTTTTGTGCACAAAGGATTTGGAAATACTCTCAAGCCAAGAGAGAATTCCATTCCCACCAAGAACACCCTCAAGTTACAAGAGCGATATCCTCCACCGGATCAAGCCGGTCAAAGATGGACATCGCAAGCAAAGGTTCTTCCACACTAGTACCCAGAGATCCCTTCGGCGATGTCCAGAGATACGTAGATCACGTGTGGATCACCACTAGAGGAATCCTATACTTGGATTCTACGATGCAAAAACGGATCACAGGATCGTGACCGGAGACATTGAGGAAGAAATAATTACACCAAGGTAATTCTTGTGAATTATTTAAATTAATTATAACCAACATATGATGATCCTATCTCAATGGTTCTGGGACTCTTCTTTTATTTTTCATTCTTCGTTCCATTCCAAAGATCCAAAATTTTATATTGTGACGGATCTCGGATTAAACATTGTTTAACGCTAAAATTAAAGTTGGGAAAATCCCACCAACGCGCTTCCGCTGCGCCTGGAACCTACAAGTGGTATCAAAGGGGTCATATCGTTGATTATAATTATTTAGTTTTTCATTAGTGATTTATGCATTTAATAATTTAGTTATTTCAATTCATTTTTAATCGTTATGGAAATATGAATCTCAAGATTTGTTCCTCCTCTCTCGTTTCTCATTCACCTCACATATACAAATTTTTATTTTTATTTTGATTAAAATAAAATAGAGGAACTCACCCAGAGGAGCCAAACGTTTATGGCCGCACAACACCAGAATAAAAGGTGTGTATTTAGAAGTACACACCGTGTAGTATAGGTTCAATTCATTGACTGATCCACCAAATGAGGCCGTGTATTGGATTATTTCTAAGAATTTAAGACACCGTGTCTTGACCAGAAACATGTGGCACACGATTTTCGGAACACACGCAGTGTGGTCCAATGAACACGACGTGTAGTCCCTTCGGGTTAGGGTTGGGCCGTGTACCCCGTACATGGCTTTCCCGGCTGAAAACTGTGAAACATGGAAACTAAATGGTGTGAGTCCCATAGAACACACCGTGTACTTTGAAAATTTCCGAATTACATTAACATGCCCTGTCCCTGGGCGTGTACTTCAGATGGACGGTAAAGAAAAGTACACGTCGTGTAGTCGGAACTACATGTCATTTACTCACCCAAATTACACAGATTTTTTAAAATTTATTATTATATTATACAAACCCTTGAGACATGTACCATGGTGTAGGAATAAAGCTGAGGCACAACACGTGATAGGTGTTATATATATATATGTGTTTAATTTAACATCTTTGTATTGAACGAGAATTCACCGGGTTGCCTCCAAGGTAAAAGTTACGTACAAGGATAATTTTAAATAAATTTATTTGTTTAAAATTATGATGTATGAGAATCTCAAGGAAGTTCAGAAAAGGGTTTAAGATAAAAGGATTGATTAATTAAAGATAATTAATTAATTTGAGCGTGATTTATCTTAAACAATAACGATTAAAGAATTGAATGCTATTTTTTATAAGTAAATATCGTTGCATGTATGGATGATCATGAGCTAGACCGAGACCTTTTTATGTGAATGGTTTCTTTTAATTTATTTATTTAAATTAAATATGTTGGCCTGTGAGCCATCTCCTCATTAATATGTAGGGTCTGCGTGCCCAAAGATTATTTTATGTAAAACCCCCTTTTACCCCTCACCTGTGTGTGAGATAAATGCATATGTAATGGATAGAGATCACAAGATAGTGGAGGCAACTAAAGTCAGGAGCCAAGGTGAAACCAATCCAAGGAGATACAAAGGTGTACAGGTGGAAAGCTGTAAACATGAACCCGAAAGGTTCAAGGTGTTTCTCCCCTAGGTCCTAGGTTATTTTATCAACCGCTAGATAAAATGGCCAATAGAAAAATCTCATGATCATACCATTTATTTTATTTCAGTCAGTTGCATGGTTTATTTATTGTGGGTGTGTCGTCACGATCACAAAATTAATGAATTAAACGAGCATGTAAGATGGAACTAAAATAAAACCGGCTTATACGTAAATATTATCTTAGATATGGTTAATCACTTAAGTATATCCCACTTAATATTAACAAGCATGTAATCAAAGATAATAAAATGGTAATTTAAATATAAGGATAAAATACCTCAAAAGATATATTAAGTCGGTATAGCCTTCCATAATCTTAGTTAGAATCGAACCATAGTTTAAAGTGCTTGACCAACCCTAGTTGGGGTGCTTTGAATTATCGGGAAATTCTAATTCAAGGTTTTGTGTTGACTTTACTTGGTTCGCATTAAGGGTTGACTACCATAGCAGGACTTGGTGTGAACAAGAGGCAAAGGTTGAGGAAATCCAAAATAAAAGGATTTCAGGATTGGGGAGTCCACTCAGCGGATCATGGAGCTGCGAGTTAATGCAGTTGGAATTTGGAATGCCTACCTAAAACCCTTCAAGTTTCTTGACCAACCCTAGTTGGGGTAATACGAAGGGCAATATGGATCTTTTCCATTAGAATATTCAAGAAATATAATATTCCAAAATCAATGGTGAGGGATATTTGATTTTTATAAAATAGTGGGAGACTAATAAGTATTAATTTATTTATTTGTCACAGTTTTTTAATAAAGTACTAAACCTTTTCTCATCTTAATTTGTAGAAATGACAAGAAAATGACTTCAAACATATCATTGCAAATCATACTCGAGAAGGAAAACCTTCCCACAGACACCAATTTCCAAGAGTGGCAGAGGCATTTACGGGTCATCCTTCGCCACGAAAGGAAATTGTATGTTCTATAAGAGCCTATTACAGTTGCGCCTGGGAAAGAGGTCAGTGATGAGGAATTATCTCTCTATATGAAACACATGGATGATGCCATAGATGTACAGTGTTTCATGCTATCGTCCATGTCCAATGAGCTCTTGAAGCAACATGAAAACATGGACACGTATAGCATGATGTCTCAACTTATGGATCTCTACCAAGAGAAGGAAATATAAGAGAGGTATGAGATCTCCAATGCTTTGTTTACAACTAATCATAGAGAGTCTGCGCCAGCTGGGCCTCATGTAGTCAAGCTTATTAGCTACATTGAATGCCTGTACATATTAGGGATTAAATTCCTGGATGAGTTGCATACAGATCTCATCCTATCATCACTGCCCAAGACCTTATCTAGCTTCATTGTCAATTATAACATGAGCAGAAATGAGAAGAGACTATCAGAACATCTGACCTTGATTTGCCAGGTAGACAAGGAAATGGGGTGTGACAAACCCGCAGTACTTATGGTGAACAAGAAAAGGAAGGACAAGGTAAAGGGGCCAAAGACTTATAAACGATCTGAAGCCCCCGAGCACTATCCCTCCAAGAAGTGGAAGATCCAGAGGCAGGGAAAGGAATGGGAGGTGGTGTGTTTTTCATGTGGCAATCAGGGCCACTGGAAGAGGAACTACACCCAGAAGCGTGGGGACGCTAAAGGTTCCTTCATTATTGAGTGTAATATTTCCATTTCTACACATTGGGTATTAGATACAGCTTGTGGGGCTCACATATTTATTCAAATGTAGGAAACAGGTAGATTTAGAGATATTTCAAGAGGAGAGGTGGATCTTCGAGCTGCCTATGGCGCAAGGCTGGCTGCATTGGATATTGGAAACTACCACCTCTCATTACTGACTAACATGATTTTGGTTTTAAATAACTATTATTATGTGCCTGGTGTTTCCAAGAATATAATTTATGTATCTTATTTGGATATGGATGGATTTATTTTCAAGTTTGGAAATAAGGGTTGTCTCTTTTATAAGAACAACGTATGTTATGGTATGAAACATTTAAATAATTGTTTGTATGTATTAAATTATGAAAACCAAGTGTTGGAAATCAATAACGAAACAAACTCACATGACTCATACATCACCTAGTTGTGGAATCACCATCTCGGTCATGTAAACGAGAAGCGCTTGACAAAGCTCTGCCAAGATGGCTATTTAGACTCTACTAAGCTAAAACCACTTGATAGATGTCATGCTTGTTTACAAGGTAAAATGACCAAGCCGCCTTTCGGTGGACAGGGTGAAAGGGCTACAGAGATTCTAGGATTGGTACACACGGATTATGTGGACCATTTCCAATAGAAGCTAGAGGTGGATATTCTTACTTCATTACTTTTACTGATGATTTGAGTAGATACAAATTTGTCTTGTTAATGAGGTATAAGTTAGAAGCCTTAGAGGAATTTAATGAATTCAAGAATGAAGTAGAGAATCAACTTGGTAAGAAGATAAAGAAACATTGATCGGATCAAGATGGAGAATATCTGAACCAAGAGTTCATCGATCTTCTACGGGATTCTAGGATTCTATCTCAGCTCACTCCTCCTTATACACCATAGTGGAACGACGTTAGTGAAAGGAGGAACCACACCTTGTTGGACATGGTGAGGTCGATGATGAGTCTGCAGATCATCCATTTTCTTTTTAGGGATATGCATTACAAACTACAACATACAAATTAAATCGAGTTCCAACTAAGGCGGAAAATGGAATTACCTCCGAGTTATGGAATGTAAGGAAACCTATTTTGTTGGATACACGTGTATGGGGATGTGAGGGGTTTGTTAAGGCCTTCTCAGGCAACAAACTAGCACCCCGAGGCATGAAGTGTATCTTTATAGGATATCCTAAGGAAACGAAAGGATATTACCTATATAACCCTCAGGATAAGAAAGTGACTGTCTCCAGACAAGCCATATTTCTTGAGAGGGAGCACATCCTCAAAAAGGATAGTGGGAGCAAGATTGACTTCGACTAAGTTGATGCTCAAGATACACATGAGTTGGTACAGGAACAAGTTCCACAAGTCCCCATGGAAGAGGTTCCAGAAGCACAAGTACTGCATAGGAGCTCAAGAGAGGTAAGGGAACCAGAGAGATTTGGTTTCCTAGTCACTGAGGATGGTGAATCATTATTGTTGGAAAATGATGAACCTATCTACTACAAGGAAGCAATAGAATGCTCAAAAGCTTCAATATGGCTAGAAGATATGAATTCTGAGATGGATTCCATGAATCAGAACCATGTCTGGGTTCTGGTCGATAAGGCAGTTGATGTAAATCATGTTGGATGCAAATGGGTATTCAAGAGAAAAACTGGACATGGAAGGTCAATTTAGCACCTATAAAGCAAGGCTAGTGGCTAAAGGATTCAGTCAGCATCAAGGAATTGACTATGATGAAACCTTATCGCTAGTTTCCATGTTTAAATCCATAATAATCATACTTTCCATAGCAGCTTACCATGACTATGGGATTTTTCAAATGGTTGTCAAAACAAAATTCCTTAACGGGAACCTTCAGGAAGATGTCTATATGACACTACCAGAAGGGTTTGTGACACCAGGTGAATCCAAACAGGTTTGAAAGTTGCAGAAATCCATTTATGGATTGAAGCATGCATCCAGGTCATGGAACATTCAATTTGATGAAGCCATAACAGAATTTGGTTTCATTAAGAACAAATATGAGCCATGTGTTTATAAGCAGTTTAATGGGAATGCGATCATTATCCTAGTAGTATATATTGACGACATATTACTTATTGGAAACAATGTACCAGTCTTATAGTCAGTCAAGGACTGGTTGAACAAGTGTTTCTCCATGAAGGACTTAGGAGAAGCGGCCTACATTCTAGGGATCAAGATCATTCGTGATAGATCCAAGAGGCTGCTTGGACTAAGTCAGGGTACATACATTGACCAGATACTAAAGAGATTTAGTATGGAACAATCCAAGAGGGGATTGGTTCTAGTGTAACATGGCCCACATCTTTCTAAGAAACATTTGTCCTCAGACACAACAAGAGAAAGATAGAATGAGTAAGATCTCATACGCTTCGGCTATAGGATCCATCATGTATGCCATGTTATGTACCAAACTTGATTTTGCCTATGCACTAAGCATGGTAGGCAGATATCAAGAAGATCTAGGAGAATAACATTGGACTGCTGTTAAGACTATCCTTAAGTATCTGAGAAGAACTAAGGATATGTTCCTGGTGTATGGAGGAGACAAAGAGCTTGTCATCAGAGGGTATGTTGATGCTGGTTTTCAGACAGATCTGAACGATTGGAAGTTGCAATCTGGATATGTTTTCTGTTTCAATGGTGGAGCTGTGATCTGGAAGAGTTCAAAGCAGTCAGTTGTCGCCGATTCTACAGCGGATTCCGAATATATATCGGCTTCTGATGTAGCCAAGGAAGCCGTCTGGATTCAAAACTTTGTCCAAAAGCTTGATGTGGTGCCTAGCAGTAAAGATCCCATTATATTGTATTGTGATAATACTGCAACAGTGGCTCTTGTAAAAGAACCAAGGTCACATCAACGGACAAAGCACATACTCCGGAGGTATCACCTCTTGAGAGATTTCTATCATAGGGGTGAAGTTGCTGTGAGCAAAGTGTCCACGGAAGAGAACGTGGCGGACCCCATGACTAAAGGCCTATCTCAGTAGAAGTATGAATATCATGTGAGAGATAGCAGATTAAAGGTTTTTAGCAGTTGGCTCTAGTCCAAGTGGGAGTCTGTTGGAGTTGGTGGTCCAGAACCAACTACTTTGTACTTTATTCATTAATAAAAGCCTTATCACATTTTGATTGTTCTTCTGCGTGACAATGCATGTGATAATGTCCTAAGGACAGCTGTTGCATTAAAGGGTTATAGCGAATCCCTGCTATGATGAGAATCCAGAAGTGCCATAATACTATTCTTGAATATATGTTCTATGGCCAGATGATATTACTTGAGGGACACAAATAATACAGGTCATTAGGGGTGAGGACTCATAAAATTTTGAGGCACTTTCTCATGGTGTGCGCCCTTGGTAATATCCAGGAGGATATTATGAGAATGAGACCAGCCAGAAGGAAATCCACATTTCATAGTGTCATTGGATGTTCCTATCTGCGGACGTGTGTATTAGTCCTTAGACATTAAGATTATTATTAATGGGTATTACAACTCACGCACTTAGATTTATTGACGAAAACTATGACGACACACTATTCGCAATGAGGTAGGATACGTTGGGTGCGTCATGAGTAATACTACATTAATAGATAATGCGAGAAATGATTTGTCCCTTATGTTCCATAACGGAAGTAGATATCACAGGCCCTTTGATGGAATTGATATAGCCTAAATAAATCCATGTCCATGGTAAGGTATGGGTGAGTTCAATTCTGGGAAGTTAAAGAAAGAATAATCGAGCACATGGGTTGATGGAACTAGCATGTAACCCGCTTGATTAGAGATATTGAGAGAAAGGGATTATATTACATGGTAAGCATTCGTAGGAGGTGACACGTCATTGCGACATTAAATTCTTTCTCTATGGGTTCCTTGGCATATTGCTAGATGCTAACCTTGGACTTTAGGCAGGCTCCGCCTAATGCCACTGAGAAAGAGGCCTAGAGGGTCACACACTAAGTGTGTCCATGTATCTCAGTTAAATATTAATTTAACAAGTTAAATAAATATTATTCCCGAATGTGGTTTAATAATTATTTAAGGATTCTTGATCATATTTATTTCGACACTAGTTATTCGAGAGAATATATTGTGGGAAAAATAATATATTTATTAGTGAGTAATGCCGTTACATTTATTTAAGAAATAAATAGCCATTACTCAAGGTCTAATAAATGTGGTGGAGGAAAATGGAAAATAAAAGTACACGCCGTGTATATTAAATATACATGCCGTGTAGTTTTATGGAAAAACAAGTACATGCCGTGTATTAATTATTACATGCCGTGTAGTTTTCCAGTCGGGATTTTGAGGATATAATATTTTTTTATTAATTGATATTAATTATAATCAGCGTGGGCGCATGTCAAGGAATTAATAATTCAACATTGGGTTTCAATAAGAGTTAATGA
Source organism: Viscum album (assembly GCA_963277665.1). Lineage (NCBI taxonomy): Eukaryota > Viridiplantae > Streptophyta > Magnoliopsida > Santalales > Viscaceae > Viscum > Viscum album. The sequence goes on from OY728153.1 coordinate 1,968,183,435, forward strand.
AATAAATAAAACACGTAACACATTTATTTATTTTCATAACTCTATTAACCTCAAACCCGATTATAAATATCCTCACAACCCCAACACTTTTCCGGAACCATTTGTTGTGCACAACAGATTTGGAAATACTCTCAAGCCAAGAGAGAATTCCCTTTCCACCAAGAACACCCTCAAGTTACGAGAGCGAGATCCTCCACTGGATCAAGGCGGTCAAATGAAAACATCGCTAGTGAAGGTTCTTCCATGCTAGCACCTGGAGATCCCTTCGGCGGCATCCAGAGATATGTGGAGGACATGTGAATCACTGCTAGAGGAATGATTCTACGACGCAACAACGGATCACATTATCGTGACCGGAGACATCTACGAAGAAAGAATTCCACCGAGGTAATTCTTGTGAATTAATTAAATTAATTATAACCAACATATGATGAACCTATCTCAATGGTTACGGGACACTTCTTTCCTTTTTCATTCTTCATTCCATTCCAAAGATCCGGCGTTTTATATCGTGATAGATCTCAGATTGAATGTTGTTTAACTCTAAAATTAAAGTTGGGAAAATCCCACCAACGCGCTTCCACTGCACTCGGAACCTACAAGTGGTATCAAAGGGGTCATATTGTTGATTATAATTATTTAGTTTTTCATTGGTGATTTACGCATTTAATAATTTAGTTATTTCAATTCATTTTTAATCGTTCTGGAAATCTGAATCTCGAGATCTGTTCCTCCTCTCTCGTTTCTCGTTCAACTCACAGAAATGATTTTTTTTTTAATTTTGATTAAAATAAAATAGAGGAACGCATCCAGAGGAGCCAAACGTTTCTGTCCATACAACACCAGAATACATGGTGTGTATTCGGAAGTACACGCTGTGTAGTCTAGGTTCAATGTATTAACTGATCTGCCAAATTAGGCCGTGTATTGGATTCTTTCTAAGAATTTAAGACACCGTGTGTTGACCAGAAACAGGTGGCACACGGTTTCCCGATCACACGCCGTGTGGTCCAATGAACACGGTGTGTAGTCCCTTCGGGTTAGGGTTGGGCCATGTACCCCGTACATGGCTTGCCCGGCTGGAAACTGTGTAACGTGGAAACTACACAGCGTGTGTCCCACAGAACACTTCGTGTACTCCGAATATTTCCGAAGTACATTTACACGCCCTGTCCCCGGGCGTGTACTTCGGATGGACGGTGAAGAAAAGTACACACCGTGAAGTCGGAACTACATGCTATGTACTCACCCAAGTTACGCAGATTTATTAAAATTTATTATTATATAATACAAACCCTTGAGACATGTACCATGGTGCAAGCGTAATGCTGAGGCACAACACGTGATAGGTGTTTTATATATATGTGTTAATTTAACATCTGTGTAATGAACATGAATTCACCAGGTTGCCTCCAAGGTAAAAGTTACGTACAAGGATAATTTTAAATGAATTTATTTGTTTAAAATTATGATGTATGAGAATATCAAGGAAGATTAAAAAAGGGTTTAAGATAAAATGATTGATTAATTAAAGATAATTAATTAATTTGAGCGTGATTTATCTTAAACAAGAACGATTAAAGAATTGAATGCTAGTTTTATTTATGCGTAAATATCATTGCATGTATGGATGATCATGAGCTAGACCGAGACCTTTTTATGTGAAGGATTTCTTATAATGTATATATTTAAATTAAATATGTTGGCATGTGATCCATCTCCTCATCAATATGTAGGGTCTGCATGCCGAAGGATTCTTTTATGTAAAAACCCCTTTTACCCCTCACCTGCGTGTGAGATAAATTCATATGTAATGGATGGAGATCCCAAGATAGTAGAGGCGGCTCAAGTCAGGAGCCAAGGTGAAACCAATCCAAGGAGATACAAAGGTGGAAAGGCAGAAAGCTATAAACACGAACCCAAAAGGTTCAAGGTGTTTCTCCCCTAGGTATTGGGTTAGTTTATCAACAGATAGATAAACTAAATAATAGAAAAATATCATGATCATACCATTTATTTTATTTCTGTCAGTTTCATGGTTTATTTATTGTGGGTATGATGTCACGATCAAACAATTAATGTATTAAATGAGCATGCAAGATGGAACTAAAATAAAACCGTCTTATAAGTAAATATTATATTAGACATGGTTAATCACTTAAGTATATCCCACTTAATATTAACAAGCGTGAAATCAAAGATAATAAAATGTAAATTTACGTATAAGTATAAAATCCCTCAAAAGAAATATTAAGTTGTTATAGCCTTCCATAATCTTGGTTAGAATCGAACCATAGTTCAAAGTGCTTGAACAACCCTAGTTGGGGTGATTTCAATTATCGGGGAATTATAATTCAAGGTTTTGGGTTGAATTGACTTGGTTCGCATCAAGGGTTGACTGCCACAGTAGGACTTGGTGTGACCAAGAGGCAAAGGTTGTGTAAATCCAAAATAAAAGGATTTCAGGATTGGGGAGTCCACTCAATGGATCAAGGAGCTACGAGATAATGCAGTTGGAATTTGTAATGCCTACCTAAAACCCTTCAAGTTACTTGACCAACCCCAGTTGGGGTAATGTGAAGGGCAATATGGATCCTTTCCACTAGAATATTCAAGCAACAGAATATTCCGAAATTAATTGTTAGGGCTATTGGATTTCGATTAAATAATGGGAGACTAATAAGTATTAATTTATTTATTTGTCTCTATTTTGTAATAAATTACTAAACCTTTTCTCATTTTAATTTGTAGAAACAACAACAAAATGACTTCAAACATATCATTGAAAACCATACTCGAGAAGAAAAACCTTCTCACCGGCACCAATTTCCAAGAGTGGGAGAGGCGTTTACGCGTCATCCTTCGCCATGAAAAGAAATTGTATGTGCTGGAAGAGCCTATTCTAGTTGCTCCTGGGAAAGAGGCCAGTGATGAGGAATTATCTCTCTATATGAAACACTTGGAACTACCACAGATGTCCAGTGTTTCATGCTACCAGCCATGTCCAATGAGCTCTTGAAGCAACATTAAAACATGGACACGTATAACATGATGTCTCACCTTAAGGATCTCTACCAAGAGAAGGTGAGACATGAGAGGTATGAGATATCCAATGCTTTGTTTAAAACTAAGATTCGAGAGTCTGCGCAAGCTGGGCCTCATGTAGTCAAGCTTATTAGCTACATTGAACGCCTGGATATCTTAGGGATTAAATTCCTGGATGAGTTGTGTACAAATCTCATCCTATCATCACTGCCTATGAACTTCTCTAGCTTCATTGTCAATTATAACATGAGAAGCAATGGGAAGAGTCTATCAGAGCTTCTGACCTTGATTCTCTAGGTTGACAAGGACATGGGGCGTGACAAACCCGCAGTCCTTATGGTGACAAGAAAAGGAAGGACAAGGCAAAGGGTCCAAAGACTTATAAACGGTCTGAAGCCCCTGAGCACCGTCCCTACAAGAAGGGGGAGATCTAGAGGCAGGGCAAGGAATGAGAGGTGGTGTGTTTTTCATGTGGCAAGCAGGGCCACTAGAAGAGGAAGTGCACCCAGAAGCGTGGGGATGCTAAAGGTGCGTTCGTTATCAAGTGTAATATTTCCATTTATAAAAAAATGGGTATTAGATACAGCTTGTGGGGCTCACATATGTATTACAATACAGGAACCAAGTAGATTTAGAAATATTGCCAAAGGAGAGGTGGATCTTTGAGCTGCCTATGGCGCAAGGCTGGCTGCGTTGGCTATTGGCGACTACCACCTCTCATTACCGACTGGCATGATTTTGGTTTTACATAACTGTTATTATGTGCCTAGTGTTACCAAGAACATAATATATGTATCTTTTTTGGATATGGATGGATTTATTTTCAAGTTTGGAAATAAGTGTTGTCTCTTTTATAAGAACAACATATGTTATGTGCCTAGTGTTACCGTGAAAGGATTTGTCTCTTCTGTTCCATAATGGAAGTAGATATCTCAGGCCCTCTGATGGAATTGATATAGCCTAAATAAATCCATGGCCATGGTAAGGTATGGGCGAGTTCAATTCCAGGAAGTCAAAGAAAGAATAATCGAGCACATGGGTTGATGGAACTAGCATGAAACCCGCTTGATTAGAGATATCGAGACAGAGGGATTATATTACACGGTAAGCGTTCGTAGGAGGTGACACGTCATTGCGGCGTTAAATTATTTCTCTATGGGTGCCTTGGCATGTTGCTAGACGCTAACCTTGGAGTTTAGGCAGGCTCTGCCTAATACCACTGAGAAATATGCCTAGAGGGTCACAGACTAAGTGTGTTCATGTATCTAAGTTAAATATTAATTTAACAAGTTAAATAAATATTATTCCTGACTGTGGTTTAATAATTATTTAAGGATGCCTGATCGCATTTATTTCGACACTAGTTATTCGAGAGAATATATTGTGAGAGAAATAATATATTTATTAGCGAGTAATGTAGTTACATTTATTTACGAAATAAATTTCCATTACTCAAGGTCTAATAAATGTGGTGGAAGAAAATGGAAAATAAAAGTACACGCCGTGTATATTAAATATACACGCTATGTAGTTTTATAGAAAAACAAGTACACGCCATGTATTAATTATTACACACCGTGTAGTTTTCCAGTCGAGATTTTGAGGATATAATATTGTTTTATTAAATGATATTAATTGTAATCAGTGTGGGCGCATGTCAAGGAATTAATAATTTTACATGGGGTTTCAATAAGAGTTAATGAAATAAATAAAACACTTAATGTGTTTATTTATTGTCATAACTCTATTAACCTCAAACACGATTATAAATATCCTCAAAACCCCAACACTTTTCCTGAGCCATTTGTTGTGCACAAAGAATTTGGAAATACTCTCAACCCAAGAGAGAATTTCCTTTCCACCAAAAATGCCCTCAAGTTACGAGAGCGAGATCCTCCACCGGATTAAGGCAGTCAAAGGCGTACATAGCAAGCGAAGGTTCTTCCGCGCTAGCACCCAGAGATCCCTTTGGTGACGTCCAGAGATATGTCGAGCATGTGTGGATCACCACTAGAGGAATCCTATAATTGGATTCTTCGACGCAACAATGGATCACAAGATCGTAACCAGAGACATCAACGAAGAAATAATTCCACCAAGGTAATTATTGTGAATTAATTAAATTAATTATAACCAACATATGATGATCCTATCTCAATGGTTCCGAGACTCTTCTTTTCTTTTTCTTTCTTCGTTCCTTTCCAAAAACCTGGCATTTTATATCTTGATGGATATCGGATTGAACGTTGTTTAACGCTAAAATTAAAGTTGGGAAAATCCCACCAACGCGCTTCCGCTGCGCCCAGAACCTACTGCCCTTTCGGAGTCCCTGATGGAGGAACTCCATGTTCAAGAAGCAATATACCAATAACACTCACTATGATTTATCCTTCCTTTCCACATTCTATTTTATTATAGTAAGGACACTGCACACTCTAGGTGTGGAGGGGGGGGGGATGGGTACATTCCTGGGTTAGTTAGGAATTTTTAGCGTCTTTTTTCTTTCTTTTCTTTTTCACCTTCTTTATAGTATTTTCACTTATTCCCATCTTGTTCAGTTCGTTAGTATTTTCATCATCTTTCTTCTTTATTCTCTTTTTCACCTTCTTTATGGTATGTTTACTTCTGCCCCTTATGGTCACCAAATAATGGAACTTACTGAAAATGAATGTTGAAATTCTTGATTCCATGTTGATTTAACATTTGATGAAAACCTGAAAATGTTATGGAATGAATGTTTGTATGAATTTAACATCAAGGAGTGATTATTAATGAATTGGTTTTCTGTAAATGATATAAATAATTGTATCTCTATGAAACCTTTGAGATGAATGATGCCCCTTATGTGAGTATTTTTTGGTAAAACTGTGTCACTAATATCTCCACACATTTTTGCACCAAACCACAAAATTTGAATATTTCTTACTTAATATAATGTAAATATAAGTTAAGTTATTATTTCTCATCTTAAAATGATATTTCCATACGTTCTTTCCTTATCCGATCTGTTTCATTACTATACTAGATTGACCTATGCATGTGTACCTAATATCCGACTATTGTACGCCCTCAAAAAAATGGACTGTGTCTTGGGAAGGTCAAAAATCACTCCTCCTCAACCTTTTATCTTATTATAACTATTATAATTAGTGTCATGAGGAGATCAAACAAGGGTTGAGAGATGAGTGTGAGATTTATTCAAAATGAAACTTCTAGAAAAAATAATAAATGAGGGGAGTGATGAAATGTGAAACATATGGGGTTATCTAGGTCGGGATATTATGGTTTGAATTTTGGGAATGCTTAAGTGATTGGGTCTTGAAATATGATTACAAAGGATGTACGACAGGTTCGGTGGAAAAACTCATTTAAGCTGAAAAATGTTAAAATAACCTATATTTATTGGATAGAAAGTGGAAAGAATAGCATGGAATGGTTTTCACACACACACATGGAGAGTTAGTGGCATGGTTCACTTCTGAATTCCTTTCTCAATTTGGTATCATGAATCTCTTTGAATTTCACTGTGATATGATTTATGAGACATCTATTTCTATTTTCACTAGGAAGAACTCCTTGGTGTTTTTTGTGCATTGATCAAATTACTTTAATGAATTAAAATTACTTCAAATGTTAAATCTTCATTATGTTTTTAATATCTAAATGAATAATTTCTGAAAATGTAACTTTTCCCAGGAGTGAAAATGTTTATGTGTGGGGGTGTGATCGCACTGCGATTCACTGTTTCATTTTCACCCTTACACCACTGTTTAGAACTTGTTTTATATTAAAAATTATAAAAATAATAAATAATTTCACTACATGATTGAATCATTTATTTTGTGTTTTTCACTATTAAAAATGCCAGTGTTACTTGTTTTGATGATTCCATTGTAGGAGGATGTGATTTGGAGGCCTCGGTGATGATCCAAAAGAAAAATGAGCCAAAACTGCATGGGTTCCATGAACACCTGTCCACTATTTGGTACAGTATGAAATATTAGTGAATCCAAATGAGATGATATTTTTTTAATGGTCCAAAATTCAATTTTCTACAAATCTTAAGAAGACACCCGAGCCCCATTCGTCCATTAAGGGGACCAACTGAAGTAAACTATCCAGGCCACCGAATCTGCACAGAGTCAAAAGTTGTGTGCTATGTGGTGTCCATATCTCAAGATGTAGGTTTCCAAATAAATACAAATATTCTATGGAGATATCCAAGACATGGGGGAACAACTTTTTAGTTTTTTAAAAAGTGATTAAAGACTATCTGGAGGCTGAAAACAATGGGACAAGTTGTTTTACAGAATTTGTGTGCCCAAAACCACTTCCCATTTTTTCTATAAAAGAGAACCATGTGTACCTCATTTGGGGAGTTTGGCCAAGGATTGAAATGATTCCAATTTGGAGTTCCATAGGATTCCTCTCATTATCCTAGAAGTTCTATAGTCCCCTATCCTCATAGGGGGATCAAGAATGAAGAAAGAGTTCCACCCGAACTTCCTCCTTCTCCCGATGTTGCGTTAAATGGTGGGTGTTCATTGTGAGAGAGCTACACACATGTAATGGGAGTTATGAAACTTGTACTAATACTGGTTTGATGTATTTTGGGTTTGAAAACATTTCATTTAGAATCATCTTAGTTTGATTTATTTTTGTTTGATTTAACCGAATGAAATGCTCTTTACTTTTAACCGATCAGTGTAAAGTTTTGAGTGGGTGACTTGTGTTGTTCCAATTGGATAGCACATGAATCCTTTTCTTCCCCACTTATTTGAGATTTCAATTTTTTTGGAAGCTATTATACCATTCATGTGATTTGGACCATGGATATAAGATTGTTATGTCAAGGTTTGGCTCAGCGTGATTTGATATAAGAGCTTGGAAAGTAATAAAGATTTCAATTGATCTCAATGAAAGACTTGCATCAAACCTAAATTAATCTCTGAGAACAATGATATTTAAATTTGTGTAGTGAAATCACAATTAACTCTTTTATCTCATAATTATAAAACACCACCTTTCCGCGTCATCTATTAAACTCTTTTATTAAGTCATTTTATTTTTAAAAATGTTTTCAAAACCACGCCCTCTTTTAGTAATCTTTATTAAAAATACACACTATAGTCTACCAATTCTTCTTGAGATAAAACCTAGGGTCTTCCCTAGACTAAAAAACCTTCTTTAAATAACTATCAATTTTACGTGTCACGACAACACAATCAGTTATACCGAAAAATAATATAATAATATTATTATTTTAAATGGTAGTTAACACCTAGCCGTTGTATTAGTAGGAATGAACCGAACTAACTAAAATATGATTATAAATGTTAGTTAAATATTTTTAAATTTATCCAATAAATCTTAGAGTCTTAAATAAGAATGAATCGGATTTTGAGCAGGAAAAACTCTAATATTTTTAAAAGGTCGTTTTACCACCTTATGAAGGCGAACCCATTTTAAATCTAATTTTTTCACTTTTATATTTAAATTTGGGCAAAATAAAATCCTTAGATATAAGAGGTACATCAAAATTTATTTTGGGTAAATTTTCGGTATTTTGTGATAAAGTTAGTTTTTTTATGAATAGTGAAAAATACTGCATTTTAATTCAAAACTAATTTTTTAATCTAATTTATTTATATAGTTAGATCATAATTTTAATTGGTTTTAAAGAGTAACTGGATTATATTTTTACCATTTAATTCAATGTTGGTCATTGGAATTAATTTCACATTTGAATTGGATATAAACAGATGTCAATCTATTGGTATTGTTTACTTCTTAAAAACACACTTTTTGGTTTTGACAATGAGAATTAATTTTAAATTAATTTCTGTAAATTATGTGTTTTATATTTTGAAAAATGGATTCCATAATTGTAATCAGGAGGTCCAAATTTGGTAAACAGGTAATTGTTATTTTTAGACATTACGAATAGTAACTTCAGTAAATATTTTATTTACCATGGTTAAAGGGTAAATATAGTAAACATGGGTAAACAAATAATATTATAATAATATTAAATTACCCTAAAACATGTCCTAATCCAATTGTATTATATATTTCAGACTATGAGAATCCTTGGTTTGATTTTGGGACCCCATGGAGAAACTTGTGTGTGAAAATGACATTTAATTACTTTTAATTGAATGTTAAGGAAAATATAACATAAACATATATTTTTTACTAATTGTTTTTTATATGGGGTTATATATGGGATATTTTCGACTATAAATAGTAAATATAATTATTAAAATATTTCCTACATCATGGTATTTTATTTATAATTTTTAGTCATTAAATATATAAATTTAGTTATGACACAATAACGATGTTGTAATTACCTTATTAATGAAAGATTTAAATAAACGAGATTATAAATATTAAAATAAATTTATTTTAAAACATTTTATGAAATTCACGAATTTTATGGATACTTATGAGATGTTATAAAATATGATATTATAATTTAATTATAATATACCTATGTATCACTAAGTTTTTATTCCTTTAAAAATGAAAAAGAAATGAAATTAGAGTTCATGCGTACGTACGGATTACCGTCTCCACGAACGTTGCATTTAATTTCTTATCTCCAAATGTTATGAACTATTATAAATACATATATACTGGATATATATGATATATATATGATATCTAAATCATTAATATAATTCTAGAGGTAATTTATTTTTTTCCACATAGACAATTTGTAACTATAACTGGTTCATTTTTTAATCAAGCACCAAATATCGACAAAATGATCGATATTAACTTAAATAATTATGAAATGTTTATAATGAGGTAATAAGTGATATAAAAGGAATAATAAACATTAAAAAGGTTTTTAATAAATTATAAATTAACTTAAGTTTATTATTTAAGAATAAAAAGGAATATATGTGATGAGTCAAACTCAAGGTAAGAGAATCTTTCACCCTCCTCTTTTTGTCAAAGACTTCTTTTATGTCATGTATTTTTTAATTTACATTTTCTTATGTTGGGGTATGTGATTATATATCCTTATTTATGTCCATTTTATGCCCAAATTATGAGATACATTTTTTTCTCTCATCAGCCTATTTTCAGAATTTTTAAGTGACGTCATTGGACCACCGAATTTTTGTAAGGGAATTTCTATACTCAATTTACTCTTATTAGGTTTTACGGATACTTAGTTGATTATTTTATTCCAAGATTATGTGTGGAATCCCTATTTTTTTATTTATATTGTAATTTCCACTTTCTTTTGTGTGGATATACTATTTCTACACATAATCACCCCATTGATAAATTTTTACACCACTGATACTATCTATATAAAGGACTACGTCTCAATCAACTTTCATTGAGGCATATCTTGGTATTGTTCAAATTTAATATAATATAAGGTGCATATAAAACACTTTTGACATTTTATATCATGAAATTATATATCCTCATTATATTTAATCTTTTTTTGATGTTATTCTTTAATTATTTTTATTCAAGTGTTTCTCAAGTGTTACAAGACACTTTCCCAAAAAACATAATTTTAAAAGTTTTAAATATTTATTTTTCTAAATATTTCTCATTAATATCCATGTTTTTAAATTTATTTTAAGGATTTATTTATATGGACATTAAAGTTTTAAAATGATATTCCTATAAAAGTTTCAAAGTGGCATGGGACACTTTGATTAAAAAATATCTTTGTTAAATGTTTTAAATGGTTTTGGAAATGGATTGAATATTTCAATATCTTGAATTTATTTCTTATGATTAATAAGTGAAATGTTGACAACTTCAATATTTTATGTGGTATGATTATGTAATGGTACTTTGATATATGATGTGTGGTTACGTGATAAACCAAATACGGGTGGTTCCGTGATAAACCTAGGTCTGGTGAAACTAAGATATGTCTCCAATGAATTGTGTAACATGATCAAGGTAAACATTAATGTTTCTCCTAATAGATTTAGGGAATATACTATGATGGGTATTCCAAACGTAACTCTCTACGTAGCTATGAATACTACAAGGTAATTATGTTATGGATTCCACAAGTTACCTTTCTGATTTATGATTTCTACATGCTATTCATAAATCTTATTATTTCATGGGGTATGTTAAAGAGATTTTGTTATATGAGTGAAAATTATGATTTAATTGATTTGTATGAATTGATGGAATAATGTTTTCTTTCCTTATTTTATAACCCTTACTGATATTTTTATGCTCATCCCATGTTTTTGAAATGTTTTTCATAGGGTTTAAAGAAGGGAAAGAGAAAATAATAATTCAAGAAGATTTATATCAAGAAAATAATTCTTATTTTATTTTAATGAGTTTTATTTTTGTGAAAAAATTGGATAGAGAAGAAGTATCTACTTTGTAATTTTTGAGATGTAATATAACATTTATGGCATAATTTTCTAAACATCTAAACTTGAAATGATCCTTAATGTTAATTATATATTTAACTCAATATTAAGAAAGTTTTTAAGACTGGGGCCTTATAGTTTAGGAATTTTTATGGTTATTATAATTTTAATAATTTTTTTATTGATTTCTCATCAATTAATTAATTTTTTCATCATGAAAGTATAAGTATTTAAGGTAATTATTTATTTCCTAAAAATTAAAAATAAATGACCATGATAAATAAAATAATTTTTTATTTCACATGATTATTTATAATGTAATTTATATTATGTATAATGTTATATAAAATTTTATTTATTTATTAAAATTTGAGTGAGACATATTCAACTTTTCTTTAAATAAAATAAATCAAAGGTCCTATTCTCATCCAAGTGGCTTCCAAAGGACACCATTTAGACCCAAGGATGATTTACGTCAAAATAAACTCATCCCATGATATTATTAAATGTTTTAGAGTAATTTTAAAATAGTATTCTAACCTTAATTTCCTAGTTTACACTTTTACCGTATTAATAAAAATTACCGAAGTTGCTATTCATGATGCCCAAAAATAAAATAAATCTATTTACATAATTTGGAACTACCATTTCTAAATATGGAATCAATTTTTTAAATTTCAAAACATAGAATTTTCAGAAATTAATTTAAAATTAATCACATTGTCAGAAAGAGAGAATGAGTTCAAAAAGTTAAAACATTACAAAAGATTGGAATGTTTTTATATCTGAATTCAATATAAAATTAATGATAATAGCATAAATTATATTGAATGATAAAAATATATTATATTTATACTTTAAAACCATTCAATATTATAATTTAATCATAAAAATTATTTTGATGAAATTTTTTTTAATTAAAATTCATGGTATTTTTACTATTCATCAAAATTTGAAATTTAACAGGAAAATATTAAAATTTCATCTAAAGTATATTTTTATATCCTTATTGTAAATAACATGTTTATGTTTTCATATAAAAATTGTTAATGTGTCGAAGTATTAATTTAAAAGGAGGATCTCCATTAATAGGAGGAAAATTACCCTTTTTTAAAAAATATATGGGGTTTTATACATCAAATAGTGTTTATTCATAGCCAATGAAAAAAATATCAATTGGATGAATATCAAAAATATTTTATTAATTATATAAAAATATATATTTAATTAATTTTTTTACTAATAGAAATTCACTCAATTTATTAATACATAAATTGAAATATATAATTGATTTATATTTTTCATAAATAATTGGTAGTGAATGATTTCAATATAAATTTTCATAAGTTATTAATATTTATTACCTCTAACCTAATAGCTAGGTTAGAACAATCATTTTATACTAAGGGTGTCTTGTGGTTCTCTTAAACTCACGATTGCGTGTAATGAAATCAATTTAAGAATTATAATTATTTAAAGAAAATATTTCTTTAAAAAATATAGGTGTTATAGTTTTATTAATGATGTATTTTTATATCTCATAGAAACCATATCAGATACACATGATTTGGTTGAGAAGATTTACACATTAATTTCCCATAGGGTATATTCTCTATAAAAAAATCTATCATTCATGAAGGAATCCCTAAAAAAGATCTATAATGAAGTTAAATATTTTTCTTTATCATATCCCGAAGCTAGTAAATATGATAATATAATTGAACCTAGAAATATATCTGATAGGAATAATAATATTGAGACTATTATTGAAAAGGGGAAGAAAGTTGTCTTACAACTGATCATTTCTGATAGTGGTCTTCAAGTGCTAAAAGACTTGGTTGAGATTTTTTCTTTTACCTGCAAAGGTATTCAAGTACTAAATGATAAATTTATTGAAAATAATGTATTCTCCAAATATTAGCTTTATAATATTCGAGAATAACATGGAGATGATATCTAGAAAGAATTTTTTTCTCTGTTATTTTTTTAGGATGCTCTTATCTCCCGATTAGAAATACATGGAAATATGCTATTTAAGCCTAAAAGAAGAAGAACTTTGTGGGATAATAAAACTATCTATTTGGGGAATTTTTTTGAGAGGAGTCAAGGGTTATTTCCTCCTCTTAAAACAATTGAAAGAGATAATTCTGAAATAAAAGAAGAAATTCAAAAAGAAGCATATACCCTTTCTCAACAAATTCCTTTTACTATATTCATGTTCCCCTTCTTCACAGATGATATTTTTGATGAAAAAAATCCCATAAGCTTTATGATGATATTATGATTGTTCTTAGGAAGCCTACATGGATTTTATGAGTCTTGGTTTAGATGAGACAAGACTTTCCTTTTCTATCCCAAACCTAGAAATTGTTTTCCTGCGTCTACCTCTTCAAAGCCTAATCCCATACCAAAAGACTAAAATATTTTTTGAATTAGTTTACATTTTTTTGACTATCTTACACAATACCAATGTAATTTTATTATTAGAATTAATTAAATTTAGTACATCATTGAATCCATTTTTTCTTTATATATATATTTTTCTTGTTCTTTCTCAAATTCAATGTCAAAATCAATTCACTTTAGAAATTTATATTCTTCTAATTTATAATTAACTGTGCTACATTGAATGTGTTATCTAACTCTAATTTATCTACTTTTTGATATCACAAAAATATATAGAAGAAATTTAACGTGAAATTTTACACTTTATTCTATAAAATAATTGCTTAAAGGATTTTATATCTTTTTATGATCTAATCCGTAAAATTTTATGTTTGATTTATCATGTGTTTTGTGATAATAAAAAAGGGGGAGATTATTGGACATGATAATTTTTTTCCAATATATTTTAATATTTCATATGTTTTGATGCTAAAAAAATCCCCATTTTTTACTAATAAACTCGTCTTAATTAATTTCAGAGGATTATGATTTTTTCCTCAAGTAATATTTTTTTTTGAAGTTTGAATATTTTTTCTAAGGATAATATCATTTGAGATGATTAATTATCATATAATATGATAATTTATCATATGAACCATAATTTTTCATTGGCTACCAGGAATTCTGTTTTCTTTCAAAGGAAATCATCATACAAGAAAAAATAAATTTCTGTACTGGAATTTAGACTCCAAAAAAGTAATTTATCCTACCAAATTCTTACATTTTATTTTTCTCATGAAAGGAGGAAGAATATTTTATAATCTATGATTTTGAAAAGGAATTTATTTTATGAAGATCAAATCATCATCTGGAGCACTGAATTTTCATATAGCTCAAAAAACTAGAACATTGATATTTGAAAAGGGAAATTATTATACAAAGTGACTGTAATGGTATGTGTCTTACCATTACATTACATTGTCAGTTTTGAGAATTATAGGTGTTTGGGGGAGTCTTTAAGAGTTTTCATGAGAGTTGGAGGCGCAGAAGAGCTTCTACAGAAAATACATGCCGTGTAAGTGTATTACCTAATGTGAAAGTAGGTTTCATGATTTCTTCAGGGCTATTTCACAACAAGTATATTTTTGGGGTTAAATAATAAAAAGGCAACATGTTTCTTGAAAAAACGAAACCTATATGATTACATGATGTGGAAGGGGATTACACATCTTGTAAACCCCTAATGCAGTGCCATTTTAAAAGTTCGTTATGGAAAAATTTTCATTAAATCAGCCATGTCTTACTCTTCCTATTGTTTTGGGTGAACCTTAGGAACCCTGAGGAGTTATTCAATCCCTATTCCTCCCTCTTTGATCTTTTGGTCTTAGTGATTGTTCATTGGCAAATTGTGGTAATCCATTTCTTATTCTTGATTGGTTTTCTTCCCTTCTTCTCCCAGAGATTCACTACAGCGATGTTGTTTTGGTATGGGGTGTGTGTTGGATTGTGTTTTAGGGTCTTTGGTTGTGTTTTAGGTTGATCATTGGTTTCTTGTGGTGTAGTTGTTGTTTTCGGGCCTTCTTCTTCGCCTTGTGGTGTACAACGAGTCAGTAAAGCTTCCTTGAGGTATGAAATCCCTCATTTCCCTCTATTGTGTATCATGCAAGAGGTGTTTGATTTTTTTACCTATGAGTTATGGTTGTTATGGATTAAATAAAGATAAATAATTGGTTAAATTAAAATTAAAGGGTAAAATGGGGTTTGTTTCGCATGCTTTTACAACTTTGAAATTATTGTGATATTGTGGATTGTATGGGTTTGATGTCCTACTTGAAATTATGGCTGTTGGGGGGTTTGTTTGCGCTAAATATATGTGTTGTGATTATTTCTTTGGTTTTGATTGTTTTGATATCACCCTAAAATAGAAATTTATTAACCACTTTTATTTTACAATTAAATAGTTTCCCTAGGATTATGGATTGTGTGATAATGCCTCAAAAAATAAAGTGGAATGTGATAAAATACCGTTTTTAAATTTGTGAAATGATATTGATGTTTTGTGATGCGTGGTTGTGATTATAGGATAGTGATGTGTTGTTGGGGATGATGGTTTTTTGGCCGTGCTTCTTGGGTGGAGAGGGGGGTTTCTGTTTGTCCATGCTTTTGGGGTTCCAAGTGGAGGTTTGTTGGACATGCTTTTAGGATAGTGAGGTGGTGGTTATTTTGTGTTCGATTCCCAAGTAGTGATGGAATAAATTATTAATAACGATTGAAATAACATGGGTTGGTTTGGTTAATGAGATGAAAATGTTTAATGTATAATTAAATAATGGGTTATGTTATTAAATGTGGTTTATTCTAAATAATGAAGAAAATTGAATGATTAAATGTGAATTTATTGGGAATGTGAAATAATGTTTGTGGCTAGATGTGTGGAGTTATGAATTTAGTTGTGGTAGTAAAATTGATGATGTTGTGAGTTGGTTGGTTTGTTTTTGAACCCATAGGTTGGGATTTAGTGTTTAATACTTTAAATTTATACTTGTATATTCTTGTGATTTCTATACGCACCTCACCCATGTCAAACACTATGTGCCGACACCTGCAGAGTCATGCGGGGGGTGTTTTTATCGACATATGATGAGGAGTACAGATAGATGGGTACTCTCTCTTTTCCACTCTCTCTTCCAAGATAGGTATGTATTTCATAGGTTGTGATGGCCTAAGGTCTGTTAGTGCATAATATGGCAGTTGTGATATCCCATGTGTTTTTGGGTGAGTGTGATCATTCTTGTGGTGCAGTGGCCCAGGTGTTTTCAGGTGAGACATGACCTTGATTTTGGGGTGGATTCTGGTGGGGATTGTTCATGGTAGTAGGAGGGCATGAGGTTTATGTCCTATATGTTCACAATACTCTACTACTCTCTTTTGGTTAGTGTTTGTGTTGTTTCCTAGGTGTTTTCGGTTGAGAAATGATGTGGCCATGCTTGTGGGGTAGTAAGCCTAGGTGTCTTCGAGCGAGTTGTGCTATGACCATGCTTGTGGGGAGGTGTGGTATACTGAAGATATGGGAGAAATGAGTTGAATGATGTGGGCGTGAGAGCCTCATACCAATGGTAAAGCAGTGTGGGGTACCCTTATCGATGTGATTCATGTTATATTATATTACTTGACTTGTGTTATTAAGTAAGAATGCCTTAGTGAGGTTGGGTTTGGTTAGTATACCTGTATAGGTTCTGTTTGGTTATTCTGTTTTTTCATAGGTGCATTATTATGGTTATTTCACATGTGCAGGAGGGACTTTGGTTTTCCTACTGAGTATACTTGTATGCTCACCCTAAATATATAAAACTGCTTTCATATTTCTAGAAGAATAATGTGGACTATGCTGGGCATTACTAGCTCAGATCTTAGATAGATGGTGTGCCATTGATTTACATTCACTTTTGGTTATTTACCTTAGAGACTTTTATTTTTATCAGTTTTATTTTATACATGCATTATGGGATTGTTTTTGGTTTCTTTTTTTATATATTATGTCTTGGAGTTTTTTGTGGATGATTCATCCTATCTTCTGATCCTATTTATATTATATAGGGTAATTTATCCCATAAATTATATTTTTATACCCTCGGTGTTAGTCTCTAACCTGGGGCGTACTGGAGGTGGGATGTGGGGGTCATTATCTCTCTCCCCTCATTGCGGTATATTTGGAGGGAGGGGGTTGTGATAGAGTGGTGTAAAAGGTGATGGTTGAGAGATAATATGAAGTTTGGAGTTAGGAATAGCGAGGATTGCATGGGGTGGTAAGGAAACAATGCTAGTTGACCTTGGTGCATGACATAGGCTAGGGAGACTAGCTAGGACATGGGATTTTAGGGCCCCTATGACCCAGTGCACAGACTTTGAGCTTATTGAATGACCTAGTGAGATGGACCTTCTTGTAAGGTAGAGACCTAGGAAATGTACATGCATCATAATGACTTGTTTTCTTATTTTAATTGGGTTGTTTGGGGAAATTTTAAATGGATAAGAAAATTAATTAAATTACATAAAATGAATCTTAATGAAATTACATAAAACTAGGGCTTAGTAAATCCTCATTCTCCTTTCAGTTATAACTCCCATTCATCGTTCATGTGTTTCTTAGGTAGTCAAGGTTCCATAGATTTATCTGGTTGATCACCGTAAGGTTGATCTAGTTGAGGAGGATGATCAATGAAAAGGTAAATTGTGTGATTTCTAGCGATAGGATTTGGGGAAGTATGGGAGAAATGTTTCATATGTGGAGATAGAGAGTTGGATGGAGGAGCTCAATATCTCTTTTAGTTTGATCTAGGCACCAGTGGAGTACTTGGTCTCTTTGGAAGTTAATCATATGTCAAGAGTTGCACGTTAGTGGTAAATTCTATATCTAGGAGATCATAAAGAGGCATATGTTTTGTGGGTAGACTTATAGAGGGAGTTCTAGATATAGTTCCTTTCATCGACCATGAAGGATGTAAAGAGGTAGGAGCTTATTTATCTTAAATAATAGAGCTTGTTAGTATGGGAGATGGGAATCAAGTTCAAGGACCTTATTCTTTTTTATGCAGATCTTTTTTCAAATGAGGAGTTTCATATGAGATGTCTTGAGGAGGCACTCCATCCTTCTATCCACTATGAAGTTACTCTACGTTGTCAATGTATCTATAGGTTTAGAATAAGTTGGAGGATATTGAGTGGATTCCCACAAGAGGAGGTTTACCATGAGAAGGAACCATCAGGGTTACTCGATGGGAAGAGTTGTTAGTTGCAGGTCTTAAGTTCCAAGATCTTTAAGGTTTTGACTAAAATGGAGTTGACCCTAGAAGATTCCTTTCTAACCTTCTGGGCCTAGTGGTTTCCATTCTTTTCCTGGGTTCTTTTTGATAGTGTGTTTTGGTTGTGGGGTTCATGGAAATATCATGAACCAGTACCCAGTGGTTCCCCAAGTTATGTTTGGTGGATGTGGATAAGTTTAGTGCCAGCCTCACTAGTAGTTTCTAGTAGGGCCGTTTCAACAGCAGGGGTAGTAGGTTTTTTCTCCACTAAGGATAAATGAAGCTGGTATAGGATTACCTCAATATTTTCCCCATGTTTAGGGGCTGAGACACAGGTATGTCCTTGTATGTGTTCATCAATAGAGAGGTAGAGCATATGAGAATAGTCAGTTGGACGCAGTAGAGGCAACAGTTCTAGAGGGTCTAGAGATCATTTTATTTAGTACCCTATTTTATTCCTTGTTTAATTCAAGAGCTTCACACTCCTTTGTTTCACCCTCTCTAGTCCATTCTCTGGGACTATACTCAAAGAGTCTTATCGTTTCCCTAGTGTTGACTATGCTAGTCGGAGGCCATACTATATTGTCTAATGTGTTCTAAGGGTGTAGAATGATGATGGAGATGCATTAGTCCTGTGGGGATATTTTATTGCTACAGATACAGACATATCATTTCATTCTCAACATCGACTGATTGTATTCCACATGTGTTGTTATCAACTAGTTTCATAGGAGATTATTTTTTTCATATGTGGATGGACAACATGTGGTTTTCATTGGTTAGAGAGGTTGTTACATGGGTATTTAGCATGTAGAGCCCCTTTTTTCTTTGATGGCTGATTTTTCAGTGGAATCAGTGGATGCTAGGATGGTATAGGTTCCTAGGGTCATTGGGGAGTTCCTAGATGTTTTTTTTGAGGAGGTTGTAATTCTACCCCCTCGACATGATGTGGAGTTTAGGATAGACTTGCATCCCAGTGGTTCTCCAATTTTGATGCATCCTTATCAGATAACACCATCCGAGTTGTAAGAGTTGAGGATTTAGGTAAATGATCTAATGAAAAAGGGGTTTATATTGCACAATGTGTTTCCATGGGGTGCTCTAGTGTTTTTCACAAATAAATAAGATGATATTCTAAGGCTGTGTATAGACTACCGAAGGTTGAATCTAGTGACGATAAAAAATTATTACCATCTTCTGAGTATAGATGGTCTTTTTGACCAACTAAGAGGGGTGATTTGGTTTTCTAAGATTGATCTACAGTCTGGATATCATCAGTTGAGGGTGAAGAAGGGCGATACCCCAAAGAATGCCTTCAGATGTAGGTACATGCACTTCATGTTTGTATTCATTCCATTCAGTGTTACAAACTCACTAGCCATGTTCATGGGGATTATGAACTCCTTGTTCCATGAGTTCCTAGACCAGTTCAACATCTTATTCATTGATGATATCTTGATCTACTCAAAGTCATAGGAGGAGTTTTCCAACCATATCAGAACTGTATTTTGGGTTATTCACTGCCACCACATCTATGTAATGTTTTCCAAGTGTAAGTTATAGACACAAGAGGTGCGTTTACTTAAGAATGGGGTGTCTCATCAGGGTGTGGCAGTAGACTCGTCAAAAGTTTAAGTATTTTTTTCTTGAAAAAAAGATGAGAATGTGGTAGAGGTTTGCAGTTTTCTCAGTCTCATAGAACATTATCAGAGGTTTGTACCTGATTTCTCTTTATTTTCAAACCCATTGATATCTTTGACTAAGAAGGACCATGATTTTTTAATGAGTGATCAGTTATAGGAAACATTCAGATACCTTAAGGGGAATTTGGTTAGTGCACTAGTGCTTCAGTTTACTGTGGATGGGGTGATGTTTGAGGTGTTTTGTGATGCTTCCTATCTGGGATTAGGATGCATGCTGGTGAATAAATAGGCTGTGATCTCTTATGGGGATAAGAAGTTGTGTTCCCATGAGCATAACTATCCCACCCATGATCTATAGCTGAAAATGGTTGTGTTTGTGCTAATGTTTTGGTTGCATTACTTCATTGGGGAGTGATTTGTGGTATTCATAGATCACAAGAGTTTTAGGTATATCTTTTCTCAGCATGATTTGAACTTTTGGAAATGGAGTTGGATAAAGTTTGTTCAGGATTATGATTTTTATATCTCTTACGCCTCATGAAAGTAGAACTTTTTGGTTGATTCTTTGAGCAGGAAGTCATAGAAGGGCATTGTTTAGGAGTCTAAGGATTTTTGGGGAGAAATGGAGGAGTTGGAGGCCTTGAAATTAGATGCAAGTGTGGATAGTGGTAGAGGTTATTTATTTTATATGATGGTGCAGTCTTCTCGGATATAGAATCTGGAGGAGTCTCAGTGGGGGGGACTCAGATACAGAGGCGATTCATTATTGTATTGGCATGGTGATGCTCTAGAGGGATGATTGGAGGATGGTAAGAAATAGATATTGTTTTTGGGGAGGTTTCTTATTATGAAAGTAATTCAGGATGGAGTCCTTATTTATTTTCATAGATTACCTTTGGCAGAGAACCTAAGAGTTTTTAAGATGTACTATGGATTGAGGATGCAGTTTTGGAGCCCCGGGGTGAAACAAGAAGTGGAAAAGTTCACGGATAATTTCTTAGTTTTCCAGTACGTAAAGGTAGAGCATCATGTTCCTGGTGGGTTTTTGCGACCCTTGGATATCCCTAAGTAAAAATGGGATGGAATCTCATTAGATTTCATCACAGGGTTACATAGAGCTTAGGGATATTGTGATGCTATCTGGATGATAGTGGATCAGTTGATGAAATTAGCCCACTTCTTAGCGATCAAGGATTCATGCACAATAGATGATTTGGCTAAGAGGTATGTGGATGAGGTGGTGCAGTTTCATGTATTTTCAAGGAAAATTGTCTCAGATCAGGACATACATTTTACCTCACAAGTCTGGAGAAGATTGAAGCATGATTTTGGCGCTCAATTATGCCTCAACATTTCTTTCTATGCTTAGATATATGGGAAGATGAAACGAACTAACTAGACATTATAGGACATATTTAGAGAATGTTTCTTGGACTTCGGTTGATCTTGGGTTTAACACATGCCCTTGGTAGTGTTTTCCTATAATAGTAGCTACCTTTCTTCTATTAGAACAACCCCATTTGAGGCTTTGTATGGAATATCATGTCATTATCCATTGTGTTAGATGGAGTTTGGGGATATATCCATTCTTGATTCCAATGTGCTGCAGATCCTGATAGAAAAGGTTTAGCTTGTTCATGAGAGGATGAAAGTAGTGCATGACTGGTAGAAGTCTTATGATGATCGCTGGAGGAGGCCCTTGGATTTTGAGATTTAGGAAAACTTGTTCTTGAAGGTTTCCACTCGACATGGGTAGAAGAGGTTTGGAAGAGGGAGTAAGCTTTCTCCCATGTTGTTTGTCCCCTTTGAGGTGTTGGGGCGAGATGATGAGGTGGCATATCAATTAGCATTGCCACTATGGTTAGAGAGGATCCATGATGTCTTCCACGTATGTCATATTTTTCGATATCTTATTTATGAATCTCATGTTATTAACTGGGGGGAGTTGGATATTGAGGATGACATGAAATTTTTGTATTATCCATTAGATATCTAGGATCATCAGGAGAAGGCACTACAGAGACATACCATTTCATTGGTTCATGTGTTGTAGAGGAATGGTAGCCTAGAAGAGAGTACTTGGAAGTAAGAGACGCAGATGTATTCCCAGTACCCAAATTTGTTTTGTGTTTTTATTTTCTCTAATTTTATTTATGATGTGATGTTTGAGACCTTTTTTTATCTAATGAGATGTTTTCCCTATTTTTTGTGTTGTGTGAAGTGTGAAAAATTCCTAAAATATAAAAAGGGGAAGATCAGATTCCTAATTGAGATGCATTAACTGCGATGCGATTAAACCTATGCGGGCAAGTCAGTTCCACTCGTATCGGATAATATCTTGACATAGAGGATATAATTCCCTAATTCGTGTGTTCGGGAAAGTGCAGTTCTTTTGTTGTAGCGGTTGTTAGTTTGGGCTGTGTGGAGGTTGAGATAGTTGTTTAGTGGGTGTGTGGTAGTGTGGTTGTATGAGAGGGGGAATCTTGTGGTTGTGGTGATGTGGTTTTGTAGTTTGTTTTATGGCTGTTTGGGTAATCATGTTTGTCTAGTAGTAGCATTTGAGGTATGAAGAGACCCTTGAGAGGTATCTTGCGAGGTGGTTATTCAGATCCCTTTTTCTTCTATTCTTGGTTTTGGATTCTCGAGGGAGAAAATTGTTTGAGAAGTATCTGATATAAAAATTTGTGCCTTCCTGGTCCATTACATTATCATTTTTGAGAGTTTGAGGTGTATGGGAGAGGTTCCAAGAGTTTTTGTGGGAGTTGGAGGTGCAATAGAGCTATTGTAGAAAATACATGTTGTATAAGTTTATTACATTAATTGAAAGTTTGTTTCATGTAATTTCTAGGTCTGGTTCATGATGTGTATATTTTTGGGGTTAAATGATAAAAAAGTGACACATTTTTTAGTGAATTCAAGCTTTGAGGATTATATGGAGTGAAAGAGGATTACATGTCATCTAAACACCTAATGCAGTATAGTTTTAAAGGTTCTTTCTCGACAAATTTTCTTTCACTTGGCTGTGTCTTTTTCTCCCCCTTGTTTTGGGAAAACCCTAGGCACCATGAAAAGTTCTTCAATCCCTCCCCCCCTCTTTGATCTGTTGGTCACTGTCGTTGTTCATTGGAAATCCATAGTAAACTTTTCCTTCTTCTGGAATAGTTTTATTCCATTCCTCTCCTGGGGATTCACTACAGTGATGTTGTTTTGGTTTGGAATGTGGGTTCAACTACATTTTTATGGTCTTTGGTTGAAGTGTAGTTTGATCCTTGGTATCTCATGGTGCAGTTGCAGTTTGTAGGTGTTGTTCTTCACCCGGTGGTGCACATCGAGTCAACAAAGCTTCCTTGAAGTAGGGAATATCTCGTTTGTAACGCCCCGACCCTAGATACCCAGAGTCAGTGCATTATTACATAACATTGGAATGATCACAAAGGATCAAGTCTCGAAAGACCGATTAGTTTAGTAGTCTTGGAAACACTAGATATATTCATAAGTCTTACATTACATCATTAGGTAAAAAAAACTACAACAACATCTTGTCTTCATATCCCCTCATACTATCCCTACAGGTCATTCATAAATTACTTCTTCATAATCCTGGAAAAAATAAAACATTGAAAGGGGTGAGCTCAGATGCTCAGTAAGGATAACATTATAGCAGAAGCTTTCATAGATAAGCATAAACACTTAAGGCAGTTTATAACTTAAACGAAAGCCTTTTAAACTTGAACTTCAGCATAAAATGGAAAAGATAAAATAAATTAATTCCATTTACTTACTCACATGGATATTATACTAGTCGAATGATCACATGAAATATTAATAGCCACTTTCATAATGATGGAATGCATAATGCCAGACTATCACAACCACATAGCCAAGGCCTCGTGCCAAGACTACAAATAAGATTTTGCCAAGGCCTTATGCCAAGACACTAGTTTGTCTCATGAGACCTACCGATGCATCGAGGAGCTATAGTGGGCTCCACCCATCACTTATTAAGTCCAATGCATTCCTCATATGAACAGGTTTAAACATAACAAAAACATTCGTATTAAAACTAGCATATGAAATGTCAATAATTTAACCACAAACCATGAATGGTATAAAAATAACACATCCACAGTCAAACATAACTCATTCGATACAATATGAAAGATTGTATTGTATAACATTAACCTCAATCAAGAATAATGAAGGATGTTGACATAGATGAAAATAATCATCAAAACTATTTGAGAGAAATATCCCCCTTTTTCTTGAAAACATTTAAAAGTCACACTATTTGTCAAGAAGCCATTTAAAAATAGATTTTTGAATCAAAGTGTCCCATACCACTTTGAAACTTTTAAAAGGAGTTTTAATTTTAAAACTATAATGTCCATATAAATAAATCCTTAAAACCATTTTTAAAACATGGACATTAATGAGAAAGATTTATAAGAATAAGTCTTCAAAACATTTAAAAATGGTATTTTAGTTAGAGTTTCTAACCAAAAGAGAGACACTTGAATACAAATAATTGAGGTAATCAAAATTTTGTAATATCATGAGAATAAAGGAAATCATGATATACTATGTCAAAGTACATTATATACACCACATAAAAGTGATTTGGTGTATAACAACAAAGAAGTCTCAATAGATTGTAAATTGAGATGAAATCTCTCATAAAGGCCGTATCCTTAGATTAAGCATAAATCAACGACATAGTTATGTGTGAAAAATATACATACACTAAATATTATGGGATATTTAGTGTAAAACAATCAAAGGAAATTCACACATAATCTTGTAAAAACAACACCAATGAATTGGATGTTTAACTCAACAAATGGAGAATGAGTTAAAATTACTCTTATCAAATTCATATCGATGACTTGAGAAATTATCAATGGAGTGATTATGCGTATCAATAGTATATCCATAGGAAGGGGAGTGGAAATTATGACATAATCAAATGAATAGTGATTCCACACATACTCTTGGAGTAATGTAATCAATGAAATATGCGTAAAGCCAAATGAGTGGAAATTGAAATTTCAAATTCCCTTATCGATTTGGTAACTTATGAAACATGCACCCATGAAAGAAGGATCATACAATGATGATGTAAATACCCATAAATTAAAGTATATTACAAAATGAATACAATCATGGGCAGTACACATACACCACATGCAATAAATAAGTGGTGAACAATGGAATTCTCAAGAAATTAAGAGTGAGATAAGAAACCCCTTACTTTGTACTTTTTCCTTGGTCGACGGTAGTTTAACCTCCTTTATAATGGTGAAATAATTGTTATTTAATTATACAAGAATAATTTACTTTAATATGATATCATATATGATCTTTTAACATTGATTTGTTAATAATATCTTAGAATTATCGTCATTTCGGGTGTTAATAGGTTCATTTTACTTTATATTCTTTGTTATGTGAGCCATATTCATTATTAATGGGATGTATATTATTCATATACATAATGATATCAAGTCCTTAGATACTATTTTTAAATCATCAAATTATAATTATACTTGAATGGATATGATGGAGAATGAATCTCATCGCGTTCATGGAGACGGTAGTCCGTACGTACGCACGAGCGACAATATCATTCTTTTGATATTAAAATAATATATAATTGGATGGTATATCATATATACAGAATAATTATCATGTTATATTTATTATTTACATGAGTTACCAATCATTATTATACCCATCCAAATAATAATATATTGAATAACAATTACACCACGACGTGGAGATGGTAAGCCGTACGTACGCACGTATGGTGACATGTTATTCAAAGGATGGATAGAATACTGAATATGGTTGTACCATATTTATAATAACTTCACAGTATATATATGATACTGGAGTTATTATTTTATAATGGTAATAACAAAGAAATAAGAAGTGGATGAAGAAAGGAACTTGAAAAGGGGTGGTGAAAACATTACCTCTTCTTCGGGTTCTTCCTTTTGATTTGATCAAAAGGGATCCTTAGGTTGGCTTTATGATCAAACTAAGGCCTCTATGTTGTATTGAGGGAAGTTTGGAGAGTATTTGGGCAGGGTTTGGCCAAAACAAAAGGCTTTGAAGTTGTGAAGAAATGAGAAGGAGGAGTGCCCTTTTATAAGTGGGGTGAGGGGCACCTTTGGAAAATCTAGAAATATTAATTTATAATAAATTCATATTCGGTTTCTAATGGCTCAAAAGTTGATTATTAAAATTTTAAGGTGTGTATAGGTCGACAACCATTCAGAAAATAGAATTTATACAGGTTTGGGTCACTATATTAACCTTATATTTTAGTTTTCACTCTTAGTTAATTAGTTTGACATTTACCATGTCACTTTGTATTTTTATATTATATAGTTAATAAAAATACTATATACATCAAAGAGAACCCCAAGTGGTCCATTAATAATATATCTATCATTATATAAGTATCTTGGCCGAACCTTAGATTTTTAGGAATTTAATATCAATTAATAATATAATATTTGTTTTAAAAACTCTTTTATGTCAATTTTGACACTATTCAATAGTTGATTTTTTTGAAACTCATAACAGAATGATTAATTCAAAAAAAGTTAATTAAATCAATCCTAATATGTCATATTATCCTAGAAAATTATTGTAATTCATTAAAAGTCTCAAATTATATTTATTTCTGTATTTATAATATCAATTATTCTAATTTTTCACTATTATGGTAATTAATGCATCACCATTGTGTGATAAATAAATTTACTTATTTAATGTCTAAAAATTATAAATAAAATATCATCATGTAGGAAATATTTTTCGATTTCTAATGAATATTTATAGTCTAAAATACAACATATATAACCCCATGTAACAATTGTTTTTCTAAAAGCTATATGCTTGTGTCATTTTTGTATTTATTTTAACTTAATTAAAATAAAGTGTCATTATCACTTACAAGTGGATCCATGGGGTCCCAAAATCGACCCCAAGATGCCCATGGTCGACCATGTATTAACCAATAGGGTTAAGACACGTTTTCGGGTAATTTATTATTATTATTATATTAATTTTTAACGCTTTTTTACCGGATTTACCGTTTAACCATGGTAAATAAAATATTTACCGAAGTAATTATCCAAAATGTCTAAAAATAAAAGTTACCTATTTACACAATTTTGAACATCCTGATTCCAAATATGCAATCCATTTTTCCAAATTCAAAACACAGAAGTGGTAGGAATTAATTTAAAATTAATTCCCGTTGTTAAAACAAAAAGCGTGTTTTTAAGAGATAATAACTATCAAAAGATTGACACTTGTTTATGTCCGGTTTAAATGTGAAATTATGTTCAATGACCCAAATTGTATTACATGGTAAAAATATATTATAAATATACTTTAAAACCACTCAAATTAATAATTTATCACTACTAATTATATTTATTAAAATAGTTGTTTTTAATTAAAATTTAGTAATTTTCACTTTTCATCAAAATCTGAAAGTTATCCGAAAAGTACCAAAATTTCACCCTAGGCTAATTTCGATATTTAGAATCCAGAAATGAAGTCCATTTTTAGAGATAGAATTTATAAAATTTTAAAAAGTAGGTATTACTATTCATAACGGCTAGTTTGATTGGTTATGGTGTGTTAAAATCTCAAAGTTGCGTAAAATGCACGCCATTGCATTATTCGAAAGGAAACGTACCGTGGAAGCTTGGGGTGTTACATTATCCCCTCCTTAAATAAATTGCATCCTCACAAGTTTTAAAATTGTTCTTGGGAATATAATGGAAAGTCCCACATCTGAAAAAGAGTCAATAAAACTATCACTTTAAAAGAAAGAAAGAGAGGTATAAAGGTCATCCAAGATAACCCATACTCGGATTCCATGTAAGAAAACATGGATATGGATGATAAACTAAGTGTCAAGTTCTGATGGAGAGGGATATAAATCATGATCAGGATAAAGTTAACAATAAGAAAACGACAAACTTGTGTTGGAAAAAACGACCATTAGTCTCCTAGTAGGAAAGTAAACGGACAACATTTTTTTTGTTTTAAGTTACATTACATAAGGACGAGGAATTCATTTATGATATTGACTAAGAACATAAAGATATATACATAATTTTTAAGTAGAGTTTCATTATTTAATAACTTTTTACCACTAACTTATTTTTTTTGAACAATGAGTATTCAAGAAGAGTTGGTCACAATAAAAGAGCTAGAATAAACATCTATAGAAATACATGATCCATGTAGGATAAACTATACATTTAACTTGTCTTTAGAGATTAATCAAAACCAAAATGGTTAGTATAAAATCTGATGATCCCCCAAATGTATATTCCATTAGAAAAAAAAATACTAATCTTAATTTATAAAATTAAACCAACAATACCCCAAAGTTAAATAAATACCATTCAATAATAAATTTTCCTCAAAATCCTTCAATATAATCCAAACTAATATTGAAACCCAAAACTTATAAGAATGTAGTCTTCCACGTTAAATTGTATCTCCAAATGACATCATCTACTCTTAAAGTCACATACTTAAAAGTAATTAACCTAATCACATATTCTTTATCATAGGTTAATCATTTCCATAAATAACCCAAATCACTATATATCCACAATAAAAACATAGATAAAAATCCACCATTACTCCTCTAATGACATCCCATAGTATTCTATTTTCCATGGACATATAGTGTTCCCAACAAAGTGAACATCTTCCAAAACAACATTTATCACTTAATCACCAAATCGATTTCCTATACTAAGGGTATTCATTTTATAAGACATAAGAACCCAAATCAACATATTATTGATCAATAAAATCATTTAACTAAAGAAAATAGTCACACTAACCAGGGACTTCACTTAGTCCAGTGGTAGGCGATAAATCCCAATCGCACTTTGGTTGTGGGTTCGATTCCCACAGCTTTGCCCGACGCGATAGGTTGTCACACGGTCTACCTGTTGACCTTTTTCAAAAACTATATTTTATAATATTACCAAAATGAGATAAATTCCTCAAAATAACATAATTTAACCACAAATGTTATATCATACCTTGCATTTTCATTCCAAATTATAATAACTTATAATTTTCTCAAACCCCAATGATCATATAAAACCAAATGGTTATTTATACCTATATCCACAAGAGAAGAGACAATTCTTCCTCAAATATCATTCTCACATGGGAAACTGCGGGGTTACAAATACAAGAGAAAATTATTCCAAAGTAAACCCATCAACAAGGAGCGCTAATACTTTTTAAACATTTCTCCAACCATTTATTTCCACATAGCTTCTTCTTTGACCAAGAAAATATCCTATAGAATAGGAAATTCACTCGGGTAATGGCCAGGTCCCCTACATTTATGGAAAATGACTGTAAATGGACTCTTGGGGCCATTTTTATCTTCTTACATAATACTCTTCATTTTTTTTCAGCAATTCTTCACTTTATGTCCTTCCTTCCCACACGTAAAGCATTTTGTTGTCCCATTGAGACACTTTCCTGGGTGTCTCCTTCCACATTTCCTGCATGATGAAAATTGAGGGTTCTTTTCTCCATGGTCTCCATTGCTGGAGCTCTTATCATTCATCACCTTTCTCTTCCTTGTTGAGTTTGGGAGTTGGTTAATATATATGTTGTTGATCATATTTTTGGAAAACCGATTTGGCATAAAGACGATATCTTTTATGCCTATCAACATTCCATTTTGTTGCTCATTTCCACCACCGTTCCCACCTTGTACATCATTCTCAAAGTCACTATGACTTCCTTGGAATACAGCCATTGACTAAAACCAGAAAGCATTGTGTGAGTAACTGTAGTCGTAAAATCATTTAGAGATTAAAATGTCACCATATTCTCAATTTGAAACATATTAGGATTAACCAAGGTCATTTACTCTCATCTTATATATATATTACTTAAATCGGTTTGTAAAGAAAATGTAAATTATCCTAAGCATATCCCCCGGGAGTGTCGTAACCAAGAGTGTAGCAAGCCCCGTTGTCGTGCACCAGTTCCCATTCGAGTCTAGCTCAAAATGGTGTTTTCGGGTTTTACCCCTAGGTACATCTGTACCAGAGCCGCCTCTACCTGCTCATATCCAGACAGGGATGTATTGCTTGGAAAACTCACAAAATCTCTACAATACCAAAATTCTAGGAAGTTCATCTATACTAATCCTCAAATTTCATCTTAGGTCTACGTGTTCTAATCAGAGTTTATCTAAATCTAGCTTCCAAGGTTTGTACTAAACTTCCACTGGTACCAACTGTAACGCCCCGACCCTAGATACCCAGAGTCGGTGCATTATTACATAACATTGACATGATCACAAAGGATCAAGTCTCGAAAGACCGATTAGTTTAGTAGTTTTGGAAACACTAGATATATTCATAAGTCTTACATTACACCATAAGGTAAAAAAAACTACAACAACATCTTGTCTTCATATCCCCTCATACTATCCCTGCAGGTCATTCATAAATTACTTCTTCATAATCCTTGGAAAAATAAAACATTGAAAGGGGTGAGCTTAGATGCTCAGTAAGGATAACATTATAGCAGAAGCTTTCATAGATAAGCATAAACACTTAAGGCAGTTTATAACTTAAACGAAAGCCTTTTAAACTTGAACTTTAGCATAAAATGGCAAAGATAAAATAAATTAATGCCATTTACTTACTCACATCGATATTCTACTAGTCTAATTATCACATGCAATATCAATAACCACTTTCATAATGATGGAATGCATAATGCCAGACTATCATAACCACATATCCAAGGCCTCGTTCCAAGACTACAAAAAAGATTTTGCCAAGGCCTTGTGCCAAGACACTAGTTTGTCTCATGAGACCTACCGATGCATCGAGGAGCTATATCGGGCTCTACCCGTCACTTATTAAGTCCAATGCATTCCTCATATGAGCAGGTTTAAACATAACAAAAACACTCGTATTAAAACTAGCATACGAAATGTCAATACTTTAACCACAAACCATGAATGGTATAAAAATAACACATCCAAAGTCAAACATAACTCATTCGATACAATATGGAAGATTGTATTGTATCACATTAACCTCAATCAAGAATAATGAAGGATGTTGACATAGATGAAAATAATCATCAAAACTATTTGAGAGAAATATCCCCCTTTTTCTTGAAAACATTTAAAAGTCACACTATTTGTCAAGAAGCCATTTAAAAATAGATTTTTGAATCAAAGTGTCCCATACCACTTTGAAACTTTTAAAAGGAGTTTTAATTTTAAAACTATAATGTCCATATAAATAAATCCTTAAAACCATTTTTAAAACATGGACATTAATGAGAAATATTTAGAAGAATAAGTCTTCAAAACATTTAAAAATGGTATTTTAGTTAGAGTTTCTAACCAAAAGAGAGACACTTGAATACAAACAATTGAGGTAATCAAAATTTTGTAATATCATGAGAATAAAGGAATTCATGATATACTATGTCAAAGTACATTATATACACCACATAACAGTGATTTGGTGTATAACAACAAAGAAGTCTCAATAGAAAGTAAAT
This sequence comes from Viscum album, assembly GCA_963277665.1. Lineage (NCBI taxonomy): Eukaryota > Viridiplantae > Streptophyta > Magnoliopsida > Santalales > Viscaceae > Viscum > Viscum album. The sequence goes on from OY728153.1 coordinate 1,968,215,283, forward strand.
TGAGATGAAATCTCTCATAAAGGCCGTATCCTTAGATTAAGGATAAATCAACGACATAGTTATGTGTGAAAAATATACATACACTAAATATGATTGGATATTTAGTGTAAAACAATCAAAGGAAATTCACACATAATCTTGTAAAAACAACACCAATGAATTGGATGTTTAACTCAACAAATGTAGAATGAGTTAAAATTACTCTTATCAAATTCATATCGATGACTTGAGAAATTATCAATGGAGTGATTATGCTTATCAATAGTATATCCACAGGAAGGGTAGTGGAAATTATGACATAATCAAATGAATAGTGATTCCACACATACTCTTGGAGTAATGTAATCAATGAAATTTGCGTAAAGCCAAATGAGTGGAAATTGAAATTTCAAATTCCCTTATCAATTTGGTAACTTATGAAACATGCACCCATGAAAGAAGGATCATACAATGATGATGTAAATACCCATAAATTAAAGTATATTACAAAATGAATACAATCATGGGTAGTACACATACACCACATGCAATAAATAAGTGGTGAACAATGGAATTCTCACGAAATTAAGAGTGAGATATGAAACCCCTTACTTTGTACTTTTTCCTTGGTCGACGGTAGTTTAACCTCCTTTATAATGGTGAAATAATTTTTATTTAATTATACAAGAATAATTTACTTTAATATGATATCATATATGATCTTTTAACATTGATTTGTTAATAATATCTTAGAATTATCGTCATTTCGCGTGTTAATAGGTTCATTTTACTTTATATTCTTTGTTATGTGAGCCATATTCATTATTAATGAGATTTATATTATTCATATACATAATGATATCAAGTCCTTAGATACTATTTTTAAATCATCAAATTATAATTATACTTGAATGGATATGATGGAGAATGAATCTCATCGCGTTCATGGAGACGGTAGTCCGTACGTACGCACGAGCGACAATATCATTCTTTTGATATTAAAATAATATATAATTGGATGGTATATCATATATACAGAATCCTTATAATGTTATATTTATTATTTAAATGAGTTAAACATCATTATTATACCCATCCAAATAATAATATATTGAATAACAATTACACCACGACCTGGAGACGGTAAGCCGTACGTACACACGTATGGTGACATGTTATTCAAAGGATGGATAGAATACTGAATATGGTTGTACCATATTTATAATAACTTCACATTATATATATGATACTGGAGTTATTATTTTATAATGGTAATAACAAAGAAAGAAGAAGTGGAAGAAGAAAGGAACTTGAAAAGCGGTGGTGAAAACATTACCTCTTCTTTGGGTTCTTCCTTTTGATTTGATCAAAATGGATCCTTAGGTTGGATTTATGAACAAACTAAGTCCTCTAGGTTGTATTGAGAGAAGTTGAGAGAGTATTTGGGCAGGGTTTGTCCGAACCAAAAGGCTTTGAAGGTGTGAAGAAATGAGAAGGAGGAGTTCCCTTTTATAAGTGGGGTGAGGGGCACCTTTGGAAAATCTAGAAATATTAATTTATAATAAATTCATATTAGGTTTCTAATGGATCCAAAGTTGATTATTAAAATTTCAAGGTGGGTATAGGTCGAAAACCATTCATCCAATAGAATTTAGATAGGTTTGGGTCACTATATTAACCTTATCTTTTAGTTTTAACTCTTAGATAATTAGTTTGACATTTACCATGTTACTTTTTATTTTTATATTATATAGTTACTAAACATACTATATACATCCAAGAGACCCAAAAGTGGTCCATTAATAATATATATATCATGATATAAGTCTCTTGGCCGAACCTTAGATTTTTAGGAATTTAATATCAATTAATAATATAATATTTGTTTTAAAAACTCTTTTATGTCAATTTTGACACTATTAAATAGTTGATTTTTGTGAAACTCATACCAGAATGATTACTTCGAAAAAAGTTAATTAAATAAATAATAATATGTCATATTATCCTATAAAATTATTGTAATTCATTAAAAGTCTAAAATTATATTTATTTGGGTATTTATAATATCAATTATTCTAATTTTTCACTATTATAGTAATTACTGCATCACCATTGTGTCATAAATAAATTAACTTATTTAATGTCTAAAAATTATAAATAAAATATCATTATGTATGAAATATTTTTAGCTTTCTAATGAATATTTATAGTCTAAAATAAAACATATATAACGATATGTAACAATTGTTTTGCTAAAAGATATATGCTTGTGTCATTTTTGTATTTATTTTAACTTAATTAAAATAAAGTGTCATTATCACTTACAAGTGGATCCATGGGGTCCCAAAATCGACCCAAAAATGCCCATTGTCGACCATGTATTAACCAATAGGGTTAAGACACGTTTTAGGGTAATTTAGTATTATTATAATATTATTTTTTAACCCTTGTTTACCGGATTTACCCTTTAACCATGGTAAATAAAATATTTACCGAAGTAATTATCCAAAATGTCTAAAAATAAAATTTACATATTTAAACAATTTTGAACATCCTGATTCCAAATATGGAATCCATTTTTCCAAATTCAAAACAGAGAAGTGGCAGAAATTAATTTAAAATTAATTCCCGTTGTTAAAACAAAAAGCATGTTTTTAAGAGATAATAACTATCAAAAGATTGGCACTTGTTTATGTCTGGTTTAAATGTGAAATTATGTTCAATGACCCACATTGTATTACATGGTAAAATTATATTCTAAATATACTTTAAAACCACTCAAATTCATAATTTATCACTATTAATTATTTTTATTAAAATAGTTGTTTTTAATTAAAATTTAGTAATTTTCACTATTCATCAAAATATGAAAGTTATCCGAAAAGTACCAAAATTTCACCCTAGGATAATTTCGATATTACGAATCCAAAAATTAAGTCCATTTTGAGAGATAGAATTTATAAAATTTCAAAAAGTAGGTATTACTATTCATAAGGGCTAGTTTGATTGGTTATGGTGTGTTAAAATCTCGAAGTTGCGTACAATGCACGCCATTGCATTATTCGAAAGGAAACGTACCGTGGAAGCTTGGGGTGTTACATCGTTTCTCTATATTGTTCATTATACAAAAGGGTTTTTATCTTTTTACCTATGAGTTATGGTTGGGTTGGATTAATTAAAGAAAAATATCTGGTTAAATGGAAATTTAAGGGTAAAATGGGGAATCTTTCACATTCTTTTACAAATTTGATATTATTGTGATATTATGGATTGTATGAGTTTGATTCCCCACTAGAAATTATGGATGTTGGGGCTTGGTTTTTGCTAGACATATTTGATATGATTGCAAGTTTGGTTGTGATTATCTTGATATGACCCTAAAATGGAAATTTATCAACCACTTATATTTGGATAATGAAATGGTTTCCCTAGGATTATAGATTGTGTGATAACGCCTCTAAAATAAAGTGTAATGCGATGAAATCCCCTTTTTAAATTTGTGAAATGATCTTGATGTGTTGTGATGTGTGGTCGTGCTTGTGGGATGATGATGTGTGGTTGGAGATGATGATTTTTTATACTTTCTTTTATGGTGGTGAGGTGGATTGTTAGGGAGTGATTTTTTGGTGAAAATGTGGCGGTTTTTTGGCCATGATTTTGGGATGGCATGGTGGTGGCTATTTTATGTTAGATGCCTGAGTATTTATAGAATAAATGGTTAATAATGATTGAAATGACATGGATTGGTTTGGTTAATATGATGAAAATGGTTAATGGAAAATTAAATGATGGGTTGTATGATTAAAAATGGTTGATTCTAAATAATGAAAATAATGTAATGATTAAATGGAAATTGGTTTGGAATTTGAAATGAGATTTGTGGATTGATGTATGGTGTTATGAATTTAGAGGTTGCAATGAAAGTGACAATGTTTTGAGTTGGTTTTTTTTTGAATCTATAGGATAGGATTGAGTGTTTGATAATATATATATACTTGTATATTATTTTGATTTATATACACACCCCAACCATGTCAAGAACTATGTGATGACACATGCATAGTCATGCGGGGGGGGGGGGGGGTGTTTTTCCTGACATCTAGTGAGGAGTACAGATTTTTGGGTATATTCCCTTTCTCGATCTATCTGACAGGAGAGGTAGGTATTGCATAGGATGTGATGGATGAAGGTATATTAGTGAATTAGATGGTGGTTGTGATAGCCTAGGTGTTTTTGGGAAAGGTATGACTGTGATTTTGGGGAGTGTCCCAGGTGTTTTCTAGTAAAGCATGACCATGCTTTTGGGGCGGCTTCTGGTGGGGTTCGTTCATGATAGGAGGAGGGAACGAGGTTGATGTCCTATATGTTCATGATACCCTACTACTATGGTATTGGAAGTGGTTGTGTTTTCACCTAGGTGTTTTCAAGCGAGATGTGATGTGGTCGTGCTTGTGGGGTGGTGATCCCAGGTGTCTTCGGGCAAGGTGTGTTGTGACCATGCTTGTGGGATGGTGTGGCATATGAAAGATATGGGGGATTTCAAAGGGAAGTTATATGGGGGGGGGGGGGTCTTAACGCTTTTGTTCCTGGGAATCACCCTTGGTTTGTTGTGGGGGATTTCAACATTGTTGATGATCCAGAGGAGAGAAAGGGGCGAGGTCCGTTTAATAGGCAATCAAGCCGATCCTTCTCCCAGTTCAAGGCAGGTCGGGGGCTTCTGGACCTTGGGTTTGCAGGTGACCATTTCACGTGGTGTAATAACCAACAGGGAAATCAGCGATCGTGGAGTCGTCTGGACCGCGACTTGTCCAACGTGCATGCATTATCTATTTATCCTAACTCCCAGGTAACACATATGGCACGGGGGACCTATGATCACTCTCCTCTCCTTCTTCCACTCTCCAACGGACAAGAGAGTCCTACTCATTTTCGTTTCTACCCTCACTGGGCGAACCTCCCCGGGTACAATGAGCTGGTGCGCGACTCTTGTAATGACCCAACTCCTGGACACACTTGGAAAACCCTACACATCAAACTCCAGCATCTCAAAGAAAAGCTCTTGATATGGTCGAGGGACAATCGCCTATCTGACAACGATATGGATCTGGCCATGCATGACGTTGATCGCCTCGATATACAACTCGAAATGGATTGGAACGAACAGATCTTTGTGGATATTTCCAACAGAGAAGAGGAGCTGAGGGATATGCTTCTCAGACAATAATGTCAAGCGAGAGTGGACGCACGCATAAAATGGATTAAGGAAGGAGATAAGAACTCTGCGTACTTCCACGCATGTATCAAAGAGAGGAAGAGGTGGGTCTTCCCGAGGATCGAACTTGAGGATGGGTCCTTTTCTGAAGATTGGAATACGATTTGGGAGCTTGCATGCTCCCATTTCCGTAACCTCCTTGCTGGACCTCATGACTATAATTCTCCTAGATACCCTGAAGACGTTTTTGGATTCTTTGATGTTGTGTAGTCTACCTTTACTGATTGGGACAACACGCTCCTGAGTGACATTCCACATGAGGCAGAAATTTGTGAGGCCATGCAGAAGCTTGACCCTAATAGAGCGGCTGGGCCGGATGGGTTCTCTGGAGCGTTTTACAGAGCATCATGGGAGACAGTGAAAAGTGATCTCATTGAGGCGATTCAGGATTTCTTTTGTGGAGGTCTGTTGCGTCGCGTGGCCTACGCTACTTCTGTGGTGACCATTCTTAAATCTAAATCCCCCTCTTCCATTGATCACTTTCTCCCTATAATCATGTGCAATATCCCCTATAAAATCTTATCCAGTATCCTCAGCACTCGCCTGGCCCTTCATCTTCTTATCTGCATCTCACCTGAGAAACATAGTTTTGTTAGGGGCCGTTCCATTCAGGGGGTTATAGCCCTTTCCCATGAAATGATCAAAGATATTAATCGGAACACTCGGGGATCCAACATGGTAGTCAAGCTTCACAAGAGTAAGGCCTATTACCGAGTCGGATGGGCCTTCATCAACAAAGTACTGGATGGAATGGGTCTGTCCACGTGGAACATCGATCTGGTTTTTCGTTGCTTCAGATCAACATGTATTCCACTTATCTTAATGGGAAAATACTTCGGCTTCTTCAAAACATCTTGTGGCCTTCAACAGGGAGACCCCATCTCGCCAATAATTTTTATCATCACCCAGAATGTTCTTAGCCACCTCATTCAACAGAACATCAGAAGCGGGGGTATCATACCATTTTGTAGAAGAATGCATCTTCCTCCGGTCTCACATATCATTTTCACGGATGACTCTATTGTTTTCCTTAATGCTTCAAGATGGTCGTTAAGACATTTTAATAGGGTGATGGAGGCGTATAGCAAGTGGAGTGGGCAAGTCATCAACCAGAACAATAGTAGCTTCTTTATCTCGAATAGATGCTCGGATGCTTGGGTCCTCACTATAAGCAACACTCTAGGAATCCAAAAGACTGAGTTTCCTATGAACTATTTGGGAGCCCCTATATCTTCAAAATTCCTGAGTATCTGCAATTTTGATCCCCTTGTTAGCAGAGTCACTGAGAAAATCTTCAACTGAAAGAACAGGTATCTCTCTTTCGGGGGGAGGATCACGCTGGTTAATAGAGTTCTTCTTTCCACCCCGGTGTACGTTCTTTCCACCATCAAAGCTCCCAAGGGAGTCATTCAGAGTTTGGATAAAATTATTTCGGGTTTTATATGGGATCCCTAGTTCAAGGGAAAACGTCACTGGGTCTCTTGGGACAGGATGGCGAGGCCTAGCAGTGATGGAGGGATTAATGTCAATAGTCTACAGGATACCATTGCATGCATGCATGCGAAACTTGCTTGGGAAGTGTTGGAGAAGTGATCATTGTAGGGAACTTCCATGCATGCATGCTATATTAAGGACGTGAGTTCTCCTGCGATTCAATCCTCTAGCCTATGGAAAGCGGTTGCTTTGAAAATCATCTCCATATCTCCCTAGGTTCGTTGGATTATCGGTACAGGTGACATCTCCTTTTGGCATGACAACTGGAGCGGCGCGATCATTGGCTTCCCGGGGTGCCCTGTTACGAACATCACTTTCAGAGAGGCTGGCTATTATCCATCTTTCATTAATTTTGTTCTGGAGAGAAACAAGCAGGAGACATTTCATCTTATAGAGCTTTCATCTATTCCCGATAAATGTGTGTTCACTCCGTATTCTTCAGGGTCTTTCTCCTCTAAAGAGTACAGGCGGACAATTTCCTATCATCACGCAGGTGATACCTAGAACGAGACCCTATGGGATAACCTCATCCCTTCAAAGTTCAATTTTTAGGTCTGGAGAGTCCAAAATAGAGCACTACCCACTGATGAAAACGTTAAAAGATGCGGTGTGAAAATGGCTTCTAGGTGCGTCTGTTGTAGGAGGAAGCATGAGGAGACCTCGATGCACCTGTTCTTCAAAAGTGAGTGGTCACAGACAGTTTGGGTTTTTTTGGTGAATTCACAGCATTCACTAGTCCAAATATGAGAGAGGAGCCTTTCATGGTCCATTGGTTTCACGGCTCGGGCGAGGCGAGCTCTGAAAGAAAAGCGCGGAACCTAGTACTGCAGGCAGGCTGTTGATGTTTATGGCAAGTGCGAAACAAAAACGTCTTCGAGGGGGTGTTGTCATCCGGATGAGAGATCATCTCTAGAACCATATCCCTCCTTCTTGACATGATCAAGGCTCTCATGTTTTGCAGGGAGCCTCCTATGCTACAACGACTTAATTTTACTTCTCATGGCGCACCTACCTCTGCTAATCAACCTTTAGGCAACTGGCTAAGGTGGTTCCCTCCGGCTCGTGGTTTGAAACTTAATACTGATGGCTCATGAAAATATGGAATCATGACTGGAGGTGGTACTTTCCGTGACTAATCTGGTTCAATTTTTTTGGATTTCTCTGCCCGGCTGGGGCAAGGTACCTCTCTCGTGGCAGAAGCTAAGACTATGTACATAGGACTCTCTATGTGTAGTTAGCATAACCTACATCTCCTGGAAGCCAAAACCGACTCTATGATGGTCCACAATGCCATTCAGGGTCTAGGACCTACTCCTTGGTTGATTTAATATCTCATTCGTAAGTGCCTTTCTTTTCTCAGCACTCATACAAAAGTGTCTCACACTTGGCGGGAAGGTAACAAGGCAGATGATTACTTGGCATCTCTTGATTTTCCTGGAATGGAGTGCGTATATTTTCATGACTTCCAGAGCTTGAAACCACAAGGGTTTAACATTCTAAGAGGTGATTCTCTAGGTCTCCATTTTTTTAGACCCCCGTAGAAACATGTCTCTCTGCCCTGCCCTCTTGTGGATTGGGTTATTTTTCTTTTTCTTTCTTTCTGAACAACTTTTATTATATTTATGATGATGATGATGATAATTGTGTATAGTATAGTGGCAAAGTAGTGCAGGGTACCCTTATCAATGTGATTCATGTTATATTATATTAATTGACATGTGTTATTTGGTGAGGGTGCCTTTGTGAGGTTGGGTTTGTTTATTATATATATATAGTTGTTGTTTGGTTATGCTATTTCCTCATAGGTACATTAGTATGCATCTTTCATATTTGGATAAGGGACTTTGGTTTTCCTACTGAGTATACTTGTATGATCACCCTACATATATAAAACTACTTTTAGGTTTCTAAGAGGATTATGTGGGTCGTGTTGGGAATTACTCACTTAAAACATAAGTAGTTTTTGTCTCACTGATTTAGATTTATTTTTGGGTATTTACCTTGGATAATTTTATTTATATCACTTTTATTTTATACATGCATTGTGGGATGTTTTTTGGTTTTTTATATTATGTATTGTAGTTATTTTTGGATTATTTATTTTATCTCCCAATTCTATTTATATTATAGAGGGTAATTGGTCCCATACATGAGATTTTTATACCCTCAGTGCTAGCTGCCAACCTGGGGCCTATTGAAGGCGGGACTCAGGGGTCATTATCTCTCTCCACTCACTGCGGTATCTTGGAGGGAGAGGGTCATGATAGTGACAGTTAATCATTCACAGATCAAAAACATTATATGAGGAACAAATTTATATTATGAAAAAAAATTTCCAATTTAATTATCATATAAATATAATATTATCTTATAAAATTATGAAATATCATACAGAAGATATTATCTTATAATGCTGAGTATTTATCTCAATGTAAAAATTATTATTTAAAGTTTCAATTTAGACATTTTTTTAAGTCTTATGATTTATTGTAGTAAAAAATAAACTATGAAGAAGATAATACCCTTATAATCTAAATTCTTTTGATGTAAATATTTTAAGAGTACATATTCACTATTTCAAGGTAATTGTTACCTATATAGAAAATTGAGAAAAGTCCACAACTAATTTTTTTTCCAGAAATTATGATTGGTGATAAGGAGTATAGTTCCAATGAATATCATCATTACAGTCAAAAATGATCTCTATGATTTCTATTTTTGGTATCTAAGGCCACATAGAAGAACATAGGTTGTAATTTTGGATTATTCTATAATATCTTGACTATTGGAGTATTTATGAAGTGTTTAATTAAAATTTCAAAAGTGTAAAAAAGAAAGAGAACAATAGGGAAAGTGATAACATTAGTTAAATATAGTAATCTCTAAAATAATACATACTATACTATTCTTTCCTACAAATAAAATTTATTCATTATTTTATTTAAATAAGAAATTGTTTTGCTACTATTTTATAAAGATTCTATCTTCTACTGTCAAGAGACCTTCCAGTGTTGATCTTTGAAGTATTATTATTTCTCTAAAAGAACCTCTCATCTTTTTTTCAGTTTCATCTTGCAATTGTGCAATGAATATATATCTCATTTATATACCTTTTTATTATATTAAGACCATTGATAGGTCTAGTAAAATGGGAGACCCATTTAAGATATTTTGGAACCTTTTGTTACCAATTGCAATTGCTTTCAATCAACTATCGAGGTCCCTAGGAAAAGGACCTACACAGTGAAAATCACCAATCTCATAGATAGATCATTGGTGGAATGGACTAGGGGATTATTATTCCTTGAACCACTATAAATACTTTTTTTTATATTATTATTATTTTTATTTATTCTATCTTTTGAAAAATGAGTTTATAACAGTTTGAGGGATAAATTTATTTGGGGTTAAAATTTTACAAACATAATGCCCTATTGAGTGATTACATAACTCCCTCTAGATCAACAAATAACACCATATTCATGATATACTGTTACATGTATTTTATACTCTACCAATATACTTTTGATTCTTTTATGATTCATCTAAATCAACCTTCTTCTAGGGTGTGGGTACTTATAATTTTACATCAACTTCCACTGATTTTTTATTAGGATCGTTCCCCTCAATATACTAGCCTTTATTTTTTAAAATGATTCACTTGTGGGAAATTTTATAGAATTTATACTAACTCCTCATGTTCCTCCTTTGATTCTTTAACCACTTGTGAACTCCAAATTCAAGATTTCATGTCGATAGTTATAAGGTTTTCTTGATCATCTAGCTTTCACCACATCTTTATAACTTCGCCTTTAAGCTCATCAATCCATTTTACATAATCTTTCCAAAAATCGGTCAAATCATCGATAATCTGTGATTTATATTTCATTTTTATCTTTAGATCAATTTACTTATCCAAATTTTTAGTATTTATAGATTTTTGTTTTTCAATTTCATCCTTTAACTCATATTTTCTCCTTCTCATTATTAAAAAACAAATTTTGAATCACATACCACACCATTAGCATTATTTTTTAGATATCCAAACACTAATTTCTTTAGGATAAGAATCTAGTTCAACCTTAAGATCTATTATTCCCTAAAATTTAGTTATTTCATTGTTTTTGTCCTCAGATTATGGGTTTTCTATGAAAGACACAAAGAATTCGTCATTGAGGTCCTTAGAGTCTCTAATTTCTTCCACTTTGATTTCTTCCAATATTACATTTTCTTTCAAAAGAATTTTCTTATTTTTGTATATTTTTTTCTATGAACTCCTATTTCCTTTAACACCCTTAGATGAATTCTTCGTGGATTATCCCACTTTGTCACTATCTCAGAATTTCTTTGGACACCTTGCATAGATATACCCAACTTTTCCACACCGAAAGCAAGCAGTGTAATCTTGAATTTGAATTTTGCTTTCCGATTTGGATATTTTAGAAAAGTAAATACATCACCTCATCAACTTACCTATCTTCAGTATTATCCTCTATTATTATTATTTAATTTATTTGAATGCCACTTCTTGTAAATTTTCCATTTTTAAAGACTCATTGTTATTGTTCCACATCTCCTATGCAATGAGAGTACTATGAAGACTTTATAGAATCCTTGTCTTTGGGTCCTTTTCTTCAAGAACCAAGAAATTCACATTGAAACACTATTATAATATGTTTTTATACTCCTTATGATTTTGATTCATTGAGGGTTTCTCTAATTCCACACATGTCCTCCATAATGATGTTTACCCGATCAAAGAATGCTTTAATAGACTCATCTAGATGCATCCTCAAATCCACATTCTTGTTCCATAGAAACATCAATTTAGATTTATATACCTTGGAATCAACTTCATATATGTTGGGAAGTTTTATCGCTTGGTTTGTGAGTATTTACATGACATTACCTTCAAATATACTGTGTTGGATAAGTATCCTTCTAATGTGTTGACTCCCTTGGCATCAGCATCAAGATCTATTTGATATTTCTTTGAAAATCTCTAATTTTAATATGTTACCAACCATGGAATCCATGTAGACACCTATTCCCAAATATAAGAAATAGTGTTTCATATGATTCTTCCATAATTGGAATTTGTTATCATCAAGGATCCAAATTCCATTGTGGTTAATGACCACTTCCGTCACTTTAAAGAGAGAATACTCCATTGAGATCCTTTATCTCTAAAACCCCTCACCAATAATATTATTCCACTCTAAGTAGTAATACCTCACTCCCTCATATCAGATATAAATAAATGAATAAAACAAAGAGGAAAATAATAAATTATACTCATTTCTCCAAAATTAGGCTAATCCATGGATCATACAATGGTGATGTATCGACATATCATAATCACTAAGCACAATATTTGTTTCTTATAATTTAGATCACCTGTATTGAACCTACAAGTTTAAAATATTTACAAAATAGAGAATTTAATTCTCTCAATCACTCATAAAGATCATTTATCCTCTAAGAGAAATTTTCTGAATCTCCCTATATCAAAAATGAGTTTACACAAACAATGGCGTATCAATCAGCTTCACATTAATCCAATCGATGAAATACAAAAACCTCAAGTGATATATCATCTTGGATATCCCTTCCATTTTCACCTCACATTCCCGTATTAGTATGGAATTCCTCTCATGATATACTATTTTGATCTATGATCCTTCTTCTTCTTATGAGGAAAGATATCTCAATATATCCAGACTCCCTCTCTTCCTCTACTTTTGGGAACTACTATGAGAATTTTTTTTCTAAAATATTTTAATTAGTTTGATTCTACTCTTAAAACATCACACCATACGACCTTATTTAAAACTCTAACAAAATCCAGAAATAACCAGATCAAGGCATGACTTTCTTACTGCAATGTGGTCTTCCTTTTATTCAGTCGGATCATGACATGATATCCTTATTCATGGAGTGATTTGTAGTAAACAACCAAATCCATAAAATCCATATAATATCTTATATTTAACTATTCTGAACATCACATCGTGATACTCTAAGTCTTCTCAATCCAAAAACTTATTATAGTGTGAACTTCACCCACTTTGTGAACACCTCAAAATTGATTGAACCATTGAAACATTCCTTACACTCTTCACAAAATAGCCATTCTTCCCATGATGTGACATTGTGTATTCCAGTATAGTTCAACACTTTGTTAATTTACCTTCTAGACAACCCTTACGTATTTCTTTATACTACTAAGTGGCCCTTACATTTAACTTTGAGTACCCTTAAGTAAGCTCTGTAGTCTTTAGGAGACTCAAAAGTTTTACAATTTTCCATTTGTATAACCCTTATATATCACAATATTATATTGATTAACCCTTACATATCACTCTTAGATCCACTATATATTGTCCTGATTACTTTTACATATTGACCGAGTTACTATTATTTATTAGCACTTACCAATTTTTCAGACCTAGCCTACTCGAAAAAAAACATCTCCAAACCTCTTTAAAAACCCCTCTAGACTTCATGTTATAAGTTCTTCATGACTTTGTAGGAAACATTGGAAGTTCCTTAAAAACATTGTAAAAAATTAAAATAAAAAAAATACTCCAAGTGGATTTTTTTAGCGAATGGATATTGGATTTTAGGTTCAAGTTTGATTTTGGGTATTTTTTAATGGGTATTAATTGGGTTTAGGTATCATATTTTATAAATGAGTTTAAGTTAAAGTACCTGTATTTTCATTGGAAATCATATTTTTGTATTCCCTATTCACTTCAGATAATAGAAAAAAATTATTTTGTTGGGTTTTATAATGGACAATAATGTGGATATGTAATTAAAAATTTACATTGACTTCAAGGGATGATTTTATCCATATGTTGAAATTTTTTATTATAAATATCAATAAATTATAATTATTATATTTAGGAATTTATTCATGGATAATTAATTTATTTCATATATTATATATATATAATATAAAAAATTATGATAAATGTTGATTTATAACACCCATTCTAAAAACTTTCTTTAAGAAATCATTATGGTTAAATCCTTGTCAAAAATATTTTCATACCTTAATTCAAATAATAGGAAAAAAACCTTATTTTTGAAGAGATATTTCGTTTTTCTTCATATAAAATAGATAAATGACAAAGGCCTCGATGACGATTATCATTCATGGGTGACACTGGAAATAGATAGTTTTCCAGATCGTTACATATGACCGAGCATTTAAAAATAAATTTATAGAGATAATGGATCATACATGATAATGATATGAATATAAAATTTTAATGATGGGGATAGAGGTATAAACCTAATGAAACTCAATGCAAAGGAGATGGTGGTGCATATAATGTGTTGAAAAGCGGGATCAAAAAACGAATTAAAACCAAGTTTTTTTTGAAATCTCATTGTTAGTCATAGATTAATCTCTATGTCCATAAAATGTGGAAATGATGGTGAAAAAAGTTGGGGTACAATCACAATGAAAAGTAAATAAGGAAAAAAGATAAGAAAATTGAGAGAGCGAGTGATAGTGATCTAAAATTCTGTTTCATTATCATAGCACCACACACACACATGGAACATGATAGTATAACCAATAGTTCTAATTCATATTTATCATCTATGTTCAATCCAATGACTAAATTTGTTTCCTAATATATATAATATAACATAAGTTTTTAATATTATAGCTAATAATAATATTTAGAGTTGGGAATTGAAAATTATGGCCTCCATCATTATTTATTTACAATATATTTTTATTTTATCTTTTTTTATATTTTAATTTTATATAATAATAATGAGTCTTACTTTTAAAGAAATAAATGGATTTATATGGAAAAATTTTATGGAAACAAATGATCTAGGATCTAATTTGGGATAGAAAAAACCAGAAAATTACAATGAAGAACCACAAAAATATTATAAAGTCTCAAAATAAATGAATTCCTAATTTAGTCTAAAAAGGGGCTAGGATATTTTTTTGGTACATAAAAGTCATTTCCCAAAATTTTATATGAGAATCTATCAATTTTTCTCTAATGAATTATTTGAACCATTATAATCTAATAAGTAGGAATAAACTTGCGGTATTGGTCCAACGTCAACGTTATTCATCCACATTCCCATTCTTTTTTTCACCCTCTAAAATTTTTCCCCAAGGTGGGCCTAAAACCGTAACATCACTCTATCTCTACCCCCTCTCTATGAATATAAAAATGATATGGATTATGGATGGAAAAAATAGTTTTGAACCAGATCTTGCTTGTGAAAGAATATATATTTTAGTTACTGGGCCCAAATATATTCAAATACCCCCATTCGTAGAATCATCCAGATACACATTAGTATATAGTGCTTCCCTTTCCTCTCTATTGAGAACAATCCTCCCAAATCAAGATTGTATTATAGGGGGGGCTCACATTTCCATGGGGATTGGGGAGCTCACTAAGATTGTAACACCCTGAGACATTATAATATTTTCATTTATGAATGAATTTAATTTTGTATCTTTCATTATTTTTACGTAACACCATGTTAAGCTTACACTACACACAATAATGAGTTGTCTTGTGTTACCCACAAGGGCCAGTTCTACTGAACAATAATATTTTAATAAAATATTATTATTTAATATAATAAATAACCTAGATGTTAAATTAGCGGTTATGAATAGTGTTAACCAAAATTTTAATTTTATACATTCCATATAATTTTTACATCCATATTATGCATTTTCTATACATGATATAAGGAAAGATTCCATTTTTTAGATAAAAGAAGTATTTTTCAAGAAAATGTAGTTTTTCCACCTTTTAATGGTGGACCTATTTTAAATCTAGTTTTTGAAACTTTTATATATTATATTTTAAAAAATAAATACCTTCTTTAGAATTGGGATATAATAATTTACTTTGGATGAATTTTTGATATTTTTATGCTATGATGAATAGTAAAAATATACAAAGTTTTAATTGAAAACAACTTTTTCCATAAAAATAGTTTATGTGGATAAATTATATTATAAAATTATTTTAAATAAAAAATAGAATATATTTTTACGAGTTAATATAATGTTGGGAATTGTAATTAATTTTACCATGAATTTTTATGTAAAAACATTTCAATCTTTTGCAATGTTTTAACTTTTAAAAACGTGTTTTTCTTTCTGACAATGGGATTAATTTCAAATTAATTACTACCACTTATGTGTTTTGAATTTTTAAAAATGGATTCTATATTTGGAATAAGTGGGTCCAAATTATGTAAATAGGTTCCTTTTATTTTTGGGTATTATGAACAGTAACTTTAGTAATTTTTTTATTACCACGGTTAAGGTTTAATCAGGCAATTAAAGGTAAACATAATATTATAAAATTACCCTAAAACCTTTAAAAATTAAATGGGATGATTAAATTCTACCCTTTTCACCTATATTTCTAAATTAATTCATTTAACGGACCCTTGTCCATGAATATGACATGAATATTTTCAAAATTAATGAATGTAACAAAATATCACACTCATTTCTTATAAGTATAATAATTTTAATATAGAGATAACCAAGAGATAAAATCGATTATGAATAGTATCTAGAAATATGAAATAAATACCTACATCATAAAAATTAATTTATAATTTTTAGAGATAATATATTTTCCATTAACTATGACACAATAGTGATGGAGAAATTATTTTATTAATAGAAATATCAAATAAATGATATTAAATATATTAAAATAAATATAATATAACTTAATTTATGACATACAAAAAATTTGTATATAACATATAGATTTTAGAGACATATTGGAATTTTTTTTAATTTATCATGTTGGTTTTATTTTCAAAAAAATGAAAATATTGAATAGTATTAAAATTGACATAAATGATATTTTAAAATAAATACTAATTTATTAAATGATATAAAATTTATAAAAATCAAAGGTTCATCCAAATAACTTGGATAATGTGAAATATTTCATAAATTATATAATTGGGGTTCTTTTGGTATTTTATAGTAACTATATTAACCCTATAGTGTAAAAATACAAGAAGACACGGTAAGAGTTAAACTGTTTAACTAAGGGTTATATCCTAAAGTTAAAGTTAATTTTATGATCTAAAAATGTCTAAAATTCATTTTATTAAGTTATTTAGACCCATCCTGATATTATCCTACAAATAAATCACTTTTTATCTATTTTAACTAAAAATGAATTTAAAATAAATTAATACTTTAAGATCTTCCAAAAGCACCACTTACCTCTCTTATAAAAGGGCACTTATCCTTATCTTTAATTCAAACCTCTAAATACATTTTTCTCTATCAAAACCTAGCCAATTATCCCTCAAACTTCACTCACTTCATCTTAGATACCATTCTTTGGGTAGAAATCCAACCTAAGGTGTTATTTAATTCAAAACAAAAGGAGACACTCAAAGGAGAGGTAATTGTTTTACCAATTAAATTCAATTTATTTTCTTAATCTAATTCCTCATTCTATATTGTTTCTATAAAGAATTAATAAATACAATATTATAAATATAATGATATGTTATTATAATCATTGGACAACCATATTACTTATTTTATAATTGTGTGAATTTTAAATAATTTTAAAGTTAAAAGGGATATTTCTCTCAAAGAGTTTTAATGAATTTATTAGAATATTTTCATCTATGTCAACATCCATTATTGGATTTTATAATTTATTGAGGTTTATTTAATATGATAAAATCTTCCATGTTTTGTTTAAGGTTATATGATATGTTTGACTATGGATGTTCTATTTTTATACCATTCATGGTTTATGGTTAAAGTATTAACATTTCATATGCTAGTTTTAATACGAATATTTGTGTTATGTTTCACCCTTTTTATATGAGGAATGCATTAGAATCAGTAAATGATGGGTGAGGCTCACTATATCCCCTTGATGCATTGTTATTATGATTATACAAACTAGTATCTTGGCATAATGCCTTGAAGGTATAGTTATTTATGGTTTTAGAACGAGGCCTTGATGATATGGTTATGATGTCCGACATTCTGCATTCCCCCATTATAAGAATAGTTATTGATATTACATGTGATTATTTGACTAGTATAATATCCATGTTAATTTTTAAATCACATTATTTGATTTATTATTGAAATATTATGTTCAATTTTATGTTTATAATTCTTGTGTTCTAGTTTTATACTTGCCTTAAAGATTATAATTATTTATGAAATATTCTACTCTATTGTTTAATATTTATAAGCATATGAGATCACCCATTTCTTATGTTTTATTTTCATATGATACCAATAACTATTTTATGATTTATATACAAGGTTAATCTATGATAATAATGGTGTTATCAAAGGATTATCTATGTTGTATTTTATGATTGAAACTGTGATGTAAAGTTAATGTATGTAATCTATTTTCCAAGACTACTAAACTGATTGGTCCTTCAGGATTTGATTCTTTGTAATAATTACAATGTATTAAAATAATGAATTCGTTCTAGGCTTCTAGGATCTCACTACTACAAAAATGGACTTTAACAGCGCTAGAATTTAGAAGTACTAGAAAAATGTGCTGAGAAATTCCATATTTATCAGCGCAAAAATAAGCATTGATAAAGAGGGACCTTTATCAGTACTAAATGAAATAACTGATAAAGGAAACCCTTCATCAGTGCCTTTTTTAGTTTTAATAAAAGGTCGACTATATCAGTGCTTTATTTTAGTGCTGATAAGGGTTACCCTTTATCATCAGTTTAATTTTTGCGCTGATTAAGATCACTTTTATCAGCAATTATTAATTTATCACTAATAAAAGGGATCTTCATCAGTGATTTTATGGAAGTGATATTAAAAGTGTCTACAATATTTTAAAAAAACCCTAACCCATACATAATCATTGTGATTCTGAATCTCTCATGGAGCTCCACTACTTCTAGCACAACTCCACTACGATCCATTAGAAAAATCAAGAATATAATCCAAGGTATGTTATTTTCTACTTTTACTATATTATTGTTTGATCTTTTGGGGTCTACATTTTCTATTTTCTCACTATTACAAACCATAAATCTCATCTCCTCACCACTTCCCATGAAACTCCTCTAGAGGAATATCAGATTCCCCAACCTACCTTTGAAGGTAATCTATCATATCTTCCCCAAAAGTGGTCATGCCTCCAAAATTACCAAACTCTTAATAATCCTCGCTAATTTCTATGTATCCTCCATGTTCCCATGGAATAAAATCAAAAAATTATTCCCATTTTCTTCCATTACCAGGAAAAAGAACCCTGGTTCATTTGATATCAGCATTACTATGAACATCTACAATAGGCATTTTGCAACACAAACTGTTAACCTCTTGTTTAGTAAAAACTGTATTCTTGTAATAATGAAACAAAAAAGTGAGTGTATGCAATAGAAAGTTTCAGATCATTGTTGAGGAGGTTCACTACAATATCAACATACTTGAATCATTTATGGTTAGAAACCCTCACTGTAGATGAGTTCCAACTTGAGAGTATATTCTTTTAAGAACAACTAGAAATGGCCTCTTGTGTTTCCTGGGGTAAAGAATTTGTTTTATAAATACTTGAATTCTTGATTCCAATTGATGAGCCATGAAATGCTAGATGGACATTTAGCCATACATATACAGATTTCACCCCTTCCCTGAGTAGCTTCATTTATTATGCAAATTGAAACTTTAAAATTAATATCTATATACTTCATCAATGGTATGTTCCCCATGAGAGTATTATTAAATTTAAAACACCAATTTACCATAATAAAGGATATAGGATCTGAATAAAAACTTTTAGAAAACCCATGCGGAAGATTTGAACTTTTGATGCACTTTTCATACCACTCATCACTAACAAATTGAATGTCTAAATTATTAAGAATACTATAAAATTCCATTTTATCAAAATATGATTCTAAAATTTTAATTCCATGTGATTAAAGGCTTGGAATTTATATTCATTGCCTATGAGATTTGATCAGAATATTCCACAAACAGGCATCAATCTACCCAATTTAGAAGGCCTATATAAAAACCTTTGATCCTTGTACGGTTGATACAAAATAACATCCTCCTTCTGAAACATATATTTAGTCAACCTAATGAAGAACCAACTATCATAAATTCAGTGTCAATATTTTTTATCATAACAAAGTTGGATTCAATTGAAATAGATATAGTAGTCAAAGTACTATTGGCCCTTGGGTCCTCCTTTTCCTCCTTAACTAATAATCGGTTGATCTTTGAGAGAATGAGTAGGACCTACGAATGAATACATGAAAACTATCTCTTCACTGGGTAGACTATCTCAGGTTTCAAATGGGGTCCAATGATAATGTTTGAATGGTAGATGAATATCCATAAACAATATACAATTTTGATGAAATTGAAGCATATTCAATCCATTAAAGAACAATATAACCAATATTATAGTTAGGGGATGTCTCCTCAACGAATCATATATGATATCCATTACTAAAAATGTAAGTAATTTATTTGATGTGGAATAGACTTTTGAAACTAATTCATGAAGAGGGGGAAAGCGAAAAATGAATAAAAAACATACTTTTGAACAACTTATCTAAGATCCAAACAAGAAACTACATAAATAACAAATAAAAATAATTTCACACCTTTATTTCCAATGATAAAATGTTTTATGTTTCCTCTTTTAGTGGAAATTCAAATGTTGAAGATTGAATCAATTATTTTTGGAGAAAAACCCTTATCATTGTTGAAAACGAGAAGAGTGGAGTAAGCTCCTATGCTAGTTATGTCTCAAGACATCACCAAAAACTCAAGGGATGGGGAAACCAATTCTGGGTAATCATTATGTTTTGTGTTTTATCAAAAAAACATAGAACCTATAAATGTGGAGGTGAATATCTTTGACATATAGTTCTACTAATTTTTTTTGATCGACTGATCAATATCATTCCTCAACGGATTCAACGCCTTTTTCCGTATAGAAAATTTTTCTTTCCTTATCTTCTGGATATAGTGTATTGGTAATAATTCTCTATCAACACCACACATTCTCGATGCCTCCATTGCCACTAATTCCTTCCAGATAAATACTCCACACAACTAGAGAAAGGATAGATGGAATGAGACCATGAAGGGAAAAAATGATTCAAAATACACAATTTCAGTGCAACCAAGGGTGTCATCTTGTTCATGTTTACTTTCAGATGACGAGTGTATGATAATAAAATTAATTTATTTGAATTGATATTTCTGTATATGTAATTATGAATCTATTTAATCTTTATCCTATAATTTATTCATAAGGATTTGATTAAAAGCTATGAAAATAATTGGTTGATGCTTTTTTATAATGTTATTTGGGATAAATTTTTTAATAGGTTTTATTTTATTATATAAATGGGATATAGTTTTTAATAGGTTTTATTTTAATAATAATATATTGTTTTTTCTATTATTTTCTTTGTAAATTTCATTTCATTTCAATTTTATATTGGGGCTTGTTTTTATTCATATCTGGTGTGTTTCTGGTGTGTTTTTGGTCTATTTATAGTGGTGCGGTGTGCTGTAAGAACACACTACAATATCACATTTTATTAGTGCTTATAAAAGCACCGATAAAGTATTAGTTTAGCATAACTGATAAATGGGAACTTATTTTCTATTTTAAAAGTGTTGATAAAAGGTCCCATTTATCAGTGTTTTGTTATCACTGATAAATGTACCCTTTATCAGCTCTATTTCATCACTGATAAAAAACATAGGCTTTTAACATTACTCAAGTAGTCAGCGCTTATCTAGCACTATTAAAGGCCATTTCTTGTGCTGTTAAAGGCCAGTTTTGTAGTAGTGTTGGGGTGTTATAGTTGATATTAAAAGAATTTTAGCAACAAACTTGGAAATAGATTTAGAAAAAAATAGTTTAGGGATCATAATGTTAAGATAGAATTTGAGGATAAGTATAGAGGAACATCCTAAAATTAAGGAAATGTAGATATTATGTGGGTATTCCTAGAAAATAAATCCCTTTATGGATACTACAAGTGGACGTAGTTATGGAACATATGTAACTAGGATTAATAACTATGACATGGTGTTCTGGGCTTGACTCGGGTAACCTAGTACATGAAAATGGGCCTAAATGCACACCTAGTTTGATACTCCTTGGGTATATGCTTAGGATAATTAAAATTTTATTTACCTACAATTACAATGGATTTAAAAGTAAAGATACCCCAAAGTAACCAAAGTTTATGATTCTAGGATTTAAGATGCATAAATTTATGTTATATGCTATAACATATTTATAGTTATACAAAATACATAACTTTATAAGATAATCTAGTATATTAAAGCTTATAGAAATGGTGCATAGAAGAAGTAATGAGAACTCCACCAATGAACATGAACAAAAGCGTTAGAAGGAACATATTTTTCATGGTCTTAAGACAAAATTTCAAAGAAGAATAGTCTCCCATGTATTCTCATCATATGACGAAATAGTATCATGTGTTAATAAGATAGGTAGAGTATTATCTGAGTCCTATGACTTTGAAGGGAAGTGACAGAAGAAGATATATGAAGAGAAAAAGTTAAATAAAGGGAATAAGGGAAAGAAATATTTCCCCACATGTTATATCTGTGGAAAGAATCTCCCTGGTAAATGATTGAAGGGAATGAGAGTTTGTTTTAAGTGTGGAGAAAAAGGACACCAAGTTCATCATTACAAGGGTAAGAAAAAGATTTCCAATGTACAATGCTTCAACTAAAATGATATTCAACACTATGTGAATCAATGTACCAATCATCAAAGGAATATACCCTAGACGATGCTATTGGATAATGATCAAGTTATGATACTACTGTAGATGTATTGGAATGATTAATATGCCTATTAAATAATTACTTTATTTTAATACTTTATTAGAAATGTACTAGTTATAATAAATATGGAGTATATATGGATTTTACTACATTACTATTTCATTAAGGATTTTTGATTATATGGTACTAAGTAAAGTGACATAGTTTCAAGTTAAATGTTTTGGAAAATATATAGTTGAGGGAAAGAAAACCCTTAATATGTTTCGGATATTGAGATGGTTTTGTTGGAATAAATAGATGATTGATTTGGATAAAGTATATTGAATATTATTGACTACCATGGAACTAATTAATGTTTTGTTTATTCCATAATTGTTGGAGTTTACGATATTTTTAGATTTAAGAAGTATGTTCAATATTCGATGTTTTATATAAGGAATAAGAAATCATGAATGTATTAAATAAGGATTTAAGGAAATTCAAGGTTATAAAATGTTTTAAGAGAATACATGGTTAATGTATTCACATGTTTGGTATGTGACAAAAAAAGATCTGCAATATTTTATGTGACTTTCATTATAAAAGTTTGGACTACGATTTTGGACAGATGTATTTTGGATAAGTCTAAATATTGGAATGGAATATTTTGAACATTGTATAGTATTTTTTAAGGTTAGAAAATTTATTAAGATTATTTTTATAATGTTATAATAATACTGTTTTAAGAAAAGGACCACCTGCTGGTCGGACAACAACTTGTTGCATCCGACAAGGCTATGAGAGTTGAACCCACAACCGAAGGGCAACAAGGGTTCATTTCCTACCACTACCCTACATTATGTATTGGTTTTTATAACATAGTTTTATTGTATTTAAATCGTATGGTATATTAGGTATAAATTAATTTTTGGAACTCTATATGATTAAGATAAATAGAATATTTTTTAATTTTATTACCTTTTTGAAAAAAAGATGAGTTTTTTGTAGAAATTAGTTAAAGGATAAAACTCTACCTGTCAAGTAAGTATGCTTCCTTGTGATCTTAGTCTATGAAGTAAATTAATTCATCAACTCTAGGGAAAGGATATTAAAACCAAAATTGTTTTCCTAGTACATTCTTTTTTTATGAATCAAATGGTCCCTTAGATCATCATCGACTTCTAGCTTTGTGATTGTTAACTTTATCCTGACCACGTTCTCTATCACTCTCCACCAGAACATGATGGTTAGATTTTTCATTCATTTCCATGGTTTCCAACCTGGAACCCTTGTATGTGTTATCTTCGACGACCTTCATACTTCCCTTTATTTATTTTAAAGTGGGGTCTCATTAATCCTTTTCTTATGTAGGATTTTAACAAATATGTTTTGAAATATCAAACAGATATTTTTTATCCTGAGTTTAAATTGAAAGGATGCAATTTATTAAAGGAGGGTAGAATGTAACACCTAGAGACTGTATAATATTTTCATTTCTAAATATTTTTTCTCTTTAATTCTTTGTACATAACAAAATGTTAATATTACTCTACACACAACATTGATTTGTGTTTCATTACACGCAAGGCCTAGTTCTATCGAACAACAATATATAAATAAAATATTATTATTTAAAATAATATATAACCTAGATGTTAAATTAGGGGTTATTAATAGTATTAAACACATTTTTAATTTTATGTATTCCATATAATTTTAACATTTATCTTATTTATTTTTTTATACACGATATAAGAAAAGATTCCATTTTTCGGATAAAAGAAGTATTTAAAAAAAATTGCAGTTTTTTCTACCTTTTGATGACGTAAACATTTTAAAGCTAGTTTTTGAAACTTTTATATATTATATTTAACGAAATAAACTTCTTATTTGGAAATTAGATATAAAAATTTTCTTTCGATGAATTTGTTACATTTTCTTGATATGTTTTTTGTTTTGATGAATAATAAAAATGTACTAAATTTTAATTGAAAACAACTTTTTTCATAAAAATAATTTATCTGGATAAATTATTTTATTTAATGGGTTTAAAGTAAAAATATAAAATATTTTTACCAGTTAATATAATTTTGGTCATTGGCATTAATTTTACCATGAATTTTGATGTATCAAACTTTAAATCTTTTTCAATGTTTAAACCTTTTAAAACCCATTTGTCATTCCAACAAGAAGATTAATTTTAAATTAATTACTAAAATTATATGTTTTTTATTTTGAAAATTTAATTCCATATTTTGAATCAGTGGGTCCAAATTATGTAAATATGTTCCTCTTTTTTATGTGTTATGAATAGTAATTTTAGTAATTTTTTATTACCGCAGTTAAGGGTAAATCAGGAAATTAAAGGTAAAAATAATATTATAAAATTAACCTAAAACGAATAAAAAATATATTAGATGACTAAATTATTCCTATATAACGTATTTTTCAAAATTACATAATTTAATGGACCCTTTTCCCTGAATATAACATGAATATTATTAAAATTAATGAATGTGAAGAAATGTCACACTCTCATTTCTTATAAGTATAATAATTCTAATATTGAGACCATCAGGAGATAACATCGACTATAAATAGTATATGAAAATATAAAATAAATACGTACATCATAGAAAGTTATTTATAATTTTTAGACATTAAATAATTACCATTAATGATGACACGATAGTGATGCAGAAATTATTTTATTTATAGAAATATCAAATAAATGATATTAAAAATATTAAAATAAATATAATTTGATTAATTAATGACATAAACTAATTTTTTAGATAAATTAGACATTTTAGGGACATATTATAAGTATTTTCTTTGAAGTAATCATGTCGGTTTTATATTTTAAAAAATGAAAATATTCAATTGTATTAAAATTGAGATAAATTATATTTAAAAAAATACTATTTTATTAAATGATATAAAAGTCATAAAAATCTTTGGTTCTTCCAAATAACCTGGATAATGTAATATATTTAATAAATGATCCAATTGGGGTTATTTTGGTATTTTATAGTAACTATATTAACCCTATAGTGTAAATATACAAGAAGACACGGTAAGAGTTAAATAGTTTGACTAAGGGTTAAATCCCAAAGATAAGGTTAATTTTATGATCTAAAAATTTATAAAATTCATTAGTTGAGGTTATTTATACCCATAATCATATTATACTCTAAATAAATCACTTTTTATCTATTTAAAACCGAATATCAATTTATAATAAGTTAATATTTTAAGATCTTCCAAAAGTGCCCCTCACCTCTCTTATAAAGGGGAACTTCTCCTTATCTTTAATTCATTTATCTGAAGCCATTTGACTGGAATAAAACCTACCCAATTCTCCTAACAATTTCCCTAACTTAATCCTAGATTCCACAATTTTGGAATAAGGATAACCTAAGGATTCTTTTTGTGCAAATCAAATGGAGACACTTGAAGAAGATATAATTGTTTTACCAATTCAATTCAATTTATTTTCTTCTTCTACTTTATCTTTCTATGTTGTTTCAATACAAAGTAATAACTCTAGTATTATCCATATTATTATATGTTATTATAATCATGTAAAAACCATATTACTCATTTTATCCATCATACAAATAACAAAATCCCCATGCGTGCCTACGTACGACTTCCCGTCTCCACGCCGTGGTGTAATTTGTTATTCAACCCCAATTTATTTGTATGGGTATAATAATGATTATAATGGATATAAATAATGAATATAACATGATAATTATTTTATATAATTCATATACCATCCAATTATATACCATTTAACCATCAATGAAATGATATCGTCACTCATGCATACGTACGACCTACCATCTCCACGACGCGGTGAGATTCATTATCTATGTTAACCATTAATGAATGATTATAAAATTTATATGATGAGTAAAAATAATAATTATTAACCTTATATAATTATTTATATTAATTAAATACATCATATTCATAAAAAACATGACTTACACTACGAAACATGCATAGGAAAATGATTCAGTTACCACCCAAAACAGTGGTAATACTGAAATATTATTAACAAAATGATATAATTGGATCATATATGATATCATAAATAGTGATATAGTACTTGTATAATTTAATAACATTATTTAACCATTATAAAG
This sequence comes from Viscum album, assembly GCA_963277665.1. Classification (NCBI taxonomy): domain Eukaryota; kingdom Viridiplantae; phylum Streptophyta; class Magnoliopsida; order Santalales; family Viscaceae; genus Viscum; species Viscum album. The sequence continues at coordinate 1,968,242,002 of OY728153.1, forward strand.
GATGTTAAATCACCCTCCAATAAAGTAAATTAAAAGGTAAGGGTTAAATTCAAAATCTCTTTATTATCCGAGATTGTTATTATGTAAGTATCTACTGGGACATCTTTATAATCCATTTCCATGTTTCTTAAGATTTATTTCAAAATATTATTGAAATTTTTTTAAATTCATTTTAAAATAGGTTTTAATTTTTATATAATGTTTTTAAAGGAATCATTCTGTCATTTTCTAATTGAGGTACTTTATGACCTTTTTGAAAAATTAAGGAATGTTTTTTTTAAAACTTATACAACAGGAGTGGCTATTTTCTGCTGTTATAACACCATAGTATTTTGATGATTTTTTTAAAATATTATAAAGGTATTTTCATCAGAAATGTTTTATTTTATAATTGTGAGGATTTTAAAAATTTTCTAAGTAAAAATGAATATTTCTCTCAAAGAGTTTTAATGAATTTATTAGATTAATTCATCTACGTCAACATCCTTTATTGGATTTCAGGATTGATTGAGGTTGATTTATTATGATAAAATCTTCCATATTTTATTAAAGGTTTTATGATATGTTTAACTATGGATTTATTATATTTATACCATTTATAGTTTATGGTTAAAGAATTAACATTTTGTATGCTAGTTTAATATGAATATTTATGTTATATTTCATCCTTTTCATATGAGGAATGCATTGGACATAGTAAGTGATGGGTGGGTCCCACTATATCCCCTTGATGCATCAATATTATCATGAGAAAAAAATAGTGTTTTGGTACAAGGCCTTGACGGAATGGTTATTTATGGTCTTGGCACAAGGCCTTGACCATATGGTTATGATGTTTGACATTATGAATTCCCTCATTATGTGATTAGTTATTGATATTACATGTGATTATTTGAATAGTAGAATATCATTGTGAATGTAAAAATGGAATTATTTGATTTATTCTTTCTATATTATGTTCAAGTTTATGTTTATAAGGTTTGTGTTTTTGTTTTATAATTACCTTAAAAGTTTATAATTATTTATGAAAGCTTATATTATATTGTCTAACCTTACTGAGCATCACAGATCTCCCCTTTCTTATGTTTTGTTTTCCCAGGATGCCAAGAAGTATTTTATGATTGATATACATTGCTAATCTAGGAGAATAATGGAATTCTAAAAGTATTACCTATTTTTTATTTTATTCTTTAAATTGTGATGTAAAGTTCTTATATGTAATATATTTTCCAAGACTGCTAAACTGATCAGTCCTTTAGGATTTGATTCCTTGTAATCATTCCAATGTATTAAAACGATACACTGGCTCCAGCATTTTGGGGTTGGGCCATTATAGAGATGCATTATTTATGGTTTTATGGGCTATCTCTCCTAAGACATGTTTTTTTTGGTTATCGGTGGGGGAAGGTACCCGTCCATGGATCTAATTACAAGATTTTCTAGTCACCCTGATGCATGATTCATGAAATTTTATAAGATAAATCAATGTAGATGTGAATCATGGTATGGTCTTGTTTTATTAATTTTTTAAATCATATGAAAACCCTGATAAGATACCCCTTTCTCTTTAGCTCAATAGAGGTTAAAATTCTTTCCTTCGATTAGTTTTGGTTTCTTTTTTTCTCCCCCACCCTCCATTGTCTTATTGATGAGTAGCCCAATCTTATATTTATTTTGATCTATGTAGTTTAACTTAGAAATATTTATAAATTCTATGAATGTAATGTCTCACATTTTGAACCGGTTGAAAATTACAATGGTGTTTGAACTTTTCATTTGGTGGATGGTTCAATTCTTAAATAGAGCTTAGAATGGAATTCCAAGATTTGGAATAATTAAAAGTGTTGTTTTAGATGTGCTTTAAGGATTTAGACATGTCTAAGTAGTTTTATTTAGTTTCATGAGCATTATGATTCAAAGGTTTGGTTTTTGGAAATCCAATGGGAGGTACATGGTTATCACATGATTACTGCTAACTATGAACCCCAAACGTATGAGGCCTGTATGGCGTCACATGGTTTTTCAAACCATGCACTTGAGAATAAAAGGTCATTCGAGGAATTTGCAGAAAATTACAGAGTCAAAACACATGGATTCACATAGTTAGATAAGTCATGCACTTAGCCCGCACGGTTATTGCCACTTATATAGGGGGTGTGCATGGTTAGAACACAGTTTTTCCAAACCATGTGGCTACTAAAAATGAGAAAAATAACAATTTTTTTCCTTCCACCTTAGATTTTTTTTACTATTTTCCTCTCTCATTTTCTAAGAGGTCCCCATGAACACCCCTTACTTCTCCTCTTCTGATAGTGGTTCTCCCTTGTTTGATCTCAGAATCAAATGTCGTCTATCATGTTAGAAGCCTCTTGGTAAGGATAACACTCATCGTCCTTCTTTTCTTAAATTATATCATTGTATCATATGTTATTTATGTGTGATATAATTTTCCTTAATTCCAATACATTTTTCTAATCTTGAATTTTATCTTATGATGACTAATCAAGGCCCAAAAATGAGAGAGTGAAACATCTTACACACGAGGTCGGTGGTTTATGGATTATCCTTTAAAGACTCCTCATTTTATATTTTTTTTCCATTATGTCACGTGTCAGATTATTTTAAAATCATTACTAAATTGTGTAACTCTTAAATTTAATTACCTAGACTACTATATAAAGCTCTTATGAGGCCCTTGAAATTGATAAAGACGATACCTAAATGCGGACCACCCCATGGGTTTTTCACTCATGATACCTTGAAGACTAAAGTGGGTAGTTTTCCAAAACACTGTTAATTATGTTTAGCCCAACTTTTAAAACAAGAATCATTAAATGATAATAAATTAATTGATTGAAGTGCACTCTAGCATGTATATTTTCATGACCCATATTATATTATGATGTAGTCCATTAGAATATAACGGGGGATCGATTGAGATGTAAGACTCACATGATTAAGTATTTAACATGGATATGTTTCCCATGTAACCAAATATACCTCTATAGTATGTTGGTTTATTTATTTTGAAAAAATGACTAGATGAACTTGATAAATAGTAAGTATCATGGGCACACACTTTTCCCTTTTTAATTGTGATTAAAGTGATTAATGGAGTAACTTAAATGAGTTATATTGAATTGTTAATTGAAATTACTATTCACATGGATCTTCACACTTCTTAATTTTAATAGTTAAATTAAATAAATAATAATTAATTATTAGATGAAATTAATATTTTCATGGCCCCTCTCGATCAATTGGAGGTGATTTGAAAAAAATTTTGGTTAGTGATGAACTGTGTTTTGGCATGGAAATTCCCATGACCTAGGTTTAACTATTGAATGTAGTGATTTTTTTCTTACACATTGAACGCTATTTGGGTTCCTTATATGGATCATCTGGGATAGGCTCATAGGTCAAATGATAATAAATAAACCTTGAAAAATACATAGATTCCTATTATGGAATTCCTTAGAGTGTCTCATAGACTTATTGAGATTATATACATATCGCGAGTGATACTTAGACTCCAGATATAGACTACCTTGGATGTGATCAGTGGTTAAATGAATTATAACAAACCTTGAGTGATACTAGATTCATGATATGGAATTCCTTAGATAAACTCAAATGTTTCATGACATGATATATTCCTTGGTCTATACTTGGACTCCGGATACGAGCTTACATGGAATGGATCATAGGTCATATGATCTTACATTATGCTTGAGTACTAATTAGTTTACCGTTGATTGGAAAAACATTAATGTTATGATACACATGGATAATTTTATGATCACCATTATGCATGGACACTGTGGGTATACACCTTGGGTCCTGGATAGTATTAGATATTTATATTCATGCATATATATGTTCATATGTATATGAGGTGTATATATACAAACCTATTTATATTTACCTATAAATATAGGGTGACTTTTGTTCAGAGATATTTTGTCTTGGGCCAAAGTAGGCATAGTTAGTTAGGAATCCATGAGTGACCCAAACCTGACATGGTTTACATTTATTTATTTTAGTACACTGCTTTATTATTATACCTGGACACTAGTTATTTAATATTCATGGAATGGATATTATATTAGACATTGTTGGTGGTGGTCTGCTGAGTTGTACTCACACCCTATTCGAGACACCGATTGGTACCCGAATAGATTACATGGTTGTAGGTTAGGTCATAGACCATGCTATGTGTTGTTACTCATGTACATGGTATCTTAGGAGCACAACACTTAGCCTGTTTTTCGGATGATCATGGAGATATCCTTCGGGGAATTTTTTCTTTTTGTTATACATGTTATGTATTACCTATTATATGTCTTTTGATGTACATTGTATCATGTTCATGTATGATTATTTAACCAGTTACTATTTGTTTTTAGTTGTTATATTATTCCACCACCTTTACTTATGTTTTCTTCTAATGTGTTTATTCTTGATCCAGAGGGTATAGTCTCTCCACCCACATTTATAGCCTCACTACTAGTTGTAAACCTCTAGCATATAAGGAGGATCACTTGAGGATAGGTAAACAACTAGTACAACTTCTATTTATAGTGTAATCTGGGTCAAGGAATTACATTTCGAGATTCTTTTTTATTGGTGATCTTGTCATGGAATAGTGTATCCACTTCATCTTCTCCCTCCTATGAAAACCTATATTTTATTACACTTTAATTCCTGATTATTACTAAAAGATACACTTAATACTACCACAGAATATTGTGAGTTCTAGTGTATTTGGGTAATTAGGTATATATAATAACAACTTACAAAATAAATAAACCAACAATATTTAAAAACTATATAACATGCACTTATTTTCCATAGATCTTCTAAAACTGCATGGGATAACATGGGGATGTATATAATAAAGGAGTATGCTATAAATACTTGTAAGAGAATAAAAGACGAATAGAATAAGGTAAAGTAGTATATGTGATCCAATAGGCATATGAAGTTAACATAAGAGGGGGAGAATCATAATCTTGAACAATGAGGCATGATATAGAATGATAACATAAATGAAACATAGAAATGTGGAAACAATATAAAACATAACATCATAAACACAAGTCAAGGATAAATACTAAGAAAAATGGAATAATGCGATTAGGATAACCTTCCATGCTCCATATATTGAATCTCGTGAGATAAAATCCTTTCCCAATGCATTAGAGGGATATACATTTTCTGACCCACCCACCAATTTCATATCATGTACATGCATAAGTGTTCCAGATAGATCATACAATATAAGGATACTTTTCATCAATTTTAACCCCAAAATTAAGGACTTTAGGTTAAATACATATAAATAACCAATATATTATGGATAGATATAACTAGGTGAATAAATTAGAGTGGAAATGGGAATAGGTATTCACTACAAAAATGTTTGGCATTGGATATCACAGAATGATTTCTACAGCATAACGAGGGTACATAATGATTCATGGAAGGGTTAAATGGGTGTGAAAGGGGTATCTAATCACTTTTAAATCACATGTACATTAATAGGTATGTGTGAAAACATATTCCAATATAAAAAATTGGAAAATAAAAGGCATAACCTAAAGAAGGTGCTTGAATAAAGAGAAGAAAGAGAGGATCTCTTACCTTGATAGGGTGCTTCTAAAAACATGATATGAGATTATTAAGAGATTGGGGAATATTGGGATGGATATAGAGAGGGAATGTAAGTGTAAATTCATTCCCCAAGTACTTTTTGTGAAGAGGAATGAGATTCTGGGTGGGTATATATCGAAAAATAAAGGGGAACTCTTTATCAATTTCCAAACATAGTTTTTGTACTCAATATGATAACATAATAAAAACCAAAAAATTTATTGTGGATTTTGTAAATCCCATGATTTTATGGTATGTATCATTTTGAATTTAATTTCTTTGACATCATAGGTTTCAAACAAAACCAAGCTTCAACGAACAATGATATATAATTAAATATCATTATTTTAAAATGATCGTTATAACATAGCCGTTAAAATTTGTGTGAATGAATAGTATTAATGAAATTTATATGTTTTATATTTAATAAATTTTTTTAAATTGATACAAATTATTTTATAGGCATAATATAATAATGAATCCAATTTTACACATTAAAAGACTATTTTTCTAAAGGCAATTTTACCACCTTTTAATGGAGCACTTGTTTTAAAACTAAACTTTTAAAAATTCTTTTGAACAAAATAAAATTAATTTTTAAAATTGGAATCTCAAAATTATCTTAGGGTGAAATTTTGTTATTTTTCTAAAAATATTTATTTTATTATGAATTATGAAAAATCTATATTTCTATAAAACATTCATTTTTGTTATATTAATAGTATATTAATGATTTTAATAGTAGAGTCATCTATGAAATTTTAAATAAAATTTAGGTATATTATAAATTAAAATATGGTATATCTATATCATGGAATAAGTAAATAAATTTTTTAGAAATTATTAATTAAGTATTGATATTTTTATAAAACATAACTGTATATTTTCAATTTTATAATTAATATAATGATTTAAAAGAAAATTTATTTTCAAAAAATGTATTAAAAATTGAATATTTTTTTCTTATGATTATAAGACAATTTTATGAGACCTTAATTAATTTTTCAAAAGTGTTATAAAATCGGTTATAATTTTAAAATTTGTATTTCACAAGTAAATGATGATTTTAATTAAAAATTAAATTTACCATATTAAGAAAATTATTTCAATAAAATGGAGTTAATTTTGTAATTCTACACATTGAAAATTTTTTTGGGTGAGTTTTATGTATTTTTCGAAAATAGTTGAGTTTTTTGTGAATAGTTAAATATGGTAATTTACAGTATAAGATAAATACACGAATTATTGAATCATAGGTTATGTATAGACGATGTAAGAACCATTTGTTAAAACTAACATGAAAAATTACTATATTTATTCACAATAATCATCACTATTTCTTTTCTGAATCCATAATAATAAAATAATTAATTGAATAATAAAAAACACCCCTCATTTCCACTATAAATACCACCCTTCACCGCCTCTTATCCTCACACCACCAAAGCATTTAATCTTGTCTACTTTCTACCAAATTTTCTTTCCAAGTCTATAACCTATGTCCAAGATCCCTTTATCTCAATAAAAGACCAAACCTAAGTCCCTTAAGGAGGTTCTCAAGAAGAATAATTCAAGAGGTAAAATCATCTTTCACTTTCTTTATTTTCATTTCACATTTTTGCATATAAACTCCTAACCCACTCTATCAAAAAATTAATGATAACTAAAATATCATATATATAATATAATTTTATCATGTAAATGGAAAATCCACCATCAATGCACCTGTCCTCTCCCTTTTATTATAAAAATGACAACATCGTTCATGAGGAGCCGATTTACCGCCTTCGGGGATGACATGTTTTATTTTTCCAATTCCACCTTAAAGGTTGACCATAAAACCATTTTTATGGTTAAAAAATATTATAATATATGTATTAAAACTTATTTAAAATTTTTTAACTAGTATATATATATAATATTAATTAATAAAACAAAACTAGTTCGTGATGATAAAAAAATGCCAAAATAATCTAAACGATAATCACTAATATTTTATCTAATGATTTATCCTCATACCACATAATCGAATAGAATATATAAGTATTAAATAACATATAAGTTAATTAATAGCATATAATTTCAATTTTGGAAAACTATTCTCATTTTAAATCATTTCCCATACATTTATATAAGTAACCTGATCATGAAAACCAAGGAAACGAATGCTTTTAAACGATAACATTATATCTTATAACTCATAAAAAAGACCATAAATGAACTTAATAAAATTATAATAAATCAAATAAATGTAGAAAAGTTTCTAAATTAATTAATTAATTAATTTTATGTTATTATCTAGGACATTAAGATCAAGTGTAAAACATATTCAGACATAAGGTAAGAGTTTTCTCATCTCACTTTTATTTATATGAGATATGCATTATTTACCACAATTTATTGTGGGTGGTGTATGTATACTGAACATTAATTTATCATATCATCAATATATTTAAATTCATGATATTAAATGTTTCATATTTTTTTTATTAATTTTATGGGGCATATGATTCGATTGATTACAAAGTGGTAAGAGATTCTCCCCAAATCTTCATTTTCTTTCAGGTTACGGTTTCTCTCTCTTTACCCCAATATAATTCTTAATTATTATTATTTACTCCTTCAACACTTTATGAGTATATTCAAAACACATGTATGTAGCTCAATTATTTTTTATTGATAGGGACATACATGTTTTATAAGGTTTCCTTTTCAAATTTTCTCGATAAGCATGGCCGATTAAAGGGAACTTCCCAATTTCATACCCATTTTCAAGTATACTCCATAATCTATTTTAAGAAACAATTATTTTTATAAAATCACTAATTTAATCAATAAAAAATATCCTATATAATTTCTAGTTTTATGAAAACAATTATTCTTTTCCTCTTTAAATACTCGTTTATATTTTCCCCTGAAACTGCACCAAAGTGGCTCATTTCTAAAGTTTCTTAAACACTCTTTTTACACGTTTTCACTTCAGATGTCAAATTTTATTATGAAAATTCTTTTAATATTCCTCAAATATAATTGCATTTTCCTTCTCTTTTATTTTCTTTGATAGAAATGTTTACAATCTAATTTAATGAAAAATATAAATGATTTTCCAAATTACTCTTCTTTCCAAAGTTAAAAAGGGTATTTCTCTTAAGAAATTATCAATGGTTTTATTTGAGTATTTTAATCTATTTAAAAACCCTCTATTGAATATTTTACTTGATCTATTATGTTACCATATAAAAATTTTATTGAATGGTTTATGATTATTTTGAATAGGATGTACTATCTTGATACCATTCTCTAAATTACTCTTGATTGTTATTTGATCAACTGGGGAAATATTGATAAATCTATATATTTTATTTAGTTTGGAAATTTTAGGATAATTGATATGATTTATTAATTCTTTGATACATGAGGAATGTTTTGTACTGGTATAATATGAGTTGAGTACTGGTTAAAGAAATCCCTACAGGTGGGGGCAGTTATAGATAGCCTCTTGATGCATTGGTAATCTCATGAGGTGAATACAGTTAGCGAAAAACCCTTCATGTTTGTTTATAAGAAGAATTAAATGAATTTCTACCCAAAAACTTAAACCATATTGATAGTATTATGGTTCATGTTCTAGATACATCATGTCCAATAATAAAGAATTTCATTCATTCAATAATATGTTATTATTATCCATAGGATTTTCACAATGACAAAATCTATAGATGCATTTTCATTCTTAGTTTATTTATTAGCATGTGTTTTTCAGTTATTTACCTTTCTATATTTATTATAATTATTGATTATGGTTATATTCCATTGTACCTAACCCTTAATAAGTATTTAAGCTCACCCTTTAATTGGTTTTTCTTCTCCAGGTTCTGAAGATGAAATATTTAAATAAGTTCCGGGGAAAAATTTTATTTTAATTTTTTATGATCTATGTTTATTTATAAAGGTAATAAGGGTACTATGTATGTATCTAGTTCCTTAAGACTACTAAACTGATATATTATTGGTGATGTGATCTCTCATATCTATTCCAATATAATAAAACAAGCACCGACTCTGGGATACTGGGGTCAGGGTTGTTACAGTTGGTATCAGAAAAATTTTAGTAGAAACCTTGGGAACTAGATTTAGAAAACATAGTTTAGGGAACATAACCCTAAGATATACTTAGAAGATAAACATATAATAACATTATATAATTTTGTTAAGGTATATATTATGTGGATATTATAATAAATACATCCATGTCTGGATACTATAAGTGAACATGGTTCTGGAGTAGATTTACCTAGGGGTAATAAATCTAACAAGGTGCACCAATCCTGACTTGGCGTAACCTAGAACACGACAACAAGCCTTACTGTTCACCTGGTTTGACCCTCTAGGGGATATTCTTAGGATAATTAACATTCTCTTTAAAAACCATTTTGAAGGATTTAATAGTAAATATTTCCCCAAAGAAACCATATTTATGATTATGAGATTAGCTGTGCATAAATTTTCAATTTATTTTATGTGTTTTCCTTATTATAAATTATACATTATGATTCATCATTTTATTGTCTAATCCAGTATATTCAATTATTTAGAAATGGTTCCTTAATGAACGTTTATTTAAGAATAGATTAAATTTTCTAAGTATATTATTTTAATAAAACCTTTATTCCTTAAATTTTATTTTCAGTTGAGGAGAAGCCTTGAAATGGAAGGATAAAAATCATGAAAAACTCTTCACTCTCTCCCAGAGGATATAATATTAAGGATAATCTTAAAATCATGATTAGATGATTTAGAAACCTTTATCAACCTCCAAGATTCCTAAAAACAACTTTATGAGGTACATCACACCTCTACTATTTCCCATTTATTTTAAAGAGCATGGTTTGTATACAAAAAAAAATCATGTATTCTCAGATTTCCTACTATTCCAGGCATGAAAGGTATTACTAGGGTATTTTTGATTTCTTCACCCTAAATAAACCATAAAAATCTCTTGTCAATATCGAAGGAGTTGTAGAAGAGGGAAACCTACGAGTAGCTTAGATGTATAAAATTTTAAATTTTTATATCTTTTTAATTATTAAAGATAATTTTGAGACCTTTGAGGATAACACAATAAGATTATTTGATAATGGTCAGGATCATGTGGATGTTAAAAAATTGTATATTGAAAATAAAACCTTTCTAAATACTTTTCAATGTTTCCAACATGTCCATCCAAACTGAAAAAGTTTCATTTGGAAAGAGGAGGTAGAGGATTTGGTGGATGACCTGAAGTACCACTAGCATTCCTAGTCCCATTCACTTCATGATAGATGCCAATACTGAAATCCTAGATAAAATTATGGGTTTTCTTTGCCTAAAATTTTCAATGTTTAGTGATCTTAATAAAATTATTTTGTAAATGAAGAACTTCCATGTTTAGAGTGTAGAAATCAAGGCTTAGAGTGTGAAATAATTATAAGGGTATGAAAAATTTTCCAATATACAATTATTCAACTGTAAATATATGGGTCACTGCACAAATGAATATCCCAAGCATCAAGGGAATATAGCTCAGAAGAAGAAAAGGAATCATGGTCAATCCTATGCTACTACCATATACGAAGAGTAATGATTTATAAGATTTTTTTGATCCAAGAATTATGTTATTTAAGTATTTTATCAATAATTCTTTGCTTATATGAATCAAGAGATATATAAGGATTGTACTACAGTACTTCTTTAAGGAATTAAAGCTTATGATGAATAACCCCAGAAATCAAGAGAAGTGATTCTGTTACAATTTTATTTTATTAGAAACTAATGAATTGGGAAAGATAGCATTAAATATGTTATTTATGTTGATAAAATAATAAATAGATGGTTATGGGATAGTATTTGTGACCATGAATTGTGTTAGTGATCTGATGGTTTAAGTAATACAGGAATTATTAGATGTTTGGATTGAAGGAATATATTTAACAACCTAAGATTTTACTGTTGGAAGCATGAATGTTCAATAAGGGTTTAAAAGATATTAAGGAATTCATATATTTGGTATGCAAAAATAAAAGATACATTATTTGGGGAATCTTATGTTAAGTTTATTTTGGAAATTTAGTGACTTTACTTCTAATTGTTTGGTCATTGAATGTGCATAGAGATGTTTTAGACGAGTCTTAAGATTAACTACTTGTAGAATGGATCAAGTTAAACTTTGGAAATTATTGTTCATTGATAACATATGCTAACCTTATTAGTTTTATTAACCATTTAATGGTTGTAAGAATGACTTTACGGACCATATGATTTGTTAAAAGTTCTTTATGTGTGAAAAAAATTCATCTTGAAGATTCATTTTCAGGTGTAAGGGGTGAATTGAAAATAGATTGAAGCAAAACCAAAGGATGAGATTATGGTTATGACATTGAAATAAATCAAGTATGTTTATTTTTTCATGTTATTTTTTGATTATTTAAATAATACCTCAACTATAGGAAAAATATTTCAGAATTATAAAATTATATATTTACTTTTATTTCTGAGAAATCAATGGCCTTTTAACCGATCAAAAATTTATGGATTTGTGATGGTTAACATTCTAATGGAAATTTTATCTATCACTATACATAATATTTTTATGGTTAGAATATTCATCCATTTCCATATTTTCACTTTTAATAAATTTTATCCTATTCAAATTGCTAGTTTTGTGGTGACCTTTTTAATTCCCTTTCCCTCTTATTAAGAATATATTTTATTAACCCTATTTATGATGTGGGTTTCTCGTAAAATAATTTTGAATTATCAACCTTTTATTTTCAAAATAAAATTTAAAATTTCAAAGATGAAATTTATTGAAGGATGGGATAATGTAACAATCCAATATTTTATGGTATGTATCTTTTGGTATTCAGTTTCTTTGATAACATAGGTTTCATACAACCCCAAGCTTAAACAAACAATGATATATAATTAAATATCATTATTTTAAAACAAATATTATAACCTAACCATTAAAATTGGTATTAATGAATAATATTAATGAAATTTATATGTTATATATTTAATCAAATGTTTTTATATTAATCCAAATGATTTTATAGGAGTAAGATAAGAATGAATCAAATTTTACTCATTAAAAGACTATATTTTTCTAATGACCGTTTTACTACCTTTTAAGGGCATTCTTATTTTAAAACTAAATTTTGAAACTTTTAAAAATTATTTTGAACAAAATAAAATTAATTTTAAAAATCACAATGTCAAAATTATCTTATAGTGATTTTTTTTATTTTCTGAAAATATTTATTTTACTGTGAATAGTGAAAATCCTCATTTCTATAAAACTATCATTTTTATAATATTAATAGTATATTTATGATTTGAATGGAAAAATCACTTATGAAATTGTAAATAAAATTTAGGTATATTATAAATGAAAATATGGTATATTTATATCATGGAATAAGTAAATAATTGTTTTAGAAATTTTTAATTAAGTGCTGATATTTTTATATCACATAAATGCTTATTTTCAATTTTATATTTAATGTAATGGTTTAAAATAAAAATTATTTTCCTAAAATTTATGAAAAAATTAATATTTTCTTGTATTATTATTATAAGATAGTTTTATGGGACCTCAATTAATTTTCCAAAGAGTTATAAAATTAGTTATAATTTTAAAATTGGTATTTTAAAAGTTAATGATGATTTTAATTAAAAATTAAAATTTTCATATTTAAAAACTTATTTTAATAAAATGAAGTTTATTTTTTAATTTTACACATAAAAATATGTCCAGGGTAATGTTTTGGTAGTTTTCTAAAGTAGTTGATTTTTTGGTGAATAGTGAAATACCATAATTTACGGTATAACCTAAATACATGAATTATTGCATCATAGATGATGTATGGATGATTAAATAACCATTGGTTCAAACTAAAATTTACTTTTTACTTTATGTATTCACAATAATCATCACTATTTCTTGTCTTAAGCCAAAATAAAAAAAATAATGAAAAGAATAATAAAAAATACCCCTCTTCTCCACTATAAATACCATCCCTCGCCACCTTTTCTCCTAACACAACCAAAGCCCTAAATCATGTAAATTTTATATCCAATACTCTTTAAAAGTATCTACCCCACCTCTAAGATCCTTTTTTCATAATAAAATACCAAACCCAAGTCCCTTAAAGAGGTCCTCAAGGAGAATAATTCAAGAGGTAAAATCCTCCTTCACTATCTTTATTTTCTTTTCACTTTCTTATTTTTATTATATGTACTCTCATAACCCCCTATATCCAAACATTAATAATAACTCCATTATCTTATATATACTATAATTTTATCATTTCAATGTAAAATCCACCATCAAGTCTCCTCTCCTCTTCCTTTTATTACAAAAATTAAAACATTGTCCATAAGGTGTGGATTTACCGCCCTCATGGATGACATGTTTTCATTTATCAATTACTCATTGAAGGATGGTCATAAAACCATTTTTATGGATAAAAAATATTATAATATATTTAATTTTTTTGAACAAGTATATATACATAATATTAATTAATAAAACAAAACTAGTTTGTGATGATCGAAAAAAACACAAAAATAATCTAAATGATTATCACTAACGTTTTATCTAATGATTCTTCATCCTAACATATAACAGAATGAAATATATAACTATTTAATATTATTTAATTTTATTAATAGAATATAATTTCAATTATGGAAAACTATTCTCATTTTACATTATTTTCCATACTTGTATACAAGTAAACCAATTCTGAAAACCAAGGAAACAAACTCTTTCGAACGATAAAATTGTATCTTATAACTCACCAAAAGGCCATAAATAAACATAATAAAATTATAATAAATAAAATAAATGAATAAAAGGTTATGAAATAATTAATTAATGGATTTTATATGATTATACAAGATATTAAGATCACTTGAAGAACACATTCAGACATAAGGTATGAGTTTTCTTATCTCACTTTTATTTCTGTGAGACATGACTTATTCACCACTAGTTCTTGTGTGTGATGTATGTATAGTCACCATTATTTTATCATATAAGGAATCTATGTATCTTAATGGTATTAAATTTCTAATTTTATGATTAGTAATTTTATGGGGCATACGATTCGATTGATTACAAAGTGTTAAGAGATTCTCCTTGAATCTCCATTTTTCTTCAGGTTACAGTTTCTCTCTCTTTACCCCAACGTAATTATTAATTATTCTTATGTAATCATTATAAAATCTATGTGTATGTTCCAAAAAGATTTACCTATCTCAATTATTCCTTTATATATGGTTAAATACATGTTTCATTAGGATTTCTTTTCAATTCGTTCCGATAAGTAAGCCTGATTAAAGATAACTTCCCAATTTCATACCCATTTTAAAGTATACTCCATAATCTATTTTATGGAAAAAAATTTCTAAAATAAATCATTTAATAATAAAAAAATATCTTATTTCATTTCTGGTTTTATGAAAACAATTATTTTGTTTCCTCTTTAAAGACTCTTTAGTAATTTTCCCTTAAACTGCACCAAAGTGGATCATTTATAATGTTTCTTAAACACTTGTTTTACATGTTTTCACTTAAAATGTAAAATTTCACTATGAATATTCTGTTAATATTCCTAAAATATTATTCCTTTTTCCTTCTCTTTGTTTTTCTGGGATATACATGTTTACCATCTTATTTTATGAAAAATATAACTGATTTTCCAAAAGAACTATTCTTTCCAAAGTAAAAAGGGTATTTCTCTCAAGAGCTTCTCAATGATTTTATTTGAGTATTTTAAAATATTTAAACAACCTATATTGATACCATTTGACATATTAATCATTAAATTTATTTGATTATCAGGGGAAATATCGATAATTTTTTATTTTTTATTTAGTACGAATATTTTATGATAAGTAATATTATTTATTAATTATTGGATACATTATTAGTTCTTTGGAATGATATAATATGGGTTTGGCACCAGTTAATGCAAGCCCTACGGGTTGGGGACATGTTAATGTAGGCCCTATGGGTGGGTCCCAATTATAGATAGCCCCTCGATGCATCAATAGTCTAATGAGATGAAAACAATTAGAGAAAAACCCTTTTTGTTTGTTTCCAAGTAGAATAATATGCGTTTATACCTACATACATAAACTTTATTGACGATATTATGGTTCTTGTTCCAGATACATGACGTCCAATAATTAAGCATTTCCTTCATTCATTAATCAGTTATTATTATCCAGAGGATTTTCATAATGAAAATTTATAATGGAACAATTTTCATTCTCATTTTATTGATTAGAATGTGTTTTTCGATTATTTACCTTTCCATATTGATTATACTTATTGATTTAATTTATCTTCCGCTATGCCTAACCCTTATTGAGCATTCAAGCACACCATTTTATTTGTTTTCCTTCCCCATGTTTTGTAGATGAAATCTTTGAATAAGTGTTGAGGAAGAATATTATTTTCCATTGGTATGTTCTATGTTTATTTATCAATTTAATAAGGGTACCATGTATGTTTCATTTTCTTCAATACTACTAAACTGATCGATCCTTGGTGATGTGATCTCTTGTATCTATGTCATTATAATAAAATGACCAATGGCTGTTGGCTATCGGGGTCATAGTTGTTATAGTTTTTTCACATGGTTTCAACCGAAGAGGAGTATTTTTCATTATTTTATAATAATTATAACTAAACACATTAAAATAATGTCCTTGATGATGTTTAAGTAAGGCATGTTTATAAATAATTGATTTTAAACCCTTAAAATATAATATAGGTTTTGGTGGATTGATTAAGGGTATATAAAATTAATTGAATAACATAAAAACATTATTTTGAAAGGTGAAAAATTTTTTGTTAATAATTTTTATATTATTTATTACCTCACTTTTAGGCTTTTATGATTTCATAATACATACCATATAATTATTCTATATTTAATTTTTACCCAAAAATTCAACTATCTTAGAAAATTATGAAAAATAAAAAATTGGATATTTTTTACTTGATTATTTAAAAAATAATATTTATTTAATTAAAATAATTCTTTAAATGTTATAATTTACACTTTAAAATAAAAAAATCTCAATTTATTGAAAAATTCTGAATTTTTACAATAATAGTATTCTGGTCCTTACAAAAATTACATTTTGAATTTGTAAATTTATATTATATTTTAAATTTAATAAATATTATTTTATAATAATATTTTATTAAAATATAATTTATTTCAAACATTCATGAATTCATCAAAAAGAGTTTCTTGATTGAAAATATATTTTTCCCAAAAATAAAATTTTTGGTTCCTCATATAAAAATATATTTTTTATAAAACTCATTATTTAATCACTTAAAAAGTAATTTGAAAAAGGGATAAATATAATAATTAATTTATTAAAATAAAATATAAAAATTCATACTATTAGGGTCTTGATAAATATCCCTTTATTACACCAGTGAATTCCCTAAGGGAAAGGTGTGTGAAGGTGATATTATCATGGGGTGGTTCAACAAACATGGTTTTGGATATGATCTTGAGGAGCTTAAAATTCTTCCATAAATGGTTTTGTTCATGATTTATTTGTTAAATATCAGATTATTCTTAGTCCAGGTCAAATCCTAGTGATTCAATCTCCCTCATAAGTTCTCACAAATGGGTTTCATAGGGTACAATCCTACTAGTTGAGGCTGTCACTTACTTTGTGTTGATTGGACATTATCGTAAATTTTAATATATAATAATAATATGATCATTTTGAAACAACTATACTATCCTCTTTTATGATACATAATAGTCTTTTAAATTTGATAGACCATATAACGGTCTAAAATAACAAAATCTTTGCATGTGTTTTCTATAACTTCATTTCTTAATAATTCATTTATTAATTTAGAAAAGGAATTTAATTTATAAAAGTTTGGGTTGTTACATTATTCCCCCCTTCAGAATTTTCACCCTTGAATTTTTTATTTCACAAACTAAAATAGATGAGGGTAATTCTATTTCATCACCTATTCTGGTTCCCATGTTGCTTTCCTAAATTTTTGGTTCCACCACAATAATTTGATCTAGTGAGTTGTCTTGTCTCGTAGAACTTTGTATCAATGATATAAGATATTCATCTGATGCTCCTTGTATTAATTATTATTCTAAAAAATTACCACCTCTAGATTCAGTACATGTGACAGGTCTAGTATGTATTTCCTCAAGATGGATACATGGAACACTTCATATACATGATATGGGTTAGGTGGGAGTCCTAGTCGATAGGCCACCACTCCGATATGATAAAGGGTATCAAAGGGGATGATGTATCTAGGAATAAGCTTTCTCTTCTTCCCAATCCTCATGAATATCTTCAATGATGATATATGAAGGAACAATTTATCTATAACCTCAAACCCCAGGTCTCATTGATGATTGTCAACACAGCTTTTCTGTCAACTTTTTGTGGAATTCATATAACACAGAATGGTTTGAACCTTATTTTTCATCTCTTAGATAAGATCATGTGCCATCAACTTCCACTCTCCAACTTCTTCTTAGTATTCTAAAGTTTTAAACCTCTTCCCATACAGAGCCTCATAAGGTTCTATTTTAATGATTGATTGGAAACAGTTGTAATATATTAAATCCACTAAGGGAAGGTGTCGATCCAAACATCCTTATAAATCCATTTAACATTATATCAACATATCATCTATATTTTTAATGGTTATTTCATACTATCCATATGTTTGAGGGTGATAAATAGTGTTGAAGCTCAGTTCCATATCCAACACTTGTTGAAGGCTTCTCCAGAACCTCGATGTAAAACTTAGATATCAATTAGATACAATAGTGATTGTAACTCCAAGAAATATTACCACTTACCTTATATATATATTGATTATTTGGTCGAGAGATAAACATTCCTTGATAACAATGAAATTTGAAGACTTTATAAGGTGATATACTACCAACCATATTTTATTATTTCCTTTAGGTGTCCTTGAGATTCTAACAAAGAAATCCATGGTTATGTTTCCCCATTTACATACTGGTATGGGAAAATGTTTCACCATACCCTTATAATTTTTTCGTTCTAACTTGACCTGTTAAAATACCAGGCATTAAGATACAAACTCCATAATATCCATCTTCATGTTATCCTACTATAATTTTTTCTTCAAATCTCTATACATATTATGCTTTCTATATGAATAGATAGTATGAGCTATACACATCATCCACAAGTTCCCTCTTCAATTTTGGTTTTTATAGGACACATATCCGAGTTCCAAACATTATAAATCCATCTTTAGAAATGTTGAAATCCATAATATTCACTACCTTCTTATATAACAACTCATCATCTTTTTAGGTCTCCCTAATTATTTCAAGAATGGATGGTTAAGAAGTTATTTGAGAAATGTGGGATGAATATTCTTTTATTATTCCCGTATATATCCTTTACATGTTTAAGAAGATTGGATCCATTTCAATCCTCATTATGGATTGGGTTATGGAATTCCTTCTACCCAGAGATTATTCCACTTTGTTTTCCTTCCTAGGATGGTAATGCATTGAACAATCATAATCCCTGATCAGATCTAACCACCTTTTTTTGGAATATATTAAACTAATTTTTTGGGAATATATACCTGAGGATTTTATGATATATATATATATGTTAAACTTTTCTCTATAGAGATAATGTCACAAAATATCCAATGAAAATACCACATTTTCAAATTCTAGATCATGCGTTGGGAAGTTCTTCTCATGAATCTTTAATTAGTGGTAGGAATAGGCTGTCACTTTTTTTATCTTGTATGAGTACACAACCCAAGAATGTTTTGGACACATCACTATAGATCAAAAATACTTCCCCAATGGTGGGAAATGTGAGAATAAGTTCAGTGATTGGAATCTTATTTATATCTTTAAGGATTTCTTTTCATTCAATAGTATATAAAAAATTGAACCCTTTTTGTATTAGATTTGTTAGTGCTCTTGATAATTGTGAGAAGTTTCTCACAAATAAGTGATAGTACCCAGCTAATCCAAGGAAACAATAGATTTTTATCACATATGTTGGTCTTATCCATCCTTAAATTACTTTAGTTTTTGAAAGATATCCAAATATAACTATTTTGGTGATAACATGCCCCTAGAAATTTACTTTCTCTATCCAAAACTATCATTTAATATAATTCACAAATAAATTTTACATTTTCAAAGTCTTCAGTAAATAATTCTGTAAGAACCCGAATCTTCTTTTCTGGTACGCTTTTCCTTTTTCTAGAGTTTTTAAGAAAAATGAACTTTCTAGGAATTTTTGAAGTACACGCCGTGTACTTTTTGAGTACACACCGTGTACTCTTTTCCGGATCGAAGCCGTGTGCTGGCCATGTCTGGACCACACACATGGTGTGTAAGGCTAAGGTGGAGGCCGGTTAAAGTAGAGTACAGAAAACTAAAGTACACGTCGTGTACTCAAGAAGTACACACCGTGTATTTTTCTTTTTTTCATTAAACGGACCGGGGTCGCGCCTAACCCCCGAATTAATCTTCTTCTCCAGATTCCGTCTTCCCGAGAGCAACCATACAACTGGATCTTCGACGAGCTCCCTCCTCTTCGTCCGTTCTCTGATTCGAGCGCAGTCAATTGCGTTGGAATCACAGCGGGGAGCTCTCCCTTCTTCTTGTGTCTTGTTTCTTAATTCCTCCTGGTTTTCATGTTATCAAAGGTTGATAGTTTTTTTCATTTTCTCAGATCCACATCATTCTAAGGGGAATCCGTCATCGTTGTTCACGTATATCGATCTCCTAAGATCAAGGTAGGTGGTTTGTTCCTTTCTATAGAAATTTGATGTATATTTTTTCAAATTCCACCAATTCTTATGAACGGGGAATTGGGGGTTTCCTGTTTTTGACCTTCTTTTTTCATGCTTTTCTTGATTGCTTTAGTAGAGGTTGATGCTTGTGAGTAGAGTAATTTATTTTTTGCTCAGGTTTGTTCACCAGTTTCCATGCCTAGTTGTAGGATTGTGGACTGTTGTCTTGTATTGATCCTGAGCCTTAGTTGATATCCAAGTAGTTCTTGAGGTTTACTTGAATGATGCACACACGCTGAGCATGTTTAGTTTCACTGAAGAATGTGAGAACCTAGAGTATTAGACCAAAGGGAGAATTTACAGAAGGGCTTCTCCAGAGTGTCTTTTAATTACGATGTGATACCACAGGGGGAATTGGCGTTGAGTGATTCCTCTGAGAGTTTGTAGTTCCTCGACACGGGCCAGAGGGGAAATAGACGTTGAGTGCTTCCTCAGAGAGCCTTTAGCACGATACGAGACTATATGGGGAATTGACAATGAGTGCTTCCCCGGAGAGTCTACTAATTTCATAGATGAACCAGAGGGGTGAGACTGTGTGTGCCTTCTAGAGGGTTGCTAGTACTTATAGGTTGAACCATAGGGGTTAGGCTGTGAGAGCTACCCAGAGGGTTACCTATTTTATTTTTGTTGCTGGCTGTTTACTTGTGTACTTTATTTGTTAGAACTATGGATTGTAGCTTCTTGTGCTTTCCTATTTACTGCTTCTTGTTATATTACTTCCATGTATTCATTGACTGTTAGGCACAAATCTTTGGGTGGTTTCCTACTGGGATTGTATCTCACACCCTGTTTGGGTCATGCTTTTGTCTCCAAGAAGACTATGTTGCTGTAGGTATAGATAAGGGAAAGCGCCCTTCTACTTCAGGTTCTTGATTGCACTAGAGTTGGAGAGCATGGAACCAATCTGTGGCTTGCTATGATGAGGAGTTAATTTGTTTTATCTTTCACTTTGTTTTCAGTTGTACTTCAGCACATTGTTTTGTTTACTGTTTTCCATAGACATATGTACCATGTTGCATTATCATTATTTTATCCATTGCTTCCGCTGTTCAGTTCAGTTGTTGTATGCTGTTTATTTGTTTCCACTATTGTGTCTGGTTGTTTTTCTGCTGCATACTTTACCGAATGAGAGCATAGTTTCCCCACCGACTCACCAAGGCCCTTGATGTTAGTTGGCAGCCTCTGGCGTTTGAGGAAACACACTTGAGGTCATGTGGCGAACCGTGTACGAGGCACCAGTGGAGGGGCTCTGGACTCGGGTCGTTACAAAGTGGTATCAGAGGAGTTCTTTTCTCTTGCTTGCTATTTAGAGACTTTAGCCAGGGATAGGACGGATTCGGTACTTGGAATTAAGTTGTTCTTGGGAGTAGCTAACCCATGTACAGGTAAAATCCATACTACCTCATTAATTACAGTTTTTGATGGTTTTGAGATTTTATGGTTGATCTGATTTCACCTAGAGTGACTCACTTGACTTGTGTTATTATTGTTTTGATACTTCAGTTCTATTTCTATCGCAACCCGATGAGATGAGGGTATGCCATCTCATGCATCATATAGGCACTTTTAGAAATCACATGTCATGCATTCTTTCCATTCCATCTAGGGTGCATTAGCGATTGCATGCTGTTGTGATAGACACTCTATAGATTATTCATACTATTGTGATAGATGCTTGATAGATTATCTGCTGTCATGTTAGAATTTTTTTTTGTTTTGTTCCTTGCTTAAAATGAACACCAAATTTTGGTTCTTAAGGTGTTATGTGCCCTCATTAATCAAAACTTGGTGGATCATGATTCTATTTTCTCTTGTATATGAATATGGGAGATGCCAGGCTATGATTCGTGGGGAGTATGGGCCCTCACGGATCGGAATTTGGCACCTCTTTCCCTTGTTTTTTATTGTTTCTGGAATTCTATGCAGTTTCTGAGCTACTTCCCAGAAAAACCCAGAATACACGGCGTGTACTTTTTCTATACACTCAGTGTAGTTTTCAGGCCGTGTCACTAACCGTGTGAGGAGAACATGGTGTTGTGAAAGTAACCTCGGAAACACGCTGTGTACGGTAGCTACACGTCATGCAAGTTAGAGCCGTGTACCCGACCGTGTCACTAACAACACGGGCCGACTTTACCTTATTTTCCACACTCCGTGTTTATTAGGAACACGCCGTGTAGTCTTGTCCAGGTGACCGGCCGTGTCACAAAGAACACGGGATGATGACACCTTCGTCTATACACGACGTGTTTGTTCAGAGAATGTTGTGTAAGGTTTAGCCATGTAGAAGACTGTGTGCTTAACAACACGGGCCACCGAAGCCTTGTCTAGTACATGTCGTGTTTGTTTCGAACATGCCGTGTAGTCTTAGGTTGAGTCGGACCGTGTGGGTTAGCCGTGTAAAGAGACTCGGGCAGGGGAATAGTTTCAAGTACACTCCATGTGTTGGGGTCAACACGCCATGTAGTTGAGGTGTTACACGACTTGTAGGGTAGGAGTACACGCCCATGTCAGTGGTTTAAGAAGACATTCCATGTAGTTTTTATACATGCCGTGTAGTCGTGTTTTTCAATCTTGTGTGTTTTTATTCCCCTATTCCCGTTTTGTACCCTTGTGTTCTCTGTCCTTGTTTTACTGATCTAAGGTGTGCTTTTGATCTTTCAGAGCTATGCCTCTGAGACATCCTTCGGTCGTACGTCTGTTGTCAGGCAGTGATCAGACGCCAGATATGGCTGATCAGGGACTTCCTACCGATCCTCCAGTTGGGCCAGCCTTGGCACCGTCTATCATACCAGTTGCAGATGCGAATACGCAGTTCAAGGAAAGTTTCATGAGGATGATGCAGGTCTTCTAGGGAGCACCGCCTCCTTCCATGTCTATGGCAGACTTGACGCGGGTTTTTCCGAAGCATCATCCTCCCAGGTTCTCGGGGGAAGAAGGACCTCAAGCTACATAGTCATGTCTGGAAGCCATGCCGACGATCTTCGAGCATCTAGAAACGCCTCCAGAGAGGCGGGTCAAGCTCACCACCTATATGCTCTGATACTCCGCCAAGAGGTGGTGGGACGTGATCTCACAGGCGGGTCAGCAGCATGCTATGGATTGGGAGGAGTTCTAGCGTGCGTTCTACGACTACTTCTACCCGGAGACCCTGAGGGCCATTCGAGCCCGGGATTTCATGATATTAGAGAAGGTTACTCTTTCTATCATAGAGTATTCCGCTCATTTCACCGAGATGCAGTGCTTAACACCCCTATGGCATGGGAGTGGGGTGTTCTTAGCAAGGAATTTTGAGGATTGTCTCAGGTGGGAGATCCTCTTGCAGGTGAACATCTTCCAGCTGACTTCCATTACTTCCATAATCAACCAGGAACTGATTGCGGAGCGCAATATGAGGGACTCTGGAGATGCAAGCCAGGGAGGTTCTGCTTCCAGAGCCAGTTTCCCTCCAGATGAAAGCTAGAAGTGCAGTAGAGAGCCTACACGCGGTGATCCGAAGAAGCGAGATGCATCGTTAGGTAGCCCAGTGATATGCTACCAGTGTGGCTAGTTGTTTCCCTTGGAATTCAGGGATAACCTCCTTGATGGGAGATTCAAACATTACAATCGGTTTCTAATGGGTTTGTTCGTAGAACTGGAAACATCCAATGATTCCACATCCATTTGGACCTACATTCCAAAGGTAGGCGCTCATTAGTTGTGGACTGATGAGGCTTAGGAATTTTCATTGGTCGAGAGAATGGAAGGTCAGACTCATCAAACCTTTTCGAGGGGAATTATTGTCTACTCCAGGACTCTCTTTATATATTTATGTTATGTTCATGAATACTTATTACATTACCAAGTATAAAATGAGCTTTCCTTTAGATTTGACAATCAATGATCAACATGTAGAAAATTTAGAGAATCTTTTATATGTATTCAAGGTTCTTCATTGATAGAAAATCATCTGTATTTGTTAGAGATTCCTAGTCAATGGTATCCTTTGATACGTAAAAGTCTATTGGTCATTAAGATGACTATACTAGTTTTAAAGCCACTCAGTGGGGCACTTGAAATTTATTATCATTCAGAAGGACATGGATTATTTCAGAGTTAGGATCGAACCCGTAGATGGGCTACCTACGTATCCTTTGTTTAGAAAAGGAATCAAAACCCACGTAGTTCGAGTAAGGGATAATGATGTTTATGGTTGATGGCTCAAAGAAGGATGTCATAATTACTTTTACACTCTAAGCTCACGTGAGTAATTCTCGGTGTGAGAAACAAGAGGTATAGATAAAAATCAGACAATTGTGCCATGAAAGATGCAGTCTTAAGAAATAAGGTGGGACTTATGTATGTATGACTGCCCAGATAAATGAAGATTTGGATTTACTTCCGGTAAGAAATATAGGAACAGGGTCCATAAAGGTATATGTGCTTCACAAAGATTTGAATACTCTAACTTGGGACTTACTCCTGAAAAGGAGGCCCAAATTAGGAGTGGACTTATGATTGGGTTTTTACTCCTGAGAAGGAATCCCAGATCAAAGGTAAATTAGGACTGGTTAAGAGGAATTAAGACTGGGGCATACTCCTGAAAAGGAGGCCCAAGTTAAGAGACTTGAAAAATTAAGGGACTTGGGGCTTACTCCTGAAGAGGATTCCCAAATTAGGGGACTGGGGCTTATTCCTGAAAAGGAGTCCTAGGTTAATGAGTTCTCTCATCTTAAAGGATGAGGTTGAATGAATGAAATCTCAATCTTTAGTGGCATAAAGATGTGTAAATCACTAGGTTTTGAGAGATATTCCAAAAAATTCATTTCAGATAAGGAATTGAAATCAAGAAATAATTCCATAAATGGATTTGAAGAGTGTCTTGAAGATTGAATCTCAAATAGGAGAGGTGGAATGTCTTAAGAGGGGTGAAATGGGCAAGAAGGGCACCAAAAAAGGCAGTGGCGCGCAAGTCCTGGCAGGCGCGCAGGTACTGCGTAGGCGCGCAAGTCCTGGTCACGTAGGTATACCTACATGACACATGGGTACTTGCGCGATGGTTAACCAACAGGGTAATACTTGAGCGACTCTTGGTTAAAGCCTTTAGAATCCTCTTGAGGTTCTTCCAGAAGAGGGGCACGCAAGTTCTATTGAAGGAGTAAGGTGGCGCGCAAGTGTGGCCATTTCCATTAAGGGCTGGCCACTCAAGCGCGCAAGTGTTAATAAGTTTCAACACTTAGGCCTTCCTCCCCCTCTTTAGATCTTCCGTTCTAGGTAAGAAATTACCTTAGAAGTGTTTCAGAAGATTTGAGAAGAGACTAAGGCGCTGGGAGCTTAAATCTGAGTTTCTGGAAAAAAAATCCTCCCCAAATGGGGGGGCCCACAGGGTCTATTTATAGGCTGGAGAAGACCCAGGCGGTTATCACTTAGGTCGCGCAAGTCACTTGCACGACCACCAGGTGTCATGCAAGTAGACTTGCGCGAAAATGATGGAACTTGTGCGGCACATGTGCTTTTGAAGTTTTGTTCACACCTTTGTCGATTTTTTATGTTTTCTTCAAAGGATGAATCAATTTGTGATGAGTCATTTCCCTTTCCATTCGTTTAGACAATGTGATGAAAAAGGAGCATCAACAAAATTCACCCCTTAGAGTTGGATCCGAAAGAAATGAAGATGTAACTCTGAGGAAAAGCAAAACAAACAGAAGGAAAGGCGACGCACAAGTGTGCAGGGCGCCACACTTGGCGTGCAGGATGCGGCGCACAAGGTATGGTGTGCAACTTCCAGCTGGACAGACTTCGGCACGCAGGGTACAGTTGTGGCCTATAAATATGTGGCCCCATTTCCATACAAAGCATCCAGATTTCAAACATCCGAGCTCTCGCTACGCAAGTGGCCTTTACCGCACAGGTTGCTCTTTTTTCCACTGTCTCCTTGCTGTCGCGCTGCTGTAGACGTGTTTAGACTTGCGCAATTTATACTTGCGCGTCAAAAACTAGCGCGACACACTAATAATTGCGCGCCAAGTTTAGACTTGTGTGCCTTAATGAATTTTCCATTTTTTCGAAATTTCTTCACAAATTTTATGAAAAATAAACCCATTTAAGGGTTAGTTTATTCAGATTTTGTGCAGATTCAATGGCTCCCAAGGGAATTGGAATGGCTGATGAACTGGCAAGCAAGCGGATTGATGACATGATGAACATTATTGGCCATGATTACTATGATATCTGTGACAACACTCTCCCAGATTTGGCCAAGTACTTGAAGAAATATCATCTTAATTTCCCACAGAGAATCTACATGTCCCTGTATGGTCATGGTCATCTGCAAGGAGTCAATGTTCCAAATGAAAAGAACTATACGACTGAAATGCATCTGCATTGCTACTCCTCTATTTCGGTTATGTTGTTCATTAAGAGCAACAACAATGGTGTGAACTTTCAAATTCTTCCTCCATGTCATTTCCTTGCAGATATGAAAATGGAAAACCCATGGGCTGAAATGTTTTCCGCTTCCAGTTGGTGGAGATAAGACAAACATGGCATTAGAGAAATATCTGAAAAGAGTACTCTCTCCAAATGGCTCTTTACTTCCAAGGCTCCATTCTCAAATCCATGTATCCATCTTCCAAGTCTCTTGGACAGAAACAGAGTCACTGTTTGATCAGCAGAAAATTTTCTCAAACCGCACTCAAGAACATCCTTTTACAATTGTTCCAAGAAGAGCTGGTATCACTACATCTCTTATTGTATCCATTTGAATGAATGAATTCCAGGTGGTTGCTGATGAATCTCGGGATGCTATAAATCAAGTGAAGACTTATGTTGAAAGCCTTTTGTAATTCTTGAAAAAAAGAGAAGAGACTCCAGTCTGTGGATGTCCTTCTAACTCTTGTGCATCAATGAAAAAACACTTTCATCTTCAATCATTTGTACCTGCATTCTTTCACTACCTGCTTTAAATTTTACCTAAGCCAATGGGCCTAGAAAGCATAGTTTGATTTTTAATAGGATTAATGTAAATAACCCTACAAACATAAACCTTTTACTTGCTCATTATTACCTTAATCATACAAAATGTATGTTTAGTGAGCTGGAACTTGACTTTTATTTAGAGTTCCCTTGTCTTTTGTGGGTAGTTTAAAGTCATGCACGTCGGACATAAAAAGGCTAATGTTTAAGGTCAATATAGATTTGACCGAATGAATTAGAATTGACTCAATTCCTTGACAATTCATCTGAAAACATAGTACCATACTCAAGTATGAGGGAAAAATATGTAAACTATGACTTAAGAATATTTGAATCTGAGGAATGATATGAAAAAGAGACAAAAGGAATTAGAAGAAGTAGTTCCCAAGAATGAAGTTACCATTATTTAACAAACCCGTTAGATGGGTTGAATTATGAAGGGCCACCTAAGGACATTGGCTGCATAGTTAAATAAAATATTATCTTTTGGCTAACAAGTCTATTATGTAGACTATTTATGCAAGGCCGCCTATGGGCACGTGCTGCATAGTCAGGCAAAAGAACTCTCAAAAATTTACTTTCCTAGTACAAAAATCCAGTGAAAGTTTATGGAAATTCAAATTTTCCAAAGTATAGAGTTTTTTGTATGGAAAGAGGTACTTGAATATGGAGAAGATATTTCCAAACAAGATTATCGAAGAACTTAATAGATACTACTCCTACGAAGGTCTGACCCAAACATACAGAAGGAGAATATAAACCATAGACTTGAATACTTTCAGATCATGAAAAAGGATATGGGACAAATATGTTAAGGATGGCTATTTTTTTGGATCCCTACATACTGTCATTTACGACCAATAAGGACAAAAGAGGATTTCTTCCCAAGAATGAAGTTACCATTATTTAACAAAACCATTATGGGGTTGAATTATGCAGGGCCACCTAAGGGAATTGGCTGCATAGTTAAATAAAATAGTATCTTTTGGCTAACAAGTCCGTTATGTAGACTATTTATGCAAGGCCACCTAAGGGCACGTGCTACATAGTCAGGAAAAATAATTCTCAGAAGTTTGACATTTTTGTGACTAGAAGTCATGAAAAAGGTTATGAAGATCTGAAAATATTTAAGGTTAGGATTATGACACATAAAGATGGGTATTTTCCAATGTATACAGAGATACATAGATCAATGCTAACCATAATGATGTTGTGGCTGGGTCCTGAATTAAAATGTTGGAATTCACTAAATATCCCATAAGGATGAGAATCAATCCATACGTAGTTCTTAAACTACAGATTAACGTCGTGTGGGACAAAAGGATTAGAGATCTTAGATTAGGGTCATAGAGCTTGGACCATTATAATAAATACACAGTGTGTGTTTTTATGTGGACTTTTCAGCCAAGGGACTGAAAGTGGAATTTGGGGTTAGGCCCAAAGACTTGGGGCTTCATTTGAGGGACACTCGAACGTTCCTACATATCCCATAAGGATGGGAATCAAGCCCACGTAGTTCTAGAAATACCCTCTGTACAAATTTGGTTCGTACATGTGAAGGGTGAAAGGGGACTTTAGTATAATGATGGTTTACCCCAAGATAAAAGGTGTGGTCATTGCCATGTATGCACGTAGTATTTGAAATGAAACATGATTGAAAAATAAATGTAAATAATGGTTCCCTCTCAGGTGAGGGTATCAAATAATATTGTAGTTTATTGTCATACTGGATAAAAGTGTTGTATAGTTTAATGTCGTATAACAAGGATGAAAGTGAACCAATGTAAAGATATTGATTCTAGGGGCGGTTCCATGAATCAACATCATATGAGATGGATGTGAACCGATGTTAAGAGATTGGTTTTGGGCTTGAACCTTGGGAGGTTGCCTACGTACCCAGCCTGGAAGGCAAGGATCAAAGTCTGCGTAGTTCAATTAAAAAATGAATTAATGATCAAGTTGTTCTTGGGGACAACGACCTAAAAAATGATGTTGGGACTTACACATGGTTAGTATCCCAGAGAGAGTGTTATGGTTGAGGTTTGCTCTAAGCTCACATGAGTCATATTCGGTTTGAGAAACAAGAGGTAACAACAACCTTAATGATGCATAGTTTAATGTCATGTAGGACATATAAAGGGACTATGTAGTTTAAAGTCTTTTAGTTAGGACTATTGGTGTAGCACAGTTTAGTGTCATGTAGCAGGGACAAAGTACAGTTTAATGTCATGTAGGACGTATCAAAGGACTTTCTGTACAATTTAGTGTCATGTAGTTAGGATGATGGAGACAACATAGTTTAACGTCATGTTGGAAAAAAAGACGACTGTGCAGTTTAATGTCATGCAGTAAAGACAAAAGAGTACACCATTTAACATCATGTTGGACGTATTAAGGACTTTTTTCACAGTTTAACGTCATGTTGGACGAAAAAGGGACGATATAGTTTAGCGTCCTGTTGGACAAAAGTGAGAATAGTTTAAGTTCATATGCATGGACCGTGGATGGTGCAGTTTAATGTCATGATGGACGGTGGTGTAGTTTAAGGTCATACAAGACCTTTGACGATTATGCAGTTTAACGTCTTTCCGGACGTAAGGGACTTTTATACAGTTTAGTGTCATGTAGTTAGGACATCACAGTTTAACGTCTTGCTGGACGTAAGGGACTTGCAAATAGTTTAGGGTCATATTCATGGAGCATTGATGTAGTTTAAGGTCATACAGGACCTAGTTGTAGTTTAAGGGCATACCAGACCATTTAGGGAAATTTTTCACAGTTTACCGTCATGTGGGACGAAAGTACAAATAGTTTAAGGTCATATGTATGGACCATTTGTTATGATGCAGTTTAACATATTGCTGGACGATGAAGGGGACACAGTTTAACGTTGTATGGGATGAAAGTACAAAGAGTTTAAGGTCATATGTATGGACCATTGGTTATGCAGTTTAATGTCTTGCTGGATGGTTATGCAGTTTAAGGTCATACCAGACCATTTAGGGAACTTTGTCACAGTTTAACGTCATATGGGATGAAAGTAAAAATAGTTTAAGGTCATATATATGGACCATTGGTTATGCGGTTTAACGTCTTGCTGGACGGTTGCACAGTTTAAGGTCATACCAGACCATTTAGGGAACTTTTTCATAGTTTAACGTCATGTGGGACGAAAGTAAAAATAGTTTAAGGTCATATGTATGGACCATTGGTTATGCTGTTTAACGTCTTGCTGGATGGTTGTGCAGTTTAAGGTCATACCAGACCATTTATGATGTATTTTTTGTTTATACAAAATACTTCTTAAAAAATATGGCATTGGTTGGAGTAGTGATGAATTCTCCATCCATCGAGATTAATGAATAAG
This sequence comes from Viscum album, assembly GCA_963277665.1. Classification (NCBI taxonomy): domain Eukaryota; kingdom Viridiplantae; phylum Streptophyta; class Magnoliopsida; order Santalales; family Viscaceae; genus Viscum; species Viscum album. Next base: position 1,968,272,901 of record OY728153.1, read on the forward strand.
CTCCATTGGAGTAGACCCTATGTATTGATTAAGGTCCTTCCCATTTTGGATCAAGCTTGGGAGGTTTCTTTCCTGGTATCATTGGAGTTCTGAGAATTAATACCAATTATCCCTGAATGAATGAACGAAGATGAACTTTTTTGTTAAAAGCTCGTGCTATTCGATTCTGATAGGCTTCCAAGTGGTGAAAAGTGCACAACCTTTTCTCATCTAACCATTCTAATTCATTCAATCGCTTTTGAGATTGTTCATCTGTAGATGACTGATCACAAATGGATACTCTAAGCGAAGACAATTGAACTTCAATGGGCAAGACGACATCCGTTCCATATACCAGTGATTATGGAGTTGACCGAGTTGCAGTGTGGGTGGTAGTCCGATAAGCCCATAAAGCATGAAAGAGTTTATAATTCCATGACCTCTTATCTTTATCCACCATATTTTGCAGTATATTTGAAAGAGTCTTGTTAAAGTATTCTATCTGGTCGTTGGCCGCTACATGATACCGAGATGAATGGTTGGATTTGATGTTTTATTTTTGATACAATTGCTTCACCTCAGATGAACAGAAGTTGGTGCCATTTTCCGTCAATGTTGTATGAGGGACACCAAATCTGGTAATGATGTTAGACTTGATGAAGCTAACAACGCATTTAGAACTGACTTCCTTGAGAGGTATTGCCTCTGACCATTTGGAAAAGAAGTCAGTAGCAGTAAGAATGTACTTAAACTGCTTGGCCGTAGCTGAAGGGTAAGGTCCTACCACATCCACTCCCCGTGTGGAAAATGACCATGAGTATTTAGCTGTATGAAGAAACTCTGGAGGTTGATGAATGAAGTTGGCATGTACTTGGCATGAATGACACTTCTTTGTGAAATCGACACAATCTTGTATCATTGAAGGCCAAAAGTATCCAAGCCTTCGAATCTGATCAGACAGTCTATGTCCAGACTGATGGGAACCACAGACTCCTGCATGCACCTCTTTCATGACATCCATTGTTTCTTCACCATCAATGCATCTGAAGATAAATCCATCAAAACCATGTTTGTAGAGAATTTTCTCTAGGTGATCTGGGCTATCATAAAGAGTAAAATTGACCACACATCGCCAGATTTGTTCTTTCTCGGCTCTATCAGGTGGAAGTGTTCCATTTTTAAGGTATTACCTGATAGGTGACATCCATCCTGTAGTATGACCATACAGTTCAGGAATGGGACTAATTTCATTAATTTCCTCTGTTATGATTCGAACATATGGTGAAATTTCACGACGGTGGGAAATACTGATGGTTGTCTCGTCCCAATTTGGATCAACCAGAGCTGTGGCTATATTAGCCAGTGCATCAGCTTGAGCATTTGTGATCTTGGGACATAATAAAATGTCGGTTCTGAAGGGAATTATGCCATTAACTCTCTGACGTAATCATACAAAGGGATTAGTTCTTCTTTTCTGATGGAATAATCCCCATTGACTTGTTTGATTACCAGGTCTGAATCACCTTTCACCTTTAAGTGATTCACTTGTGCTTGAAGCGCTAATTCCAAGCCTGTGATGAGATCTTGGTATTCTGCTTCATTATTGGTACCAACTTCCCACAATAAGAAGGAATAAGGTAACACTGCCTTTTCTAGAGAAATGAGCACAATTCCTAAGCCAACTTTGTTGAATTTAGGATTTTCCATTTTCCTCCCTGTTGGACTTCTGGAATCACCAACAAAATACATTTCCCATGCCTGAGGACTTTCTTGAATAGAGAAAACTTCCTCATCAGGGAGTTCAATATCTGAAGATGTGTCTTCCACTGAAGGGTGTTCAGCCAGGAAATCAGCCAGAGCTTGGCCCTTTATCTCCTTTTGAGACACATACTGAATGTCGAATTGCTGCAAAATAACTGTCCACCTTGCCAGACGTCCTGTAAGCATTGGACGACTAAGGATGAATTTGAGCGGGTTATTGCGAGATACCAATTGGACCTCGTGATGTTGTAGGTAGTGTATCAACTTCTGAACTGCAAAGATTAATGTCAGGCAGCACTTCTCAATACTTGAATACTAGGTTTCTGCTTCAAGCATAGTTTTACTGAGATAGTAGAGGCTATTTTCATTCCCAGCATCGTTCTTTTGAGAAAGAAAGGAACCCAATGATCACTCTAGAGCTGTCATGTAGAGGATAAGTGGTCTTCCTTTAACAGGTGGCATGAGTACCGGTGGAATCAAGAGCTATTTCATGATAATATCGAATGCTTCTTGACATTCTTCAGTCCACTGGTAAGTGACTCCCTTCTTCATCAATTTGGTGAAGGGTAAAATTTTTCCTACAAAATTGGCGATGAAACGCTGAATATAGGATAAGTGTCCTTGAATTCCCCTTAATTATTTCAAATTTTGAGGAGGTGACATACCAAGGATTGACTTGGTCTTCTCAGGATCGACTTCAATACCACGATGGTGTACAACAAAGCCGAGATATTTTCCTAAGGTTACCCCAAAAGCACATTTTAAGGGGTTCATCTTCAAATTATGTTATCGAAGCTTGTATAATATGACTTCCAAATCAGCAGAGTGATTAGAACATTGTTTGGATTTGACCACCAAATCGTCCACATAGCATTCAACAAACTTACCTAAGAAGGGTTTGAAGATACGATGCACATCACACTGATATGTTGCACCAGCATTATTTAAGGCAAAGGGCATTACCTGGTAGAAAAACACACCTTGAGGGGCTCTGAAGGCTGTGGATTCCTCATCTTCTGGGGCCATTCGGATCTGATTATATCCGTAATATCCATCCATGAAGGAAAGTTCTTCATAGCCAGATATTGCATCAATTAAAATTTCTGTAATCGGAACTGGGAAATCAACCTTAGGACAATGCCGATTAAGATCTCTGAAATCGATAAAAACTCTAATTTGTCTGTTCTTCTTCTTTACAGGGACAATATTATCCAACCACTTGGGATACTGAACTTCTCTGACAAAGTTATCTTTGATAATCTTATCCACTTTAGCTTCAATTTTAGAAGCATAAGTTGGGTGTGTTCTTCTCACGGCTTGCTTAAATCCTCGATGTTCTTCTGGTAAACCCAAATGATGAGTAGCAACATCAGGATCAAGAACGGGCATCTCTGTATAGTTCCAAGCAAATATATCTCTATTTTGCTTTAGAAAAGAAATATAAATCTCTTGCTCTTCAAGATTCATGGCCGCACTGATTAAAGTGGGGCGTGTATCTTCTTTTGTACTCAGATTTATTTCTCTGAGTTCATCCACAGTGGTAGAGATACCCTCTTCAAATGATGGAGGAGAATCTCTAAGATCTTCCTATTCTTCTTCATCATGTATTATTTCTTCTGTTTCTACTTGCATAGTAGATGATAAAGCAGAATTTTCATGCTCAGAAGAGATGTCAAAATTTGCATATCTTGAAGAAGAAGCTTCCATTTCCGACCCGATTGATGATGAAGGGTCTTCTTTGGGTAATAAAGAGGAGATGATGGATTGAGAATCAACATAATTTTTCACCTCCGATGTTGCTATAACTTCTTCTAGATTAATTGGCGAATTATAGACTTGTTGGATTTCAGCAGATGAAATGAAGACGTCACCATTTGTGCTTTCATTACTGCTTGGTGGGTTACCAATTTCTCCCATGTTGTCTGGCTCGATTGCCGTAACTGAAATTATGGATCTTTCCATAAGAGTATTTTGATTTGGGTCTATCTTGTCAATTTGACTGATAGGCAACACATAATCTGTACTCACATGTGTAAATGGATTTACTGGAATATTCTCCAAACCATATGGAGCATTAACTTTGGCAATCTCATTTGTTGTGGATTTCTCCCTTCCCTTCATGTGATAGAATTCCGCCCCAATGTATTGAGACTAACATGTGTTGAACGGGGCCTTATCACCATACAATGTCCCAACTTGAAAATAGAAACAATATTTGAGACATTGATGGTAGGATGAAGGGATAGCCGCATGTTGATGTAGCTAGGGTCTTCCAAGCAAGATGTTGAAAGTTGAGTCTTGATCAACAACCCTGAAATCTAAATTGGATACAAGATCTCCAAACTGAGTCCTGAGTGTAACTTTGCCCAGTGGTTCTTGTTCATTTTTATCATATCCTAGTAACATCATAGTAGAAGGAGATAAATTAGATTCTGTGAGGCCCAATCGATGAAGTGTACGAATGGGAATGAGGTTGACTCCTGAACCATTGTCAATGAAAGATCTTCTAACGTATACACCATTGACCTTTCCAGATAAGTACAAAGTTCTAATATGCCCATGTAAAACATCATCTTCATCTTCATCAGAAAAAGATATTATTGCATGGCATTCTGCCAGATTATTCTCTATGTGATAGACTTCAGCTGCAACAATTTCAGTTTCAAACTCCTGAGGACTTGACAAAGCCTCGATGAGTGCTTCTCGAAGATCTTTTGACAGATTCAAAGCATCCAAAACTGATAACTTGGCTGGTACTTGATCCATGTGTTTTAATACATCATATTTTTGATCCAGAGGTCTGTGTTTCCCAACAGGAATATGTGGTTTAGAAGGTACCTTGGAAGCAGATGTTTTGGAAGTTGATGCATCTTGTATCGGTATAGGAGTTGGAAATATCCTTGGTTTTGGAATATTAGACCGATTAGATCCATTTACTTGCTAAGAGGAAGAAGATGGAACCTTCAACCGGTCTTCCAAAATAACTGTTCCAGGACTGAATTTTCTATTGGTATAAGAACTTGCTTGTTCTTGCTGAGCTCGCTGAAGGGCTCTACCACGAGTTTCAGCTGCGTACATAGTTCTAGCAGGGGTAGAATTGGAATAGTGGCTTCTGAAGGATCCACGTCTTCACCTATATCTTGAGCCTCTAGAACTTCCTCTGATTCCCTTGTTTGATACAGGGAATTCAGGCTCATCGAAATTGAAACTATGACTGGCATATGGATCTGTTAATTGAACCATATTAATAGAACCGAAGATTAATTCTTCGTCTGATGAAGACTCTGCCTGATTAGCCTATTTAGGCTGTTCCATTTGGTGGGGCGGTGCCCGTGGCTTTGAAGTAGATGGCATGAAGTCTGCCAGAGTCAAAGACAACTTAGGTTTTGATACATACTAATCTTCTTCAGATTCTTTTTCTTTCTTTGAATCATGTCGTTTCTTTGAGGACTCACTACTACAAATCTGAGCTATAGCCACAGACCTATAGCCATGGTTTTATAGGTCCGTGGCTATATCTTTTATACTGCCACAGTTAATTATTTCATCCGTGGCTATATCTAGTAACCCTGTTTTTTTTCAAACCCATCGGGCTCCTTCTCCTCCCCCTCGCGATTCCTCCTCCTCACCGCGCCCTCCCCCTCCCTGACGCCTCCATGTTGACGCCTCCTCCGTGCCGCGCCCTCCTCGCCACACCCTCCTCACCGCGCCCTCCTCGCCGCGCCCTCCTCCTCGTCGCGCCCTCCTCCCCGACGCCTCCTCACCGCGCCCTCCTCCCTGACGCCTCCTCGCCGACGCCTCCTCCGTGTCGCGCCCTCCTCACCGCGCCCTCCTCTCCGCGCCCTCCTCGCCATGCCCTCCGCGCTGCGCCCTCCTCTCCATGGTGTCAGTGAGCATTACTCGGTTATGGAACTGAAGAATATGGATGAGGGTGGTCCCAAGAATCCCTCCGTTTTCTCATTTTCAACAAGCGGCAATGTATCGGAATATGTTTAAGGGAGTGAGGCCACATTCATGAAGATTTCTACAGAAGTGGGAGGTATTGTGATGGATAACCATTTTTATCTTTTGTCATATGATGAAGTAGTCCAGAATTTTGAACAATACCTGGTCAGAACTGTTGGAGAGGAGCAGGTCCCTGAAAATTGGTCATGTGATGAATGTTCTTTCCACATTTTAGGTGATTTAGAGGACGAGGTTCAGGATTAAATGTATCCATGTATGAGAAGAGTAAGATAGGTAGGGTCAACTAGAAAGATAAAAGGGATTACTCATATTTTTCTCTACTAATGGGGACTAGGTCTATGAATATGTCAAAGGACAAATAGATGGAATGTAACCCACCTCTCTAAGGTGGTCTTTTAGTAGTGGGATATTCATGATAATCCTTTCAAAATTCTTGTGAAATCATAAGATGATGAACCAATTAAAGATACCCTTTCCTTTACTTTGAAAAATTATAAAATTGAGGATTTTTGTTTCGATAAGAGGTTGGAGGTGGTTGAATAAATCACTTCTAACTTAGAAACACTCCTAGGATCACCGTTTTTTCTTTAAAAAGAGCAATATGACCAAATTAATGAAGTTTTTTATTTAATTGAACAAGCTTTTCTTTTATATTATTGTGATTTTTTTTGTATGATTTTGATTTCTCTTCTCTCTATGTATGTTGTGTATATTCAAGTGAACTTCATGATTTACTAGAGGTACATGAGAAGGTTATTAATACACCTGATGAGAAACTTTTGAAACTCAAAAAATCTAATTGTAATTCAAAGTTTGGGAGTGGTCGAAGAGCAAGAGGATATTTTGAAGTTGCGCACTAATGAAAAAGTGGATATTGATACATATGTGGTTTTTAATAATGAATTTATATAGGATATTGAATCGGATGAAAAATAACATCCAAGAATTGAATTTTTACTATTTATGCACATCACTCCTCAAGTTGAAGAAGAGGGAATATACCCCCTTTTCCCCCCTTTCCAATACTCCTAGGAAGTTATAATTTCAAAGTGGTGAAATTAAAAGTATATGAAAATGGGGTGTTAAAAAACTATTTGAGTTGATTACTATATCTAGAGAGAAGATTTTATGCTAGTTCTTAAGTAAGAAGACACATCCTCCATCTAATTGGGGTTGAATCAATGATTTTTCAACTGTGAGCAATCTAAATATAAAACCCCTTGGGGGATAAACCCAAGATTATCTTGTTACTTTTTTTAGTTTTTTTATTTGACCTTATTTAATAAAGTTTTTTTGATTGAGGTCTTTTTTTGTAGGAAGTTAGGTGGGTCACTTCACATGGTAGCCCGTTTTGAGTAACTTCTTTCACTCTAAGAAAATATTCAGGTTGTTTCCTTCCACCCTTAAATTTTTAAGAGTTTAACTTCTTATTATATACATCAAATTAAGTGTGAGGTAAGGGTACATGATTTTTTTCTAATCCTAAATTTTATAATTCTAAATCATTGTTTAAACATTCCTTTTTATTGATTTTTATTAAAAACATTATGTTATTCACATAGAATAATTGAATGTACGTTATAATTTCTATTTTTTAGTACTTTGGTGAGCATAATTTCACATCCTATTGAAGTATAGATTCAACGATTTTTATAGATCTAGAGAAGTTATATTTCATAGTAACTTTGAACCAATCTACCTTAGTTTTTACTCTAGTTTTGTTCTGTTTTGAACTTTAAATTTTATAAATTAATGTATATGTTTACACTTATAGGAGATGAAATTTTGGAAACCAAAGGTATTTATTCAACAAGAAAAGAAGGGAAATTTTTTCCAATGATCTCAAATGAATAGAGCATCTACACCATGGGAGTAATAGTTTAAATTCTGTGATTTTTCTACTTAAACTTGAAAATTCACTTCTTTTTTAGTTGAAATAAATGGTTGGAAGTTGCCTTTAAATAAATTTTGTATGCTGAAATCATCTTGTTAAATCTGTTGGTTATTGCTTCCTTTTTTACTACCTTTTTGTATTGAAATTCTGGTGTGTATGCTTATTTTAATGTTTTACTAAAAATCATTTTTGAACTTAAAATGTTAACATGCATCTAAATTAAAATCCATGAATATGTGTTGAAGTTGTTAATATAGTAACTAGTGGGTATCATTCATGCATTTTGTGTGATTGTTTGAACTCTATGTTCTTCATTTCTTTTGTTTTTAATATATTAGTTATATGATTTGTTTGTAATTAGATAAAAAAATTCTATATTGTTACAAATTGATGCATATATCTAATTAATCATTTCTACCATAGGACGAGGTGGTTGGTGTTGGTTCAAATGTAGGCACGTTGGCATGCAATCGACAAGCAAGGGGGAACATCCATTCTTGGTAATGGGCATCTATGTTAACTTCACTTCTCAGTTATTGGTTTTTATTAGAGTGACATTAACATATTATTTTGTTCCCATGTAGTTTTACAAACATAAAATAAAAATTTAATCATAGTTTTATGGTTCCAATTCTAAAATCTTTTTTATGAGCTGAATTCTATGGTACTCAATTGGTGTGCTCGATATGATTGTATCACCTTCTTTCTTCCATAAACCTTTTACAGTTTGATGAAGATAGGGTGCAACTGGTGATGAAATTTTTGAAGCTCTAATTTCTAATAGTTTAACTTTTCAAAACAAAACATTTTTCTCTCAAGTAAGCTTCGATTTGTGGTTATTGAATCTACTATTTTTGCAGGATACATGTTTGTATTCAGACACATAAACACAAATATATTTCTTATCAATTATTTATTCTCTACATAATTACTTCTGATTTATTTTGATCTTTTTTTCTTTATTTCTTGTAGGTAAAATATAGGCTTAGGGTGAAAAAGAAATATGCACCCAAAGTACTCTTAAGGCACCATTTTGTATGATGGTAACATTTTAGTAAGTTCATTTATTTATTTTTACCATACTAAATCATGTATGTTTAGAGAGGTCTTTGATTTTTGGTTCTTGCATCATATATTTTGGTCTTTTGTTATATTTGTTGAAAATATTCATTTTAGGTCTTGAAGTGCTTTTGATAATATCTTCGGGATGTATTGAAATATGATAGGGGGATGGGTGGAGGGGGGTAGGGGGCAGGGTGGAGGGGTGCAGGGGGGGCATGGTGGAGGGGGGTAGGGGGCAGGGGGCAGGGGGTAGGGGGCAGGGGCAGGGGGGAGGGTGGACGGGGGCAGGGGGCAGGGAGGGTGCAGGGGGGGTACAGGGGGTGTTGTGCAGGCTAAGGGGCTAGGTGGAGGGGGGAAGGGGGCAGGGGGTAGGGTGCAGGATGGAGGGGGCAGGGGGGCAGGGGGGAGGGGGGCAGGGGCAGGGGGCAGTTTCTCCATACCATTACTCCAATTATTTTTCTTGTTCTTTAATTTTGGGTCACTACCCATGCCTTTATCATACATGTATTTAGATTTTGGTTATTCATCGTCATTTACCATATTGGAGGTGATGATAACCTTCTAACTGATTGAAATTTCCTCATCATCACCATACCATAATACACGACTTAAGGGTGTAAATTTATCCATATACTATCTAGGATAAGATTTTGACTCTATGGAGGCCTTATTCTTAGTAATCATTGCAGCAGGTACTTTCATGAAACCCCATACTAATCATTATTTTTAGTAGGTAAGGGATTCTGCTGCAACTTATTTTGATGATCCTTGGGTGTACTCATATTCAGTGAACCTGGTGAGGTTTCCTTCCTGGATTGTTCCTAGATAGCTATGTATGAAACATGCATGAGGGGTCCCTCAGAATTTGTCATCATCAATTAATGATAGGTAGGAACCTGGAAGAATTTTTTCCCATTTTTCACCACTTGAGAACCATGAGATCCAATCAGGTTAGGTAAAGCATCCTAAAAGCAACACCTCTATGTAGGCATGCCATCAAATGTTGCCTCATTTGAAGTACTCTCTTCAAGACCAGCTACATTTGTATAGAGGTCCACTTTGACTTTCTGCCTATTTTTTCCATTAGTGAGTATTTATATTAGGCTTTCCTACAAAGTTGAAAATACCTACAGTCCCTTGGATCTGTACAAAACATCAGGGAAAGGTTCCCCCAAAATACATGCCCCTCGAACTGGATGTTCTATCCAATGTTTATCTCTCTATCAGGAAGGGGCATATTCTCCTCATTCAATGATTTTCCCGGGGGTGGGCCCTCTAGAGTAGATACAACACACTGAGAATAATCCATGTTTTTTTCATTAGAAGGACCATCCTAAGGTGATGTTGAAGTGATTAAGTTTGTATTTTTCCCAGTATCCTTCTACACTGATATAACCCCTATCTTATCCACATTATAAGGGACAGTAGTGTATTTTATCTCCAAGTCATAGATTGGAATATTCATCTTACCATTCCAACTTTCATAGTTAGAGACATCATTCCCCTTCATATTGTAAAAAGAACACTCCTTGTCCCTATTACATTCTGGAGAATGATGGAAAAAACATATAATTCATGTAGAACTGTGGTTTTCTTTCGTATTGGATCAGAACGTCTATACATTCATCTAGTTAGTTAAGATTAATTCTTCTAGAATCATTATATACATGTCCACATTCACATGGGTTATCACATAGTGTCCAAACATTGGGTTATCGGTATGTATATCAAACCAAATTGAGTTCCCCACGACTGAGAAAATTTCCCAAAAATTGTGTGAGTACCAATAGATCTATCCAGGCAGGGGGAGGGGTGTCCGGCAGGGGGAGGTGTGTCCGGCAGGGGGGAGGGGTGTCTGACAGGGGGGATGGGCTGTCCAGGCAGGGGGAGGGGTGTCCAGCAGGGGGAGGGGTGTCCAGCAGGCGGGAGGGGTGTCCAGGTAGGGGGAGCGGCTGCCCAGCAGGGGGGGGGGAGGGCTGTACAACAAGGGGGGAGGGGTGTCCAGCAGGGGGGAGGGGTGTCCGGTAGGGGGGAGGGGTGTCCGGCAGGGGGGATGGGCTGTCCAGGCAGGGGGAGGGTGTTCAGCAGGGGGAGGGGTTTCCAGCAGGGGGAGGGGTGTCTAGCTGGGGGGAGGGGTGTCCAGGCAGGGGGAGGGGCTGTCCAGCAGGGGGAGGGGTGTCCAGGCAGGGGGAGAGGCTGTCCAGCAGGGGGAGGGCTGTCCAGCAGGGGGGAGGGGTGTTCAGCAGGGGGGAGGGGTGTCCGGTAGGGGGGGGAGGGCTGTCCAGCAGGGGGGCGGGGCTGTCCAGTAGGGGGAGGGATGTCTAGTAGGGGGAGGGCTGTCCAGTAGGGGGGAGGGATGTCCAGCAGGGGGAGGGCTGTCCAGAAGGGGGGAGGGGTGTCCAGCAGGGGGGGGGTGTCCAGGCCGGGGGCGGGGCTGTCCAGCAGGGGGGCGGGCTGTCCGGCAGGGGGGCAGGCTGTCAGGCAGGGGGCGGGCTATCCGGCAGGGGGGAGGGGTGTCCGGCAGGGGGAGGGGTGTCCAACAAGTGGGAGGGGGTGTCCAGCAGGGGGAGGGGCTGTCCGACAGGGGGAGGGTCGTCCAGCAGGGGGGAGGGCTATCCAGCAGGGGGGGTTGTCCAGCAAGGGGGGGGGAGGGTTGTCCAACAGGGGAGGGCTGGCCAGCAGGGGGGAGGGGTGTCAAATAGGGGGGAGGGGTGTCCAACAGGGGGGAGGGGTGTCCAGCAGGGGGAGGGGCTATCCAGGCAGGGGGAGGGGCTGTCCAGGCAGGGGGCGGGGCTGTCCAACAGGGGGGAGGGGCTGTCCAGGCAGGGGGAGGGGCTATCCAGGCAGGGGGCGGGGCTGTCCAGCAGGGGGGAGGGGCTGTCCCGCAGGGGGGAGGGGTGTCCAGTAGGGGGGAGGGCTGTCCAGTAGGGGCAGAGAGGTTTCCAGCAGAGGGGAGGGGTGTCCAGGAAGGGGGAGTGGCTGTCCAGCAGGGGGAGGGGCTATCCTTGAGGAATGTCTAGCTGAGAAGGAGAATGAATAGGTGTAATAGCAGGTAGAGTAAAATGTGACAGCCCTATTAGTATATGTCATGTGTAACCTATAGGGTGAGGTCTATAATGATGGTCCTAGACATGTTCTAGTTGTGTAAAAAATGTTGGTAACAATCTATTTTCTATTTCTTGATTCATGTATGTTGGTTGTTGGTACCCTAGGTGACCTCTTTTTAACCTTCTTTGTATTTTTTTCTAACATAGTGTTTGGTATTAATATTTTTCCCTTTCATAGCATCTTTCAACGAAGTATTAATATAGGATGGCTTGCAGAATTTCTGTACAATTCTGCACTTATCAGTGGCATGGGGGGGTGTCCAGCAAGGGGAGGGGTGTCCGGCAGGGGGGTGTCCAGCAGGGGGAGGGGTGTCCAGGGGGTGCAGGGGGTGTCCAGTGGGGCTGTCCAGTTGGGGCATGGGGGCTGTCCAGTGGGGTGTAGGGGGCAATGGGTAGGGGGCAGGGGGTAGGGGCAGGGGGAAGGGGGCAGGGGGCAGGGGCAGGGGGCAGGGGGCAGGGGGTAGGGTGCAGGGGGCAAGGGGCAGGGGGCAGGGGGAAGGGGGCAAGGGTGTCTAGCAGGGGGAGGGGTATCCAACAGGGGGAGGGGCTGTCCAGCCAGGGGGGAGGGGTGTCCAGGGTCTGGGGGGGACTGGCAGGGGTGTATAGGGCTTGGGTTCTTTATATTTTTGTTGTGTGTTTTGGATTTCATTGAGGTGGATTCGAGTCGCCGTTGATGAAGGCTTACATGTGTATGCATAGGTAGGAATATGCATATATAAGTTCCCCCTTTATATATATTCACTCATGGCAGTATGAATATATATATTGGGGCTAGGTGTGCTTATATATAGATATGAAAAATGCATACGCGTGTAAGTATAAAGGGGTACATTCAAGTATAAACATATATCTAAGGCCCCCCTTGTACATATTTGGCCATGAAAATATGTAAATAGGGGCTAGGTGTCCTTACATATATGTTAAGTTGCGTATGCGTACAAGCAGAAAAAAGGAAGATTCGAGTTGTCGTCGTCAAAAGAAAACGCACCTTGAGGTTGAGGTAGGGTCCCTCTCCTACCCCATTTAATTCGAGAATGTTTTAAATTGAATTTAGTTGCCTTCTTAATTTTTCATGTTTATATTAAATTGAAATTCTTGAATAAGTGTTAGTTCAGATAATTGTTTCGTTTGATAAATAAGTCCTGGTTTTGTAATAAAACCCCTCTAATGGAGGTGCGCTGTCTGCGAAAACTCATAGTGGTATACCTTTCTTAACATTATTGCATTGATGTTTTCCTTATACTTGATGTCATTGTTAGTCATAAAGCACACATCATACTTGAACCTTTTTTATATCCCTCTAGGGGGTTTCCCTCTTTTTATTAAAATAGTTGTTTGAACCAATAAAATCTTTAAGTGCCGTTAGACTTTTAAGATGGGTTCCATGTTGTGTGACCATGTCACATGGCATGTGATATTTAAATCCAACCAAAAGACCACTTCCACAGCCCAGGGGTCCCACAGTACTAGTAATGTCAGATTACATGTTATGTAACCTGTGATATTTCTGATCCCATGGGGTATTCCTCTACGTATTCCTACACATTTCTAGATCTCCAAACATCACCGAATTAGGTATACCAGGGGTCAAACAATCCTCTAGTCATCACAGATTAGCATTCATTTCTTTAAATCTTCTGAGAAAACATCCTCTCATTCCATCCATATCATCCTATTTGAAACTAAGTGGAAGATGTTTCCCCACGGATGTCGCCGGACCGGGCCAACATGTTGTGGTCACGCTGCGGTCACGCCGCGGTCACGCCGCGGTCACGCCACGGTCATGCCGCGGTCATGCCGCGGTCACGCCATGATTTGGCCCTGCTCCAGGACGACACCTTGCGGCAGTTACTCCTCCTGGATGACACCCTGTGGTGGTCACGCCGCGGTCATGCCGCAGTCACGCCGCGGTCACGCCGCAGTCACGCCGCGATCACGCCGCGGTCACACCGTGATTTGGCCCTGCTCCAGGATGACACCCTGCGGTGGTTACTCCTCCGGGATGACACCCTGCGGCGGTCACACCGCGTTCACGCCGCGGTCACGCCGTGATTTGGCCCTGCTCTAGGACGACACCCTGCGGCGGTTACTCTTCTAGGACGACACCCTGCGGCGGTCACACCGCGGTCACGCCGTGGTCACGCCGTGGTCATGCTGTTGTCACGCCGCGGTCACTCCGCGGTCACGCCGCGGTCACGCCGCGGTCACGCCGCGGTCACGCTGTGATTTGGACCTGCTCCAGGATGACACCCTACGGCGGTTACTCCTCCAGGATGACAACCTATGGCGGTCACACCGCGGTCACGATGCGGTCACGCCATGATTTGGCCCTGCTCCAGGACGACACCCTGCGGTGGTTACTCCTCCTTAGAGAAACATTGAATGGTTAGCTCTATAATTTTTCGTATTTCCTCATTCCTAAACTATATCTCCTCTCAGCGCTGCCTCTCATCCATCTTTCCAAAAAACGTTCATAGCAGGTGGTACAAAGGCTCAATTCAACTGAAAACATTGGTTTGGAATTGTCTGGCATATTTTATTGTACATGTATCACATAATATTTGTTCAGTAATTATTCTTTTTCCTCATCCTCTTCACATGTTGTCCGAACCAGATCATCCTCATCCTCTGCACATGTCGTCTGAACCGGATCAGCCTGTTGTGAAGGAAATTCAATGTCTTCTTTTGGCTGTTTTAGATGAAATTCCTTCCATAATTCCCTCATCTCAGGTAGCACTCATTGGAGGAGGATGATCACTGCCATGTTGAGTTTTAAAGGCTGCACACAATCTGTTTGATGCAATTAAAAAAAGGCTGTTCTATTCTGAGGGCCTATTTCATGCTGGAGTTTCCACATTTCCCCCACAAGCTGGAAAAGGGAGGTCTGTTTGGTCCTATGAAAACAGGGCTTGTTTGTTATGGATAAAGATGCAACTGGAGACCTGGTTTTCTTGAAGAGTTTCCATGAAGGGTCTTCACTGTAGAGGAGACTAGCTCTGGTCTGTATTTGGTAATTGCTTCCATGATGGTTCCCAAAACCGTTTGACTGAATTTCACACCAAACCAAGCCCTGCTAGTGACTATTTTTTGATGCACTATAAAAATCCCATGGCCAACCCACCAAAATCAAACTAGCTATTCCAGGGCCATTTCCACTCTCACTAAAAAATCCATACTCAAGACCTACTACAATTCCAAGCTCCCACTTCAATTTAGCCACTATGAACTCCTTCCCTGTCCCCCACCATTTTTCAATCCACCTAGGAAACCCATCCACAACTTGACCACCAATCAGGCCTACCCACCTCTCAACTTCTAAGCCACCAACCCCACATTTTCCACTAGGCATCCCACTTTAAAACCATTCCAAACCTCACCCAATTCTAACCAATTAAACCAAACCCCTTAACATTTGAATCCCCCATCTAAATTCTTGTTCCAACTCACTTATTTTAGACCCAATCAGACCTGCCACTTCAGAAAAACAAGAGCAGCCTACTTAAAATCCAGTCTAACTTATTTTCCTTCATGCTTGCCCCCATGAGTCCACAGCCTCACCTCAACCAAATTATTAACCACCTGGACACATGGAATCCACAAGAGGAGAGAGAAGGTTTATAGATTTTTTTTGTAATATTTTATTCCATTGGAAGAGAATTTGTTACATGCTGCCACTTGTAATGAGGTACTTAATTTCCTCTCCCTCTTTCTTCCATTAAATATTAGACAGATCCTATGTAAAAAAATCACTCTCCACCTCCGAGGAAGGAACTCTCAGCTACCGTTCTTCTGTTATTCTTCCTACTGATGAATAAAATTCCCCAAGTATATTGTGAAAAGTTTATTCATTTTTCTTCATTTACCTCTTCTTACTTACTGCTGATTTCAGCAGCCGGATTCGGTATTTTAGCAATAGCCCATGACATCCATATGTTGTCTAGGGGGTCCAGTGGGGGGGGGGGGGGGTCTGTCCTGGGGTGTCCAGGGTCTGGGGGGCTGTCTTGGGGGGTCTGTCCATGGGGTGTCTAGGGGGTCCAGTGGGGGGGGGGGGTCTGTCCTGGGGTGTCCAGGGTCTGGGGGGGCAGGACTGGCAGGGGTGTCCAGGGTCAGGGGGCAGGGGGGCAGGGGGCAGGGGTGTCCAGCAGGGGGAGGGGTGTCCAGCGGGGGGAGGGGCTGTCCAGGCAGGGGGGAGGGGTGTCCAGCATGGGGGAGGGGTGTCCAGGGGGGTTGTCCAGGGGTGTCCAGGGGTGGTGGTCTAGGGGGAGGGGTGTCTAGCAGTGGTGTCTATTACTGGTATTCTTTTTTGGACTTCAACAGATTATGCAAGGACTCGACGAATGGTCATTCAAAAGATTATGCAAGGACTCGGCAAATGGTTCTTCCACTTCTTCCTCTTCTCCCCCAAACTGTAACTCTCTCTCTCTCTGTACTTCTTGCTCTCAATACAGAAAATTACCATTGTACCTTCTTGTTTTTCTCCTCTCTCAATTTTATTCCTAAGAAAATGTGTGTCCTCTGTTTCTATCAACCTTCAACACACCTTCTATACACCTTCAACTTGTATTCCTTCCACCTATTTTGAAAATAATATGTGCCAAGAAATGTATGTTCTGTGTTGTTCTCAGTGGTCTGCAAACTTAGGTTCTGTGAACTAAAATGTATGACATAACATATGTTTGTGATTATGCTATGTATAAAAAAAATGATATTTTGTGCTTCTCAATGCACCTCCAAGTCTCCCATTCTTCTTCAAATATCTTCCACAAATTTCAGTGATCAATCAACATTCAAATATAATGTGGCAGGGGTGTCTAGGGGGTCCAATGGGGGGGGGGGGGTCTGTCGATGGGGTGTCTAGGGGGTCCAGTGGGGGGGGGGGTCTGTCCTAGGGTGTGTAGGTGGGGGGGGGGGGGGTAGGGGGTGTGTTGGGGCAGGGGGGTTGGTGCGGGGGGGGGGGGGGGGGGGGGTCTGCAAGGCAGTTGGGAGGAGGGCAGGGGGGTCTGTAGGAGGTGTCTAGGGGGGTGTCCAGGGTGTGTCCAGGAGGTGTCCAGGGGGTGTCCAGGGTCTGTCCAGGGTCTGTCCAGGGTGTATCCTTGGGGTGTCCCAGGTGTGTCCAGGGGGTGTCCAGGGGGTGTCCAGGGGGGTGTCCAGGGGGGTGTCTAGGGTGTATCCAGGGGGTGTCCAGGGGGGTGTCCAAGGGGTATTTTTTTATGGATTTGGACACCCTATATCCACGGTTTTAAACCGTGGCTATTGGTTTATTGCCACGGTTTTAACCGTGGATATAGACATATTGCCACGGTTTTAAACCATGGCAATATATTCTGTCCATCCTTTACTATAGCCACGGTTTGAACTGTGGCTGTATACCTAAAGCCATGGTTTGAACCGTGGCTATAGATTCAATGCCACGGTTTGGAACCATGGATATAGGTCTAGGCCTATAGCCATGCCAAAGTTATCCACGGTTCGAAGAACCGTGGCTATTACCTATAGCCACGGTTTGAGGGCCTATAGCCACGGTTTAGAACCGTGGCTATAGCCCGAATTTCCAGTAGTGACTTTCCCTCCAGTGAAGAGGATTTTGCCGCAACATTCATGGAAGAAGACACAATTGGTTTCTTTAATTGTTTTCGGAAAATAGCATGATTTCAGTTGATTGTCTTTCTGACCATCCAATCATCATACTTCTATGCATTTTTTCTTTTGACTTCTTGCCATTTGCCTTCCTCCTCTGGAACTGTAGCAGTGACACATGTTACCTAGGATGAAGAGCCTTTCAATTTGACTTGTCCTGTGTCAACCATCTTTTACAGGAGGTATTTGAAGACAAAACACTCCTGGATGGGATGCCCCAAAATTTGATGAAAGGGAAAATAATTGGGACGGTCTTCAACTCCTTACTTGTTTGGCCTCTTGGGCTTTGTCAGTTGAACCAAATTATTCTCTAGGGCCAAAATGAAGTAACCAGGAACTTGTTCATTTTGGAAAGAGTATGTTTTTCTCTTCAGATCCTCAAATTGTTTTCGTCTTTGATCTCTTTGATCATCTGGAAGAAACGGTCTTTGTTGTTGGCGCTCAGGAGGTGGAGCCCTTCAAGAATATGAAGGTTTTGAGGTAGAAACAGGTACATGTTCTTGTTTAAGAATAACTGTAGCAGTTTCTGCTTTACCCATTATCTCTCCTGGAGCTGATGGGATTACACGCGATTTAGCCTTAGACTGTATAAGGGAATCTTCAATCTATTGAGCTATTGAAGTAAGGTCTCGAAACCCTCTTGTGTATTTCACAGGGATTAACAGCGTGCATAATTCGTCACATAGATTTTCCACACAGATTGACAACAATTCTTCTTGAGGGAGTGCTAATCTTAGGGAATATGTTAATCCCTTACAGTGAGAAATGGAATCTGAGACCCTTTCATTATCCCTTTGCTTACAGTTTGTAAGATCAAAAACTGTTGTCTTTGGAAAAGTTGAGCTGAATTGAAGAAGGAATTGTTGACGGAGATCTTCCCATCCAGTAATTGAATGGGATTGCAATCTTGTATACCAGACAAAGGCTGGTCCTTGCAAGGTCCGTACAAAGCATCTGATTTTTACTGCTTCTTGCTACTCCGGAGTTCCCATCATAGGATCACAACAAGATACGTAGTGCATAAAATGTTGTTCAGGGTCGCCTGATCCATTGAAAATAAGGAATACAGGGTTTCCAAAACTGGATGGAGGAGAGATTGAATCTACCCATTCAGGGTAAACTTTCTTTTCTGGTTGAACCTGCGTACGTTTCCCTTCCATAGTTTCTAACCGAGCTGTTAATGACTCAATAGTAGTTATTAAATTTTGAGAAACATCTGGTTGAACTTGGACTTGGGTAGGTGCAATGACTGGAGATTGGACAGATGTGGTAGTTGGTGTTGAAACTGATGGTAGCACTGCCAACTGTTGTTTCACTTGACCCGTAGGATTAGAACTGTGAGGGTGTACTGATAGAGGAGGATATTATTGATCCATCTTAGTAGCTGCAACAAATTCCTTTGGCTGACTGAATCCAACACGCTTAAGAAGAAGACTACTCTGAAGTAGTTCTGCATTCAACCTTCTTAATTCCTTCATTTCTTCCTCCTGTTTTGAAAACCTTTCCCTAGTGAGAGCGATTGGCCTTCTCCAGAGGAAGGATATGTAACCTGATTTTTCCCTCCCTTTGTTGGATCCTTTTCGGAGAGGGGTAAGTGGGTTACTCAAAGGATTACCTAGGTTCTGAGTAACCCTTTGATTTCGTGTATGTAATAGCCCGAGATTTTATGAAAAATATTCTTTTTAATTTTATTAATGTCTTGTGTTGTATGCTACACCAAAAGGATCTTGAACAACACGCATCCTTGACTTGCCTTCCATTACACGCAATCGCAACCTTCCTCGATAGCGCGTGTAGTACGCAATACTGAGTTTCACGAAACAACGATATGCAATTAAAATATTATTAAAACTAGCCGTTATGAATAGTAATAACCACTTTTTAAATTTTAGAAAATTTAGCTCTCAAAATGGACTTCATTTTTGGATTCGGAGTATCGAATTTAGCCTAAGGTGAAATTTTGGTACTTTTTGGATAACTTTCATATTCTGATGAATAGTGAAAATTACTAAATTATAATTAAAAACAACTTTTTTAATCGAAATAATTAATAGTGATACATTTTTAATTTGAGTGGTTTTAAAGTATATTTAGAATATATTTTTACAATTTAATACAATGTTGGTCATTGGATGTAATTTCACATTTAAACCAGACATAATCAAGTGTCAATCTTTTGATAGATATTGTTTCTTAAAAACACGCTATTTGTTTTAACAGCGGGATTTAATTATAAAAATTAATTAATGCAACTTTTATGTTATGAATTTGGTAAAATAGACTTCATTTTTGAATTCGGAATATGAAATATAGCTTAGGATGAAATTTTGGCATTGTTCTGAAAAACATCAATTTTTGATGAATAGTGAAACTACTAAGTGGTAGTTAAAAAACAGAATTTTTCATAAAACTTAATTTTACCGCTTCTGTGAATGGAATTTCAAAAATCCGAGAGACATGGTTGATGTCAGTAAGTAAAATGTGGTTCAATGAGATGAAAATAATTTTTGGTGAATAGTAACTTTTTACTTTTATTTACCACGGTTAAAAGTAAATAGGGTAATTAAGGGTAAGAATGATATTAATATTACCCTAACACATGTCCTAATTCTATTGGAAAAGTGTATCTCGACCAAAAACAACCTTAAGTGTAAAATATTATCATTTAGGCCCACTTGGATTAGATTAGGACATTTATTATTATTTAATTCAAAGAAGAGTTAAAAAAGTTAAAATCAAAGTTTATTCACTAAAACATTTTTAATATGGGGTTATACATACGATAAATTCGACTATAAATATTCATTAGAAAGCTAAAACAATTTCCTACATAATGATATTTTATTTATAATTTTTATACTTTAAATAAATTAATTTATTTATGACACAACAATGATGCAGTAATTACCCTTTTAAGGAAATATTAACATAATTGATGTTATAAATACTCAAATGAATGTAATTTGAGACTTTTTATGAATTCCACTAATTTTATAGGTTACTATGATATATTAGTGTTGATTTAATAAACTTGTTTCGAACATATAATTCTGTTATGATTTTCACAAAAATCATATATCAAATAGTGTCAAAATTGACACAAAATAGTTTTTAAAGAAAATATTATATTATTAATTGTTATTTTATTCCTAAAAATCTAAGGTTCGGCCAAATGACTTAGATAAGGATATATATATTAATAATAAACAATTTTGGGTTCGTTTGGCATGTTATTGTATCTGTATTAACCATATAGTGAAAGAAAACAAAAAGACACAGTAAAAGTTAAATTATTTAACTTAGAGTTAAATCTAATTGATAAGGTTAAAATAATACCCTAAACTTGTCTAAATCCTATTGGTTGATAGGATTTCGACCCATCCCCACTTTAGCTTCTAAATAAGACCCTTTGGAACTATTATAAACCGATTTTGACTTTAATATAAAATAATAGTTTGAGATATTCCTAAGGTGCCCCTCTCCTCCCTTATAAAAAGACACCTCCTCCCCCTCCTCCTCACACCAATTTGAGCACTCAAGCTCGGCCAAACCCTGCCAAAATCTCTTCTCCACTTCCCTAGAAACATCTTAGAGGTTCTGGTCTTCCTCAAAGACCAATTTTAGTTCCCTAAGAGGAGGTCTCAAAGAGGCGCTTCAAAGAAGAGGTAATTACCGTTACCAATTCTTTCATCTTTATTTCTTCTTCCACTTCTTCTTCTTAGGTTGTTTCATTATGAAGTAATAACATCAGTATCACTCATATACAGATATGTTATTATAAGTATGAAACAAACCTATTTCACCATCTATCCATCCTACGGAAAAAGGAAATCACCGCGTGTGCGTACGTACGGAATACCGTCTCCACGCCGTGGTGTAATCTATTTTCCTCCACCACCTTAATTGGATGGGTATAAAGGTGTAATGAGTAAATATATATTATTATTATAAAGTGATATTGATACTTAAATAGTATACATACACTTCAACACAATTCCACGACCATGGTAACGATATCATCGCTCGTGCTTACGTACGGACTACCGTCTCCACGACGCGATGAGATTCATTCTCAATGATTAACCATTCATGAATGATTATAAAGTATATAAAATAAGTACTAATGAAATATATGACCTAATAACGATACTGGAATTATTTATATTTATATGTATGTCATCTACTTAATTCCATTCAATTCAATAAGGAAACGAAAACAGTGTTCATGCGTACGTACGGACTACCGTCTCCATGAACGGTGTATTTCTTTCCATTTACTGATTTATTATATATGTTTATTATGAATACATATATATATATATATATATATATCATGTTTTATATTCTGGAATTAAGTAATCATGATCTAAGTAATCATATGAATAATTACAAGTTAAAAACACGAACGACAAATGAGACGATTTTACCCAAAACGCTACTTTAACATGAATTTACAAAAGAACGGGTAATATAATGTCATAATTGAACCATATATGATATCATAACAATGAATATGATTCTGTAATAAGTCAATGACTTTATTTAAATCATTATACAGGAGGTTCGGACACATACGAAGCAAATCAGACCTAAGGTAAGGGAAATATCACAATCTCATTTTTATCCGAGATTGTTTATACTTTAGTATTTAATGGGGTGTATTTTATCATCCACATCCATGTTTCCTCAATATGTAATATTATTTCCATCCACCTACACTTATTTAAATCCAATTTTACCCTTCAGTGAGTTTTTAGTAAAAGATATGAAAGGAATCTTTTGTCGTTTTTCGTACGAGGTACTTTTTGACTTTTCCGGCAAAATTACGAGAAGGATGTTTTTTTTAACTTATTCAGCACGAACGGATTTTTACGGTTTTAGAAAGCCTTATTTTCATGAAGCTTCCTCCAAAATATTTCATGACTATTTTCAATAAAATCTCTTTCTTTTAAAATTGCATGACGTTTTGTGAAAATAAATTGATTTTGAAGAAGAAAGGATATTTTCCTCAAGAATGGAGTTCAAGTATTTTATCAAAATTATTTTCCATCTAAGATAATAAAAGGGTTCTGTTTTTATCCCTATTATTACATTGGTCTGATTATGTTGTGATGGAAATATTTTTATGAATTCCTTTATCTTATATGAATTGCTTTATGATGTCATGTTGTTTAAGAATCCCATTTTTATTACATGGGTTATGCGATGAAGTATGATTTATGATTATGTGGCACACATAAGAAAGGATTCATTATAAGATGGGTGGGACCTATATCTCCCTCCAATGCATTGGGTAAATATTTTATATCTCATGAGATAGACAGGGCTGGAACGGTAGGTTATACCGGTTCAGTGAAACAGGACTGAAACGAGGGTTACTCGATTCATAAAGGGACTTTGTCCACTAAGATAGTCTTGTCAATTAGTCTTGACTAACAAGAAATGATTCTCTATGATTATGTGTGTATGCCACAAAGTTTCATGTTTTAAGTTATGATTATTGGGATTACTTTTTCACTGCCATGATTTATCCCATGATTATGAAATTATGCTCTCTTTTGCAGGTTATGATTTCCAAAATGTTAGGTTCTTATGAATATGATGTGATTGATATTTATTTTGTTTACCCTTACTGAGCATTTGAGCTCACCCTTTTATGTTTTCTTTTCCCCAGGATATAAAGAAAGGTTTTAGGTAAAAAAAAAGATCTTTATGGGAGATTTTGAAGATCTTTCACCACGATTAGAAGATTATAGTCCGAGTTTCCAAAGACACTAAACTATTACGGTCCTTGTGTGTGTGTTTTTGTAATGTAATAAGTATTTCGAAAAAGTAATGTAATGTCAATGTACGTCAAGATACGGGTCTCTACAGTTGGTATAAGAGGAAAGGTTTAGTCAACCTTTGGAAACTAGGATGCGAAAACGTTAGTGAGATCCCTAGAGATATTTCTAAGGTATGTCTAGGGATGTCTCTAAGGTTAAGTATACGTATAGGTTATAGTCCTAGAATTTCTCTAACGATCTTATAATTTAACCTAAGATGTTAGATATTGAGGGTACTACCCCTTTATTATGTTGTTTTCCCTAGCATGATTTTTGCCTCTCACACTATTCTTTTGGGGTTTTAGACGATGGATGGAACCCGAAGGAACCGTGTTGATCAATGCAATGGACAATGCAATGATTGTCCCCCTGAGCAACCAAACGATATGGGAGCTGGAGTGCAAAATCTTGTAGCCATGCTCACACAACTTTCTCAAGCTATGAATCATGCAGGACTTCCAAACGAGCAAAGGAAGGAGCAACATTCTGTTGAATCCTTCATGAGGCAGCGTCCGCCTTCTTTCAGTGGGTCTACTGATCCATTAGTTGCTGAACAATGGATTAGTACTACTGAAAAGATATTTTCAGTTCTTCAATGTTCTGAACATGATAAAGTCATCTTAGCAGTATATCGTTTGGAAGGTGAAGCTGATCAATGGTGGAATCTTATCAAGAATACGAGGCAAAGAGATGAAATTGATTCCATGGAATGGGATGAGTTCAAGAACTTGTTTTTCAGTAAGTACTTCCCTCGTATTCTTCGAACGAAGATGGAGAAGGAGTTTCTTGAACTAAAGCAAAAGGATGAGGAATCTGTTGGTATATACGAAGCGAATTTTACAAGACTTGCAAGGTATGCATCTGGCATTATCATCCAACCTGAAAGTAAAGTTGATTGATTTTTCAGTGGCTTAAAACCAAGTCTTCGAAGGGAATTAGCTATAAGAGACTTCAGTAGCTATGAAGAAATTGTGCGTTGTGCTATCAAGGTAGAAATGGAAGTTGGTGTTACATATCCATCTCATGGTTTTGACAAGAAACGAAAGATGGAGTTCAAGGAGAAATCTCAGAATAATGGTGAAAAGAAGATGAATGTTTCCTTATGCACCAAGTGTGGAAAGAAGCATGGTGGAGATTGTCTTAAAGGGACTAGAAAATGTTTTAAGTGTGGAAAAGAAGGTCATCGAGCAGCTGAGTGTCGAAGTAATGGAAAAAGGGATTCTAATGAAGTGAATAAAGCAAACACTTCATAGAACGCACAACCAACACTTCAATGCTTCAAGTGCAAGGAGATGGGACATTATGCCAATAAATGCCCTAATCCAAGGGTTAGTGATGATCGACATGAGCAACCGCTTAAGGCAAAGGACAAAGGGAAGTCACATGCGATCACTATTGGCAATGTTGAATATGACAACGATGTGGTGGAATGATTAAGTTTTTATGTAATGGGATTCCAAAATAATGTTGTATCTTGGAATATTGGAATATTTATGTATTGGTCTAATGTGGTATTCAAAGTGATTGAGATATTATGCGCATAATGAAGGGAAAACGAGAAAATGAAATGTTTAACAGTATTCATGAGCTCATGATTGATATAAGGACTAAGTGATATCATGGTTTGAGTATATAGAATTTTGAGGATTTTGGTATGTGGAAAGTGTTAACTTTTAACTGCATTCAAGTTTTCACTAAGGTTCAATGGGTATTCAAGAGAGTACAAGATTAAGGCCTTTAAATGTTTGGAATGTGTCCAACAAGATATATCTTATGATATATGGGGATCAACGATGGTATTAAATCTCTGGTAACTGTTTTCACTATGTTATGAGAATGGACTGCAGTATTATGGATAGGACTAAAGATTGGAATGGATTA
Organism: Viscum album; assembly: GCA_963277665.1. Classification (NCBI taxonomy): domain Eukaryota; kingdom Viridiplantae; phylum Streptophyta; class Magnoliopsida; order Santalales; family Viscaceae; genus Viscum; species Viscum album. The sequence continues at coordinate 1,968,298,013 of OY728153.1, forward strand.
TGTTGGACATAAGTTAGTATTGTTTAAGGATAGAAGTTTTCTCGATATTATTGATGAGATGTTATAGTAATATAGTTTTAGAAAAAGGAAAACCTGCAGGACGGGCGACAACCCATCGCGTCGGACAAGGATGTGGAAATCGAACACACAACCGAAGTGCGACTAGCCTTTATCGCCTACCACTGGCCTACAGGAAGTCCCTGTTTAGTAGAAACTAGTTTTATTATATTAAGCAGTATGTTATATGAAGTATAAGTCCATTTTAGGAACTATATATGATTAATCTCACTATAGATCGACTTATGTATATAATTTTTGCTAACCTTTTGTTTGAGACAGATGGAATGACCCGTCATTCTATCACATGATCTGCTAACACTTCACGAATAACAAATTCAACTTCATTTATTTAAGAGATGAAGTGGAAATTGTTCTAGGCACGAACAATAGTGAGATTGTACCAAAATAAAGAAAGTATTTATTCCAATTCCAATTTTCAACTTTAGGGAAATGATCTTGAAAACCAAAAATGTTGTCCTAGTGATCTTATACCTAATGAATCAGATGGTACCTTAGATCGTCACAAATTTATGGATTTGTGATTATTGGCTTTTCCATAGCCATGTTCTCTACCACTCTCCATCAGAACATGATGGTTAGATTTCTCTTCCATATCCATATTTTCACCTATGTGGAAACCCAATGATTAGTTTATTTGGGTAACCGTTACGTTTCATACTTTTGTTTTTAAAGATTGGTTTTGATATTCCTTTTTACGATGTGGGTTTCTATTAAAGAAACTTTCAAATAGTAAACCATTTAAAACCCCGACGAATTTTGAGGGCGAAATTCATTTTAAGGGGGGTAGAATGTAACAGCCCGAGATTTTATGAAAAATATTCTTTTTAATTTTATTAATGTCTTGTGTTGTATGCTACACCAAAAGGATCTTGAACAACACGCATCCTTGACTTGCCTTCCATTACACGCAATCGCAACCTTCCTCGATAGCGTGTGTAGTACGCAATACTGAGTTTCACGAAACAATGATATGCTATTAAAATATTATTAAAACTAGCCGTTATGAATAGTAATAACCACTTTTTAAATTTTAGAAAATTTAGCTCTCAAAATGGACTTCATTTTAGGATTCGGAGTATCGAATTTAGCCTAAGGTGAAATTTTGGTACTTTTTGGATAACTTTCATATTCTGATGAATAGTGAAAATTACTAAATTATAATTAAAAACAACTTTTTTAATCGAAATAATTAATAGTGATACATTATTAATTTGAGTGGTTTTAAAGTATATTTAGAATATATTTTTACAATTTAATACAATGTTGGTCATTGGAAGTAATTTCACATTTAAACCAGACATAATCAAGTGTCAATCTTTTGATAGATATTGTTTCTTAAAAACACGCTATTTGTTTTAACAGCGGGATTTAATTATAAAAATTAATTAATGCAACTTTTATGTTATGAATTTGGTAAAATAGACTTCATTTTTGAATTCGGAATATGAAATATAGCTTAGGATGAAATTTTGGCATTGTTCTGAAAAACATCAATTTTTGATGAATAGTGAAACTACTAAGTGGTAGTTAAAAAACTGAATTTTTCATAAAACTTAATTTTACCGCTTCTGTGAATGGAATTTCAAAAATCCGAGAGACACGGTTGATGTCAGTAAGTAAAATGTGGTTCAATGAGATGAAAATAATTTTTGGTGAATAGTAACTTTTTACTTTTATTTACCACGGTTAAAAGTAAATAGGGTAATTAAGGGTAAGAATGATATTAATATTACCCTAACACATGTTCTAATTCTATTGGACAAGTTTATCTCGACCAAAAACAACCTTAAGTGTAAAATATTATCATTTAGGCCCACTTGGATTAGATTAGGACATTTATTATTATTTAATTCAAAGAAGAGTTAAAAAAGTTAAAATCAAAGTTTATTCACTAAAACATTTTTAATATGGGGTTATACATAAGATATATTCGACTATAAATATTTATTAGAAAGCTAAAACGATTTACTACATAATGATATTTTATTTATAATTTTTAGACTTTAAATAAATTAATTTATTTATGACACAACGATGATGCAGTAATTACCCTTTTAAGGAAATATTAACATAACTGATGTTATAAATACTCAAATGAATGTAATTTGAGACTTTTTATGAATTCCACTAATTTTCTAGGTTACTATAATATATTAGTGTTGATTTAATAAACTTTTTTCGAACATATAATTCTGTTATGATTTTCACAAAAATCATATATCAAATAGTGTCAAAATTGACACAAAATAGTTTTTAAAGCAAATATTATATTATTAATTGTTATTTTATTCCTAAAAATCTAAGGTTCGGCCAAATGACTTAGATAAGGATATATATATTAATAATAAACAATTTTGGGTTCTTTTGGCATGTTATAGTATGTGTATTAACCATATAGTGAAAGAAAACAAAAAGACACAGTAAAAGTTAAATTATTTTACTTAGAGTTAAATCTAATTGATATGGTTAAAATAATACCCTAAACTTGTCTAAATCCTATTGGTTGATATGATTTCGACCCATCCCAACTTTAGATTCTAAATAAGATCCTTTGGAACCATTATAAACCGATTTTGACTTTAATATAAAATAATAGTTTGAGATATTCCTAAGGTGCCCCTCTCCTCCCTTATAAAAGGACACCTCCTCCCCCTCCTCCTCACACCAATTTGAGCACTCAAGCTCGGAAAAACCCTGCCAAAATCTCTTCTCCACTTCCCTAGAAACATCCTAGAGGTTCTGGTCTTCCTCAAAGACCAATTTTAGTTCCCTAAGAGGAGGTCTCAAAGAGGCGCTTCAAAGAAGAGGTAATTATCGTTACCAATTCTTTCATCTTTATTTCTTCTTCCACTTCTTCTTCTTAGGTTGTTTCATTATGAAGTAATAACATCAGTATCACTCATATACTGATATGTTATTATAAGTATGAAACAACCCTATTTCACCATCTATCCATCCTACGGAAAAAGGAAATCACCGCGCGTGCGTACGTACGGAATACCGTCTCCACGCCGTGGTGTAATCTATTTTCCGCCACCACCTTAATTGGATGGGTATAAAGGTGTAATGAGTAACTATATATTATTATTATAAAGTGATATTGATACTGAAATAGTATACATACACTTCAACACAATTCCACGACCATGGTAACGATATCATCACTCGTGCTTACGTACGGACTACCGTCTCCACGACGCGATGAGATTCATTCTCAATGATTAACCATTCATGAATGATTATAAAGTATATAAAATAAGTACTAATGAAATATATGACCTAATAATGATACTGGAATTATTTATATTTATATGCATGTCATCTACTTAATTCCATTCAATTCAATAAGGAAACGAAAACAGTGTTCATGCGTACGTACGGACTACCGTCTCCATGAACGGTGTATTTCTTTCCATTTACTGATTTATTATATATGTTTATTATGAATATATATATATATATATCTTTTTTTATATTCTGGAATTAAGTAATCATGATCTAAGTAATCATATGAATAATTACAAGTTAAAAACACGAACGACAAATGAGACGATTTTACCCAAAACGCTACTTTAACATGAATTTACAAAAGAACGGGTAATATAATGTCATAATTGAACCATATATGATATCATAACAATGAATATGATTCTGTAATAAGTCAATGACATTATTTAAATCATTATACAGGAGGTTCGGACACATACGAAGCAAATCGGACCTAAGGTAAGGGAAATATCACAATCTCATTTTTATCCGAGATTGTTTATACTTTAGTATTTAATGTGGTGTATTTTATCATCCACATCCATGTTTCCTCAATATGTAATATTATTTACATCCACCTACACTTATTTAAATCCAATTTTACCCTTCAGTGAGTTTTTAGTAAAAGATATGAAAGGAATCTTTTGTCGTTTTTCGTACGAGGTACTTTTTGACTTTTCCGGTAAAATTACGAGAAGGATGTTTTTTTAACTTATTCAGCACGAAAGGATTTTTACGGTTTTAGAAAGCCTTATTTTCATGAAGCTTCCTCCAACAGATTTCATGACTATTTTCAATAAAATATCTTTCTTTTAAAATTGCATGACGTTTTGTGAAAATAAATTGATTTTGAAGAAGAAAGGATATTTTCCTCAAGAATGGAGTTCAAGTATTTTATCAAAATTATTTTCCATCTAAGATAATAAAAGGGTTCTGTTTTTATCCCTATTATTACATTGGTCTGATTATGTTGTGATGGAAATATTTTTATGAATTCCTTTATCTTATATGAATTGCTTTATGATGTCATGTTGTTTAAGAATCCCATTTTTATTACATGGGTTATGCGATGAAGTATGATTTATGATTATGTGGCACACATAAGAAAGGATTAATTATAATATGGGTGGGACCTATATCTCCCTCCAATGCATTGGGTAAAGATTTTATATCTCATGAGATAGACAGGGCTGGAACGGTAGGTTATACCGGTTCAGTGAAACAGGACTGAAACGAGGGTTACTCGATTCAGAAAGGGACTTTGTCCACTAAGATAGTCTTGGCAATTAGTCTTGACTAACAAGAAATGATTCTCTATGATTATGTGTGTATGCCACAAAGTTTCATTTTTTAAGTTATGATTATTGGGATTACTTTTTCACTGCCATGATTTATCCTATGATTATGAAATTATGCTCTCTTTTGCAGGTTATGATTTCCAAAATGTTATGTTCTTATGAATATGATGTGATTGATATTTATTTTGTTTACCCTTACTGATCATTTGAGCTCACCCTTTTATGTTTTCTTTTCCCCAGGATATAAAGTAAGGTTTTAGGTAAAAAAAAAGAAGATCTTTATGGGAGATTTTGAAGATCTTTCACCACGATTAGAAGATTATAGTCTGAGTTTCCAAAGACACTAAACTATTACGGTCCTTGTGTGTGTGTTTTTGTAATGTACTAAGTATTCCGCAAAAGTAATGTAATGTCAATGTACGTCAAGATACGGGTCTCTACAGTTGGTATCAGAGGAAAGGTTTAGTCAACCTTTGGAAACTAGGATGCGAAAACGTTAGTGAGATCCCTAGAGATATTTCTAAGGTATGTCTAGGGATGTCTCTAAGGTTAAGTATACGTATAGGTTATAGTCCTAGAATTGCTCTAACGATCTTAGAATTTAACCTAAGATGTTAGATATTGAGGGTACTACCCCTTTATTATGTTGTTTTCCCTAGCATGATTTTTGCCTCTCACACTATTCTTTTGGGGTTTTAGACGATGGCTGGAACCCGAAGGAACCGTGTTGATCAATGCAATGGACAATGCAATGATTGTACCCCTAAGCAACCAAACGATATGGGAGTTGGAATGCAAAATCTTGTAGCCATGATCACACAACTTTCTCAAGCTATGAATCATGCAGGACTTCCAAACGAGCAAAGGAAGGAGCAACATTCTGTTGAATCCTTCATGAGGCAGCGTCCGCCTTCTTTCAGTGGGTCTACTGATCCATTAGTTGCTGAACAATGGATTAGTACTACTGAAAAGATATTTTCAGTTCTTCAATGTTCTGAACATGATAAAGTCATCTTAGCAGTATATCGTTTGGAAGGTGAAGCTGATCAATGGTGGAATCTTATCAAGAATACGAGGCAAAGAGATGAAATTGATTCCATGGAATGGGACGAGTTCAAGAACTTGTTTTTCAGTAAGTACTTCCCTCGTATTCTTCGAACGAAGATGGAGAAGGAGTTTCTTGAACTAAAGCAAAATGATGATGAATCTGTTGGTATATACGAAGCGAATTTTACAAGACTTGCAGGGTATGCATCTGGCATTATCATCCAACCTGAAGGTAAAGTTGATTGATTTTTCAGTGGCTTAAAACCAAGTCTTCGAAGGGCATTAGCTATAAGAGACTTCAGTAGCTATGAAGAAATTGTGCGTTGTGCTATCAAGGTAGAAATGGAAGTTGGTGTTACATATCCATCTCATGGTTTTGACAAGAAACGAAAGATGGAGTTCAAGGAGAAATCTCAGAATAATGGTGAAAAGAAGATGAATGTTTCCTTATGCACAAAGTGTGGAAAGAAGCATGGTGGAGATTGTCTTAAAGGGACTAGAAAATCTTTTAAGTGTGGAAAAGAAGGTCATCGAGCAGCTGAGTGTCGAAGTAATGGAAAAAGGGATTCTAATGAAGTGAATAAAGCAAACACTGCAGAGAACGCACAACCAACACTTCAATGCTTCAAGTGCAAGGAGATGGGACATTATGCCAATAAATGCCCTAATCCAAGGGTTAGTGATGATCGACATGAGCAACCGCTTAAGGCAAAGGACAAAGGGAAGTCACATGCGATCACTATTGGCAATGTTGAATATGACAACGATGTGGTGGAATGATTATGTTTTTATGTAATGGGATTCCAAAATAATGTTGTATCATGGAATATTGGAATATTTATGTATTGGTCTAATGTGGTATTCAAAGTGATTGAGATATTATGCGCATAATGAAGGGAAAACGAGAAAATGAAATGTTTAACAGTATTCATGAGCTCATGATTGATATAAGGACTAAGTGATATCATGGTTTGAGTATATAGAATTTTGAGGATTTTGGTATGTGGAAAGTGTTAACTTTTAACTGCATTCAAGTTTTCACTAAGTTTCAATGGGTATTCAAGAGAGTACAAGATTAAGGCCTTTAAATGTTTGGAATGTGTCCAACAAGATATATCTTATGATATATGGGGATCAACGATGGTATTAAATCTCTGGTAATCGTTTTCACTATGTTATGAGAATGGACTGTAGTATTATGGATAGGACTAAAGATTGGAATGGATTATGTTGGAAATAAGTTAGTATTGTTTAAGGATAGAAGTTTTCTCGATATTATTGATGGGATGTTATTGTAATATAGTTTTTGAAAAAGGACAACCTGCAGGACGGGCGACAGCCCATCGCGTCGGACAAGGATGTGGGAATCGAACCCACAACCGAAGTGCGACTAGCCTTTATCGCCTACCACTGGCCTACAGGAAGTCCCTGTTTAGTAGAAACTAGTTTTATTATATTAAGCAGTATGATATATGAAGTATAAGTCCATTTTAGGAACTATATATGATTAATCTCACTATAGATCGACTTATGTATATAATTTTTGCTAACCTTTTGTTTGAGACAGATGGAATGACCCGTCATTCTATCACATGATCTGCTAACACTTCACGAATAACAAATTCAACTTCATTTATTTAAGAGATGAAGTGGAAATTGTTCTAGGCACGAACAAATAGTGAGATTGTACCAAAATAAAGAAAGTATTTATTCCAATTCAAATTTTCAACTTTAGGGAAATGATCTTGAAAACCAAAAATGTTGTCCTAGTGATCTTATACCTGATGAATCGGATGGTACCTTAGATCGTCACAAATTTATGGATTTGTGATTATTGGCTTTTCCATAGCCATGTTCTCTACCACTCTCCATCAGAACATGATGGTTAGATTTCTCTTCCATATCCATATTTTCACCTATGTGGAAACCCAATGATTAGTTTATTTGGGTAACCGTTACGTTTCATACTTTTGTTTTTAAAGATTGGTTTTGATATTCCTTTTTACGATGTGGGTTTCTATTAAAGAAACTTTCGAATAGTAAACCATTTAAAACCCCGACGAATTTCGAGGGAGAAATTCATTTTAAGGGGGGTAGAATGTAACAGCCCGAGATTTTATGAAAAATATTATTTTTAATTTTATTAATGTCTTGTGTTGTATGCTACACCAAAAGGATCTTGAACAACACGCATCCTTGACTTTCCTTCCATTACACGTAATCGCAACCTTCCTCGATAGCGTGTGTAGTACGCAATACTGAGTTTCACGAAACAACGATATGCTATTAAAATATTATTAAAACTAGCCGTTATGAATAGTAATAACCACTTTTTAAATTTTAGAAAATTTAGCTCTCAAAATGGACTTCATTTTTGGATTCGGAGTATCGAATTTAGCCTAAGGTGAAATTTTGGTACTTTTTGGATAACTTTCATATTCTGATGAATAGTGAAAATTACTAAATTATAATTAAAAACAACTTTTTTAATCGAAATAATTAATAGTGATACATTATTAATTTGAGTGGTTTTAAAGTATATTTATAATATTTTTTTACAATTTAATACAATGTTGGTCATTGGATGTAATTTCACATTTAAACCAGACATAATCAAGTGTCAATCTTTTGATAGATATTGTTTCTTAAAAACACGCTATTTGTTTTAACAGCGGGATTTAATTATAAAAATTAATTAATGCAACTTTTATGTTATGAATTTGGTAAAATAGACTTCATTTTTGAATTCGGAATATGAAATATAGCTTAGGATGAAATTTTGGCATTGTTCTGAAAAACATCAATTTTTGATGAATAGTGAAACTACAAAGTGGTAGTTAATGTAACACCCCAAGATTTTATAGTGTGTTATTTCTTCAAAATAATAACTTTCACTATACGCAACACCAAGTTCAATCGCACCATGACTTACCAAACAAGCTGTTCAAAAAAGGTTATGAATAGTGTTAACTAAATTTTAAACTTTATATAATCCTTATAATTTTAGAATCCATATTATGAGTTTCTTAGTCATAATGCAAGAACAGATTCATTTTCAGTATTGCACTTTTATCAACTTTTGATAGTGAAACCTTTTTAAATACAATATTTTAAACATTTTGACTAAATGGAGACATCAAAAAAATTTAAAATGAAAACATCCCAAGCTTCCACGGTACGCTTTCCTTTGAATGAAACAGTAGCGTGTGTTGTACGCAACGTCGAGTTTTAACACACACCACAACCGATCAAACTAGCCGTTATGAATAGTAATACCTAAATTTTGAAATTATATATATTTTATATTTGAAAATGGACTTCATTTTTGGATTCGGAATATCGAATTTAGCCTAAGGTAAAATTTTGGTACATTTCGAATAACTTTCATATTTTGATGAATAGTGAAAATTACTAAATTTTAATTAAAAACAACTTTTTTAATCAAAATAATTAATAGTGATAAATTATGAATTTGAGTGGTTTTAAAGTATATTTAGAATATATTTTTACCATTTAATATAATGTTGGTCATTGGACATAATTTTACAATTAAACCGAACATAAACGAGTGTCAATCTTTTGATAGTTATTATCTCTTAAAAACACGCTTTTTGTTTTGACAGCGGGAATTAATTTTAAATTAATTTCTGCCACTTCTGTGTTTTGAATTTAGGAAAATAGATTCCATATTTGGAATCAGGATGTTCAAATTGTGTAAATAGGTAACTTTTATTTTTAGACATTTTGAATAGTTACTGTGGTAAATATTTTATTTACCATGGTTAAAGGGTAAATCCGGTAAATAAGGGTTAAAAAAATAATATTATAATAATACAAAATTACCCTAAAACGTGTCCTAACCTTATTGGTGGACACATACCCGACCATGGGCACCCTTGGGTCAATTTGGGGACCCCTTGGAGCCACTTGTATGTGGTAGGGACACTTTATATTAATAAAGTTAAAATAAAAATAAAAATGGCATAAGCTTACATCTTTTAGAAGAACAATTTTTACATAGGGTTATACATGTTGTATTTTCGATTATAAATATTCATTAGAAAGCTAAAAAGATTTCCTACATAATAATATTTTCTTTATAATTTTTAGACATCAAATAATTGAAATTATTAATGACACAATAATGATGCAATGTTTACCTCATTAATAAATCATTTAAATAAATAAGATTATAATGATTAAAATATTATCTAAAACCTGTCCAATTCTTATTGGTTGATGTTATTTAGAATATGAGTCATCTTATCTTCGACCTCAATGATTTTTGGACCATTATAAACCGAATATAATTATATTATAAAGTAATACTTTCACTCTTTCCTAAAGAGCCCCTCTTCTCCCTTATAAAAGGAGACCACTTCTACTCATTCCTCACACCTCTCAAGCCACTTGGCTCGTCCAAACCCTGCCCAAATACTCTCCCAACTTCCCTCACTACAACCTAGAGGCCTTAGTTTGATCAGAAAGCCAACCTAAGGAGCCCTTTTGATCAAATCAAAAGGAAGAACCCGAAGAAGAGGTAATGTTTTCACCACCCCTTTTCAAGTTCCTTTCTTCTTCCACTTCTTCTTTCTTTGTTCGTACCATTCTAAAATAATAACTCCAGTATCTCACATATACTGTGATGTTATTATAAATATGGTACAACCATATTCAGTATTCTATCCACCCTTTGAATAACATGTCACCATACGTGCGTACGTACGGCTTACCGTCTCCACGTCGTGGTGTAATTGTTATTCAATATATTATTATTTGGATGGGTATAATAATGATGGGCAACTCATGTAAATAATAAATATAACATGTTAATTATTCTGTATATATGATATGACATACATTTATATATTATTTTAATATCAAAAGAATGATATTGTCGCTCGTGCGTACGTACGGACTACCGTCTCCACGAACGCGATGAGATTCATTCTCCATCGTATCCATTCAAGTATAATTATCATTTGATGATTTAAAAATGATGTTTAAGGACTTGATATCATTCTGGATATTAATAATATACAACCTATCCATTACAAACATGTCTTACGTAACAAAACATATAAAAGAAAACAAGTAAGTTAACACCCGAAACAACGATAATACTAAGATATTATTATCAAATCAATATTAAAAGATCATATATGATATCATATTAATGTATATGATTCTTGTATAATTTAGTAACAATTATTTCACTATTATACAGGAGGTTAACCTACCCCAACCAAGGAAAAGTACAAGGTAAGGGTTATTTCACAATCTCTTCTTTATCCGAGGTTGTTTATACGTAATAATCTACTGGGATCTCGTTATCATCCACATCCATGTTTCTTCGAAATGTATTTCAAAACATTTTTACTATTTACAAGAATATGGGTTAAAGTCATTTATACCCTTGTTTGACTTTTTATAAGAGGTTTATAAAGGAATCTTTCCGTCGTTTTCAAAACAATGTTCTTTTTAACCTTTTCGACAGAATTGAGGTAAGAATGTTTTTTAACTTATACGGCGGGTGCGGTTATTTTCCGCCGTTATAAAATCGTCGAAGCTTTACATACAAGCTTATAAGAATATTTTCAAAGAAAATGTTTTATTTTATATGGATCTTAAATGATTTCAAAATAAAAGGAGATACTTCTTTAAAAAGAATTTTGATTTCATCTATGTCAACATCCTTTGATGGATTTTAAGATTATTTGAAGTTGATTTATTATGATACAAAAATTCTATATTGAATTAAAGGTTTTGTGATATGTTTGACTGTGGATGTGCTATTTTTATACCATTCATAGTTTATGGTGAAATTATTGACATTTCGTATGCTAGTTTTAATCCGAATGTTTATGTTATATTTCAAACTTTTCTTCAGATGAATGTGCTAAACAAGTATGTTCCGGGTTGGGGACCGGTAAAAGTAAGCCCTCCAGGTTGGGGACTGGTAAAAGTAAGCCCTCCAGGTTGGGGACTGGTTAAAGTAAGCCCTCCAGGTTAGGGACTGGTAAAAGTATGCCCTCCGGGTTGGTGTCCGGTTATTAGAGGCACTCCGGGTTGGTGTCCGGTTATTAGAGGCACTCCGGGTTGGTGTCCGGTTATTAGAGGCACTCCGGGTTGGGTTCCGGTTAGAAGTAACCCCTAGGTCTTGGGATGAGGCCTAGACAAAGAAATTAACGTTTAGAATTATGCATTCCAACATTATGAAAGTGGTTATTGATATTGCATGTGATTATTCGATTAGTAGAATATCCATGTGAATAAGTAAATGGCATTATTTCATTTTATTTATGCCATATCATGTTGAAAGTTCATATTTAAAAGGCTTTTGTTTTAGTTATACATTGCCTTAAATGTTTATTCTTATTTATGAAAGTTTCCGCTATATTGTTATCCTTACTGGGCATTTGAGCTCACCCCTTTTCTATGTTTTATTTTTCCCAGGATGTGAAGAAGTAAGTTATGAATGACCTGCAGGGATTTTATGAGGGGTTAATAGTGTGGATTGTGGAAACATTATGATGTTGTATTAGTTTTTCATTTTATGATGTAATGTAAAACTTATGAATATATCTAGTGTTTCCAAGGCTACTAAACCAATCGGTCTTTCGAGATTTGATCTTTCTTGTGATCATGCCAATGTTACGAAGTAATGCACCGACTCTGGGTAGCTGGGGTCGGGGCGTTACAGTTAAAAAACTGAATTTTTCATAAAACTTAATTTTACCGCTTTTGTGAATGGAATTTCAAAAATCTGAGAGACACGGTTGATGTCAGTAAGTAAAATGTGGTTCAATGAGATGAAAATAATTTTTGGTGAATAGTAACTTTTTACTTTTATTTACCACGGTTAAAAGTAAATAGGGTAATTAAGGGTAAGAATGATATTAATATTACCCTAACACATGTCCTAATTCTATTGGACAAGTGTATCTCGACCAAAAACAACCTTAAGTGTAAAATATTATCATTTAGGCCCACTTGGATTAGATTAGGACATTTATTATTATTTAATTCAAAGAAGAGTTAAAAAAGTTAAAATCAAAGTTTATTCACTAAAACATTTTTAATATGGGGTTATACATAAGATAAATTCGACTATAAATATTCATTAGAAAGCTAAAAAGATTTCATACATAATGATATTTTATTTATAATTTTTAGACTTTAAATAAATTAATTTATTTATGACACAACGATGATGCAGTAATTACCCTTTTAAGGAAATATTAACATAATTGATGTTATAAATATTCAAATGAATGTAATTTGAGACTTTTTATGAATTCCACTAATTTTATAGGTTACTATGATATATTAGTGTTGATTTAATAAACTTGTTTCGAACATATAATTCTGTTATGATTTTCAAAAAAATCATATATCAAATAGTGTCAAAATTGACACAAAATAGTTTTTAAAGAAAATATTATATTATTAATTGTTATTTTATTCCTAAAAATCTAAGGTTCGGCAAAATGACTTAGATAAGGATATATATATTAATAATAAACAATTTTGGGTTCGTTTGGCTTGTTATAGTAAGTGTATTAACCATATAGTGAAAGAAAACAAAAAGACACAGTAAAAGTTAAATTATTTAACTTAGAGTTAAATCTAATTGATAAGGTTAAAATAATACCCTAAACTTGTCTAAATCCTATTGGTTGATAGGATTTCGACCCATCCCCACTTTAGATTCTAAATAAGACCCTTTGGAACCATTATAAACCGATTTTGACTTTAATATAAAATAATAGTTTGAGATATTCCTAAGGTGCCCCTCTCCTCCCTTATAAAAGGACACCTCCTCCCCCTCCTCCTCACACCAATTTGAGCACTCAAGCTCGGCCAAACCCTGCCAAAATCTCTTCTCCACTTCCCTAGAAATATCCTAGAGGTTCTGGTCTTCCTCAAAGACCAATTTTAGTTCCCTAAGAGGAGGTCTCAAAGAGGCTCTTCAAAGAAGAGGTAATTACCGTTACCAATTCTTTCATCTTTATTTCTTCTTCCACTTCTTCTTCTTAGGTTGATTCATTATGAAGTAATAACATCAGTATCACTCTTATACTGATATGTTATTATAAGTATGAAACAACCCTATTTCACCATCTATCCATCCTACGGAAAAAGGAAATCACCGCGCGTGCGTACGTACGGAATACCGTCTCCACGCCGTGGTGTAATCTATTTTCCGCCACCACCTTAATTGGATGGTTATAAAGGTGTAATTAGTAACTATATATTATTATTATAAAGTGATATTGATACTGAAATATTATACATACACTTCAACACAATTCCACGACCATGTTAACGATATCATCGCTCGTGCTTACGTATGGACTACCGTCTCCACGACGCGATGAGATTCATTCTCAATGATTAACCATTCATGAATGATTATAAAGTATATAAAATAAGTACTAATGAAATATATGACCTAATAATGATACTGGAATTATTTATATTTATATGTATGTCATCTACTTAATTCCATTCAATTCAATAAGGAAACGAAAACAGTGTTCATGCGTACGTACGGACTACCGTCTCCATGAACGGTGTATTTCTTTCCATTTACTGATTTATTATATATGTTTATTATGAATATATATATATATATATATATATATATCATGTTTTATATTCTGGAATTAAGTAATCATGGTCTAAGTAATCATATGAATAATTACAAGTTAAAAACACGAACGACAAATGAGACGATTTTACCCAAAACGCTACTTTAACATGAATTTACAAAAGAACGGGTAATATAATGTCATAATTGAACCATATATGATATCATAACAATGAATATTATTCTGTAATAAGTCAATGACATTATTTAAATCATTATACAGGAGGTTCGGACACATACGAAGCAAATCGGACCTAAGGTAAGGGAAATATCACAATCTCATTTTTATCCGAGATTGTTTATACTTTAGTATTTAATGGGGTGTATTTTATCATCCACATCCATGTTTCCTCAATATGTAATATTATTTCCATCCACCTACACTTATTTAAATCCAATTTTACCCTTCAGTGAGTTTTTAGTAAAAGATATGAAAGGAATCTTTTGTCGTTTTTCGTACGAGGTACTTTTTGACTTTCCGGCAAAATTACGAGAAGGATGTTTTTTTTAACTTATTCAGCACGAACGGATTTTTAAGATTTTAGAAAGCCTTATTTTCATGAAGCTTCCTCCAAAAGATTTCATGACTATTTTCAATAAAATCTCTTTCTTTTAAAATTGCATGACGTTTTGTGAAAATAAATTGATTTTGAAGAAGAAAGGATATTTTCCTCAAGAATGGAGTTCAAGTAATTTATCAAAATTATTTTCCATCTAAGATAATAAAAGGGTTCTGTTTTTATCCCTATTATTACATTGGTCTGATTATGTTGTGATGGAAATATTTATATGAATTCCTTTATCTTATATGAATTGCTTTATGATGTCATGTTGTTTAAGAATCCCATTTTTATTACATGGGTTATGCGATGAAGTATGATTTATGATTATGTGGCACACATAAGAAAGGATTCATTATAAGATGGGTGGGACCTATATCTCCCTCCAATGCATTGGGTAAAGATTTTATATCTCATGAGATAGACAGGGCTGGAACGGTAGGTTATACCGGTTCAGTGAAACAGGACTGAAACGAGGGTTACTCGATTCAGAAAGGGACTTTGTCCACTAAGATAGTCTTGGAAATTAGTCTTGACTAACAAGAAATGATTCTCTATGATTATGTGTGTATGCCACAAAGTTTCATGTTTTAAGTTATGATTATTGGGATTACTTTTTCACTGCCATGATTTATCCCATGATTATGAAATTATGCTCTCTTTTGCAGGTTATGATTTCCAAAATGTTATGTTCTTATGAATATGATGTGATTGATATTTATTTTGTTTACCCTTAATGAGCATTTGAGCTCACCTTTTTATGTTTTCTTTTCCCCAGGATATAAAGAAAGGTTTTAGGTTTAAAAAAGAAGAAGATCTTTATGGGAGATTTTGAAGATCTTTCACCACGATTAGAAGATTATAGTCCGAGTTTCCAAAGACACTAAACTATTACGGTCCTTGTGTGTGTGTTTTTGTAATGTACTAAGTATTCCGCAAAAGTAATGTAATGTCAATGTACGTCAAGATACGGGTCTCTACATTGTACGCACACCTTCTTCATTTGTGTCCGTGCGTACATCTTCTTGAGCAGGAACCTCTTCATCTGAGTCCCCTGAGTGAGCCTCATCTGGTGGATCAGCAACAACAAAATTGATGACATTGATTGATGCATAACGCATCGCATCCCTTCTATCAACATTTCTATGATATTGTCTTCTTTCAAGTCTTTTATGAGACATTTCCTTTTGTTGATTCGATCCCTCAGGAACTTCTTGACGAACTGAAATTTGGAGGGAATCTCCTGATAATTTGGCTCTTCATTCCTCTTTAGGATTCTTCCCCAATCGAGAAAAGACCGACTTTCTCTGAGGAGGGGATTGATGATTTGAAAAGGTCCCCAGTCCGGTGGACTGGGGATGTTCCTGCTGTTCTTGCTCAACTCCTCAAATCCTATTTGTTGATCTTGAGGGTTGATTTAAAAGAGTCCCCAGTCTAGCGAGCTAGGGTGGCTCTTGACATGCTATGTCTGAGACTTTCTTAAAATATCTCCTGATCTTGAGAACCTTAGTCCGGAAATTAGATGGATGCATTAATTTGTATCCACTTTTATCACCTGGTTCAAAAGACCGTTTGATGATTCCCGACACTTCTGTCACTTGATGATGTGCTTGCTCCATACGAGAGGCCTGTTCAATATTCTCGTTTTCTTGATATAGGAGTAATTCAACAACTTGTTCTCTGTATTCTTGATTTTGAGAGGAACTAGTTGAGGCATGTTCTTGGGCAAGCTTTTGATTACAAACAAAGCCCATTGACTATGGACGGCCATGCGCAATAACATTGCATGAGACCATTTTCGACGGGCTTTGTTGACTGGAGAGCACCGTGAAATGCAGTGCTCCATGAACACCTCATCCTCTGACACGAATACTAGATGGGGAATTGGAAATTAACTGACGCAATCTTCTTAGTGCGCCAAGTCATGAACGTTAAAGGTCTCTCTGCTGCTTTTCAGCATTCGGATATCAAGAGACTGATAGAGATGCCAAATCAATCTGACGTTGTAACCCTTCTATTATCTTAAGATTATTTTCATATTCATCATAAGATAATACTTTATTCTTCAACTGAAAACGAGTTTTCCATATGTTGAGACGAATATCCTGAATTCTATCTTCTTTCAATATTTCTGGAATGTCATACTGAGAGTCAGCCAGAGGCCAAAACATGACTGACACTTCACCTTTCGCTAGTTGTTTTCTCGTGTTCAGATTTTCTCTTTATCATTTGATGAAGATTCTTCTACCTATTTTGACCAGAGTTGGTGCTTCCTTGTTTCTTCATTGGATTCAACAAGATTGGTAAGGAAATCGGTGATCAAACTAGAAGATGCATGACTTAGGGGTGGTTTGGAGAATGACCTACACCCTGGGCTATCTTGTAATTGAGAAAGTATTTCACCTGCTAGTGATGAAGCATCAGACATGACTGGTTTTGCATTTTCAAGTGCGTCAAGATAAGAGGGCTTTATCAGCACTACATTGTCCACTAGAGCATTTTCCGAGCAATGTGCATCACTACTACGGAGAGGACTTTCGTAGTGAAATTTATCATCATGGGGAGGACCACCATAATGGGTTACAGAAAAAGATGAGATCTCTTGCTCCTTGGTCTTCTGACCACACAAAGGGTTCCTGTGGCTCTCATCTGAAGATGAAACTTCAAGATCAACCAAATTTTCATGAAGCAAGCCTTCATGAGGAAGTTTCTGTTGAAGACCTTCAGAATTAATGTTCCCACTATTGGTAAATGAGGGAGTATAATATTGAATTCCAATAGATAACTATCTGAGGGCTTCAAGAACTCCAGAATCGAGCAAGGCCTTGTTACATATTGGCTCTTGATCTCCTGACTGTGCTGGGTAGGTCTTTTTCTTAGATGCCTTCTTAATTGCTTTGGAAACCACTTGTTGATGAAAGTGGCTGCTCTGAGCAGATGCATGTGCCTGATCAGGAAATATGGTAAGGTTAGGCTGACGATCTCCACTCAAATCTGGTGTATGTTCCTAACTTGGTTGTTCGTATGATATGGAGGAGTATTCCCCACAAACCTCTTGGACTGGAACAAATGTGTGTGTCTGTTCTGGAGTTAATTGTTGATGTTTCACTCTACTGGTAGGGATAGATTAATGTTTCTTTCTCTGAGATGCTTCTAAAGTTGTTATAATATCCTGGAAAGCGTCCAGAAGATGAGCAGGGATTTTCTTCTGCTCTTTCACCATTGATAAAATATGCTTGGTGACTTCAGCTACTGGAACTGGGATATACGTCTGTTCTGGGCTTAGAGTAGGTGTATATGCCTGCTCCTATCCTCCTTTTCCTGTCAGTGAATCCTGACAGTACTCAAGTGTGGGGGAAGAGAGTTGAGTCTGCCTCCTATTTGTTGTCGGGGCTTTCCGACTAACTTCTCTGAATGCTACCAAGCGAGATTGTTGTTAGGCTTGATTAGTACTATAAGGTGTATGTCCCTACTGATTACACTTCTCCGAACGTAGTTGACGAGATCCAACATATGTAGTCAAACGAGTCTGCTGACTAGCTGATGATGTATAAACAGGTGTATGTTCCGGCTTATAGTACTCTGCCGGAATTTCCTGGCGGGATTGGCGTGATGCTGCCAGACGAGTCTGCTGGATATCAGAATTAAAACGGGTAGGTGTGTGTTCCCACTCAATGCTTGCCACCAAGTTAGGTTGGTGGACTTCTCCGGAGATGGCAGAGATGAGAATCTTCTCATTGTTGACCGGATTCCGCCTCTGGTGGTTCATCTTTCCTTCTCGGGTTTGAGGAACCTGAGCCGAATGCCTGGAGTCGGTACCCTCATCATGTTGAGGGTGCACTGCCGCACGAGTCTGGTGGCGATTGTTGATAGGAGCCCTCAAGAAGGACTCTTTCTTCTTTGAATTAAGGGCCTGAGGGACCTTCTCATTCACCTCCCCGGAATATGGGAGTTAATGGTGATTGCATTCCGGGGATAACGGCCCGAAACGATTGGAGACGGTAGTCAGCACCGCCTGCTTCTTGATCACTGGTTGTCATTGTCTGGACGACCGGTGTGATTTGTTCACTTGGAGGGCTTGTTGGGAAGCCTGCAGAGTTGGGATGGTACCGTGTTGATGGTACTCCTTAACCAGCGCATTTGATACCCAGCGTTGAAGACGCTGAGTAGGTGATGTCATCCTCAGAGCGGACGACGATCCGGCAGGAGTAGCAGCAGTGGCATTTGAAGCAACAGTATTCACAGGTGTAAACTTGAGATCAGCCATTCTGGAAATGCAGAAGATCATGTAAAAGAGTTTCTGTTTGATATAACAGACGTAATCAAGATAAATTCAGCCACTACATTTTTGGATGAGCACATATGTCAATGATTCTTTTTGTTGGCCCTCTCATTGAGTTTTAAAAAGGGGCCTAACAAATAGGCAAAACATCATTTTAACTTGGTTAAGGATTCACGTTGGGTTCACCATTTTTTGTTTCCCTCGGAATTCGGGGATGACCTCCTTGATGGTAAATTCAAACATTCCAATTGGTTTCTAACGGGTTTGTTCGTAGAACTGGAAACATCCAATGATTCCACATCTATTTGGACCTACTTTCCAAAGGTAGACACTCATTAGTTGTGGACTGATGAGGCTTAGGAATTTTCATTGGTCGAGAGGATGGGAGGTCGGACTCATCACACCTTTTTAGGGGAATTATTGTCTACTCCGGGACTCTCTTTATAGATTTAAGTTATGTTCATGAATCCTTATTACATTACCAAGTATAAAATGAGCTTTCCTTTAGATCTGGCAATCAATGATCAACATGTAGGAAATTTAGAGAATCTTTAATATGTATTCAAGGTTCTTCATTGATAGAGAATCATCTGTATTTGTTTGAGATTCTTATTCAATGGTATCATTTGATACGTAAAAGTCTCTTGGTCCTTATGATGACCATACTGGTTTTAAAGCCACTCAGTGGGGCACTTGAAGTTTATTGTCATTCAGAAGGACATGGATAATTTTAGAGTTGGGATCGAACCCGCAGATGGGCTACCTATGTATCCTTTGTTTAGAAAAAGAATCAAAACCCACGTAGTTCGAGTAAGGGAGTATGATGTTTATGATTGATGGCTCAAACAAGGATTTCATAATTACTTTTACACTCTAATCTCACGTGAGT
This sequence comes from Viscum album, assembly GCA_963277665.1. Lineage (NCBI taxonomy): Eukaryota > Viridiplantae > Streptophyta > Magnoliopsida > Santalales > Viscaceae > Viscum > Viscum album. The sequence continues at coordinate 1,968,318,090 of OY728153.1, forward strand.
CATGCTCGGTGTGAGAAACAAGAGGTATTGGTAAAAATTAGACAATTGTGCCATGAAATATGAAATCATAAGAAACAAGGTGGAACTTATGTATGTATGACTGTCCAGATAAATAACGATTTGGATTTACTTCAAGGAAGAAATCTAGGAACATGGTCCATAAAGGTATATGTGATTCACGGAGATTTGAATACTCTAACTTGGGACTTACCCCTGAAAAGGAGGCCCAAATTAGGAGAGGACTTATGATTGGGTTTTTACTCCTGAGAAGGAATCCTAGATCAAAGGTAATTTAGGACCGGTAAAGAGGAATTAAGACTGGGTCTTACTCCTGAAAATGAGGCCCAGGTTAAGAGACTTGAAACATTAAGGGACTTGGGGCTTACTCCTGAAGAGGATGCCCAAATTAGTGGACTGGGGCTTATTCTTGAAAAGGAGGCCCAGGTTAATGAGGACTTGGGGCTTACTTCTAAGGAGGATGCCCAGATTTGAGAATTATGACTGAGGCTTATTCTTGAAAAGGAGGCCCAGGTTAATGAGTTCTCTCATCTTAAAGGATGAGGTTGAATGAATGAAATATCAATCTTTAGTGACATAAAGAAGTGTAATTCACTAGGTTTTGAGAGATATTCCACAAAATTCTTTTCAGATAAGGAAGTCAAATCAAGAAATCATGCCATAAATGGCATTGAAGAGTGTCTTGAAGATTGAATCTCGAATAGGAGAGGTGGAATGGCTTAATAGGGGTGAAATGGGCAAGAAGGGCACCCAAAAAGGCAGGGGCGCACAAGTCCTGGAAGGCACGTAGGTACTGCGTGGGTGCGCAAGTCCTGGTCACGCAGGTATACCTGCGCGACATATGGGTACTTGCGTGATGGTTAACCAGCAGGGTAATACTTGAATGACTCTTGGTTAAAGACTTTAGAATCCTCTTGAGGTTCTTCAAGAAGAAGCCGTGCAAGTTCTATTGAAGGAGTAAGGCGGCGCACAAGTGTGGGCATTTACCTTAATGGATGGCCACTCAGACGCGCAAGTGTTAATGAGTTTCAACACTTACGCCTTCATCCCCCTCTTTAGATATTCCGTTCTAGGTAAGAAATTACCTTAGAAGTGTTTTGGAAGCTTTGAGAAGAGACAAGGGCATCAGGAGCTTAAATCTGAGTTTCTAGAAAAAATTACTCCTCGAATGGGGGGCCCACAGGGTCTATTTATAGGCTGGAGAAGACTCGGGCGGTTATCACTTAGGTCGCGCAAGTCACTTGTGCGACCACTAGGCATCGTGCAAGTAGACTTGCGTGACAGTGATGAAACATGCGCGACACATGTTCTTTTGAAGCTTTGTTCATGCCTTTGTCGATTTTTGATGTTTTCTTCAAAGGATTAATCAATTTGGGATGAGTCATTTCCCTTTCCATTCGTTTGGACAATGTGACAAAAAGGAGAGTCAACACTGGTCATGGCACACAAGGCCGTAGTGCCAGAGGGACACCGTGGAGTGCCGATCTTGCGGCAAGATGGGTCACCTTCAACGTTTCTGTCAGGTTTTCTCACCAGCAGCTGGTGACCGGGGTTCCTCCTTGACTCCTTGTTCAGGATCAGCACTGCCAGTTCCCCACCAATCGAGGAACTGAAGTTCTTCCGGCCATTCGGGCTGAGGTGGAGGTTGAGGTTGTGGTGGTCAACCACCAGTTCCTCAGCACCAGTAGGGAGGTTCAGCTCAAAGTGGTCAGCCAGGGACGTAGGGACGTGGTGTAGGCCAGTCTTTCACCGTGGAGCAGACATATCAGGACCAGGATACCGGCCATTCTACTGTTCGAGGTACGATTTTAGTAGCCTCAGTTTTATCTTCACCCCTTTTTGATACTGGTGCAACACATAGCTTTATCTCTGTTGTTGTTGTGGAGACCCTTGGACTCTGCATCTTTTCTTCTGCCGACTTTTTGACACTAGAAACACCCTTGTGGACGAGTACATCTAGTGTATGAAAGTTTAGAGAGTGCCCTCTCAAGGTTTCATGGTATCTCTTCTTATGGGATCTCTATGTTCTAGAGATAATAGACTATGATTTCATCCTCAGCATGGACTGGTTGATTCCCTTCCAGGCAGTCGTCGACTGCTATCACCGCAGAGTGAGTTTCGTCTCACTAGAGGGTGAATATTTTCTTCATAGAGGTGAATGGGATGTTCAGGCGAGTTGAGTGGGACTCGAGCATCATGGGCTAGGAAGGGTGACGACCTAGACTGCTAGTCTTTATCTGGATGAGAAGGGGACTCCACAGTTGGACTTTCCTCCAGTGGTGGATCGCTTCAGGGACGTCTTTCCAGAGGACTTTTCAGGTTTGCCTCCAGAGCGTGAGGTAGACTTCTCTATTGAGATCATGCCAGGAGAGGCACCAGTGTCTATTTCTCCCTATAGGATGGCCACACCAGAGTTGCAGGAGCTCAAGAAGCAGTTGGAGGAGCTACAGGATAAGGGTTTCATCCGACCCAGTACTTCTCCTTGGGGTTCGCCTATTCTATTTGCGAAGAAGGCAGACGGTACCCTTCGGCTTTTTTTGGATTATCAGAAGCTAAACCAGTTGACGGTCAAGAACCAATATCCTTTGCTGAGGATTGAAGACCTTTTCGATCAGCTTCGAGGAGCCCGAGTGTTCTTGAAGATCGACTTGAGGTCATGTGGCGAACCAGGTATGAGGCACCAGTGGAGGGGCTCCTGACTCGGGTTGTTAAAAAGTGGTATCAGTGGAGGGGCTCCTGAATGAAGCATCTGTAGTATCCAACCCGCCCTAGGAAGATCCATACCTAAAATATGTTCTTCGGATGCTCCTAGGAAACTATAGCTCTCACATTCTTTAGGTCCATAGATACTCCTGCCTCTGAGATGACGTGACCCAAGAAGTGAATCTGATCCATCCAGAAGTGGCACTTCAAGAGTTTAGCGTAAAGCCGATGCTATCTCAATGTACATAGAATGATCTCAAGATGTGTGGCATGGTCGTATCGAGTATGAGAGTACACCAAGATATCATCCACGAAGACCATGAAAAAGGATTCCAAGTAAGGATGGAACAATCGGTTCATCAGTTCCATGAAAACTGCAGGTGTGTTCGTGAGACCGAACGGCATGACTGTATACTCATAAAGACCATAAATTCTCCTGAAGGCTGTCAGAGGTATATCTGATGGTCTAACGTGCAAATGATGATAACCAGACCTCGTCTTGTTCAGGAGACCTCAGAGAAGATAAATCTGATTCAGAAGAGGATGGCTACAGCGCAGTCTCGACAGAAGTCTTATTCTGATCAGCAGAGATGACCTCTGGAGTTCGAGGTCGGTGATCAGGTTTTCTACGTGTCACACCAAGGTTGGGACACAAGAGGATTCGGAGACAGGGTAAGCTTTCACCGCGGTACGTCGGACCGTTTGAGGTCTTTGAGAGAGTTGGGCCAGTCGCCTGTTGGTTGTAGCTACCTCAGAGGTATCGGGCCATGCACGACGTCTTCCACGTCTCTCAACTCCGGCGTTACTTTTCAGACCCGCCTCACATCTTTCAGCCCGAGGAAGTCAAGCTTGAAGCATACGCATCGTTCGAGGAGCATCCTATCCGGATTAACGATTACAGTATGAAGGTTCTCCGCGGGCAGCCTGTTCCTCTGTTACGAGTGCTTTGGCAGCACGAGGGAGTACAAGATGAGACCTGGGAGAGGGAGGCCGATGTACGATCGCAATGGCGAGATCTATTCGGGGTTTCTTCTTCTCTGTCTCGTTAGGGAAATTCGGGGACGAATTTCTTTAAGGGTGAAGTTTGTAATAACCCAGATCTTCTTTTCAGGTACGCTTTTCCTTTTTCTGGAGTTTTTAAGAAAAATGAACTTTCTGGAAATTTTTGATGTATACGCGGTGTACTTTCTGAGTACACGCAGTGTACACTTTTCCGGCTCGAAGCCGTGTACTGGTCGTGTCCGGGCCACACACACTGTGTGTAAGGCTGAGGTGTAGGCCGGTTAAAGCCGAGTACGGAAAACTGAAGTACACGCCATGTACTCAATAAGTACACGCTGTGTATTTTCTTTTTTTTTTCATTAAACAGACCGGGGTCGTGCCTAACCCCCGAATTCATCTTCTTCTCCAGATTCCATCCGCTCGAGAGCGGCCGTATGGATGAATCTTTGACGAGCTCCTGCCTATTTGTCTGTTCTGTGATTCGAGCATGGTCGATTGCATTGGAATCACATCGGTTAACCCTCCCTTCTTCTTGATTCTTGTTTCTTGATTCCTCCTGGTTTTCAAGTTATCGTAGGTTGAGCGTTTTTTGTGTTTTCTCAGATCCACGTCATTCTAAGGGGAATATGTCATCTTCGTTCATGTATATCAATCTCCTAGGATCGAGGTAGGTGGTTTGTGCCTTTCTGTAAAAATTTGATGGATATTTTGTGAAAATTCCACCAATTCCTTTGAACGGGGAATTGGGGGTTTCCTATTTTTGCCCTACTTTTTGCCTACTTTGGTTGATTTCTTTAGTAGAGGTTGATGCTTGTTAGTAGAGTAATTTATTTTGTGCTCAGGTTGCTTCTCCATGCTTGTTTTTCTTATTAGGCGTTTCACCAGTTGCAATGCCTAGTTGTAGGATTGTGGACTGTTTCCTTGTATTGATGTTGAGCCTTAGTTGATAGCCAAGTATTTCTTGAGGATTACTTGAACGATGCACACGCACTGAGCATGTTTATTTTCACTCAGGACTGTGAGAACCTAGAGTAGTAGACCAAAGGGAGAATTGATGGAAGAGATTATCAAGAGTGTCTTTTAATTACGATGCGAGACCACATGGGGAATTGACGTTGAGTGCTTCCTCAGAGAGTCTGTAATTCCTCGACATGGGCCACAAGGGGAATAGATGTTGAGTGCTTCCCCAAGGATCCTTTAGCACGATACGAGACTATAGGAGGAATTGACGGTGAGTGCTTCCCCAAAGAGTATATTAATTTCATAGCTGAACCAGAGGGGTGAGACTGTGTGTGCCTCCTAGAGGGTTGCTAGTACTTATAGGTTGAACCATAGGGGTTAGGTTGTGAGAGATACCAAGAGGGTTACCTGTTTTTTTCTTATTTCTGGATGTTTACTTGTGTACTTTATTTGTTAGAACTATGGATTGTATCTGCTTGTGCTTTCCTATTTACTACTTCTTGTTATATTACTGCCGTGTATTCATTGACTATTAGGCACAAAGCTATGGGTGGTTGCCTACTGGGATTATGTCTCACACCCTGTTTGGGCCATGCTTTTGGGACCAATAAGACTATTTTCTGCAGGTATAGATAAGGGGAAACACCCTTCTACTTCAGGTTCTTAATTGCACTGGAGTTGGAGAGCCTGGGACCGAGACATGGCTTGCGATGCTGTGGAGTTACTTTGTTTTCTTTTTCACTTTGTTTTCAGTTGTACTTAAGCACGTTGGTTTGTTTACTATTTTCCATAGACATATGTACCATGTTGCATCATCATTATTTTATCCATTGCTTCTACTGTTCAGTTCAGTTGTTGTATGCTGTTTATTTGTTTCTGCTTTTGTGTCTGGTTGTTTTTCCACTGCATACTTTACCAAATGAGGGAATAGTTTCTCCACCGACTCACCAAGGCCCTCGCTTCTAGTCAGCAGCCTCTGGCGTTTGGGGAAACACGATTGAGGTCATGTGGTGAACCGGGTACGAGGCACAAGTGGAGGGGCTCCGGACTCGGGTCGTTACAAATTAAAATTCTCTTTATTTCCTCCTTGTTTTTGGAGTAGATAAGAATATCATCTACAAATACTGCCACACATTTTTAAGGAAATTTTGAAAGACCATATCCATCAAGTCCATGAGACTTAATGGAGTATTAGTGAGTCAAAATGGAATTACTATGAACTCATATTTCTCTTACCTTGTATGAAATGAAATCTTGGGGATATCCTCCTTCTCTATATTTAATTGATAATATCCTAACTAAAGATCCACCTTAGAGAAATATTGGGCTCCACATATTTGATCGAAAAAGTCATAAATACATGGAAGTTGATACTTGTTATTTATATTGATCTTGTTGAGATCACGATAATCAATGTAAAGGCACATTGACCAATCTTTCTTCTTGAAAAAGAAAACCAGTTCACCCCATGGTGAATAACTTGGGCATATAAACCCTTTATCTGGGTTCTCTTGTAATTGTTTCTTCAACTCCTCAAGTTAAATAATGACCATTCTATATAGAGTTTATGATATTGGAAAATATCTGAGTATAAGATCAATTGAGAACCCAACCTCTCGAGTTGGAGGAAGACTTGGAAATTCTTTAGAAAACACATTAGTGAATTCCCTCAGAATTGGAATGTATTCAAGGATAATATTTTATTTAGTCTAAATATTTTGAGCTAGATACACTTGATCATAAGGAAACAATATCCATGCTTGATATGTTGTTACCAAATAAGATTCATTCTCCTCCTTTTACTTGTATATAATTAGAGGGTGATTTGAGATATGAAGTGTGATTTGCTTATCTCGACAATTTATGTCAACACTATACAAGAAAATCCAATCCATTCCTAAAATAGTATCAAATTCCACTAAGGGGAGTGTTGCAAGTTTTTTGGGAAATTCATCCCCCAAATTTGAATAGGGGGTGAGTTATATGATTGGGATGGAGAAATTTAACCATTTTCTTTCTTCACTGATAACTTGAATTCCATGTTTTTCGGTGGTTCTTGAATATTTCTACTAAACTTTCTTAATATTAAATAATGTATAGAACCAGAATAAAATAGTAAATTCAGTAACTTTTAATGAATAAATATTATACATATCACCACTTCATTATCGAGATCTGCCTAAATAGTTATGATGGAATATGCTCACCCTTTCTCTCTAGGCCTTGGAGGTTATTATAATCAGTTATCATTGACAACCATCATCTTATGGAATGGATTTGAATAATGTCCATATTACTTGTAGATGAAATATTGTATGATAGGATAAGGGTTTTCTAGATAATTAATTTCATCCATCACATTGGAGAGTTTATACCATCAACAATTGCAAGATAGGTTCCCTTCCTTCAAGCACCTAAATAATTTCCCTATCATTTTTAAGTAATTTCTTGGATGCTTCTACCAAAACTTTTGAGAAGTGGGACGATGTACCTTCTTACCCCATGAGATTTTTCCATAACAAAAAATAATTAAAATCCATTATTTATTTCTTATCTCTTGAACTGTGAGATGATTGATATTCATTCATCTATATTTCAAATGTTAGGACACATCAAACAATTTATTCATCACTGTCAAAGTATTGAATTGCCAAATCTTTTCATACACTTAGATTTATCCCACCAAAGAAGTTGTTAACTTTACTTTTGAGAGAGATGAGAAATATAGAAGCATATATTTCAAGTCTTTTGACATTTTCCTCGTATGACCTGAAAAAATCATTATCCCTTTTCTTGAGGCTAAGGATATCTATCTCCATTTTAAGTTAGAGAGTGCGAGGAAAATATTTTTTAATTTTATTTCCCGAAATTCCTTCCACTCCATCGCTTCAATATCCACCTCTGGTTTATAATTTTTGATCAACATCCACCATTTATTATCTTCTCCCTCCCCAAGAGAAACAACCAACACAACCTTCGCTTTCTAAAAGAATTAATGAATAGAGAAGATATTTTCAATGGAGTTTATCCATTGGTCCATAATTAAGGGATTAGAATATCCACTGAAATTTGGAGGCCTTTTGTCTCATAATGGTATCAATTGAAAATTTATCTTTATTTGGGGGATTTGGGTGTTCCTTATGATTCATGTTTCTATTAAAAACATGATTCAATTGAGAAAGTATTTTCATGAAGCTTGTAATTCCTGATCCCATCAGGTTGGCTATCTCATTTGGGCAGTCATCACATTACCCCTCACATTGGTTATTGACTCAGTTCCTCATATTTAAAGACATTGAATAGAAATAAAGGGAATAATTTGGGGTGATAATTAATTAAATATTAAATACATAAATGGTAATCTATGAACATAAAATGGATAACTCATAAATTAAATATATTCCTTAACCTATTAATTTATATGTTTCAATCTAAGATATCCAAGATATATTTCCTAACAAAAAATATTATGTATATTTTTATTCACTTAAAATGTTTTGTAAAGAGGATGTGAATATAATAAAGCATATACCCATGGATTGTCAAAGTAGATTTGCAACAAGGCCCATTATTATGTAGTAGGTGAAGATCGAGAATATCTCAATGTGTCCTTTTCAAAGTTATTACACCACGGTACATCTATGCCAGATCCACATCTACTTATAATATCAAGATATGGATTTATTTTCTTGGAAATAAAATAATCTATGCATTACCCATTTTTTTGAGTGTTTTCATATGTTTAGTATTATCTTTAAGGATTTCACTATATTTTTCCAATCCTAATTACCAAAAATAACTAGACTTTCCTTTGATACCAACTATGTAAACCCATATATTAATACACTTTAATTCATGATTTATTACATAAACATACAATTAATACATCCCAAAAATATAATGAGGCCTAGTTTCATTGAGTAATTAGGTACATATCATAAAAAATTGAAAAAAATACAACAACATTATTTAAAAAGTCCATAACATGCGCTTATATTCAATAGATCTTCTAAAACTGCACAGGATTACCTAGGGACGTGCATAAGAAAGGGGTGAGCTATAAATACTAGTATAGAAATAATCCTAACATAGCATAATGTAAACTAGTACGTATGAGCCAAGATTCATATCAAGCTAACATTAGAGGGGTGAGAATCATAATCTTGAACAATGATGCATAATATAGAATGATAACATAAAAGAAATATAAGAATGTGGAAAAAACCTAAAAATTGAATCATAAACATAACTCAAGGATAACTACCAAGAAAACATAAAATGGTGTTCTTAGGATAACCTGTCATTAACCATATATTTAATATTATGAGATAAAAGCATTACCCAATGCATTGGAGGGCTATATAATTTCAGGCCCACCCATCACTTTTATATCATGTATATTCATAAGTATGCCACATAGGACGTATTTCATCAATTTTAACCCCAAAAATTAAATATTTTGGGTTAAATAAATGTAAATATCCAATAAATGAATGATAGGTATAATTAGGTGAATACCATTCACTATAAAAATGTTTGGCATGGACAATCATATTATGATTTTGGTATCATAACATGGGTACACAAAGATTCATAAAAAGGTTAAATAAGAATGAAATATGTGACTAATCACTTGATAATCCTAAGGATAGTATTATGGATTTTTGGAAACATATCACAACATGAAAATTTAAAAAAGTCATAATTTAAAGAAGGTTCTTGAATAAATAGGAGGAGAAGATCCCTTACCTTGAGAGGGTGCTTTTAAAAGATTGAGAGGAGATTCATAAAATATTGGGGGATTATTGGGAGGGATCTATAGAGATAATGTAAGACTAACTTTGTGCTATAATGTTTTTTTTGAAAAGTGATGGAAGGTTGGGTGGTTTTATATAGAAAAAGAGAGGGAGACTCTTTAATAATTTCAAAACTTAGGTTTTGGACTCTATATGATAATGAAATAAAAACCAAAAACCTTCCCATGGTTTCTAACATATAAGAGTGGTTTAATTTATTTTATAATACGTATAACCTAAAACCTTAAAATAATTCCCTTGGTGATGTGGAAGTGAGTCATGTTTAAAAATAATTGATTTTAAAACATTAAAATATAATATTGGTTTTAGAGGATTCCTTAAGGGTTTATAAAATTAATCGAATAACATAAAAAAAATTATCTTAAAGTGGAAAAATAATTTTGTTCATGGATACTATTTATAATATTTATTAGATCACTTTTGGGATTTTATTACTTTATAATACATACCATTTAATTATAATGTATTTAAATTTTACCCAAAAATTCATCTATCTTAAAAAATTCAGAAAAAAATCACTATAAAATAATTTAAACATGTTGATTTTAAAAATAATATTTATTTTATCAAAATAAATCTCTTAATATGATACTTTACCCTTTTAAATAAAAAATCACCATTTATTTAAAAATACTGTTTATTTTGACAATAAAAGTTTTCTAACCCTTATAAAAATTACATTTGACTTCATAAAATTATATTATCATTTATATTTAATAAATATTATTTAATGATATTATTTTATTAAAAAATAATTTATTTAAAAAATTCTTGAATTCATATAAAATAATGCCTTGATTAAAATTATATATTTCCCAAAAGTACAATTTATCTTTCTCTGTATAAAAAAATATTTTTATCAAAATAATTATTTAATAATTTGAAAAGTAATATTAAAAAAAGATAAATATAATTATTATCTTATTAAAAGAAAATATAAAAATTCATATTTTTAGGGCCTAAATAAATATCCCTTTATTACATCAGTGAATACCCTAAGAGTAAGGTGCGCGATGGTGAGATTTTTATAGGGTGGTTCATGGAACATGGGTTGGGTTGTGATCTCGATGATCATGAAATTATCCTATAAATGGTTTAGTTGTTGTATATTGGCTTAGTATTAATGAATGAAAAATTCTAGTGATGCTATCTCCCTCAGATGCTCTGATAAATGGGATTCATAGGGTATACGACTGTTGGTTGAGGACATTGATACATTTGTCTATGTCAATTTAACTATATCAAAAACCTTAATATATAATAATCACATGATCACTATATAACAACTATAGTATCAATGTTTATTATTATTAATATCCTTTTAAATATGATAGACCATATAATGGTCCAAAATAACCAAGTTTGTGCATTTTTATTTTATAAATTCATTTCTTAATAAGGTATTTACTCATTTAAAAAAAGAAATTTCATATATAAAGGTTTGAGTAAATACACATCCCCTAAAAAAGGGGAGTAAAATATCATGATACATTTCCTGGATGTTTTCTACTGTTATATGATTGACAGATATAAACTATCCTTTTACGATCCTCTGTTGAAGTTTTTGAAAACCCCATTTTGGGCTTGGTTTCTCCAACACTGGTGATGGTACCTTTATGGAATTGGGTTTGTTCATTCCCACAGGTGTTGATCAGGTCCTTAAGAAAAATTAAAATTTACAGAACAAAGGTATCATCTCGTAATTAGTATGTCTTTTTTTATTAAATCTATATAGTTTTTGTTTTATCCATTGTAGTTTTGCAGTATCCAATCTCCTCTTCATTGAGTCTCATTCTAGAGTGGGCTATTCATATTAAAAATATAGTCCAAACTATGTTTCAGGTGATTCCTCAGTCTATAAAAAAATATATACATCAATTAATTTTGTTATATCTTTTTTATCCAGGAAATTTTATAGGTAATCCATTTAATGGATGTATTGTTTTCTTCAAATCCAAGGACATGATCATGTTCATGATTGAATGGTACCAGAAATTTATAACATTTAAATCCAGGAAGTTATCCCTCAATGGAAAAATCTATTAAGGTCTCAAATATTTAACCAATTTAATGTCCTACTTTATTTCTTTTTATCCCTTTACCAGTTTTCAAAACCTCTATCTTAACCTTTTATCATTTCCCTGAGGGCATTACATTCCTCAGCTGGCCACTACTATCTTGGACTATAATAAATATTAAACTAACTTAAAATTCAATATCATTAGGTTTTTTTATGGGGATAAACATATATTACACTATGGAATCTTGATAATTTTATCATTAAATTTTTACCTTTCATATTGGATTATATTAGCAACCCACTTATTCAGATTGGTGGGGATGATGTAGCGCCCTATAAGTTATACTAGTATTAGGACCCTACCTTAAGCATTACATATTCTAGTGTCTTTATAATATAATTCACCTTATTTCATTCCCAAGGATCTTTATGGTTTAGAGTTTTAGAGAGTTACATCAGAACCATTACATAAAAAACCCATATATTACAATGTGGACAATTCTATTCATTATCCATTTTCCCAAAAAAATAAAACTTTTAAGAAATAAAAAAGTTTTCTGTTCAAGAAACATGTTCACAATTTTCATTCTAACTTCATACTTGTACCTACCCATCTTTAAATTCCTATTAAAAAAATTGTAAAACATGGTATGATCACAAAAATCTCAATAAGGAAGATAAAAAAAGAAACTGTTATTTCATGAATAATTATGAAAATTTACCTTTTTCAAAATAAACTTTTGGTTTAAAATAAAAAATTTCCTTCTCAAAAAATAAACTTATATGCCTAAATATTTTCATAAAACATTTCATTATAATTTAAAATTCAACATAAATCTAATAAAGGTTTCTTTTCAATCATGAAAATCTTCTGAAAACGTTTCCACAAAGTAATAATTTTTACCCATAAGAAGTAACATATACTCTCCTTTAAGGATAATATGTTTAGATTACCTTGAGAAATCATAATATTTAATTAAAAAACCATATAAATCATAGATAAATGATGTAGGTAACTTGGGAAATAATTTTATATATCACTCTTATAAATGTAATAACCAATATGGTTAGATTCCATACCAAATGTATTGGAGGGCTATCCCGAACCCACCCATCCTTGGTTTATAACGAGACCAATCATACTTGATTTACAATAAAACCACCCATCCTTGGTTTATTAAGGAACCAAAAGGCATAATAATAATTCTCAAGAACCATAAAATAATAATAATAGATAAAATATTTCAATTTTCAACATTACACTAAAAAAATATTCTTTGTGACCATACAAAAACATTTTTGAATATTAAAATATCCATTCCATTTTAAAAACCATTTTGAACATAAAAAACATAGGGAAGGAAGGTTTTTATATAAAGAAAACATGGAATATTATAAATTAGGTCAAATATAAAATAATGGTTATGGTAGTTGGAAAATTCATTATTTCCATAAATGATAAAATAAAACAATCCTTTTTTTCTTTGGTAAAAAAAGTTAAAACATTCAATAAAAAATATATAAAAAGATTCTTTTTGAATAAATTGAAAATAGGAGTATAAATAGACATAAAATTTTATTTATAATTTATTTATGTACATATAAATACATTTATAAAATAATTTTAAAAATATGTACATGGAATAAAATTTTTTTGGAAGGGAAACATTAATAGAGGGTTGTATAAAAAAAGTCTATTACCTCAAGTCTGACACATCAAGAACATTCCCTATCTTCCCGAATAATAAAATTATTATTAATTATTTAATTTATTATGATTTTTTTTAAGTTTACTATTCATTTTTATATTATTTATTACCATTTTATGTTTAATTACTTAATCATTTGAGTTTATATCGGGTATTTTAATAATATTTGGTTCATATGTCGAAAATGAATTTGGTGGGTTGACTATGGAAAAATAGGTCATCATTACATCATATATGGAATAATAATAATTTAATTTTTTTCATTTTTATACATAAATTTTAATTTCATAGCCAACCATGATATGTGGTTATGAAAAATGAACTATGTTGCAATCATGGAGACGATAAGCCATACGTACACATGAGTAATGTTTCCATTTTTCAATGATCATTATGGAAAGAAGTTAAGTATTATTTTATATTTCCAATATAATAATTATATCATAAATAACATATTATTTCTTAAAATATACTTATATATATATTATCAATGTTATGTGGTTATGAAAACTGAATCAAATTACTTCGTGGAGGTGGCGGTCCACATGTACGTACGAACGTAATTATCATTTTTCAGTGAATGGAAATGTAAGAAATTAAATGATATATTATCTTTTTATAATGATAAATATTTCATTAATATCATATATATATATATACTAAATATATCATTATAACTATCCATAATATGAGATGATTAAAAATGAGTTACATCGAATCGTAAAGCAACAGTCCGTAGTACACATGAATGATGGTTTCATTTACAATTTTATGGAAGATGAGATGGATAGAGGTTAGGATATTAACATAATGACATATAATTATATGTAAGATAATGTTTTTATTATTTAATCATGGTTTAAAAATATTTTAATAATTTATAAGAAGAAACAAAACAAAAATTCTTGGTTAAGAACTGTACTTCTTCTTCAGACAACCTCTAAAGGTTTCACCAAAATATTTCCTAGGTTTTTCTTATGATCAAACCATAGACTCTAGTACATGTATAGGCATGAAATTAATAAATTTTTTTAGGTATTGTCTGAACCAAAAGTATTTTGAAGTGTGAATAAAATAAGAGAGGATGTTTCTTTTTACAAGAGAGGGGATGAGTGCTCTTAGAATTTCTTATAATGTTAAATTAATATAAAATATTTTTCACATTAAAATGGTTAAAAATTGATAATAATATAAGATTATTATTAGTTGAAAGAATATCATAAAATAAAATTTGTACAATTTTATATAATAGTTTTACCCTTATTGTTTTGTTTTATCACCCATTAACCCTTTTGATAATTACCCTCATAAGAAAGGTTTTTACTCTTTAAGGGATTATATAGTTACTATAAAAGAAAAAAAGTCCCATAAATGGACCATTGTTGGTATTATAAATCATATAAAATTAAATTTTCTAGAGATAATATTTTTAATAATTTTAATTCATTTAATAAAACATTATTTATTAAAAAATAACATTAATGTCAATTTTGGAATTATTCATTTAATTTGAATTTGAAAACAATATGAAAACAAAGGAATTATATTATAATAATTTAAAAATTACCTTAAATGTTATAATTATATAAAATATTTTTGGAACATAATAATTATTTTAATTTTTATTACTTTAATTAATTTTTAAATCATTTATTTTATTTTTCTATTAATTGAATAAATACTCTCTCAATATTGTCTAAGTTCTTAAGGTAATTATTTCATTAATAAAAATTATAGATAAATTACCTTGATAAAAATAAATAAGTCATATTTAAAATTAATATTTATAACCGAAAAAGATCCTCTTTTTATCCCTATTTAATAACTTTGAAGATAATAAAATAAAGAGAATGACATTTTTGACTTTTCTTTACATAAAATATTATAAAGGTCAAAATCATGGCCAAATGGGAAAAAATTTCATATATTAAATTTTTTGATACTTATGGATGATATGTACTAATAAAATAAAATTAATAAATGTGTTAGGATTTCATGCTAGTTCTTATCACATTATTTTTACCCTTAATTAACCCATTTTACATTTACCGTGATAACAAAATTTATTAGGATTACTATTTATAATGACTAAAAATAAAAGGGAAATATTTAAAAATTTGGAAATCATGATTCCAAATATAGAATAAATTTTTAAATATTCAAAACTCAAAAGTGTAAAAATTAATTTTAAAATTGAAACTGTAAAATGTGATGATTTTTTTAAAAAAAATGTATTTTTTAGTAAAAAACAAGGTTTTAATACCAATTTAAAGTATAAAATTAATTAAAAATTATATAACTAGTTTATTTTTAACCAGAATGGGATAATTAATTTTTAAAACTAACCCAAAATAGAATTTTAATTTGTAAATACTTTAAAATAAAATACAGTTTTCAATAAAAATAAATATTTTTCACTATTCGTTAAGAAATAATAATTTTTAGAATAAAATTCATAAAAATTCATCTTAGAATAATTTTTAAATGTTGAATTTAAAAATTAAATTATTCTTATTCAAATTAGAATTCTATAATTGTAAAAATAAACTTTTAAATAAGATTTTATAAGATAAGAGTTTAATAAAAACCATTTCCTTTTTGATTTAAAATTTACATAATGTTTTTATAATGGATATAACTATCTATTTACTGAATACTAATAAATTATTTATTCTATAATTACCCAGGTAGTTAAATTATTCTACCCTTATAGAAAGTTTTTCCTCACAATTCTATTCATCACTTAAACAACTAGGGATATTTTTCCCTCATAACATTTTTAGATTCTCATGCTTCTTCTTCGACCATATAGTTTTGCCCACAAAATCTTAACCTAGTGAATCACCTTATTCTACAACACTTACTCTCTCTGATCAAGAATCTATATTGGTAGTTCCTCAAAAAAAATTTATCTTCTAACTGAACTACCTCAAGACTCAAAACATGAGATTAATTTGGCACATATTTTCTTAATATCAAAACACGAAATAATTTGTGTACATGGGATAAACTCATAGGTAAGACCAATCAGTAAGAAACTGATCCAAACTTCTCTAGGATTTTATATGGTCCAATGAACCATGTACTTAGCTTCCCCTTTTCTCCAAAACACATAACACTTTTACATGGAGATACTTTAAGAAAAACTATTTCACCTACCTCAAAAGAAAGATATTTACTTCGGTTATCCACATAAAGTTTCTACCTACTATAATCTATCATCACATGTTGTTGAATAATATTCACCTTCTCAACCGTTTCCTTTACCAACTTTGGTCCCATTAACTTCATTTCTTCTACATTATCTCAAAATTCAGGAATCTGAAATTGATTTCCATATAATTACTTAAAATGTTCCATCTATATATGGTTTCACCCAAATTTACCCTACTGGTAAAAGTGGTCGATGTAGTACATGTAGGGGTCGAATCCACAGGGACCGAAGAAGTAACCCTGAGACGCTATGATTTGGTGAAGGATGGGCTATGAAGTAGCCAACTTTGGGTTTGATTTTGGATGGTTTAAAGAACACTAAGAAACCTAAGTGAATTCAATTTAAAGCAAATGGGTTGATCTTAGGATTATGCTTGGGGTGAATTGAATGAATTTTACTTCTTTAGACAATTTTGGTTTTATTAATTCTTGATGAATCCATTCTTCAAAAATAATACTACCTTCATAATTTTCTGGTTTGGTTCTTACTAAACACAATTAATAATCCCTTATACACTTAGAGAACCAAATTAATGATCTATCCTAGTTATATGGTCATTTAGTAATTGAATTTAGTTTGCTCAAACATAGTAAAGATGAAGAGTAGAAATTACTGAAGAATGGATGTCTTAAATTAATTATCCAATTAACAACAATTAGTTCATAAAATAACATTCAATATAGCCTTTTCATCCTCCTAAAATCAACCCATTAAAGGTTTATCCCTCCATTTATGGTATACTCTCAATGGTGCACAGAAGATGGCTAACAAGAATTGGATTGAAGAAATTAAAACCACAAAAATAACGAGCACTCCTCAGTGTGTGTGAATGAAATTCACACCTATGTGTGAACTAATTAACAACAACACAGAGATATCATTGTGCTTTGTGATAATAAAGTTTTAATAAATGAAATGCAAAATATAGAATAGAAATAAGTTGATTAAGAACATAAAGATACAAAAAAGAAACTTACATGGAAATGGAAAACATTATAAAGGAAATTTGGAAGCATAACCTTACAATGAAACAAGCAACAAAAGATGATAAGAAAAATATCCACCCCTATTCCCTTCACCACTAGCTTCATTATATAGGCATATTAGGAGCCTTAGGTCCATACCACAACAATTAATTCACCCCAACAATTAATAGAGTCAAAAGAAGGGTGAATAATCAAAAGGAAAATGATGTTTCGAATTTGACCCGGAAAACTGTCCAGATTCGTCCACCATATTGACGTGTAAATTTGTAATTGAAGAAGGCCAAATACAGAGGGATTGTAGAAGAGAAATATATTCTTCCATATGTCCTCTATTATCTGTAAATCTTTCAAGAAATGTTTCTCCTCCATTTGGAAGTTATGGTCGAAATGGTGAGACACATTTCTGTGCATTAATGTCGTGTCCACCATTTAAATCTCAATTTAATATCCCTTTATCATCATGAAAACATCCGAATTAGATCTGTACACAGTTGAATAAAATGATCCTAATATTTTTATCTTTCTACTGTATAAATTGGAGCTTCATTGGGTATGGTTTCTGGGCCCCACATTTGTTTGATTGGCCTTAGGCCCATTATGCTTTTTCCAACAAGTTTCTACCTTCAGGAACAAAATTCTCCATCTTCCTTTGGGATTCATCCATCGGACTTAAAAGATAAAGTGTTCCAAACAAAGTGATAAATAATATCCCAAAATTTCAAATTCATAAAATGAATATAATTTTTTCCCCAAAAAAATTAATGATTGGGCCCAAATTTGCATTTTAAACATGAATTGCATTTTAGATGAGAAATGAAGTTCTATTTATGTAATGCGCTAAAAACAATGTTTATGGACTTTGGAACAATGAATATAAAGATATTAAAAATTAATATTATCCACTTTTAGTGACTAATCACATCCACCAACTTGAGTTTTGATAGTCCCGAGCAAAATAAATTACAAATATGAAATTCAAATCCCCTTTTCCAAAAACATTTTAATACACATTGCTCACCCAAATATCTAATACCAAAAAAATTATGAAAACCCATAAAAATAATAAAAAACAATCTAGTTACATAAGAATATCCAAAGCCCAAGCCTATTCCTTTGTTCAAATTCATCGCCACATTTTATCCAATTCCAATTAAGCATGATAAAGTGTTGTGCATCATAAAAGATATGGGGCCCATTTTATTGTTCAAGGGGAAAAAATGGAAGCGCTAGGTGTGAATCACATTAAACCTTAAGATGAGTATCCATTTTTTTTAATTTTTTTATTTTATTTTTTTAACCACAATAGATATGAAAAGACTAACTCTGGGCAAGACAACTATGGAGTCACGATCCCCAAGTGCCGAACGCCACACATATTGTCAATTTCATGCTCTACAATAGAGATATAAAGCCAAACTCTGGGCAAGAAAAATATGGTGTCACGATCCCCAAGTGTCGGATGCCACACATTTGGACAAAACATTGCTCTATGTGGTCATTACTTTTTTAATTTTTTTTTCTTTTTGTATTTTTTGTTTTTTTGGATACTCAAATTAAACTAAAAATGACCCCAGAACCCTATTATATAATGAAAGGGACCCAAGAACTCAAATTTACACCCACAATCCAGTAGATGTGCATTGTGGCGTTTTTATTAAGAGGGTGAAAATGTAAACTTTGAAAAATCACATCGGACAACCGCACTTTCCAAAAACTATGCTCATGAACTTAAACTTGCATTAAAATTAGAATCAAGGCATACAAAATTATTTGATATCCAATTTTAGAGTTTCCAATGTGTGTTATCATGTTCAAGGTTAATGGAAGTTTTTTTTCTTGCGTGTTATTATTCACTAAAAAAATCATTTTTTATTTCATCTCCCCCCAACATAGAATAACACTGTCACCAGTGTTTAAAGAAAACATAGAATGGGGTATGGGGGGTTGTTCAAAGAGGAAATTTAAAATGATAATCATGGAATGAAGTCACCTGTGGTTGATGATGATAGCGCATGCCAAATTCGCCCTTCAATCCTGGATTTGAGTCTCAGTGGCTTGGATGGTGGTGAATGGATTTTCCTTATGACTTGCAACATGTCCTTTTATATTTTTTTTAACCTATAAAAACATAAAAATAAACTAAACAAAATAAACTGATGATACATTGTATTCTTTTTAGATTTTTGGGTAAGGTATTACTCAGAGATCACGCCACATGACATGGATGAATATGGAACTCCCCTTTCATACCCATCCTTACTCATAAAAGAAGAACAGGTCAACAGTCTATGGAAATTTATTATATGAAAAAAAATGATTCAGAATAATTAGAAAACATGAAAACTATGGGGTGCATCCCATGCAGCACTTTTGTTTAACGTTGTTTGCTCGACTTGAACTCCCCAACTTATCCAATTCCAACTTTCAAAATTTTAATTAACCCATCTTTCTCCACTTAAACAAGATTGAGATTGATTGTTTTTTTGAAATTTGTTTCGTATGAAATCCTATTTTCTACAATGATTGGAAAAATCCAAGGAATATATAAAATGGTTGATCGTGTTTTATCTGGAGTATTTCCTAAGATTTCAAGGTTCATTCCTACTTGGTGAGATTCTTGATGAAAATTGATGATAATTTAATGGTCTTGGTTATCATAAATAGAGGGATTATTTAGTAGGGAAGGAAGTATTAAAACATCGAGTTCAGTTTGATTGAATTTTCCTAAAGAATAATGATAATTTGAATCAAAAATTGCTTCTTCTTTAAAAACATTTGAAAGAATTGGTTTCTTTTGAAAAGATGATTCATCCCCAAAATTTTCCATTTGAATTTCATGACTGGGTATAGACACAATATTTGTTATTTATCCCAATGGTTCAATGATCGGTGATTTTAAAAAATTGTTATTAGAGAAATATTCCGAACAATCAATCCATGAAGACAAATTTTCCCCTTGTGAATCCATAAAATTAATTTCCTCTTGATTTAACCACCCATCAAAAATTCATTTATTATCTTCAACTATCCAAAATCCAATGGTTGTTTCTTCAATAAATTCATGTGAGGTTTTAGGAAGACAATATTCTTGTATTAGTGATAAGGAAGAGACAACCTCAGTGCGAATGGGTTCCACAACCATTTCAATGCTTTTAAGTTCTACTCTTAAGGATGAAACCTAGGAAGTCATTCTATCCATTTTTTCACAGAAATGTTCAATAATTTTTTCATAATTAGGATTTATATATGTTTGGACATCATGAACTTCATTATGTTTGATCTCTTCAATCATCCTCGAGAGGTATGGAAATTGATCCTTTAAACAATCGACATCCCATTGATTGTACATCTCATCTGGTGTGGTGTATTCAATCATGGTTTGGTCAATGAAATTTTCTATGTGAGTTGATTCAAAATATTGATTTTCCATATGATTATAGCATTGGTATATTAATGGGTATTGTTGAAGATAATCCATTGGAGTTGATTGAAAGTTGTTTTTGGGATTCATTGGACACGCAGAAGTAGAAAGGGGAATAGAGAAGAGAAATTAGGGTGAGAATAGAGAATTTTGGGTGAGAAAAGAAGATGAGTGTCTAAGGTACTTACTTGGGTCCCCAGCAATGGCGCTAAAATTTGGTTGTGCCCAAATTTACCCTACTAGTAAAAGCGGTCGATGTAGTACATGTAGGGGTCGAATCCACTGGGACCGAAGAAGTAACCTTGAGACGCTATGATTTGGTGAAGGATGGGATATGAAGTTTCCAACTTTGGGTTTGATTTTGGATGGTTTAAAAAACACTAAGAAACCTAAGTGAATTAAATTCAAAGAAAATGGGTTGATCTTAGGATTATGCTCGGGGTGGATTGAATGAATTTTACTTCTTTAGACAATTTTGGTTTTTTTAATTCTTGATGAATCCATTCTTCAAAAATAACACTACCTTCATCATTTTCTGGTTTGGTTCTTACTAAACACAATTAATAATCCCCTATACACTTAGAGAACCAAATTCATGATCTATCCGAGGTATATGGTCATTTATTAATTGAATTTAGTTTTATCAAACAGAGTAAAGATGAAGAGTATAAATTACTGAAGAATGGATGTCTTAAATTAATTATCCAATTAACAACAATTCATTTATAAAATAACATTCAATCCAACCTTTTCATACTCCTAATATCAACCCATTAAAGGGTTATACCTATATTTATGGTATACTCTCAATGGTGGGCGGAAGATGGCTAACAAGAGTTGGATTGAAGAAATTAAAACCATGAAAATAACGAGAACTCCTCCGTGTGTGTGAATGAAATTCACACCTATGTGTGAACTAATTCACAACAACACAGAGATATCAATATGCTTTGTGATAATAAAGTTTTAATAAATGAAATGGAAAATATATAAGATAAATAAGTTGATTAAGAACATAAAGATACCAAAAAGAAGCTTACATGGAAATGGAAAACATTACAAAGGAAATTTGGAAGCATAACCTTACAATGAAACAAGCAACAAAAGATGATAAGAAAAATATCCACCCCTATTACCTTCACCACAAGCTCCTTATATAGGAATATTAGGAGCCTTAGGTCCTTCCAACAATAATTAATTCACCCCCAACAATTAATAGAGTCAAAAGGAGGGTGAATAATCAAAAGGAAATTGATGTTTTCAATTTGACCCGGAAAACTGTCCAGATTCATCCACCATATTGACGTGTGAATTTGTAATTGACTAAGGCCGAATCCTAAGGGGTTGTAGAAGATAAATATCTTCGTCCATCTGTCCTCTATGAGATGTAAATAGTTCAGAAAATTTGGCTCATCCCTTTGGATGTTATGGTCTAAATGGTGGGACGGATTTCTGTGCATTAATGTCAGGTCCACCATTTAAATCTCATCTTTAGATCCCTTTATCATCATGAAAACATCAGAATTAGATCCGTCCACAGTTGAATAAAATTATCCTTATATTGTTATCTTTATACTGTATAAATATTAGCTTCATTGGGCTTGGTTTCTGGGCCCCACATTTGTTTGATGGGCCTTAGGCCCATTATGCCTTTTCCAGAAAGTTTATGAGTTCAGGAGCAAAATTCTCTATCTTCCTTTGGGATTCATCCATCGGACCTAAAAGATAAAGTGTTCCAAACAAAGTAATCAATAATATCCCAAAATTTCAAATTCATAAAATTAATATAATGTTGTCCACAAAAAAATTAATGATTGGGACCAAATTTTCATTTTAAACATGAATTGCATTTTAGATGAGAAATGAAGTTCTATTTATATAATGCACTAAAAACAATGTTTATGGACTTTGGAAAAATGAATATAAATATATTAACAATTAATATTAGACAATTTCAGGGACTAATCAGTATATTAGAATGGAAACTATTATTTTTAGAAAAATAAACTAATGAAATATATTGATCCCAAATTCCACGGTAATCCATTTAATAAGCATGGATCATGTATTCCAGGGTCTGAATAATTCACTTAGATTTTCCATCAGATTGAGGATGAAATATTTTACTTAAATTTAATTTAGTACCCAACGACATTTTAAGTCCTTTACAAAATTTTTAATTAAATCTAGGATCATGGTCACATATAATAGAGAGGTGAACTCCATCTAGCCTGACTATCCCCTTGAGATATAGTTGATAAAGATGATCTAAATACATATTATATTTAACGAGAATGAAATTAACATATTTATTTAATCGATCAACAATAATCCAAATATTATTATTACCTCAAGATGTATTTGATAACCCCACTATGAAATCCATGTAAATATTTTCCCATTTCCACTCTAGCACTAAAAAATGCTAAACCACCCCTTCAGTAATTGTTGTTATGATTTAACCTATTGAAAAGTCAAATATTTCATGGTAAATTCATTAGTATATATTTTCATTCCATCCCACCGGTAATACTCTCGAAGGTATCTATATATCTCAGTACCACCAGGGTGAATGGAAAATGGGGAACTATGAGCTTGACTCAAAAATTCTCTCTTCAACTCGAAATCACAAGACACGCATAATATTTTTTCAAATCTGGTAAAACCTTATTCATCAATATTAAATTCCTGAAAATTATATTTCTTAAAAAAATTAAAATTTCCAATAAAACATGATCATCCATCTAAGCTTGATAAATTTTTTATGATTGAGATGATTATACTAACACCTGAAACAAAATAAATTAAGTTATTACATGCACAATTTCTAGGCCAAAATTAATCAAGTCATTAACCAATGGGTTATGTTCCAAATGTAACATAGTTAATGTAGCATTATTTTTCCAAATAAAAGTATCGACTAATTTTTTTTGCTTTTCTAGGATGATAATGAATCATGTAGTCGTAATCCTTAATCGTTTACATGTCCCTTCTCTTCCTCAAGTTCAACTATTTCTAAGTAAATATATACTTAAAAATTTTATTATTAGTATATATTTAACATTTTACCTCATATAAATGATGCCTCCAATTTTTTTAAGAAAAACAAAAACAGAAAAGTCCAGATCATGTGTACGATAATTTAACTCAGGAGTTTTTAGTTATCGTGAAGCATTAGTAATTACCTGATCATTATTACTTAGGAAACAACCAAGTCCCTTCAATAAAGAATCACTATAGATGATAAATTAACCATTTCTAAAGGGAAAGTACAAAACTGTAGCATTCACCAATATTATTTTTATTTCTGAAAAAAAAATTCATATTCTTTTATCCAGATAAATTTAACTCTACTTTGAGTTAACTTAGTCAGTGTGCTAGAAAATATAGAAACACTTTCAACAAAACACAATTAGTAACCTAATAATACAAGAAATGTATTAACATATTTGATATTTGTAAGACTTGGATACTTTTCAAAAACATTAGTTTTATTAGGGTTAACTGTTATCTCAGCTTTAGAAATAATATGAATAAGAAAAGAATTTTCGTTTAACCAAAATTCAGTCTTACTAAAATTTCAATATAGCTTATTTTATTTTAAGGTTTGTAAAATAATATTGATGTATATTTCATGATCCTCATGAATTCTAGAATATACTAATATTTCATCAATAAATACAATCACAAACTTGTCAAAATAGTCATGAAAAACTCTATTAATAAAATCTGTAAATACAGTTGGTGGATTAGAAAACCCAAAGTGCATAAATACAAAACTCATAATGCCAATATTTTGTCTAAAATTTCCTCATCTAAATATTCTCCTCCTTTAACTTTATTTTATGATTCCTTGACCTAAGATCAAACTTGGAAAATTACTACACTCCCTAGAGCTGATCAAACAAATCATTGATATGAGGAAAATGGTACCTATTCA
Organism: Viscum album; assembly: GCA_963277665.1. Classification (NCBI taxonomy): domain Eukaryota; kingdom Viridiplantae; phylum Streptophyta; class Magnoliopsida; order Santalales; family Viscaceae; genus Viscum; species Viscum album. Next base: position 1,968,342,880 of record OY728153.1, read on the forward strand.
TAACCGTGATATTATTAAAGGATCTGTAATCAATGTAAAGTCTCATCGAACCATCCTTGTTTTTAAAAAATGAAACCTGAGCACCATACGATGAATTATTATGATGAATAAAATATTTATCAAATAAATCTTTTGACTTGTTTTTCAATTCAACAATTTATAATTGATTTATTTGATAAGGAGGTTTTGAAATAGGCTTTTCATTATAAAATAATACAATAGTAAAATCAACCTATTTATTAGGAATAACACTAGGTAAATCATCCAAAAATAAATACACATATTCATTCATGACTGAAACCTCGATGATTTTAATAGTTTCTTTCTTTTAAACAACATGATCTAGGTAAATTTAACTATCATCCATAATCAATTACTTATCTTCTTGGTAGGTAATCAAATGTATGAAATCATTGAAAAAACTTTATTGAATCTAAAATATATCTTAGCATGATAAACTAAAATCCAATCCATACCAAAATGATATTAAAATATACTATGGTAAGTTCAACAAGATTTTTAGAAAAGACCATCCTACTAATAATAATGGGAATATTCTTATAAATCTTGGTTTCTTTAATGTTTCCACCTGGAGGTTTCATCAAAATTTCTATCTTCTTTATATGATGTGAAATTTTTATTTTACTTGTAAATTTCATAGAAATAAAGGAATGAAAATATCTAGAGTCAAACTGAGTATTGGAATAATTTGAATAAACAAGTAACATACCTATCACAACTTCATTAGATTGCCCAAATTCAACCGTAGAAGTGGAAAATGAATTTTCCACCCTTTTTCTTTGGAAATTATTTATTTCCACCAAGAGTAACTAAATTAAGAATCACATATGAAAAATGTTCTAAATCATTGAAATTAAAACATCTCACCATTGTTAGGATATCTGTTATACCATTGTTGGATTGTTTATGATTATCTTCTTTGTAATCATGGGCCATATGAACAAACTTACCACATCCAAACCACTTCCCATATTTTTTAATAAAATGTCTAGGGTGCTTTCCACCACACCAATCACAAAATAGAAACTTGAATTTCTTATGTTTAAATTTATTTGATCGATTCTTCCCCATTTCCTACTATCTAGATCTCATTTTCTACTTATTGTCATAGAATATATGATCATTAGTAAACTAAATTTCTACCTTCTCAAAACATCAAAAAAAATTTCATAACTTTTAAATTCATGGGAAGACAATTCTTTTTGATATCTATTATTTAATCCTATGTAAAAATAATTAATTTTACTATCAAAATCACAGATAAAATGTGGTGCGTACCTCACCAATTGTGTGAATCTTACTTCGTATGCTTTCATCGAATCTTCATCATTATATCTAAATTCCAAGAATTATTTTTCCATCCTATGTCTAATAGTTTTAGGAAAATATTTATCAATGAAAATATTCTTAAATTCATCCCATTACACAGAATGAATCTATTTTATTCTTTTAATATTCTTAACCACTGACCATTACTAGTGAGCCTCACTATAAAAATAATAAATAGAAAGATTCATCTTTTGATGATCCAAACAAACCATGACTTTGAATATCTTTTCCAATCCATAAATTAATCCCTTAACTACCATTGTGATAGAATATCCACTGAATAGGGGAGTATTTTTCTCATAAAAATATTCACTGTCATCATGTTCGTCTATGGTAGATCTGACTATCCTCTATAATTTATTCCACTATAATTTATAGTTTTTGTTAATTAATCCATCACTACAAAAAACTACTTTGTTCTAATTACGACAATTTCAGGTTTCTGATTTGAAAGTATATCATCCCCTCGGTGCCTTCCTACTCCATTTTTCATGTTTCCTCTTTGGAAAACAATTCAAAACACACATATTTTAGATAAATAAACATGGTAATTTTAAAATTCTATAAATGATAATTAAAATCTCTTAGGGGAATTTAATCACATTATCCTAACCTCTAAAAGTTTATAAAAACTTTCTATAATACCAACTATAAGTACTCGACCATAAACATTACATATTCTAGTGTCTTTAGACTAGAAACCATCTTTTTGTAGGATCTCAATTTTTCCTATTTAATGTCTACAAATATATATTCTAATATTTTTAAGGTCATGTGAAGATACGTCACATTATTTTGAGGTCTGGTGAGCCCAAAATTTATGTTTGAAATATATTAAATATATTAATTGCACACGTGTGTTGTTTTCCTAAAAAAGTGAAATAAATCTCCAAAAGGGACTCAAATCAGAAATTCAAGGTTTTCATTGAGTTCAGAACTTAGGTTTTACCCTAGACATGACATAATGTTTGTTGGTGTTAGGAGTTTTTGAAATAGTTTTCATGGGAGTAAAATGAATGAATGAATGAATGAATGAATCAATCAATTGATTTATTTATTTTGTTTAAATGACATCGTGGCCTAATATTCTTCTATTAAAAGAAATTATAAGAATATTTTAGGTTTGGACTCAAAACTTTTTATTTTTGGAGAGAAGCCAATGGAGAACCTTCTATTGATGAACATCGAGAGATCGAGATTTGGCGATCAATGTGCCAAAGGAAATCAAGGATCTCACCAATGACTATGATGAAAATTAATTCTTCATCAATGATTGATCCATCTTAAGGTAGAACATTATTTTATGTGCATCTAACCCCATTTATGTTTCCTATAATGAATGCGAATCAATAAACCAACAAATTGATTTGCAGATCAAGTGTATTCAGGGTACATGTTCTATATTATCCGAGATTTGAGGATTTTTATTATTGATAATATATATCTCAATATTCATCATTTTAAATGAAAAAAGTTGAATCCAACACAAAAATTGGCTGAGATCTATTCCTCATGTTTGTGTTTCATGAATTTATTCCCTTGTTCTTCGTTCATTCATTGCCAGTGTTATCTTTGGTCGGTGGTTCAACAAATACTGAGTATTCAATCGTTTCACTCCTGTTTCTTGGAACAATAGATTGATAATACAAATATGGGTTCTGATTGATGATGATATCATTATATAATGAAGGATCAGAACTAGATTAGAGTTCCTTATGTGTGTTTTGACATGTGGAAACCCGAAGACATGGAAAATTGTTTTTCTGTGCAAATTGGATGGCTAGATTCCAGTGACCGGTGAAGGTGAGGCGAGGCTAGACTAGATCCTTTATTTATGGAGTAATCCCTATCTTGATCAGAGGCCAGAGGTGTGTAAGACTATGCATGAAAGGGATCATCATATTATAGATCATTTTTCATTACATGATGTGTAATCCAGGATCACATGCCATGTGGGAACCTCTATGTGTCACTAGGGTTTGAACATAGGGAAAAGTGTCACATGCCATGTGACAACTATAACACACTATGTGAACTGTTCTGGTAGCTTATCATATACCTTGGTGGGTGAACAAGCATGAGAAGGTTGTCATACATAGACATGGACATAGTATACAGACAGATCCATATACTCAGACATGGTAGGTTGAACACATACATGACAAAAAACATGGCTAGGCTAGGTGTATATGGACATGGAAACGAGCATGGGACATGATAATTGGGAAGACCTAGTGCCGAAAGGACATGTTGTGCATAGAAAGTACACACTATGTACTTCTTTAGAGATGGCTTGGATCCCTTTTTCCCTTCAACATGGACATGTTTTCTTAGGGTATGTTCCCTTGATCCTTCCCTGATGTTTTCTTATTGAATCACATCCTATGTATAAGAAAGTGATCCCTTCTAAGGAACTTTAATCTAGGATAGAGTTTTTGAAATCCTTTTATGATGCCTAGAGTGTGATCCTCTATCATTATCATTGTTTTTCCTAGGCGGGGTTCTTCAAATCGCTATGACCAACACTACTTGGGTATCCATCCCCTTCATAGAAACTTAATCTGTATTGGGTTATTGGTATACCCCATAGCCTTGAGTGTGATCCCCATATGTGTATTGATCTCCTTAGACTTCAAGCACATACTTATTATTGAGATACTCGACAAGCATGAAATCTTGGATTTATGACATTAGTTCAATATTACTCTTGGAGTGTGTTATCCTGGATGAGTGTTATATGAAACCTTTGAGCAGGAATCCAAGGCTAGAAATTATGATTGTGACATTACCTTGAGCCTATGTGTATACTATGAGTATATATGGATATTCTTGTTATGTATGTTGTTGATATATCCCTATGATGATATGATTACTATTCTTGATGATTTAATGTCAGTGATTTCAGGGTGCCCTACTATGTATTATTATACTCACTACTACATAGGCTCTACTCACATGTGTGATGTCTTATGCAGATGATCGACCATTCTATGGGGTTCTCGATTTACTAAGAGCAGATAGAGATTAGATTTGGGATATTGAGACTGTGGTTTTTACCAAAATTCATATTTGACTGTAGTCCCATTTTTCTTTAATGTTGAACTTTTTATAGATTTTGTGGGGATTATATATGGCCATTATCACTTTCGTGTATTTTTTTATACTTTGATTGTGGGATTTAGTTGTGTTTATGCATTGGGTATCGGTTTTATTTTATATTTTAGAATTTTTATGGTCTCTGAGATGTGTGTGTGTGAGTATGGGTTCCTTAGGCTAAGGCCTCCCATGTGAGTGTTATGCCTACTCAGCGATATTCATCAGCCCCGAGCCAATTGAAGGTAGGCTTGGGGTAGTTATAATTATCTTATCACTAGCGAGGAATCCCCTAGTGGGTTGGGTCATAACAAAGTGGTATCAGAGGAGTGTTCCATTTTAGGATTTTAGTTTTAGAGTTTTTATCTAGTAGGGTGATTTGTTTGTATTTTATGAAAACATTGTTACATGTTTTGAGTTTATCCCTTAGACTAGAGACTCTAGTTTCGGTGTGGCGGTTGATGTTTCCATTCAATAGGACTCGAACTCCTTTATTTTTGAATTAGTGCATTTATGCACTATTTTTTGGGGGAAACAATGGTATATAAATCATTAGGGAATGGGTTGTGGTTTACATGCCCTTCTTGAGTCATAAATTAAGATATACCCATTGATTTTGGTATATCTTTCCTATTTCAGGATGCCTCCACAATGTTTTCCTTCTAGGATTCAACATAAAGATCATGATGATGATACCCTTAGCAATTAGGCTTTGATACAAGGACATGTTTAAGTGGTTTTACCTCTAGGTGGTTGACTAGTATTATCACCTCATGTCAAACAGAAGATGGTATCATCGACACTAGTGGATGAGGTGTACAAGTTGATCGCACTTTATGAGTTTCAGTGATATTGACCCCTCATGTTTTGAGGTGAGCCAAAAACCCATGCGACTGGGGACTGGCTTGAGGTAGTGACATGAGTCTTTCATATTGTCAATAAACCAGTAGAAAATATGGTAGTCCTAGTAGTGAGCATCCTCTATATCTCTACAAGATGACAGTGAGGCTTAGTGACTCAGTTGTATGATAAGGAGACTGTTGAATAGATAGAGTTCAAGTGCCTTTTTAGATATTTGTTTCTCTAACTACGTTGAGGGATGTATGCATCCCTGAGATTCTACAACTTCCAAATGGTAGTACGATTGTGACTAAGTATTTTTTGAGGTTCACCATCCTCTATCAATACTTGATGGATATGGTGAGTGATCATTTCATTTGGGATCATACCATCAAGTGAGCTCTATATAGAGATATAAGAGCTAGTGTGATGTCTCTATGAATTCCTACCTATGTTGGGGTGTTGGAGTGTGATTTGGTGGACGAGAGTTTTCTAGCTGAGAAGATGTGAACAATTAATGATGGTAGTGGGAATATAGGAGCGGAGACATTGGTGGAAGGTTTTTTACAATAGACACAATGACCTAGATGTGAGGGACCTTCTAGGTGGAGATCCCATGAGAGAGGGTATGCAGTTCATGGACCACATGATAGATTTAGTTAGATTAGGGAGAGGAATTTCAACTCTTGTGATGGATTTGGAAATATTACTTGAGATTTTATAACCTGATGTGTAGCTGATAGAGAGACAGTGGATCGGAAACCTAGGCAGAGGAAACTGTTAGAGAAGGTAGGTCTATATGGAGATAAACATAGAGGATGATCTAGGAGATAAGCTAGAGGTGGTATATGTTTTGACTTGTTACCACCACCACCCCTAGGTGGTCCTCGTCCAGCTTAGGGATCTGGTGGCCAGGAGAGAGGGAAGATGCAGGAGATCAATTCTTATAACCTAGAGGCTCCATGGATTATTTTAGGTATGATCTATATATTAGATACTTTATCTTTAGTATTGATAAACATTAGTTAGTGACACTCCATTATTTCCACTTATCTCATTTGAGACGTAGATATTCTAGTTGATCCCTTCGATTAACCCTTTTTCTTGGATACTTCTACTAGAGGCGAATCAGGGGTCACAAATGTCTTTTAATGATGTGACCTAACTCTTAGAGGAGTGTGTTTCATTTGGAATCTCTTTATAGTAGTGATGAGTCCATACGACTTCACCTAAGGTATGAACTGGTTATCTATAGTTCATTCCTTGATAGAATATTTCAGGTGGAGGATGAGGTGTTACCATAGTAATAGGATTAGGTTTTACTTCATGGGATAAAAGGAAACCCAGGAGGAGCAGGATAGTCTCATGTGCAGGAGAGTGAAGACGATTACACACAAGTAGGCTAGAATGACTCTTGCTGAAGTGGATGATATGTGATTTAAGTTTCCTAAAGTGGTGGTAGAGTATGAGGACGTCATTCATGTTGACATTCTAAGAAAACTTCCACTTTGAGAGATAGAATTCTATATTGATATACACTATAGGGGTGGAAAGAAGTGTTGATCTTTCGGCTCCTACTCTTCGCCCATGCCCTAGGCGACAATGGTCACCGCTGGCACCCCTTCCCTATTGTCAGGGAGGGTTCGTACTTCCACATCGGACCATCTAGCTTCTTACATCCCATTCTCCAACCCCGAATGCTTACCATCATTCCATAGTGTTTCACTTTCCCTAAATTACCCGACCTTTGAGATGGATTCCCTCATCTCGTGCTATCGATTTCATAGTTTACTAATGCTTTGTATCTTTTAAATAAAACAATGGTTTCTCAGTTCAGTTATCGGCTACCATCGGTGAGCACCTTTGAAAGATTTTTTTATATCATGGGATCTTAAAGAATGGGAAACTATTGGTCACCTTGATAAGTGCCATATCATAATCCTCTTCTCATCCCCAGACGATCTGATCACTACGTGGTCTGGAGCTCCTCGTTCCTGCAACGAACTCTACTTTCATCTGGTCAAATGGTCTTATGATCTTCATATGAAGCGGGATTCCCCATCAATGTATTTATGGGTAATATTCTCTAATCTCACTCTCCATTTTAATAACCCCTCTATAATCTATATTCTAGGTAACTTGGTTGGTCGTTATCTCTGCCCAGACTCGAGAACCAGTTATGTTTGTCCTCCTATTTCCCCATACATTTGTGTTGAGGTTTATGTATAAAAAAACCTGGTTTAATGGGTCTAGATCTCAGTAGGTGAGGAATTTTGATGGAAGAAAAATGTTGTGTTTGAGTCTGGGATGCCTTTTTGGTCTTCGTGCTCTCACCTTAGGCATTTTTCTCACTCTTGCTGGTGAGGTAGTAAGGGTCCCCATGGGAGGATGAATTTGGGTGATGGTGCCACCCTAAATCTTCTTTTTTCTACTCAAGTTTCTCCTAATGATGTTCTCCCTTTGGATGTGGACTGTATCAAGACAATTGAAGGTCAAAATTTGTCTAGGCCTATGCAGAACTCTTCTGGTCCAGTTCTCTCGTGTGATGGTACTCAGGATGTTCAGAAGCCTTCTAAGTCCATACTGCCCAAACCAAAATTCTTGTATATCTTTAATAGACTGAAATATAATCTGGATGTTGTTGTCCCTTCAAAGGATATGGCTGTAGTGACATTGTTTGATGTTGAACAGGACATGCAACCAATTTCATCAAGTCCAACCAATGAAGTCGTAGTGATTGGGGATTTATGTGATGATTTTACCATAGGAAAGGATCCTCAATTTAAAATCTTTGAGGGTTCAATATCTAAATTCTAGTTTATGGTTTGCGTCTTCCAGCATCCAACCAGTTCAGAAATGAAAGTGAAGTTCTTGAAGGCAAGAAAATCTTATGTTAAGAATCTAAAGTCTGGAGGAATGACTATTAATCCTCAAAATTGGGTTGATATGTTATGAGAAAAGAGTGTCAAGATTATGAGGATGGTCATGAAGTGGAGGCCTCCCCAGAAGATATGAATTCTTCCTTGTACCCCCCGATAAGTCCAAGGAAGATAACATGGTGGAGGACTATCTTAGATCCTCGTCAAGGAAGGTTAAGATTACTGTCATTGATTTTGATGCTTTTATTAAGTGAACCCATAGTCTACATCTAAGGAAAGACTATTAAAATTTACAAAGTCCTCTTATTACTAGATCCTCAAGAAAAGGAAATCCACCTACGAAGGTGTCCCAAATTTCAAATAATCACTCTTTGAGCAAAGAAAAAGACTCCGATAAGCATCTGGAACCTAATGAAAATGAGGTTATAGATCCTGATACCCTTCAGTGTGGAAATGAAATAATGGATTGTGATGAGTGGGAAACCATCATTAATGGTAAAGAATAATTCCTAGAGAAGTCTATGATGGTCAATTATTTTCAAGAGGACTTTGATAGACTGTTTGAGAGGAGCATCAAGTTTACTTTAAACTCAGAACAAGATTCTTGGATCAAAAAGCAATGCTGTATTTTGGCTCGTGGATTTAACAGAAAGAATATCTCAGTGTAGGAGCTCATTCAATATTGGGACAAGATGACACTGTATTTTGAATACCTCCTCAAAGTTGAACCTTATGGGTGGGCTACCACTCCTCAATGGATTCTTCTCATAGGTAAGGTATCTAAAAGTATTAAACTACAATTCAAAAATTCAACTATTTATTATGATGTTGATTAATGTTTTTGTGAACTTATGGTTTCCCACTTTTCCCTAAAAAATATTTCTCAAAAAAAATCTATATGATGATGATATACACACTAGGATGGCTCTAATATTTTCCCCATTAGATCAGTTGTCTCCCAATTAGATTTTCTAGCTGAGGGTGCAGTTGGAGGACTTGTAGAAGAATTGTTTTTTGAGGACTAGTATTTCACCTTGAAAAACCCCAATGTTGTTTTCCAAGAAGGATTAAAGGAGATTAAGTTTTTGTTTGGTTTAACGATGCCTAAAATTGGTGTCCATAAATAACAATCACCCACAAATTTGGATCAATTACCTCTTTGGTCAGTTGAGAGGGGCATGATGGTTCTCAAAGATTGACCTTAGATCAGGTTATCACCAACTTGAGTACAGGATGAGGATATAAAAAAGATAGATTTTTGATGTCTTTATAGTCACTATGAGTACTTAATAAATCCCTTTATCATAAACAATACCCCCAAAATGTTCATGGGACTCATGAATTGGATCTTTCAACCTTTCTTAGACAAAGCTGTGGTAGTCTTCATCTATGATGTCCTAGTGTACTCAGTGTCTAAGGAGGTGAATATGATACACTTGAGGATATTCTTGAACATAATTCTAGGGAGTTAGATTTATGGGATGATTTCAAAGGTCTAGTTCTAGATTTGGGAGTTCCATTTTCTGATACATGTCATCTTAGAAGACGGTGTAGCAGTGTACCCGAAAAATTTGAGGCAGTGATAGCTTGGGAGCAACCCCAGAGCATGATAGAGGTGCATAGATTCCTTGGGTTAACAAGAAACTATTAGCGATTAATATCCTATTTCTATATGATATCATCTCCCTTGATACATTTTAATTTAATGGGACAACCTTTAATGTGGATAAAGATCTACGAACATGATTTTTAGGATTCGAGGATGAGATTGACGAGTGATCCCATCATGAGATTTCCAAAGGAGGGTTCCAAGTACATAGTGTTCTATGATAAATCAGGTATAAGGCTTTGTTTTTTTCTAATTCATATATAGGTGAGGATTTCCAATGTTTCATGCCATTTGATACTACATGAGAAGAACCACATGAATAATGATCTTGAGTTATCAGTGGTAGTCTTCACACTAAAGGTGTGGCGATACTACCTTATGGGTGAGCAGTTTATCATATATTCTGACCATAAGAGTCTCAAGTGTATCATACCCTAGAAGGATATTAACTTGATATAGAGGTGATGGCAAGAGTATATCTATGATTATGAATTCAATATTGTGTATACTCTTGAGAAGGGTAATGTGGTAGAAGATACTCTCAGTAGGAGATCTGGATCACAAATACTGGGCGAGGCATCAGATCAGTTGGTCTCATTACAGTAATACTTAGATGATGGAGAAGGTGCAACTTACCTCCAGTAAATGGATGTTACCCCACCACTTCTATAGAAAGTTAGGGATTCTTAGTATGGAGATACAAAGAGTGGGACCCTATGCACTCAGATATCCACCGGATGTGCTCTTGATGGATTTTTTAAAGGTGGGGAGCATGTCATCCATTTTAAAGGATAAATGATTTAACCAGTGATGTTGTGGGATGGGGTTATGAGAAAGTTTCATACATCTCCTTTGGTAGTGCATCCAGGTGTATAGAAGATGTTCTAGGACCTTCGATATTAGTTTTAGTGGCTAGGGATAAATAAGGGAGTTTCATAGTTTTTCTCTTCATGCCTTACTTTTCAGAAAGTGAAGTTTGATAACCAAGTTGTAGTAGGTTTATCTCAAACCCTTTAGGTTCCATATTGGAAGTGGGATAGAATATATATGGATTTTGTGATGGGGTTACCACAAACGTCTAGAGGACATGATGTAACCTAGGTGATCGTAGACCGAATAACCAATTAAACCCACTTACTAGATATCGATGAACAAATATTAATAAAGGTATTATGATTCCATTACATGTAGATGATAGTTTTAATCCATTTAGTTCCATTGAGGATTATTTTTTATCATGATGCTCACTTCATATCTCAGTTATAGAAGGGATTACAGGATGCCTTTGGAACTCAATTGTGTTTGAGAATATATTTTTACCCCCATTCTGATGGCCAAACTGAGTGAACCATTAAGGTAATAGAGTACATGTTGTGGGATTACATTTTATACTTTTGGAACATTTTAGAGTATCACCTACCCAAGGTGGATTTTGAATACAAAAATAGCTACCATTACACCATTGGCATGACACTATTTCAGTCCTTGTATGAGAGGCCCTATAGGTCACCACTATACTGGAATGAACTAGGAGAGTTATCACTTATGGGTATAGAGTTTTTATGAGCCACAATAGAGAAGGTAATGATTATTTAGGAGCGGATGAGGACTACACAAAGCCGTCAAAAGTCTTATGAGTACCGATGCTTGAGACATTTTGAGTTTGAGGAGGGAGAACCTATGTTCCTGTGGGTCTAACCTTGATGGGCATTGTTGATATTTGTCTGGGGAGACAATATATCTTCAAGATTAATTATCCATTTACAGATTCTACATAGAGTTTTTGAGTTCCATACTTCTTATCTCTACCCTCATAGTTAGACTAGGAATATGACATCTTCCACATGTCACAATTGAAGAGGTACATGCATGACCCATCGAATGTTATCAACTAGGGTGAGATGTACATAGAGGATGGTGCTACTATTTCATAGTTCTTGGTAGATATTGAGTATCAACATGAGAATATACTTTGTGGTTGAGGAATTCATCTAGTGCGTGTTTGGTGGCATCATAAGAATCTCCAGGAGAGTAATTTGGAGCGGGAGACCCATATGTGTGCTCAGTACCCACACCTCTTTGTCTAATCATTTATTTTTATTTATAGGATGTAAATACCTTAGTTTTTGAAAATGTAATGACCTTTTTTTCATGTAAATAATTAAAATACATTTTAAATTTTTTTTTAGGTCAAACACTGAGACGACGTGTAGTTCTGAGGACCGGTGATCCCGAAATTGATGTTTCAAATATATTAAATATATTAATTAAACACACATTAATTTTTCATGAAAATGTGGAAAAAATACAAAATGGGGAATTAGATGAGAAATTAAAGGCCTCCTTTGAGTCTATAGAATGGGTTTTTATCCTAGGAGTGACATAATCTTTATCAGCATTAGGCATTTGTGAAAATGTTTCTGCAGACATAAAATGAATGAATTTATTTACTTATTTTTTTTAAATCACACAGTGTCATAATATTCCTCTATTTAATATTGATTATAACTATATTTTTGGTTGGCTTAATAACCTTGGAATTTTAGAGAGGATCAGTTGGGGGAGCTTCCGTTGATGAACATCGATGGGTAGAGATTTGGTGATCGATGTGCTAATTAAAATAGAGGATCTCGCTAATGACTATCAAAAAAATTAATTCATTATTAGTGATCAATACATATCTATTTAGGATATTGTTTTATGTGGATTTATCCCCTTTTGTTTTTCCTATGATGAATTAAAATCCATTAACCAACGAATTGATTTGCAGATCGAGTGTATTGTTGGTACGGGTTAGATAGTTTTCAAGATTTGAGGATTTCTATTATTGATAATATATATATATATATATATATTCAATATTTATTATAACTTAAATGAATCAAGATCAACATGAAAATTAGTAAAGGTTTATTCCTCATGTTTTTGTTTCATTCATTTCTTCCCCCGTTCTTCATTCATTCAACATCGACGTTTTCTTTGACTGGTGGTTTGAAAAATAATCGGTAATCAATCGTTGTGCACCCATTTCATGGAACAATATATTAATACCAATAATATGAGTTCACATTTATGATGAGATAGAGTTACGAAAAAAAATCATAACTATATTAGAGTTCCTCATGTGGGTTTTGACATGCTATAACTTGGATATTTAGTAGATGGATTTATCAGGTGAATTGGATGGACAAATTCCATAGAGTGGTGACAATAAGGCACTAAAGAACAATTTCCCTAATTTATGGAGTGATCCATGGATGGATTAGAGACTAAAGGAGTGTATGAAGACAGATCAAATGGATTCATGGATTCTGGAGAATTCCAGGTTACATGACATGTAATTTGGGATCACATGACTTGTGGGACCCTTTGTGAGGCGCTAGGGTTTCCGTAAAGAGAAAAGTATCACACACCATGTGAAAATTGTCACACATCATGTGAACCATGCTAGTGGATCATCATGTACCTTAGAGGGTACATGGGAACATGCAGTCTGGGGTATACAAACATGACTAGACTACACAGATAGATACTTGTACTCATACACGACTGAGGGTACACAAACACGGCTAGGCACATAGTCAAGATAGGTGTACATGGACATGGACATGATAATGGGATGTGATACACAGGTATACCTAGTGTTGAAGGGAAATAATGTGTATTGATAGTACACAAAATTTACTTATTCAAAGATGGATTAGATCCCTTGTTCCCTTTAGCGTGGACAAGTTTCATTAGGGTGTGTTCCCTTAATCCTTCCCCAAGGGTTTCTCATAGAATTTTATCCTGTGTATAGGTCAATGATCCCATTTAAGGAACTTAAATATTGGATAGATATGTTTAAATCCTTCCATGTGGTCTAGAGTGAGATCCTTTATCACTATCATTATTTTTCCTAGCTTTAGTTCTTGTAATTTTCATGACCAACACTACCCGGGCATTGATACCCTACATAGCAAGTTAATCCGGATTGGGTTGTTGGTATACATCATGGCCTTTGGTGTGATCCCCATATGTTTATTGATCTCTTCACAATTATATCCCATACTTAGAATGGATTAACTTAATGATCATGACATCTCAGATGGATAACATCACTGCTATTTGACTCAAGGAGTGTGGTCTCCCAGATGAGTGTTATATGGTACCTTCGAGCAATAATCCTAGGATGGAAATTATAGTTGTGACCATACATTGAGACTATGTGTATAATATAATTATATCTAAACATTATTTATATTTATGATATTAACATATCCCTATAATTAGTTGAATACTATTCTTGATGCTTTATACAAAGTGATTTTAGGGTTTCCTATTGGGTATTGTTATACTCACCCCTGCATGGAATTTTCCCACATGTTTCATGTCTTATGAAAATGATAAGACATTCGATGGGGTTCTAGGTGGACCAGGAGAAGATGAATCTTATATTTGGTCTAGATAGATCATGGTTTATACTAGGAGTCACATTTAACTATAGTACCCTCTTTTTTTGAGGTTATACTTCTTTACAGTTTTTGTTGGGATTGTATTTTGTGCTAATTTATTTATTTTATTTTCTATACTTTGATTGTGGGATTTAGACAAGTGAATGCAATGGGTATAAATTGTATTTTACATTTAAACCTTTGTATGGTCTTAGATATGTGTATGTGAGTAAATATACCTTAGGATAAGGCCTCCCATGTGAGTGTTATGCCTACTTGGTGCTAGTCTCTAGCCCCTAGCCTATTGGAGGTGGGGTTGGGGTTGTCACACTTGGATTATCATCATCCATGTGGTACCTTGTGGGTTAGTTTGTCACTTTTTTTTCAATCCAAATGATATTTATGGTTTATAGTTTTATATATTTAAGTCATAATCCTTACATAAAAATCTCATATCTTAAAAAGTGGGCACTTCTATTTAGTATCCATTTCTTTTCCAAAAAATAAAACCTTTAAGATATAAAAATATTTCTTTTCAAGACACATCTTTACAATTTTTACCTGAACTTCATAATTTTACCTACTCATCTTTAAAACTATATGATTTTTTTAAAATATGTTATGGGAACAAAAATATCAGTAGGGGATATAAAAAAGAAACCATTAAACCACGAATATTTATAAAAATTTTTCCTTTACAAAATAAACATTGGATTTAGAATAAATAGTTCTTACTCAAGAAATCAACTTTCATTTAAACATAAGATCGTTAGCTTGCATTAAAAATTAACATGATTTAAATATAAACCCATATAAAGAATAGATAAATCATGTAGGTAACATGGGAAATCATTTTCTAAATCACTCTTACAAATAGAATAACCAATACAGCTGACTTCCATACCGAATACATTGGAGTTCTATCCTGGAATCACTCATCCTCAGTATATAACAGAACCACTCATCCTTGGTTTATTATGAAACCCCCTTCCTTGGTTTATATTGTACCCATCCATCATTATATTAATTTCCAATAACCACAACATAATCATAACACATAAAATATTTCAATTTATAATATTACACTCATAGAAATATTCTTTTCACCCATTAGAAAACATTTTCAAATATTGAAATATCCATTCCATTTTAAAAGACCTTTTGAAAATTATCAGAATTTATTGAAGGATGGGTTTTTTAAATAAAAAATAGAATCTTATAAAGTAAGTATAATATCAAATTATGGTTATGATAATTTGAAAATTTATTATTGCTGAAAACATTAAAATAAAACATTAATTTTATCTTTTTTACAGGAATTCAAAACATTCAATAGAAAATAAATAAAAATATTTGTTTTGAAAACCCTAAAAAAGTGTAAAAATATTCAAAAAATGTCCTTTATAATTAATTTATGTCTATATATATACATCCATAAAATAATTTTAAAAATATGTACATGGAAGAAAAAGAGTTGGAAGGGAAACATTAAAAGTGGATTTTTAAATGAACGTCTCTTACCTTAAGTTTGACTAATCACTTAGATTACTTATCTTCCCGAATGATAAAATTATACTAATTATTTAATTTCATAGGTACATTTTTCAAGTTTATTATTTATTTTCATCTTATTTATTAACATTTTATATTCAACTAATTAATCATTTGAGTTTATTCCAGATGTCTGGAAGTTATTCAACTCATATGCCCAAAAATAACTTTGGTGGATTGATTATGGTCAAAGAGGTCATTATTACATCATATATAGAATAATAATAACGAAATAATTATCATTTTTATAGTTCAATTATACCCAACAATGAATTATGGTAATGAAAAATGAACTAAGTTACAATCACATATATGGTAGGCCGTAAATATGCACGAGTAACGTTTCCATTTTTCAATGAACATTATAGAAATAAGGTTAGTATTTTTTTATATTTACATAATTATAATTAGATCTTATATACAATATTATTTATTTAAATATACTTATATATATCACCCATGTGATTTTTAAATGAAAAATGAGTCACATCGCTTCATGAAGGTGGTTGTCCACACGTACAGACAAACAACGTTATAATTTTTCCGTGAATAGAAAGGCAAGAAATTTAATGATATATTAACTTTTAAAAATGATAAATATTTCTTGTATATAATATAAATAAATTAAATCTATTATTACAACAAGTCATAATAAGAGGTGATGGAAAACAAATTACATTTGTTCGTGAGGTGGTAGTTCTCCATACACACGAACGATGGCTTCATTTCTCATTTAATAGAATTGGAGATGGATATAATATGATATTAACATAATAAACTATTAGTATATTTATTATAATGGTTTTATTATTTCTACAAGGTTGAATAATATTTTAATAAGTTATAAGAAGAATAAACATTAAAACACTTAGTTAAGAACCATTCATCTTATTTGGACAACCTCTTAATGTATACACCAAAAATTTCCTATCTTGGTTTATGATAAAACCAAGGACTCTATGTCAAGAGAAGTTATTAAATTAAGGTATTTGGTAAGGTATTTTCCAAACTAAAATGCTTTTTAAGTGTTAATAAAAGAGTAATAGAGGTGAATTTTCATAAGAGAGGGGAGGGGTACTCTTTGAATTTATTAAAGTATTAAATTCATATAAATTAGCTTGCACATTCTGATGGATAAAAATTTATAATATTAGAATATAATATTATTATAAGTCTAAATAATCTCATATAATAAAATTTTGTAAATTTTATATAATATTTTTAACCTAATATTTTTTAACCCCTGTTAATCTTTTTGATGTTTACCACAATAAAAATGTTGTTTACACTTTAAAGGTCAATATAGTTATTATAAAAGGAAAAATGGTACATAAATAGACCATGGTTGATATTATAAACCATATACCATTCAACTTTTCAAAGATAATTTTTTTTGTGATTTTAAATCATTAATAAATAATTATTTATTATAAAATATCATTAATGTAAATTTTGGAACTATTCATTTAATTTGACTTTGAAAACAACATGACAATGATGAAATTATAATATAATACTTAAATATCACTAAAATGATATATTTTTCTAAATATTTCCTAGAAAAAAATTATTCTTCCAATTTATATTACTTATAATATTTTTAAAATCATTTATTTTATTTTTCTATTAATTAAATAAATATTGTGTCAACAATGTGCAAGACCTTAAAAAAAATATTTCATCACTAAAAATTAGAAATAAATTACCATGATAAAGATAATAATTTATCTTTAAAACAAATATTTATAACTAAATATATATTATGATTATCCCTAAGTATAAAAGTTAGAGATAATAAAACCAATATAATGTTATTTTTGACTTTTCATTACATAAATTATTATAAAGGTAAAAATCATGGTCAAATGGATTTTCTTAATATATTAGATTTTTTTTATTATTATTGACGAGGTATAATCATCCCATAAAAATAATTCAACTATTATAGTTATGTTCTAGTCCCTATTACATTATTTTTACTCTTAATTAACCCATTTTACCTTTACCCTGGTAAAACAATTTATTATGATTACTATTCACAATGGCTAAAAATAAAAGGAAAATTTTTACCAAATTAATATATCTTGGTTCCAAACATGGAACCCATTTTTAAATAATCAAAACATGGAACTAAAATGATTTAATTTAAAATTAAACCCACAAAATGAGAGAAAAAATATTTTTTTAGAAAAATGCCATTTAAGTAAAAAAATGTTTTCATACAAATTTCAGATATGAAATTAATTAAAAATATTATAATTGGATTATTTTTAATCAAAAGGGTCTAATTAATTTTTAAAACTAATCAAAAATATAATTTTACTTTGTAAAGTGGATCCAAATACTCTCAATCCAATGCATCACATTTTCATGGGAACAAAAAATCTATTATTCTAGGATCTTTATTATTCTGGTTCTTCTCCTTATGATCATTATTATTATAGGGTTTTTAATTAGGTTATGGAATAGGTGGTAGGTTGAGTGATGGATTATGGGAAAGTGTCTACGTTTGTGAAGGTGGGGTGGGTTTCTCACATGGTTCCCTTTCGCACCCATCATGGGTACAACATTTATTCATCTCATTCAACTTAGACTAGTAGTTTCCAAATTCAACCTATCCCATGATCAGTGGTTGATGATTTATTCATTTTTACAATGGAATAATGGTTAGGTAATAAAAATTACAATTTTTTTAATTACTATAGGATGATATATTATATTTTATTCCCATTCTATGTTTTTTGTTTTATGTTTTTTTATGTTTTTTAAGTTAAGTGTATAATTTGGTAAAAAATATATATGTTTTGTTAGTATTATTTAACTCATTTTCTTAACTTTTTCATTTTAATATTTTTTTGTTGTAATAAGTTACTAAATTGTGTTATATTTTTTACATTGTTTTATAAAATTCTAATCATGTTCTCCATCAGTCATTTTTTTTATAATTAATAGTTTTTCTATTGATACTTATTTTTCTTCATTTAATAATTTCACGGGGGTTGAATACATAACATAAGTTTTATTAATGATTAATTTTATTTTATATTTTTCATTATAGACAATGATCATGTTTTGTTATTTTTTTGATGGATTGTGATGTTAATTTGAATTTTCTGTTAAAATTAATCTGTGTGTACAAATTTAATTAAGTTTCCCCTTGGAAAATGATAATATACTAGATTTATTATAAATAAATATTATATTAATTAATGTCACAATAATTAATGAACACTTGAATGACTATTATTCATCAAAAATATTAAAATATGTGATGATTAATTCTTTGACATAAAGTTATTATATTCAAGGAGGAATAAGGTTTTCCTTGAAATCCATTACACCTTTGTAAAACTCCCATATTTTCTCCTTATATGATTTAATTATTTTTCTATTTTAAATTTTTACTTTTATAAATTAATGAATCCAAATTTTCATATATGTTTTTAATTTACTATTGGTTTAGACTAATTTCTTAGTATTATAATACAACCATATTACAAAGTTATGCTTCTATGTGAGTCGATACACATTTAGTGCAAACCAAACTATTAACTAATAACCCATTATCTATTTTTCATTATGTTGCATGTTAAGTGGATACATATTTAATGTGTGTTTAATGGTTATAACCATATATAATAGCTTCATAATGTTGTGAATTCATAGGGAAACTATATTAGTATTATTTGGGACACATATGAGTAGAAGGAACAAAAATTGGACAAGCAGTATTCCCAAAACGTCCTAATAATTAGTTTTTAAATGCTTGACTCCCTTTAAAAGCATGTGTTAGGGGGTCAAAACCAACTGAACGACATCAAAATACTATAAAATTAGATGAAGATAATGGTATAATTAATTTTGAAATTTTCTATTAGGAATAAAATCAATATGATGAACTGTTTACCTCAGATGAATAAAAACTCACTTTTATTATTTTAAGACTTCAAAACATGCATTAAATGGTCTGATCCAAATCAAACATCATCAAAATAATGTGAAATAATAGGAAAATCATATTAGTATTATTTTTGAAACACACAAGTAGATTAAATGCCATTCGAACATGTGATCTTCCTAGAATAACCAATTATGAATTTTTAAAGGTTTGATTCCCTTTAAAAATGTGTTTCTGGGGGTCAAAACTAAATGAAAGACCTCTAAATGCGATGAAATAAAACTTAAACAATAGTAAAATGATTTTTGAGATGGTCAATCTAACATAACATAAATATGTTTTTCCCTCAAATTAATGAAAATATAATTTAATTGTTTAGAAAAACAAAATGTATGTTTAACGGTCAAATACATAGAAAACAACTTCAACATGATTTGAAATCACAAGAAAACCATATTAGTATTATTTTTTTATGTGTACAAGTAGATTAAATGTCAATCAGATGTGTGGTATTCCCAAAATGATCGAATAAGTTGTTCTTAACTATTTTACCCCATTAAAAATGTGATTCAAAGGTTCAAAAACAACTAGACGACCTCCAAATATCATGAATTTTGACAAAAATAATAGTAAATTGATTTCTGAAATGTTTAAGTAGGCAGAACATCATTCTATGGAGCCTTTTTTCTTAGATGATGAAAAAACACTTTTATTATGTTAAAACCTCAAAAAGGGTGTTTAATGTTCTTATACCAAGAAAATGAACTCTATTTAAAATAATAGGAAACCCATATTAATATTATTTTTTTACATGTAAGAGTACAAAACACATAAATCATATGTGCAGTATGCCCGGAACAGCTGAATAAGGAATTTTTAAAGGTTTTAAACCCTTTAAAAATGTGTATCATGGGGTCAAAATCAACTGAAATCTCTCTAAATACTATGAAACCAAATGAAAAAAAACCATAGAGTGATTTTTAAAATGATTGAGTATCCATAATGTTAATATGAGGGGTTGTTTTCTCAAGATGATTGAAAATTCACTTTTATTTTTTTAAAACAAAAAATCCTGCATTCAAAGGTCATATCCATAGAAAATAATTTCAAAAGGATGTGGAATCACGTGAAAATAGTATTAGTATTATTTTAGACTTATGAAAGAATAAGAAACATCAATAGACTGTGTGGTATGCCCAGAATGTCTAAATAATTAGTTTTTAACGTTTTTTTTTTCAAAGTAATAATTTTATTAGAAGAAACAAGGAGACTAAGAAGACCAGGTATTTCTAAAGTAATAAAGTCCAAGAACATTGAATTGAATATTATTAATAAACTCAAGGGTGAGGGAGACCATAATAGAAAAACTCATATAAGTATTACTCTGATTACCCTTTGAGGCGAGACTGTAATGACATGAACTTTTATAAATAAAAATTCCTCTTGTTATTTAATCAAATGTATTATTATGTATTAGAGTTATAGAAAATATATGAAATTAATTGGTTTTATTATATCATATTAGATTTAAAATACCTTTAATCATCATTATCATTGGTAATATAGTATTTGAATAGTTATCACATGATTATTATAAATATAGTATTTTAACTAATCCAATTAGCATAAAAAAATATGTGATGACCTCAACCAGTAGGATTGTACCTTATAAATCCCATTTATCAGAGTTTATGAGGGAGATAGAATCACTGTTATTTTCCCTTTACCAAGTCCAAGTTGATATCCAACAACTTAAGCATGAGAAAACCTATTTATGGGAGAAGTTAAAGCTCATCGAGATCCCAACCCAAACCATGTATGCCGAACCACCCCATGAAAAAATCATCATCAAGCACCTTACCCTTAGGGAGTTTTTTGGTGTATTAAAGGGACATGTATCAAGACCATAAAAATATGAATATGTATATTTTATTTTCAATATAATAATGTTTATATTTAGTTCTTATTGTTAGTATATAAATGAATTTTATTTTTGATAAAATAAAACAAAAATTATATTATTCGGTAATATTAAAATTCAATTATGGAATTTATTTTGATGAATTAATGGATTTTTGAAATAACTAATATTTTAATAAAATACTATTAATAAATAATGTTTATCAAATATAAATGATCATATAAGTTTCATGAATTGAAATGTAAAATTTATAAGGATTTGAAAACGGTTATTATAAAAAAACCCATCGAGTCACAATAAATGTCCATTTTTATTTTAACATTTAAAATAAACATATTTATAATATTATTTGTATAAAATAAATATTTTTTTTGGAATCATACATTTGAAATTATCCAATGGAAATTTTTTCACAATGTTTTGAGATATTCGAATTTTCTGGTAAACATTAAATATCATATAAATATACGGTGTTTATTATGACATCATAGTTAACAAAAAGTAATGTAATAAATACTATAAATGGAATAAAAGACTAAATATATGTTTCCACTTTAAAATAATGTGATTTTTAGTTTTTTATTAATGATGTAAAGACTTTATGAATCATATAAAACCTATATTATATGTTAATGTTTTAAAATTATTTCTTTATGGACAAGACTCACTTACACATCACCAGGGGTATTATTTTTTATAAGTTCCTCCATTGGACTTATAAAATAATTAGAAACACCCCTATTTGGTAGAAACCATTGCAAAAATGATTGTAAGGTTCATCATTTTATTTATTTTATTTTATAGAATCCAAAACCTATGTTTGGGAAATAATAAAGAACTCCCCTCTCTTTTCCTATATAACCCACCCAAGATCCCATTTATCTCCACTAGAAAACCTTGTATCACATCTTTAATCTAACCTATTCTCTATATAGACCTCCCTAGGTTCCCCTAATCTCTCAAGAAGCTCCTCCCAAACATTTGGAATCACACTCTCTAGGTAAGGGATCCTCTCATTCTCCTATTTATTCAAGTTTCTTCATTATTTTATATTTCTTATATCCAATTAAAAATAATGGGATGTGTTATTATATATCCCAATTATTGTCCATTTTATGTCTAAATAATGATATACAGATTTCAATCTCATTAATCCCTTCCCTGAACATTTACATTCCCCCGTTATGCTGCCAAAATATCACCATGATTTTCCATGTCAAGAAATTATGTAGTGAATACCCGTACCCATTTACTATCAAGGGTGTTCATCTTCATGCACTTGTAATTCTTTAATTTGGAAATTACAAGCATTTATTCCACACTCCTTGATATTGTAATAAAATTTTATTATAAATGATTCTATGTTTTATGATCTTTGTGGCACACTTAAGCATGAGAATGAAATGAAAGTGATGGGTGTGCCTAGAATTATATAGCGCTCTAGTGCATTGGGTAATGCTTTTGTCTCATGAGATGTCATGAAAGGGATTAGGGAGTGAACCTAATCTACCATGGTACGTTTTCTACCATTATTTGTTGGAATTTATCCTTGAAATATGTTTATAATATAGTGTTGTAAGTTGTTGCCACATTCTCCTGTCGTCCATATGATTATCATGTTATATCATGACTCATTGTTCATGTTTATGATTATCACATATTTTATACCCTATTGATATACCTATTGTTTAAAATGTATTACTTTCTTCTTGTTATTCCATGTTAATTCCCTTTCTGGGATTTATAGCTCACCCCTATCTTGTGTATGTCCCTGGGTTATCCTATGCAGTTTTAAGTAGGAATGAATAATATGATCATGTTAAGGAAGTTTTCAATAAATACGAAGCATTCCATATTTCAAGTTGTTATTTAATGTAACTAATTAAAAAATACACTATAATTATTGATCTTATGGGTTATATAATGTATAATATTATGTAATAAATCATGAAATTATGTATAATAAAGAGCAGAGTTGTCATAGTAGGTATTAAAGGAGAGTTTAGTTATTTTTGGGATTAGGATTTGAAAACTCCAAAAAAAGTGTTAGGGATAAAAATAAGTATAAGAAAATTTGCCTAATTTTTTTAAAGTATATATTAAGTGGTTTATCATTCAAATACATATAATTATTGATACTATATGTGGATGTGGCTGTGGCACATATGTACCTTAGTGTAAAACCCAAAAACAACATGTCGAGCTAGGATCGACCACGAATTGGTGCATGAAAACGGGCCTTGCTGCACACCAAGTTTGACACTCCCGGGAGATATGATTTGGTAAATTCACAATATCATTATGAAATAGTATTAATGAAATGAAAAATAACCATAATAGTATATGTTAGCAAATAGATCATGGATAACATAGATTGAAGCCTATAAATTCCTAAGTTAATAAATATATTTCATTCATAATTTATCTCTTTAATGTCATTGGATTCATATTTATGTGTTTAATAGTTTAATATTATTCATCCCTAATTTTCCCTTTATTCTAGCCAATGTCTCGAAATAGGAGGAATCGGGTAAAAAAACAATGTGAAGGGTAATGTGATGACTTCCTAAACAAGATTCCAACCTGATGGGAGTTGGAATAGAAAACATTATGATGATACTCTCTTAGCTGACTTATGTTCTGAAAAGAAACCTAGATTAGGAGGATCACCCATATCCCCTAAAGAAAGAACAAGCTGCAATTGATATATTTATGTAGAAAAGTTCTATGACTTTCAATGGATCATTTGATCCCATAATCATGTAATAATGGATCAACTTCATTGAGAAGTTCTTCTCCATCCATCAAATCTCATAGCAAGTGAAGGTTATAATTCTTGTTTATCATATGGAGAGAGAAGCTGGTCGGTGGTGGACATTGATTAATAATAAAAATCCTGAGAAATAGATCAGAGTGATGCGGTGGAATTAATTCCATAAATTGTTTTTTGATAACTATTTTCTTCCCACTCTCTAATTAAAAATGAAAAGTATTTTCCTTTACCTCATGAAAAAAGGAGATGAATCTATTGGGGTTTATGATTCTAACTTCACAAGACTTCCATGATACACCTCTATATTTTTCATCACCTCAGAATTCAAGGTTGAACACTTCTTTTGTGGGCTAAAACCTAGTCTACAAAAGCCTTGGCGATCTGATAATTTGATAGCTATGGGGGAATTTTATGATGTGCCCTTAAAGTAGAAATGTATATCAGTGAATATCAATGGTATCTTGGGGATAAGAAGTGTAAAGTGGAGTTTAATTCTATCGATCTAATGGATGGTGCTAAGAAATTTAAAAATTTCACTTGTCAAAAGTGTAGAAAGAAGCACCTCAGAAAGTGCCGAAGGGGGGCGATGAAATGATTTAGGTGTGGGAATGAATTATGCCTAGATAGTGATTTACTATAGAATAATCCCACTAATTCGATGGAGTAATGTAATTTTCTAGTCAAATCTTAGCGCATTTTTCATTTTCTTCAACAGTAAGGGACCATGAAAATTTGTGAACCAATGCACTAAGATAAGGGTTTTTGAAGACAACCAACAACCTCCAAGGTAGCAAGGGATAAAATATGCATCAGAAATACAGAGGTGGATTATGAAAAAATGTTACTCATAAGTTTAGTATAACTATTCAAACACCGCCATAAAGCATGGAAATAGATTATTCGGTAAAAATGAAAAATGGGTAAATTATTGCATCCTAAGTATATAACTCCCCCATCAAAATTTGTATTATTAACTTTCGAGTTAACCTTATGATACCCCCTTTAGTTTAATTTGATGAAATTATGGGTATGAATTGGATTTACCAGTATAGATCCAACATAAATTTCCAAGAGAAGGAAATCACTCTCAGTATTGAGAATCATCTCTTGATTCTATACAAATGAAATGAGATGGATGAATCTTCTTTAGAAGAAACATCGAAAGCATGTATATTATTTCCCTATGAGAAATCATATCTAGATCAAATGATTGAGTCTAAGGAAAATATCATCCTTGAAGACCTTCCCATTGTGATTGAATACACTGAAGTGTTTTATAATGAATTGCATAATCTTCCTCCTAGATGAGTGGATTAATTTTCAATAAAGCATATACATGGGGTGTTTACATTATCTAAGACTCTATATAAAATGGAAGTTTTGAAAATTGAGGAGCTAAAGAGTCAACTATATGAGAATCTAGATAAAGGTTTCATACACCCAAGTGCTTCACCATGGGATGGAATAGTCTTCTTTGTCAAGAATAATGATGGGTCACTAAGCCTTTGTATTGATTATCGGGAGTTCAACAAGATCTCAATACATAATAAGTATCCTCTTCCATGGATTTATGACTTTTTCAATCATCTATGTGGAGGATAATACGTATCCAAGGATGATTGTTGATCGAGATATTATCAAGTAAGGGAGAAGAAGTAAGATATCCCCAAGATTGCTTTTCATACAAGGTATGAGCTCTATGAGTTCAAAGTAATTCCATTAGGACTCACTAATGATCTATAAATATTTATTTACATGATGAATAGTGTCTATAGATATTACCTCATAAAAAATTGGTAGTCTTTATATATGATATTCTAATATAATTCAACATAAAGGACGAGCATGAGGAGCATCTAATCATTGTGCTAAAAACCTTATGAATGGAGAATATTTATGTGAAGTATAGAAAATGTGAGTTTTTGTTGAAGGAAGTCTCATTATTAGGGAATATTATCACAAGTGATGGGATATATATAGACCATTTAATGACAAAATAAATTCAAGGATGGATTAGGACAACATCCATGACCAATATCCATAGGTTTCTTGGATTATCAAGGTATTATTGTTGATTTTTGAGAAATTTATCATGATTACCAAACCCTATAACCAAGATAACTCATAAGGTAGTCAAGTAGTTTTTGGAATAATGATTTAAAATAAATATTCATGGAGTTGAAGAAGAGTATATTCACTATATTTTTACTAACACTACCCAAAAGTGGAGAAATTTTCGTGGTATTTAGAGATGCTTTGAAAAAGGGATTGGGATATATGTTAATGCGAAATGACAAAGTGATAGAATACTATTCAAGTAAATTTAAGGTTCACGAACATAACTACCAAATGAGTGATCTAGATTTGGATTAAGTGATCTTTTCATTGAAAATATTGTAGGATTATCTCTTTAGGGAGAAGTGTGAAATATATACGGACCACAAGAGCCTCAAGTATAAATTCACATTGAAAGATCCAAATATGTGTCAATGATAATGGTTATAGATGATAGAGGACTATGAATGCTCAATCCACTACCATCTCAGAAAACTAAATAAATTGGAAGATTATCTAAGTAGAAAGGATCCATAAATTATATCATTGGTTATAATTGAGAAGGATACTATCTTCTTAGACTTGAAGAGGATGGATATGGGAATCATAAAGGAAGTAACATCATCAATACTTTCCCAAATGATTTCTCAACTGTTGATTTTGAAAAATATAAAATATTATCAAGATGATGGTGTAGTGATTCTGATGAAATTGGAACTTATAAGAAAATGGGAATCATCGGAGTTCAATGTTAATTATTAAAGAGTTATAATATTTTTTTCAAAAATATGTGTACCCTCAAATCCTTAGTTAAATAAGGATTTATTTGATGTTGCACATAGTTTTACCTTCTCTATCCATCCAGGAAGCACAAATATGTATTAAGATCTTTGAGAGCACTATTGGTGGGACAATATGAATAAGAAGATCACAAAATATACATTATTATACCTTGTATGTAAGAAAGAGAAAGTTGAAAGAGAAAAATACAAGGGGATGATGCATCTGTTAACCATACCGACATGAAAATGGGAAAACATCACCATGGATTTTTTTACTGGTCTTCTAAAGAAATCAAGAAGAAATAATCAAATCTTGGTTGTAGTGGATCATCTTACAATTAATAAACTATTCATTATGATTTTAGAGGACTTATCACTTGATCAACTTTCAAGGACATAAATTAGAGAAGTGGAGGGGTCCATGGAACACCATTATTGATTGTATCTGATTGAGATCCAAGATTTACCTCCATATTCTGAAAGAGTCTTCAACATTATCTAAATATTGAGTTGAACTTCAAATAAACTTATCACCCTCAAACTAATGGCCAATCTGAGTGTATTATCTAGGAACTTGTGGACATGTTGAGTTCATACTCAATTGACTTCGAAGGAGGATGGAATCAACATCTTCCTCTGGTAGAGTTCTCATAAAATAATAGTTTCCACTCAAGAATCCAAATGGATACCTATGAATACGTTTATGGGAAGAGGTGTATGACATCTTCATGATGGGTTGAAGTTGGGGAACACAAACTGATAGGTCCTAAAATGGTCAAGGAAATGGTGGAAAATGCCAAGACCATTCAGCATCACATTAGCGCTTCTGAGATTCGATAGAAGAGATATGCTGATAATATTTGATAAGAACTAGAGTTTTATGTTAGATACATGGTATTCAACCACATATATCCATGGAATAAATTCATTATATTTGGGAAGAAGGGAAAGCTTATTCTAAGATAAATTTTTTCCCTTGAGATCCTTGGCCACATCGAAGCGGTGGCCTATCAACTAGCACTCCCATCTATCCTATCTAAAGTACATAATGTATTCCATGTATCCCTATTGAGTAAGTACATACCATACCCCTCACATGCACTCAATCCAAATTTGGGTCCATTGGAGAATGATCATTGATATGAGGATTAGTCATTGAAGATCATATATCATAGAGAAAAAGTTCTACGGAATAAGACACTACACCTAGTCAAAGTGTTATAAAGAAACTAAAAGATTAAAGAAGTGATGTGGGAACCAGAGGAGGAAATAAAATAGAGTTACCCTCGTCTATTTTAGTGCATGAAATGAAAATTTTTAGGACAAAATTTCAGAAGGGGGGAAGATTATAATGATCCATACTTTTATAAACAAAAATTCCCCTTGTGATTTAATTAAATGTCTTATTGTGTATTATCGTTATTGAAAACACATGAGATTAATCGATTTTATTATATCATATTGGGTTTAAAATATCATTAATAACCATTAACATTGAAAATATATTTGTTTAACCGCGATCTCATAATTAGTATAACTATAGATTTTAAAAAAATCCCATCGGCACAAACAAAGGAAGTGATGGCCTCAACTAGTTGAATCACCCCATATGAATCACATTTATTAGAGATTATGAGGGAGATAGAATCACTAGGATTTTCAATTGACCAATACCAAGATATATCCAACAACTTAATAATGAGTGAATCCATTTATTGGAGAAGTTCAATCTCATCGAGATCACAACCTAAACCATGTATGCTGAACCACCCATGAAAATCTCACCATCGATCACCTTACCCTTATGGAATTTTCTGGTGTATTAAATTGTTATGTATATAGACCATAATAATATGAATATGAAAATTTTATTTTTAATATAATAATGTTTATATTTACTTCTTATTTTTACCATATAAACTATTTTTATTTTTGATACAAGAAAACAAAAAATGTCTTTTTGTGTAATATTTAAATTCAATTAAGGAATTTATTTTGATGAAATAATGGATTTTTGAAATAAATAATATTTTCGTAAAATATTATATTTAAATAATTATTATCAAAAATAAATGATCCTATAATTTTTATGAAGTGAAATGTTAATTTTATAAGGGTTCAAAAACTGTAATTATTAAAAAACCCAACACATCCCAATAAATGTTTATTATTATTTTAAAAATAAGAATTAAAATATTTAGAAAATTATTTGGTTAAACTAAATATTTTTTTAGATTCAAAATTTTAATATTATCAAATGGTAAATTTTTCATAATTTTATGAGACAATCAAATTTTCAGGTAAAAATTAAATACTGTCTAAATATACTGTGTATATTATGACATCATAATTACCCAAAAGTGATGTAATAAATACGATAAAGGTAATCCCCGACCAAATCCATATTTTCCCTTTAATATAATGTGTTTTTAGTGTATTTTATTAATTTTTAAATCCTTTATAGAACCTCAAAAATATATATTATATTTTAAGGTTTTCAAATCACTTCTTTAAGGACATGACTCACTTCCACATCACTAGGGGTATTATTTTAATAATTTTGTCCCATGTCCTTATAAAATAATTAAATAAGACCCTATTTGGAAGAAACCATGGGAAACCTTATTATAAGGTTTGTGGTTTTGGTTATTTTATTATTAAGAGTCCAAAACCTAAGTTTGGGAAATAATAAAGAACTGCCCTCTCTTTTCCTAAATAAACACACCCAATATCCCATTTATATTCACTAAAAAACCTTGGAGCAAATAATTACTCCTCCACCATCTCTATCATCCTCCCAAGGTTCCCCAAGGTCTCAATGAGATCCTCCTAAGCATTTAGAATCACACTATCAAGGTAAGGGATCCTTTCATTCTCCTCTTTATTCAAGTTTCTTCATTATCATATGTATTTTATCTACAATTCATAAAGATGGGATCTGCTATTACATATCACCCTTGCTATCTATTTTAGTTATAAATTACTAGAGGAAAATTTATCTCTCATTAATCCCTTACATGAACATTTATACTCCCCCGTTATGCTGCCGAAATTTTACATTGAATATCCATGCCAAACAATTATGTAGTGATTTCTTGTACCCATTTCCTATCAAGGGTGTTCACCTTCATTCACTTATACTTATTTGATTGGGGACTTCCATTTATGTATTCTAAACTCTTTTATCATGGAATAATGTTTTATGATAACTGATTCAATGTTTTATGATCTATGTGGCACACTTCAGAATGATAATAAAATGAAAGTGATTGGTGTAACCAAAATTTTATAGCGCTCTAATGAATTCGGTAATGTTTTAGTATCAGAAGTCATCATTCAAGGGGTTAGGGAGTGAACTTAATTGATCAAGATACTTTTTATCATGATTTATAGGTATTTATCCTTGACCTATGTTTATGATGCAGTGTTTTATGTTTTTCCACATTTCCCATGTTTTATTTATGATTAACATGATATGTCATGCCTCATTGTTTATGTTTATGATTATCACCCATTGTATGAATCATTTATATTTCAATTTTCTATAATGTATTAAATTTTTCATGTTATGACATTTTTATTCCCTTAATGGGATTTATAGCTCCCCCCTTTTTTGTGTATGCCCTAGGTTATCCCATGCCATTTTAAGTATGAGGGAACAATATGAGCATGTTAAAGAAGTTTTCAATAAAGATGGTGTATTCCTTATTTTAAGTTGTTATGTCATTCACCTAATTCACAAATATGTTATACTTATCAATCTTATGGTTTGTTTAATTTCTAATATTATGTAATAAATCCGGAATTTATGTGTAATAAAGAGAAAGTTTTTCATAAAGATAGTCTGTAACTTTGCAACCTTCATGCCAAGTGTGTATCACGATCGCTCAGCCAATGTGACTCATAATCCTTCATATGTGGTAGAAAATTGACTAGGGAATGATAATATTGTATTTAATAGAGTGTAATATAACATATGAGTATTTTTCAATCTTATAAAGAATGAAATTTTTGGAAAGGCAAACCTAAATCCCATTAAGGAAATCATTTACCTCACTAAGAAGAGAGTCTCCACGACAATAAAAGTCGATGAAAGAGATAACAACTGAACCTTTTTGGTCATGTAAAACACATACTCTTAACATGATACAAATATTATAGGATCCATAAAATTTATTCTTTAACCCACTACTTGGATAACTCTATTGAACCTATATACCCTAGGTAGGCACCCTCTAAATTGAAGGTGAGAGCCTCTTTTCATCTATAACCATCTTCATGGAGGGAGAAATCTCCCATTATTTTAAGAGTTCACCTAGGTCCACCAAAATACATTTGTATCATATCATCATGGAAAAAAACTATCTAGGGGTTCCATTGAGACATTATTTATTTCTTCCACTTGAAATTCACCAATAAATAGTAAAAAAGAGAGTCACCATCACCTTCTTCTCCTAAGAATTACTCCCCGCACCATGAAACCTAGCCTCTAAAAAATAGAATTTTATCTCTATAGTGTTTCAATCCTGATGTGGTTGCCAAAAATAGTCTACATGGAAATCTCCTACTCCCCTTAAAAAAATTCTATGAAGTTTCCTCTTTGGAGATCTGACAAGAAATACACTTGCATGCAAGATTAACCCCCTTCCATCTGATTTCCTCATCCATCAAAACAAAATCATTCTAGATCCACAAAACTAGAATGTTTAATTTAACCATAATTTCTTTTCACTAGAGAGGACCCCCAACCATAATTTTTAAGGTTAACATGGAGGGAATAATGGTACGCCTTAGATGAATAGGATCCCAATGAGGCTCCAATATAGGCCAGACTATCTTGATCAGATGACATCTGAATATTGTTGAATAATTCATGTTTTTTATCAATAATGGACTAGATGAATATATGGTGCATGAATTACTGAGATAAGTTGATTTCAGAGGTTTTAAATCCTTAAAATAGAATTTTTTTCACCCACTAAGTTATGTTTCTAGAAGCTGATCTCCACATAACCCATGATCCACTGAGATTGTTGTCAGAACTCTTGTAAGTTATCACAGAACATCTGCCACAAGATATAGATGTTCCCCTTTGGTTCACCCAGATTAGCCCCATAATTCCCCATAATGAATTTTCATTACAGGTAACTCCCTTATAATACCTCCTAGGATATCTTTTCTTATAGGATTTTCATGGTTTCCACCAAACATCAGAGGTCAATACCTTCTTCTTCTATAAGTTTGGATATTTTGGACCAAGGAACCCAATGGTGGCGTTCGTCTGCATGAGCTTCCTTTATAAAGGATATTATTTTTTCAATATTTATTACCACTGTTTTCAATACCTTGAAAACGAAAAACACATGCATTAGGGTAGAAGTAAGAACACTATTAGCAAGAGTGAATCATCCCCCAAAAGATAAGAATTGGATTTTCTAATTTTTGATACATCCATGATATTTCCAACCAGTCTCTCGATGTGATGAATATGTAACCTTCTAGGTGAAATTGGATCTCCCAGATATTCCATAGGGAAATTTTTTCTGCTAATTCCTAAAAAATATTTTATTATTTTGCCTCATTTTTATGAACAAGAGTTTGAAATATAAACCCTTATTTTCTCATGATTGATACACTGACCACTCCAATTATATTATTTCACCATTAATCTGTTACTTCCATGAATAAATCTCATACTACCATTAATAAAGAGAATATTTTTATCCATTAAGAAATTTTTTGAGTATCTATAAAAATGACTCACGCATCAAAACAGAAGTATGTTGCATTTGTGAATGTCTCTAATAAGAAGCCTATTAATGGAGTCTTGTTCCATAATAAATAAATTGGGTAATAGGGGATCACCCTACCTTAAATATCAAATTAATTAAAAAAAATAAAAATATATTACCCCTAAACTTAACTACAAACCAAGGGGAGTTAAAACATTTTAATACCAAGTTAGTTACCAAGCCAAAGAATCCCAAGAAAGACATAAGCATAATAATGAAACCCCACTTGAGTCTATCATACTTCTTTTCCATATTGATTCTGATAACTATGTTAGAGATTGGAGTCTTACTATTGATATCACTAGTCATCTCATGAGATAAGATAATGATAGCCTTGGTGGACCTCCATCTAATAAAGTTGTGTTTCTCCTATGACATCCATTTATGAAGGTGGGTTGAGAGCTTCCTGTTAATCACACTATCCGGAATATTTGATGGAAAACTACACATACTAATAGGCCTATAATTATTGATGGATGATGGATCTTTAACATTTGGAATTATAATCAATTTGGTTTTATAAGACACCCATTGTAAGCTACCTACTCAAAAATAATATTGAATTACTTCCATGGGATCTCTCTTTACAAGATCCTAAAGAGGACACATAAAAGGAGTCTAGGAAGCCATCTAGTGAAGGAGATCTCTCTTGGTCGAGAGAGGCCACTATATCCAAGATCCCCTTCTCATCTGGATTTATCTAAAACCATGAGTTAATATAATATCAAACAACATGAGGAATAGAATCAAAAAATTCACAATTAACCATCGATTAACCCTCAAACTTAAAAGGATTATCACCATCAAGTGAGGATTTAAAATTATGCTCCTCCATACCTCCAACAAAATCTTGTTCATTGGTGTAAGAACCATACTCCATGAGGATGTTTGGAGTGACACCCTATTTTTTTTCTTTTATATAAGCATGAAAAAACATAGGGTTTTTATCTTCGACCATCAACCATGTATATTTCAATTTCTTATGAGAAATTAATTCTTTCTCAAGAACCATTTCAGATAATTGGATTTTGTTACAAAAAATATCATTGAACAGATCATCATCCCAACAATAATCATGTATTGATTCAGTGCATTTGATATCCTTTTTTATAGATTCTTAATCTTAAAAACGGGGAGGCTAATTCTAGAGCCAAGTCTAAAGGTATCCCTTCCATCATCTAAAATGGTTGTAAAAGTCAACCCATGATTATACCTATATGGGTTTACCCTAGGATGAGTGCACCACATAATGATAGTCTGGGTTGGAGGTCCAATAAATGGAGAAGAAGAAACTAGCACTACCATCCTCCCTTGTCTCCAAATGAACATGAATAGTTGAATGACATGACTGGGCCTAAAACAGATGATATAATATTGCATTAGGGTAAGAAGAAATGGCCTATAGATTGGCTAAGTATCGATAAAATCGACACTAGGCACATAGACCTCTATTTTTATTATTTCACCGAGAGTAATTATCACCAGAGAAACCTATATCCATAAGACCTTTCCAAGAAATAAAGGATTAAAATTTATGTCTATCCTTCCATGGATATATTCCCCTGCCCTTCTTATCCAAGATACCAATAATAGTGTTAAAGTGCCCTCTAACAAGAAAATCCAAGTCCCATTGGTTGAAGGATTCAAGGCCACTCCATAATTGTTCTCTTTTACTTACATAACACTTAGCATAAATAAATGAAAGGAATCACATAAAATTCAAAGAGAAAACCTTAATTGTGATTTGTTTCTTAAAAACATTGAATGACTTAATTGAAATTTAGTTTCTCCCTAAAGTTCCAAATATAGTGGTTAGTGGGTTTTCCATGAAAGAAGTTATACATACCCATGTTATGAAAAAATCCTATTATTTTGGAAGGGGTTTATTTATGTTTTAGCAATACTAGGATATAATACTTGTAAATAATTATTGCATTGGATAGAAAGTCTATTTTCACTCATGAAATGAGAACGTAAGTGTTCCAAACAATGAAAGAAATCATAAAAACAGATAACACTTGGATTTTCCCCCGAAGTCACATGAAAATTAACATGAGAAGAAGGAAAAGATAAAGCCTATTTGGAATGGGTCCTTGTACATAATCCCCTTGGGGATGAATCAGAGATGAAATATATAAGGGGTGTGTATTCCTAAACATGTGATAATACACTGTAGTAGTTAGAGGTAGAGATAGGAGAGCTTGCAGAAGGACCGGGATCAATGGAATGGTGGGTGTGAGGATGAGTCAAGGGCTATATAACTTCCTTTCAATGGATTTTAGAACTATCAAGTAATGTTGGAATGTTCGAAAACCCACCATCTAGGGGTAACATCCATCTTCAATCGATAGGGAACCAGATCTAGACACAAGATTTTCCTAAAGAGGGAGGGAACACCAGTATGCAAGCCCATCCTTAGAAGTGTGAGGGAGCCTACGGATGAGGGGAAGAGAGAGTGGGACCAAAACCATCTTTAACTACCACCACTGGATCTATATTAGACAAGAAGAAATGGTTTTCACTCACCAAGATGGAAAACACACCACTTTTTGAGATATCTTCCTGAAGGGGCCCTACGATACCTAATTTATTCTTTCTATAGACTGAAACAGAATGACCATTGAAGAAACAATTATGGATAGAACATATCAATTAAAGGTTATAACATATTTTTCCACCACTCCATAGAACTCTTGACATAAAGAATAATTCATGATGGGGGATGCCACGAGAGGTCGAAAGAAACACAGATCTGAACCACTGAATCTTCCTAGAGGTGAAGGGTGTGGTCATCCACATATAGAATTCACCTAATGAGTAACTAATCCCTTAAAAAAGAAGATGTTATGGAAGGGAAGCGAGAGCCCAATGAGGTTAACCCAGACCACAACATAACGAGGTTCCCATCCTTGTTGAACCTCTATAGACTAGTAATAGAGGATAAAATGCCACTGGATGGATGATCTCAGACTCTGGGAGTATGCCTTGATGAAGTATTCTATATAAATGAGGAAAAAATAGAAGGATTTCCTATTTATAATAGAGACATAGGACAGAGCCTCTAAACCCTAGGAACTAATGAAAGAATAAAAAACCAAAGAGGTTGCGTGATCACACTGAATCTCACCACAAAGTTCCACATGTGAAGGTCTGACACCTACTCGAAGGAGTAAGATAAATGGATGTCCCTCATCCAAGAAGGACTTACATGAAGACCAAGGAGCTCTAGGGATCATAGGTAGTAGTGACTTCTAGGAGGGGGTAGGGTGTGCGGTGTGCCTCAAACAACCGAATAATAATTTTTTAAAGGATTGATTCCCTTTAAAACTCATTTTGGGGTGAAAAACCAACCAAACAACCTCTAAATTCTACAAAATCATGTAGAAACTACCATATATTGATTTTTAGAATGGTTGAGAAGGAAAATTTTCAATCTAAGGTGTCATTTTCTTGGGATGACTGAAAATATAGTTTTATTATTTTAAAATAAAAAAACATGTATTTAACAATATGATCCATAGAAAAAACCTCAAAATTATGTGAAATAATAGGACAACTGTATTAGTATTATTTGTGATGTGTATGAGTAGATGACATTCCAATAAGATGTTTGGTATTCCAAGAAGAACTGAATAAGTAGTTTTTATAGGTTTGATGCCCTTTAAAAACCTACGCAAGGGGGTTAAAACTAGTTGAACAACCTAAAAATGTCATGAAATAAGACAATGTAAACCATATAGTGAATTTTGGAATGGTTGAGGAGACATAACATCAATCTGAGGTTTCATTTTTCTGGGATGATCGAAAAAGTATTTTTATTATTTTAAAACACCAAAATGTGTGTTTAATGGTTAGATACATAGAGAAAAACCTCATAATGAATTGAAATCAAAGTAAAACTATATTAGTATTATTTGTGACATGTAAAAGTCAAAAAAAACATCAACTCAGCTTACGATATTCCTAGAACAATCATATATGTAATTTTTAAAGGCTTGATACCCTTTAAAAACGTGCATTCAGGGTCTAAAACAAACTGAATGGTCTCTAAATTCCTTGAAATCTAAAAACAACAACAATATAGTGATCATAAATTTTTTTAAAGGTTGGGGCCGAAGCCTCATTTATTATTAAGGAAAAGCAAAGACCTCTTTAACTGGGTAGAGGAAGACCCATTACATAGCCCGAAGGCCTAGTGGGCATTTAGCCCATTACATGGCCCATATGCCCAAATGTTTTTCTTAAGGCCCATTCTGTGAATAGTACTGCTACAGTACCTATCTGCTATAGTACCACACATTACCTGCTGCTGCTACAGTGCCCTGCCACTGCTACAGTTACCTGTCACTGCTATAGTGCCTATTGTTGCTATAGTGCCACCACTTCTACAGTACACTCTAGTATTGCTATAGTACCTACACCCAATGGGTTTTGAACCCCCCATTTTTCATGTAGGATTACATGATTCTTACCACTAAGCCAAACCCTAACTACACAACAACCATATAGTAAATTTTAAAATATTCAAGTAGAAATAACTTCAATATGAGGATCCATTTTCCTAGGATGACACACTTTTATAGTTTTAAAACACCAAAATATGTCTTTAATAGTAAAATCCATAAAAAATGGCCTCAGAATGATGTGAAATCTCATAAAAACATATTAGGATTATTTTTACCATGTATGAGTAGAGGAAACATTAATCAGAGATGTGGTATGCCCAAAAATACTAAATAAGTAATTTTAAAAATTGTTGATTTCCTTTAAAAAAGCATATCAGGGGGTCAAAACCAGTTGAATACCCTTATAATGCTATGAAATTAGATGGAAACATCCATATAGTGACTTTTGAAATTGTTGAATAGATAGAATGTCAATACGAGGCGTTGTTTGTCTAGGATGACTGAAAACACACTTTTACTATTTTAAAACAACAAACCCCACTTTTAACAGTTAGATCCATATAAAAAAACTCCAGAATGACATGAAATAATAAGACAACCATATTAGTAATATTTGTGACATTTATAAGGAGATGAAACATCAATCATACATCTGGTGTGCTCAAAACTACTGAATAAGCAATTTTAAAGGTTTGACACCCTTAAAAAACATGTGTTAGGGGGTAAAAACCAACCAAACGCCCTCTAAATGATATGAAATCAGACAAAAACAACTGTATATTTATTTTTGAAATAATTAAGTAGATATAATTTCAATATAAAGAGTTTTTTTTCTAGGATGACCAAAAACACACACAATTTTTTTTATAACACTGAAACATGTGTTTAATGGTTTAATATAGGAAAAACAATCATGTAATGATGTGAAATTATAGTATGATCATATTAGTATTAGTTTTTTTGTTTATAAGTTTGAGGAACATCAGTTAGACATGTGGTCTTCCTAGAATAACTAAATAAGTAGTTTTTAAAGGTTTAATGCACTTTAAAAACATGTTTCAGAGGGTCTAAACCAATCGAATGACCTCTTAATTCTGTGAAATCAGAAAGAAAAAACCTTACATTTCTTTTTGATATTTTCAAGTAGAAAAGTTTCCTTATGTAGTTATTATTTCCTAGGATGATTGAAAATTCCATTTTGTTATCTTAAAAGAACAAAACATGCCTTTAATGGACATATCCACAAAAAATTACCACATAATGATATGAAATCATAGAAAAATAATATTAATATTATTTTTGACATGTATGGGTAGGAAAACATCAATTAGACATGTATAATTCCTTGAATGACTGAATAAGTAGTTTTTAAAGTTTTGACACCCTTTAAAAACATGTGCGAGTGGGTCAAAACAAACTGACTAACCTCTAAATTCCATAAAATCATATAACAACAACCATAAAATGATTTTTGAAATGTTCAAGTAGAAAAAACATCAATACAAGGTGTCATTTTCTCAGGATGACTGGAAACACACTTTTAATGTTTTAAAACAATAAAACCTGTTTTTAACGGTATAATCCATAGAAAAAGACCACAAAATGATGCGAAATCATCGGAATAATATATTAGTATTATTTTTTTGATGTGTATGAGTAGATGACATGTTAATTAGATGTGTGGTATGCCCAAAATGGCTAAATAATCTGTTTTTAAAAAATTTGATACCCTTTAAAAACATTTGTCAAGGTGTCAAAATCAACCATGTGACCTCAAAATTCCATGAAATTGGACAATTACAATTGAAACATGAATTTAGAAATGTTTTAGGAGAAAGAACATTAACATGAGGTTCCATTTTTCTAGAATTTACCAAAGCACGCTTTTGTTGTCTTAAAACACCAAAATGTGTGTTTAATAGTCAAATCCATAACTAACAACATCATAATGATGTTAAATAATATGATCACAATCTAAGTTTTTTTATGTGTATAAGGAGATGACAGATCAATTGGATGTGTGGTCTACTTAGAATGACCAAATAAGCAGTTTTAAATTAAAAAAATGACTAGAAACTATTAATATAATCAAAATAAATTTACCTCAGACCATTACAGTAAGTTTTAAGTGAAATATTCAACTTTATTTCAATTATTAGTTTTTTTAAAATTTTTATTGAATTATTATTTTTTATATTCTATTTTATTTGATGATAGTTTTGGATCATGTAAGATGATTAGAATAATATATTAATGAGATTTTGATTTTACATATGATGGTTATGTTTATTGAATTTTCTAATTGTGGTCATTTTGTAGTTTTTAAATTTTACTGTTATTTTTAAACAAAAATTTTATAGTGGATTCCATATGAAAACTATTATAGGTTACACTAAGGGACCCTTATAACGAATGTCAAATGACAATTTTTATAGGAAATAATGAAAGTAAAAAAATTATCCACTTTTTGGTGGTCTAAAGGTGTCCACTATTGGCCTTTAGCAGCACATTTTAATGGTCTCTAAACTCATTTTTTCTACTTGGGAATATCTTATCACATGGTGATTCTTTTTCTATATAACATTAACATGATAGTATTTTTTAATTATTTATTGTATCAAAATGTTATTGAAGTTCCTCGATATAATGAGAACTATATTACCATTAGATTATGAGAATCTTAAGTTATATTTGTTTTTAATTAGTGAGATTCAATTTAAGATTGGAAGCACCCATTGAACATGAAAATGAGCAAGTACTTGTGTAGGAAAAGGTGAGTGATGAGGTTTCCCGTGCATTTTTAGAAATTAAGTGGAGTGTTGGATTCCATGTGTGAAACCCATTTATATTTTATATTTTTTAAGGATTGTAATATTAATTTGAATTTTTTGTTAAAATTAAGATAAGTTCATACATTTAATTAATTTTACCCTAGAAAAATGATAATCTCATAGATTTATTATAAATAAATATCATATTAATTAATGTTGCAATAATTAATGAATACACTTAAATGAATTTTATTCATCAACCATTTTAAAGTGTGTAATGATAAAATAATTTACCTAAAGTTATTATAGTAAAGGAGATTCATAATGGTCATCAAATCATAATAATTGGATATGAATATTGTTTTCCTTATAATCCATTACAATTTTTTAAAACTCTCATATTTTCTCCTTATATGATTTTTTTTTATATTTTAATTTTTGAGTTTTATAACATTCTATCAATACTAATTTTTTCAAAATTAGTTTAGAGGAGCCAATTAAACTATCCAAAGGGACATATTTTAGTTTGAAAATTTTTCTTAATAATTTCCTGGTATTATAAGTTTCTATCTTTATAAAGGATGCGCTTCTATGTGAATCGATACGTGTTTAGAAATTAAACTATAAACTAAGAAATTTATACCTCTTTTTTATTTTGTCACATGTTTAGTGGATAAATATTTTTCTTTATTAGATACTTATTCAATATTGTAACATTAATGGATGCATTTTAATAAATTATGGGTTTAAACTACATCCCCTCTGAGCCTTGGTCCCAGATAAGAAAAGATGAAAAATAAATATAAACTATATACCATGTTAAATGATCTATATTTATATACTATAGATGTAATATTATAAATAATATATATCTTCTAAAATAAATTGACACATTTTACACATGTACAAAAATATATATATATATATAGGTACTAATTCATAATTTTTATATAATGTTCATTTCATGATAAAATAATTATTTTTCATTTGTGCTATTAAATTGATTAGTAATCATGGAATTATGAATATAAAAAAAATGATTTCTTGGAAGTATATAGATCCAATAATAAATCTTATCTAGTCAATATAATATTTCATCTAAATGCCTTTATTTTTTTTCTATGCTATTTGAATGAATCATTTACCCTAAATCCAATTATATTTTTTTGGAGTGTAGTCGCATTCATACATGTGAAGTATGATCTAGACGAAACGTTGTCTCATCTATTATAAACACATGAGTTAATTAATGCATTACCAAGGAGCATCCCAAAATTTATGTAAACATCACCTCTGTGAGATGGTAGTGGTGTGGGATGCTCTCTTGAAGCTAGGATTTTTCTCACAGAACCTGAATCCCTATCTTCTTTTTTCCTTAGCAGAACGAGATTCTATTTCAATGTGGAATGGAGGGAAATCCAACATGTATGACATGTTATTAAGTAGTATATAGATATAAATATTGATATAATATGTCATTTATCCTCCCTTTGGTGATCTTTACCAAACTTTACAATGGTTTGAAGATATTTCATAAGATATTCGGTTAAAGATACAGTTTTAAAATATCTATTCATTTATATTTGCACATATTTCATATTATCTATGCATGGAGTTATTAGTATGAGTTTCTAATAACTTCTAGTAAATAAACAAGTTTTTTTAATCCCCATTGAAACATATCAATGGTATCAGATCTATCCATGTATTTAGATTTATGAAATGATGTGTGGAAATAAAGAAATTGAAATCATATTATATGTCATGTTTATCATGAACCCCTCCACCCAACGGTATCCCTACTAGTATGAAAATGAGATAAGAGAGATAATGACACCTGAAACCAACCTTCAATAGGTCATGAGTTGGTGAAAATCACTAAGAGTATATCATACAAACAAATGGGAGACATTACCCTCTTAGAAGAACATGAGGAAATAGAGATAAGTTAAAACCCTCATATAAATAATTATCAAGATAAAATAAAATATCTCAAATACATTCATTTAATTTCATACAGACTGAACAACTATAAAATAAAAACAAGTTCCAAAAATAAAACTTGACAGTGACCATGAAGACAAAACAACTCCTAAACCAACAAAAGTTAATAAAGTCCAACCTGATCTCCAACCGACTCCTACGAAGCTAAAAAAAGTTTATATATATATAGGGTGAGTTTAACAAGTATACTCAATAAGATCCTCCCTAGAGTCTCTCATTAAATATATAAATAAATCATACTAAATCATACTGAAAACAAGAACAACAGAATAAGAAACTTCTAAGAAATAATAATAATAAATCCATAGGCTAAGTCATATAAAAAATGATGTCACGTTATGATGATATTCAAAAAATGGAGAATATAGGGGATACAACATAAATTAATATACAACATGACATAAAAATTTACAAAAGACCAAAAGAAAGATCCACTAGATTCATGAGTATATGACCGGTCTTTTGCTACTATGCTCCATTCTATAAACAAAATAAATCAAGAATATGTGATAGGGTGCTTTCCCTTTCCCCCACCTAAAATAATGATGTCTACTTGGGTACCAAGGGTGGACCGTGTAGGGTGTGAGATAAACTTAGTATGCCACCAACAATGGTATATAGAAATAATCCATATAGTGTATATAGTATAGTAGTGTATAGGTATAAGGAACAATAAATAATGCTGAAAATAAATGATAGTTGGATTAGGTTCCTATAGAAAACCTAACTGATTCTAACTGCTTCAGAATAGGCTAGAATGAGTCTAATATGTATACCATATATAAGTAATCTTATATATATATAAATAATATGTATAAAATTATATATCCTTTTTATTTAAGGACATATATAGGAACACACATAGATACTAGGTATTAGCTAGACCCAAGACATAACTGAATCATCCATGACTAGTCTAACGAGCTAAGGCTCCAACAAGGGTATTATACTTGAATATAAAATGAACTCAAGATGTAAAACTCTACACTCGAGATAGTGGGGTGAGTCATTATTCCCAACATCCGATGCAAGGGAACGTGGAACTTCACTCTCATCATCCAAGTAAAAGTAAACAGTGTGAGAAACCATGCCCATAACCTAGCACAAGGGAGTGTGAAATAAAATTTATAACACATAAGGTGGAACTACCACTCACTTATATTTAATCAAATTAATCCATTTAATTTAGTAATACAGGAAAATCCA
This sequence comes from Viscum album, assembly GCA_963277665.1. Classification (NCBI taxonomy): domain Eukaryota; kingdom Viridiplantae; phylum Streptophyta; class Magnoliopsida; order Santalales; family Viscaceae; genus Viscum; species Viscum album. The sequence goes on from OY728153.1 coordinate 1,968,386,243, forward strand.
ATTTAATGTCAAGTCAAACCACTTAGGAGGTGGTTTTGTAAATTTTACATTTATATCAGAGAGAGAAATTAACTTAGCACACCCAATGAGGTGGAAACGATCAAGTTAATAATATATTAACCAACTAACATGGGTATCCATGAGTATAAAATCATAAAAAATTTAATATAAAATGAAGAACACAATTTAAGGTAACTGGCAGAAAATCCAGGTGAGTTGTACAATAGAGAAGCTATAAAAAACCCTGAAATTTTATATAAAATAACCAGATGACTACCTTAGGCCCGTGGATGACTCCTCATATTATATTGGATTCCGGATTCAACTAGAATAAAAGAAAATGGAAGAATATTCAAATACACTAAAAATAGGGTGAATGAGTTCACACCCAAATATTGCATCATATGGTGAGATAAACTAATAAAGGAAGAGGATTATACATCTTAACCTTAGCAATCAAATGAATTTTCTTATTTTCTAATCAGAGTTTGGATGAGGGAGAAATCAAAATCCATATGTTAGGATGAGGGAGAGATTCCCAAGAGAGGGGGAGAGCTACAAATATTCTATAAGAGGAATGAAAAGAGAAAAGGCTTTATGGATTTAAAAAAATTAAGCTCAAAATGGTAAATTTTCTTTCAAAAGAGGGGTTACATGGTTTGGCTGCATGGTTGGGAAAACTGTGCACCAACCTTGCACCAGGTACTACCCAAGGAAACCCCTTGCATTTGATAGGCACAGGGTTTGACTAACCTTGTTCAAGCTATGCATAATGCATTTTTTTAATATGTCTTTAGAACCCACATGGGCGTATAGTCTAGCTCACATGTTTCATTCAAACTGTCTAGCCTCCTGTTATTTACTGAGTTACATGCATGGTTGAGTCGCGTGGTTAAAACTAAATGTGCGCTAGCTGTGTGGCTTAGACTATCTCTCCAATTTCGGATCTTCGGGCTTTGAAAAGGCCCCAAATTCTCTTGAGACTTCCCTTAGACTATAGGGAAAGTTTACCATGATAAAACAAGGGATTTTAGGCAAAAGAAACAATCTGTACCTTTATTACAATCCTTATTGTTACAGCCTCTCCATCTTAAAACTTATCATCCTTGAGAATCATTGGAAAATCAAGGAAAACAAAACCTAACCTATTCGTGTAATGAAGTTTATATTAAATAGGAACACTTAATTTCCAAATTCCCAATGCACTACCAAGAATACCTTTAATAATATGGTACACAAGCTGTTAAAACCCATACCCACACTCAATTTTAAAACTAAAACACTAATAAAACACCAACCAAGACTGTCCAACTAGAGACATGATCACATATTCATATCTTTAACCATTGGTCCTATGACATTCCCCACCATAGATTCTTTTATTTAAGGGCCAATTCCAAGTCATGGTATTCCCACCATCAAAATTTTATATCAAAGAAGGCCATAAGAATTCTAGCAATCCCTGTGGCCTGATTATTTCCAACTTAGAAACCCAAAAAAATATGAGAATGTAACACGATCCTCATTTGATTGAAATAGTTTAATTCCAATAAACTAAGATAAAATTGGCCACACAAAACATTCCTTGAAAGGCACTACTATCATTTAAATCACACGTGTCCTAACTTGATAGTGTGCCTAAAACAGTTCCTTACCAACGAGATTCATTATAACAAAAAATAATAATGTTGATCCAATTATAGTCAACTGTTCTCAAGAATGTTAAACTTTTATTTTATGCATAATAAATCCCAAAACATAATTTCTTTCCCCATGTCAACTCATTTTTTTCACATCAACTGAATCCTTTAATCTGCTTCTAGTGACATCCAAAGACAAAACATTCACGTTAAGCTTTCATGACCTGGAATGAACATGGGTGTATTGCCAATCCATAATACGTGTATAATTACCCTCCAAAGCTTCCATCCAAGTCCAACTACAAATCAGAGAGACTTAGAATTATCAAATAGATCCTAATGAGTCTAATCTTGTAATTCCAAACACCAAAATCCACATGCAAGATGTTGATACATAGTCAATACATCCACACATCAAAATAATGACTGAGCCCAATGATAGTCAAGTCTACAACTGGATGGTTTCTATGAGTCTATCCAAGGTGCTCTTACCATGGAACATAGGTATCACTCAAGTCTAACCAAGCCTCTAAACTTATCACACTGCATAAGTGTTACTCCCATGGAGTTCACTTACCAAGTCCAAAGGACTTTAAATTTAGCATGTCATATAATTGGTTCTCTATTAGTGTACCTGGATGATGTTAAGATAAGAAACATGGTCATCTCTAAACTAAGAGTACACTAAGAGGATATTAAGAACTATAAGAACACCCAAGAAACTCTCTTCATAACCAAGACAAGTTGCTTGGTATGGTTTCAGACCAACCTTACCCAACTACAAAAGTAAAGGACTATTGAACCATCCTAGGTCAATATCTTTAGAAGAAATCAGCCACCCATCCAACACATCATCATTAACTAATCACAATTCCCTTACCACATGATTAATTTCATGATTACTCAAACATATCCATCTAATTCCATCCCATACCAATGATTTATTCAAAGGATTCTCACACAGGCAACCTCTCCATCGTCATACTGACTTGTAAGAATAGACACTTTTCCAGCTTACCAGCCTCATGGGAATTTAAATAATCACTTTCCATTTCCAAAATGGTCCTTCTCAATTTTTTCTTCTCATAAGGGACATTTTTAACTTGTTCAACACAATTCCCCCACCTTATTATTTTACTAGTCATCGAAAGGATAGATATAGTAGATGCTTACGAGTGTTTAAGACCATATTCACTCTAGAAATATGCATCGAACTCTTCCTGAGTTTCATCTACTCTCACCATAACACTAGGCCTAAAATACAAACCAACCTAACTAGTGGTGTTACAACACCTGGTCCTTTTATAGAATCATACTAAGCATTGGGTTAAGTAATATTTCCTTTAACACTTGGGTCACTCTACATCAGAGATGACTGATGATCAAAGCATATCAGCTCAAGGATTTTAATGATTTCAACTGAAATCAAATAGTTCATTTCACCATTACCAACTCAACGGGTATTACATGTATATATGAATTCTACCATGAGATTCATTCTAACAATGACACATCCTTTGAAACTATCCATTGGATTATCTTCCCTATGGATCCATCGTTTGATGGCCCGTAAAATAATTATCCAATATTTTCTTCATCCATATGACTATTAACCCATCTAATGACCTCCCAAGTAATCCGACACCAAAGAAGGAGAAAAAGAGAGTTCACATGACCTACTAAGAATCTAACCATGACCTAGGCATGTAAAACCCAATGAAATCAATCATTCCATGATGCTCATTCCTGTAACAAATTGAAAATATAACATAACAACCCACCCAACCTAAGTGTCCATTTAGGAACTAAGAGTTATACTAAAAAAATGGAACCCAAACAATACCACTCGGCTGAAACTTCTCATCAAAATCATTTATTGAAGCTTTAATTTCTAAGGTTGCTACCTACATCGGGCTAGCTACTTTAAAAAAGTATAAAGCATCGAGCTTATTGCTAGGTCATGCTAAAAAGGTTACTAGGATCTACCACATATCAATTAGGTTAGAAGAATCCAATGGGAAAGAAATACATTCCCATTATAAGGCAAGCATAAAGAACAATCTAAACAACCCTTACACGCTGGTTTAAGATAAAAAACCAAGGTTTTATTTGAGTTGATTCATTTATTTATATTTTTTATTAAATATTTCAAGGATAAATTTAAACATCAAGTACCATTTATAAGTAAAAAGTGTTGGGTACTTTATTTAATTAACAAAACAAGGAAATATAGGAAAGTTATATCAATATTTCTTTTAAACATTAATCTTTTAGCTGAAATCTTGTCATAATTAGGCAGTCCATCTTATAAACTCCAGTTTATATAATATCTATTTATTCATGAGTTTTGAAAATTGGTCTTACTTAAATAAAATTTCAATTTCAATCTATAAATGGAAAACACCCTTTAGGCTCTAATTGGAATTTTAATTAACAAATTCCACATGTAAGTATAGATTAAAAGAAGATATTAGGTTTGATATAAGTTAATGAGGGGAATTGTCAAGTAATATGCCACCATACATCTATATGTGAATCCATACAAGTGTATGAGAATACTTTAAATAACCATACATATATAACATAAACATACTCCCATAGGGTTAAGTACTAAAGCATAAAAAGATATGGAGACCTATGAGGGCCCCTTATATCCATCTTGGGTTCATAAAACACTTCAATTTATTTAATAATTAAAGTGGAAAACACCCTTAGTGGGTTATCACAGAAGAAACATTCCCCAAATGACCAACTTGGGCCTAGTTTTCCATTTAGAAATATAGTTATATAGTTCATCATGACCAAGTGATGGATTTACAAGCCTTTATAAAGGAAACCAATTCATTTAAAGGAAAAAAATTAACATCATTCAAATTTATTCAATGATATCTATGTATATAAATCTCATAATTTATGGTTTGATTATATGGGTTACAATTTCCTAATTTATAAAGTTCTCATACACTTTACAAATTAAAAATTGTATCTCATGTATTTGCAACCAATATGTTTCATCCCATGCAAACAATAGTCCATGGATCAAAAATGTCATGATTGGTTAGCTAAGGTCCAATCATCAATATATGTGGGTAAACACCATTTTTGGTTTATTTTTTCACTTTAATAACTGATTTTATATCAAAATTATAACTAGGACTGCTTCGAGAAGAAATAAATATAGGGAAACATGGGAATTAATTACCTAAGCATACTAATCCATTACATAACAGAAAACCATAGAAGCATGGTGTATAAGAAAAACATTCCAAATAATCACTTAAACATGGTATACGGGTTAGAATGATAATGAAATACCTAAACAGGTATAAAAATAGCATGTCACTAAAATACCTAACATAGTATATAAGAGGAATATTAATAAATACACAATGCATATCAATAAATCTCAATATCCTAGCAATAAAATCCACATGAAATTGAATATGCATGAAATGTGAAACTCCATGTTCCTATCTTAATGCATGTAATGATACATCCTCACCATACTGGGCCAAGGGTAAAATACCAAAAATATCATAGATTAGTAAGAATTAGAAAATAAAACAATCACTCAATGTGAAATCCTAATCAACTGTAATAATGAATAACATGAAAAAAATACCATCCCTAGCCACTTGGAATTTTCCCCATGTGTGTTTTGATCACTCCCAAAAAAATTTATTTACCAAGAACTGACACATTTTTAGTCTTCTATATACCAACCCAAAATATTAAAAAAAGGCAAGGAAAATATTTGATACCACTTTGTAACATCCTGACATGGGATCCATTAAAAGGACGCCCCGAGTTGGTGGGTCACATTGCCTCAAGTGCACCTCCCTATATACCAGAGGCTGCTAACTAGTATCAAGGGTTCAAGGTGGTATAGTGAGGATAATATACCCTCATATCAGAGCATAAATGTGATAATAATAAATAAATATAAATAGTGTAATCATAATATAATTGATAGAATAGAGGAAACAAATACCATAAAAAATCATAGCATAATAGGAAACATCTAAGGAATAATAATACTAAATCCATAGGCCGAGTCATATAAAAATGATTTCATGTCATGATGATGTTCAATAAAAGGGGGAATACATGAGATACATAGTACCAAAATATTCAACATGATATAAAAAGTACAAAATATCAAAAGATAGATCTACTATAATCATGAGTATACCCTCAGTCCTCTTCTCTCATTCACTGTGCTATAAAAAATAGATCAAGCATCCATGATAGGGAACATTCCATTTTCCTAACTTAAATCCATGAAGTCTACTTGTCCACCAAGGGTGGCCCAAGTATGTTGTGATATAAACTCAGTAGGCCACCACCAATGGTTTGTATAAATAATCTATCCAATGTATATAGAACAATAGTTTCCATGTATAAGGAATAATAAATAATGCTAAAAATAAATACCAATTGACTCAGGTTCCTATAGGACCATTGGAAGACTCTACATACTTTGGAATAGGTTGGAATGAGTCTTATCTGTATACCATATATAATTAATCACACACACATATATATAATATGTATATACACTATATAGGTATGGACATATGTAGGCATATACATGGATACTAGGTGCTAGTTGGACCTGGGATGTAACTCAGGAATCAATGACTTGTACAATGAGTTATAGGCTCCAACAAGGGTACAAACCTAGAATCTCATATGAATGTGATATTCCAGACTCGACACATGATATAGTTGGGTGAGTCGTTATTGCCAACACTCAATGCAAGGGAATGTGGAACGTCATGCCCTTCATCCAAGTAAAATTAAATAACGTGGGATGCCATACCAATCACCCAATGTAAGGGAAAGTGAAATTCCATTCTCAATAAATCCCATAAACATTGTTCACCAACCAATATCCATGGTCTAATAATAATAATAATAATAATAATAATAATAATAATAATAATAATAATAAGGCATTACCTTTTAAATATCCATACTCAATTAACCCATTTTAATCATGGAATAATAATTATATAATTCAATATCCATTTATAACATGTGATGTGGACTTTCCACTCACTTATATTTAATAAAATTAATCCCTTAAATTTATTAATCATGAAAACCAATTTAATTGTAGGAAAAATCACTTAAGAGGTGGCTTGGTCAATTATACAGTTTTTTCAAAGAGGATAATTAACATAGCACACCCAATGGGGTGGCAGCGATCAAGGTAAACATACATTAAACAACAAACATGGGTATCTAGGAGTATATTATCATGGTTCAATTAATATAAAAGCTAGAACACAATTTAATGTAACAGGTGAAGAATCCCAAAAAGAGCCACAATAATGAAGTTATAAAAACACCTAAATATTTTGGGAAAATAACTAGATCGCCTATATTTGTCCCTTGGATGACTCCTCATTCAATATTGTCTTCATGTTGAGAGTAGAATGGGAGAAAAATGAATAATGATCAAATTCACTAAAAATATGGTGAATGATCTTGCATCAAAATATAAAAATAGATGGAAAGAAAAACTAATAAAGGGAGGAATAAGATTAGTGAGTTGACCCTTAGTTATTCAATTCTTTTGATGATGGTCTGATTAGAGTCCAGATGAGGGATCAGTCAGAATCCCAAGGTTAGGAGGAATAGATTTATGGGGGGGGGGGTAGATGAACATTCACTAGAAGATGAAAGAAAGGAGAAAAGTCTTGAGAAGTTTTAAAATATTTAAGGGGAAATGGTAAATTCCACTTCAAAAGTGAGGTCACATGGTTTGGGTTCACAGTTGTCCAAACTATATGCCAAACATGTGCCAGGTACTACCTAAGGACACCCCTCACATGGTATAGGAAAACAGATTGACTGAATATGTGCAATCCATGTGAAATTTTACTATTAAGATGTTTGTAGAACCTATATGGGCATGCATCCTAACTCGCATGGTTTAGTAAAACTGTGTGGCCTCCTGCTATGCACTAAGTTCCCCACACAGTTGAGTCACACGGTTAGCACTAACCCTGTTCTATCCATATGGATCATGATGTCACCCCGATTTCTAGAGATCTGGGCTCCGAATAATACCCAGACGCCCCCAAGACTTACCTTTGGCCATAGGGAACATATACCAAGAAAAACAAGGTTTTGTTTTTCAAAAAATAATGATTTATACCTTCATGAAACGCTTGGTCATTAAAACTATATCTCGAGATATATGTGTGTGAAATAACTACAAAACAATTACATCCATATACACACATATGTGAGAAAGGTAACTGGCATGCATACCAGTACATAATACTACCAGAAGAAGAGATCAAGGAAAGAGGGGGTAGTTAACTATTTTTTCCTCGCCAACCTGGATGTTGGGGAAAACACCCTCCCAGAGTCCACTAGGTGTCAATTTCTATACTGAAAATTGCCGGGTAGCACATGAAATAACTTAACATACATGATGTATATACCTCACAATAATACTATGGGCATCAACCAAGTCATATGCTTAACTAAAACCATCATCACTTGGACACCCATATTTCACTACTATGGACCAAATATCCTACATATGCAGAAGAATTCATGAAGAATTGTATGTATTTCGTTCCATTAAACATTTAACATAAAGTTAATTCTTTAAATTGACCATTAACATTGCTTTATCATTACTTTAACAACATCACCAATAGTCTCCAGGCATAACCAACTGATCCCATGGTTTCTCAAGATCATCATCATTTTCATTCCAAAAATCCATAAAACCTATAATTTAAATCATTTATTATTAATTAAAATTACATAATTTCAGGTTCTCTAGGACTCCTCTTAAGTTTCCATAAAATATATGTATAAACCAATATATAATTCCTTGTTTTTTACATGATGAAATTCGAATGGAATTTGAATTTTATTATATGATAGACAAAATGTTTTATAAACCAAGATTAAAAATCTAAATACGATATTTGGAACACTTAAAACTGTTTTTTAGAATTTTTTCAAGGCTCGTGTTTTTCCTCGGGTGTTTCATCGAGTTTTGAGAGAACCAGGCTTTAAAAACTCAAAATCATAAAGAACTAGTCATGGTGTACGGTTTGTCTGAAATCATGCGGCCCACCAGGTGAAACTGTGAGACCCATATAGTGTCTCTATAGGTGTCACATGATTTTTTCTAGCCATTAGAGATGAGACACAAGATTTTACAGCCTTATACTAGTCTTGGAAAGAGATTAAACACATGGTTTACACACTATTTCCCAAACTGTGCACAAGAACCGTGTAACCCCCCTTTTTGAGTAGTGGTACTTTCATGGTTGGTGCATAGTTTGGAAAATCGTGTGACTTATTTAAGGGGATACAATTACCCTTTTAGACCTATTTACATTAATATTACTCCTATTTTCTTTCCTAGTGGTGTGTAACACCTCCCCTCTCCCATGGAGCTCCACCTCTCTTCTCCTAGTTATAAAGAGATCTCTCTCAACTTTTGTCAAAATTAATTATCATAAGACTCTTTGGATGCATACCGGTAAGATATTAATTTGTACATCTCCATTAATATGTTCTATTCTTCTTATATGCAGTATTTTAGTGCCACAAAAATTTCCCTATTTTCTGGTGTTCATCTGTTTCTTCATTTTCTCTTGGATCTGACTAAATTAATCCCTGATATTCTATGTGTGTGTCTTCCATGGTATAAGGTATTTGGTCGATATAATTTACCTCAATATTTTACACTTTATAAAATATCATCATTGTACCCAACTCTTGACATACCCAGCGTTGCTTCAAAATAATAAATTTTCTTAAAATAAATTTCATAAATGTCAGTGAGACGTGTTTAGACTCTTATTAGTGTGGTTGGAGGTGATGACCTCAACCTGAACCACCCCTTTAGGGTGGGTTCATTTAGTCTACCTTTCCATTTTTTGTCTTCCTTTGTTAGAGTCACTCCTTCGGGTGTGATTATTATTTATATATCAAATTGTGATGCTCACCTATTTTAAAATGACCTTGGAGGTGTTTTTATTTATGAATTGTGATGGAATTGTATTTCTTAAAGTGAAATAACTGAATTGTTTGAATAAAAATGTCATGTTTTTTAATAAAACCCCCAATCAGGTGTGATGTATTTAAATTAAAAAGTGATATATATATATGATATGCCTTTCTTGTATTTATGGTATGGGTGTTTCCATTGAATTCCTTGTAATATTTCTTCTTATGGCGTCCTAGTTATATATGTGGCCATTTTTTTATTTAAAAAAAATATAAAAATGGCTGTGGACCTCTTTAGGAATCATTGTTTTATATTATAAAATACACAATTGAATTCCCTCTTGTATTTCTTAATTTTATTGATTAAATTAATTATGAATGCCATGAGCGATACTTGGGTTTACTTCCATTCAATATAAATGATGGGATTATTGTGTTGGTGATCATCTTTACTGATGGATTCCGTATAAGATGAGGGTGATACGAGTACACTAGGATGGGATCACTGTGAATTTTTATTACCTCATCATGGGTGGTATCGGTTCCCTAGGGGAGACACCTTGGACGGGCTCAGTTACTAGATGGTTACCTCATTCCATGGGCGAGACTCAGTCTCCTTCATGATGATACCATGTATTAGATAAGTGGTTTCAGTCTCACATTAGGTCGAGAATGATACTTGTGAGGCCTTTCAGGATTGCATTGGATATATGCCGATGAAAGTGAGCTTTTAGGGTGCTTCAGGAGCGATATATAGGCTCATTGTTCTGGTTTACCTTAGATGGGCCTAGTATGATACTTATTTAATTTTGGTTATTAATTTTATAGTAAGGGCTGATGGTGCATATTTTTTATCTAAGGGATGAATTAGCCAATCCAAATCACATGCTTGGGTTCGGTCTATCTCATGATGCAGGTTTTATGAATTCTTTTTATCACTTCCCCCATATCTCATTGCACATTTTCCCTATTGTTTAGACATTTCTAGCTTAGGCCGAAGCATGTATTTTTGGTCCATGTGTCCTTAAGGAACCTGATCCCAACATAGTTATTTATTTATTTCACATCATTGGTAAAATTTTTACATACATTTAAGTTACTTGTTTTATATAAATGAGATGTATTATTCTTTATACACTATTGGGGGTTTCCTACTGAGTATATCTTATACCCTGCTCAAGATACTATTTCATTGGGGTACCCAAGTAGACCTATTGTTTGCAGGTCTAAGGATTATTGCTTGTGATGTTCATTGTACATGGGAGATTATGAGCATAGGATCGAGCTGGTACTTAGGATGCTCATAGAGTTAGACTTTGGTCTTTTATTCATTTTATTGTATTGTAATTCCTATTATATTTTTATTTCTTATACCTTGTAGCATCATCTGGACCTACAAGTACAATTGTATATATTTGGTGTTGGCCACTTTTATTAAGGACATGTACTTGTCTTTCGCTTCTTGGTAATTTATTTATTACTCCTTCCACTATTTTTGATTATTTATTTATTATCATACCAATGTGAAACTCATATCATCATGAAATAGTCTCCCCACCATACCACCATTAGACCCTCATGACTAGTCGATAGCATCTGGCATATGAGGAGGTGTGCTTGCGGCCATGTGGTGACTTGTCTGGCTACTGGGTTCACTGTTAGTCGGGTTGGGATGTTACAAAGTGGTATAAAATATCTCTTTTTTCATTTGTATTACTATTTTTATCTGGTATATAAGATTCTAGTAATTTATCATTATTTGGTAAATAACTGTTCCTAGGAGTGATCAACCCATGTATGGGGAAAATTCCAAGTGGAAAGTGATGGGATTGTTGTTCATGTTGTTCATTATTACAGTTGATTATGACTTCACCTTGAGTGACTAGATTACCTTCCTCTACTTACAGTTTTATGGGATTTATAGAATTTTACCCTTGTCCTGGTATGGAAATTAAGTAGCATTACATGCATCAATTTAGGCTCTTAGAGATTCACATTCCATGTATATACCATGCCATCTATATTGCATTGTTAGGTTAGTTGGAATTTTTTAATGTGCCTTGTGTATTAACTTCCTACCTACTGTATTCTATGCTAGGTATTTTAGTAGCATGATTAGTTTTATGCCTACCTTGGCATTTATTATCCTATCCATTTAAATAATATTACATGTAATTTATCCAGTATGATTTCTGGAACAATATGGTTATGTGATTTAATTACCATGATTTTCGTATATCCCAGGCTTCAGTGTTTTCCTAGGTTTGGTAGTAGCTTTCCATGTTGAATTGTCTTGCATCTCTCACTCTTTTCCATGTTCACTTTTATTTACTAATTTTCATCACATGCCCTGATGTAATTGTGATGAAAAGGTGGGTCAAATAAAATACCAACATAAACCTAGGTGATGTTTTCTTGCCTAGATTGATGGTGAAATTCTATTTGTCAAACTAGTCATGAAACGTTTGAGCCATGAAACATTGGTTTCATGGTTTGAATCATTTTGGTTTCCATTAAATGGAAGCCAATTGGCAATTTATAAAGTATATAGGAACTTTATAAATTGGAAAATTGTAACCCATATAATATAACTATTGTAGATGCAATTTATATACTTAAATACTATGGTATAAATTTTAAATTTGTTAAATTTTTATTTATCCAAAATAAATTGGTTACGGTTAAACAGGATCCCTTATGCAATCTGTAATGTTTATGGGCACTTTAAAAATTGAGAAGTGGTGACCCATATAACCAATACATCATTTATGAGCTTTATATACGTAGATAATATTGAATAAATATTATTATTTTTCAATTTTGTTTTCATAATATTAAATTAGTGGACTTTATAAAGTATTGTAACTCTATTTATTAGGAATGATGACCTATGTGACTAAGTTTCTAAATTAACAACATGGCCCCAATATGACAATTGGGACATGTTTTTTATGAAACTAACCCTTTAAGGGTGTTCTAAAAATCTTAATATTTTAAATAAAATGTTTGGGTTTCATTTTTATGAACTCGGGATGTCTTGATCGGGACCCCTGTAGGTCACCTGTATTGTTTTCATCCTTAGTGCTTAACCCTATGGAGGTATACTTATTTTATATAGTGATATTAATTTAAAGTGTATGTGACCATTTATATGGTGTTACATATAAACATAGGGTTGAATATTACTTCAAAAATCCCTCCTAAATTAATTAAAGGCCTTTTAATCATCATTGATCTATATTTATATGAGGCCCTAATTGATGAAAATGTCAATTACAACCTAATTGATGTTTTCCTCTATAGATTACAATTGCAATTTTCCTTAACTAATCCAAATGTGAGACCTTATGACAAAATGAATTATGTTTAAAAGGGGAATTATGTGATAAAATGATCAGAATATGTTGGGATTTCAATAAAATGGTGAATGTTTAAATGGAAGTTTAACATAACTTTCCTGTGTTGGCTTATGGCTTTTTCTAAATAAAGTACTTGGTATAAATGTTTTTCCAAACTGGTACTTGATGTAAGTTTACCTTTAAAATGATTTAATAATTAAACATTAATTTAGGTAATGAATTAAAATGGAGCCTTATGTGGTGTTTTTTTCTTTGACCCTCAAGTAAGGCTTGTTCAAATCCTTTATGTATTCTGCCTAAAATAAATATGTGAGATTTTTTCATAATCCTATTCTCCTTTGGATGCATAAAAATGATAGTCCCTTAATCCTAATGAATATTTTTAGGTGTGACATTATTTTGGGTTGACATTTTACTCTCTAGTGAAAGGATATCCCATTTTAGGTAGCGCCCTCAGATATTTAATGCCCTTACTAGTTTCTTATGAGTAGTTCCTAATGTGTGGTGCCTTTTGGGTGCATTTTGTCCAACACATTACTCTTAGTATTTCAAACTGATACCCATGCACTGATGGGTGGTCACTCAATGTTTTGACCCTCACTATGAGTGTGAGATTCATGTAATGCTTGGTTTAATCATGTTAGACATGCCTAAGTAATGGTCAACTGCTTAGTAGGTCATGTGACCCTGCTTCTTCTTCCGTCACAGTGTGGGTCGACTCGAGAGGATATCATCCTATTTATAGTCTTATGGGATTATTTTACTCTTGGATAGTTCTTTTTATTCTCCATTTGATACTATGTATTATAAGGCTAATAAAGTTTTATATAGTATCAAGGATGTTCCATTTCACTAGTGAACCCTTAAGGTAGTATGTGTTGGCACACACGATACCCATAGATTTAATAAAGGGTTAATGTGAAATGTATGAGTTTGGTGGTACTCGTTTCAGAATTAAGCTATTACACTATGTTCATAGGTCACCTATAGTATAGAGTGACCTAGGAATTGATGGAAATAAATCTAGTTCCAATACCCGGGATGATGCCGTAAAAAGTGTTAGGTTTTTTAAAACACTGTCCGGTTGGTTTGGATTTTACACTTGATATTGTGGGACGTGTGGACATAACTCAGGAGGAGTGTAATAAGTATGTCTATATTAAAATTATTGATTTTACTTTTAGTAGTTTATTTTATCTCCTATTTTTGTTTAACACTTACTAAAAGTGTATTGGCCAACTCTAGGACCCGCCGTTATTGGTTGATAGAGCATGTCGTGGGATGAGACCACTTTTTGATAAATCCAATGACTAAAGCACTCCTAAGGTGGGAAGAGTCATATTAGTTGAAAAATTAGAGTATCCTTCCAATTAGAAAGAATATAACCAAGATGAACCATTTGGGAATTTTCAGTGCAAATCTTAAATTTCCTTATAGCTAGTAAGTAATCTCATGTTAGTGCTTGTGAGGAATCATGATGATGATGTGGTTGGATGTGTACACAACCCTTTTAAACACCATTATTAATGGGTGTACTTTGGTAGTTATGATTGTGAAATCAAGGGATTCCTTGGCTGATAAATTAATTGTGTTTGATTAATGGATATGCATTGGAAGGTGAAGTATAGATCTTTAAAAGAAGTCGATCGGTACTGGTATGATTGTTCTTCCATCTAGTAGTTGGATATGATTTGTTTGAAACCGTGCTGATCAATTAATACTAGGTAAAATGAAAGTGTATTGGGTCATCTTATTAATCCTTAATTCCATATTGGTGAACCCTTTCTTTTATGATCATGTCCCATATCTTGACATCTCCTTGGTACACTAAAAGAGCATCAATTATACACCACACTAAATTAAAATTCCCTTTTGAGTTAGTAAATAGTCAACATCATAGTTTTGCACTGGAATCATGTTTTCTGTCAAAGTGTGGTTAGTTTGGAGTGATTCTTGGGTTCTTAGGTAGTAACTCCTTGGGTGGACTCATGAACACCAGCCAGTTCTTTAACTTTTCTGTTGTTGGGATTAGTTACTGTTCCTAATACATGGATGTTTCAGTTTTTTACCAACATCTCACCTGTAAATGATATAGTATGGTTTTACTAGAATGAGGCTCTTTAAATTTAGTTTATTATTCGAAGGATAATCCAAATCTTAGATAGTCTTGGATGAGATTTTTAAAATGGGGTAAGGATCAAAGTGTGCTGGATCAGGTATATGCCCATGGTTGTGCCAATGAGTGGTAGTTTAAGTAGACGTTTTGGCTATAGACTTCACTAGAAGCTAGTAATGGGATTTGGTGAGCATAATTAGAGAAAATATTGAGGTTCCTTAGTCTAAAAGGCACCTGGAATAATTTTTGAAAGGCACCATCCGTCTAAGCCGAGTGTTTTGAGTGTAGTCAACCAGAGGTGGTTTGACTTGATATCCCTCTCTCTTGTTGTATATGAGTGGTAATGAACTGTTTCAGGCATGTCATTAGGTTAAGTTGGGTGGAATTAAAATTTAAACCAAGTAATCTCTTAGAAAGGTCAGATCGAACATGAAAATGAGGTTGATTTGGGATTCGATCATTCATTCAATCTGGAACTCATTCCTAGAGTGTTGTTAAAGCACTAGGGGATGTGTAAAAGGAAACTTCTGATGGTGGAAATACCATGACTTGTATTTTTACTATTAAATACTTGGACCTATGGTGGGAAGCAACATATTATGGGTGTTTAAAAAGATTATTACATGATTGTGTCTCTAGTTATACTAGCTTAGAAAATCTCTGTCTTGATGTTTTATTCTGGAGTATAAATGATAGATTGAGTTTCTATGGATTATGTACCGTATGCTTAAAGTGATGCTTCTAGGTGCGTTGGGAATTTTGAAATACAACAAGACCACTAAATGAGACATCATGACCTGAGTAGTCCAGGCATTTTCTTCATGTTTTTTCCATGGCTTCTCAAGAAATAGAAGTTCTAAGGTGGGGATGTTATAGTGTTCTATTTTTTAGACCAAATGAAATTCCAGAAGAATTCAAATTGAATCATTTGATGGATGGTATGTTTTATAAACCAGGATTTAGAATCTAAATATGATATTTCCAACACATAAAAGTGTTATTTTTAGACTTGGTTATAGGTCTGAGAGGTCCCTTGGGTGTTCTGTTGAGTTTCAAGAGCACCGGTCTCCGTAAACTCAAAATCGGGAAGAACTAGTCAGGGCACATGGTTTGTATGAAACTGTGCAACCCATAAGGTGAATCCATACAGCCCATATAGCATAGATAAAGGTATATCATGGTTTTTTTTAACCATGCGAGAGGATATTCATGGTCGTGAAACCTTCTACAGGTCTTGGATAGGGTGTAAATGCACAGTTTTATAGAGTTTCCCAAACCATGCACATAAATCCTGAGACCACCCTTCTTGGGTAGTGGCACTTGTATGGTTGGTGCATGGTTGGGCCGACCGTGTGGCCAAGCCATGTTCCTCATTAAAGGAGGTAAAATCTCCCTTTCCTCTGTTTTCTTTATACTTCCTCCTTCTATTTTCTTTCCTAGTGACGTGCATCGCCTCCCCTCTCCCATGGAGCTCCTCCTCACCTCTCCTAGACTTGGAGAGATCTCCCTAATCTATTTTAGGAATCAACCACCATCTGTATCATTGGATTCATAATAGTAAGATCTTTATTCCATAATTTTAGTGCAACCTAATTCACCCTAGTTTTAGGGTGTGAATCTGTTTATTTGTTTTCTCTCAAACCAAACTGAATCAAGAATTTATATTGGATTTGTGAGTCATACATGGTATAAGGTAGGTAGTATATAGATTTTACTTTGTGTTTCACTACTTTTTAAAATATCTCTATTGTACCGCATTCCATACTTACCTGGTGTCGCTTAAAAATAATAAATTATCTTGACTTTAATTGGCTAGATTTCCTTGAGACATGTTTTGAACCATCTTGGTGTGGTTTTAGGTGATAACTTAAACCTAAACCACCCCTTCAGGGTGGGTTTTTTAGTCTCCCTTTATATTTCTATTTTTCCTTTGTGAGAGACACCCCTTCGACTGTGCTTTTATTTATATACCAAATTGTGATGCTTGTGTATTTTAAAACCACCTTAGAGGTGGGTTTCTTTATGACTTATGGTGGAATTGGATTATTTAAAGTGAAATAAATTATATTTTTGAATAAAAACTTCTTGTTTTCTAATAAAACCCCTCGATGAGGTGCATTTTCTTCAAGTTGAAGAAGTGATATATGTGTTATGCCTTGCTTGGATTTATGGTATAGGTGTTTCCATGGACTTTATTGTATCTGTCTTATGGCATCAGATCTCTTGGGTTTTCGGGCCATCTATTGGGCCTACATGCCATGTAAGGGTTCTCTCTAAAGTGAGTTAAAAAGGGGATTATCCAATAATAAAAAAACCTAAAGGCCTTTGGGCCGTTCTGAGGTGTGGAACTCTTAAGGAATCCTTGTTTCATATTATGGAATACCCACTAACATGTACTTTTCTATTAATTAATTTAATTTTTAAAATAAATTATGAATTCCATGAGTGATATTCGAGTTTCTTTCTATGTAACTCCAAGTAAAGGCTCATCGTGTTGTGGATCAGCTTCGCTGATAGATTGTGTATACACTAAGGGCGATAATGGTACTCTAAGATGGGATCAACATGCATCTTTCTTACCTAAACATGAGAGATAATGATTCCCTAAGGGAGATACCTTGGATGGGATTGATAGATAAATGGTTACACTAGGTCATGAGTGAGACTTGAACCCCTATATGATGATATTATATACAAGATGAGAGGTCATTATCTCACATTAGGATAAGAGTGACACTTTCAAGTCTATTCATTGATTGCATTGTATGGACTCCAAGGATAGTGAGATTTTAGGTTTCTCCTAGTGCGATACACAAGTTTCTTGTTAAGGTTCACCTCGAATCAGTCCATGATTATTCTTATTTAATTTTGGTTATTAATTTTATAATAAGGGATAATTTTGCATATTTTTTATCCAAGGGGAATATCGGCCAAGACAAAGCATAATTTTTGGTTTGGCCCATCCATGATACCTATTTTATGACTTTTTTATTATCAAATCCCCCATATCTCATTGGTTCAGATATTTATGTTTTCGGTTGAAGTAGGTATGGTCGGGCTAGGTGTCCTTGATGAACCTGATCCTAATTTGGTTATTTATTTATTTCACATCATTTATTTAATTTTGATATAAATGCATGTTGCTTATTTTATATTCAAAAGATGGAATATACTTTAGACACCATTGGTGGTGGCCTACTAAGTATATCTCACACCCTTCCCAGAACACTATTTCACTGGGGTACCCAAGAAGACCTATTGTTAACAGGTCTATTGATTATTTATTGTGTTTTTAATTGTACATGGGAGATTAAGAGCACTGGATTTGAGCTGGTACTCAGGATGATCATGGAGGTTTCCTTTGGGATTATATTCATTTTATAGTATTTTACTAACTATTTTATTTTTTTACTTATAACTTGTATCATTATTTGGACATGAATTCATAGTTTTATGTATTTGGCATTGGCCACATTTATTCAGGATTTGTATTTGTCTTTTACTACATGGTCAATTATTTATTACTACTTCTGATATTGTATATTATTTACTTATTATAAAATTTATGTGCCACTCTGATCAAGAGGGTATAGTCACCCCACTGTGCAACCATTAGACTCTCTATAATAGTCTATATCCTCAGAATATGGAGAGGTGTGTTTGAGGCCATATGGCGACCGGTTCGGCTATAGGGTTCATAGTCAGTCGGGTCGGGATGTTACATCCAAGTACAACCAGCTATATCAAGTAGTGGGTAAAGGAATATAGAAACAATAAACCTATCCATACAACCTTAAGTAGAGTCATTTTCATGCAAGCTTCCCAATTTTTGGCATAATAACTATAAAAACTACTAGCTTCAACCTACTCCACCTATCTCAATTCCATCCTTAATGCCACCATGAATGTCACCATGCGTCCATCCTGCCATCACCGACACCAACTTATGTTAGAACCCAGACCTCCTACCCATGTATCACCAACCATAATCCATCCATATATTACATCTGATTGAATCATAAGGCTCACATATAGAGAAATCACACAAGGAAGCCAGGAAACAACAAATAGTGTCAACAAGGCATCTAGGATCTAAAACCAAGGAATTCTGCCATCACAAGAAAATAAGTTCACTTAACCCTAATCATTTATCTTTTTGAAACAACTAATTCATTCCATATTATATTAACTGATTCATTTATCAAAGGTTTAAACATTAGACAACCTGAGGCATCATCTATTTAAAGATATGAATTATATTAACATTCTTCCAAGCACAACATCCAATTTCATCAATCTATAAGGAATAAAATATCAATTGAAATATACCTTTTTATTACTTCATCATCAAGAATTACCAAATTCGCATACTTTTTGAAAATTCTATTAACATAAGAAAGAATTTTTTTCAATTAAACATGCATTAAGCATTACGTTAATTTCCATAAAATCATAAGAAAGAATGATTTTATATAAACATAAATATTTAATTCATTATCCAAAAAACATTACCAAATTTACATTATTTAACTGATTTGAACATAACAGACATTCTAAACTAAAGAATAAAAATAATTATAACCATAACATTAACATAGAGAGCACACTATTTAGTAAAACAAGAGGCAAACCATTATCACTGTAGAGACACATGTAATCGCTAATAAAAGAACCAAGGATCAATATTTAATCCAGTTTAATATTTATTCTGGTTAATTAAAAAATCACATAAAGAGATAAAACATGATAAATTTATGATTTTAGAGAAAATAATAGGAGAAAAAATCCCCTACCTTAATTAGAAGTTCAAAATTCTCTACACAATAACAGAAAAATGAGGATCAATCACCACCAAAGAAACACCACCAAGATGAAGGAAGGATATATGGAATCTAAAATCCAAAAATCACTATCAAACCACACTCAAAAAAACCCAAAATAAGGGGTTTCAACAATGAATATCTCAAAAAAATGATAAAAAAAATGAAAAATAAGGGAAAGGTACCTTGAAAAAATCATTTGATTCACCATGGCCTGAGTTTGAATCCACAAAGATAATATCAAGGGTATTATAGGGAGGAATAATGAACTATTACCTTGAAAAAAATGTAGTAAAAGCTCATCAACTCAAGATAACAAGAAACCATTCCCTAGGATGGTTCATAGCATCTAAAAATGAAGGAAATAAGTAGAAGCGATGATTAGTTATTCAAGGGGAAGAATCAACTTAAAAAATTTTAATACCCCTCTTAAATCGTCACACTTTTCCCCTTTCTAACTGATTAATATCTACAAATATTATAAGTTGTTTTGGCCATTTAAAAACCATCATAACATCCACCATGGCTTCCACCATGCCTATCCATGGCCATGGTGGTTCTTCAGTATGTTAGCCAAAATAGATTAATATTGGACGTGTAACCCACAACCAAGACATTTTCCCTCACCACCCCAAAGATCATAGGTGTTGTGTGTCTTTATTCCCCATTTTGGAAAGGTGGTCCTTCATAGTTCCACACCTAATGCTACTCCCTTGCCCGAACATTTCCTCTAGAATGTTTCATGCATGAAATCACCAGGCCCAAAATGGCGTATAAAATAGATTGAAAACCCATATTGATTGTTGTGGTGAACTAACACCACATAACCAACCCAAAAATTCCCATCACTACATCCACTAATAGGGTGTGGTGACCTATAAAAAGGCTAAGACATTTCTCTAGCCTCTAGATAACCTATAAAAGATTTCTTAGCACTATTGAGCCTCTATAAAAAAACAAAAGAAATTCCAAGAAGGTCTAAACCATTACATTAGATACCTCTCAAAAAATTCACATCCTAGTTAATTTAAAATTAAACCCAAAGGGAAGGAAAAGAAAAGGGGACGTACGAAAATCCACCGTATGAGATACCTCTCAAGAATCTTCACCTAACAGGAGTAAAGCCACCACTATCAAAGAAAAAGGTTCAAAATTGCTGTATCTTGATATTTTAAAATAAATACTATGTTCGATATCATACAAGATATGCAACAGTGATCTTAAACGAACCATGAAATATTATTATTTAAATATAATGTTTATAACCTAACTGTTAAATTATAGGGTATGAATAGGATTAACCACATTAAAAAATATCTATAAAGGAAGTAATCAATAAAACATTATTGATTAGTTCTTAGTAAATAAGCACCCAATTTTTTTTTAAAGTCTTTTTATTCTTCAGAATAGTGTGTTTCCTTCAAAATAAATTATTGCTTTTTTAAAAAATATTATAACAAATTTCTAGAAATTTTCAAAATTTTATTTGATAAAAATGATATAATTTTTGGGATCACAATATAAAAATTATATTTGAGTGATTTATTGGTATTTTATATTGAATAGTTAAAAATACCAATTTTTAACGAAAGTTTTATTTTTGTTTCAAGCATTCACAATGCACTAATTTTTTTAAAATGGTTTCAAACAAAAAATTAGTTCTATAATATTATTAATAATCCAATTAAGTTAATTGGAAATAATTTTATGGTTTAATTTAGTATAAAATAGTTTCATACTTAAAAAATTATTTTTTTGAAAAACTATTTTCATTACATTCTAATATTAAATTCATTTATTTCACTTTTGGGAATTGAATATTGAAAATGGATTTAATATTCGGAATTATGAGGTCAAAAGTTTATAATTAGTTCCCTTTTATTTTTAGTCATTTTGAATAATAACCATAGTAAATAATTATCACCATGGTAAGAGTAAATTGACTAATTAAGGTTTAAAATAATATGATAATGGTTATAAAATGACCCTAATGCTTGAATTAATTTCATTGGATGAGTATATTTTTTCTATATAGATATGAAATTTTTGTATATGACATTTTCCCTATTTTGATGTGATTTTGATCTTTATTATATTTTATGAAAAGAAAAGTCAAAAATGTGATTCTCTGTTTTATTATCTCTAGATTTTTGACATAGGGATAAATATAGGATATGTTTTGTTATAATTGGTAATTTTAGATTTATATTTTTATTATATTGGTAATTTATTTCTAATTTTTAGGGAAGAAATAATTACCTTAAATACATACACAACACCGATATAGTATTCATTCAATTAATGATCAAATAAAATAAATGATTTTAAAAAAATTAAAAGTAATGTAATCTATATGAATTATTATTTTGAATGATTTTTTTAATAAATATAAAATTTCAAGGATGTTTTAAATTATTATATTCAAATTTATATCCTTTCATGTAATTTTAAAATTCAAATGAAATGAATAGTTCCAAAGTTGACATTAAAAATATTTTATAATAAATATTGTTTTATTAAATGAATTAAAATTACTAAAAATCTTATCTTTTTACAAGTGAATGACATATAATGTATAATATCAACCATGTTACATTTATTAGTAACTTGTAATTTTATATTAACTTTCATGACCCTTAAGAGTAAAACACTTTGTTATCGTGATAATTGTCAAAAGGGATAACAATGGGTTAAAAAAGATATAATGGTTAAAATGAACTTAGAACTTGTCTAAATTCTATTGGTTGGAAATTTTTATACCCTATATCATCTAATATTCTATAATTATTCATTTTGGATCCATTTATCAATAAAAATTAATTTATATTAATTTAATATTTTAATTAATTCAAAAAGTACCCATCCCTTCACTTGTAAAAGGGAACCTTATATACACTTTTTTCACACTAAAAACCCTTTTGTTTCTAAAAATATCTTTCCAAATACCTCATTACACCCATAATTTCATATTATAGTAATTTATTTATCAAAAATACTACATTGGAAGGATTTGGGAATAATTCTAAAGAGGTTGTCCAAAGAAGAGGTATAGTTCTTAGAAAAGCGTTTTCATTTTTCTTATTCTTATACCTCCTTCAAATACTATTAAACCACAATGAAACAATAACACCAGTATCTTACATATAATGATATATTTATATGTTAATTTCACAACCAATATCCACATCCTCTTCCATTAAATGGGAAAAAACCCATCATTTGTGTGTATTGTAGGCTACCACCCCACATACTAATATAATTCATTTTCCATGACTGTCTCTCATGGCTATTTATAATGATTCATTAAATATATATATATATATATATATATATAATATTAATCAAATATTTATAATTATTTAAAAGTCATATATAATCTATTTTCTTACCTTTTCATTCATTTAAAAAAGGTAATGTAGTTCGTGCGTAGGTGTTGATTACCACCTATACAAAGTGATGTGATTCACTTTTCATCACTGCATCACATGGATGATTTATATAAAGTTATTTAAGAGAAATAATATGTTATTTATGTTATAGTTAAAGTTATATAAATATAAAATAATACTTTACTTCACATTATCAGGATTGTTAAAAAATAGAAAAGTTACTCATGGGTACGTACGACCCACAATCTCCATGATTGTAACATAGTTCATTTTTCATAAAAAAAATTAATGATTTGTTTTAAAAGTATAATTAATTTATAAAATTATAATTATTTCAGTATTATTATTCAAGATATGATGAGATAATACCTCTTTGACCACAGTCAAAACATCGAAGTCGTTTTGAAATTATGAACCGAATGTCTGAAAAACACCCAACATGGGCTTAGTCGATTAAGTAATATAATATGTCATTAAAATAAATAAAATTAATTAACTAATTATAATTTATAAAAAAATTTAAAAGGTTATTAATAATTAAAATAATTGATATATGTTTATTATACGCGAGTTAAAGGACATGCATGGCATGTTTGGACTCAAGGTAAGAGATTTTGTATCGATTTTCTTTCATTAAGGCATATGTTAATGTTATGCATATAATTTATTTTTTATGATTTATATACATCCCATTTGAAATTTTATATCATTAATAATTCATACTTCATAGTATTTTAATTTTCAATTCAAATTATTTCATCTAATGTTTTTTGACATGAAAGTTACCAAGTGGTAAAGGGTTTTCTTAAATCAATTTCCATACATTAAGTTATATCACTTCATCATTGATTTAATAATGTAAATATTATGTGTGAAATGACACTTTTTTAAATTATGTTTTATTTTCAATAATTTTTTGTGGATTTAAATTTGTTACACACAATATTTTTATTTATTAGTTCTCAATTAAATGACATGAACTTTGCAAGGGTTTTCTTTGTATCAATCTGATATTCTTGAGACAAGTTTCATGTCATGCACCATGATTTATTTTAATGGTGTACTTACAGACCCATAAATGAATTTTGAAATATTTATTAATGATATTAATGGGATGTATAGATCCATTTTATACTCTTTATTTCTGTGAATTTTGATTCAAAATTTACCAAAGTGGTAAAGGCTTTATGTTACAATATCATTTATTTTTGGGATTATTTATGTTCATGGTTACTTTTGGAGAAATAATATGATATTATTTTATTGAATCAAATGTATTTTCTTCTCCTATAGTGATTACTTTACTTTTTTATGTTTATTTTTTACATCCTCCTTTATTGATTAATGAATGATCAAGAAATTCATTTGTAAGTGATATCGATCTTGTATCTTCTTTTAGATCGAGAATCATTCTGTTACATATCTATGTTTTTTAAAATATTTTCAAATATGTTATTTTATAGATATAAATTTTTTCTAAATTTATTTTACATTATATTTTACCTTCTTTTAAAGGGTTTTAGAAAATAATCTTTTAATAGTTTTTCAAACAAGTCACTTTTGACTTTTTACAAATGTGTGAAATGAATGTTTTCTTTTAACATATATGACATGAATATATTTTTCCACCATCATGATAATTCTTTTATTTTAATATTACTTTATAATTTTCCATGGTTATTTTCAAATAAAATATTTTTCCCAATATTTTTAAATTTTTTATAATGTATTACTCAAAGAAAAGATTATTTTCTATTATTTTTAATGAATTTTTTTAATAATATTTAAAGGAATTTAACCCTTTTCCATCATCCTTTAATGATAAATATACTTAATTTGGATTAAAATATTACGATACCATCCATATTTTTTCTCTATATGGCTTATGATAATTGTTTTATAGGTATTGTTATGAAACCTATTTCTTTTCCACAGGTTAACAAAGATTTAAAGGAATGATGGTTGTATTAAATGGTGTTATTTTGAAAATAAAAAGCTTCTAAATGTTTTATTCATGAATGATATTTTTAAATTATTTATGATTATGGGTTAGCTTGATACAACTCATGAATATGGGTGATCCCAATAAAACTTATACAATGGGTGACCCCAATATAGCTCATATGATGTGTATGCCCAGATAACACTGTAATGAATTGGGTAATGTTCCTTGTATTTATAGGTAAGGAGGAGGGATTTAACCAGTGAGGTTTCTCCTATGAATTTAACTAGTCTCAAGTTATTTATAACATGTTTTATGAAGATAATGTTCCAGGAAACCAATACATTTTCTTTATGCTTGTTATGGGTTATAAATGTTTTCTTTTGATCAAGATTGACATCGCATGCCTCATGATTATTGATTTCTATGAGTATTTCCTTTGTTAAATCTTTATTCCATGTCACATGTTTAATTATCCACATTTTTATGGGTATGCGTTATTTTATATTATGCTAATGCACTATGATTATGTATTTATACCCTTATTCTATTTATATTCTCACTGATGACATTCAATTTTTAATGCTTATGTTTACTCTTATAGAGAATTTTTGCCCGCCCTTATTATTTATATATTTTCCTAGGTAATAAATAATTATTTTAAATTAATTATGTTAATTAAATTTTCACGTGTGAAGTATTTTATGGAATATTTTGAAGACTTAATGTGGTATAAGAAAAGATGGTAATAGTGGAAAAAATAATCATTTGAATATATGTGTATTATTATGTAAGGGTTTTCCATAATTATATAATACTCTAAAACAAAAAAGACCTTATTTATATAATTGATCAAATATTTACTTTTGATTTTGTTTTTTTATTGTTAGAATTGTGTCATTTTTATTGGTATCAAATCTAGAAATGTAAAAAATATGTTTTTAGTACCAGATTCTGAGAGGGTGGGTTCAGGGCTGTCATAGTTGGTATCAGAGGAGGTTTTAGATAACTTTGGAGATTATGATATTTTCTTGTGGGGTTAAATTAAGAATACCATCATGGATTTATAATTATAATGTTGATCATAAGTTCAAATTCATAGACACCGCATTTTGAGGCTTTATGTGCTGGGATTTTAAGGAAATTATTGATATTTTAGAGTCATTTTATTGGGTTACAATATATTTAATCATTAGGTTTAATGTGAAATATTATTTTGAAAGAATTTTATTACATTTTTTGGGATATTTGATTAAAGGTATGTGATAACATTTGAGGTTAAAAAATTCTTTAATTTTGAGGTTATTGAAGTAATTTGGGATGTAGTGTTATTTATTTATGGAATGACCTATATTGAACCTTTGGTGTTATTATTGAATTTTGGAGATTAATATATTATTTCTTCATTTTATGGTTTATTAATCTTGGTAATTATCATATCATATTTCAATTATTCATGTTTTCATTAATATCTAAAGATAAGAGGCATATCTTGTAATCATTTTATGGAATTATGTGATCATTTAGAAGTTGATTTTAGTTCTTTAAGCATGAAAAATTCCTCATAAATACTCATCATTTTGATAAAAAGATGATATTGTGGTGGAAATTGATTTAATGATAAAATTTTAATTGTTGAGTAGGTATATTTTCTTTATGTAATTCTTTTTTGATGAATTGATGGTCTTTTTCACATATCGTTGGTTTATGGTTTTGTGATTGTTATCTTTCTCATGGTCATTAAATTTATTATGATCAAGGATCTCTATCACTCTATATAATTATTTTTACATTATTATTTTCTTCCATGTATATAGTTTCAATTATCATTATTGTTATCCTATTTTGAAACCTAGTTTTGTGTTATTCCATATGACCACTGTATTTCCTTGTCCTCTTTTCAAGAGGAAGTTTCATTAATTTTTTTATAATGTGAGAATTAAAAAATGGTATTTTAAACTTTCAAACCATTTATTATTGATATCAAGTTCAAATTATGATGACATAATTTTTTCAAGGTGGTGATAATGTAATATCCTTCATTTTTAAAAGAAATATTGTGTTAAATATCATACAAGACACGCAACACCGAGCTTAAAAGAACATTGAAATATTTTTATTTAAATATAACCACTATAACCTAGACATTGAATTGGAAGGTATGAATAATATTAATCACATTATGAAATATATTTATAAAGGTCCTAATAAATAAAAATTTATTGATTACATTTAGGAAATAATAACCCATTTTTTGGTAAAGCCGTTTTATTATTAAAAAAATGCATTTTATTCAAAAATGGTTTTTATTGCTGTTTATAAAAGAATATTATAAATAATTTATAGAAATTTTAGAAATTTTATTTTATAAAAAGGATATCATTTTTTTGATCAGCATTTCAAAAATTATCTCGGAGTGTTTTTAGGATTTTTCTGAAAAATTTGATTTTCTAATGAATAGTAAAAAATACCGATTTTCATTGAAAAATGTATTTTTGTTTCACGAATTAAAAAAGTTAATTTTTTAAATGGTTTAAATGTAAAATTAGTTCTTTTATATTATTAATAATATTATTAATTTCATTTGAATTATACTAAAATATTATGAAAACAAAAAATTGATTATATTTTTTGTTTTAATCTTAAATTCATTTTTTCTACTTAAGAGAAATAAATAATGAAAAATATATTCAATATTTTCAATTAGTATTTTTTTTTAAATATATCCCTTAAACTTTTAGTTATTATTAATAGAAACAATAATAAATAATTATCACCATGGTAAGGGTAAATTGGGTAATTAAGGTTAAAAATAATATGACATGGACTAGAAAATGACCATAACACTAGAATTAATTTCATTGGATGAGTCTATTTCATCCATAATCATTAATATCTAGATATATAACCACTTTTCCAATTGGATATTAATTTTTTTTTATAATATTGTATGTAAATAAAAGTAAAAAAATGTCAATCTCTTTGTTTTATTACCTGTAAATTTTTGATATAGGGATAAACATGGTAAATGTTCATTTGTAACTTGTAATTTGAAATATAAATTATTTTTTCTTTTATTTATTTATTTATAATTTTTATTTATTAAATAATTACCTTAAATTCATACACAATGTTGATAAAGTATTTATTCAATTAATGGGAAAATAAAATAAATGATTTTAAAAATATTAAGAGTAATATAATTTCTATGAAATATTATGTTACATGAATTTTTTGGATAAATATAAAATTTTAGGGTTCTATGAAAGGGTTAGATTTTAATTCCTATGATGACATGTTATTTTTAGAGTCAGATTAAATAAATAGTTACAAAATTAACATTAATAATAACTTATAACAAATAATGTTTATTAATTGAATCAAAATTACTAAAAATCATATCATCAGCCAAGTCAAAGGGTTATGTTTTCTAATATCATACGTGGCCCATTAATGGGTTAATTTTATAATTATAGTAACTTTCTTGACCCCTAAAAATTTAAAAACTTTATTATCGCGATTGTAACACCCCAGGTAAATAAAGAATATGACATTTCTATATTTATCCCTATTTGTGAATAAAATGTTAATATTAATTTAAAGGGAACACTATGCTCGATGGCTTACCCAATACGCAACAATGAGTTTCTTTTAAATCTTACGTTGCACTCTAATAATAAAATAATTTTATTTTAAATGGTAGTTAACACCTAGCCATTGTAATGACGAGAATGAACAGAACTAACTACAAAATGATTATATATGTTTGTCAAATATTTTTACTTTTTACAATAAATGTTAGAGGATTAAAAATGTGAATGGATCTAATTTTAAGCGTAAACATTCTAATATTCTTTAAAAGGTCGATTAACCGCCTTTTGATGGAGAACCTATTTTAAACCCAATTTTTGAAAATTTTATGTGTTATATTTGACAAAATAAAATTCTTCTTTAAAATCAGGACATCAAAATTTACTTTCTGTAAATTTTTGGTATTTTTCCGATAAAGTTCATTTTTTAATGAATAATGAAAAATGTTGTATTTTAATTGAAAACCACTTTTTAATCTAATTTATTTATATGATTAGATTATCTTTTGAATTGGTTTTAAAGTGAAATTAGAATATATTTTTACCATTTAATCCAATAGTGGTCATTGTAATTAGTTTCACTTTAAAATTGGACTTAAACTAGTGTCAATCTTTTAATAGATATTGTTTCTTAAAAACACGCTATTTGTTTTGACAGCGGGAATGAATTATTAAATTAATGAAACTTATATATTTTGAATTTTGTAAAATAGACATAATTTTTGAATTTGGAATATCAAATATATCTTAGGGTGAGTTTTTTGTATTTTTCTGAAAAACATCAATTTTTGATGAATAGTGAAACCACTAAGTGGTAGTTAAAGAAACTGATTTTCCATTTAAATGAAACTTTACCACTTTTGTGATTTGATTTTCAAAAATCCGACATAAATGGTTTTCATTAGGAAGTAAAATTTGGTTCAATGAGATTAAAATATTTTTTTGGTGAATAGTAACTTTTAAGTTTTAATCGCGATTAGAGGTAATTAGTGTAATTTAAGGTAAAAATTATGTTTTAATAATATGTAATGACCTTGACACATGTCCTGCCCTTATTTGATAAGTCATGGCCGACCACGAAAATCCATGGGTCAACTTGGGGACCCCATGGAGCCACGTTGGTAGGAAAATGACATTAATACCTTTTTATTTAAAGTTAAAATTAAAATGTCACAAACATGTGTTGTTTTACTAAAACAAATTTTAAATGGGGTTATAAGAGTCATATTTTCGACTATAAATTTTAATTAGAAATCTGGAATTATTTCCTACATCATGATATTTTTTTATAATTTTTATACATTAAATAAATTAAATTATTTATGACATCATAATGATACAACGATTACCTCATTATTTAACGATTTAAATAAAATGAAATGATAATGTAAAATATAAGACCTGAACCTGTCAAAAACCTATTGGATGGGTGTATCTTGAACTCTTATCACCTTATCCTTGAAATATATAATTTTGGGACCTTTAAAATCCGAAAAGCATTTTATAATAAAGTAAAAGTTTATAACATTCCAAGAGTGCCCCTCCTCTCCTCTTATAAAAGGCCCCCACCTCTACCACCTTACCCACACCTCTCAAGCCTTTGACTCGGCCAACCCCTCCCCATTTCACCTCTCCACATCCCTCTATTCATTATTGAAGCCTAACCTTTGGCATAATGCTCCTCAAGAAACCCTTTTGGTTTAAACCAAGAGGAGTTACCCGATTTTACGGTAATGTCTTCACTTGTGTTCTTTTGATTTATTTTGCTTCTCCAACCCCCTAAACTCTGTTTAGTTATTTCTTTTGTAACAACACCAGTATCTTCAATATACTAGTATGTTTTTATGAGGAGTATTCTATCTACACTAACACACACCTCCGTCTAATGGTTAAAGAACATATTGTTTCTGTGGATGGCGAATTACTGCCTCACGAAACGATGATTGTTCCATATTATTTTAACACCTTCAAAGGTGGCCATTAAGATTCTCTTTATTTTATATATGATATATATGGTATTTATGGTTTCTATATGATTATTTATTTTATATTTAAAACATACCTTTATTCTTTTCATGTTTTTCAAATGCGGTAATTTCATATGAGGAAGTGTGGACTACCGCCCCCTCAAGTGATGTGACTCGTTCATGCAATACATGGAATGTATAACAATGAAATTAATGAACATATGTGACCTATATAAACTATATATTATACTTTAATTATAATATATATATCTCTCTCTCATTTATTTTTTAATTCCATTAATATGACAAAAAAAATGAAAGTAGCGTTAATGCGTATGTACGGCCTACCGTCTCCATGAACGGTGCTTTTCATTTTTTATCTCCAAATGTTATGGAATAGTATAAAATGATTATGTACTGGATATATATGATATTTTAATCATTAATACAATTCTGGAAATGATTTACTTATAACTACATGGGAAATCATTTTCAAACAAGTTCATTTTTGACTCATGTACCAAACATCGACAAAAATGTCTGATAGGAACTAACATTATTAAACAATTATTATAACATTATAATATGTAATATGAAATGAATAATAATATTTAAAGTAGGTTCTTAGGCAATTATAAATTGACTAAAGTTTATTATTCAGGAATATAAAGAAATGAACAAGACAAGTCAGACTTGAGGTAAGGGATCCTACCCCTCTCTTTCTTTTTAAGTACACTCTTTTATGTCATTCCTTTTAAGCTAATATTTCTTATGATTGGGATGTTATTTTATATTAATATTAATGTAATTTTTATTTTCATATTATTATAGAACCTATTTTTACTCATCATTCCATTTTGTATGTTTTGAGTGGCGCTGTTAGGCTGCCGAATTTTCGTAAGCGATCCAACCTCTCTCTTTCTTTTTAAATACTCTCCTTTATGTAACTTCTTTTAAGCTCTTCTTTGTTATGTTGGGGGAAGTTATTTTATATTCCTATTTTTTTAAATTTTATTTTAATATTATGGGAGACCCTATTTGATCTCATCAATCTATTTTTGGGAGTTTTAAGTGGCGCCGTTAGGCTGCCGAGTTTTCGTAAGGGATTTTTCATCTCACTTTTATTCCCATGAGATTTATGATACATTGGACACCATTTCCTTTTAGTGGTGTATGTACTGCCCCTTATTATACTCTTTGTTTAATATAATTTCATTTATGGGTATTTAAATATTCATTTTATGACCCTTCTCCAATGGGGTGTACGTTTCGAAAGTTACCAAAATCGGTAAGGGGACCTTTCACCCTCCTCTTCTTTAAAAAGGCTTCTTTTGTTATGTATTTTAAATTACATATTGTCATGCTGAGACATGTTCTTATATATCCTTATTGTTGTAAATTTAATTTACAAGTGATGATATGCCCTTTTTATCTCTCATCAACTCATTTTCTGAATTTTGAAGTGATGCCGTTAGGCTGTCGAATTTTTGCAAGGGAACTTCCTAACCCAATTTTGATTCTTTGGGATAAACTTATACTCCTTGAATATGTAGTTCTATGAATATGTGTGAAAAACCTCTGATTTTTTCACGCTTAATATCCACTTATATTTGGTGTATTCGTTTGTCACACATAATTTTGTAATTGATTTGTCCTTAATTTAAAGATATCGTCTTTGTAAGGGACTTCGTCTAAATCTCCTTTCATTGAGGCATATTTTTTTCCAATACAAGGCTTTATTTTATAAGGTGTATGAACCCCTTTGACTTTTAATTTTATACAAAAGGAATCTTTTTCTATGAAGCGTTTTACTAAACGACAAAAAGGAATGTTTCTTTTAACGTACGCGGTGACAACGACCTTTTCCGCCGCCGTGAGTATCATTTGGTTTTTGGCTTCCTCAACAAGCCGTAATGTTTTTAAAATGAAATAAATACCATATACTCTTTTACATATTTTGGTATTGAAAATGTCTTTTATAATGGATTTGTTATTTCAATATATTTAAGTGATATAATTGTGATCAAATTGTGGAAATGTTTTCTTTCCATTATATTTGTTTTATGTCTTATGATTTTATAATGGTACTTGGACATTTGACAGGTGGTTATGTGATAAACCATATGAAGAGTGGTGCCTTGAATACCAGGATGAGTGGTTACGTTATAACCTCCAATTCATTGGGTATGGAAGTCAGACGTATGGCTATTCCATTAAGTGATATGTGTGTAAGTTGATCGTATAGTTATTCCTTTTAAGTATGTTTATGTCCCAAGTTACCTTTATATGTTATGTATATGGATTTTATGGTAATCCTTTGGTTACAAAAGGGTAAGTAATGATCTTTTATTCATTGAAGAGTTTATACTACTTCATAAAGGTGAAAAGTATTACTTTGATAAAGAATTCATGGTTTACTTGTTGTTTTGAAAAACTAATAGTTTTCCTCTTTGTGTATCCATTACCGAGCTTTTTATGCTCATCCCAAGTTTTTTTTTGAAATGTTTTTCACAAGACATAAAGTTGAATAGGTTCAAGTAGGGGATCAAGGAAATTTCAGGCTGTCTAAAACATGGAACTAGACATGTTTCTTTTTAAGAGTTTTTATTTTATGGAATCTTAGTAGTAGTGTGTTCTATGTAATCTTTTGAGATGTAATAGTTATGTCCTAATTCTCTAAAACTCTAAAACTGAAAAGATCATCTATGTGAATTATTCATTTAATTCAAAATGAAGTAATGTTTAAGGCCGAGGCCTTATAGTTGGTATTAGAGGTCAGTTTAGAAATCTTTGGGGATTAAGAGTTTTTGTTAGACACATGGTTAGTCCCTATATCTATTATTTCAGTTAAATCCTTGTTTTACAAGTTTTTTTAGGTCATGTAAATTCAGTTACGAATGGAAAGATAAGGATCTAAAATGACATTCCTATCTCTTCCTGATGACATGATTGCAATAATTATTGCAAAATCATGTTCTGATGATTGTTAAACTTTTTCTAGCATACAACTCACTTGCAAGCAGTTGTTTGAGATATCAAACACCTCCACTATACCTCATTATCATCGTGGATCATGGGTTGTATTTAGACAAATACTATTTTCGCAATATTCTCATATTTTCAATAAAGGTAAATATTATCAAGGTATTTTCAAATATTTTACCTTATCACAAGAATTTAATGAATATTATGATTTTAAAAATGGTGCTGAGGCAGGAGACCCTTGCGCAACCTATTTATATTTTCTTTTAAAATATAGTCTCTCCGCACCTACTTATGGTATTTTAAAAGGACCAATAATAGAAAGTTTCAACTCAAATTCTATCCGACTATTTCATAGAAATCATGTTTTATCAGATGTTTTGGAATTATATGTCATACATGATTATTTTCCAAAACTGTTTTTCTGTGAACACCCATATGACCCATATTGTACAAGGTGTATTTGGATGGAGGAAGAAAATTATTTTTAAGGATATCTAAATCATTGTTTTAATGCATGTGACTTCTACCTATGTGAACAAGATGACGGTGAAACCGAGTGGACGCCATGATCAAGGTATGTTGTTATTCATTTTGGGAATCATTTTATTTTATCTTATGGTGGTGAAATAAGACTTCAAGAATTATGATGTTGAGATCGTAATTAATTTGGATGTAAATGATAGGTATAAGAAAACTATTGAGGTTAAAACATGTTAGGGTTATTTTTGGAGTTTAATAGAAAGGACAACACGTAGACCGTGTGACAACCCATCATGTCGGACAAAGCTGTGGGAATCAAACCCACAACCAAAGTGCGACTGGTATTTATCACCTACCACTGGACTACGTGAAGTCCATGGTTAGTTTGACTAATTATTTTTAGTTAGACGATTTTATGAATCAAGATTAAGTGAATTTTGGGTTATCTATGGAAATTATTAACCTATCATGGAGGATATGTGATTAGGTTAATTACTTTTCAATATGAGACTTCAAGAGCAACTGATGTTATTTGGAGAGAAATGTTAATTTGTACCGTGGAAGACTATGTGATTAAATCCTTCAAATATTTGGGTTTCAATCTTAGTTTGGTTTACTTTGAAGAGTTTTATGGACAATTGTTTATCGAATGGTCTTCATTGAACATTCGGTTTTGTTGGACAAATTTTTGAGATTAAGAATAGATTTCATTTTTTATAAATGATTATTCATTTGTGGATCTTGTTCTAACAATTTTGGTTTCTATTTTTTCTAAAGACATGGGAAATATATAGTTCAATTTTTTGGGTTAGGTGATTCCCTATAAGTGGATTATAACGCTCTTAATATGAACAAGTCATCCTAAATACTCATCTTTTGGAGAAAGTATGAGTTTCTGTTAGAAATCTGGTAAAAGATGAAAGTCTACAAGATAAGTAAGTATGTTTCCTTATGATTTAGTTAAGCTCAAAAATAAATTCCTCAATTAAAAGTAACTTAAAACAAAAAATTTGTCCGTTAACTTATCCTACTGGGGAAATCCAATACCGTTTAACCCATCACAATTTTGTGATTTTCTTATGGTTAACTTTCTCCTAAACATGTTTTCTATCACTCTCCCTCAGAACATGACCCTTTTCTTTTTCTTCCATATCCATGTTTTCCTATATGGATTCCTAGTATGGGTTAACTTGGGTGACCTCTGTACTTCTCTTTCTTTCTTTTAAAGTGATTGTTTTACCGACTCTTGTTCCAATGTGGGACTTTCAATGATGTTTCTGAGCCCAATTATAAAATTGCGAGGACAGAATTCTCAAAAGGGGGGAAGGATGTAACACCCCGGGTAAATAAAGAATATGACATTTTTTTATTTATCCCAATTTGTGAATAAAATGTTAATATTAATTTAAAGGGAACTCTATGCTCGATGGCTTACCCAATACGCAACAACGAGTTCCTTTGAAATCTTACATTGCACTCTAATAATAAAATAATTTTATTTTAAATGGTAATTAACACCTAGCCGTTGTAATGACGGGAATGAACATAACTAACTACAAAATGATTATATATGTTTGTCAAATATTTTTACTTTTTACAATAAATGATAGAGGATTAAAAATGCGAATGAATCCAATTTTAAGCATAAACATTCTAATATTCTTTAAAAGGTCGATTGAACGCCTTTTGATGGCGAACCTCTTTTAAATCAAATTTTTGACAATTTTATGTGTTATATTTGACAAAATAAAATTTTTCTTTAGAATCGGGACATCAAAATTTACTTTGTGTAATTTTTTGGTATTTTTACGATAAAGTTCATTTTTTAATGGATAGTGAAAATGTTGTATTTTAATTCAAAACCCCTTTTTAATCTAATTTATTTATATGATTATATTATCTTTTTAATTGGTTTTAAAGTGAAATTAGAATATATTTTTACCATTTAATCCAATTGTGGTCATTGGAATTAATTTCACTTTTAAATTGGACTTAAACTAGTGTCAATCTTTTAATAGATATTGTTTCTTAAAAACACGCTATTTGTTTTGACAGCGGGAATGAATTATTAAATTAATGCAACTTATATATTTTGAATTTTGTAAAATAGACATAATTTTTGATTTCGGAATATCAAATATAACTTAGGGTGAATTTTTGGTATTTTTCTGAAAAAGTTCAATTTTTGATGAATAGTGAAACCACTGAGTGGTAGTTAAAGAAACTGATTTTTTGTTTAAATGAAACTTTACCACTTTTGTGATTTTATTTTCAAAAATCCTACATAAATTTTTGTCATTAGGAAGTAAAATTTGGTTCAATGAGATTAAAATATTTTTTTGGTGAATAATAACTTTTAAGTTTTAATCGCGATTAGAGGTAATTAGTGTAATTTAAGGTAAAAATTATGTTTTCATAATATGAAATGACCTTGAAACATGTACTACCCTTATTGGATGAGTCATGGCCGACCAAGACGATCCATGGGTCAAATTGGGGACACCATGGAGCCACTTTGGTATGAAAATGACATTAATACCTTTTTATTTAAAGTTAAAATTAAAATGTCACAAACATGTGTTGTTTTACTAAAACAATTTTTACATGGGGTTATACAAGTCATAGTTTTTACTATAAATATTCATTATAAAGAATAAACTATTTCCTACATAATTATATTTTTTTTATAATTTTTATACATTATATAAATTAAATTATTTATGACACCATGATGATACGACGATTACCTCATTATTTAACGATTTAAATAAAATGAAACGATAATGTAAAATCTAAGACCTAAACTTGTCAAAAACCTATTGTATGGGTGGATTTCGAACTATTATCACCTTATCCTTGAAATATATAATTTTGGGACCTTTAAAATCCTAAAATCATTTTATAATAAAATAAAAGTTTATAACATTCCAAGAGTGCCCCTCCTCTCCTCTTATAAAAGGCCCCAACCTCTACCACCTTACCCACACCTTTCAAGCCTTTGACTCGGCCAAACCCTGCCCATTTAATCTCTAAACATCCCTCTCTTAATCATTGAATCATATCCTTTGTCATAATTCTCTTCAAGAAACCCTTTTGGTTCAAACCAAGAGGTGTTACCCGATTTTATGGTAATGTATTCACTTGTGTTCTTTTGTTTTATATTGCTTGTCCAACCCCATAAACTCTGTTTATTTAATTATTTTGTAAAAAAACAGTATCTTAAATATACTAGGATGTTTTTATGAGAAGGATTCAATCTACACTAACACACACATCTGTCTAATGGTTAAAGAACATACTGTTTCTGTGGATGGCGAATTACTGCCTCACGAAATGATGATTGTTCAATATTCTTTTAACACCTTCAAAGATGGCCATTAAGATGTCACTGTATTTTATATATTATATATATGGTATTTATGTTTTCTATATGCTTCTGTATTTTATATTTAAAACATACCTTTATTCTTTGCATGTTGTGAAAATGCGATAATTTCATATGAGGAAGTGTGGACTACCACCCCCTCAAGTGATGTGACTCGTTCATGCAATACATATAATGTATGAAGCATGAAATTAATGAACATATGTGACCTATATAAAATATATATTATACTGGAATTAATATATATATATATATATATCTCATTTATTTTTTTAATTCCATTAATATGACAAAAAAATGAAAGTAGTGTTCATGCGTACGTACGGCCTACCGTCTACATGAACGGTGCTTTTCATTTTTTATCTCCAAATGTTATGGAATAGTATAAAATGAATATGTACTGGATATATATGATATTTTAATCATTAATACTATTCTGGAAATGATTTACTTATAACTACATGGGCAATCATTTTCAAACAAGTTCATTTTTGACTCATGTACCAAACATCGAGAAAAACGTCTGATAGGAACTAAAATTATTAAACAATTATTATAACATTATAATATGTAATATGAACTGAATAATAATATTTAAAGGAGGTCCTTATGCAATTATAAATTGACTAATGTTTATTATTCAGGAATATAAAGAAGCGAACAAGACAAGTCGAACTTGAGGTAAGGGATCCTACCCCTCTCTTTCTTTTTAAGTACACTCTTTTATGTCATTCCTTTTAAGCTCATCTTTCTTATGATTGGGTTGTTCTTTTATATTAATCGTACTGTTCTTTTTTATGTTCATATGATGAGAGACCCTATTTTCTCTCATTATTCCATTTTGGAAGTTTTGAGTGGCACCGTTAGGCTGTCGAATTTTCACAAGAGATCCAACCTCTCTCTTTCTTTTTAAGTACTCTCCTTTATGTCACTTATTTTAAGCCCCTATTTGTTATGTTGGGGGATGTTTTTTATATTCATCTTACTGTAAATTTTATTTTAATATGATGAGAGACCCTATTTGATCTCATTAATCCATTTTTGGAGTTTTAAGTGGCATCGTTTGGATGCCGAGTTTTCGTAAGGGGTTTTTCATCTCACTTTTATTCCCGTGAGATTTATGATAAATTTGCCACCATTTCATTTGAGTGGTGTATGTACTGCCAATTATTATACTCTTTGTGTAATATAATTTCATTTATGGGTATTTCAATATTCATTGTATGACCCTTCTTCAATGGGGTGTACGTTTCGTAAGTTACCCAAAACGGTAAGGGGGCCTTTCACCCTTCTCTTCTTTAAAAAGACTTATTTTGTTATGTATTTTAAATTACATATTATTATGTTGGGATATGTTCTTATATATCCTTATTGCTGTAAATTTAATGTACAAGTGATGAGATACCCTTTTTATCTCTCATCAACTCATTTTCTGAATTTTGTAGTGACGCCGTTAGGCTGTCGAATTTTTGTAAGGGAACTTCCTAACCCAACTTTGATTCTTTGGGATAAACTTGTACTACTTGCATATATCGTTCTATGAATATTTGTGAATAACCTCTGATTTTTTTACACTTAATATCCACTTATATTTGGTGTATTCATTTGTCACACATAATTTTGTAATTGATTTATCCTTAATCCAAGGATATCGTCTTTGTAAGGGACTTCGTATCAATCTCCTTTCATTGAGGCATATTTTGTTCTAATATAAGGCTTTATTTTATATAGTGTATAAACCCCTTTGACATTTAATTTTATACAAAATGAATATTTTTCTACGAAGCGTTTTACTAAATGACAAAAAGGAATGTTTCTTTTAACGTACGCGGTGACAACGACCTTTTCCGCCGCCGCGAGTATTATTTGGTCATTGGATTCCTCAACAAGTCGTAATGTTTTTAAAATGAAATAAATACCATATACTCTTTTATGTATTTTGGTATTGAAAATGGTTTTTATAATGGATTTTTTATGTCAATATATCTAAGTGATATAGTTGTGATCAAAGTGTTGAAATGTTTTCTTTCGATTATATTTGTTTTATGTCTTATGATTTTATAATGGTACTTGGACATTTGATGAGTGGTTACGTGATAAAACATATAACGGGTGGTGCCGTGATTACCAGGATGGGTGGTTATGTTATAACCTCCAATGCATTGGGTATAGAATTCAGTCGTATGGCTATTCCATTAAGTGATATGTGTGGAAGTCGACAATATGGTTATTCCATTTAAGTATGTTTATGTCCCAAGTTACCTTTATATGTTATGTATATGGGTTTTATGGTAATATTTTGGTCAAAAAAGGGTATGTAATGATCTTTTATTCATTGAAGATTTTATACTAATTCATAAAGGTGAAAAGTATTACTTTGATAAAGAATTCATGGTTTACTTGTTGTTTTGAAAAACTAACAGTTTTCCTCTTTGTGTATCCCTTACCGTGCTTTTTATGCTCATCCCAAGTTTTTTTTGAAAGTTTTTTCACAGGACATAAAGTTGAATAGGGTCAAGGAGGGGATCAAGGAAATGTCAGGCTGTCTAAAACATGGAACTAGACATGTTTCTTTTTAAGAGTTTTTATTTTATGGAAACTTAGTAGAAGTGTGTACTATGTGATCTTTTGAGATGTAATAGTTATGTCCTAATTCTCTAAAACTATAAAACTAAAAAGATCCTCTATGTGAATTATTCATTTAATTAAATATGAAGTAATGTTTAAGGCCGGGGCCTTATAGTGATAATTGTCAAAAAGTTAATGGGTAAAAACAAAGAGATAATGATTAAAATGTCTTATAAACATGTATAATTTCTATTGGTTGGCAATTTATCAACCCTATATTATATAATATTCTGTAATGTTCCATTTTGGATCCATTTTTCGTAAATATTAATTCATATTAATTTAATATGTTATGTAATTCGAAAAGTGCCTCACCCTTAATTTATAAAAGGGAACCTCCTGTTCTATTTTATTCACACTTTAAACCCCTTTTTTAATTCAATACCTTCACAAATACCTTAATAAAATCCATAGTCACATCATAGAGGCCTTTTTATCATAAATACAACCTAGGAAGGATTTAGGAATGATCTTAAAGAGGTCGTTCGAAGAAGATGTATAGTTCTTAACCAAGTGTTTTCATTTTACTTTTTCTTCTAGCTCCTACAAATCTTCTTAAACCATGATGAAATAATAAAACAAGTATCATAATTATTTTAATTTTTTTAAATTAATTAAATAACCTATATCCATATCTTATTCTATTGAATGGGAAATGAAACCATCATTCACGTGTACGGCAGACTACCACCTCACGAACTGATGTAATTTGTTTTCCATCTCTACATATCACGTGTGTTTATAATGATGGATTTAATGTGTATATATAATATTAAAGAAATATTTATCATTATTAAAAATTAATACATAATATATTTTCTTACCTTTCTACTGATTGAAAAATGATAACATCGTTAATGTGTAAATCTGGATTAACACCTCCTCGAAGCGATGCGACTAGTTTTTCATCATTGCATCACATAGATGGTACATATAATATTATTTAAAGAAATAATATTTTATTTATTATATAATTATCATTATGGAAATATAAAATAATTCTTACCTTCTTTCCATCGCAATATTTTAAAAATGGAAACATTACTCATGCGTACGTACGACTTACCGTATCCATGATTGTATTGTTGTTCATTTGTCATAACCATATTTAATGGTTGGTTTTAAAATTAAAATTAATGTATAAAAAATATAATTATTTCATGATTATTATTCTATATATGATGTAATAATTAAACCTTTGTCCATAGTCAAAACATATAATATATTTTGAAATTATAAACTGAACGTTGTGAAAACACCCTATGTGGACTTAACCAAATATGTAATTAAATATGTTATTAAAATAAAAGAAATAAATTAATTAATTATAATTTACTAATCCATTAAAAGGTTCTTAATTAATAATATAATTTAAATAAGTTTATGATACATTATTTAAAGGACAAACATGGAAAGTATGGAATCAAGGTAAGGGATTTCATCTCAATTTCCTTTTATTGAGGCATATTTTAATTTTATACACATAATTTCTTTTATATGGTGTATATACTACCAATTTTAAGGGTTATATCATGCATCATTCATTATTCATGGTATTTTAAGTTTTAATTAAAAAAATTTCATCCAAGGGGATTTGAATTGAAAGTTACCAAGTGGTAATGGGTTTTATTCACTCAATTTTCTAAAATTGGTTTATATCACTTATTCAT
The DNA here is from genome assembly GCA_963277665.1 of Viscum album. Taxonomy (NCBI): domain Eukaryota; kingdom Viridiplantae; phylum Streptophyta; class Magnoliopsida; order Santalales; family Viscaceae; genus Viscum; species Viscum album. Next base: position 1,968,428,203 of record OY728153.1, read on the forward strand.
CGATTATATTATGTATAGATTATGTGTGAAATTAACCTTTTTTTAATTTTTTTAATTTCAACATGGTTTTTTATTCACATTTTTATATATAATCTCTCCATTGATTAGTTCCCAATTCAATGACATGAACTTTTTAGGGGTTTTCTTTACCTCAATCGCATTTTCTTGAGACTCGTTTCATGTTGTGCATCGTGATTTAATTAAAATGGTGTACTTAATTACTCATAAATTAATTTTGACATATTAATTCATCAAATTCATGCGATTTATAGAGCCATATTGTACTCTTGATTTTAGTGACTTTTCATTTGAATGTTACCAAAGTGGTAAAGGTTTTATGTTACAATCTCATTTCTTTTCAGGATTGTTTATGTTATAGGTTAATTTTGAGGAAATAATATGATCTTATTTTCTTGAAAAAAAATATATTATTCCCATTTGTTTATGAATTTGGTTTACATGTTTTGTATTTATTTCCTCCCTTATTTATTAAAGAATCATTATGAAAGTTGTATGTATGTGATACTGATCTTGTATCTTTTTTTTGATAGAAAATATTTATTTTCCATATCAATGTTCTCTAATTTTTTTTCAAATATTTTATTTTCTAAACATAAATGATTTAATAAATTTATTTTACATGATATTTTACCTTCTTTAATAGGGTTTTAAAAAAGTAACTTTTAAAAGTTTTCTAAACAAGTCATTTTTTACTTTTTATAAAAGTGTGAAGAGAATGTTTTGTTTTAACATATGTGGCAAAAATATATTTTCCAACCATCATGACCCTTAATTACTTTTAATATTACTTTAAAAGTTTCCATGGTTAGTTTCAAATAAAATATTTTTCCAAATATTTTGTAAATTATTATAAAATATTACTCAAAGAAAAGGGTATTTCCCCGTGTTTCCAAATAAATGTTTTAAATATTATTTAACATTACATTATCATATGTAATAATACTTTAATGATTCCTATATTAAATTAGGATTATGATCTTATGATACCATCCATCATATTTCTAAGTATAGATTATGATTATTATTTTAAATTGATTATTATGAAAACCATTTCCTTTCCCGAAGTTATCAAAGATATAAATGAATGATGACTGTTTTAAAAGGTGTTATTTTGAAACCTGAAAGATTCTAAATTTTTTATTAAGAGATGTTATTTGGACATTATTTATAATGAGGGGTGAGCTCTATATAGATCATGATGAAGGTTGATCCTGATACATCTTATATAATGGATGATCATGATATATATTATATAATGGGTCCACCAAAATAGTGCTCTAATGCATTGGGTAATATTCCTTGTCTTTATAAGAAATGATGGTGTAAACTGGGTAGGTTTATGCTATAGATTTAACTTGGATCTAGTTATTTCTGACATTGGATATGAAGATAATTTTCCAATATACTAATATAGTTTCTTAATTCTTGATATGCATTATAAATATTTCATTTTCTCAAGATTAACATCACATGGATCATGATTATTGATTCATGTGACTCTTTATTTTTTAAATAATTATGCCATGTCACATGTTTGATGATCTAGTTTTTAATGGGTATGATTTATTTTATGTTTTGATCATTCACTCTGATTATGTCTTCACAATATTATGCTCTTCTTATAATCATTGATGAAATTCAATTCTTAATGATTATGTTTAATCTTACTGATAATTTGAGCTCACCATATTTATACTTACTTTTCTCTAGGATATGAAGAATGATGTTAAATTAATCATGTCTAGAAAGGTCACATGTGTGAAGGATTTTATGGGAGATGTTGGAGACTTAATGTGGAATATGAAAATCTGGGTATAGTGGAAAAAATACACATTTAAATGTGTGGCTATTATGATGTAAAATTTTATCCTAATTCTCTAAAACTCTAACCCAAAAAAGGTCCTTCGTTATATAAGGGATCCAATATTTTATTTTATTGTTATAAGTTTTGGATGGTTAAAATTGGGTTATGTTTACGGGTATCAAATCTGAAAATGTAAATATTAGTTTTTTTAGCGCCAAATTTAAGGGGTTTGGATTTAGGGATGTCACAAAAACTATGCAAAAATAACAAATAGCTCCAAAAAAGTCTCATGGGAAAGATACCTCTCAAAAAAGAGAAAGGCCGAAAATAAGTCATTAAAGAAAAGAAAACCATATGATAATACAAATAAATATCATTAATAATAAGCATAAAAACATAGATACAAAAAAGAACTAAACTTTAAACAACTCAAGATACTAAGCATGTATCTATGAATCATGTTCTTAGGTTCTCTCTTATATATGACCATTCTGGAAAAGGACACGAACAGAGAGATTTTCACACCCACATAACACCTTCTCCCGGTGGTATTAGATATTTATGGGATTCTCCTCAAAGGTCACACAATCATCAACAACGATATTTCCACAATAGATGATGTCAGGGACTTCATGAAGATAATGATGAATCTAAGACACATGAAAGACATCTTTAACCCAATTCATCTATGGGGATATTTCTATCACATATTTAATAACTCCAACATAATCTAACACCTTGAAAGTCCCAAAAACCAGGGAGAAATATTACTACCTTGATCAAAACTTTTCTTCCCATGATGATGAGTCACCTTTAGGAAAAAATGATCTACAACATAGAACTAAAAAGGTATCCTCCTATAGTCAACATAGGACTTATAACAATCCCATTATACCTTCATCCTCTCATGAATCACCTGAACAATCTCTATCATTATCTTACATAGTTCTAGTCCATGAATTGTTGACTCTATGACCCCAATCATTCATAATAGACAATGAAAAGGTAGTTCAAATAATGAATCAAGTGGTTTCGTACCATTGGAAGAGTGAAAATTACTATTTTAAAAATCTGAACCAAAGGAATGTGCCTCTTTTAAGAACCTTCAAAATCTAGGACACAAGCACACGACATGTCTTCAAGAGTCTGTATGGTTTGCTTTGTCTGATCATCCATCTATAAATGAAAAGCATTGTTAAGGAAACAATGTGATCTAAAATCAAACTGAAGACCTCTCTACACCCTAGAGGTAAAACAAGGATCAAAAGTAGAGATGATCATCTTAGGGGCTCAATGGATCCTCACACACCTCCTATAAATACTACCTTGTAAAAACTTCTATTGGGCCTGACTCCTTGATCGGTAAGAAGTGATCTAACTTTTTTAAATGGTTCACTATCACCCATATAGAATCATAGCCTCCATGAGCTCATGGTAAACTAGTAAATAAGTCCATCAAAGTTTCCTCACACTTCTACTAAGGAACATATTACTCCTATATCAAACCACTGAGAATATAGTTTTTAGAATATACCTTTTTAAAGACCAAAAATCGAGACACAAACTCAAAAACTGAATGCTTGAACCTAGGACACTAAAACTGACCTCTTAGAGAACAATATATCATTTTCACATCAAGATATACCATAAAGGGTGAGTTTTAGAACTTGTGAAAAAACCACCTCATTCATCACCAAAGGAATAAAAATCTTCCTCTAGAACAACACATAGTTTTGTTCATCCATAGACCATCCATTAGGGGAACCAACAAAAACAACTCAGTCTCTCCAGACCACCACTTCAGAATCCCCCAAATGGAAATTCTCCACCCACTAAACCAAAGATGATTTCATTATCATATCTAATAGTAATCCTCTTCCACCAACCTCTACTACATCAAGATGCATCATAGAGGGGTCTTCCATCACTCTCTAGGAATCTTCATATTCACACATAGCTTCACTATATGACTTCCTATTTATCGAATCATCCAAAACATTACCCTTTACCTATGTATATTAAATTTAAATGTCATAGTCCTATAATAATTCCATACATCATCACTGATTGGAGTTCAATTCACTTAGGTAGAATACATAACCCTGTCTCTTATGATCAGTTAAAACCAAAAAAGTGCTCGCCGATGAGGAAGTGTCACCAAAAAATCAAAAAAGAGATGACTACTGCCAAATTGAGATCATGGATGACATGTTTACATTCATGGGGGTGTAATTTTTAAGACCCATAAGAAAAAAATGAGATTTTATGCATCAAGAAATTTCATAATCTAAGAAATAAAGAGTAAAAAAACCTCAAACTGAACACCAACTTTAGGAAAATAGAGAACATGGGCATTGACCTACATCTTCATCAGATACTTGAAATCTACCTAAAATTGAATAGTCCACAAGAATTTATAGTCCTTTATGATCAAGGATTTTGGAGTATTCATAATACAAGATAAGTCAGGTATTAACCTCCTATAATATCATACAAGAACAAGGAATTTTTTCACCACTATAACTGTCTTTGGGGTCCCCAATAAAAAATGCCTCAATATTAAGAGGATAAATGATATCTCCATGATGATACACAACATTAACTAAGAAAAAAACATCATGAGCCCAGAAATCACACTTAGATAGCTTCATAAATAAATGATGATGATGAAGAGCTCCCAAAACTACCTATAGATGCTTTGCGTGCTCTTCCTTAGATGTAGTGTACACTAGGATGTAATCGATGAAAAACACCACAAAATTATTTAATAACTCTCAATACAAGGCATTCATCATCCCCATGAACACATCTAGAGTGTTATTTGCACCAAATGACATCACATTGAGATTTTAATGCCCAAAACGACATCAGAAAAAAAATATTTGATATTTACTCATTCTTTATGTATATATGATGATATCCTGACCACATATTTATTTTTCATAAATAACTTTATCCATTCATATGATCAAATAAGTCATAAATCCATGAAATATGATAGTGATCCTTCACTTTCACCCAATTCAATTGATAATAATCAATACAGAGACATAGAATGTTATCAACGTTCTTTACTAATAGAACTAGAGCACCATATAGTGATAATCTCGGATGAATGAAACCTTGTTACAAAAGATCATTGATATGTAACCACATATCTCAAAACTTAGAAGACACCATCCTATATAGAGACATTGATATCAGAGAAGCACTTACCTATATCTCTATGCCAAACATGATCTAAATTTTAGGGGGTAACAGCACAACCTCCTCATGAAATACATCATGATTATCTTCCAAAACCCTAGGAAACATTTTCAATTGATCCTCTTACGAACTCAAAAAAAACATAGAAAGTAAGGAAGAAAAGGATGGAATAAAACATAGACCCATCTGAGGGTCTCACTCGCTAACAAACACAGATCAATCTTCATTTGTATCATAGAACACAATTTGACTCCTTAAGAAATTCAGTATAGCATAAACCAAATACAACTATTCCATTTCATATGGTTGTATTTTCAAACAAAAGAAGCCTCCCTAAGATTAGTGTTTCCCTAGAAATAACTCATAGTCTCTATAAACATTCAATGTATAATCTCAACCTCCAATTGGCGTAGTTAATTCCAAGGGAACTAGAAGTATCTCCATATAAAATATCAAAGCATAGAGTATGGCTGGTGATATGAATGATTTTTTATATCCTAAATTAAACAAATCATGGACCCATGTAGAAAAAATCCAAATGATACCTCTAATGACATTTGGCTTTCCTAGCACTAGAAACTCTAGAGCATGATGGTGACTAAGATTTTCTCCACAACCTCTCTCACCCAGATAATGACCACCTCTATAGAAATATTTTCTATTTGAGTATGAGAAGAATCACAAGGATATAATCTACCTACCTCATCTCCTCTCTACCGATCCAAATTAGGATCACCCTTCTGTTGTTGCCTCGGTTGGAACTTCCACAATAGAGGAACCCGAAGTAGAACACCTACCACACACTACCAACCTAAAAAGTTCATACACTCTCACCACTAATGATATCGACATACATAGTAAAAACATGTGTAAGATCCATTGGTAGGGGCCTTAGAGCTACCACCCCTAGATAAAAGAGTTGATGAGAACTGATATCTACCCTCAGTTATCTAAAAACTCCTTTTTCTTGGAAACTGGTAACCCCAGACCACAACTATAAAATATGGATAGTCTTGATGACTCCCATACCATGATGATCCGGTCTTGGACATCATATAGTCAATAACCTATGATCTCACCAAAACCTTAATATACATTGATGGTATAATTGGGTTACCTAGTACAAATATATGGATGAAAAACCTCCTTGAAATTCCTCTTCTTGGAATCCTAATCAGGAAATAGTTCTAAAGAATATTGGACATGAGTCCAAAAATGGACCCCAAACTCCCACATACTATAACTCCCATGTTGAAGGTTAAGAAGCTCCTAGAGGCCGAACACCTATATAGATTAAGAAAGAAACTAATCCTAAAACTTTCCCCAAAACATACCACATGAGATAGCTGGATCCTCATTATCCCTAAGTAACAAAAACCACCACTACCTGACTTCCCCTTATAGCATCAACACCACCAATAAAACCTAGTTCTCCTTCTGAGCATAGATCAAACTAAAGGATATCTCCACCACCTCCAACCAGTACTCTTTTATTGAGTACAAAATAGGTCCCTCAAAATTTTGACAACTCAAGTAGTGAAACTCTTAGAGTGTCCTCCTCCTAGTGTCATTGTCATCGACCTCAACCCTACAGAGATCTACCAGCACATCTTGCTAAATATATTCAGCTTGAACCCGATTAGGATGATGAACTGGAGCCATACATGTAGAAGGGAAAATAGTTAGAGGCTTTTAAATATATAATATAAAATATTTATTATTTAGTATTTATTTATTTAAGGTTCAACCTAATCCCAAGGTATACCCATTTCAAAAAAACACACAAACAAAAAAATTCATGATCCTTTTCTATGTCCCTACATTACAACCAGTATTACTTCCCTTAGTAGGGTTAGTAAACTTAATGGTCTATGAATAGGATCACAGGGGGTATAAATAATCATTCCTTAAATGATATCACTTATTTTCATCACATACTAAACATAATTGACACTATATCCCTACCAACCCATATAGTATGTGCTAGTACCTACCTCGAAACTCAAACATATCTCTTAACCTAAATCTTTGATACCAATTTTTCATGACCCCCTCCCTTGAATGGAACACTACCTATATAAACAATGAGAGAAGAGAGATAATAAAGCCCAAAATATACCTCCAATAGGTCACATGTAGGCAACCAGCACCAAGGGTATATAATACACACAAATGGGAGAAATTTCTTTCTACGAAGAACTTGATGAAAGTTATATAAAATAAAACCACCAAAAAATATTTATAAAGATAAAAAAATATATAAAATACATGATGGTAATATCATGTATACTAAATAACTATTAAAGAAAGTATAAGTACCAAAAAGGAATCTCAAGAGTGAACATGATGCCTAAAAAACTCCAAAATAACTACAAGATAGTAATGTCCAGCCTAATCAATAACTATCACATGTGGACCTAAAAATAGATTATATATGCATAGGGTTCACATAGTATGTATAAATAGTTGGATCCTCTCAGTATTCTCCCATGAAAAAGATAAAGAAAGCATACTAAAACCTAGTGAACAATAAGTGAAATTAACTTGTCACCTAAACATATATGCCAAGTTACCGGCCTCACCATGGATATATCACCAAGTATCACATACAAGAATAATATAATATATGAAATATATCAATAAGGAACCCCACTACCACTTCCACACTAGTTTGGTTCTCTTCCCCACCATCGCATTGTCCCGATCCATCTCTCTCTAAAAGTGATCCAACCTGAAGACACTTGGGCTACTATATCATGTCATGCACCCTGTGAATCACATAATCTCATTATCACATACCATGAACCCCATGATTAACATAATATCATCATCACATTCTATATCTCTAGACAGTAACCAAGTTGTTTCCAGGAGATACCACAACCTATTTATTTAATACTATACTATAAGCCATCACATCCCATACACTATATACCTATAATAATCTATATGATGATATATCTAGAGAAACATGTGTGTGAAATAAACACAATCCATTACATGACTCTACACACATATATGGAAAAAGGTATACACCATTCATACCAGTAAGTAATACTATAAGGAGAAGAGATCGGGGCAAGAGGAGGTATTTAGTCATCTGTTCCTCGCCAACCTGAATATTGGGTAAAACATCCTCCTAGATTCCTTTGTGTGTCAGTGTCCCTCTTGAAGAGGGTGGGGTATCATATGTAGTCACATAACATACAAGATATATATAGCTCACAACCACACTATGGGAATTGACCTAGTCTTAGGCCCAACTGTAGATATTGTCACTTAGCCACCCGACTGCCACTGTTAAGGAATAGACATCCTATAAGCACACAAGTATTAAAGAATATTTTCATGTATTTTTTTCACTAAACTTTTAAAATTATGTTAATTATTTCAATTGAACATTAACAATACTTTATTATTACTTTAACAACATCACCAATTGATTCCCATTCCCTCCCTGAATAAACAACCGATCCCATAGTTTCTCAATATTATAATCATTTAATTCTAAAAATACATAAACCCCACACATTAAATTTTTTATTAGTAATTAAAATTTCATGATTATATATACTGTAGTAATCATTATAAGTTAGCATAAAAGATATGTATAAACCAATAAAAACTATTTTTATCTAGCAGCGGGGAAAGGAATTCATAAACAAGAAACCCGGTCATCCATCATTGAGTAGATTAATTATCAAGAAAGCATCCTATATTTTTGCATAATAATTATGGGAAATCCCAAATTCAACATGATACATCAGTCCTGTTTCCACCCCCAAAACAACCATACATATCACCATGTATCTTTCCATCCATTACTAGTGCTAACTACTGCCATAACTCAGGCCTCCCCACCCATTTATCATCAACCACCATCCATCCCACACTCACATCACATCACATGGTAAGGATTTCATCTAGATCAACAAAACAAGGAAATAAGGAAACAAAAAACATAGTCAATAGGGAATAAAAACCCTAAAACCAAGGCATCTAGCCTTCACAAGAAAACAAGCTCGCTCAGCCCCAAAAATTTATCTTTATCAAACAACCGGTTCATTACATATTGTATTAACTAATTCATTTTTATAGTTTGAAACCTCAAGCAACCTAAGAAATTAACTATTACAAGATATAAATTATTTAAACATGATTCCAAGAATAAATTTTAGTTTTATCAAACTATATGAAAAAAAAAATCAATTCAAGCATGCGTTTTTATTATTTCATCATCACACATTACCAAATTCTCATTCTTTAACCAAATTCCAATAACCTAAAGAATAATGTTTTCATTTAAACATGGATAAAAAATCACTTTAATTTCCATCAAATCATAAGAAATAATAATTTTATTTAAACTTTCCTCTATAATTCTTTATCCAACAAACATTATTAGAGTTACATTCTTTGACGATTTCAATATAACATATATAATAAACCAAAACATAAAAAAACTATATAACCATTGAATTAACAATGATAACACACTATCTAGTAAAATAAGATACAAACCATTATCAGAGTGTAAACACATGTGATTTCTATAACCAAAACCATTGGTCATTCTTCAATCTTGTTTAATATTTATTATGGTTAATCCCACCACCACCCAAAGTGATAAAGAATGATAAATTTATGATTCTATATAAAATAACAGTAGAATAAATGAATCACCTATTTCAATTAGAAGTTACAGGATATTTGCATAAGAACATAAGAACAAGGTTCAACCACCACTAGAAGAAATGCCACCAATTCAAAGGAAGGCTATCCAGATCCTAGCATCTAAAAACCACCATCAAACCATGCTGGAAACACCTAAAACATAGGTTTTTTCCGCCATGAACTTTTGAACCAAAGTATGAATGAAAAAGAGAAATAAAGAAAACATACCTTGAAAAAAATTGTTTAAATCTCAATGATCTAAGTTAGAATCCATAGTGAGATGATCTAGTGTCATTAAGGGATGTATAATGAAGTATTACCCAAAACAATATCCACCGATTGAGTCTCACCTTGATAGAATAAGCTACCTCACCATAGAATCATTAGGAGCATTTAAAAAAGAAGGAATTCATGTGGAGGAGCATATATCGATTAGTAGAGGGGAAGAATCAAAATAAAATATAATTAAGACCCCTCTTAACTCATCACTCATTTACCATTTTGACCTAATAAAGATCCATAAAGATTAGTTCCCTTTTCTACCATTCAAAAACTAGTCAGACCTCCACCACAACCTCCACCATGGGTTGGCCATGGACATTGTGATTCTTCATCGTGTTAGCCAGAACATCTTGTTCTAGGGAGTGTTTCCCATGTATGGGTTTTTTCCCTCACCATAACCAAGACCAAGAGTGTCGTGTGCCTCTCTTATCCATTTTGGATTGGTGGTCCTTCATGGAACCATGCTATGTGTCACACCCTTTCCCTGGTGTTTCCTCTAGCATGTTTCAGACAAGAACTCGCCAGGCCCAAAATGACCTCCAAAATGGATTGATAGGCCATGTTGTTGTCTATGGTGAACTAATACCTCACTAATGACCCAAAACGTCCACCACTACACCCAATACTAGGGTGTGGTGACCTCCAGAATGGCCAATACCTCTCTATATCCTCCAAAATGCCTCCAAACCAATTCTTAGCACCACCGAGCCTTAGGAAAACACCGAGAAATGTCTGTGAAGGTTCATGACATTACAATATTTTACATCATCAAATATGATTTGACTTATGTACTGTATATACTAATATGATATTATATATCATCAACTATGATATAGTCATAACCTATGCTATATGATATCATAGGTGTGGATATAATATATATCCAAGGTTTTTTTCCTTCTAGTGATATCTTATGAATCCTCCCCATCATAGGATATGATTGACCTACATGGTTTTGAAAAAAAAAAAAATTATATCATAAAATTATATTATGCATTTTGTAAAATAGAATTCCTATTCACCAGAGTCTGTTGTATTCAAAAACATAGTTATCAGTCATAAAATACAATTGATAAAAATTTTAAGTCATAACTTATTATATAAGTCAAATCATAAAATATCATAAGTAATAAAAAAATTATTTTTTTATATAAAATTATGAATTGAATTCACTATTTATAATTTATTTATAAAGAATAATAATAGGCATTCTATGAATATCTAATAATTTTTAAATAGTTTATAAATTAATTAATTATAGAAAGGTTTTCATTAATTAATTAATGTTTATGGAATATTTATTGATAAATATTCCTTAAAAATTAAGTTTTAATATTAAATACCTTTTACCAAAATCACATGGCATGACAAATGAATTGTAGATATAGTATTTATTTATAAATAAAAAAGGGTAATTTATAAAGAGTTTATAATGGCCTAAATATAATGTGTTTATATTTTTAATAATATGAATAGTTTATAAAAAATAATTTTAATAGTTTAAATTAAAGGGATAATGAAGAGATAGTCACCAACAACCATGAAAATAAGGATAAGCCTATGAAACTACTCCCAATGAATCATATATTGAGTTTTCACTCTAGATTTTAGTGTCTTATGTCATGAAAAGTTTCACTAACTTTTGGATATTGAGTTATAAATAAAAACCTATAGAGGAATTATTATCATATAAGTCATTTTATGTGTTTTTTGGGTTGTCATTCCTCATGGATATAGATTTTTATCTCTTAAGATAATTCTATGTGAAATTAGGAATGATTTTTCTCCCTTTATAAAGAGATTATAATGATTATATATATATATATATATATATCATTCAACATCCTAAATAAATTCATGATTTTCTAGAAATGTATGGTTATTTATAATTTACCAATAGATGTTTTTTGATCTTATGATTCAAATTGAGAGGATGTGATTTATTTAGAGGTTGAGTGTAACACCCCTAAATTAAAATTACCTTTAAATAAGTTAGTGTGTTTGATAAATTATCTTTCACACAACACCAAATGTAAATGAGACACAATATACTATAATAACTCTAATTTGTAATTAACCTAATATGGTAATCAATTAAAAAAATTACCATTAGAATATAAATAGTTTATATTATTTCATGTTGAAAAAGGTTTTTTCAATAAAATAAGTTTTCTTATATTTTTTCATTTCCCATTAAAAGTTAAATTTTAATATTTTGAAATTTTAATTAGATAAAATTAACTTTTTTATTCTTCAAAATAAAATTTACTAATTATTAATTTCTGAGCATTTTCTAAAAATGTTAATTTTAAGTAAAAAAATACGGGATTTATGAAGATTAAGATTTCCATGATTTTATCATTATGTAAGAATAACCTAGAATATTAAAAAACCATTAAAATAATAAAATATGAAATTAAGGAAATTTTTTTGAATTTTAAAATATCCTTTGTACATATAAAACCTATGGAAAACATTTTTCAAACTAAGTAAAATGTTACATTTTTATGAAAATTGTTGTTGGTCATTTATTTGAATCAAGTATTTTCAAGGTGAGGTATAGTTTTGTATTAAATTTTAATCCAAATAAATTTTATTAAATTCATAATAAAAAAATTTATGACTTCAAAATTAGTAACTATGATAATTTTATCACTTACATAAATTTAAAAACATAATAAAGAATTTTTTTCAAAAAAAAAATGTTTTATAAATTTATGTGTTTTTATTATAAAATTAAATTTTCATACCTATAGGGATTTTATTTGGTAAAATTGTTTTTCGAATTGAAATAATAATATTAAAATTAGGTAATAAGTTAAATTTTATTTTTTTCTTGAAAATTAATTACTATGGTTTAAATTTTAATTATCGATGTAAAAGTAAATGAGGTAAATTGGGTTCAATGTAGTGAAAAAGTCATAAAACACTCAAAGATGTGATTTTAATTAAATGGTTGATATTTTTATTGAAGAATATATTTTTTACCTTCACTATTTTCCATTTCACATCCTTAATTCCTTGAAAAGGACTTTATATTACCGAAAAATGTAAAGGTGTCTCCAAAAGTGCCCTTACTTTCACTTATAAAAACATACCCCTTATACCCTTAAAAGATACACTTAACCTTAAGATTGATCCTTTAAACTCTACTATTTTACTCTACATATAACCCTATCCCATGAAAATAATCCCCAATTCACTCATAGTTACCCTTATCCCTTCAAAATCAAGGATACTTCCAAGTAGAATTCAAGTCTTCAACATGAGTATTATCATTTACTTAGTTTTCTTGTAAATTATTATTTTTTAATTTATTATAGACATGATAATATAATTATATAATTATAATTAATATACTATATTGTTATTATATAATGTTTATTAAAATTATTTATTCATATACCCCATCCATTAAGAAAAACAAATTCGTTGTTCTTGTGTTTTGCGAACTACCACCTCCACAACGTAACATGTTTTGTTTTCCATCACCACTTTAAAATGATGGATATAAGTTTGGAATTAAAGCATAAAGATAGTTTTTATGATATCATTAGGTTTTTTTATGAAAAATTTAATAAATTTTCAATGATATGATTAACAGATGATCATCGTTAATTTAATCATTTAAAATAATCATAATAAAAGGATAATATTTTATTGAAATTGTGTAATATTTTTAAATCTATTATTTATTTTTATGATTATATAAATTTATATATATATAAATAATAAAAACTAAATAATATCATTTTGAATTTTTTATAATGAAATTCTAACTAAACCATCTCATGATTGTTCATTAAATCGGGGTATGTTCATGTTTGGATCAATTTAACCACCCAATTGAACAATACTATGAATTTATAACATGAATTACTATGAGAAAATAATTAATGATATAATATGATATAAATTTATAAATTATGGTTTTTTTCTTCTATGAATTTTATATCAACATTTGGTTCATTAATTAAGAAAACACACTTCTATCATCAAGAATCACCAAGACATGTTTGTTATCGATTTCATCTTCAATGATAAAGACTAAGATAGTCATGAAAAGTGTTTGAAACATAATAAATTAATATAAATCATAATTAATAGTAAATTTAATGATCTCTTAATGATTATCTATAAATGAATAATGAACATGGACACCACTATTATGAAACTAGTACAAATGATCAAATCTATAAACACCCAATGTGGAAAATCTGTATAATTCATGTAAAGAATGACTATTTATGAAGAGTATAAATGAAAATTGATATTATTTAGGTTATAAATTAACTGATTAAGTTATTTATGTTTGAGATATAGGACATTAAATTACGTTCATGGAAGTGAGGAACAAGAGGTAAGGGTTTTGGTCACAATTTCCTTTCACCAAGACATGTTTATGTTATACACTATGTTTGGTTTTTCATGGGGTACTTACCTATAAAATGTAATAATTGTATCATGATTATATTATATTTAATGATATTTAATAACCCATTTCATGTTAACTATCTCATGGAATTTTGGCTCCAATGTTCTGAAGGTTGTAAGGGGTTTTGTCTCAAATTCCTCTCTTTGAGACCTGATTGGTATTATGCACTTAATTTCATTTATGTGGTGTATATACTGCTTATTTGAGATATAACATCCTTAATTATATTTTAATCATGGTATTTTAATTTCAATTATAGGACTTATCTTTCAAGGTGTTTTTATTTAAATTTTTCTCAAGTATCAAGGGTTTTCTTGGTCGTAATTCTAATTCATTGAGACATAATACATTTTGTTCCCCATGATCCCTTTGAATGGTGTTTTTACAACACATGGATGTATTTTTATCATAATCCTTGTATTTAATGAGATTTACTAGTCAAATAATTTCCCCTTATTCAATTTGTTATTGATTTAGTTGTTTTTCCCTTAGTAAGGATTATTGATAACTCAATTTTCATTCATTGAGTTGTGATCATTCATTAAACTTATTTCATATAAGTTGAGTAGAATATTCCTTTTTATTGGATTATGAGGTGTTATCTCACTATTTTATAGGGATATAAATTCCTAACACACAAAATCTTTGATGAATATTCCGTACTTCTTAGGTTATGTTATTTTGAAAACCAACAACCTACTTTCTCTGGATGGTTTATGATCATGTTATTCGAGTATTGGCTTAGTTGTATAATCATTTCACTATATAGTGTGAACATCACATTTTACATAATTTAGAGTGGATGATGTTCACTTAGAAATAATTTTATTATTTTATATGAGTAAAATTGTTGGAATTATTGATTCTTATTGACTTCCAACTCATGTTAATCATGTATTTATATTCTGTATTATTTAATAAACAGATAACCATGTTTTTATTTAGTAAGTGATTCCTTAGGGAATGGTATGAAAAGTATTATAGACTCATATATTGAATGAATTGGACTTAATCAAGTGATGGGTGGGGCCTATAATTATAAATCCTCTCGATGCATTAAAAAGTATTATGAGATAAAAAATGTTTGAGTATTTGGTGTATGCCTACCCAGTTCAAAAATATGTCTTCAATGTGGTCTTAATGATAAGTAAATGGCGTGGAACAAGGACTTGACAGTAGGTTTTTGATTCCTGAAATTATTCATTCCATAATTATGAGATCAGTATTATTTTCATGAATATAGAATGCTTCAATTTTCATGTTTTTTATGGATTCATGTTTTTTATCTATTCCTGTTGTATTATTTATTCCATGTTTATGCCATGATTGCTTAAGTTTTATGTTTTACCTTATTAATAATTTGATATCCCCATTTCTTATGTTTCTATTTCCACAAGTTATGAATAAAATTAGTACATGTGACATTTTTAGAAGAATAAAACATGTGGAATAATTTGTGCAAGATATCAAAGAATCATTATAGATTAAGTAGTGTCTTATATATAGCAGAAAAAATATATTCATGAAAAAAAGAACATGTACTTCATTGTTTTATGATGTGTCATAATACTATAAATCTCTAAACCTGAAAAGATCTTAGGATTGTAATAGATTAAATAATAATTATTGATCTTGTGATTATGGATGGTTATATCTGGTCTATTGTAGTTGGTATCAAATCCAATATGTGATGTTTTTGTTTAGGGAACTAGATTTGAGAGTGAGGTTCCAGAGTGTCACACACACATCGTACATGATAGTATAATCAATTTTTTAATTAATATTTATCTTCTATGTCCAATCCGATGACTATTTTTTTCTAAATATATATAATATTAGGGGAAATATTAAGTATATTCCCCAAATAATAGTCTTGGATCACTGAATAGTGAATTGGTTTTATCTTAATATATTTGAAAAAATAAATTTGAAAGGATAAAAACCATAATAACATATCATAGAAGAATTTGGTGACTTAGGATGAGTTTAAATATGGAATAAAAATAAATAAAGGGACACAAGATTTAACGTTCTTCAAATACTTTAGGATCCTACATGGATGAAAAAAACATATTACACATACTTTTTATTAAGCTAAAAAAACATAAATAAAAATACATTTATAATAGAAGAAAGCACATATTTGATGAAATAAAAGCTTCAAAAAAATAACTGAAGATAAGAAACAAGAAATATCTTATAGTGCTCAGAAAATATTACCACTATCTGGGTAAGTTTTGTCTATGGTGGGATTAAATTGAGTTTTTCCATGTTCTAGATCCGAAATTGCACAACAGAGGTGCACCTAGTCTGAATCTCCACCAGGAATCATCTTGGGTGGTTTGGACACTACTTTTCTTGATGATGGGCCATCCTATAAATGATGATAGGTTGAATCTTAGAGCTTATTCAATGAAGATCATATAGTTAACTAGGCTTCCCATTCCAACATACTAGTGAAAACCAATGGTGATCTGAATGGGTCGAAGTGATGCATGATAGTAGGCATAAATCCCCTGAGTGTTGGTGTCAGTAAATATACCATGACTAACATTGGAGATCTATGTGTCCATACCAAACCGAATTAGTGGGATAAGAGTCACATATATATGAAAATGATGAAAATGATGGTTCCCTAAATCAATATTTAGGATACCCATTTCCTAGGATCCTCAAGGTGGCCAAGGAGAGTACGGGTGGGATAGGGTAAACAGGGAGGATCCTAAAGGAATAGGGACCAACACACCCGACCCACATGCAAGTTTAAACCAAGTGACACTTTGACATATTGATCATAAAATAAATCAAAAATTTATTTTTCATGTGAAAAATGTAAATGGCAGAAAAAAATAAAATTTCATATGGAAATTGAAAAACAAAACTCCACTTTTTAAATATTATATTGGTGTTGTTATTACACCTATTTTCATTGAATTGTAACAAATTTCACTAAGTCTAAACTATTCACAAACATAGATAACATCATACCTTAGTCATACTGTCAACCAAAATGTCATTAGTGTGTATCTTATTGACACACAAAATTCCTAATTCAATGATTTCTCTAATAAAATGTAACCTTATGTCAATATTATTAGACCTACCATGGAATAATATGTTTTTAAATAGGTGTAAGGCATATTGCTTATCAATGTATACAATAATTATAGAACTACTAAGACTAAGTTCATAAAGAAAACAATTGATCTAAATTTCCTCTTTAATAGCCTCAACCTGGGCTATATATTAATATTAGGTGGTCAAAAGCTCCACCATAGATTATATATTACACTTCCAAGACAATGGGACTGCATATGTATTAAATATATACCATATGATGGAATTACAGGTGTCAATATTTCTTTCATAATTCATATCTACATAACCAAAAAAATGGTCAGTAATATCATCATTTTTATATCATAAAGTCAATGCTAAAGATTTTTAAATACATCTAAGAAACCATTTTAAATCTTTCTAATGTGGATTTCCAGGATTAATCATAAACCTACTATGATTATTAAAATAATCTACAACATCAGGTCTTGTGAATATCATGGACTACATGATACTTCCTTCTACACTAGCATATAATACCTTAAATATAAATTCAGCACCTAATTCTATTGCAAGAGATTGAGATAGTGAGAGATTAAAATATTGTGTTATTGGGTCTTTAGTAGGTTTTTTTCTTTCAAACATATATATATGTTAATAAATTTAAAAATAGAATTTTTTTTTGAATGGTAAAGTAAATCCTTATCTTTATTCCTTATTATTTCCATTCATAAAATTTTCCTAGCATTGCCAAGGTCTTTCATTTCAAAACTTATTTTAATTGATACTTAATAGAAATTATAATATTAATAAACTTGTAAATAATAAGCATCTCATCGACATATAGTAGCATATAGAGAATAAAATATTTGATAGATTTTTAAAATACACAAGCATCATGTTTAATTCTATTAAAACAATTACTAATAATGAATGAATAAAACATTAAATACCACTATATAGATGCTTGTTTTAGACCATAAAATGATTTATTAAGAAGTCACACATGATTGACCTTGAAATTGTTTTAATAACCATCAAGTAGTTTCATATAGACGCTCTCATTTATATCACCATGAATGAAGGTTATTTTTAAGTTAATCAGATCAATATGCCAATCATGATAAGCAATAAAAGCAAGTAACATATGAATTGATGAATTTTTAACCACTGGAGAAAAAATTTCAGAATAATATATGGCTTCCCTATGGAGGAATCCATTAGATACTAATTTATCTTTAAATTTGATTATGTTTTCTCACGTGTTATCCCCTTTTCTCTTAAATATCCAGTTATAGTAAATAATTTTGGCTTTCAGTGGATTATTGTTAAGATAATTGATTTTATATTCCATGGAGGAGTCAAAATTCTTGAATTATATATTTTTTGTATCTTTCCTATAAGTGTGGGGATCCTTGGATTAAATATCCTAGGAAACATAAAAACTAAAAGATGCTATATCATATTGATAAAAGTGAGATAAGGACCTGATAATCCTCTTAGATCTGTCCTAGGTAAGCTGGTAATAATCTTGTGCCTTTGTTGGATCACCATATTATTAAATAGGTTAATCATGTTCAATATGGAAATGAAGGAGGGGTTTTTTGTAGAGAAAGATCGATTAGAGCCTCAAACTGGGTTTTATTATTAGTTTGATCAACCTCATTTTTAGGAACTTCATCACAATCTTCAATGATACATTTAGATTTAAGAACTACAAACTCAAGGAATACTATATCCTAGTTTATTATGTATTTTTTGTAACCCAGTATATCATCCCAAACTTATACCCCTTGAGACCTTGAGGATATCCTATGAATATAAATTTAAGGGTTATCTGTTCAAGTTTTTCTATCTTTACATATTCATAGATTGTTCATCTAAAAAACATTGAATTATTATAGAAAGGGATCTAGTTACACCATAAATCTTGAGGAGTTTTAAACAAATTTATAGAAGAATGAAATCAGTTGATAAGATTACCTTCTATAGATACAGTTTCTACCCAAAAATATTTGGGCATTCATGAGTATGATAACATACTTCAAAGTCTTTCAAGTATGGTTATGTTCATACGCTCTTCCAAACCATTCAGTTGTGGTGTTTCCCTAATAGTTTGATGTCTAACAATACCTCTTGACTCGTAAAAGTTTATGAACTCTTATGGTAGATACTCCAATTTTCCATTTTTAAATCTTTAAGCTTTCTACTAGTTTGGTTCTCAACACGTGCATTCTAATATTTGAAGGTATTAAAGTCATAATACTTATTTTGAATGACATAAATCCAAACTCTTATAGAGTAATAATCAATAAAGGTCACAAAAAGGAACCTCCACCATGAGAGGAGGTCCCATCTTGTTCCTATAGATTATAATAGACATAATCTAATGGGTGACCTAATTTAAAGGAGGAATAATTAAAGATGACTCTTTTAGCCTTTACTCGAACAAAATCATCCCAAAATGAAAGATGTCTTGGTGTTATACCATTAAACAACCCTTGATTACTCAAATCCTCTAAACCCTTGGAGCTTACATTCCCCAGTATTCTATTCTCAAGCATAGAACTATCTGAGTTGGTGACATATGTACTACCTATGTTTTTGTAGTGAGTCCTTTTATCTAAAAGACTCGTCCCATTTACAAGTAATCCTTTTATTATAGTCCTAGAGCCCTTAGAGATCCTTAAACACCGAGTATCAAACCTAAAATTGTACCATTTCTTGTCTAATACTCCTAAGAAAATGAGTTTTATATATAATTTGGGGACCCAAATTACCTCTATTAAGGTTTCTAAAGAGTGATGATGAAGCTCAATAATAATTGATCTATTTTCCTGAACTTTACACCTCTTGTTGTTACCAAGAATAAATTCCCCCTCAATTCCCTTAGATAGATCAAGGAAATCATCTTTAACAGGGCACATGTGAAAGGAAAATCATGAATATAGCACCCATTAATTATATAGATTACTACTAGAAGAATTTATCACCTCAAAAGTTTCATAACCAGTATCAATTAAAAAATATTGATTAGTAGATTCATCAGTTATACAACATTTTTTTTGTTTGGGAATGAAAAACCCTGGTGAAATGCTTCTAGGCATTCCAAAAATATATAAAGTGACCTAATTTCCCTTGTACATTGATCTATGTTTTGTTTTATTTAGTGTTCTTTCCATTTTTCTTATTATTATATTTCTTCTTACTCTTATTGTCAAGTCTACCCCTAGTAAATAGGCTTTCTACCTTAGACTTCATTTTAGTTTTAGAATTTAATTATTTAGAAAGGAGGACAGATTTATCTTCTTCTAAATCTAGAGACTCTAGGTCATACATCATGGTGTATACTGGGGTATTATAGAAACTATAAAGTAAAATTATTATGGAAATATCTTGATCTTCAAACTCAATTTTAACATTAATTTTATAAATATATAACAAAATCACGTTAAATTCATCAAGGTGTTCCTAAATTGGAGTATCCAAGAATATTCTAAAGGTCAAAAATCTATATTTCATATATAGGATACCAAAAAGTGAATAATTCATATATAGTTTTTCATGTTTCAACCATATACAAGATGCATTCATATCATAACATACTTTTCTATGCACTTTATCACATAGGGATAGAAGAATTGATCTGCAGGGATTATACCAGGTTTCAACAGTGACACCATGATAAGTATTTATAGTAGTTACATTATCAAAATAGGAAACTATAGTTTTTTAGGACCTTGTAAATAATCAATTAGACCTTTATAAAAAATTATGGAACTCATTTTAAATTTATAAAATTTGAAATCGTTGTCACCATCAAACCTTTCTATCTCATATTTAGCAGATTCCATCTTGTTACTTGGTGGCTACTATACCAAGTTATTTGGTAAAATATTAATGATATTCATCTCATAATTGTTGAGGATCACTAAATAGTGGATTGGTTTCAATTAATATGTTTGAAATAATAAGTTCAAAAGGATAAAAATGAGAACAGTGAAACAAAGTGCAATTTGGAAAGTCAACATGAGTTCAAATGTTGAAAAAAACAAAAATAAGGCACAAATAAAGAAAGGAGAACAAGATTTAGTATTCTTTATATAATTTGGGATCATACAACCATGAAATAAACACAACACTACACACAATTTTTATTAAGCTCAAAAAATTCAAAAAAGTAATATAAAAATCTAACTAGAGAGTATATAATTGAAGAAGTAGAAGCTATAAAAACAACTAAGAACAAAATATAGGAAACTATAAAGGTCTTATAGTTCGCAAATAGTCTTATCAATATCTGGATAAGCTTAATATTTGATGGGATGAAGTTGAGAATATTTTTTTTCTGGACCTCAAATCATGTACTATATGGGAACATTTATTAAATCTCCATCATGAATCATCTTGGGTGGTTTCACCCCACTAATTATTGATGAAGGGTCATCCAAAAATGATGATATTCTGAATTTTTGGATCATCTTAAATGAATATCCTATAGGGAAATAATTTTTTTCTTCCACCAGATGAGATAAAAACACAATGGAGCTGAATGGTGATTAATGGGTTGAAGTGACCAATGGAAAGGGGAATCAATCCCCTGAAAGGTGCAATCTGTTAAGAGACTTTAATGAAAAAGGGAGATCCACATGGACATCCCAAATATAACGAGTGGGATAAGTGGCATAGATAGATTAAAATGGTGAAAATGGTGGTTCCCTAAATCAATTTCTAGGATACCCCTATCCTAGGTTCACTAAGGTGGCCAAGGAAGGCACATGTGGGGCAAGGTAAATAGGGAGGAGCATGAAGAAACAAGTCCCAACACGCCCAACCCACATGAAAAATGAAACATAATGAAATATTGAGCATAAAATAAATAAAAATTTTCTTTTTATATGATAAATATAAATAGAAGAAAAAAAATACAATTTCATATAGAAATTAAACACCATATAAGACAATGAAAGGATTGAATGGTATGGGTAATAATAAAATTTGGAGTAGGGAATTATAAATTGTAACCTCTATCATTATTAATTTATGACATATTTCTATTTTATATTATTTTTATATTTTAATTTCATCTAATAATAATGTATATTATGTTTATATAAATAAATTTATTGATATGAAAAATGTTTATAGGAGAATCCATAGGTTTATTCTAATGAATAATTTTGACTATTTTAAACCAATATGTTAGAATAAACTTATGGTATTGGTCATTCATCATCATTATTTATCTACATTCCCCATATTTCTTATAGCCTCTAAAATTTATCCATGATGTGGGCCTAAATCCCCAACATCACTTCATATCTACCCCCTCTCTACACATATAAAAATGATATGGATCATGACTAGAAAAGATAGTTTTGAACTAGATGTCACCTAAGTCAGTTTATATCATTAATTTACTATTCACAACTGAATTAGCATGCACCCACTTAGTGAAATCATCCATACATACATTAATATAAAATGTTTCCCTTCCCCCTCCATAGAGAAAACTCATCCAAAATAAATAGAGTATTTGAGGGAGGTGGTCACATTTCCATGGGGATATGGGGGTTCGTTGAGGAAAGTAATTTATTGATTTGTGTTTTTTCTCTCATAATCCATACTTTTTTTTGTTATTGGAGGGGGAATGTATCCATTTGAGGATCTAATTTTGATATTTAATAGTCAACCTGGTGTAGGATTCATGAAATTTGTAGGATACATCGATGTCAATATGATGTAAGGGAGGAGTTTATTTTAATACTTTTTGGTTGTCAATGAAAACCCTGATAAAAAACCCCTTTCTCATTGTCTCAATGAAGGTCAAACTTCTATCCTTTTATAAGTTTCTATTACTTTTTTCCTCCCCCTCTCTCCCACATCTTGATGAAGAGTAACTTAGTCTGATATTTTTTTTGATCTGTGCATTCTATCTTAGAACTATTTAAATAGGCAATGCAAGATTATTTCCTATTGATAGTCTTGTCATGGAATAGTATATACACTTAACATTCTACCATCCCACACCAAAAGAAAAAAGGGGATCCAAATATCATTATATTTATCATGGTTGTTGTCTACTGTTATATGCTTGCTAGATATAAAGTGTCCTTTTATGATCCTTTGTTTTTTTAAACCCCCTTAAGGTTTGGTTGCTCCTCCATTGGTGGTGATTCCTTTATGGAGATAGGTTCATTCTCTCCCACATACAAAGATTGGGGCCTTTAAAAAATAAAATTCATGGGGGAAAAGTATTATATTATAATTAGCATTTAATTTGTCTTAAATATATAGATTTTCTATTTTATCCATTTTATTTTTGCATTATCCAATCATCTCTTCATCGATTTGCCTTATAGAGTGGGTTGATTGTATTTAAATTCTATCTCAAACTATGTTTCATGTGATACCTCTACTATTAACAAACCAGATACTATAAGAACTTTTATTATATCTTGTTTATCCGTGAAATTTTATATAACATACATTGAATGGATTTATTATCTTCTTCGAAGTCAGGGAAATTCTCACATTATTGATTAAATTGTATAATAAACTTCCAGCATTCAAATATAGAAAGTTTTTCCTCACTGGAAAAACATATATAGGTATCGATAATTGCATCATTTTCCAATTCTTTTTTCTTACTTTTTCCCCTTCCTAGCTATCAAAGCTTCACTCTTGTCCTTATATCATTTCCCTAAGTGTATTATATTCCTCAGTTGGAAACTTCTCTCTTAGACTACAACAAACAGTCAATCGAATAAAATTTAATATTAGTGTAATTTTTGTATAGGGATAAATGTCTATGACTTCATGGAATTATGAAAATTGTTTCACCGAATCTATACCTTTCTTCCAAGATTATATTGGAAACCTACTTCTCTTGATTGGTGGGGATGATGAAACACCAAATGAGTTATATTGGTCCCATAGAATGAAATCTAATGAAATTTGTCTTTCCATTGTGAATAAATATGATTTTTATAATTACACATTTGAATCCCCTCACAGTGTGATGGATTTTTAAAACAATGCTCTCATCCAGGTAGATGGAATAGTAATTGGTTGTTCTATATATCTATCGTTGAATAGGAGCTCTGATTGAGAAAATTGGAATTCCATGAAATCTATTTGACTGGTTTTACTTTGGAATTTATGTTTTAGGTGTGTTTTTCAATATCATAAAAAACATATATTAGTTTTTATGAGTGATAAAATAAGATATCTTTGTTACAAAAAAATAAATGGGAGCTTTAAGGGTGTTATTGGGTGAAAATGAATTTATTGTTTCAGGAAACCAAGATCAACTTAGGGGTTAATGTGTGAATAAACAATGAAAATAGATTCTATTTCAACCTTTTGATGTTCAAAAGGCTCTTTATGTGAACCATACGGTCTTTACTTATGAGCGCTCCATGTGAAGTGAGTATGATTTGAAACTCTTATGGATTTAATTTTTTATCTCTATAGTTTTTTCTCATTTTGGGTTCTCTATTATTTTCTTTTTCTTTTTCTTATAGTATTTTTAGGTACCGTAAGGAAGATGGAAACATTAAAATTCTTCCCCTTCCCAAGAGGATAATCCAAAATTAGATCCCAATATGGGGTTTCAAGTAGTATTTCTTAATACGTAAAGAGAGCATTGTGGTGACTACAAGATGGAAGTAAGTTGATTAGAATTTTATCTAAATTCGGTGGGGATAAATACCAATTAGTGCCACTTTTGGGTTCCCACACATTTTTTTGAGAGCTTTATCATGATCTAAACTTTGAGATAATGGTTATTTATAGAGAAAGGTTTCACAAACACTAGGTATGTTTATGTGATGAGTGGATGGTGTAAACAATAACTAATTACTCTCAATTCAATGCATCACATTTCCATGGGGAAAATATATCTATTTAGGTTATTTATTCTTCTACTTCTTCCCCTGATACTTCTTCTTATTCTTATTCTAATTTTTTAATTGGATTATGGAATAATTTTCATTGTAGGATATGGAGTATGAGAAGGTGTTTTCCTTTACCATAGTGAGGGGGTTTTCCCTAATGGTTCCCTTATCATAGCCATCGAGGGCACTACATCTGTTCAAATCCTTGGTCTGAAGTTAGCGGTTTCCTGATTCCACATGTCTCTTTCTGTATGATAGACATGTGAAAAACTGCAATTTATATTTCATAGTGCAACAAAGTGGCTACCCAGAGTTGTCTTTCTTGAGGATTTTTTGTAACATCAGAGGCCGAAAAAGCTACCTGAACAGTGATAAATGGGTTGGGTGTAACTACCTTAGGCGCACCTCCCCGAATTCCAAAGGCTATCTACTAGTAGTGAAGGTTTAAATGGGTATAGTGGGGAGGATATACCCTCTCGGAGGAAAAGTAAGGTATTATTCCTAGTATAATAATAAAACCTGTAGCGCTATTAGAGACTCAGTAGACTCAAACTAGACCCGCATAATAGAAGCACATCCAAGATAAGATAAACATCAGAAGAATTATATAAACAAGTGCAGTGGAATTTAAACAAAATAGAATGGTGAACACCACTTGTAAATACTACTAAAACAACCAAAACATGCTTCCATAGCAGGTTGAACATGTCCATCCATAAATGGCACCAATTTCTAACCATAAGTAGCTACAAAAACAAAGTAAGCATGCTGATACATAAAAGGAAACTAAACAGAAGTAAAAACCCAACTAGGTAAGGCCTAAAGGTCCGTACCAATCACCATGATAAACAAAACTATGATCTAGATCTTACAGTTGATCCTTTTACCTATACGTAAAGACATAAAGTCTATACGTGTCTCGAAGGGTACATGTAGGGTGTGAGACAAATATCAGTAGGATACCACCCAATGGTGTGTCACTAGTATAAGTGTTTAAGAATTCATGCATTTATAAGGAAAGTAAACAGCACGATGCCTAAACAAATGAAAACTCCAATGGTTCTCAGCATCCACCAAGAAGTGTCACCTTCTTGGGCCAACACCAGAATCTCAGTCATGCAACGCAGCATCATGTTCCCGCCCCTGACACCTCATGTCTCAAATACCAATATCCTGACGGCATTCCCAGTGATTGTAACCTGACACCATGCGCCTCCTAAAACCTCGTGTCTGAAGTACCGATGTCTCGTAGGCACGCCCAAGTAATAATAACTTGACACTAAGTGCCTCTTGACACCTTGTGTCTCAAGTAATGACATTCTGTAGGCACTCCCAAAATATCTAAAGGCTCCTCACCCCCACATGGCTTCATACGACAAGCACTCCCAAACCAATAGTACCAAAACTGCAACTATCAGGGGGCCTCTACCCACACGAGTTCTCAAAACCACCTCATTAATGATTCATCTGGGTGCACATGACCCAAAGTCATGGTTGAGCAGTAATCACCAATTAGAACCCAATCCAAAACACCTCTAACACCTCATGTCCCTATGACCATGCCTCTCAAGAATCCAATGGCCTTGACATCCATGTAACCCGGGCCATGCCAACCTAATAGTGACACTACCTCAATTCAACGTCTACGATGCCCAATCCCATGGTCAAACCACCCAAATAATCCAGGTCAAGACCAACCTACGATCAAAATCACTCAATAATATTCGGGCCACTTCCAACACAAACCCAAGGGTTCCATCATATGAAATATCTACAATTACATATATATAATCATAATAAATCATTTTAAATAGGAAAAAAAATTTAAACAATTGAATTGAAATAACCATGTGATGTCCCATACCAGCAATGAGGTCTTGAAAGCTTTTGATATACTTAATCATGATTTAATAGTTTAAACTAAAGAGTTTAATCAAAACAACTCAATTATAAAAATTTTGGAACCCCCATCCAAAATTCCCCAAATGAGCAATGACCTCTAACCCGACCTCTCTTAAGCATAACAAGGTAAGGTAACAGCCAACGACATTCCATGGATCTAACAATCAAATCAATATGAAACAATATCTATAATGGGGTCTCTCTCAAAATACCCAAAGACACTCAAAAGGCCACACCACCCAAATTTACCTGAAAACACAGATTAAGGTAGGCACTACCTACCTCAAACTCATACAATGATCCTCCTTCGGCATCAGCCTCTAATTAGGTCTAAATCAAGGTGGATATACAAAACGATCATAAACGATCAAACCCCTATAACTTTGTTTCGAACAGAAATCAAGAAGAATGGATCAATAGGAATCAAGAGCTCACCTATGGGGTTCCAATGGATCAAATGATGTTTAAATCTGACTTCATATGAAGAGTCAGGAAGGATTTGATGTTCGGCCAGCCTTTTTTGCAGAGGTTCTATCCCGAACTAGAAAAATGAGGCTGCTGCCCATTTTAATCAAAATTTAGAAACAAAACGACATGTATATAGTTATGCATGCTGTGTATAACATTTAACTATTCTAAAGACGGTTGTTTTCTACTGACTTACTTTATCGACCTACCGACATGACTTCAAAACGTGTACTACGTAGTACATGACATGTACTTGGTTTTTCCTCTATTCCTCTCTGGCTTCTCCACATGCCATGTATATCCCTCATACACAGCTAGACTACATGGCGTGTACTTGGAGTACACAGCGTGTACTTGGAGTACATAGCGTGTACTTGGTTAGATCTCTCTACCTAGCCAACATGCTCACACGCCATGTATGACCTTCACACACATCCACGGTACACAGAGTGTACTCACGAGTACATAGTGTGTAACCCAAAAATCATGCCATGTGTCTAGTTTTTTGTCCAGAAATTAGCTAGTCTCCCTTGTATTCAGAAAAAAATCTCAAAACAGAATGAAAAATGAAACCAGTACCTCAAAGGATGAACTGAGTTCTTAAAGTTGTTGTGATAAATCACTCACTACTTATAATTCACTTTTATTTATATTTATGAAAGAAAAGTAAAATAAATGGTGGTTTGAGAATATATAATTAAATAGTAAAAGTAAGTATGTATATGAAATGTAAATATAATGAATGAAAACATAATGATGTTAGAAAGAAAGGAGAATGTCAGAGATAATTACTCAAAGTGAACCATAATCACCATATTATTAGTTTCAAATGTACCTAATGAACATACTCCATCATATGTGTAGAAAACATCTTCTATCAATGCTTTAAATATGTTATACACTTAATGATCACCAAGTATACTATCCATCCACCTCCTTGGTCGAGAGAAAATAATACAAAATAAAAAAGCTAATCCATGGGTGGAATGTGAAGACATAAAGACACATTTACCACTAATATCCACCTAAGCATAACTCTAAGAAAATAAGAAAGTTTAATCATGAAATTTTAAATACTTGGGTTCAACAATAGATTTCTCCCTTGGTAAATTTCTTGATATAGTTACTCGTGATCATGAGTATAAGAGTTCACAGTGAGAGGAGAATAGAGAGAGAAAACAAGATAGATCGATTAAGAGAGAAACAAGAATACTAAAATTAAAATTTTAAATGAGATTATATAATAAGAATAAAATAAAAGATGAAAATAAACTATAATAGAACTTTGTACATATCTTCAATGTTGAAGTTGAGACCCTGAAATTTTTTAAAATTATAAATTTATAGGGAGAGGGGTAGATCATTTTCGCTCCACATTTTTTATCCAAAAAATTTCATATCCTATAAATAATAAATGACATAATTGGGAAACAAATCTTCTACAAAGACATTCCATCATTTCCTTCTTGTTTTACCACAAAATTTTAGATTCATTGGTCACTTATATAATGTTTTATTACCAATTTACTATGTAAAAACATTCAAGACTGGATGCCTATTTTTATTCCCATTAAATAATTTCCTAAGCATTTATGACCAAGAAAAATGTATAATTATGAATTTCTAAATTAATAAAAACATTTAATAGTATGTTATCTATCTTTATGAAAAATTTCAGCTCAATTGAGCTTGCCTTTTTTGAGATAAGGTCCCATAATTAAAAGTATCCAAATTTGGGCACAAATAACAAGTCCTAAATTCTTAAATCCTGTTGGGCCTCAAATGTTTGGATTAAACACTTAGTTTAGTTGAATAAAACATATAACAAAAATCCTCTAATCCAAAAAAATTAATTTCACAATTTTAATTATTTTAGTGAAAGTTATATTCAAATTAAAAAATAGACTTAAAATATTTAAAATTCCAAAAACATGCCACTTTAATAATTAAGCTCAAAATACTTATAAAACTTAAACATGTGATAATATTACTTAAAATAACACATTGATGGGTTTAAATCATATAAATTCATAGTAAAATTATTGAAAATATTGGCTCTGTCATCCACACTCTACCCAATCCATTACTTTCAAAGAAATTTCAACTACATTCACATTCTCAACAATGTGTTTATTGATTCATGTTTTATGATCTACTTCATTGGATTGAAAATGAGACTACTCTACCTCCATATATACTGAATCAAACTCATATTATATGGATTCAAATTGATTATAAATTTTCATCCTGCTTGATAATGCTTCAAGCTATTAAGATCTCCTTTTTTTTGGATCTCCTTTGAAACACCTCTTTATACCCTTTATGAAATTCAAGAATTTGTGTCCATAACCTTCACACCCAAAAGAATAGTTGTCAAAAATACACCAAATGTAGGAATTTTGTAACATCTTTTTTATTTATCTTATACCTTAAAATTACTTTTACCTTTATAACACACATATTGTATATATCCTATCCTTCCACAATAATAATTTTGGACATACTAATGTTGTTCCAACATATCTAAATATTTTATATTTTTTTGTGCTCTCAAAATCCCCATTTTTACTAATAAACCATTTTTAAGTGATTTCAGGAACTTGTGATTTTTCTAAAGTAATATTTCAATTTGGAATAGTTTGGTGAAACATAAATTTTTTAAGTTTGAAGAAATTTTCTAAGGAAAATATCATATGATCTGAAAAAAAATATCATATGAGGTTATAATTTAGCATATGAGATATAATTTGTCGTTCAATACCATGATTTTTATCTCTGTTAAAGGAAATCATTGTACGAGTAGACAAAAATATTCATGATGTATTTAAGATTCTAGACAATGGAATTTATCATATGAAAGTATTACATATTAGATTTATCATATGAAGTAGAATAATGTTTTAGAAGACTTTATTTTGACAAAGGCACTTATCATATGAATATAAAATCATCATACAAAGTTCCACGTTGTCATGTGATATCAGAATGCTATAACACTGATATTTGATACATGAAGTTATTGTATGAAGTCCTAGTTTATCATACATAGATCAAAAACATTGTATGAGGAAAAAAGTTATCTTATGAAATAGTGTTTCCAGTTTAATTCTCCTATAAAGATAAGATTATTTTAATAAAGTATGAAATTCCATATAGAATGAATTACCTTACGAATTCTAGGATTTATCTCAAAATAAAAATAATCTTTAAAGTTTAAATTTAGGCATTTCACTAAGTATTTTTATGTGTTACATCTATAAATGGCCTATGAATAAAATAATTCCCTTTGAAGCTGAATTCATTCAAAGTAAGTATTTTAAAATTATTTAATCACTATTTTCAGGTAATTATTATTGTTTTAGAAACTCAAGAAAGGTTCATGCCTACTTTAATTTTTATAATAAATTATGATGACTAAATAAGTAAAGAGTAATTAATTACTACATTTATTTATAATAAGGTGTATTGTTCTAATAAAGACCATCCTTACACTTAACAATGATCTCTATAATTTCTATCTTCAAAATCAAAGGTTACATGAGCGAATATTTATTTTATTTTTTATTATTCTATATTCTCTTGACCATTAGAGTATATATAGATTTTTCAATTCAATTTTCAAAAGTGAGAGCAATATAGAGAACAATAGAGAAAGCGATAAACCTAGTGAAACAGAGTACTCTCTAAAAAAATTTATACAATGATATGTTTTCCTGTATATAAAGGCAATTCCTTATTTTCCACAAATAAGAAAGATTTATTGTTTATATTATTTAAGTATAAAATATTCTATAGTTGAGAGACCTTCTAAATCTTATTGTTTAAGTCTTATTATTTCTCTAAAAGTACCTCTAATATTTTATCATTTTCATATTGCAACTTTGTGTTGAATCTAAATATCTTTTAAACACATTTATCTTCTATGAAGACCATGGAGAGGTCTTGTAAAAAAGGTATAGTCCAATAAAATTTCTTATAACCTTTTGTACCAAGTTTCAGTTGCTTTCACTCAACTATTGAAGAACCTAGGAAAATGACCAGTATGGTGAAACTCACTATGCTCTTTAAGAGAGATCCAGTGGAGTGGAATAGGGGATTCATGAGCCATGAAACACTATTAATTCTTTTTGTTCCATTCTTTTCGTTTATATTTTAATCACTACTAAATTTTGATAAAATAGTTGTGAACAATTTGAGGGTAAAATTTATTTTGGGTCCAAATTTTAAAAAATCAATTCACCCCCACTCTTGAGTGATTGTGTAACTACCTATGGATCAACAATTTGTATCAAATTAAGAGACTCTTGAGTTCTTGACTCTAAAAGGATAATGTCATGAATATCTTTTTCAAATGGCTGTAATGAATAACAATAGAGAGGGAATTCCTATGATCAGGGATCCCAAATTCAATATGAAAAAATATGGGTGCTAGAAGGATAAAATGATTTTCTATTTGAAAAATATTGCTCAAAATGTTTATTTCAAAGCCATAAATTCTTATAAAATTCCTGAAGGATACCCAAAAAACGCGATGCTTTTTCTAAAGTGAAATATGATCTGAACTCTAAATCTATGAATGTCACCATATGGGGACTTGAATATATGAATTCAATAGATTTTCTCAATGTGCTACAACACATGAAATGTGTACGACTATATCAGTATCTTATGAAGTTATTAATAATATTATATATATTTGGTACAACACTACTAAGTTAAACTTTTATGCATTCAAAATGATTAATGGTGTCTGCATCGCATAGAATAATATAAGGATGATGGAAATCATAAACATTGTGGATTACTTAAAAACTCCTATTCTTGAACCTGATCAAGATCTTAAATTTTGCAGAGTTATACAATCTAAATAGAGTGGAATTTTATCTTTCATTAAGCAATCTACTTTTGTGAAAGATTTAAAAATAAAATATTTTATTGTCACACTCATGATCTGCAAAGTTGATATGGAATATGAGGTAGGAGATCATAAAATGATAAAATTATAAAAATTTTCTTTAAATACATATCCTATAAAATATGATAAGAAAGTCAAAGAGATATCATTTTCATTATCATCAGATGAAGAAAGATCAAGAAAATTAGATTCAATTAATGATATTTCTCAACTTTCTCTAAAGTTCAAAAATTTCTATAATAAGAGAATAGTATTAAAGAAATCATTTAACAAGCACAAATATTTCAATGTAAATAATATAAAAATAAGATGATATGACTGCAAGAAGACTAGTCATATCAAGCTTAATTTCTCCCATCTTAAGGATAAATTTTTTTTTGAAAATAAGTATAGAAAATAAATTATACTATAATAAAGAGAAGAAATTGGTGAATTCTATATAGAGTGCATCAAAGGAATCCATTGATAACTCCATTTATGATTCTAAAGATAAAGTATCTAATTAGAAGTTAAACAAGGTTTCATGGGACAAACTGATGAGGTAGATTCTATTAATTATTATTATTTTGATTCTAAATATGATAATTTATCTTATGAAAAAATAAATGAGTACTATTATATGTTAAAATTACACTATTATTATTTAAAGAAAGATAACAAGACTCTAAATAAATCATGTGATGTTTTTATTAATGAAAAGGATGTTTTAAATAAATATATTTCTGAAGTAAAAGTTAAACTAAATGAGACTACTTCTAGTTGTGATGTCCATGAAAACAAAATAAAATAATCAATGGTTGAAGATAAAAATATAAATGATATTTATAGTGTTTTAACTAAGGGGGAGGAGTATATAAATAAAATCTTTATCAAGGACTAAGAAAAAAATTTCATAAAAAGTAATGGAGAAAAAAAGTTGTATTAAAATCATCTTATAACTAGTAATAAAAATAGAAATATTTCTAATATCAATTTTTTTACTATGTCACAAATGGTCATTTTGTAAATGATTATTTCGTAATTAATTTTAAGATATATGGGATAAATAATGAATTTATTTATGTATATTTATCTATTTATAATTCTGAAAATTATAGAGAATGTAAGTAGATTTGTGTTCCAAAATCCTTTATAGCTAACATTGTTGCACCTAAGATAATTTGGGTACCAAAACATCTTTTTTATTAATATGGAATAACCCACAACAATTAAAATTCCAAATGGTTTATGGATAGGTATTTTTTAATACATATGAATAGATATTTTTCCAACATTCACTCACTATCTATAATTGATAGAGGACATTCACCTTTGGTGACATTTACAAAGGAAAAATTATTGTAATTGGATCTATTGGAGATCATTATTCAATCCTCATCAGTAAATTACTTTATGTTGAAGGCATAAAGAACAACATGATAAGTATTTCTCATTTTTATGATGATGGATATTCAGTTTATTTTATCTAATAATGCATGTTATATTTTTAAGAATAAGTTTCTTAGATTTAGTGCATTAAGAAATGAAAATGTCTACACACTACATCTTCATTCTTCGTGTGAAAAAAAATTAATTATTTGAATGTTAAAATTGATGAATCGTGTATTTGGAATAAGAGGCTTGGTCCTTATAAAATTTATTCATTAAATATATTTTTAATAAAAAAAGTCATTTCTGATTTTTTTCAAACTCAAATTATATAAAAAAATTATGTGATTCATTCCAAATGGGCAAGAAGCAGAAATCATATTTTAAACCAATTAAAGAAGTTGTCTCATCTAAACAACTTGAACTTATTCACATGGATTTGTTTGGATCTTCTATAACTGTAATCCAAGATTGGAAATCATTTTTTTATGTTTTGATTGATGGTTTTTCAAGATTTATATGGGACCATTTCTTGATGATAAATAGTGAAACATGTTTCATTTTTATTAATTTTTGTATACTTGTTAAAAAATAAAAATGATATAAAATTGTGTCCTCAAGAAGTAACCATAGGGGTGAATTTTCAATTCATGAATTTAATTCATTATACTCAAAAAATTGAATTAAACATACCTTCTCTTCCCCTATAACACCTCAATAAAATGCTATTTTTGAAAGAAGAAATAGGACCTTGCATGAAATTTCTAGATCAATGATGTGTAAATATAGAATATATACTCACATTTGTATTGAAGCTATTAACAAAATATTATGTTTCATTAACAGAGTTCTAATAAGATTTATCGTGACGAAAATTATTTTTGAGATATGGAATGATAAAAATCCAAAGGTTTTATACTTTAACGTTTTTGGATGAATAGTCTATATATTTAAAAGTAAGGATGATCTTGGTATGATTTAACCAAAGGATGATAAAGGAATCTTACAAGGAAATTTTATTACTTCTAAATCCAATAGATATTTGAATAAAAATTCAATGATATTTGAAGAAACATATCATTGGAAAATTGATGAAATTGATCCTTTTAATCACAAACAAAATAAAGTTGATGAATTTAGTGATTCAATAGATATCTTGAGATTTTAGACACTCTTTGATAAAGCAAATGATGAATAATTTGTACATTATTATAAAAAATCCATTTCGGAAAGGGGAGAAATTGATAAAATAGAAAGTGTGCTACCTAGACAGCCTAGAACCCTTAAAACCAATCATCTAGGAATTGTTATAGGAAATAAAGATAAAGGAGTTAGAACTAGAAAAAGTTTAGGAAATCTTGCTGAATGTTCTGCATTTTTCCCATCCAGAACCTAAACCCATGAAAATGACTTAGATGATGAGAGATGGGTGATTACTATTTAACAATAATTAACCCAGTTTAAAAGAAACATGGTATGAGAATTAGTTGATATACCTTCATATTATATAGTTATTAGAACTAAGTGGGTATTTAGATATTAGTAGGATGATAAAGGTGTGATCACTATGAATAAGACTAGATTAGTTGTCAAATATTATAATTAATAATAAAAAATATATTAGGAATAAACATTTTCTCTTGATTCAATGTAATAAGAAATTATAATTATTTTAGCATATGCATCATATATAGATTTTAAATTATATAAAATGGATATTAAATCTATTTTTCTAAATGTATTTTTAGTGGAGGAATTATTTGTTTAATAACCATTGTGTTATGAATGCCTTTATTTTCAAAATTCTATTTCAAACTTACTGAAGATTTGTATCGTCTAAAAAAGCACCAAGAGCCAAATATGAAAGAATATGGTCATTTCTTTTATCAACTAATTTTATAATGGGTTTGATAGAACTCCACTTTATTTAATAAAAATTCCTCAAAATATATTTTAATTTTTAAAATATATGTTTATGATTCTATTTTTGTTCCAAAAATCAAAAAAAATGTGATGGATTTTCAAAAATCATGAAAAATGAATTTGAAATGAGCATGATGTGTGCATTGAAAATTTTCATTGGATTTAAAATTTACCAAAAGGGTTTAGGGAATTTTTTAAATCGGATTAAATACATACATGATTTATTTAAAAAGTTCAGACTTAAATTTTTTAAAATATATTCAAATCCTATGAGTTCCAACATTAATATTTATTTGGATAGAGATATAAAATCAGTTTATAACAAGTTATATAGAGGAATAATTGGGTACTTTCTTTATGTAACTTCACGTAGACCTGATATTATGTTTTAAATTTTTTATGTGAAATATTTCAAGTCAATCCAAAGGGATATCATTTAACAGCTACCAAAATAATTTTAAGCTTTTTAAAAGTAAAAATTTCATTATCTTTACTATTTCTAAAAACCTATTATTTTTATTTAACTTTATATTCTAATTCTTATTTTTTATAGTTTTAGAGTAAAAAAAGTACTTCTGGAACCTTTCACTTTTTAGGGAAATCTCTAGTTTCTTGGTCAAGTAAAAGTCAACATTTTGTTTCATTATCAACTATTGAAGTTGAATACATTAGAGATGATATTTTTTTTACTCAGGTGATGTGGATTAAACACACCTTATGGGATTTTAGATTTAATATTAATAATTTCCCAATAAAATTTGATAATGATTGTGCTTATTCAAATAACAAGAATATTTATTTGAGACGTCATATATTCAGATAACATTATCAATAGGGTGAAATTTCTATTGAATTTATTTGTATTGAAAATAAATTGGTAGAAATATTTACCAAACCATTTATTAGTGATTGATTTGATTTTATTAAATTTTAATTAGGATTATTTAATTTTAAATTATTTTTGTTCAAGTTTAATTTCAGGACTGCTTATTTATTTCTTTAGTAGATTATGAGATGTGTCAAATTACCAAATTTATGCTTAAAGTGCCTATTTTTCTGTCTATTAGTAAAGTTCCACACAACCTATTTTAATTTAGATTTTATTTATTTATTTTATTACATCTCCTGTGTAAGGAGGCTCTACATATTCCAATAGAAAGAACTCAGTCGCCTGAAAAACTCATCCTACGCAAAACTTTGAACTTATTCTCTCTAAACTCAATTATTTGGACTATAACCCACTTCTTTAAACCTTAATCCAATTCATTCTTGTTGACAATGGGAAAATTAAATTGATCTATAGAGAGTAATTTAGAAAGCTCAAAAATGATGGTAGTTCAATAAAAATTTCTTAGCATAAAGGTAATCAACTTTTCTTATCTAGATGATATATATTTTTTATTAAATAAAGTGTTGAAATTTCAAGTAGGGTAGTTTATGTTTGATGAAATGTGAACTAAGTTCTTTCATGGGAGAAAATTTAGATAGTTTTACAAATATTTTGAGATTATTTGATGTTGTTAAAGACTTAGTAGTATCAAATTTCAATGGGAAGAAATTATGAATATAATCTATGGAATTTACCAAATTTATTTACTATTATCCTAAAGGAAGATTTGATTTTAGTTCATCACTATTTAATGTAGATGATATTCGACCATCTCAGATTATGCAATCTATTTTTGGTTATCTAGTAGTAGATAAAAATATTTTCTAGAACCTAAAAGTTGATATGAAGATTTTGATTATGTTTATTCAAACATGGATCATTCAATGGAAATGTGAGTTTGAGAAATTTCTGAAACCTAACATTTATCTTCTCTACATGTTTTTATTAAAGAATAAAGTTAATCTTTCAAGGTAAATTCTAAGATATATGTACTTCACCTATAAAACTCATGGATGTTCTATCATCATGGGATAATTATTACCATGTTATTTGAAACAAATGGAGTATAACATAGAGAGGTTACAAAAACAAGGTTTCATGACCTAAATAATCTTTAAGGTGGATTATTCAATAAAATTAATTATTTTTTGAGTTACCCTTTAAGAGATTCATTTCTTATTGTTACGAAATAAATTGAAGAAATACATTCTTGGGTTGAGCGACTATCTGCTATAGCTACTACATATGTTGTCCAAGAATAATTTGAGGAATCAATGGATGATGAGCCTATAGCTATGTGAAGAAGATTATAGATAATTTTTCTGATATGATTCTTCATGAGTTTAACCCTATTAAATCTGAGGTTGATGGGATGAATATTCATACAATAGATCTAACAACTAATTCTATTTCAAAATATATTTCAATTCTTTAAAAGATTTTTTAAAATATAAAATAGATATGATGAAGAGAATTCATGTTGTTCAATCATAAATATATGCTTTTGT
This sequence comes from Viscum album, assembly GCA_963277665.1. Lineage (NCBI taxonomy): Eukaryota > Viridiplantae > Streptophyta > Magnoliopsida > Santalales > Viscaceae > Viscum > Viscum album. The sequence goes on from OY728153.1 coordinate 1,968,466,554, forward strand.
TCAAGAAGAAATTGAATATGTTAAGAAATACATTTATTATTTGAAGAAATTTATTATTTATTAATTTAGGTTTTTGAATAAAATTTCCATTTATTTCTACCTCGTCCTTATTTGAAAATGTTTACAGTGATACTTATGATTAATTGAAATATTTATCCTCAGAATAGATGATGTTATCTAAGAGATTTCAAGATTTAAAATGTGATATAGTATCATTGAACATCATTCAATACTTTAAGAAATATATCATTTCTGAAATACATTTTATAAAAACAAACCAATTAATCTTATTAAAGATGACTCACAAAAAGGAAGAGAAGGAATCTATATGAAAATATATGAATTTCTTGGTTTTATTGAATATGTTTTTTTATATCTTAAGGAAACTATAATGGTGAGATATTATTTGACTTAGAATATTTACATGTTGATTTTTCAGTGGGAATATTCCCTAAATAAAAATATATCATGCATGAAGGAATCCCTACAACAGATCCTGAAATAAGTTAAATATTTTTATTCATCAGATTCTGAATATACTCAATATGATAAAGTATTTAGACCTAGTGAGATATCTAATAGGAATACTATAGTTATTACTGTTTCTGACCTGGGGAAGATTGTTTTCTCGCAACCGATCATTTCTAATAGTTTTATTCAAGTGCTAAAATATTTGGTTGAGCTATTGGATTTTACCTGAAAAGGTATTCAAGAACTAAATGATAACCTTAATGATTAGAATAGATTTTGAAAATATGAACTTTCTAATCTTCGAGAATACCATGCAGATGAGATAAAGAAAAGTATTTTTTTCTCTACTATATTTATTTTAGGATTCTCTTGTCTCGTGATTAGAAATGTGTGGAAATATAATATTTAATCTTAGAATAAGGATACCTTAGGGGATAACACGCCTATAAATTTTTGGGATTCAATGAGTTGATTCATGGTATATTTTCTCTTATTAGTGAAATTTAAATAGATAATATTTCAATAAAACATAGAATTTAGAGAAGAGAATCTATCTTTTCTCCACAAATTCCTTTTACCAGATTTAGGTTTTCCTTCTGTATGGATGAAATTTTTGATGACCATAGAGCCCAAAATATTTATGATGATATTATGGCTACGCTAAGGAATCCTTTAGGGGATGTTACTGGTCTTTTTTCCGATCATATTAAAATTTTATTATCTAACCTAAATATTGATTTTTTTTCATTCCTCTAACTCTTCAAAGCCTAACCCTGAGGAAAAAGAGTGATATTTTTTTGAATTGGATTACATTTTTTACTTTCTTACACTGTTTTCATGTACTTATATTATTTTTCTTAATTAAATTTAGTACATCTTTGATTTTATTTTTTTTCTTTCTCTAAGTTAATGTAAAAATCTATTCACATTAGAAATTTATATTCTTTTAGTTTATAATTTATTCCGGTATATTTAATATATTATCTCACTCCAATTATTCTAATTTTTGATATCAAATAAATTGAGATAAGATATTTAACATGAAATTTTACACTTTATTCTATAAAATAAAATCTTAAAGGATTGTATATCTTTTTATGATCCAATATATAATATTTTATATTTAATTTATCATGGGTTTTTAGATAATTAAAGGGGGATTTTTTTTGACATACTAATTTTTTCCCCAACATATATAAATATTTAATTTGCTTTGATGCTCAAAAAATCCCCATTTGTTACTAATAATATCTTCTTATATGATTTCAGGTGATTATGTTTTTTCCATAAGTAATATTTCATTTTTGAATATTTTTGTTAAACATGTGTTTTCAAGTTTGAAGAAGTTTTATAAGTATAATATCATAAGATATAATAAATTATCATATGAGTTGACAATTTATCGTAAAAAATATAATTTGTCATTCTCTAATGGAATTATCTTTTTTGTGAAGGTAAATCAATATATGAGAAAAGATATATCTTCATACTAGATTTATGAATCCATAAAAAGTAATTTATCCTAGGAAATTCATACACATTATATTTATTATGAAATGTGGAAGAATGTTTTATTTTCCATGATTTTGAAAAAGGAATTTATTTTATGGAGATCAAATCATCATACAAAGCACCAAATTTTCCTACAGCCTTAGAAAACCAGAAAACTGATATTTGAAAGATGGTAATTATCATATGAAGTGATGATTTGTCATACATAGATAAAAAAAGGTAATGTACACAATTTATATTACAGAAAAGTGTTTCTAGTTTAATTATCCTATAAAGATAATATTAACTTATAAAAGTTTGAAATATCATACAAAACAAGTTGTCTTACGAATTCGAGGATTTTCGTCAAAGTAAAAGTACTATTTAATGTTTCAATTGAGATGTTTTTCTATGTAATTTGATGTTTTGTATTTAAAAATGAACTTTGAATAAGATAATTTTGTAAGAAGATGAATTAATTCAAATTAAGTATTTTAAGAGTATTTATTCACTCTTTTGAGGTAATTTGTATTGTTCTAGAAACATTAGAAAAGTACACACCCACTTTTATTTTTATAGAAATTATGATTTCTATATTAAGAAAGAGAGATTAATTAATACATATATTTATGAAAAGGTGTATAGTTCCAATGAATATCATCATTATAGTCAACAACGATATCTATTATTTCTATTTTTGGAATCGAAGGTCATAGGTAAGAACAAATATTATCCTTTTGGATTATTCTATATTATTTTGACCATTGGAGTATTTATTAAGTTTCAAACTCAAATATAAAAAACTGAAAACAAGATATAAAACAATAAAGAAAGAGATAACATTAGTGAAATAGAGTAATCTATGAAATAACACATATAATACTTTTTCTTCTGTACAAACATGTTATTACTTGTCTTATTTGAAGAATAAATATCTGTTACTATTATTCTTTGAAGATAATATCATCTGCAATAGAGATATCTTCTAGAACTAATCATTTAAGTATTATTCATTCTATTAAATAACCTCTCATCTTTTTTTAGTTTTATCTTGAAAATGTGATATGAATCTGTATATCTTTTCTACACCTTTATCTTTTGTGAAGACCATAGATTGGTCTTGTAAAAAGGTTGATCCATATAAGATCTCTTAAACCATTTTTTAGAAAGTTTTGTTACTTTCACTCAATTTTAAATATCTCTTGTAAAATGACCTCCATAGTGAAAATCACCATGCTCATAGAGAGAGAGAGTTTGTGTAGTCGAATAAGGGATTATTATGCCCCAAAACACTATAAATAACTTATGTTATGTTCTTATCTTTTTTCTTCATTTTTTTTTTCTTTTGATAAAAGAGTTAAGAACTATTTGAGGGACAAATTTATTCAGGGTTAAAATTTTGTGAACAAAATTAACCCCCTATCTCGAGTGATTGTGTGACTCCATCTAGATCAAAAAATAACATAACATTTGTGATGTATTATTAAATACCTTTTTTCTACTCTACCAATAGCCTTTTGATTAATTTATGATTCATCTAAATCATCTTTCTTCCAGGGTGTGGGTGCTTATAGTTTCACATTAAATTCTATTACTTTTTTTTATGATATACCCCCTCAATATATTTGATTTATTTAAATTAGTCACCTATAGGAAATTTTCTATATTTTTTATTGACTCTAGAGGTACTTCATTTGTTTCTTCAACTGCCTATGCAATCCAACTTCCTGATGTCATGTTGAGAGATTAAATTCATTCTTTAACATCAAGATTTCATCACATCTTCATAACTTCTTCTTTGCAATATCCAATCCTTTTGATATAATATTTCAAAAAATTGTCTAAACCATCAATAATCGGGTCCCACTTTTTTATTTCTATATTGAGCTCAATTTCCTTCTTTGAGATTCCTAGATTTCTAGATTTGATTTTTTTAAGTTCAACCCTTAACTCAGATTTCCTTCCTTCTTACTACTATATATAAATTTTGTAAAATCACATACCACTACATTATCATTATTCATTTTTCCCTCCAAACACTAATTTATTTAAGAGAATCCTCTAGTTCAACCATGAGATCTAATCTTCCTTCAAGATCAGTTATTTCATCATTCTTTTCCTCTGATTAAGATTTTTCTATGACAAACATAAGGACTTTCTCATTGAGGTCCTTACAGTACCTAATTTATTTCACTTTTGATTTCTCCCAATGTAACATTTTCTTTAAAAATAAAATTCGTATTTTTGAATAATTTATGCTATGAATTCATATTTCCTTTCACACCCTTAGATGAATTATTTATTGGTTCTCCATATTTATCATTATCTTAGAATTTTTTTAGACACCTTATAGTGAGATAACCAACTTTTCCACATTAAAAGTATGAGAGTGTAAGATTGAATTTGAATTTACATTTCCCCTTCTAATATTTGAGGAAAGGGAAGACATCACCTCATAAAATTCTCTATCTTCAGGATTATACTCTAATGTGAGGTTATTAATTTCTTTTAATGTCACTTCCTATGAATTTTCTTTTTCCAAAGACTCATTATCATTGTTCTATATCTCGTATGCAATGAGAGTGTTTTTAAGACTTTGCAACATCACAATATATGGGTCTTTGTCTTCAAGAAATAATAACTTTACATTGAAACATAATTATAATAATCTCATGATTCTACTTATGATTTTGATATCATGAAGGATGTCAACGAGTCCACAGATGTCCTCCAAAATGATGTCCATCCAATTAAAGAATACATCAATAAACTTATCTAGATGCATCCTAGAATCCTCATTATTAATCCATAGAACCTGAAATTTAGCTTCATGTACCTTGGAAAAACCTTTATATGTGTGGAGAAGTTTTACCACATGGCGTGTGAGGATTTACATGACATTAAATTTGTATAGATTGTGTTGGATAATACTCCTCCTAATGAGTTGTCTCTCTTGGAATCGACATCAATATCTATTTGATATTTCTCTAAAAATGACCTAATCTACATATTGAATAATATACCATGAATTTAAGTTGTGTAGAAATCAATTCCCAAAGATCTAAAATAGTGTTTCATCTAATTCTTCCATCATTGGAAATTTTTGTCATCAATTATGATAATTCCATTATGGTTAACGACCACTACCATCACTTCAAAGAGAGAATACTTCATTGAGAAACATTAGCAATGAAAAAACTCCCCAACATATTATTCCACTATTATTATTAATACCTCACTTCCTCGTAGTAGATATGAATCAATAAAGAAAACAAATAGGGACATGATCACTTTAACTTAGTTTAACCAAATTGGGATAATCCAAGGATCATACAATGGGATATATCAATGCATCAGATGTTGGAGTTGGTTCCCTAGAACCAACTACATTATACATTAGAATACATATATATTAAAATAATTTAATATTAATATAAATATATTATCATATATTGATTTTTATACTTCATAACATTTATGTGATAATGTCCTAGAGTATTTTTCACATTTATAAGGTCATAGTAGTTCCCCACTATGATGAAAACCTTCAAGTGACATGATGATATTATTAAATAGATTTTTTTGGTTGGATAAAATATTGTGATAGGGAAAATATTATATAGACTATCAGGTGTTATTAATCATAAGTTAACGAGGCTTCTTCTCATGAAGTTCATACTTGGTCATCTATAAGATAGGATATTATGAGAACAGAACCAACAATTGGAATTCTTCATGTTTTTATGTCATCAGATATTCTTATCTGTGAGTGTGTGTAATGGTCTTTAGAATTTAATATTATCATTATCACATGTCGTGACTCACGCACATAGATTCACTAACCCAAACTATCATTCCATAGATGTGCAAGAAGTAGGGTTTGTTTAGTGCGTCATGAATGACATGTTATTAAAGGACAAGTCAAGGAAGGATTTTTCCCTTCCCTGATTATTGAAGTTGATATCTCGGCCCATTGATTGAAATATAATTGTCTTATTAAAATCCATGGTCATGGTGTAATGATGTTTAGTTTAGATAGTCAAAGAAAGACATATCGAGTGAATAGGTTTATGACACAACTGTGAAACATGGTGGATGAGATATTAAGAAAAATGGATTATATTACATGGTAAGAATTCATATGTGGTTATTGATGTTGTGACATTACGTTATTTCTATTGGATTCCTTGACCTGTTACTAGGTAGAAATGTTGTACTTTAGGAAAGTCCACCTAATGCCAATGAGAAATAAACCTAGAGGGTCACACTCTAAGTGTTTCCATTGATCTCGATTAAATTCATTTTGAATTTAATTATATGAAAAAAAATATTATTCAAAAAAAGAACAATAATTTTATTCATGTTTTTTTATCACTAACATTCAAAATGTAATACATAATTATTTATTTATTAATAAATAATTTATTTTATTACATGAATATGTAATAAATATTTATTCTCTAGTTTTTGAATAAAATATTTATTTTATTCACTGATTATTTAATAAATATTTATTCACTATATTCTGAATAAAATATTTATTTAAGTAAATAAAATATGTATTTGAGTATTCAATAAATATCGAGGAGTTCGAGGAGACCACGATTGTGTTTGGAAATGAATATTAATTTACAAGATGATAAAATAATATTTATCATTGAAAAAGTTAGCATGTTTAATAAAATAATAATAATAATACTATTATTATATGGCATGGGGTTAATTAAATGATTATTATATTAGTTAAGGTCATGTACACACTTAAAAAATAGTTTAACAAAAACCTTAGATCTATAAATAGATTTTCATGTATATTGTGTAGAGTTGATCGGGAAATAGAAAATTGTTACGCACAAAAAATTCTCTCTCGAACTGCCTATCTTATATTCTCAAGAACTAGAAGAACTCTATTACGCCCAAATGAGCTTGAACGATCAATACGAACAATAAAAGAGAATTGATTCATCGCGCTAGTACCCGAAAACCAATTGGAATCACTTTGAGATCAAAGGAGCACATGTAGATCACCGCTAGAGAGATTATACACTTTGATCCTTACAGTGTAACGAAGGTAATCCAGAAATGGGTATTCATATGATTAACAAAATTTTCATCAAAGAAATCTCCTATGAAAAGGTAACCATTTCTTCTGGAAATTAAATAAATTAATTATAAATTTAACAGTCAAATATCCTATCTTGGGTTCTGGGAAATTCTATGTCAAATTAATTTTTGATTTATCACCCACCACAAGCACATTCATTGCACCCAAAACCTACAAGTGGTATCAGAGTAGGTTACATTTCAAATTTATAATTATTTATTTGATTGTAGATCTATATGGGCAATAGTGGTTAGATTTTCATTTCAAGAATATCATTTTTTAATATTATTTTAATTAACATGTTATCACTATATTATTCATCATTTAGTGTTTCATTTTCTTAAATATCAAATAACATATAAAGAATGACTGGAGATGTCATCCGGAAGTGTAAAGGTTTTTGGTTGGAGAGTATGGGATTACAAGATGTATAGCCAGAGTACACAGTGTGTACCAAAGTGGACTTCACTTGTCCATGTCGTAGGATACACAATGTGATGAGAAGTAACTACACATGGTGTATTTATTTCACACTTCATGTACAATAGGACAACCTAGAACATGGACCATAAAATTATAGAACATGTAGTTGGAATACAAGTTCTATACTCTACATATTTTAGTGGTGAAATTTTCATAAACCATTTGGTCAAATACATGTCTGTAACCATGTAAGATAGACATATTGGAGCATTAGTGATATAAATAATGTGTATCCAGTGTACAAAATGTCTATTTCATTAATTACCATGTTCGTACTACACACCGATTCATTTAAAGACTCGTGAAAAAACATGACATGTGAGATATTGGGTGTGTAGATGGCATGTACATGTCATAAAGTTTTGTATATGATGAAAACACCAACTTCTTTGGTAGGTTATGTGAAAAAAACATATAGACCAAATCTCATGTACCTGTCTAGTACATCCTATGTAGTCAAGATGAGGTATATGCCAAAGCCCCAGGTGTGTAACCTAGGTACATGAAAAATGAGATACACTGTGTATATCTTAATAGTATGCACTGTGTAATCTCCTAACAATGGATAGAATTAAATTATATTAAATTATTAATTGCATCATTTAAACCTTATTTTATGGATTGGAATATTTGGGTTTTTAACAATTTAATAATGTTTTTAAAAAAAATTAAAGGTTCAATTAATTTATTATAATAATCTATGATTATTGGTTCTTCCATTTATTTTCCATGAATTACATTAATGTTAGGTATCTCCAAGCGAGTTTGGATGGTCATTAAGAAGAAATTAATTTAATTTATTGATTGATTAATTAATTAATTAATTTAAGCTCAGTCATCTTAATAATAAAGAGTGAATATAAATTAATGTTGATCGGTTTTTAATTTTCATATTTGTTGCATGTGTGTGACCAATCATGAACATGACAAAGACCTGTGTATGTGTTGGAATTATTTAATTTAATTTATTTCATGGTTTTCTAATTATTTAATATTAAATTAAATATTGATTTTTTGCATGTTCTCACTCCCTCTATTATTATGCAGGACCTGTGTGTCCAAATTTTTTTATGTTATTCCCCATTAACTAATCCTTTGGTTATTCTCACTTGTGTGTGAATTATAAATACTTGAAATAAATGGATCATCCCAATGCACATGTTGGTGGTTCAATAAGAAACTTATATGATGCCCACCTAGGTGATACATAGGTGGAGAGGTGGAATACTACAAATCATGCCAATACCGACATAATGAGTTATTTTACCTTTGCCAAAGGTTGATTTAATGCTTTCTCATTAAATCAACCATTAGATAATATCATGATCAGGTCATTTATTTATTTATTAACTTCTCTCTTATGCGTTTTTAATCTTTTGTATACAATAATATGATCATATAAATAAATTAATTAATATAAAAAGATATAATATAAGTAAATGAATTAATCATAAATGTTTGATCCAACATGGTTAATTAATTAAGTAAAATCTACTTAATATTAACAAGACATGTAAAGGATAATAAAAGATAAAAAAATTATGCACATTAAAATAAAATCCCTCAGAAATATATTAAGTCAAACATAGTCTTCCATTACAAGATTTAGAATAAAACCAATAGAACTATGTTTTTGACCAACCCTTGTTAGGACACTTAATTTTATAAGGGGAGTTATTATGAAAGTTTTTGACTAATTTAACAATTTTACATCAATAAGAGTGGCCCTTTATAGACTTGCTATAACTTGGAGGCAAGTGATCATAAAATTCATGTTAGGATTTCTAGATTGGGGTGTCCACTCAATGGATCAAGGAGCTACAAGATTGCAGTTAGAAAATACTTGCCTACCTAAATTCCTTCAAGTAGCTTGACCAACCCTTATTGGGTTTATGAGAAGGGGTGTATGGATCCTTGACACTAGAATATCCTGAAAACTATACATTTTAAGTCCAATTTTGGGGGGTTTTGGGACATGGAAAAATTATGGTAAAATTAATAAAAAATTAATAGTTCTCACATAATTGGTAATCAAGTAATGTACTGATAGTCTGTTTTAATTATTGTAGAAAATGATAAGAAAAACTACAAAAATAGTGTGATCATTCCTTAACTTAGGGTATGTCCATACAAATAAATTTTTTTAGAATGGTACAGTTGTTTATATGACGCCTTATTATCTAAAAGATTGAATAATGTGTCGGAATCCCCTACTCCTATTCTGCCTCCCCAATAGGTGAGCAATGGTGAAAAGGATGCATACTAGAGATAGGTTAAGGATGATTCTTGTGTTTGTTCTATTATATTATAAAATATCTACCGAGATATTATTATACAACATAAATACATGGATTATTACACCGTAATATATCATCTTCGTTCTATTTAGAAAGATAAGGAAAGGCTTAAAATAAATAAGATTGTCAATGCACTATAATAATGTAAACTGGATGAAGAAAATCCAGCTACTGATCATACTTTCAAAATGTTGGGGTATATTGATCAATTAGTGAAATTGGGATTCCACTTAGATCATAAATTATCAATTAATATTATCTTATTATCCTTACTACTAAGATTATTCTTATTTTTCCAATATTGGTTAAAAAAATAGATTTATTACTGAGAAAACTTTTTCCATACTTCACCATGTGGATAATGATTGGTTGAAACATGTATCTCCCCCCCCCTTTTGTGGAAATTTTAAAAGATAAGGATGAAGATCCCATGGATAATCTAAATTCAAAATATCCTTTATGGAATCCATAAAAGAGAAAAAATATTCAAATATAGAATAATAAATAGTAAGTTATTTTCTTCTTATGTGGAAAGAATAAACACTAGAAAGGAAATTGAAATGAATTATAGAAGCAAGTAGTTGTATCAGTATTAGGTATATTCATACTGTTTGTATTATAATCTTATGTATTAAATACAATATACTTATAACATACATGTATTTAAATAAAGGAGATTATCAGGAATATAAATTTTGTAGATTCAACTCAAAAAGAGATAAGAAAGGGATATTCCTATGTCATCCAAGGGGAGATCACTGTTTCTCATTGCCAGATTGGATTGATTCAAGTTTAAGTATTAACAAAACATTTATCTCAGTGTATGGCTAGAGATGATGAGACATTATTTAATTTCATAATAAATGTTTTTATAGTACTAAATACTAAACTAAAGGTTCATTAACTCTTGAATCACAAATATACATTTTAATTAATGATGAATATACAATATGAGACTCTTACCTAATTGTGACAAGATAATTATTTATTAAATAAAATTGAAATTAGTTGTCATATTTTTACCAATTAAATTTTTTTAGTCTCAAATGATCTAAGATAATAGATATAAAAACAAACTACTTATCATTTTTTAGATAAATAAACCCTTTAAATAAAGTTACATCAGAAATAACATTTTTAGAGCTGGTTAAACATGGTAACATAACCCATTCTAAAGATAAAGTTAACTTCATATACTTCACGAGATTCCTTTAATAAATTTTAGAAATTCTTAGTGAATTAAATGTGTACACTTGGTAAATATTTAGGAATCTATGAGATGGATTGGTTAAGAACATACTCTCTAAGTAATCATTGATCATATATATGGAGTAAAGGTAATCCCAAACTCACATTTCCTTATATACATCAATGTCGTGATGGTAGTAAAAGTAAGATCAATGATGTGTCTTATATAAATTGAAAATATTCCAGTATTCCATCTAATACGCATTGTGAAAATATAATTGCATAAACTAACCATATGCCAACTATATCATCTAATTGATATCATATCAATTGTGATATGATAATAATCTGTTAGGACACTACCAAAAGTTTTTGTTGAAAACCGTTTGTTAAAAGCTACCCTTAGCTACAAACAAACATCAATACACTAAGGTGAATATAAATTAATGAACCCATAGACACTAAGGATTTTAACATATAGTCAAGATTAAATATATTTACAAAAAACAATCCTATTTTCTCAAGAAAGTGGGAGAAAAATTAACTTTTATAGGTTAAGGATATTGATGCACATGAGTTTGAATAGGAATACTAAACCCCACTGATCTTAGTGGGAGGAGTTGTTCTAAACCCACATAATGCGTAGAAACTTATAACCAAAGAGGTGGTTTATGTTCACCACAGTGGATGATACATATTTCATTCTTACAAGATAATGATTCCTAAAAATTAGTATTATATAAAAATATGCTAAGGTTAATAAGTATGTATAAATCCAAGAAATGGAATCCATGTATCAAGATTCTTGGACTTTGTATTTTGAATGTTTCTAAGTCATGATACTACTGGTGATTATTCAAGAGATATTGAAAATGGATGGTACAAGATGGTAGCAATTTAGCATGACATATTAAATAATGGATTAGTCTATGAGAAAATATAGTGACCACTCATCAGGACTAAAATAATTTTTTAATTCTTCTTTTCAAATCATATTTCTATCATCATAATATTGGTTTATTTATTGAAAAATACACATCATTTATAGAATTCCTTGAGAAATATGTTTAAATGATGTGACTAAAAGAAAACCCTCTGATATATGTTTACTAGGGATAACTAAAAGGACTGATAACATCAATAAATTCCAATAAGACATACAGATTACATAAATTCCATTATGAAAAAAATCATGCATAGTGATCATAGAATATTCATTTGGAAAAGAATGAGTGACATGTGTATCTTACTAGTTAGTGGGAATGATATAAGTTTTTAAGATAAATATGCTAATATCATATGGAAAATATATGTTGTGTATTACCAAATTGTTAAGGATACAAAACAAAAATTTCTCCAAGGATGACTTTAAGTAACAACCATGTTCTAGAGAACAAGCTCTAAAAAATAGTTCTATGGTTTTTTTAAATCTAGTAATAGTATATAAATAAAAAAGTAATGAAAAAAACAACTTGAAATAATTCATGAACAAATTGTTTTGGCATATAATCCTTCCAGTAGAACATGCATGGGTATGTGAAGAGATTATGGAGATTAAAAATAATTTCACAAAATTAAGTGTTGGGAATTCATCTCATGTTCCATGATATGAACTGAATTTTTTTGTTTCTGATATATCAAGCATAATAGGTGAGTATAAAATAGATCCAATATAATTTCATAGACTTGAAATTAGAAATATCTGATTTTACTTTGAAAAATAGAACTTGATGTGTATATGATGTCTGGAGAAGAGGGAATAATAGTGACTAAGTTAACTGAACACTTATCTTCACTTAGATTAATTTGATCTAGTATCTTAGAAAATGGCTAAGGTAATATTCAATTAAAACTTATTACAGTAATTGGTTACTATATCTACAATATTTGAGTATTTTTTGGTTTATAATATCGCTTAAGGAGTGGTTTAGAAACATCCTATTATGATTTTGGATTATACAAAAATAAATATTCTTATCACAATTATGATAAGAATTGACTATGGACTTATTCATAATGTCAAGACTTTGACAAGGGAAAAATATGGACACTCATTTATATCACCACTTGATGGATTTTCTTAAGGTATTAATGTTGAAGTGAATAGATTCACCGTATAGACATGTGTCTTTACCAACCCTAGCCATGGAAATGTGGTCGGCCAAGTAGTTGTTGTCATACTCATCAAAATCAGGTTTATCATGTGAGGACTAACTAGTCATTAGTTGTTGGCTCTAGTGTAAGTGGGATTTTATTGGAGTTGTTTTCCTAGAACAAACTACTTTATACTTTAGATTACATGTATATTAATATAAGTTAATGTTAATATAAATATCTTATCACATACTGATTTTTATTCTACATAACATTGATGTGGTGATTTACTAGAGTATCTGTCACATTAATAAGGTCATATCAGTTCCCTGCTATGATGATAACCTTGAACTTCCATAGAAATATTCTTAAATATAGTTATGTGGTTAGATAACGTGATATGATAGGGAATATAGTACATAGACTATTAGGTATGAGTACTTTTTTGTGGATGAGGCTTCTTCCCCTGAACTTTGCACTTGGTAATCTCTAAGATAAAAGATTTTTATAATATACCCACAAGTATGAATTATTCATGTTTTGGTGTCATTAGATATTCCTATCTACAAGCGTGTATAATGACCCTTAGACTTTAATATTATCATTGATTCATGTCATGCCTCAATCACATAGATTTATATAACAAAACCATTATGCCATATGTTGGAGGGGAGTAGGATATATTGGGTGTGTCATGAATGAAATGTTATTAATGGATAAGTCAAGGAAGGATAGTTTTCCTCCATCTTTATAGAAGTTGGTATCTCAGCCCGTTGATTGAAATATAATGGTCCCATTAAATTCCATGTCTATGATGTAATAATGTTTATTTAAAACAGTCATAGAAAGATGTATCAAGAAAATAGGTTGATGAAACAGATGTGCAACCTTCTTCATAAGATATCGAGAAAAAGTGATTATATTACATGATAATCATTCATATTTACTTTTTGACTCTATGAAATTAATTTATTTATCTTGGGTGTATGATGAACCAACCTAGAATACCATTAAAAACAGTACCCAAGCTAATTCTCCAATGACCCGGAGAACATTCCCGATCTCCACGATTTGGTGATAAGAACCAGGTCATGAAAAAATAACCATTGGGATTGATTTAACCCACAAATTTTTACAATAATAGATTATAATGAGGAAACATCATCAGATATATAAAAATAAATACATAAATATCAATGTAGAAAGAGACACTAAGAAAACTAAAAGCATAACATAAAAAACCAAAACATTATTCCTTGTGGTCCATAACCACTGACCATGTCCCAAGTCACCCAACCTTTTTCACCCAAGCACAAAACCACAAAATAATGCTAGAGCATGAACACCTTCTATACGAGAATAAAAGGTTACAAACACCAAAAGGTAAAAGAAGGGTGTGATCTAAAGAGTCCAATAGGATTCCACCAAATATTCTTTACATTTAAAACATAAGGTAATTCAAATAGTCTAAAAGTGGATTAAAAATACAATTATGAGGATTAGTTTAAAAAAATGAGTTTTAAACAATTAAAAATAATTAATTAAACTAAACCTGTAAAACATGCCATTTTACCATTTAAAAACTAAAAAATTTCTTGAAAATCATTGAAGCCCGTTTCAAAAGCTAATGTTAGATAATCCTGAAAAGATGAGAATATTCAGCGGATATGAAAATACGAACACGAGTCAATAAAATAGAGTCTTGATACATAATGAAAATAAATGAATAAAGAAAAGAAAATCTGATGCCAAATGGTGACAACCAACACTACCATTTATCGACATTAAGTATATGGATGGCATGGGTACAACCTAGGTATGATAGTGATCCCACCTCAAAATATCCAATCAAAATACAACATGAAAAAATTTTGGGCTTACCTTTAGTCTCATGGGTCTAAAGAAAATCGGTTCCACAAACACCCACTTTCCTGGTTGCACATCCATAGGTTGAACCTTTCACATTCTCTATGGATCCACTATAAGGGTGTGAGTATGCTAGTGAAAATTGTATCTAGGTCATCCCATCTAATAATCCAGGTTCCCATGACTTGTCAAACTAATGGGTGAGATAAAAAATTTGTGAGTATCACACAAGGATCCTTATCATCAAAATCTCACTCTCACCCCAAAACATTCTCAAATTAAATAACCCATTTTTTCCACCCGACAATAATGGGAAGTATAAGAATCAAACAAGTTACAATTAAAGGATTATCACATGGGATAATTATGGTAAAGTTTGAACCAGGCTGTCAATCATTATTAATTTTAATTCAAAACCTTGTATACAATTCAATATATAAAAAGTGTAATAATACCCACCTCCTTTCACAATTTATCATAAAAATTCCAAACGGGCCTTTAAAATAATCATTTCTTTCAAAGAAACCGTAAAGAATTCAAAGGAACTATTATAATTTTAAAAGTTATCAATATATTTCTAAACATGGGTTGACACCCTATTTCCATGTAAATATATCATTTATTTCAATGAACCCAAGAACACCCATTTTAAAACAAGTTCAAAATCATTAAAAGTGGGTTCCTGGTCATTTAATAAATTCAAGCATTTAAAACTATTTATAAAATTTCAAATAGTTCAACTCATTTAATTCAAATTAAGAAAGTTCATTTAATAAATAAAAACCCAGTCCAAAGCCCTCAATTTCACTAAAACAACCTTTTAAAAACTTTTTAAAAATAAACCAAAACAAACATGGAATTAAAAAATTCAAAAATTATTATGAGAGGTCAAGATCATACCCATTTAAATCATACCATGTTCAATTTAAATAGAAATCAGTCAAAGATGATTTTATGAGTAATTTCAAGGAGAAATAAAATAAAATATGTGAGTGAAGTTAAGAAATGCATATCTATGAATTTATCAAGAAACAATGAATTAAAAAATAAAGTAAAATCATAGAAACACTTACTTGGAAAATAAGGAATACAACGGCAAAAATCCAAGATATATCACCTTCTATGGAGATCATTGGATCGAGGAAGATAGATCTTGAAACAAGTGATAGGAGATAATAGATATAGAATTACAAATCAATCAATATCCAAAAAAACACAATGATTTCACAACCTTTAGGAAGAATAAATCAAGAAATTAAGGGAGATCGAATATCAATAAGAGAATAAATCACCGAAAGAGAATATCCCCGCTTTTATTGGAACTTCAATCCACCAAGAAATGAGTTTGAGGGAGGCAAAATGCCATCAGAGGGTTCCCAAAACCCTCAGGATCGGATTATGATCAAGTGGATGGAGTTTGGGGTTAATTAGGGGGTTTTAGAACTTTAAAAACAATTTTTTGTAACTTTAATTACCATTCACACATTTTTCTTGGCCAAGTCTCACGGTTAGTACTAACCATGTGCCTTAACCATGAAATTTTTCACACTTAGGCTGCACAATTAGTATAACCGTGCACAAACCATGAGAAGAGGCTAAACTATGCGCAAACCATTAAATAGGTTGTAAATTTTTTTAACCATTTGAAAAATGTTTTCAAACCATAAAACCCATGTCAAAAACATTGTTTAACCATACACATACCATGAAAAGGCCCAAAAACCTTTAAAAAGGATTTAGTAAAATAAAAAAACCCTGAAAAGAGATCCAGACATTGGGTACTCAAATAAATAGGGAAAAACACATAAAAACAAGTGACAGGTTGTTACAACCTCCAGTCGTACGATCATGCAGTTCCATCGGTGTGAAAAGTCTGGTCATAAGAAGTTGTAGTGTCCATTGCATAAGTAGTGTGATATTTGGGGAACAATTTAGAGTCCATTTATTTTAAGTGCCCTTATCGGTTGCAATAGTCAAGTGTGGTGGTGTTTTGTGGTGTCGTTTTCTCTTTAAAGTGAAAGAGTGGATGTTATGGAATCTTTTAAGAACCTCTGTTTTAATGGAAGTGAGTTTTACTCCCAATAATTATGAACTTCTCCATTCCAAACGAGGGTGTATCCTGTGTGTTCTTCGTTATGTCTATTTCTCATTTGGATGAAAATGTATGATGTGTGTGCATCTTCTAAGTCCATATCTTGGTGAAAGCAACATTTTTAGGTGACATAAGTTCTTTGGTGTATTGTGATCAACTAGTTCTTCCAGGATCACTGTGTGACTACTCATGGGACTGAAATAAGGTGTTTTGACTGGGGATATTTGATGTATAAATACAATGTAGAAGATGCTTCAAAAATCAGGGCTTCGTACATAGTCCCAAGAGTAAAGTTGGTCCTTTATTATGTTAGGGAGACCCACCACAGGTCTCACTAAAAATATTCTAGAGTAAGTTGATTGTAGTTCATTTTAAATAGTGGTGAGTCTGTTCGTGCCTCCTAGTGTCAATAATACAATTTGGTTTCTAGTGCTGGATTGGAAATGAGTAGTCTTGTTTGGAGCTATCTAATTTTTTCTTTCCTCTCTTTAGTAAATGTTATGGTTGGAGTACAACTAAATTTTTTTTGAATAAAGGATGTAGAGGTATTATTCAAGAAGTGTGTTGGGTTTTTCTGTTCTTTCTAGATAAGAGTTATGAGTTTAGGTTGGTGATGTTTATATTAATCTTGGATTGATAGGTTGGGTTGTCTAGTTGTGAGGATTACATTATTTTGATCAATCAACTGTAGGTAATGTAGATTTTTTAGGGGCATAGGGTGTATGGTAGGGAGTTCATTATGGAATCCCATGTTGAATCTAGAGAACTTCTTTTTTTATTTTTGGACTTCTTGCTTCCTTCTAATAATATGTTGTTGGGAATCTCCTTGATTTGTGGAAGAGAATCAGTTTTAGTTTTTGCATCAATCCTTTTGTGGATGTATGGGTGTGGAAAGCATTATGGTGGGTAGAATTTTCACACCCGGGTTTTTATTTTAACTCTTGGATCCGGTTCATTTATGGGCCTAGTTTTTTCTCTTAAGATCTGGGTGTGAAGGGTTACAATTTTTGAGGTATTTCTTCCTTTATTTTCAGCATAGTGTTAGTCTATGGGTTTTCCCCTTCAGTTTTGGTGGAAAATGTGAGTATTTTTTGTGAATAATAGGTGGCGCACAATTGGCACATAGTTAGGGGAAACCATGCACCTTTCCCAGGAAATTGTGCGTCAAGGTATCATTTTTTGAAGAGCCGAATAGCATGGCTAGCATAGGATTTTTCAAACCGTGTGACATGTCCCCTGTGGAAGTGGCAACTACACAGTTTCCAAACAGTTTTTCAAACCATGTGGTAAAACCACGAGGATTATCCAGATCATTAAAATTTTGTATTTTACCTTTTTCCCCTCTTAACGTTTTACCCTAAATCCACCCTTCTCTCCCCCACATGGTATTTCTAACCCTAGTCATGCCTCCCCCTTCCTCCTTCCCTCAGGCTCCATTTTAGTAATTGTTTTGGCTTGGATTCTTCAAGAAACCTTCAAGTAAGTGGTTATTTTCTTGGTTTCTCTCTCTCTTCTAGGGTTTTATCCCTCTTTATTTGGGGTTTCCTCTCAAAAACAAGTTGGTTGTCATTTTTATGGTCAAAATTGTTTATTAGGGTTTGATCTTGATGTTTTTGGTTCAATATTTCCTTTCTAGGTTCTTTTGGTGGTGAGTTTATAGTTTCACACCATTTTCTGGAAGTTTCTACACTTGAGGTTGTTGGTTCCAGGGCTTAACATTTTTAGATTCTTTTAATATGATTTATTTTCTTTATAAATGTGTTATTTGAATTTATTGTGTGGTGGAAAATGTGTTTTGGAAGTATTTAAACATGCTTATGTGATGGTAATGGATTTTATAATGGAAAATGGTTATATTTTGTGCAGGCATTATGGTAGTGTTTATTGAAAGTGTTTTATTCCTTGTGTGGAAGGTGTGGAATGGGTTTTCAAAGTCACTTATGGTAAAAATGTGTTTAAAAGTTTATTTTCAATGAAAAATGAATCATTTGGGCATATCGGATTTTTTTGACCCTTTAAATGTGAATTGTAAATTTTGTAAATGATATGAAGCATGTTTTAAGGTGAAATTGTTTTATGTGGGAAATTAAAAAGGGGATTGGACCATGGAAATGGTTGGAATCAATTTGTTTCCCTTGTTCTTTTCCAAATGGGATTCTTTGGTTGTGAAAGTCGTGAAAATGGTGTTTCCAAATGGTTTTGGTGTGTGTAAAATGGAAAGTGGTTTTGTTATGTAAAGTGGTGGTTTCCTGTTATTTTTATAATGCTTGTAATGAAGGTTTGAAAATGGTGATTTATATAACATGTGAAAATATATTGAGCACAATGGGAATGCTAGGTATATAGGTGGGATGACTAGATCTAGTAAACTAGTGATTCAGAAGTGGATAGTCATGGTTTAACTTAGCTAGACTGACGATTTTAGCACTAACTAAATATTTATGATGATTGGAGACCACGAGTCCATTGAGGCGACCCCTCCTAGTGCCTTGTTCTTGAAAATGCTGATGGTTGTGGTTACTATACCACCTTTCATCGAGGTATGAGTTTCTTGTGTCTCACTCGAGCTAGATTACACCTATAGATATACCCATGGTGCATTCTTGAGAATTATGTGATGTGGTGACATTCGTTAGTATATGGTAGACCTTGAGTGAATTTTATTTTAAAAACAAGTTTATGTTTTTGTAAATGTTTCCTTTTGAAATGTTTCCTTTAAAAGTGTGGTGCTAAAAATGGTTTTTCTTTAAAATATATTCTTGGAAATGTTCTAAAGGCTTTTAAATAAATGAGAATGTTAAATTATCTTTTAATGGTGTAGTATGTGACCTTATCATTTGGGTGGAATCCTAATAGGATTTGGATCACACCCTAAATACACCTTTGGGTGTATGTATACCTTGTAATGTATGACCCAGGTAAAGGCAAGACGTATAGTGCTGATGGTAGTGGATCTAGCTGTTATTGGTCCTCTCATGCTAGTGTCATTGATAGTGGATTGAGGGATATGTAATTCTTATCATATAGAGGTTCTTGGGTTATTTTTTTAGTTTTCCTTATGTATTTTTACTTTTAGTTTTTGTTAAATTTGTAAAAGCATTAAATCTGAAAGTTTTTGTACCATGTTTGGATTTGGTTAGTAAGTTATGGCTTGTCTATTTATATTTTTTATTTATGATTTGGAAAGGGGTAAAATCATTCCCAAATCATTTTTTTGACACCCAGGAACTGGTTTCCATCCTATAGGGATCATGAATTCCCTTTGGTCTTTTCTATGGTCCGGTTCAGGTGTCATGTGGGATGGCACTCTTGCTTGGTTCGCGACAAACCATCCCATAATACCATCTAAACCGGTATCTACATCAATTTTCCACTAACCCGAAGACTATTCTCGATATCCATGAGTTGGTGAAAATGACATGGGAATGAAAAATTAATTGTTGGGAATTTTATCTCTCTAAAAGTATTACAATAACAAAGTAGAATTTTGAAACATTATCAAATATATATCAATCAATACATACATATCAGAGTAAAAATTATCAATAATAAAACTGACAGTGGAACATAAAAACTAAACCCCACCTCTTTGTGGTCCAAAACCACCCACCATATCCTAATTCACCCACCCTTGGTCACCCCAACCCTAAACCACAAAATAAGGTGAGAGAAAAAACACCTACTATAAGATAATAAAGGGTTACAAACAAAGAAATGTACAAGCAGGGTGTGAGCTAAAGAGCCCAGTAGGATTCCACTAAAAATTATATGCAATTACTTTATAAGGTAATACAAATATTCTAAAATAGGATTAAAAATAAGGGTATTATGATTAGTTTCAAAATTGATATGTAAACATTTAAAAATATGTAATTAAACTAGACCCAAAAATCATTCAATTTTACCATTTAAAAACTAAACATTTTATTCAAAAATTTTTGAAAACCATTTCAGATAATGAAAAAAATATGAGAATATGCACCTGATATGGAAAGATGAATAGTATTCGATACAATAGAGTCATGGTGCATAATAATAAATGAAGTAAGAAGGGAAAATCCGGTTCTAAATGGGGACAACCAATGTTTTCATGTATCGAGATCAAGTATTTGGATTTCAGAGGTACAAACTAGGTATGATAGTGATTCTACCACAAAATAGCTAATCAAAATATAACATGACTAATTTATGGGATTACATCTAGTCTCACGAGTCTAAAGAATAGCAATTCCACACAAACCAACTTTCCTGGCCACATGTCCATAGCATGAACCTTTCACGTTCTTGATGGATTCACCAGAAGGGTGTGAGTATTCTAGTGAAACTTATATCTAGTTCATACCATCTAACTATATAGGTTCCCATGACTAGTCAAAATAATGGTTGAGATAAACAAGTTACGAGGATCACATAGGGATCCTTATTGTCAACATCTCACTCTCACCCCCTAAACTCTCTCAAAGTAAATAATCCCTTTTTCAACCCCCAAAGCAATGGTAAGTATAATAATCAAAAAAGTTACAATTAAGGTATTATCACATGGGATAATTATAATAAAGTGCCAACCAGTTCATCAAGAATCATCAATTTCAATTCAAACCCATAAATATAATTCACTATTTATAAATGGTAATAATACCCACTTCCATTCACTATTCATCATAAAAATGACACATAGGCCATTCAAATAATCATTTATTTCAAAGAAACCATAAATCATTCAAATGAAGTATTATAATTTTAATTTTTTTTAATATATTTCTAAACATGGGTTGACACCCTATTTCCATGAAAATAAATCATTTTTTTCAAAGAATCCAAGAACACCCATTTCAAAACAAGGTTAAAATCATTCAAATGGGATTCTTGTTCTTTCAATAAATTCAAGAATTTAAAACTATTTAGAAAATTACAAATAGATCAATTCATTTAATTAAAATAAATGAAGTTTGTTTAATATATCAAAACTCGGTCCAAAGCCCTCAATTTCTCCAAAACAGCATTTTAAAAGATCCTTAAAAATAAACCTAAATAAACATAGCATTAAACAATACAAAAAAATATTGTCAGAGATCAATATAAAATTCATTTAAATAATACCATATCAAATTTAAAGATAAATTGGTTAAAGAAGCTTTTATGAGGAATTTCAAGGACAAATTGCATTGAATAAGTGAGAGAAGTTAAGAAAAACGTATCTATGAATTTATCAATAAAAATGATTATCAAAATGAAGTAAAATCATTAAAACACCTACTTGGAAAATAAGTAATCCAACCTCAATGAATCTGAGATGTGTCACCTTTGATGATGATCACTGGATCTAAGAATATAGATCTTAAATAAAGAGAGAGGAGAACCTAGATCTACAATTCCACATCAATAAATCAAGGTCCAAAAAAATACAAGGCTTTCAAAACCTTTAGGAAGAATAAATCAAGATAATAAGGGAGATCTAAGATCATGAATATAAGAAATCACCAAAAGATATGATCTCAGCTTTGGTTGGCATTTCAATTCACCAAGAAATGAGTTTTAGAGATCCAAAACACCTCTAGAGGGCTCCCAAAACCCTAAATATTGGATTATGATTGAGTGGGAGGATTTTGGGGTTGATTAGGGGGTTGCATGAAATTAATTAAAAAATTTTTATCTTTAATTACAATTCTCACAGTTTCCTGGGCCAAGTCACATGGTTAGTACTAACCATGTGCCTTAACCATGAAACATTGCACACTTAGTTTAACCAAGTTCAAACCATGTGACCAGGATTCCCACTTAGTTTAACCATGTTTAAACCATGTGAAAACAATGCAATAGGTTTCACACTATATTTAACCGTGTGCAAACCATGTAACTCATATTTCACACTTTGTTTAACTATAAAAAAACCATGTGAAAACCATGAAAAGTCCCATAATACTTAAAAAAGGCTTCAATAAAATAATAAAAACAACCCACAAAGAGATACATACATTGGGTGCAAAAATAACTGGTTTGCAATACATAAAACATGTAATAGGAAGTTACTTGGTGTCTTGACCTATTGTTATACAATAATTTTGGAATTTCAACACGTCCGCCTAATGCCAATGAAAACAATCTTAGAGGACCACATAGTAAGTGGTTCCATTGATCTCGATTAAATTATATTTGAATATAATTGTTGGAATAAATATTATTCTCAAAAGAGAAGAATAAGTTTATTCATTTTTTATTGACTGCTGATATTTACAAGGTAATAAATAATTATTTATTTATTAATAAATAATTTATTTGATTATGTGAATATATAATTAATATTTATTCTCTAGTTAGTGAATAAAATATTTATTTTATTTATTGAATATTTTATAAATATTTATTCGTTGGATTGTGAATAAAATATTTATTTAAGTGAATAAAATATTCATTCAGGTATTCAATAAATACTGAGGAGTTCAAGAAGACCAATATCACGTCTGATGATTAATATTAATTTACAAGCTGGTGTAATAATATTTATCATTGCACAAGTAAGCACGCATGATAAAATAATAATAATAATAATAATAATAATAATAATGTTGATATATGGCATGGGTTTTGTTAAATGATTATTATTTTATTTAATGGATGATATGAAATTAAATAATATTTTACCTGGCACTCTAGCTCTATAAGAAGATTCTCAAGTCTATTGTGTATATTTATTTTAGAAATAGAGAATCGTTGTGCATAATAGAATTCTATCTTGAACTCTCTCTCTCTCTCATCTTCTCAAGAATGAGAAGAACTATTTTAATCCCAAAGGATTTTTAGTGATCAACATGAATAATGTAAGACAATTGATTTTCCATACTAGCACCAAAAAATCAATTAGCATCTCTCGGAGATCAAAGGAGCATGTGTAGATTAGCATGAGAAGGATTCCACACTTTAATCATTATTGTGAAACAAAGGTAATAAAGAAAAGGGTATTCATATGATCAGCAACATCATCATCGAAGAAATTTCCTAAGATGAGGTAACCATTTAATATAAAATTAATTAAATTAATTAAAAAATTTAATGTGAAAATATCCTCTTTTGGGTTTTTGTAAATTCTAAGTCAAATTTATTTTTTATTTATCTCCCACCACAGGTGCTTCCACTATGCCTAGAACCTACATTAGAATCACTAAGCACATTGTTTTTTTATAATTTAGAGTAGATACACTAACATTCCAAGTTTAAAACCTTCACAAAATAGAGAACACACTACTCTTAATCACTTAGAAAACTCATTGATCCTCTATGAATTTTTTTTAATCTCCATGAATCAAAAATGAGTTTACACCAAGAATGGTGTATTAATCAGCTCCACCTTCATCAAATTGATTAACTCCAAAAAGATCAAGCGATATAGCCTCCCCGATATCCCTTATCATTTTCTCTCACCTTCCATCACTAGTATAAAATTCCTCTGATGCTCTACTATTTTGATCCATGATCCCCCAACTTCATTTGGAGAAAGATATATTAATACATCCAAAATCCCTATCTTCTTCTTCTTTCAAGAATTAATATGATCA
This sequence comes from Viscum album, assembly GCA_963277665.1. Lineage (NCBI taxonomy): Eukaryota > Viridiplantae > Streptophyta > Magnoliopsida > Santalales > Viscaceae > Viscum > Viscum album. The sequence goes on from OY728153.1 coordinate 1,968,491,193, forward strand.
ATTTTTTTGTAAAATATTTTAATTGGTTGGATTCAACTCCTCAAACTTCACACCCTACAACCTTATTTAAAACTCTAACCAAATCTGAAAATAAATAGTTCATCACATGAATTCCTTGTTGTGATGTGTTCTTCCTCTTATTCTTCCCATTTATGATGTTATATACTTTCCCATGGAGTGATGCATATTTAACTAATCCACTAAATCCATATAATATCTTATATTTAACTCTTTTGAATATCACATCATGATCCGCCAATTCTTCTCAATCCTCAAACTTGTTATACCATGCACTTCACCCATGGTGTTAACGCCTCCAAATAGATAGAACCATTGAAATATTCCCAACACTCTTTGTAACATCCCAGGTAAATAAAGAATAAAACATTTTCATATTTATTAATATTTGCGAATTAAATATTAATTTTACTTTAAAAGGGTTTCTATGTTTGATAGCGTACCTGATACACAACAACAGGTTTCTTTGAAATCTTACGTTGCACACTAGTAATATAATAATATTATTTTAAATAGTAGTTAACATGTAGCTTTTGTATTGGAAGGAGTCAATATAAATAACTAAAATATGATTATATATGTTTTTTAAATGTTTTTACATTTATCCAATAAAAGATAAAGGCTTAAAATACGAAAAGAATTCAATTTTAGGCATATATACTCTAATATTCACTAAAGGTCCACTTATCGCCTTTTGATGGAAAACCATCATTAAATATAGTTTTGGTCACACTTATACATTCTATTGGACCAAATAAAATTTATCTTTAGAATCGGGACATCAAAATTTACTTTGTGTAAATTTTTTGTATTTTTCCTATAAAGTTCATTTTTTAATGAATAGTGAAAAATGTTGTATTTTAATTCAAAACAACTTTTTAATCTAATTTATTTATATGATTATATTATCTTTTGAATTTGTTTTAAAGTGAAATTATAATATATTTTTACCATTTAATTCAATGGTGTTCATTAGAATTAATTTCACTTTGAAATTGGACTTAAACTAGTGTCAATCTTTTGATATATATTGTTTCATAAAAACACGCTATTTGTTTGACAACGGGAATTAATTATTAAATTAATTAATGAAAATTATATGATTTGAATTTTTTAAAATAGACATAATTATTGAATTTGGAATATCAAGTATATCTTAGGGTGACTTTTTGGTATTTTTCTGAAAAACATCAATATTTGATGAATAGTGAAACCACTAAGTGGTAGTTAAAAAACTGAATTTTTGTTTTAATGAAAATTTACCACTTCTGTGAATTGAATTTCAAAAATCCGACATACATGGTTGTCAATAGGAAGTAAAATGTGGTTCAATGGGATTAAAATAATTTTTTATGAATAGTAACTTTTATGTTTTATTATTCACGATTAAAGGTAATTAGTGTAATTTAAGGTAAAAATAAATTTATAATAACATGAAATTACCCTGACACATGTACTAACCTTATTGGATGTGACATGGCCGACCAAAACAATCCATGGGTCAACTTTGGGACCCCATGGGGCCACATGGGTAAGAAAATGACATTAATAACTTTTTATTTAAAGTTAAAATAAAAATGTCACAAACATGTATTGTTTTACTAAAAAACATTACATGGGGTTATACAAGTCATATTTTTGACTATAAATATTCATTAGAATGATAAAAAGATTTCCTACATCATGATATTTTTTTATAATTTTTAGACATTAAATAAATTAAATTATTTATGACACCATGATGATGCAGCGATTACCTCATTATTTATCGATTTAAATAAAATGAAAAGATAATGTCAAATATAAGACCTACACTTGTCATAAACCTATTGGATGGGTGGATTTAAAACTATTATCACCTTATCCTCGAAATATATAATTTTGGGACCTTTAAAATCCGAAACTCATTATATAATAAACTAACATTTTATAACTTTCCAAGAGTGTCCCTCCTCCGTCTTATAAAAGGCCCCCACCTCTACCACCTTACCCACACCTCTCAAGCCTTTGGCTCGGCCAAGATCTGCTCATTTTATCTCTCCACATCCCTCTCCTAATCCTAGAAGCCTTACCTTAGGCATAAAGCTCTTCAAAAAACCCTTTTGGTTCAAACCAAAGGGTGTTACCCGATTAAAAGGTAATGTCTTCACTTGGGTTCTTTTTTTTACTTCTCCAACCCCCTAAACTATTTCTATTCCTTTATTTTGTAAAAACACCAGTATCTTAAATATACTAGGATGTTTTTATGAGAATTATTTGAGCTACACTTACACACACCTCCGTCTAATGGTCAAAGAACATACTATTTTTGTGGTTGGCGAATTTCTGCCTCACGAAACGATGATTGTTCAATATTCTTTTAACACCTTTCATGGTGGCCATTAAGATGTCACTCAATTTATATATGATATATATTATGTTTATGTTTTCCTTATGCTTATTTATTTTTCATTTTTGGAATACCTTTATGGTTTCCATTGTGGGTAAACACGATAATTTCATTTTCGGAAGTGCGGACTACCGCCCCCTCAAAGTGATTTGATTCGTTAATGCCATATGTGGGAAGTATAAAGGATGGAGTTAATGATATTATATATGATATTATACTGGAATTATAATATAATTATATATCATTATGATTTCACTCCATTAAATATGAAATAGAAATGAAAGTAGCGTTCATGCGAACGTACGGCTTACCGTCTCCATGAACGGTGCATTTCATTTCTTACCTCTAAATGTTATACACTATTATAAATACATGTATATGATGGATATATATGATATATATGATAGAAAAATCATGAATATCATTCTAGATATAATGAAAATTTGACCACATGAACAACATGTAATTGTAAGAAGTCCATTTTTGACTTAAGTACCAAATATCGACAAAACGAACATTATTAACTTAAATGATTAAATAATGTTTATAACATGGAAATAATTTAAATAAAAGGAATAACAAACTTAAAAAAGGTTCTTAATCAAGTATAAATTAACTTTAGTTTATTATTCAAGAGATTAAAGAGCAATCGAGTCACATCAGACACGAGGTAAGGGACTTCGTCTCAATCTCCTTTCATTGAGGAATATTTTGTTCTAATACAAGACTTTATTTTATATGGTGTATAAACCCCTTTGACTTTTAATTTTATACAAAAGGAATCTTTTTCTACAAAGTGTTTTACTAAATGACAAAAAGAAATGTTTCTTTTAACGTACGCGGTGACAATGACATTTTCCGCCGCCGCTAGTATTATTTAGTCTTTGGCTTCCTCAATAAGCCGCAATATTTTTTAAAATGAAATAAATACCATATACTATTTTCTATATTTTGGTATTGAAAATGGATTTTATAATGGATTTGTTATGTCAGTATATTTATGTGATATATCGTGATTGAAATGTGGGAATGTTTTCTTTCCATTATATTTGTTTTATGTCTTATGATTTTATAATGGTACTTGGACATTTGACGGGTGGTTACATGATAAACCATATGATGGGTGGTGTCGTGAATACCAGGATGGGTGGTTACGTTATAACCTCCAATGCATTGGGCATGGAAGTCGGCCGTATGGATATTCCATTAAGTGATATGTGTGGAAGTCGACCGTATGGTTATTCCATTTAAGTATGTTTATGTCCCAAGTTACCTTTATATGTTATGTGTTCTTTATATGGGATTTATGGTAATCTTTTGGTTACAAAAGGGTAAGTAATGATATTTTATTCTCTGAAGAGTTTTTACTACTTCATAAAGGTGAAAATTATTACTTTGTTAAAGTATTCATCGTTTACTAGTTGTTTTGAAAAACTAACAGTTTTCCTTCTTTGTGTATCCCTTACTGAGCTTTTTATGCTCATCCCATTTTTTTTAAATATTTTTCACAGGACATAATGTGGGATAGGGTCAACTATGGGATCAAGAAAAATTCATATTTTCTTAAACATGGAACTAGACCTGACTCTTTTTTTAAGAGTTCATGTTTTGTAAAAAAAAGAAACTTTGTAGAAGTGTCTACTGTGTAATCTTTGATATGTAATAGTTATGATCTAATTCTCTAAAAATCTAAACCTGAAAATATCCTCAATGGGAATTATTCATTTAATTCAATATCAAGTAATGTTTAAGGTCGGGGCCTTATATTTTGTATCAATGGTCGGTTTAGACAACTTTAGGAGTTAGAAAATTGTAAAATTTATAAATTAATTTATGGTATGATTGAAATGATATAGCATTTAAAGATTACCATGTTACTTCACCTAAGATATTTCTGTGTTAAGAATGGTTTTTCAAAGAGAAAACAGAACAGATTTTTTGGGATGGCATACAGTGGGAAATGAACTTTCAAATCATTATCCTGAGATGGTTAGAATCAGAACTAAATAGTTTGTTGTAGTGATGGATCAGTTGACTCAGGTGAAAAATATTTGTTGTTTTTATTGATGATATTTTGGTGTTTTCTAAAAGTAAAGAGGAGCATGAAAGTCATTTAAGGGTTATCTTGCAAAACTTAAAAGAAAAGAAATTGTATAGAAAATTCAGAAAGTGTGAGTTTTGGTTACAACAAATTTCTTTCCTTGGTCACATTGTTTCAAAAAATGGCATAACTGTTGTTCCTGCTAAAACAAAAGTTGTTGAAGAATGTCCAAGACCCACAAATTTAATTGAGATCCATAGTTTTCTTGGTTTGGAAGGTTATTACCAAAGTTTTGTTGAAACTTTTTCACGGTTATCTAGTCCAATGACTAAGCTAACTCAGAAGGGTGTTAAGTTTATCTGGACAAAAGAATGTGATGATTGTTTTTAGGAGTTGAAAAGAAGATTGGTGAATGCTCTAGTTTTGGCACTTTATTCCAGGAATGGTGAGTTTTTTATCTACAGTGATGCTTCGTTGAAGGGACTTGGTTGTGTGCTTATGCAGAATGATCAGTTAATTGCTTATGCATCACGTTAGTTGAAAACTCATGATTTAAATTACCATACACATGATTTGGAATTAGCTGCTGTTGTTTTTGCTCTAAAAATTTGGAGGCATCATTTGTATGGAGTAAAGTGTGAAATATATACTAATCACAAAAGTTTAAAGTATATATTCACTCAGAAATAATTGAACATGATACAGGGGAGATGGCTAGACTTAATCAAGGATTATGATTGTACAATTCATTACCATACGGGAAAATCAAGTAAAGTAGATGATGCTTTGAGTCAAAAAAGTAATGCTTCATTAACCATGCTATGTTTGGAATGAGATCCTTTGGTTTTTGATTTGATGAACTTTGGCATAGAAGTTGTTGGTGTAGGGAGTTCTTCTATTTTGTTTTAGGTGTCAGTGAGATCATCTCTATCAGACAGAATTAAGCAAGTGCAGAAGAAAGACAGTGGGTTGCAGAAAAAGGTAGAGCTGGTTCAGAAGGGTATATTACCTAAATTTAACATCGATAATGATTGTGTTTTGAGGTTTGGGGAGATATTATGTGTGCCTTGCGATTCACAGTTGAAGAATGAGTTGTTATGTGAGGCTCATAGTTCCCCATTTTCAGTTCATCCTGGCAGTACTAAGATGTACAGAGATCTGCGGGAGTATTACTGGTGGGATGGAATGAAAAGAGATATTGCCAATTTTACTATGAAGTGTTTGACTTATCAGTAGTTTAAAGCAGAACGTAAGTTATCGAAAGGGATGCTTCTATGATACCAGTGCCAGAGTGGGAATGGGAAAATATATCCATGGAATTTGTTGTGGGATTTCCGAAGACACCTCAGGGTAAAAATGAAATCTGGGTTATTGTTGATCGCTTGAATAAATCTGCTCATTTCCTTCCTATTCGAGATACTTTGTCTCTAGATCAACTTGATCAGTTGTATGTTAAAGAGATAGTCAGGTTGCATGGAGTTCCCCTCTCCATTGTATCTGATCATGATCCCAAGTTTACTTCTAACTTAAGAAAGGCCTTCAAAAGTCGTTGGTTACTGAATTAAATTTTAGTACAGCTTTTCATCCTCAGTCAGAACGAAAAATTAAGACTTTGGAGGATATTCTACGTTCTTATTCAATGGATTATCAGGGAAGTTGGGACCAACATCTTTCTTTGGTTTAATTTTCAGATAATAATAGTTTTCATTCCAGTATACAGATGGCTCCGTTTGAAGCATTATATGGGAAGCGGTGTTGAACTTCAGATTTTTGGGATGAAGTAGGTGAAAGGAAGTTGATGGGACCAGAATTGGTAGAAGAGATGGCAGAAAAAGTTCAGTTGATTCAGAAGCACATGAGAATAGCTCAGAGCAGACAGAAAAGTTATGCAAACAACAGGAGGAAGGATCTCTCTTTTGAGGTTGGTGATCATGTTTTTCTCAAATTTTTACCATGGAAAAGTGTGATTCGATTTGGTAAGAAAGGAAAGATGAGTCCAAGGTTCATTGGAACATGTGAAATTCTGGAGAGAGTTGTATCAGTTACTTACCGAGTGTCTTTACCTCCGAGTTTATCTCAGGTACACAATGTTTTTCATGTTTTGATGTTGACAAAGTATATGCCAGATCCATCTTAGGTTTTGAGCCCAGAAGTTATTCAGTTGCAAGAAAATATCTCTTATGAAGAACAACCAGTCCAGATTCTTGACCATAGAGAGCAAGTGTTGTGGAATAAGGTAATTCACTAGGTAAAGGTTTTGTGGACAAACCATATGTTTGAAGAGGCAACATGGGAATCTGAAAATTCTATGAGGTATAAATACCCCCACTTATTTTCATAAGTGAATAAAATTGCGAGGACGTAATTCCCAAAAGGGGGAAAGGATGTAACATCCCAGGTAAATAAAGAATAAAAAATTTTCATATTTATTAATATTTGAGATTTAAATATTAATTTTACTTTAAAGGGGTTTCTATGTTTGATAGCGTACCCGATACGCAACAATGAGTTTCTTTGAAATCTTACGTTGCACACTAGTAATATAATAAAATTATTTTAAATGGTAGTTGACACGTAGTCGTCATATTGGAGATAATGAATAGAAATAACTAAAATATGATTATATATGTTTGTTAAATGTTTTTACATTTATTCAATAAAAGATAAAGGCTTAAAATACGAAAAGAATTCAATTTTAAGCATATATACTCTAATATTCACTAAAGGTCCACTTATCGCCTTTTGATGGTGAACCGTCATTAAATATAGTTTTGTTCATTCTTATACATTATATTGGACCAAATAAAATTCTTCTTTAGAATCGGGACATCAAAATTTACTTTGTGTACATTTTTTTTATTTTTCTGATAAAGTTCATTTTTTTAATGAATAGTGAAAAATGTTGTATTTTAATTCAAAACCTCTTTTTAAGGTAATTTATTTATATGATTAGATTATCTTTTGAATTGGTTTTAAAGTGAAATTATAATATATTTTTACCATTTAATCCAATGGTGGTAATTGTAATTAATTTCACTTTAAAATTGGACTTAAACTAGTGTCAATCTTTTGATATATATTGTTTCATAAAAACCCGCTATTTGTTTTGACAACGGGAATTAATTATTAAATTAATTAATGAAAATTATAGGTTTTTAATTTTGAAAAATAGACATCATTTTTGAATTCAGAATATCAAATATATCTTAGGGTGAATTTTTGGTATTTTTCTGAAAAACATCAATTTTTGATGAATAGTGAAACCACTAAGTGGTAGTTAAAAAACCGATTTTTCATTTTAATGAAAATTTACCACTTATGTGAATTGAATTTCAAAAATCCTACATACATGGTTTTAATTATAAAGTAAAATTTGGTTCAATGGGATTAAAATAATTTTTGGTGAATAGAAACTTTTAAGTTTTATTAATTGCGATTAAAGGTAATTAGTGTAATTTAAGGTACAAATAATGTTATAATAATATGAAATTACCTTCACACATGTCCTAACCTTATTGGATGTGCCATGGCCGACCAAAAAAATCCATTGGTAAACTTGGGGACCCCATGGAGCCACTTGGTTAAGAAAATGACATTAATAACTTTTTATTTAAAGTTAAAATAAAAATGTCACAAACATGTATTGTTTTACTAAAACAGTTTTTACATTGGGTTATACAAGTCATATTTTTGACTATAAATATTCATTAGAAATATAAAAAATATTTCCTACATCATGATATTTTTTTATAATTTTTAGATATTAAATAAATTAAATTATTTATGACACCAAGATGATGCAGCTATTACCTCATTATTTAACGATTTAAATAAAATGAAAAGATAATGTAAAATCTAAGACCTACACTTGTAAAAAACCTATTGGATGGTTGGATTTATAACTCTTATCACCGTATCCTCAAAATATGTAATTTTGGGACCTTCAAAATTTGAAACTCATTATATAATAAAGTAACATTTTATAACTTTCCAAGAGTGCCCCTCCTCCCTCTTATAAAAGGCCCCCACCTCTACCACCTTACCCACACCTCTCAAGCCTTTGGATCGGCCAATCTATGCTCATTTTATCTCTAAACATCCATCTCCTAATCCTAGAAGCCTTAACTTATGCATAAATCTCTTCAAGAAACCCTTTTGGTTCAAACCAAAGGGAGTTACCCGATTAAAAGGTAATGTCTTCACTTGTGTTCTTTTGTTTTATTTTGCTTCTCCAACCCCATAAACTATTTATATTCCTTTATTTTGTAACAACAACAGTATATTCAATATACTAGGATATTGTTATGAGAATTATTCGAGGTACACGTACACACAACTCCGTCTAATGGTTAAAGAACATACTGTTTCTGTGGTTGGTGAATTTCTGTCTCACGAAATGATGATTGTTCAATCTTCCTTTAGCACCTTTCATGGTCACCATTAAGATGTCACTATATTTATAGATGATATATATTATGTTTATGTTTTCCTTATGTTTATTTATTTTTCATTTTTGGCATACCTTTATGGTTTCCATTATGGGTAAACACGATAATTTCATTTTAGGAAGTGCAGACTACCGCCCCCTCAAAGTGATTTGATTCGTTAATGTCATATGTGGGATGTATAAAGGATTGAGTTAATGATATTATATATGATATTATAATGGAATTATAATATACTTATATATCATTATGATTTCACTCCATGAAATACGAAATAGAAATGAAAGTAGTGTTCATGTGAACGTACGGCTTACCATCTCCATAAACGGTGCATTTCATTTCTTACCTCTAAATGTTATATACTACTATAAATAAATGTATATGCTGGATATATATGATATATATGATATACAAATCATGAATATAATTCTGGATATAATGAACCTTTGACCACATGAACAACATGTAATTGTAAGAAGTCCATTTTTGACTTAAGTACCAAATATTGACAAAACGAATATTATTAACTTAAATGATTACATAATATTTATAACATGAAAATAAGTTAAATAAAAGGAATAATAAACTTGAAAAAGGTTCTTAATCAAGTAGAAATTAACTTTAGTTTATTATTCAGGAGATTAAAGAGCAATCGAGTCACGTCGGACACGAGGTAAGGGACTTCATCTCAATCTCCATTCATTGAGGCATATTTTGTTATAATACAAGACATTCTTTTATACGGTGTATAAATCCATTTGACTTTTAATTTTATACAAAAGGAATCTTTTTCTACGAATCGTTTTACTAAACAAAAAAAAAGAAATTTTTCTTTTAATGTACGCGGTGACAACGACCTTTTCCGCCGCCGCGAGTATTATCTGGTCTTTGGATTCCTCAACAATCCGCAATATTTTTTAAAATGAAATAAATACCATATACTATTTTCTATATTTTGGTATTGAAAATGGTTTTTATAATTTATTTTTTATTTCAGTATATTTATTTGATATATCATGATTGAAATGTGAGAATGTTTTCTTTCCATTATATTTGTTTTATGTCTTATGATTTTATAATGGTACTTGGACATTTGACAGGTGGTTACATGATAAACCATATGATGGGTGGTGCCGTGAATACCAGGATGGGTGGTTACGTTATAACCTCCAATGCATTGGGTATGGAAGTTGGCCGTATGGATATTCCATTAAGTGATATGTGTGGAAGTCGACCGTATGGTTTTTCCATTTAAGTATGTTTATGTCCCAAGTTACCTTTATATGTTATGTGTTCTTTATATGGGATTTGTGGTAATATTTTGGTTAAAAAAGGGTAAGTAATGATATTTTATTCAGTGAAGAGTTTTTACTACTTCATAAAGGTGAAAATTATTACTTTGATAAAGTATTAATGGTTTACTTGTTGTTTTGAAAAACGAACAGTTTTCCTTCTTTGGGTATCCCTTACTGAGCTTTTTATGCTCATCCGAAGTTTTTTTTTTGAAATTTTTTTCACAGGATATAATGTGGAATAGGGTCCAGGATGGCATCAATGAAAATTCATGCTGTCTTAAACATGGAACTAGACATGACTCTTTTTTTTAAGAATTTATGTTTTGTAAAAAAAACTTTGTAGAAGTGTCTACTGTGTAATCTTTGAGATGTAATAGTTATTATATAATTCCCTAAAACTCTAAACCTGAAAAGATCCTCAATGGTAATTATTCATTTAATTCAATATCAAGTAATGTTTAAGGTCGGGGCCTTATAGTTGGTATCAAAGGTCGATTTAGACAACTTTAGGAGTTAGAAAATTGTAAAATTTATAAATTAATTTACGGTATGATTGAAATGATATAGAATTTAAAGATTACCATGTTGCTTCACCTAAGATATTTCTGTGTTTAGAATGGTTTTTCATAGAGGAAACAAAACAGCTTTTCTAGGAAGGCATAAAGAGGGAAATGAACTTTCAAATTAGTATCCTGAGATGGTCGGAATCAGAACTAAATAGTTTGTTGTAGTGATGGCTCAGTTGACTCAGGTGAAAAATATTTGTTGTTTTTATTGATGATATTTTGGTGTTTTATAAAATTAAAGAGGAGCATGAAATTCATTTAAGGTTTATCTTGCAAAACTTAAAAGAAAAGAAACTGTATGGAAAATTCAGAAAGTGTGAGTTTTGGTTACAACAAATTTCTTTCCTTGGTCACATTGTTTTAAAAAATGGAATAACTGTTGATCCTGCTAAAACAAAAGTTGTTGAAGAATGGCCAAGACCCACAAATGTAACTGATATCCATAGTATTCTTGGTTTGTCAGGTCACTACTGAAGGTTTTTTGAAAAATTTTCACGGTTATCTAGTCCAATGACTAAGCTAACTCGGAAGGGTGTTAAGTTTATCTGGACAAAAGAATGTAATGATTGTTTTCAGGAGTTGAAAAGAATATTGGTGAATGCTCCAGTTTTGGAACTTCCTTCCAGGAATGGTGAGTTTGTTATCTATAGTGATGCTTTGTTGAAGAGACTTGGTTGTGTCCTTATGCATAATGATTCGGTAATTGCTTATGCTTCACGTCAGTTCAAAACTCATGAGGTAAATTACCCTACACATGATTTCGAATTAGATTCTGTTGTTTTTTCTCTAGAAATTCAGAGGCATCACTTTTATGGAGTAAAGTGTGAAATATATACTGATCACAAAAGTTTAAAGTATATATTCACTCATAAATAATTGAGCATGAGACAGAGAAGATGGATAGAATTAATCAAGGATTATGATTGTACAATTCATTACCATCCGGGAAAAAAAAAATAATGTGGATGATGCTTTGAGTAAAAAAAGCAATGATTCATTAACCATGCTACGTTTGGAACGAGATCCTTTGGTTTTTGATTTTATGAACTTTGGAATAGAAGTTGTTGGTGCAGGGAGTTCTTCTATTTTGTTTCAGGTGTCAGTGAGATCATCCTTATCAGACAGAATTAAGCAAGCACAGAAGAAAGACAGTGGGTTGCAGAAAAAGGTAGAGTTGGTTCAGAAGCGTAATTTTCCTGAATTTAACATTGATAATGATTGAGTTTTGAGGTTTTGGAAGAGATTATGTGTGACTTCTGATTCACAGTTGAATAATGAGTTGTTATGTGAGACTTATAGTTCCCCGTTTTCAGTTCATCCTACCAGTACTAAGATGTACAGAGATCTATGGGAGTGTTACTGGTGGGAAGGAATGAAAAGAGATAGTGTCGATTTTACTGTGAAGTGTTTGACTTGTCTGTAGGTTAAACTAGAGTGTTAGTTACTGAAAGGGATGGTTCAGTCATTACCGGTTCCAGAGTGGAAATGGAAAAATATATCCATGGACTTTGTTGTGGGATTGTCGAGGACACCTTGAGGTAAAAATGTAATCTGGGTTATTGTTTATCTCTTGACTAAATCTACTCATTTCCTTACTATTCGAGATACTTTGCCTCTAGATAAAATTTCTCGGTTGTATGTTAAAGAGATAGCCAGGTTACATGGAGTTCCCCTCTCTATTGTATCTGATCGTGATCCCAGGTTTACTTCTAACTTAGGAAAGGCATTCAAAAATCGTTGGGTACTAAATTAAATTTTAGTACATATTTTCATCCTCAGTCAGATGGGTAGTCAGAACGAACAATTCAGACTTTGGAGGATATGCTACGTGATGGTTCAATGGATTATCAGGGAAGTTGGGACCAACATCTTTCTTTGGTTGAATTTTCATATAATAATAGTTTTCATTCCAGTATACAGATGGCTCTGTTTGAAGCATTATATGGGAAGCGGTGTCGAACTCCAGATTTTTGGGATGAAGTAGATGAAAGGAAGTAGATGGGACCAGAATTGGTTGAAGAGATGGTAGAAAAAGTCCAGTTGATTCAGAAACAAATGAGAACAGCTCAGAGCAGATAGAAAAGTTATGCAGACAATAGGAGGAAGGATCTCTCTTTTGAGGTTGGTGATCATGTTTTTCTCAAAGTTTCACCATGGAAAAGTGTGATGCGATTTGGTAAGAAAGGAAAGCTAAGTCCAAGGTTCATTGGACCATATGAAATTATGGAGAGAGTTGGATCAGTTGCTTACCGAGTGGCTTTACCTCCGAGTTTATCTCAGGTACACAATGTTTTTCATGTTTCGATATTGAAAAATTATATGCCAGATCCATCTCATGTTTTGAGCCCAAAGGTAGTTCAGTTGGAAGAGAATCTCTCTTATGAAGAACAACCAGTCCAGATTCTTGACTGTAGAGAGAAAGTGTTGCGGAATAAGGTAATTCACCAGGTAAAGGTTTTGTGAAAAAACCATATAGTTGAAGAGGCAACATGGGAATCTGAAAATTCTATGAGGGATAAATACCCCCCACTTATTTTGATAAGTGAATAAAATTGTGAGGACGCAATTCCCAAAAAGGGGGAAGGATGTAACATCACAGGTAAATAAAGAATAAAATATTTTCATATTTATTAATATTTTTGAATTAAATATTAATTTTACTTTAAATGGGTTTCTATGTTTGATAGCGTACCCGATACGCAACAACGAGTTTATTTGAAATCTTATGTTGCACACTAGTAATATAATAATATTATTTTAAATGGTAGTTAACACGTAGTCATTTTATTGGCAGGAATGAATATAAATAACTAAAATATGATTATATATGTTTTGTAAATGTTTTTACATTTATCCAATAAAAGATAAAGGCTTAAAATACAAAAATAATTCAATTTTAGGAATATATACTCTAATATTCACTAAAGGTCCACTTATCACCTTTTGATGGAGAACCGTCATTAAATATAGTTTTGGTCACTCTTATACATTCTATTGGACAAAATAAAATTCTTCTTTAGAATCGGGACATCAAAATTTACTGTGTGTAAATTTTTGGTATTTTGCCAATAAAGTTCATTTTTTAATGAATAGTGAAAAATGTTGTATTTTAATTCAAAACCTCTTTTTAATATAATTTATTTATATGATTATATTATCTTTTTAATTGTTTTTAAAGTTCAATTAGAATATATTTTGACCATTTAATCTAATGGTGGTCATTGGAAATAATTTCAATTTGAAATTGGACTTAAACTAGTGTCAATCTTTTGATATATATTGTTTCATAAAAACACGCTATTTTTTTAACAATGAGAATTAATTATTAAATTAATTAATGCAACTTATATGTTTTGAATTTTTTAAAATATGCATTATTTTTGAATTCGGAATATCAAATACAGCTTAGGGTGAATTTTTGGTATTTTTCTGAAAAACTTCAATTTTTATGAATAGTGAAACCACTATGTGGTATTTAAAAAACTAATTTTTCGTTTTAATGAAAATTTACCACTTATGTGAATTGAATTTCAAAAATCCGACAAATATGGTTGTCATTAGAAAGTAAAATGTGGTTCAATGGGATTAAAATAATTTTTGGTGAAGTATCCTTTATGTTTTATTAATCACGATTAAAGGTAATTAGTGTAATTTAAGGTAAAAATAATGTTATAATAATATGAAATTACCTTGACAGATGTCCTACCCTTATTGGATGTGACATTTCCGAACAAAACAATCCATAGGTAAACTTGGGGACCACATGGAGCCACTTGGGTAAGAAAATGACATTAATAACTTTTTATTTAAAGATAAAATAAAAATGTCACAAACATGTATTTTTTTACTAAAACAATTTTTACATGGGGTTATACAAGTCATATTTTTTACTATAAATATTCATTAGAAATATAAAAATATTTCCTACATCATGATAATTTTTTTATAATTTTTAGACATTAAATTAATTAAATTATTTATGACACCATGATGATGCAGCGATTACCTCATTATTTAACGATTTAAATAAAAAAAAGATAATGTAAAATCTAAGACCTAAACTTGTCAAAAACCTATTGTATGGGTGGATTTCTAACTCTTATCATATTATCCATGAAATATATAATTTTGGGACCTTTAAAATCCAAAACTAATTATATAATAAAGTAACATTTTATAACTTTCCAAGACTGCCCCTCCTCCCTCTTATAAAAGGCCCCCACCTATACCATCTTACCCACAGCTATCAAGCCTTTGGCTCTGCCAATATCTGCTCATTTTACCTCTCCAAATCCCTCTTCTAATCCTAGAAGCCTTACCTTATGCATAAATCTCTTCAAGAAACCCTTTTGGTTCAAACCAAAGGGAGTTACCCAATTAAAAGGTAATGTCTTCACTTGTGTTATTTTGTTTTATTTTTCTTCTCCAACCCCCTAAAATATTTCTATTCCTTTATTTTGTAAAAACACCAGTATCTTCAATATAATAGGATTTTGTTATGATAAGGATTAAATCTATAGTTAAACACACCTCCGTCTAATGGTTAAATAACATACTGTTTCTATGGTTGGCGAGTTTCTGTCTCACGAAACGATGATTGCTCAATCTTCTTTTAACACCTTTCATGGTGGCCATTAAGTTGTCACTATATTTATATTTGATATATATTATGTTTATGTTTTCCTTATTCTTCTACATTTTTCATTTGTGTCATACCATTATGGTTTCCATTATGGCTAAACACGATAATTTCATTTTAGGAAGTATGGACTACCGCCCCCTCAAAGTGATTTGATTCATTAATTCCATATGTGGGATGTATAAAGGATGGAGTTAATAATATTATATATGATATTATACTATAAATATAATATACTTATATATCATTATGATTTCACTCCATTAAATAAGAAATAGAAATGAATGTAGTGTTCATGCATACGTACGGCTTACCATCTCCATGAACGGTGCATTTCATTTCTTACCTCTAAATGTTATATACTATTATAAATACATGAATATTCTGGATATATATGATATATATGATATAAAAATCATGAATATCATTCTGGATATAAAGAAACATTGACCACATGAACAACATGTAATTGTAAGAAGTCCATTTTTGACTTAAGTGCCAAATATCTACAAAACAAACGTTATTAACTTAAATGATTACATAGTGTTTATAACATGGAAATAAGTTAAATAAAAGGAATAATAAACTAGAAAAAGGTTCTTAACCAAGTAGAAATTAACTTTAGTTTATAATTCATTAGATTAAAGAGCAATTGAGTCACATCGGACACGAGGTAATGGACTTCGTCTCTATCTCCTTTCAATGAGGCATATTTTGTTCTAATACAAGACTTTATTTTATACGGTGTATAAACCCCTTTTAATTTTAATTCTATACAAAAGGAATCTTTTTCTACAAATCGTTTTACTAAACGACAAAAATATATGTTTCTTTTAACATATGCGGTGACAACGACCTTTTTTGCCGGTGCGAGTATTATTTGGTCTTTGGATTTCTCAACAAATATTTTTTAAAATTAAATAAATACCATATACTCTTTTCTGTATTTTGGTATTGAAAATGGTTTTTATAATGGATTTTTTATGTCATTATATTTATGTGATTTATTGTGATTGAAATGTGGGAATTTTTTCTTACCATTATATTTGTTTTATGTCTTATGATTTTACAATGGTACTTGGACATTTGACGGGTGGTTACGTGATAAACCATATGACGGGTGGTGCCGTTAATACCAGGATGGGTGGTTATGTTATAACCTCCAATTCATTGGGTATGTAAGTCGGTCGTATGGCTATTCCATTAAGTGATATGTGTGGATATCGACTGTATGGTTATTCCATTTAAGTATGTTTATGTCCCAAGTTACCTTTATATGTTATGTGTTCTTTATATGGGATTTATGGTAATATTTTGGTTACAAAATGGTATGTAATGATCTTTTATTCCGTGAAGAGTTTTTACTACTTCATAAAGGTGAAAATTATTACTTTGATAAAGTATTTGTGGTTTACTTGTTGTTTTGAAAAACTAACAGTTCTCCTTCTTTGTGTATCCCTTATTAAGCTTTTTATGCTCATCCCAAGTTTTTTTTGAAATGTTTTTCACAGGACATAATGTGGAATAGGGTCGAGGATGGGATCAAGGAAAAGTCATGTTGTCTTAAACATGGATCTAGACATGAATATTTTTTTAAGAGTTCATGTCTTTTAAAAAAAGAAACACTGTAGAAGTGTCTACTGTGTAATCTTTGAGATGTAATAGTTATAATCTAATTCTCTAAAACTCTAAACCTGTAAAGATCCTCAATGGTAATTATTCATTAAATTCAATATCAAGTAATGTTTAAGGTCGGGTCCTTATACTCTTCATGACATAACCATTCTCTTTTTAATGTGACTACATTCACGGTTGGCCACATTACAAATCATATTTTATGACTGATAATGGAAAACTGAGTAATGCTTACATATCATCTATTTCAGCCTAGTAACTCTTATGTATACTACGGATCAACTCATATGTATTCCAGTAAAGTTCAAAAAAAAATTAATTTCTCTTCCAGACAACCCTTATGTATTAATTTATACTTCTGAGTGACCCTTATGTATCACTTTGATTACCCTTAAGTAAACTCTATAATCATTAGGAGACACAGAATTCTTCAAATTTCCTATCTGTGTAACCCTTATATATCACAATATACTATCTAGTAACCCTTACATATCACTTTGAGTTCCCCTACGTATTGGATTGGTTACATTTACATACTTGCATGGTTACCATTATGTATTAGCTTTTACCAATTTTTTAGACCTAGCATGCTCAGTGATAATATTCTCTAAACCTCTTCCAAAATTCCTCCAGCCTTAATTTTATAAGTTCTTCATGACTTTTTAAGCTACTTTGGAAGTTCCTTCATCAAAATTTTCAACAAAAATGACTGAAAAATACTTCAAGTGGATTTTTGTTAACAAATGGATGTTGGATTTTAGGTTTAGATTCGAGTTTGGGGATTGTTTAATGGTTATTAATTGGGTTTGGGTGTCATATTTCTTAAAAGAGTTTGAGTTCAAGAACTCTCTTTTTCATAGGTACCCAACTTGTTTTCATCTTTATTCACTTAAAATAATGGAATAAAATTATGTGATTGGGTTTTATAGTGGCCAACAACGTGAATATGTAATTGAAATCTTCTATCCACTTCAAGGGATGATTTTATCCATATGTTGAATTATTTTTTATCAATTTCAATGAATTTTAATTATTATATTTAAGCATTTATTCATGTATACTTAGTTTCTTTCATATATTATATATATAATATAAACAATTATAAAAAATCTTGATTTTTAATACCCATTCTGAAAAATTTCTTCAAGAAATCAATACATAAAATCCTTGAATTTTTTTTTGCATACCTTAATTAGAATCAAAGGAAAATAAACTTTGTTTTGGAAGAGATAATTCATGTTTCATCAAAGAAATACAGAAATGATAAAAGCATCAATGGTGATTATCATTCGTTGGTAATGCTATAAATAGATAGTTTGTCAGATAACAACATATGAAGGGTTATTTCAAAATAAATGTCCAAAGATCATGGGTCATACTTTCTAATGAGAGAAATATTGCATGTTAATTATGGTGATAGTGGTTGAAGTCCTATAAAACTCAATGTGGAGAAGATGATTGTGAAAATTTTATGTTGAAAATAAGGATGGGAATACCGAATAAAAGCAAAAATTATTTTGAAATATCATTATTGGTCATAGAGGAATCGTGATGTCCAGAAAAGGTGTAAATGATGGAGAAAAAAAGTAGGGGTATAATTCTAATACAAAGATAAAAGGAATAGTGATATGAAAATGGTGAGTGATCTAAAATTTTATTTCATCATCATTACCACAAACACACACATGATACATGATAGTTTAATCAATAATTTTGATTAGTCATTTTATTATATGTTTAATACATTTACTAAATTTTTTTCCTAGAAAGGTCTGAATATTATAGGTAATAATAAGATTTGGAGTTTGGAATATAACCCCCAAAACTAAATACTTCTTGTATATCTTTCAAGAACTGTGCCCAACTGGATTCACATTCCCCCATACATCTAAATCATCCAGGCAGACATTAGTATACAGTGCTTCCCATAAGAAAACATTCTCCCAAATCATGAGATTATCAGAGGGAGGGCTCACTTTTACATGGGGATATAAGAGTTCACTAAGAAGAGTCATTTATGGGTTTGTGGGAAGGTTCTCCTAAGCAATGTGTTTTCCTACCTGACTCTCCAGCATCTTGTTGACGAGTAGCTCGGTCTGTTTTTTGTTTTGATCAATGTGATCTCTCTTAGAACCATTAATATAGTCTATAAAATATTCTTTTCGGTGTATGTTGGCTACTGTTATATGATTGAAATATATAAAGCATCCTTTTATAATCTTTTTTTTTTTTGATTTTTTGAAAAACCCCATGAGGGCCAGTTTCTCCTCTATTGGTAGTGGTTCCTTCAGGGAGTTGGGTCTGTTCTTTCCCACAGGAGACGATCAGGGAATTTATAAATATTCAAATTCATGGAACAAAGGTATTATCTCATAATCAGTATGTCATTATTTTAAATTTGTAGAGTTTTAGGTGGGTTTTTTTGAACAATTAAAGAGAGAATTATAGTGACTAACAGAGGGAAGTGATTTTTTAGTAGATTCATATTTATTTTATTTAATATTTTTTCAATATTTTTTATTAATGGATTCATAATAATAATTTATGGGTTTAAACTGCATTCCCTATGATCCTTGATGCCAAAAAAGAAAAGAGGGGAAAATGTAAGTTATTTACCATTTTAAATGATCTATAATATTAAACTATATATGTATTGTTATAAAGAATATATACCATCTACAATAACATGATAAATTTTACATGCATTCACAAAAAATATATATACCTATATATATTCATAATATTTATGTAATGTACATTTCATGAAAAAATAATTATTTTTCATCTATGCAGTCAAATTGATTAGTAATCATTGAATTTGGAATTTAAATGTTTTTTGAATTAGAAGTATCTTGGGAAAATCATCAATCTTGGTTAGTTAATATAATATTTCATCTAAATGAATTGATTTTTGGGAATATTTTCTAAGAACAAAACAAAACTTTCCCATAGAAACATTCAAGTCTCATTGATTTACCAGACACCATATCCATGATATTTTAAAAGATAAAAATATGACTATTTGTGGACCTTCAAAATTGTGGGAAAACATAAAAGATAAATATGCCCATCTACGTGTTGTGATTTATTTTAAAAGACAACAATATTGAGTGAAACCAAGCCTATAGGACTTCAAAAGGGGTTTACTTGTAATGTCCTTATTTTTTTCCTTATAAGAATTTGTAATATTTTATCAAATATTTTCTGAGTCATGATCTGAGACGGTATGAGAATCTAAGGCTCGTGGAGTCTTGGTGTTGATGTAACATCCTGATATTTTAATAAGGAAACACTTTATTAGATAGCGTATAAGATACATCACATCGATCATAAACGAACAACTAAATATTATTATTTAAATGGTGTCATTATAACCTAGACGTTAGAATGAAGGGTATGAATAGGATTAACTAAATTATGGAAATATGGTTTACCAATGTTTATATAATGAATTATTTTTTACCAATTAATTATAAATGAAAATAAAACCCTTTTGAAAATAAAAGTAAATATTTTTCACAAAAACTTTTAAATTCACACAAGTGTGGTTATACCAATAAAATAAATAAATCACTATTTTTGGATTATATTAATTAAATATATATATATATAATATAGTAAATATAATTTCCAACATTAATCCTATTCATTTTCTAAACATGATATAAAAATAAATCATATTTTATGCATAAAAAAGTTGTATTTTTCTAAAAGTAGTTTTCCACCTTTTGATGGAGAACTTTTTTACTAACTATATTTTGAAACTTTTATAAATTATATTTTTAAAAAATAAATTTCATTTTTTAAAGTTTCATTAAAAACTTATCTTAGGGTGAATATTTGGTATTTGTTTGATAAATTTCATTTCTTTATGAATAGTGAAAAATACTACATTTTAATTGAAACCAACTTTTCATCTAAATATTTTATAATGTAAAATTATATTATAAATTGAATTTATAGTAAAATTATATAAATTATACATCTATTAATCTAATTTTGGTCATTGGTGTCATTTTCATATTGATTTTGAATATAAAAACATTTCTAACTTTTGAACATTTTCACTTTAAAAACCTTCTTTCTCATCATGTATACGGAACAATTTTAAATTAAATTCTGTCAGTTATGTGAATTTAATTTGGAAAAATAAATTTCATATTTGGGATCATAAGTTTAAAAATTATTATATACGTTTCTTTTAGTTATAGACAATATAAATAGTAACCTAGGTAATTTTTGTTGTCATAGTAAAGGGTAAATTGGGTAAACATTGAGTAATTAAGAGTAACAATAATATGATAAGGATTTTAAAATGACCCTAACACTTGACTCAATTTTATTAGATGCGTAAAATTCATCCATAAAAATTGATGGTTTAAATATACGGCTTTTGTTTGCGATTTATATGTGATTGTGAATATTATAATATTTTATTTAAAGAAAATACAAAGATGTCACAATAATATTCTTAATAACTAAAATATTTTTAATATGAGGTTAACCATAGGATATGTTTGATTATAAATTTTAATTTAAAAATATAAAATATTTTTATTCATCGTGGTATTTTTATAAATTTTGTATGAATAAATAATTATCTTGAATTATAACACAATACTGATTCAATAATTATTTTATAATTTGAAATATCAAATAACATTTATTAAAAAAATAAAATAAATATAATTTGATCAAATAATTTTATATACTATTTTGACATATTATAGATATATTAATAAATTTCTTTTGAAGTTATATTTTTTATTGATTTTATTAAAGTCAAAGTAATGAATAGTTTCTAAAATTAATATTATGAATATTTTATAGTAAATAAAATTTTATTAAATGATATAAAGTTTATAAAAATCTCAATTTTAGACAACTGATTGGGATAAGATTTAACATGTCATTTATTATCCATTTATCGGTATTTTGACATTTTATAGTAACTATATTAACCTTCAATGATTTAAAAACCATGTTGTCATGGTAAGAGTTAAATGAGTTAAATACTGGTTAAAGCAAAAAGATAAGGGTGTATCCATGAGCTAAACATGCCCAATAAATTATGGTATACATATTATTTGTCCCTTATCACATTATTTTATAATTTTAGTTGTTTAATGGAAATTTTCCATGAAAATGTGTTTTATATTATTTAAATTAAAGATACAAAATGTCTCTCTCTGTGTATTTTATATCTTCTATGTGTCCACATAGGGAAAAAATCAAGATATGAATGAAAAATATATATTTTGATATTAATGAAATTATTTTTATTATATATTTTTATTTTTATTTTTATAAACTATATAATTACCTTAAATGCTTGTGAAATGATAATATAGTATTTATCTAATTAAAAGAAAAATAAAATAAATGATTTTAAAAAATTTAGTTTTGATAAATTTGAATGATTTAATATGTACAATTATTCTTATATATTGATGTGGTATATTAAAGAGGTTTAAAATCATTATATTTAAATTCCCACTTTGTATTTATGTATTTTTAGTCAAATTAAATGAATAGTGTCAAAAATTGACATTAATGATAATTTATCGAAATAATATTTTATTAAATTATTAAAATTTTATAAAAATATTATCTTTAACCATGTGAATGGAATATAGTTTAACACATCAAAAATGGTCCATTTATGAGTCATTTTTCATTTATAGTAAAATTACTAAACCTTTATTATTAAAAAAGTGGTCACCGTGATTATGGTCAAAAATAACTAACCAATGGGTTAATCAAAAGGATAAGGTTTAAAATGAAACTAAAACCTTTATAAATTATATTGGTTGATGTATTACAACCCTATACTATCTTATCTTATAATACCTTTCCATATGGAGGCATAATTCATGATAAATGAATTTATTATAATTTAATCTTTTGAGTAATTCCCAAAGTCCCCTCACCTCAATTATAAAAGGGCACCCCCACCTCCTCACTTATTTACACCAATTTGAGCCATATATATCAACTTAACTCTACCAATTACTCTTACCAACATAATTAAACAATTTATTAATGTTTTTTCCTTCCAAAATACCAACCCTATATCCCTTAAGAAGATATCTAAAGGAATTCCATCGAAGAATAGGTAATCGTCTTTACCGACTCATTCAAGTTTATTTCTTCTTCTACTTCCTCTCCATGTGTTGTTTACATAATAAAATAATAAATCTAGTATAATATATATATATATATATTGATATGTTATTATGATTATTGACCAACCATATTATACCTTTTATCCATCCTATGAAAAATGAAATCACAGCACATGCATACGTACAGCTTACCGTCTTCATGAAGTAGTGTAATTCGTTTTTCATCCCCACTTTACATGGATGGTTCTAATAATGGAAATAATGCACATATATGGTACTTATGAAATGATATATATTTTTTATAATTAATATATCACTAACTTCCTTACCATTTCACCAATTAATGGAACGATATCATCACTTGTGTGTACATATGACCTACCATCTCCACAACGTGAGGTGATTCATTTTCCATGTTCAATATTAAATAATTATTCTAAAAATGTATATAATGAATAAATATGATATATATGAACATAATGTACTTCTATAGATGATGTAACTATATCTTATGCATAATAATCGGCACATACGTGACAAAATATGTATAGGAAAATGAAGTAGTTAACACCGAAAATAAGGGTAACAACGAAATATTATGATATAAGACGATAATATATGATATAATAAATATTAATATGGTTCTGGTATAAATTAATAACATGATTTAAAACATTATACAGGACTTTAAATCATGTTCAATTAAAGTAAAGTTCAAGGTAAGAGACTCTTTAACAAAATAAAAATCGTTTTAAATGTTTTAAAGATTAATTTTCTAAATCCTTTCTCTTTCATGTCCAGGTTTTTAAAATAATTTTTATAAATGTGTTTATATGGGAATGTATTTTTTAAAAATAGTAATTTTCAAATTTCTATCAAATATTTTTAAAAATGAATCTTTTTAATATTTTATGTAAAGAAATTTATTTATAAAAACCCATTTTAATACTTATTTTTACTAAAGTCAAAAAGAATTTTTTTTAACTTATATGTAATAAATGTATTTTACCACTATCATAAAGCATTATTGTTTTGATGTTTTATCTACATGTTTACAGGATTATTTTCAAATGAAATGTTTTCATTTTTAAGTGTGTTACTTTTTAAAAGGAAAAGTGATTTCAAGATGGAAAGGTAGTTTTCCTCAAAAATGTTTTATGCATGTTTTTTATGCTATGATTATGTTATAGTATTTCAGAATTATTTATGAGGATGGGTGGTTCTATTATAAATCCGGGTTGTTTGATCCCGCTATAGCTCTCCAATTCACTATGTAAAGAGACTGAGTTAACCAATTAGGTTTCTCCTAAAAGATTATGGAATATACTATGATGGTTATTCCAAAAGTAACTGTGTTCGTTACTACTAGTGTAGCCATGAGAGATAAAAAATATGTAATAATAATATGATAATGATTCCATAAGTTACCTTAATGATTTATGTATACTTTATGTTGATTTTATAGGATAATTATGATTTTATAAGGTAAGAGAAGAGCTTATGTTTTGTGGGTGTAAGTTATTTTTGAAAGGTTTTAATAAATATTTTATGATTTTATATTTTCACTTTATGTTCTCTTATGAGATGTTTTATAGATTTATTTGGGTAGAAAATATGATTTCTTGGGTGAAAAAAAATTATTTTGAAAAAAGAAAATTTTTATAACTATTTAGGGACTAATGATTTATTTCATTCTTTTTATTTCCCTTACAGAGATTTTGTGCTAATCCAAAGTTTTAAAATGTTTTTTACATGATTTAAGGGGTAATAGGGAAAAGGATGATATCAATTTAAAATTATTAATATTTTTCATAAAGATATAACATGTTTTATTTGAAATACTTTATTTTATGAAAAAAATGGATACTATGTATAAGTTTCCCCTTTTATGTATGGGTTTAAAATGTAAGGGTTTTTCCTAATTTTCTAAAATTTTAAACCTAAAAGATATTTGGGAATGAAAGTAATATAATTATAGTTTAAAATCACTAGAATATATATATATATAAGGTTTTAAGGTAAAGTCCTTATAGTTAGAATCATAAAAGGGTTTAGATAACTTTGGAAATTAGGATGTTTTATTTCGCGATATTCTTAAGAGTTATGGATATCATCATGAGTTTATAATTTTAGGGTTGATAATAAGTTAAATGTCTTAGAAAACCTTTTGAGGCTTTAAGTTATGAATATTTAATGTGACTAATGATATTTTTGGAGACATTTATTTTTGAGGTAATTATAGGTCATTACATTTTGGGATGAAAAATAAAATGTATGAGATAACCTTTAATGTTAAAATTTTCTATCTAAAGGTATGGAATGTGTGGAAACTCATCGCATCTGAATAGGTCACTAGTTTTAAACCCATAACTGGTGGGTGAAAAGGGTGCATCACCTACCATTGGCCTAACTGAAGAACTTGTTAGAATGACATTTTCTTTTTAGTTAAACAATTTTTTTGATAAAGAATAAGTTTATTTTGGTAACATATGTTTTATCAAATATATTTTTTATGGGATTGTAAAATTATTTGTTGATCAAGTGATTGATGTTATTTCAGAATATGTTCACTATTTTGGGAATCTGATAAGATTATGGTAAATAGAATATTATGGTATTTTATTCCATGAATAAAATTTGAATTATATTTTGGAAGTATATATGATTTTATTGTGGATTTATGGTTATTTAGGTGATTTATATAAATGATTATAATTTCTTAGAGATTATATGATTTGAGAATATACATTTTGCAGTGATACTTTAAGATTCATTGATGTCATTTGGAGATAAATGATAAATTCTATCTTCTAATGTTATGTAATCAAATAATTATGATTTTTCGGTTTCAATCATAGTCTAGAATATTATTGAATATTTTTAAGGATATTTATTTATTTAATGATTTATTTTGATATTTTGATATTACCATTGGATTTTTCAGATTAACATAGTTTTTCTTTGTTTAAATTTTTATTATTTTTGGGAGATTATATTATATTTTTCTAATCATTTTGGATTTTTTATGACTAAAGATAAGAGGAATATATTTTCATCCCATTGAGTATTTTTTGATCTATAGATGTTGAATCTAGTGCTTTAGGGAAAAAATTCATTCCCATCATTTGGAGAAAAAGATGAGTTTGCAGTGGAAATTTATTAAAGGGTGAAACTCTCTATTTTAGGTAATTAGTTTTCTTTATGTTCTAGGTATATGAAGTAAAATAATTCCTAAAATATGGGAAATGGATTTTTAAAGAAAAAAATTATATTTTTACTTTTCATACTAGGAAATAAATGGTCTTTTCACCCCTCACAAATTTATGATTTTGTGATGGTTTACATTCCATTGAATATGTTCTCCATCACTCTCTATCATTCCTTGGAAGTTATATTTTCTCTTCCATATATATTTGTATATACATGGAAACCTAGTTCTGTTTTATTCTATATGACCTTCATACTTCTCTTTCTTTCTTTTAAAGTGTATGTTTTATTAATCCCTTTTTCGATGTGGTATTTCAACAAAGGTATTATTTAAATGTTATCGTTATAACCAAATTGTTAGAATTGAAAGTATAAATAGGATTAACCTAATTATAAAAATATTATCTACACAATTATATATCATGAATTATTTTGTTACCAATTAATTATAAATTAAAATAAAACCCTTTTTAAATTAAAAGGAAATCCTTTTCTTAAACACTTTTAACTGCATAGAAGTGTGTTTATACCAATAAAATAAACAAATCACTTTTATTGGATTATATTAATGAAATATATATAATATATTAAATATATTTTTCAATATTAATCCTACATTTTTTATATACATTATATAAAAATAAATCCAATTTTATGCATAAAAAGTTGTAGTTTTCAAAAGGCAAGTTTGTTGCCTTTTGATGACATACTTATTTTAAAACTACATTATGACAATTTTATTAATTTTATTTTAAAAAATAAACTTCATTTTTGAAATATTCAAGTAAAAATTATCTTAGGGTGGTTTTTTTATATTTTTCTGATAAGTTTAATTTTTTGATGAATGGTGAAAAATACTGCATTTTATTGAAAACCGAATTTTCATCT
This sequence comes from Viscum album, assembly GCA_963277665.1. Classification (NCBI taxonomy): domain Eukaryota; kingdom Viridiplantae; phylum Streptophyta; class Magnoliopsida; order Santalales; family Viscaceae; genus Viscum; species Viscum album. Next base: position 1,968,518,441 of record OY728153.1, read on the forward strand.
AAATAATTTATAATGTTAAATTATATTTAAAATTGGTATTAAAGTAAAATTACATAAATTATAAATATATTAATCTAAATTATGTAATTTTAATAAATTTCATATTTAATTTGGATATAAAATCATTTTAAACGATTGAACATTTTCAATTTAAAAACTCACTTTCTCATCACGTCTCAGGGACTAATTTTAAATTAAATTCTATCAATTATGTGAAATTAATTTAGAAAAATGTATTTTGTATTTGGAATAATAAGGTAAATATTTATTAAATATGTCCCTTTTATTTATGGATAAAAGTAATTATAGCCTTAATAATTGTCTTTACCGCGGTAAAGGGTAGATAAGGTAAAAATTGAGTAATTAAGAGTAAAAATAATATGATAAAGATTATAAAATGAACATAACACTTTCCCTAATATTATTGGATGAGTAAATTTCTAAAAAATCATTATAGGTTCAAATATATGCACTTTTTCTTCCATTTATATGTGATTATGACATTTATAATATTTTATTTAAAGAAAAGACAAAGATGTCACAATCATATTCATAATAACTAAAATATTAATAATATGGAGTTATAGAGTGGTTATGTTAAACTATACATATTAATTTTAAAGATAAAAGGATTTATATTCATCATGGTAATTTATTTTTAAATTTTTAATGAATAAATAATTACCTTAAATGATTACACTACGCTGATGTCGTAATTATTTTATTAATGGAAATATCAAATAAATGTTATTAAAAATATTAAAATAAAAATAATTTTATTGAATTAATTAAATAAAATAATTTTATATATGAATTTAACATATTAGTTATATATTAAATTATTTTTTCTAATTTATCTTATTTTATTAATTTTATTAAAGTCAATGTAATGAATACTCCTTAAATTTTCATTATGAATATTTTATAGTAAATAATATTTTATTAAATGATATAAAATTAATAAAACTATTAATTTAATCCAAATTATTGGGATAAGGTATAAAATGTAATTCATTGCCCATTTATAGGTTGTTTTAAATTTTACAGTAACTATATTAAGCCTCAATGAGTAAAAATTCACGTTGTCACGGTAAGAGTTGAAGGGTTTAAATACAGGTTAAAACCAAAAGATAAGGGTATAAACATGACCCAAAATGTCCAATAAATTAAGTGATAAATATTATTTACCCCTTATAATATAACATTCTAAAATGAGTTGTTTAATGGACACAAATCCATGAAAATTACTTAAATTCTTTAAATAAAAAAGTTACAAAATGTCACTCTTTTTCTATTTAATATCTTTTATGTGTCCACATAGGGAAAAAATCAAGATATTAATGATCCTCAATTTCTATTTTTATATTAATGAAATTTTTTTATATAAATTTATTTTTAATTTTTATAAATTATATAATTACATTGAATTCATGTGAAATGCTAATATAATATTTATCTAATTAAGAGAAAAATAAAATAAATGATATTAAAATTATTGATTTTTATGAAATGTGAATGAGTTAATACATAAAATGGTTCTTATAGATATATATAAAATATTAGATATGTTTAGAATTGTTATATCGGAATTTTCACTTTCTATTTATGTATTTTAAGTTAAATTAAATGAATAGTGTCAAAAATTAACATTATTGATAATATATCAAAATAATATTTTATTTAATTTTTAAAAAATCCTAAAAATATCACCTTCATCTATTTTTATCAAATATAGTTAAAAATCATAAATTTTCCATTTATGAGTCATTTTTTAATTTATAGTAATATTATTAACCCTTTATGATTAAAACAATTGGTTACCACAGTTAAGGTCAAAACTAACTAACCAATGGGTTAAACAAAATGATAGGATTTAAAATTATATTAAAACTTGTTTAAATTCTATTTTTTGATGTTATAACAACACTAAGCTATATTATATACTAATAACTTTCCATTTTGTGGAAGTTTTTGTGATAAATGAATTTATTATAATTTAATCTTTTAAGAAATTCCAAAAGTTCACCTACCTCAATTATAAAAGGGAACCTCATACCTCAATTATTTACAGAAATTTGAGCCATATATATTTACTAACCTCTACCAATTTATCTTCCCAATATCCTTATCCAATAATGTAGGTTCTGGTTCTTTCAAAATACCAACCCCATATCCCTTAAGAATAGATTTAAAGGAAGTTCATTGATAAAGAGGTAATCAACTTTACGAACTCCTTCAAGTTTATTTATTCTTATACTTTCTCTTAAGGTGTTTTATCCATCCTAAAATAATAAATTAAGTATCATCAATATACTAGGATGTTATTAAGATTATGAAACAACCATATTATACCTTTTATCCATCCTATGAAAGATGAAAGTACCACACCTGCGTATGTACGACTTACCATCTCCACGTAGCGGCGTAATTCGTTTTTCGTCATCACTTTAGATGGATGGTTATAATAATGGAAATAATTGACATATATGGTACTTATGACATGATATTTATTCTATATATTTAATATATCACATACTTCCTTACCGTTTCACCCATTAATGTAATGATAATGTCGCTCAAGCGTATGTACGACCTATTGTCTCCATAACGCAGTGCGATTTATTTTTCATGTTCAACATTAAATAATGTTTCTATAAAATTATATAATGGATAAATATTATATTTATTACCTCAATATAATTTTGGATATGATGTAACTATATCCTATTCATAAGAACCGGGACATACATGAAAAAATATGCATAGGAAAATGAATTAGGTATCACATGAAACAAGGGTAATAACCAAATATTATGATATAAGAGGATAATATATGATATCATAAATATTAATATGGATCTGGTATAATTAAATAACAGTCTTTAAACCATTATTTATAATGTAAAATCTTGTTCAATTAAAGTAAAGTTCAAGGTGACAGACTCTTTAACTAAATAAATCTCATTTTAAATGTTTTAAATATTTATTTTCTAAATATTTCTTTTTTATGTCCATGTATTCAAAAATATTTTTATGAATTTATTTATATGGAAATGAATGTTTTAATGAAAGATAATTTTCTAATTTATCTCAAATATTTTCAAAAATTAATATTTTTAACGTTTTATGTAAATGAATTTATTTAATAAAACATATTTTAATGCTTCTTTTTACAAAAGTCAAAAGAAAATTTTTTAACTTATATGGTATGAAAAGATTTTCCCAATTTATAGACGTTGTAATTTTTTGAAGCTTCCCCTACAATTTTACAAGTTTATTTTCATATGAAATGATTTATTTTTTAATTGCTTAAATTTTTAAAAAGAATATTGATTTCAAAATGAAAAATTTATTTTCCTCAAAAAAAATTATAAACAATTTATGTGTTATGATTATGTTATGGTTCTTGGTCATTGTTTATGAGGATGGGTGGTTCAGTTATAAATTGAGAGAGGGTGATCTCATTATATCTCTCAAATTCATTGGGTAAAGAGATATATTTAACCAATTAGGTTTCTCCAAAGTGAGTATAAAATATACTAGGATGGTTATTATAAAAGTAACTATGTTGGTTACTCCCTGTGTGGCTGTGAGAGCTACCGAATATGAAAGAGTGATATGAAAATGATGTCAAAAGTAACCTCTATGGTTTATGTATACTTTATATGTATTTTATAGGATTATTATGATTTCATAAGGTAAGATAATAGATAATGTTTTATGGGTGAAACTTATTTGTGAAAATTTTTATTAAAAACATTATGGTTTTTTATTTTTCCTTTATGTTCTCTTATGAAATGTTTTATGGAATTCATTGTGCAGAAAAGATGATTTATTGTGTAAGGAAAACGTTTATTTTGAAAAAGTGAAATTTTTATAAGTATTTATGGATTAACTATTTCTTTCTTTCTTTTTTAGGTCCCTTACTAAGATTTTTGTTCTCATCCTAAGATTTCAAATATTTTTCACAAAATTTAAGGGAGAATAGAGACAACGGCGAGATCAAGGGAAAATCGGGAAGATTTTTCATAAAGAGATAACATGTTTAATTTTAAATACTTTTTTTATAAAAATAATTGATATTGTGTATAAGTGTTAACTTTTAATGTATGGGTTTATTAAGTAAGGTTTTATCATAATTATTTAAAACTCTAAAAATAAAAGATATTTGGGAATGAAAAAATAGAATTCTAGTTTAAAATCATAGAATATATAATTTTTTAAATTTGATTCCTTACTGTTTATGTAATAAAAATATTAAATATATTATATCAAGCTCACGTAGTTTTTCATAAATAATTTAATTACTCCCAAACATGGTATCAAATAGAAAAATTTTGACCACCATTAAATATAGAATGTGAGTTTTACCCTAGGCACAACATAACCTTTGTGCATGTTAGGTGTTTTTTAGAAAGAAGTCGTAGGTAGAATATTAAATGATAAATTAAAAAATTAATTTATTATTTATTAATTATCAATGAACTCATTCCCTCTTATATAAAACCCATTATTATAAAATCATATGGTTAGATGTATAACCCAAGGGATTTGGAGAGAGCGTGGATGATAGCTTTGTCGTGATGAAGGATTGTGGTATAACAGATCTATACCACTAGGATCATCTATGCCAAATAAGGCTCTATATATTGTTAATGAAAATGATGTAGAACCATTCTTCAACAACGATCGATCCAAACTCAAGGCAGAGTTTTTATTTTTTGTGGATTTATCTCCGTTTTTTATCCGACAATGAACATAAATCAATTCCATTAATAGATTGATTCACGGGTTGATCATGTTATGTAGGTGTTGATTTCTCTTCAAAGAAATAGTAATTTGACATTAAATTTCCAAGCTCTTCATTTGTCCCCTTCACAAAAAAATATTGACGCCAACATGAACATTGGATAAGGTTATTTTCTCATGATTTTGTTTTATGAATTTCTCCCATCATTCTTCATGTAGTCATTGTTGGTATTCTATTTGGATGATGGTTTGAAAAATACCCAATGAACGATCATTGCACAGATGTTCTTTGGAGTAATGGATCATTATTGCGTGTTCAGGTTCAATATTGATGGAATGATCATGGTTCATGATGATGATGGATGAATGGGTTCTAATTAGAGATTCCCAGTATATGGGTGTTGGTGTTACAGTGATGCAAATAGATTGTGTACATTTTCCCAATCGAATTTGGTGACCATAACCTAGTCACTAGTGATAGACACGCTCGGTCGATCCCAGATCATCAATTATTGGTGGACTTTGTGGTAGAGCTGGAGGTGGCAGTGTGAGTGAGACACATTGAACAACCTAAGATATCTATGAAAATACAGACTACATGGTGTGTACTCTGATAGAACACACATTATGTGGTACCCTCTTATGGCACTAGGGTTTATGCATAGAAACGAATATCACACATTGTGCAGCCCGTGTCAAATACCATGTGACCTAATACTGGAAACTTAGTGTGTACCCTAAGGGTACATGGGAATGTTCATTAGAACATAGGTATAGCCTAAGTACACAGGCATGAGTTGATAGGTGCAAAAAAGGACACGGTCTGGTCCATATTTCATGGGACATGACATGTACCCCCTATAAACACCGTGTACTTCCACCGAGTAAGTTTGGAGCCATAGTTCTCTTCAGGATAGTGTAGTATCAATTGGGTGTGTTCCCTCCTCCACTATAGTTGGGAATGTTCCCTTTTGAATATCATTGTGGGTGATTTACCTTGTTCCAGGATGAGTTTTCCCCAGTCTTATTCCATGAGGGTTTAGCATGGAATCTAGTCCAATGAGTTTATTGTGAGATCCCCATAAAGGATTAGTGCAAACATCCTCTCATGAGGCCCGGGTTGGACCAACATACACAGGCATTGATATTATATTTAGCAGGTTAATCCAGTAGGTTTTGGGTATCCCCTTGAGGTCCTGGTCGAGATCCCTTACCTGTGTATTGATATCTTCTGAGTTCCATCATTTAATTGTTTATGTTAAGGCTTAACAAGCTTAACCTCTTGGATGAGAATAATTAGTGTTACTAATACCAAATGAGTGAGTTCTCCCAGAGTAGCATTACCTTGAAGACTCGAGCAGAATCCTAGAATGGTAGTGTGGTTGTGAACTACTTTTAGTCTGATTGTATATCTTGATCATATCAGGGTTTTTTATAGATCTTTTTATCTATGTCTCACTTACTTTATTGAAATATCTTCATGGTGCTAAGCTGACCCTTTATCTTGATGCTTTCTGTTTTGTGATTTTGAGGAGTCCCATTGAGTATGTTTTTCTCACCCCTGCATGGGATCTTACCACATATGTCATGTCTTTCATTGAAGACAATTTTTTAAAAAAAAATCTTCAGAGGAACATGAGTAGGTGGAATATAGTCGATCAATAAATACTGGTTGGTTCTAGGAGTTTCATTTGACAGCACTACCCTCCTTACTTTAGCATGATGGAATCTTTTTTAGTTTTAATGGGATTTTTTTTGGGCCAGTATAATTTCTCATACTTTCATTTTACTCTGATGTGGGATAGATTTTATGCATGAATTTAAAGTATTAGTTGTGTATATTTATGCATTATACTGAAATATGGAAACGTGTGTGTGTGTGTGTGTATAGGTACTTTAGGCTGATGCCTCACATGTGTGTGTTATTTCTATTCGGTGCTAGTCGGCATCCCCTAAACTATTAGAGGCAGGATTGGGGTTTTACACTCATCTAATCGCCATATTAGTGGTACCAAGTGGTCCGGGTCATGATATAGTGGAATCAGAGGTAGGTTCTACCTTAGGACCATAGTTTAGAGATAAATTTGTAGTTAGGTTTGATTGGGTAACTATGGAAACAATGTTAAAGTGTTTCAAGTTAATCTATCAAGATAGAGAGTCTAGTTTTGGTGTAGCGGCTGATTTATCCATTCACTAGGACTCTGAAAACCTTCTTGTTGACTCGGTATATGTAGACACTGGTTGTAGAGAAAACATTAGTACATGTATCATATAAAAATGTCTTGTATTTTCTATATCATTCTTATGTCATATCCTTAGATATGATCATTGATTGTGTTACTTCTTTAATTTTCAAGATGCCTCCATGATAAAATTCAGCTAGTATTCCACAATATGATCATGATTATGATCCACCTAGTGATGAGGATTTGGTATAGGGGTTGGTTTGGGATATAATGCCTCTAGGTGGGTTGTTGATCTTGCCTCCACCTATTAAGTAGCCAGTTATCCTAGAAGTACCAGAAAATTATGTTTGTAGGTTTAGCACACTTCATGAGTTTTAGAGATAGAGAACCATTAGGTCTTAGGGTGAGACCGACCCCCAAGAAGAAAAGGACTAGTTTCGTGAATTGGGTGAGTATTCTATCTTACGAGGAAACCTTTCGGTTACATGGTGGTCCTGACAGTCAGTCTTATCCCAATCCCCATAAGGTGGTCATCGATTTTTGTGACTCAAAAACATGATAAGGTTACACTCACCTGGAGAGAGTTTGAGAGCCTCTTTAGAGAGGAGAATTATCTTATGAAATTGTGGGTGGTATGCTTCCAGGAACTACTAGATCTTGAGCATGTTAGCATGTCAGTTTCTGAGTACATGTCGAGGTTCACTAATCTCACATGATACTTTGTGGAGATGGTTGGAGAATATTTTTTTGAGTGTAGCCTTCTTAGAGTTATCTGAGATGGGGTTTTATCTTTATGTATCCCCACCTATGTTGGATTTATAGATCATGACATAGTGGTGGAGATCTTTCGGGATGAGAAGACACCACTAGTGGGTTCTAGCAGTGGGCATCCTAGAGCTGGGTCCTCGGTAGTAGGTAATCGATGAAAGAATCATGGATCCATGTCTATAAGGAACTTTAGGAGAAAGTTGCATGAAATAAGATCTATAATTCCAGGCTACCAGGGTGGATTGAGTCATCCAAGGGTGAAGTATATATGCTATTTCAATTATTGATTTCATCTCATATTATATTTCCTAACTCATAGAGCTGCAAATAGGGAGACGGTTGATGAACTGCTCAGATAGAGGAAAAAGTTGGATCAGGGAGGTCCAGAGGGTGGTAGATGTGAAAAAAGATCTATGAAGGTATTAAGAGGAAAAATACATTTTGATCTATTTCCACCACCACCCCTAGGTGTTCTACACCATGCATAAGGATCTGGTGGCTAGGGATGACGGAAAATATAGGCATTAGAGTCCCATGACCCTGATACACCAGGGATGATTCTAGGTATGATCTATTTCTTCTCTACCTTATCTATTGTATTTATAGACATTTTTATGATCCATTCATTCCTTTACACATATTTTGTTTGGGATCTAGAGCTTTTTGTGGAGCTTGTATCTCAACTCTTGTGGTTGGTGACTCCTAACAGAGGAGATTCAAGGATCACACACTTATAGTAAAAGTGTTACTTGACTCTTAGAGGGAGATTCACATGGGACCATTTTGGAACCTTGATGAGGCCTTATGACGTAATTCTATTTATTAAATAACTCTTCATGGTTCTTTCACATATTGATTTTTTCAAGCAGAGAATGTGGTGTGTCTATATTTGTGGGATGAGGTTTTGCATCATTGGTGAGAAAGAAGTCTAGCCAGAGCAGGATGTGCTTGTGTGCAAGACGATAAATATGATTAATCATCATCGGTTGGCTAGTATTTCCCATGGTGTAGTGGAAGATTTGAGATTCTAGTTTCCTTTAGTGGTGGTGGAGTATGAAGACATATTTCATGAGGATGAACCAGGATTACCTCTCTACCAAGACATCATTTTCTGCATAGAATTGAACCTAGGGACAACCCTTATATCTTCACTATCATATCAGATAGCTCCTTCATATCATAATGGTATGAATGTGCATTTGGAGGACTTTAAGATAAAGTGATTTTTCAGACTCAGTGTGTCACCTTGGGCAACCCCAGTTTTTTTACCAAGAAGGTAAACATGAGCTTGAGGTTATGTGTGGATTATTGTTACCTGAATCAGATGACCATCAAGAATAAATATATATTATCAAGAATTGATGACCAATTTCACCAGATAATATGAGAAATATAGTTATCTAAGATTAAACACAGATAGGGTTATTACCAACTATGGTTTTTAGGAGAGGATATACTAAATATGTCATTTTGATGCTGCTATGATCACTTAGAGTACTTGGTGATTACCTTTGGTGTAAAGAACATCCCATTAGTGTTCATGTTACTCATGAAATGGATCTTTCGGACCTTATTGTACCTCTGGGACAATGGTCCATGTATGGTTCCACCTCAACCTAGTTAAAACGTGGATTATCCAAAAATTAATAAAAAATTGAAGTCCATCAGAATTCCGAGTGTAGTGTACTCGACATTAGAGAAGAAGCACATGAGACACTTGAGGATGGTTTTTGATGTACTCTAATAGCACCAACTTTACGGTAATTTCTCAAAGTGTTAGTTTTGGATTTTATAGCCCATTACCTGGGACACATCATCATAGATAAGGGAGTAGCAGTGGAACTGAAAAGGGTTGAGGTAGTTCTAGAATGGGAGCCACCCAAGAACGTGATTGAGGTGCAAAGTTTCCTTCGGTTGGTAGGCTACTATCATAAATTCAAGCCCAATTTTTCTAGAGTTGTAGCACCCTTAATAGATTTTACATAGAAGGGGACAAATTTCTTGTGGATGGAAAGGTGTGAGATGGATTTTTCGGAGTTATAGAAGAGGTTGATGAGCGCCCCCATCTTAAGAATGCCAGAGGAGGGTGTCGAGTATACAGTATTCTACGATGCCTTCCAGACTAGGCTCAGATGTGTTCTGATGCAGATAAAGGTAGTGCTTGATTATGGGTCCAATAGTTGAGACTCCATTAGTATAACAACATGAACCACAATCTGGAGATTATAATGGTGGTTTTATCCATGAAGACATGGAAACATTACCTTATGGGTGAGTGGTTTATCATCTATTCTGACTATAATAGTCTCAAGTATATCTTTTCTTGGAAGGATAATAACTTGAGATAGAGGTGGTGGCTAGAGTTCCTAAAATTTTATGACATTGAGATAGTCTATACTCTCGGGAAGTGGAACATGGTGGAAGATGCTCTTAGTAGGAGATCTTATTCGCAGTTGTTAAGAAATAAATTGGATCGATTAAATTTATTACATTTATCCTTAGTGAATAAGGATGGAGAAACCTACCCCTAGTTGATGGTTGTTACCCCTCCACTTCTACAATGAGTTAGGGAGACACATATTGTATATATTTATTGTGAGAGCAAGTGAGTTCATATATTCAATGGACGCGATGGATTTTATAAAGTTAAGGAGAATGTAATCCTTTTTAAAGATTAGTCGTTGGAACTAGTTGGTCTATAAGAGGAGGTGCTTATGAAGTTTCATATTCACCACTTATTGGTACATCTAGGAGTGGAAATTATGTAATCGGAACTTTTATGTCTGTTTTAGTGGCTAGGGATGAAGAGGTGTGTAGTAGAGTTTGTCTTTAGATGTCTCCATTTTCTGCCAGTGAATACTAAGCACTATGTACCAGTGGGTTTGTCTCAACCTTTTTAGGTTCTGGAGTGTAAGTGGGATGGTGTATACATGTATTTCATGATAGGGATTATATGTTAAATGAAAGTTTATGATGATTTCTAGTTTATTGTAGACCTACTCACCTAGTCAGCCCACTCCCTAGCTATTTGGGAGTAGAGTTCAGTAGAGAGCTTGGAATGCCTTTATGTGTGGGAGATAGTTCAACTTCAATGAGTTCCCTCAATAATTTTTTAGATCGTGATGCTCTCTCCACATCATGATTATGGAGAGTATTTTAGGAGTCCTTTGGGACTCAGTTTCATTTGAGAGTGTTATTTCACCCCTAAACTGATGGCTAGATTGATAAGACCATTTAGTTCTAGAATACATGCTTTGGGATTGCATGTTGGACTTTATCCACTGTTGGGAGGATCATATACCTTTGGTGGAGTGTGAGTATAACAATAGTTACCACTCCACCATCAGTATCGAACCATTTGAATCCTTTCATGGAATACCTTATAGTTCTCTAATGTTATGGACTAATTCAAGAGAGTTATCACTCATGGGCCTAGAGTTGGTGTGAGTGAAAAAAGAGAAGGTTCATATCATCCAGGAGAAGATGAGGACCAAAAAGAGCTATCAAAAGTGATATGTAGACTGATGAAAGATGCCTTTAGATTTCAATGAGGGATACCATTTGGTTCCAAATGTCTCACTTCAATGGGTATTGTGGATAATTGGCCAGAGCGAAAAGATATCATTGAGGTTCATCGACCCTTTCCAAATACCATGTATATTTTGAAAGGTGTCATGCTGCTTAGCTCTACTACCTTAGTTAGACTAGGTTCATAAAGTATTCCACATATCAAAACTGAGGAGGTAAGTACATGACCCATCTATGATTGACAGGAGACGATCCTTCATGTGTGAGTGATTCCCTTGGTGTATCTCCAATGGCATAATAAGAATCTTCAAGTGAGCTCCAATGAGAGAGATAACTATATGAGGTCTTAGTACCCTCATCTATTTGAGTAAGATTTTTTTATTTTTGGGATGAAATATTCTAAGTTTTAGAGATTGTAACATCCCTATTTTTCCTTGTAATAATTTTAAATATTTTAAGCTATATTTTCAGAGCCAGGCGCTGAGACAAAGCGGGATTATGAGGCCCGAGGATCCTTGGTGTTAATGTAATAAAAATATTAAATATGTTATATCATGGACATGACATTTCTTTTAAATAATGGAATAAATCCTAACTGAGTTCTTAGATTGGAAAATTGAGATTTCCATTGAATCTAGAATGTGGGTTTTACCCAAGGCATGACATAACCTTTGTGGGTGTTGGGTGTTTTGTTAGAAATTAGTCATGGGAGGAATATTAAATGATAAATTAATAAATTAATTTATTATTTATTTATTATCCTTGGCCTAGCTCTCTATAATATAAATCGTGTTGTGTAAAAATCATAGGGTTAACCATGTATCCTTAGGGATTTAGAGAGAGAGTGGTGTAGATATTTTTGGCGATGAAGGATTTTGGTCCAATGAATCAAAATGTCTAGGATCATCTACACCAGTGGAGTTCATGTATCTCACCAATGAAAATGATTCAGACCTATTCTTCATTAGTGATAACTCCAAACTTTTGGAAGTACTTTTTATGTGTATTTATCCTTTTTTGTTTATCCCATGATGAACACAATTCAATTCCACTAATATATTGATTCGCGGTTCGATTGTAATTTATAGGAGTTTATTTCTATTCATAGAAATAGTAATTTGAAATTAAATTGTTATCCTCTTCATTAATAGACTTCATGAAAATGGAATGATTCCAATATGAACATTGGCCAAGGTTCATTCATCAAGCTTGTGTTTTATGTATTTCTCCTATTATTATTCATGAAATCATTTCCAATATTCCATTTGGACAGTGGTTCGAATAACACCTCGTGAATGATCATTTCATATTCATTCTTTGGCACAGTGGATAATTACCATTGGTTTGGGTTTGATATTAGTTTCACAATCTTGGTTCACAATGGTGATGGATGATTAGGTTCATATTATAGATCCCCAGTTTTTTGGGTGTTGGTATTGCATCAATGTATAGTGATGATAGATGTTTTCCTGATCATATTTGTTCACTGGAATCCAGTCACCAGTGATGAATAGTCTTGGTCGATCCCAGATCCACGATTATCGGCAGAACTATTCGATAAATTTGTTGTTATAATTTTGTGGGCGAGATGCATTGAACAATTATGGATTTCTATAAAAATCCCAACTGCATGATGTATACTCCAGAAGAACACATATTGTTTGTTACCCTCCTATGGTGATAGGGTTTACACGCAAAGAAGATGATCAAATGCCTTGTGACACGTGTCACACATCATGTGACCTGATGCTGGTGACTCGGCATGTAACCTGGGGGTACACAGGCACGGGCACAACTATAGAACATGGGTTTGACTTCAGAGCACAACATGAATTGGATGACATGTGAAAGGACACTATATTATCCAAAATTTATGCGACATTCCATGTACACCCTATACATATTTTTTACTTCCTCAATTTTAGTTTGGATCCCAATTTCTTTTTGAGCTAGTGGCGTATCAGTTGGGTGTGTTCCCACTTCCACTTCAGTTAGGTGTGTTCCCTTTTAAGTATCTGTGTGAGTGAGTTCCCTTATCCCCAAATGTGTTTTCGTTAGTTCCATACCATGAGGGTTTAGTGTGGAATCTAGTCCCAAGCATTGGTAATGAGATCCCCTAAGCAGATTAGAGTTGACATCCTCCCATGAGGTTCAGGTTGGATCTGCATTTCCCATCTCCATCTCCCTATGTATGGTCCATGACATCACATGAATAACTTACAAAGGAATTGATCCTCTATATGGAATATTAATCTAATTGGGTTCAGGTATCCCCTTGGGGACTTTGGTGAGATCCCCTAGCTATATATCAAGATATTTGGAGTTCCAACATGTAATTCTTGAAGGTGAGTCCCAATGAGCATGACTTATCATATGAGAACCATCATAATTTGTAATACCCAACAAGTAAGTTCCCCAGGACGATCTTTATCTTGGATCCTTAAGAAGAATCCTTGGTTGGCAGTATGGTTGGGACCTACTTTGAGACTATATGTTTATCTTTAGAATATATTGGTATTTGTTAGGGATATTTTTATCTATGTATTACTTAATCATTTGGAATATATTTGTGGTGCTGATATGAAACTTTATCTTGATGCTTTTTGTTTGGTGATTTTGGGGTGTCCTACTAGGTATGCTGTACTCACCTCTACATGGGATTATCCTATACTTGTAATGTCTTATGAAGATGAATGTCCATTGGATGAAGTCTTAAGAGGACCAAGAATAGGCAGATAATAGTTGATCTAGATAGAATGGTTGATTCTAAGAGTTTCATTTTATAGCATTCCCCTCTTTAATTTAGCAGGTTCGACTCTTTTGTATTTCTAGTGGGCTTATAATTAGCCCTTTATAATTTCTCATACTTTTTTACTCTAATATGAGATAGATTTTATACATGAATTAATAGTATCAGATTATTATATTTTTATAATATACTGGAGTATGGATATGTGTGAATGTGGATGAGTACTTTAGGCTAAGGCATCCCATGTCTATGTTATGTCCACTTGGTGCCAGTCACCAGCCCTTGGCCTATTGGAGTCAGAATTAGGTATTCACACTTAGATTATTGCTGGCCAGACGGTCCCCTATGGGATGGGTTATGAAATTACTGCAAAACACTACCCTTTTCATAAAAAAATTTAATGTTGAGAATATTTTTATTGTATCACAGAAACTGTGATGGTGGATAATTATTACACAGTATTTCATGCATCCAATATTCTTTTTTTGCAATAATAAAGAATAAAAATATCACTAAATATTCTAGACTCATAAATTTCATGTTATTCATAGTGTTGTATTTGGTCCCTGAGGACTATTTGACTTTTTACTTTTTATGACCAAAATATTAATAAATATTTTATTACGTGATGATTGTTCTTCAGCATATCATTAATGTGAGGATAAGTATTTGTCTCATCGAAAGGTTTTATAAGTTTCCCTCTATAATTATAACTTAAATTCCATTTTATTTAGAGAATATTAAGTTTTATTTTTTATTAATTAGTGAGATTAAATGTATGGTTGAAAGTATCCATTGAACATTAAAATTGGAAAGTTTATTATGTTGGAAAAGGTGAGTGAAGAGGCTGCTTGTACATTATGGAAAATAAAGTGAAGTGTTGGATTCCATGTGTGTATCCCATTAACATTTGATGACTATTAATCTAATCCTAAAGTCTAGAAAAGTGATTAAGCTTATATTAATTTTTAAATAGTTGATAATTGATTGGGATGAATCCAAATAATGGGGAGATTGATGTGTTATTATGCAAGGAAGAAATACTAGTCAAAGTTTCAAGATATTATGAGAAACCATCCAATTTGTACTACACATGAAGGATGGTGAATATTAGTGGTGAATAATTCTTGAATGGAGTATTGAGAAATTTAAAAAATCCCTGAAATCATTAGAAATGCATCTGATTTAATTTCAAGTGATCTATAATTTTGGTATATAAATTAAACAAATGGAAAATTCAAGAACTTTGTTAGATTAATTCTCCTACACAACATATTAGTCATTTAAAATATGAATATGTGTCATCTAAGAAGAAACCATAACTACATATGATTCATTGGACTCAATATTTATGTAATCTAAAGCAATGTGTGAGTGAACTAAAGTTGTGTATGTATCATTCTAACTTACTTACGTTCCATATATTGACATGTGTATGTGTGAAATGACAGAAATTCTAAATTTATAAAAATCTATAAATACAAGATCTTATGATGCACTGTTTCATTCTTTCAGTGGATTAAATATCACGAGACCATGTGATTTAAAGATGAGTATGAGAAGAGAATAAGGTGAAGTGGAGGTGCGAATAGTGTGTAAAGACTCAACTGGAATCTGTATAAGTTTCTTTTTAATACACTCAATCTGAATGAGGAATCTCTACAAATATTGATGCTACTATTTTATTTAATACAACACTTGAAGTAATATTTTATGGATCTTTTTTGAGTTAATTTTGAGAAATATGAATGGGACAATCCTGTTGTAGAACAAAATAAATATGTATTTGGTCATAAGGAATAATGAATAAGAAAGAATATTAAGTGTATTTTTGTCACACCCTTTGACTTAAAAAGGGAGATATTGAGATATGGAAATAATGGGAATATGTCTCATGTGAAAGAGATATTGAGCAGTGGACAACAAATCATCGGAACATAATGAATGGGTATTTGATAATGGTTCTTTAGGACCGGTGGCTAGTTTCTCTAAATGAATTCCATTTATGTACATTGAAAGTTAAAGGTAATTTAATAAAGTCACATGTGATAGTGAAAATCTTGAGGAAGAAAAATATAGAGAAAATATGGATCAGCTTCTAGAGTAGAACATACTGAGTTAAACTAGAGAAGATAAACTCTTAAAGGAAGAAGAAGATATAGGAGAGGTTGAGAGAAAAATAATCTCTTTCAAAGAAGAGGAAGGGGAAGGATCTTCGGAATGTTATAGTGAGAAATAACACAGTTATCATACCATTGTTGAAGAGATACTACCTAGTGGGTTTCAAAGAAAGTGAAGAAAAATAATATAAAGTCAAGTAGGATGATTCAAATCAACTAGGTGGATTCATTCGAGGAGAAGAAAATAAGTGGACCTGAGTTTTCATTGGGTTATATCGCCATGAAATATATTAAGAAGATGTTCATTTCTTTATATACTTTCTAGGTAAGATATATTATGTGGATTCATTATTTAAGTACTTAGTTGAGAGAGCCAACAAGTAATTCCTTTAGATAGTCTGAGAGATCTACAGTAGAATAGAGACAGAGCTACATGAGCAGTTGTTGAAGACCTTGAGATATTCTAAGAAACTATGTATTTGGGAAGAATATCATCTTTTTGGGTTTAGAGACATTATTGGATTTTCTGACCATCTACTTCAAGTGGAGGAAAAAAACTGAGAAGACTAGTTGGTGGGATGCTAGTTTGAAGAGAAGCCATGGGATGTATCTTGTGTTCACATGTTTAATATTTTAAGCCCTCACCTATTAAATATAGTGGGAGTTAGTTAGGATAAAAACATTCCAAACTCTACATGAAAATTAATAAAAAAATATTTTAGTGGAAAATTTGTGACTTGGACATCCCAAGCATTATAATTAGTGGGATTCCCTAGAGGGTCCAAACCTTGTAAAAACACATATTCCATGCTTTAATTTTAACAATATATTTTATATAGGTGTATGATAGGTTAAAAAAAATAAATGGATCCATATTATTTAACCATTATAATAGGTTCAATGGTAAGTGGTTTTGTTGAGTATTAAAGGAAGATTTTTTTTAGAAAACAATATGATAACACCTGATTCACCCCCCCCCCCCCCCCCTCATGTGTGTCTACATGATCTCACTAAGAATCTCATTAAATTACAAATACTAAAAAAATATTCTTAAACATATGTCATATGGTCAAGATAACATCTATAAGATGGGACACATAAGAAATTTATTATCGGGTGTTATAGGATCATTAAGTTTTTACTTGGAAATATCTATGAAGGGAGGTTATGAGGACATACCCACCAATGAGAATTCCAAATGTTTATATCTCACTGAATATTTATATCTATGTACATTTTTATTGGTCCTTAGACTTGATATTATTGTTGATGTGTATCATGAATCATATTCACTGATATATGGACAAAAATCATGACCTTAAATGTTCATGGTGAGGTAGCATACATTAGGTGTGTCATAAGTGATATAATGTTAATTAAATACTTTAATAAATGATTTGCCTCTTATAACTTAATGAAATAAGATATCTCTAGGACTTTTATTGAAATGTAGCCATCTAATTAAATCCATGGTCATGGTAGTTCATCAACAAGTTTATTTTTAAAAGTTAAAGAAAGATAAATCAAGAATTTCTAGTAATGTTATCAGTATGAAACTTGCTTGATGAGATATCAAGACACATAAATTATATTATAGCTTATTTGTAGTAATATTGGTGTCTTTGTGACATTAAATTAATTTTCTATGGATGTATTGATGTGTTTCTAGACTTTGATCCTCTACTTTAGGAAAGTTCACCTAATAACACAAAGAAAAAGTCCTAGAGGGTCACACACTAAGTTTATTCAGAATCTCATTAAATTATATTGAATTTAATATTAAGAATAATTATTATCTTTGGATTTTGGAATAATAATTATTAAAGTTTATCTAATATCATAAATTAAATCACTAAATATTCCTCTTTAGAAAATGTGAATTGAATTTTATCTAAAATTCAATTACTATACAGTCGGGTGAGTTGAATTTTATTCCTTGTTTATTATCCAAAAGCTAATATATAAATATTCATTTCTTCACTAGTTTAGTGGATAAATTAATATAAATAAATATTTAGTTGTGTCAATATTAAAATAAATATTTATTCATGAGATTAGTGAGTATAATATTTATTTATTTATTGAATGAATAATATTTTTTTGAATAAATATTTGATTATTTAAGGTTGGATAGATTCCAAAAGATGATTGATAAGTCTGGAAGAAATGATATATTTTATTTAATATCATTTAAAAAAATAAAGAAATATTTATATAAAAATGATATCTAAATACGATCATTTTATTGAAATAATAATGATGATGATGATAATAAAAATAATTGACATGTTTGATTACTTAAAATAAATATTTGTTAAAGTTTAATTGTGTAATTATCAAATATTAACCCTATGTATATATTAAAATTTATAATATATTGGTTGATGAGAGTGGTTATGTATTGGGTTCATCATCCTACTTCCAAATAAACCACTAGAAACAACTCCATCAAGACATATGAAAGTAGAAGATAAGTTCTAGAATGAACCTAAGCAATAATGATTGGAACATGAAAGACAACCCACTCCAAAATCATCCCAGTGGTACACCCAACTCCCAGAAAATGGAAACAAGTCCAATGAAAACGATTATAGAAAGAAACACAACACAAAGAACAACATAAGAGGTTAATATGGATTATACATTCATCCTAATCCATGGGAAAAACCTCTTTATATTTATTCTTATAAAAATAGGGGATGATTACAATGCGTAGGTTTCGATCAAAAATGATCCACCATCCTTTTTATAGGAGTGCCTAAACAATGATCTCTGTTGTCATCACTATTAGATCTTCATGTAATGAATTCCACCTCAACTGATCTTTTCAAATGATCCTCTTTTTAGTCAAGTATCTCTATCACCTCAACTTTCCCACCAAGGGAACATTGTCACCTTCCATAGATTTCATGATTCCTTAGCTTTTCCCGAACTTTCTTCTCCAAACAATAGTAAAAATATACCTTTAAACATTGATTTTTTTACCTTTAACATCAGTTTTATATCCAATGTCAATTCATCAAATGTTGTAAGTTTTAATTTTCATGTCGTTTTAATAAACTAACATTAAAACCTTTATTTTTATGTATTTTTATGTCATTTATTCTGATAACTGATTTCAAAAGTGAAAATTTCAACTTTCGATGTAGGTTTTTTGGATAATTGAAGTTGAAAGTCACTTTCAACATCGATTATCAAAATAATAGACATGGAAACTGTATGATATTTAAAAAAATATAAACATAGACCACTCGTTTGGAAGAAAAAATTAGAAATATCAACTATAAATTGCATAAATCAACTGAAAAAAAAAATAAACTTAAAGTTTTGACATAATTTCATTACTCATGGAGGTTTCATTCGAATCAATATGTTGTTTATTGATATTACTATTATATTTTAGAAAAAACTCATATGAAATCCCCAACAGTAGTTGATAAGTAATTTTAGACTCTAGCTGGTAAATCTCTTGTGGAAGATTTATCTTCTTAACTTGATCGGAAGAAGTCTCCTTCATCATAATAAAAATAAGTCACAAAAATTTTTATTAATGAAGAAAACCAATAATAATGAAACTAAATGATGATAATAAATACCCTTTTGAAATCATTGAATAAAGAAGCAATGAAACTTTTATGTAGATCAAAGAAGAAAAGATCAGAAATATTAAAATAGAGAGTATGAAAAGTTATATAATGTATGTAAAAATATGTTTGGTGGTGATGTAATAATATTAAGGCAATATTTTAAAAATTGAATATGTGCTATGAAAAAAATTAAAATTTTGATTCCGTGTGATTAAAATTTAACTTTTAACATTGGGTATATATATATTATAAAAGTTAAAACCCTTCTCACATTAAGGTTTTATTGTCAATTATTTATATAACTTATGTTAAAATTCAATGTGAAATTTATTCCACATCGATTAAATAAATAAATTAAATTAAAACCTAATAAGAAAGGTTTTTTATGTCAATTATTTATATAACTGATGTTAAATCCTTTTTAACATCAATTATTATATAGCTGATGTTAAAGCCTCAATGTCAAAAATCCATTTTTATACTAGTGAAGCATATTTGTACGGTTTAACTTATGGTATCACCTTCCAGTTCTACATATGGTTCACCTAGATTCTGGTTATCCGAACAATGATGTTTCCATTCACCACACTATTAATTTCTGGAAGTCTATCCTCTTGATTTTCTTCATTTGTTGGTCTCCCTATATTTTCCATAAAAATTTCACACCTGGAAGTACCCCAACAATATTTCAATTGTAAATCCTCTTTCTGAGATTCAAAACTAAGTACTACTTTATATTTTCCAAAACATCCCCCATACTTTGAAGTTATGTTGTAAAACATGGTCTACTGTCACATTTTCTAGTCAGACTAGTCCAAATAAGTTGAAACATCACCTCAAGAAATCTTGAGTAAGAAATCTCACTATCATTTCTGTTGGATTTTTCACTCAAATATTTTGTAATTCCAGATCCTCGACCTCTAAAAACTTCTAGATGAAGTAAAACATCAACTGAATGTTCTTTATCTGATAAAGAATCATTGAATTTGTGGATAATTGAATTAAGCTTTGTGAATCACATATTATAATTCCATCACTTTTCCTCCTTCTAAGATCCTATAAAAACACTTAAACCAAATCAACTCCTTCCCTGATTTCATCGAGGTGACATACTGAACTTCTATTATTGAGAGAGTGACCATCAGTTAAAGTTTGGACATACAAATAATTATCAATCCATTGAATGTAAACATGTATCTAGAAGTGATCTTCCATGAATATAAATCTACCTGAAAGTATGAATCTACAAATCCTTGAAATGACTCATCCATTATTAAGAAATGTTACATGATTATATAACCCTTTAAGTCCCTGAGAACCCATTTCAACACCTCCCAGTGTTCTATTCTAGGGATCTACTTGTATCAGCTAACAAACCCCATTGATTTTCCAATGTTTGGATGAGTAAAAATCATTAAATAAATCAAACTTATAATAGATGATTCATATATATCTTTTCACATGTACTCAACTTTTGTTTCCATTCTTGGAGACTTATCCTTATCTTCAAATGTGTGGCCATGGGTGTGATCATTGATTTCACTTCACTCATTCTGAAGCATTTCACAATTTCTAGATATTTTCATCCTATTTCAAGTAAAAAGCAGCAGAACAAATGTCTCACATGATCCACATCCCCAAAATATTTCCAGCCATACCAAGGTCCTTCATCTCTAAGCTTCCGGATAACTCAGCCTTCATCTTGTCAATCCTTCTTTTCAATGGACCCACAATAAGCATTTCATCGACGTAAATTAGAATAATAATGAAACTACCACCATAAAACACTTTAAATTAGTATAAATGATCATTATTTTTTCATATTAACTTCTATTATATCATAAAATCATTGAACTTTCTATTCTAATTCCATATCACTTGCTTTAGGACATAAAGGATACACCATAACTTGTAAATAAGATTCTAGTTCTTATGTTTTTCAGAACCCTTTGGTTGTTCCATAAATATTTCTTCTTGTAAGTACCCATAAAGAAATTATTTCATCATTTCCATCTTCTCTAGATGAAATCTTTCAGCAGAAACCATTCTTAACACCTTTTAGATAGTTGTGTTCTTAACCACCAGAGAAAAAAAATTCAAAGAAATAAACTCTATTCATTTGTTGAAAACCATTCAAAACTAGACTATCCTTGTACTTATTCCATCCATATATCTCTTACATCAATAAAAAAATACTTGTTTTGTAAGACATTATTTCTAGTAGGTTTTCGAATCATCTCCCATATTCCAAACACATAGAGGGAATCAAATTCATCCCTCATAACTAACTCCAAATACTTCTGATCTTCCAAAATCCTTGCCTTATCTAGGATCTCAATCTCTTTATCATCCAATAAAATAAAATAATGTAAAGTACTTTCATACCTTTTTACTTGGTGGATTTTTCTTGTAGAAAACCATAATTGTACCTGTGATTTAGTTCCTTCTAGTGCTGCAACTTCTACTGTGTAAAATTTTAGCGCTTAAGCTTCCACGGTCCTTGAAATCTCTAGTACATCAGTCCTTGGAAACGCCATAAAAATATGGCATCCTCATGAAATTATCATGATTCCTATATTTTTTAGAACATTCATATCTTTCAAATTTCCATCCATGTGAGCCTCAACATTTGAAGATACTTTTTTCTCACTATAATTTCCTAATTTATTTTGATCCTTCCGCAAAATCTCTTTACTAAAGATCACATATTTATTTATAATGACCTTCCAAATATCATTATCCCTTATTCAAATACCAAACTCTTTTTCAAAAAATACCACAAAGTAACATTCTTGAGACTTAACCTATAACTTATCTATATCCTTGTCATCAATGTACACATAAGATGGTTCTCTAAATACTTTTAGGTGGTTGAAGTCGACATTCTTTTTGAACCAACATGCTTCTGGTAGTTGTTTCCCAATTGGTGACAACATATACTCTATTTGATTAAGTAGGTATTACAACTCACCACTTCCACCAAAAATATTTTAAGTACCCTTATATGAATCTTGATACTCTTAGATTTGTCTACCAAAGTTTAGATCATTATTTCCACAAATCTATTATGTTTTGGTGTCCCTGATACAGTCTTATAAAAAAGAATCATTTTTTTACAAAACCTTTGGAACTCTGAAATTCCATACTCACCACCATTGTATGACCATATATACTTAAACTTACTTATTGTCTCCATTTCCACCATGTCCCTACACCGAATGGAATTCTTGAACACCTTAGAGTTATTTCTTAGAAAGTACACCCACACTTTATGTGTGCAATCAATGATAAAGGTTTCATAGAAGAGTGGATCTCTATGAGTTCACACCAAAGCTTCCCCTTGGACATCCATGTGAACCAACTCCAACTTTTGGTTCTTTAGTGTTTCCCTTTAATTTGGAATGACACTTGATACTAATTTTCAAAGAGAAAAACCTCTCATGTTCTGAAATCAATGATTATGGAATTCAAAAATCCTTTATCAAATAGGATATTCATCCCATTCTCACTGAGATTCCCTAGACAGTCATTACACAACTTACAAAAAGTTATTTCTCTAACAATATTTTCACCTTTAGATACTCTAGTAAGGTATAAAGTTCCATCCTTTACTCTCTTTGTAACAACCATGGAGTCATGTGAAATTTCCTACAATCCATATGTGAACTTGTTAATAAATAAAAAAATTACATTACAAAATATAAATAAGGTTCTTCCAAAGGCTTGGAATATATCACACGTCCTTTAACTCTAGCATGCTTCTATTCCTTTTTTGGACTGAAACATCCCCTTTCCAAACAATCTCAAGAGTATTGTCATAAACTAGATGAACCTTGACATGTCATTCAAAAGTATAATTCCTCATGGTTATTCTCTCGAAAATGGGATATAATGAAGGATCCATAGTCTATAACCCAATACCTTAATGAAGTAGAATAACATAGGAGAATGATTCTTCTATATTTTATTGTAGGATTCAAAGATCGACTTATGAAGGTGTATTTTCCAAAGTTATCCCTACATTCATTGTAATCCTTTCTGATTTTGTCTTTCCTCCGATAATTTCAGCATAGGGGAGAACTATTCACCAATCTTCTACTACCTTTCCCAATATAATGATCTTTCTATGTTGAAGCTTTTCCTATTCCTTCAATGTTATAAGCATTTCTAGAAGATGATGTTGGAGTTAGATCCCTGAAACCAACTACTTTGTTATTATATTACTTATATATATATATATTCAAATATGTGAATATCAATAAACACCTTATCATGTATTGATTATTATTTTGTGTAACTTTAATGTGATGATGTACTAGAGTATTTGTCACACTAAAAATTTCATTACATGTCCCTTATATGATGAGAACCTTTAAGTGTTATGGAGATATTATTAAACTATGTTTCCTATGGTTGTATAATGTCACTACCCAACCTCCTTGGACCATGAACTTGTTCAACTAACCCAAAGGGTCTCACATAATACCTTTTATTCTTTACTAGAACACCACATGTTTTTACCAATAGGGGTACCTTATCTGACTAATGGATATCCCCATAGGCCAACACATGGTCTTTTTGTGTAATTTTGTCCTCCCTAACATTAATCTAGTCCTAGAAAGCATAACTATAGAGTTCTAATCATGTATACTACCTAAAATAGAGATTCATCTTGTTTACATGGGTTGTAATATTAACTATTTAAGTATCACTTTTTCTAGGGTTGTTACACTCACCCCATCCCTTTAAAGCATTAAATCATCATTGTGGTCCTCATACCTCAAACTCTGGCAGTACCATTTCACTTTCACTTGGGTATTGGATCTGATACCATTTTTCATGACCTAATATCCTCAATACCCACCTAGATAGTGGAAATACAGGTTTAACACCCCAAGCCCCCCTCAAATAGGCTAGGGGATAGCGAAAAGAGCTGAGTGGGCATATCTCACACTTGGGAGACCTTATCCTAAAAGTACAAGTACATACACACACATCTCTATATGGAAATATAATGCATAAAATATATAAAACTAGTATTTTAAATGCATTCATAACATATATCCCACATTAGATTAAAATATAATTAAGAGAAATAAGAATGTTCCAAATACAATACCATCAAAAACTATAAAGAGTCCAAATTTGTATAAGTAAGGAGGGGATTGAAATGAGAATGTAACTCCTAGAAACCACTGTGGTCTGTCTAGATCAACTATGCTTCACCTACTCCTGATCCTCCTAGTAATTTGTTTAGTGGTATGTAGTCTTCATAAGAAATGATACGTGCTGGTAGAGCCCATGAAAGGGTGAGTACAACATACTCAGTAGGACCCCAAAATCAGCAAACACAAACAATAAAGATAGAGGTCCATCTCAACACCATGAAGATGTGTCATTCAGAATATAAGAAAAATATATAACAATAAACCAATATATACTTAATAAATACATAAAGTCTATGAGTAAGGTCACACACTTACTGTCGTCCTATGATTCTTCTCAAGGCTCAGAGGTAAAACTCGTCTAGAGGGGATTTCTATGGCCTCACGCTTCTATTGTTATACTAACCCATAGTCAGAGTCAGACTTTTGTCTTTTTATAAAAAGCAAATGGGCCAACAGTTTATGGTCTATCATGTGAAATTGGGGTTGTTTCAATCCATCCTTCTCTTCCATATAGTAATTTATCATTAGATGGTTTCTGGAAGAAGGAAATAATGAAATGGAATACAAGAGCTATAGTATTATTATTATCTATATTTTCTGAACATTATGGGAGGCAGAGAATAAGGAAAGGATAGAGGTGCGACCTTCAATTGCCTTTATCCATGTTATAATGAATGGGCTGGTACACAAGTTTTGTTCCCTGGTAAAAGGCAGACAACCGTCTCATATCATATGTAGGTTACTCAACAGGAAACTTGACCTGGCTAGATCATAGGGAAGCTGGATTACATGGAGACCACCACTTCACAGATATAATCTAAATGTGGATGGCCCATTTATGAATGGTCAAATGCATGGGGGAAGACTTCTACAGGATGTTTATGGTTCAATTTTTTTCACCTTTAGTAGTTTCTATAGTCTGGTGAGTTCTTTGGGTGTGGAGTTGAAGGCAATACACGTAGGTATCATGCTTTTAAAGACTTGGTGTTGATGTGTTCAGAGGTGGAGTCAGATTCTGAAATTGTTGTATGAGATGTAAACAGATAGGTGGATCCTCCTTGGAACCTAACTTATCTTGTTCGCATTTTTTCATTAAATCTTAGACATGGTTGTTCGGTTCGTCATGTTCATAGGGAGTCCAACTTCATTGCGAATGCACTTTCTTGAGGGAGTAGTCTGGGGGATTCATTGATTGTGTTTTCTAGTTTGGTCTCATTGCCTCGAGAATGTAATAACTTTGTACGGGGGGATGCTCACGGGTTGAATCATTTTAGACCCCTGTGACGACCTCCTTGTCTAATGGGTTTTTTCCCATATTATATAGTAAAAAATTCAATTTTCTATTTATGAAGGGTCAGGGCTATTAGGACCCATCATAAAAAGTTACACATTAGAACTAAAAATGATTTTTATACATAAGAAATGGATCACACTAAAGGAATGTGAGGGATTCTTATTCCTATTTGTAATAGTCCACTGAGGATGGGATTACACACCCTAAATTTCAGTAACTTGATACATAACCCAACCTAGGGAAGCATGATAGAGGATCACACTTTGGGCCACACAAAAGGATTCTTGACTGTAGAGACCCGAAGATTGACGTACATTGACATTACATTACTTTTGCGGAATACTTAGTACATTACAAAAACACACACACAAGGACCGTAATAGTTTAGTGTCTTTGGAAACTCGGACTATAATCTTCTAATCGTGGTGAAAGATCTTCAAAATCTCCCATAAAGATCTTCCTTTTTTTTACCTAAAACCTTTCTTTATATCCTGGGGAAAAGAAAACATAAAAGGGTGAGCTCAAATGCTCAGTAAGGGTAAACAAAATAAATATCAATCACATCATATTCATAAGAACATAACATTTTGGAAATCATAACCTGCAAAAGAGAGAGAATAATTTCATAATCATGGGATAAATCATGGCAGTGAAAAAGTAATCCCAATAATCATAACGTAAAACATGAAACTTTGTGGCATACACGCATAATCATAGAGAATCATTTCTTGTTAGTCAAGACTAATTGCCAAGACTATCTTAGTGGACAAAGTCCCTTTCTGAATCGAGTAACCCTCGTTTCAGTCCTGTTTCACTGAACCGGTATAACCTACCGTTCCAGCCCTGTCTATCTCATGAGATATAAAATCTTTACCCAATGCATTGGAGGGAGATATAGGTCCCACCCATCTTATAATGAATCCTTTCTTATGTGTGCCACATAATCATAAATCATACTTCATCGCATAACCCATGTAATAAAAATGGGATTCTTAAACAACATGACATCATAAAGCAATTCATATAAGATAAAGGAATTCATAAAAATATTTCCATCACAACATAATCAAACCAATGTAATAATAGGGATAAAAACAGAACCCTTTTATTATCTTAGATGGAAAATAATTTTGATAAAATACTTGAACTCCATTCTTGAGGAAAATATCCTTTCTTCTTCAAAAACATTTTTCCTTTCATAACATGTCATACGAATTTAAAATAAAAGAAGTTGATTAAAAATAAACTTGAAAACTTGTAAAGGAAGTTTCTTGGAAATAATGTTTTAAAAATCCATTCAGGCCGTATAAGTTAAAAAAACATTCTTCGTACTTTTGTCGGAAAAGTCATAAAGTACCTTGTACGAAAAACGACAAAAGATTCCTTTCATATCTTTTATAAAAAAAACTTACTGAAGGGTAAAATTGGATATAAAATATTGTAGGAGGATGGAAATAATATTACATATTGATGAAACATGGATGTGGATGATAAAACACACCCCAGTAAATACTTACGAATAAACAATCTCGGATAAAAATGAGATTGTGATATTTCCCTTACCTTAGGTCCGATTTGCTTTGTTCGTGTCCGAAGCTCCTGTATAATGGTTTAAATAATGTTATTGACTTATTCCAGAATCATACATATTGATATGATATCATATATGGTCATATTATTAGCTTCTTGTTAGTAATATTTCATTGTTACTTGTTACTCGGGTCTTTATAACTTTTTGTTCTTATGCGTGTTTTGTCGAATAAATTCTTATTCTTATCTTTAGGTTATAGATAATTCATTTACAGAATGGTATTAGTGTAGTATATACCATATTCATTCATTCAATTCGTTTATATAATCATTATGAAATGAAGATCATGTAGAACGAATCACATCACATCGTGGAGACGGTATTCCGTACGTACGCACGAGTGATGATATCGTTCCTATGATCGTGGAATTGTATTGGAGTATATATATATATATTATTTCAGTATCAATATTACTTCATAATAATCATATATAGTTACTCATTAAACCATTATACCCATCCTTGTAAGGTGATGGTGGAAAAATAGATTACACCACGGCGTGGAGATGGTATTCCGTACGTACGCACGCGCGGTGATTTCTTTTTCCGTAGGATAGATAGATGGTGAAATAGAGTTGTTTCATACTTATAATAACATATCAGTATATGAGTGATACTGATGTTATTACTTCATAATGAAACAACCTAAGAAGAAGAAGTGGAAGAAGAAATAAAGATGAAAGAATTGGTAACGGTAATTACCTCTTCTTTGAAGCGCCTTTTTGAAGACCTCCTCTTAGGGAACTAAAATTGGTCTTTGAGAAAGACCAGAACCTCTAGGATGTTTCTAGGGAAGTGGAGAAGAGATTTTGGCAGGGGTTGTCCGAGCTTGAGTGCTCAAATTGGTGTGAGGAGGAGGGGGAGGAGGTGTCCTTTTATAAGGGAGGAGAGGGGCACCTTAGGAATATCTTAAAATATTATTTTATATTAAAGTCAAAATCGGTTTATAATGGTTTCAAAGGGTCTTATTTAGAAGCTAAAGTGGGGATGGGTCGAAATCCTATCAACCAATAGAATTTAGACAAGTTTAGGTTATTATTTTAACCTTATCAATTAGATTTAACTCTAAGTTAAATAATTTAACTTTTACCGTGTCTTTTTGTTTTCTTACACTATATGGTTAATACACTTACTATAACATGCCAAAAGAACCCCAAATTGTTTATTATTAATACATATATCCTTATCTAAGTCATTTTTACGAACCTTAGATTTTTAGGAATAAAATAACAATTAAAAATATAATATTTGATTTAAAAACTATTTTGTGTCAATTTTGACACTATTTGATATATGATTTTTGTGAAAGTCATAACAGAATTATATGTTCGAACCAAGTTGATTAAATAAACACTAATATATCATAGTAACCTAGAAAATTAGTGTAATTCATAAAAAGTCTCAAATTACATTTATTTTGGTGTTTATAACATCAATTATGTCAATATTTCATTAATAAGATAATTACTGCATCATCATTGTGTCATAGATAAATTAAATTATTTGATGTCTAAAAATTACAAATAAAATAACATCATGTAGTAAATCTTTTTAGCTTTCTAATGAATATTTAAAATCGAATTTATCTTATGTATAACTCTTTATTAAAAATGTTTTAGTAAATAAACTTTGATTTTAACTCTTTTAACTCTTCTTTGAATTAAATAATAATAAATGTCCTAATCTAATTCAAGTGGGCCTAAATGATAATATTTTACACTTAAGGTTGTTTTTGGTCGAGATAAACTTGTCCAATAGAATTAGGACATGTGTTAGGGTAATATTAATATTATTCTTACCCTTAATTACCCTATTTACTTTTAACCGTGGTAAATAAAAGTAAAAAGTTACTATTCACCAAAAATTATTTTCATCTCATTGAACCACATTTTACTTACTGAAATCAACCGTGTCTCTCGGATTTTTTAAATTCCATTCACAGAAGCGGTAAAATTAAGTTTTATGAAAAATTTAGTTTTTTAACTACCACTTAGTAGTTTCACTATTCATCAAAAATTGATGTTTTTTCAGAACAATGCCAAAATTTCATCCTAAGCTATATTTCATATTCCGAATTCAAAAATGAAATCTATTTTACCAAATTCATAACATAGAAGTTTCATTAATTAATTTTATAATTAAATCCCGCTGTTAAAACAAATAGCGTGTTTTTAAGAAACAATATCTATTAAAAGATTGACACTTGATTATGTCTGGTTTAAATGTGAAATTACATTCAATGACCAACATTGTATTAAATTGTAAAAATATATTCTAAATATACTTTAAAACCACTCAAATTAATAATTTATCACTATTAATTATTTCGATTAAAAAAGTTGTTTTTAATTATAATTTAGTAATTTTCACTATTCATCAGAATATGAAAGTTATCCGAAAAGTACCAAAATTTCACCTTAGGCTAAATTCGATACTCCGAATCCAAAAATGAAGTCCATTTTGAGAGATAAAATTTCTAAAATTTTAAAAGTGGTTATTACTATTTATAACGGCTAGTTTTAATAATAATTTAATAGCATATCATTGTTTCGTGAAACTCAATATTGCGTACTACACACGCTATCGAGGAAGGTTGTGATTGTGTGTAATGCAAGGTAAGTCAAAGATGCGTGTTGTGCAAGCTCCTTTTTGTGTAGCGTACAACACAAGACATTAGTGAAATAAAAAGAATATTTTTCATAAAATCTCGGGTTGTTACATTCTACCCCCCTTAAAATGAATTTCGCCCTCGAAATTCATCGGGGTTATAAATGGTTTACTATTCGAAAGTTTCTTTAATAGAAACCCACATCATAAAAAGGAATACCAAAACTTGGCTTTAAAAACTAGAGTATGAAATGTAACGATTACCCAAATAAACTAATCGCTGGGTTTCCACATAGGTAAAAATATGGATATGGAAGAGAAATCTAACCATCATGTTCTGATGGAGAGTGGTAGAGAACATGGCTATGGAAAAGCCAGTAATCACAAATCCATAGATTTGGGATGATATAAGGTACCATCTGATTCATCAGATATAAGATCACTAGGACAACATTTTTGGTTTTCAAGATCATTTCCCTAAAGTTGAAAATTTGAATTAGAATAAATACTTACTTTATTTTGGTACAATCTCACTGTTGTTCGTGCCTTGAACAATTTCCACTTCATCTCTTAAATAAATGAAGTTGAATTTGTTATTCATGAAGTGTTAGCAGATTATGTGATAGAATGACGGGTCATTCCATCTGTCTCAAACAAAAGGTTAGCAAAAATTATATACATAAGTCGGTCTATAGTGAGATTAATCATATATGGTTCCTAAAATGGGCTTATACTTCATATATCATACTTCTTAATATAATAACACTAGTTTCTTCTAAACAGGGACTTCCTGTAGGTCAGTGGTAGGCGATAAAGGCCAGTCGCACTTCGGTTGTGGGTTCGATTCCTACAGCCTTGTCCGAAGCGATGGGCTGTCGCCCATCCTGCAGGTTGTCCGTTTTCTAAAACTACGTTACTATAACATCCCATCAATAATATCGAAAATCTTCTATCCTTAAACAATACTAACTTATGTCCAACATAATCCAGTCTAATCTTTAGGCTTATACATAATACTGCAGTCCACTCTCATAATATAGTGACAATGATTACCAGAGATTTAATACTATCGTTGATCCCCACATATCATAAGATATGTCTTGTTGGTCACATTCCAAACATTCAAAGTCCTTAATCGTGTATTCTCTTGAATACCTTAGTGAAAACATGAGTGCAGTTAAAAGTTAACACTTTCCACATACCAAAATCCTCAAAATTCTATATACTCAAACCATGATATCACTTAGTCCTTATATCAATCATGAGCTCATGAATACTATTAAACATTTCATTTTCTCGTCTTCATTATGCGCATACCATCTTATTTCCAAAAAAAATATCTCAATCACTTTGAATACCACATCAATAAATATTGCAATACTCAATGATACAACATTATTTTGGAATCCCATTACATAAACACTTAATCATTCCACCACATCGTTGTCATATTCAACATTGCCAATAGTGATCGCATGTGATTTCCCTTTGACCTTTGCCTTTAGTGGTTGCTCATGTTGATCATCACTAACCCTTGGATTAGGGAAATTATTAGCATAATGCCCCATTTCCTTGCACTTGAAGCATTGAAGTGTTGGCGGTGCGTTCTCTGCAGTGTTTTCTTTATTCACATCATTAGAAACCCTTTTTCCATTACTTCGACACTCAGCTGCTCGATGACCTTCTTTTCCACACTTAAAACATTTTCTAGTCCCTTTAAGACAATCCCCACAATGCTTCTTTCCACACTTTGTGCATAAGGAAACATTCATCTTCTTTTCACCATTATTCTGAGATTTCTCCTTGAACTCCATCTTTTGTTTCTTGTCAAAACCATGAGATGGATATATAACACCAACTTCCATTTCTACCTTGATAGCACAACGCACAATTTCTTCATAGCTACTGAAGTCTCTTATAGCAAATGCCCTTCGAAGACTTGGTTTTAAGCCACTGAAAAATCGATCAACTTTACTTTCAGGTTGGATGATAATTCTAGAAGCATACCTTGCAAGTCTTGTAAAATTTTCTTCATAGGTACCAACAGATTCATCGTCCCTTTGCTTCAGTTCAAGAAACTCTTTCTCCATCTTTGTTCGAAGAATACGAGGGAAGTACTTACTGAAAAACAAGTTCTTGAACTCGTCCCATTCCATGGACTCAATTTCATCTCTTGGCCTCGTATTCTTGATAAGATTCCACCATTGATCAGCTTCACCTTCCAAACGATATACTGCTAAGATGACTTTATCATGTTCAGAACATTGAAGAACTGAAAATATCTTTTCAGTAGTACTGATCCATTGTTCAGCCACAAGTGGATCAGAAGACCCACTGAAAGAAGGTGGACGTTGCCTCATGAAGGACTCAATAGAATATTGTTCCCTTCTCTGCTCATTTGGAAGTCCAGAATGATTCATAGCTTGTGTAAGTATAGCAATAAGATTTTGCACTCCATCTCCCATAACATGTGTTTGTTCAGGAGGGAAATCATTGCATTGTCCATTGCATTGATCAACACGGTTCCTTCGGGTTCCAGCCATCGTCTAAAACCCAAAAAGAATAGTGTGAGAGGCAAAAATCATGCTAGGGAAAACAACATAATAAAGGGGGAGTACCTTCAATATCCAACATCTTAGGTTTAATTCTATGATCGTTAGCGTAATTCTATTACTATAACCTATACGTATACTTAACCTTAGGGACATCCCTAGACATACCTTAGAAATATCTCTAGGGATCTCACTAATGTTTTCGCATCCTAGTTTCCAAAGGTTGACTAAACCTTTCCTCTGATACCAACTGTAGAGACCCGAAGCTTGACGTACATTGACATTACATTACTTTTGCGGAATACTTAGTACATTACAAAAACACACACACAAGGACCGTAATAGTTTAGTGTCTTTGGAAACTCGGACTATAATCTTCTAATCGTGGTGAAAGATCTTCAAAATCTCCCATAAAGATCTTCCTTTTTTTTAACCTAAAACCTTTCTTTATATCCTGGGGAAAAGAAAACATAAAAGGGTGAGCTCAAATGCTCAGTAAGGGTAAACAAAATAAATATCAATCACATCATATTCATAAGAACATAACATTTTGGAAATCATAACCTGCAAAAGAGAGAGCATAATTTCATAATCATGGGATAAATCATGGCAGTGAAAAAGTAATCCCAATAATCATAACTTAAAACATGAAACTTTGTGGCATACACACATAATCATAGAGAATAATTTCTTGTTAGTCAAGACTAATTGCCAAGACTATCTTAGTGGAAAAAGTCCCTTTCTGAATCGAGTAACCCTCGTTTCAGTCCTGTTTCACTGAACCGGTATAACCTACCGTTCCAGCCCTGTCTATCTCATGAGATATAAAATCTTTACCCAATGCATTGGAGGGAGATATAGGTCCCACCCATCTTATAATGAATCCTTTCTTATGTGTGCCACATAATCATAAATCATACTTCATCGCATAACCCATGTAATAAAAATGGGATTCTTAAACAACATGACATCATAAAGCAATTAATATAAGATAAAGTAATTAATAAAAATATTTCCATCACAACATAATCAAACCAATGTAATAATAGGGATAAAAACAGAACCCTTTTATTATCTTAGATGGAAAATAATTTTGATAAAATACTTGAACTCCATTCTTGAGGAAAATATCCTTTCTTCTTCAAAAACATTTTTCCTTTCATAACATGTCATACGAATTTAAAATAAAAGAAGTTGATTAAAAATAAACTTGAAAACTTGTAAAGGAAGTTTCTTGTAAATAATGTTTTAAAAATCCATTCAGGCCGTATAAGTTAAAAAAACATTCTTCGTACTTTTGTCGGAAAAGTCATAAAGTACCTCGTACGAAAAACGACAAAAGATTCCTTTCATATCTTTTACAAAAAAACTTACCGAAGGGTAAAATTGGATATAAAATATTGTAGAAGTATGGAAATAATATTACATATTGATGAAACATGGATGTGGATGATAAAATACACCCCAGTAAATACTTACGAATAAACAATCTCGGATAAAAATGAGATTGTGATATTTCCCTTACCTTAGGTCCGATTTGCTTTGTTCGTGTCCGAAGCTCCTGTATAATGGTTTAAATAATGTTATTGACTTATTCCAGAATCATACATATTGATATGATATCATATATGGTCATATTATTAGCTTCTTGTTAGTAATATTTCATTGTTACTTGTTACTCGGGTCTTTATAACTTTTTGTTCTTATGCGTGTTTTGTCGAATAAATTCTTATTCTTATCTTTAGGTTATAGATAATTCATTTACAGAATGGTATTAGTGTAGTATATACCATATTCATTCATTCAATTCATTTATATAATCATTATGAAATGAAGATCATGTAGAACGAATCGCATCACATCGTGGAGACGGTATTCCGTACGTATGCACGAGTGATGATATCGTTCCTATGATCGTGGAATTGTATTGGAGTATATATATATATTATTTCAGTATCAATATTACTTTATAATAATCATATATAGTTACTCATTACACCATTATACCCATCCTTGTAAGGTGATGGTGGAAAAATAGATTACACCACGGCGTGCAGACGGTATTCCGTACGTACGCACGCGCGGTGATTTCTTTTTACGTAGGATAGATAGATGGTGAAATAGAGTTGTTTCATACTTATAATAACATATCAGTATATGAGTGATACTGATGTTATTACTTCATAATGAAACAACCTAAGAAGAAGAAGTGGAAGAAGAAATAAAGATGAAAGAATTGGTAACGGTAATTACCTCTTCTTTGAAGCGCCTTTTTGAAGACCTCCTCTTAGGGAACTAAAATTGGTCTTTGAGAAAGACCAGAACCTCTAGGATGTTGATAGGGAAGTGGAGAAGAGATTTTGGCAGGGTTTGTCCGAGCTTGAGTGCTCAAATTGGTGTGAGGAGGAGGGGGATGAGGTGTCCTTTTATAAGGGAGGAGAGGGGCACCTTAGGAATATCTTAAAATATTATTTTATATTAAAGTCAAAATCGGTTTATAATGGTTCAAAAGGGTCTTATTTGGAAGCTAAAGTGGGGATGGGTCGAAATCCTATCAACCAATAGAATTTAGACAAGTTTAGGTTATTATTTTAACCTTATCAATTAGATTTAACTCTAAGTTAAATAATTTAACTTTTACCGTGTCTTTTTGTTTGCTTACACTATATGGTTAATAAACTTACTATAACATGCCAAACGAACCCCAAATTGTTTATTATTAATACATATATCCTTATCTAAGTAATTTGGACGAACCTTAGATTTTTAGGAATAAAATAACAATTAAAAATATAATATTTGATTTAAAAACTATTTTGTGTCAATTTTGACACTATTTGATATATGATTTTTGTGAAAGTCATAACAGAATTATATGTTCGAACCAAGTTGATTAAATCCACACTAATATATCATAGTAACCTATAAAATTAGTGGAATTCATAAAAAGTCTCAAATTACATTTATTTTGGTGTTTATAACATCAATTATGTCAATATTTCATTAATAAGATAATTACTGCATCATCATTGTGTCATAAATAAATTAAATTATTTGAAGTCTAAAAATTACAAATAAAATAACATCATGTAGGAAATATTTTTATCTTTCTAATGAATATTTACAATCGAATTTATCTTATGTATAACTCTATATTAAAAGTGTTTTAGTAAATAAACTTTGATTTTAACTCTTTTAACTCTTCTTTGAATTAAATAATAATAAATGTCCTAATCTAATCCAAGTGGGCCTAAATGATAATATTTTACACTTAAGGTTGTTTTTGGTCGAGATAAACTTGTCCAATAGAATTAGGACATGTGTTAGGGTAATATTAATATTATTCTTACCCTTAATTACCCTATTTACTTTTAACCGTGGTAAATAAAAGTAAAAAGTTACTATTCACCAAAAATTATTTTCATCTCATTGAACCACATTTTACTTACTGACATCAACCGTGTCTCTCGGATTTTTGAAATTCCATTCACAGAAGCGGTAAAATTAAGTTTTATGAAAAATTCAGTTTTTTAACTACCACTTAGTAGTTTCACTATTCATCAAAAATTGATGTTTTTTCAGAACAATGCCAAAATTTCATCCTAAGCTATATTTCATATTCCGAATTTAAAAATGAAATCTATTTTACCAAATTCATAACATATAAGTTTCATTAATTAATTTTATAATTAAATCCCGCTGTTAAAACAAATAGCGTGTTTTTAAGAAACAATATCTATCAAAAGATTGACACTTGATTATGTCTGGTTTAAATGTGAAATTACATTCAATGACCAACATTGTATTAAATTGTAAAAATATATTCTAAATATACTTTAAAACCACTCAAATTAATAATTTATCACTATTAATTATTTCGATTAAAAAAGTTGTTTTTAATTATAATTTAGTAATTTTCACTATTCATCAGAATATGAAAGTTATCCGAAAAGTACCAAAATTTTACCTTAGGCTAAATTCGATACTCCGAATCCAAAAATGAAGTCCATTTTGAGAGCTAAAATTTCTAAAATTTAAAAAGTGGTTATTACTATTTATAACGGCTAGTTTTAATAATAATTTAATAGCATATCATTGTTTCGTGAAACTCAATATTGCGTACTACACACGCTATCGAGGAAGGTTGCGATTGTGTGTAATGCAAGGTAAGTCAAAGATGCGTGTTGTGCAAGATCCTTTTTGTGTAACGTACAACACAAGACATTAGTGAAATAAAGAGAATATTTTTCATAAAATCTCGGGTTGTTACGTTGACTCTATCCTGAAATTTAATCATATAGGGGATTTCTCATCCTAACAAAGATGATATACCTCACTATACCCCCATAGGAATTTACCAATGGAACACACCAAATATATTCCAATATATACTGAAGAGATAAGAGGATATAAACTACCTTGGAGGAATTATATGGTGTGTATAGGGAGTACATGTGTGTACCACTAAACATGGACCTGCCTGTGTTCCTTGGATCCTGCCTATGTACACTAGTTGTTCTCGTGTACTCTGGTCATGCTTGTGTTCTTGGTTGTGTTAATGTTCATGTACCTAAAGGCTACACATTAGGTTTCCAGTATTGGGTCATAATATGTGTAAACCTATCACACAGTGTGTGGTATTTAATCCTTCATATAAACCCTTGTGCCATTTTAGGGGACCACATGACATGTGTTCTTCCATATTTCACATCGTGTAACTTATAATTTTCCAAAAAATATAGAATGACTCATGCTTCTCACCAGAATAGCCAAAACCTCCAATTCAACTGCCAAATTAGTTGATGAACATTGATATGGACTTGAACATTATTTTCCATCTCTAATGGCTATATTCTGGCCTCCCATTTTCTCAAGAATCATCTCTCACTGTTCTTCCATACTAAGGCACCAAAACCCTGTGAATCAGTGATCTCTCATCTGACATCGAATCATCCATCTTCATCATTATACCTTCATCGTTCCTCCAATATTGAAGCCTCACCTTTGGAATTCATCTATTGTGCTAAAGATAAAATATATAACAATCAATTTTTGAGTATTTATTGAACCACCATACAAAAAGGATAACATTGATGAAAGATTGAAGATCTAGGGGAGAAGATGACAAAACAAAAAAGTGACAATCAATCGTCGACCATTGTTTGGGTTAGACTTCATTCTATTATGTAGAAAGTGAAAATTTTAAAATGTAAGGATGAATCCATGAAACAAATAGATTCATATTTCTAGGAAGGTAAATCATAAACTTAATCAATAATCGATCTTCAAATCAATTTTTGTTAGTGAAAAAGTTTCGCATTTGACATGGGATAAATAAACAGGGCTAAACCAACAAAACAACATCCAACCTAAAGGTTAGATTTATGGATGATTATTTTTTTTAATTGTTTTTAGTGACATTAAAGAACTCATTTGTTGAAGATGAACCTCTTGTAAAATAGATCATCGATCCAAAATCACATCTTCACTGCCAATGCTCTCATCCTCATATCTCTCTCAAATATTCGGGGTTATACAACAAACCCTAGGGTCTGGCTATAACCAAGTTTATAAGGAAGAGGATTGGGTCATGGAAATTATATAAACAATAAATAAATAAATAAATTTATTCATCCACCAATAAATGCTCTTATATAAAATCCAGATGAGCACAAAGGTTATGTTGCGCCTGGGGTAAAACCTGCATTATATATTCAATGATGGTATATGGTTTACCACTTAAGACTCTATTCAGAAGTTATTCTACTATTTCTAAAATACTATGAAATTAATCTATTTTTTCCTTGTATGACTTTGGAAAATTTTAAGAAATGTTTTGGGAGCCAGGTACTGATTCATCATGGGATTTCGGGGCTCATGGAGCCTCTATGTTGTTATAATAAAAATATTAATATATTATATCATGTGTATGAGGTTTTTTTTAAATAAAGGAATAACTCCCAAACAGAGTCTCGGGGGGTACCTCCATTGAATCTAGAATGTGGGTTTTACCCTAGGCATGATATAACCTTTGTGCATGTCATAAATTTCCATAATAGTGGTCATGGGTGGATTAATAAATAAATAGATTACTTATTTATTTATTTATATGTAATTTAATTTCCATGACCTAATCCTACTATTTATAAACCTGTCTATATCCAAACCCTATGATTTGTCGCATAACCCTAGGGATTTGAGATAGATCTAAGGAGAAGAGTTCTAGAAGTGACAATAGGATTGTGGATTGATGATCTATTTTCCATGAGGTTCATCTTCAAAAAAGGAGTTCCCATATCTTTCCAAAGATAATGGAACAACCCCATTTTTCATCATAGATTGATCCAACCTCAAGGTAGGATGTGGATTTTTATCATTTAATCCTATTTTGTATCCCATGTCGAACGTGAATTGATTTATCTAACAAAAATCAATTCATAGGTTGATCATTGATTATAGTTGATGATTTATTATCCTAGAAATAGAAATTGATGTTACTTCATAGATTCATATTTATTTTGTGCAATCATTGATTTCACTATGATTGAATTAATTCCAGCCCAAATAATGGTTGAAGTTCGATTCTTGCTTTATTGTTTCTTGTTTTTCACCCCTCATTCTTCAAGTTTTCATCATTGACATTCTATTTGTACAATGGTTGGACAGATACCTGTAAACCAATTATTGCGGATTTTTATCTTTGGTCTAACGAATCATTTTTACAGGTGTGGAATTGTGATTGAAGTATAGATCAAGGTATGATGATGATTAAGAATGATCAAGTTTCGGATCAACGATCCCAAATTCATATTTTTTGGTGCCTCAACATGGTGTTGCGATGAGATATGATTCTGGAGTGGATTTTTGGACCTAATCTGACCATCGACGATTGTAAGGATTAGTCAAGTCCATATCTATGTTTGTCAGTAATGTTTGTTGTATATTTGAAGGCGGAAGTTGTGCGGGAGAGACACATGAGACTTTCTAGAATTTCTGAAAAAAAAAGTAATGTGGAATGTAGTTCAAAATAAATCATGTTGTGTTGTCACCTCTAGTGACACTATGATTTATGTGAATAATTAAATATCACACATTGTCTAATAGGATCACATGGCATGTGACCCGATGTTGGTGACCTGAAATATACACCCTGGGTACATGGGCACAAACATGAATAGGCACATGGGTAGGACTAGAGTACATGGGAACAAGAGATATACATGAGCACATGCTAAGGAACATGGGAACATACATTAGAAGATCTGAGTTTAGTAGAACATTTTGTTTACTCCCTATACATGTCATGTACTTTCTATAAGGAAGTTTGGAACCCCTACCCTCTTATTCTAGATAATATTCTGTAGGGTATGTTCACTTGATAAATTTGTATGAGGGTATAATGAGGTATCTCATCCATGTTAGGATAAAAGATACCCTCTATGGGTAAAGTCATGGAGAGAGTTAGGAATCCCTTTTTGTGACCCAGGGTGTGATCCTCTATCATGCTTCCCTAGGTTGGGTTAGGTATCTCATTACCGACATTTAGGGCATATTGAGAAGATTATGATAGTTTTTTCTGGTATTGAACGCCATGGAGCTAATCCATTGGAAGCAGGTAGTCGATGACAGAATCTGAGATCCGGACGCATAAAGATTTTTTGGATATAGTCTCATAATAGAGAGTCTATGTTTTAGGGCTTTCAGGATGAATTGAGCTAGCTTAGGGAGAGGATATGTTACTCCTATAATGGTAGAGGTCATCTCATGTGATATTTCTTGACCCGTCGAGCAACAAACATGGA
Source organism: Viscum album (assembly GCA_963277665.1). Classification (NCBI taxonomy): domain Eukaryota; kingdom Viridiplantae; phylum Streptophyta; class Magnoliopsida; order Santalales; family Viscaceae; genus Viscum; species Viscum album. The sequence continues at coordinate 1,968,559,142 of OY728153.1, forward strand.
TACAGATGAAGGACCACCCTGGTCGAGGTAGTGGTTTGATCAGGGAGGTACACATGGTGGAAGACATGGAAGAGGAACTAGGAGATCTACATAAGGTGGCTGACATTTTGATCTTCTACCACCACCACCCCCAGGTGGTCCAACCTAGGATTAGGGAGCTAGTGGTTTGAGATGAGGGAAGTTGCTGGCATTGGAGGCTTATGACCTAGAGGATCTAGGGATGATTTTAGGTATGATATGTGTCTTTCATATTTTAGATGTAGTATAGATAGACACTTATGTGAGCCAGTCTTTCCTTAACACATACCTTGTTAGAAATATAGAGCTTCTGGTGGATCCCTTGGTTCAACCCTTTAATTTAGAGACTCCTACCAGAGAATATTTAGTGATCACACACTTCTTCCAATAATTTTAACATTATGTCAGGGGGGGAGAGTTTATTATGTGATATTTTCATAGAAATGAGAAGGCCTTACGACTTCATTCTAGGAAAATATGGGCTCTCTATAGTCCATATATAGATTTACTATTTCAGTTAGAGGATGCAGTGTGTTCCAATTGATGGGAGGATATTTTCATTTGTTGGAGAGAATGAATTCCAGTAAGAGAAGTATGTTCTTGTTATTAGGATAATATAATCAATTAATCACCAGTTGTGTAGTATTGCCCTTGGAACAGTGAATTTTTTGAGATTGTAGTTTTATACAGTGGTAGATGAGTATGATAAAGTCTTTCTTGAGGACATTCTAGACTTACCTCCTCATTAAGATATTTATTTATGAAGAAAATTACACCTAAGGAATACCTTGATATCTGTTCCAACATATTTAATGGCTCCCATAGAGATTCGTGTGTTGAAGGTGTAAGAACCCGGTTCTTCTTTTCAGGTACGCTTTTCCTTTTTCTAGAGTTTTTAAGAAAAATGAACTTTCTGGAAATTTTTGAAGTACACGACGTGTACTATTTTTTGGCTCGAAGCCGTGTGTTGGCCGTGTCTGGGCCACACACATGGTGTGTAAGGGTGAGGTGGAGGCCAGTTAAAGCGGAGTACGGAAAACTGATGTACACTCCATGTACTCAAGAAGTACATGCCGTGTATTTTATTTTATTTTTCATTAAATGAACCAGGGTCGTGCCTAACCCCCAATTTCATCTTATTCTCCAGATTCCTTCCACCCGAGTGTGACCGTATGACCGGATCTTCGACGAGCTTCCGCCTCTTCATACTTTCTCTGATTTGAGTGTGGTCGATTGCGTTGGAATCGCAGCGGTGAGCTCTCACTTCTGCTTGAGTCTTGTTTCTTGATTCCTCCTGGTTTTCAAGTTATCGTAGGTTGAGCGTTTTGTGCGTTTTCTCAGATCTACATCGTTCTAAGGGGAATCCATCGTCGCTGTTCATGTATATCGATCTCCTAGGATCGAGGTAGGTGGTTTGTGCCTGTTTCCCTCTAGAATGGGGGGTGATCTCATTGATTTAAGATTCAAAAATTCCAAGAGGTTTTTAACGGGTTTTCTCATAGAACCGGAAATATCCAATGATTCCATATCCATTTGAACCTACATTCCAAAGGTAGGCACTCATTAGTTTTGGATTGATGAGGCTTAGGAATTTTCATTGGTCGAGAGGATGGGAGGTTGGACTCATCACACCTTTTATAGGGGAAGTATTGTCTACTCTGGGACTCTCTTTATAGATTTAAGTTATGTTCGTGAATCCTTATTACATTACCAAGTAAAAAATGAAATTTCCTTTAGATCTGAAAATCAATGATTGAAATGTAGGAAATTTAGAGAATCTTTTATATGTATTCAAGGTTCTTCATTGATAGAGAATCATCTGTATTTGTTAGATATTATTAGTCTATGGTATCCTTTGATACATAAAAGTCTCTTGGTCATTATGATGACCATAATGGTTTTAAAGCCTCTCAGTGGGGCACTTGAAGTTTATTGTCATTCAGAAGGACATGAATTATTTCAAAGTTGGGATCATACCCGCAGATGGGCTGCCTACGTATCCTTTGTTTTGGAAAAGGAATCAGAACCCATGTAGTTTAAGTAAAGTAGTATGATGTTTATGCATGATTGATGGCTCAAAGAAAAGATGTCATGATTACTTTTACACTCTAAGATCATGTGAGTCATGCTCGGTGTGAGAAACAAGAGGTATTGGTGAAACCAGAAAATTGTTCCACGAAAGATGCAATGATGTGGGACTTATGTGTGTATGAATGCCCAAATAGATGAGGATTAAGATTTACTTCAGAGAAGAAATCTAGGAACAGGTTCTATAAAGGTATATGTGCTTCATGGAGATTTGGATACTCTAATATTGGGGCTTACTCCTAAGAAAGATGCCCATGTTAGGAGGGGACTTATGATTGGGTTTTACTCCTAAGAAGGAAGCCCATATCAAAAGGAAATTAAGACTGGTTAAGAGAGATTAAGGCTGGGGATTACTCCTGAGAAGAAGGCCCAGGTTAAGGGACTTGAACAATTAAGGGACTTTGGGGCTTAATCCTGAATAGGATGCCCGTATTTGGGACTGGGGATTACTCCTAAAAAGGAAGCCCAGGTTAAGAGAATTATGGTTGGGGCTTATTCCTAGGGAGGATTCCCATATTTGGGAATTTTAAGATTGGGGCTTACTCCTAAAAAGGATGCCCAAATTATGGGACTTGGGGCTTACTCTTGAAAAGAATGCCCAGATTTGGAAGGACTTGGGGCTTACTCCTAAGGAGGATGCCCAAAAATTAACGGGAATTATGACTGGGACTTACTCCTAAAAAGGAGGCCCAGGTTAAGAGGTTATCTCATCTTTAAAGGATGCAGTTGAATGAATGAAATCTCAATCTTTAGTGACATAAAGATGTGTAAATCACAAGGTTTTGAGAGATGTTCCACGAAGTTCCTTTCAAATAAGGAATTCAAATCAAGAAATCATGCCATAAATGGCTTTGAAGAGTGTATTGAAGACTGAATCTTGAATAGGAGAGGTGTAATGTCATAAGAGGGGTGAAATGGGCAAGAAAGGCACCCAAGAAGATAGGGGTGCGCAAGTCCTGGCAGGTGCGCAGGTACTCCGTGGGCATGCAAGTCCTAGGCGTGCAGGTATACCTGCGCGGCACATGGGTACTTGTGCGATTTTCAGCCCTTAGAGTAATATTTGGGTGATCCTTGATCAAAGACTTTAGAATTATCCCTAGAGGCTTTCTAGAAGATGGCGCACAAGTTATGATGAAGAAGTAGGGTGGCATGCAAGTGTGTCCATTTCCCTTAAGGGTAAAACACTTAGGCGCACAAGTGTTAGTGAATTCTAATAGTTAGACCTTACTCCTCTTGTCTAGACCTTCCATTATAGGTAAATAATTACCTCAGAATTGTTTTGAAGACCTGAAGAAGAGACTTGGGTGTTCAGAGCTCTATATCTGAATTCTGGAAAAATTCCTCTTGAAATGGGGGGCCCACCGGGGGTATTTATAGGCTGGAGAAGACCCCGGGTGGTTATCTCTTAGGGCACACAAGTCACTTGCGTGACCATTAGGCGGTGTGCAAGTATACTTGCGTGACAGTAAGGGAACTTACGCGACCTTTGTGCAATTTTCTTCTTATTCATTCCTTTGTCAATTTTTGATATTTTCTTCAAAGGATGAATCACTTTGTGTTAATTCATTTCCCTTTCCATTCGTTTGGACAATGTGATGAAAAGGAGCGTCAACAAAAGTCCCCCATCAGAGTTGGATCTAAAAGAATAAGGATGTAACTCTGAGAAATAGAAGAAAACCAAAGGGAAAGAGGCGCACAGGTGTTCACCGCGCAACCATCATCGCGCAGGTGCGAGTCGCGTAGGGCTGGAGTGCGCTGGCTGTAGGCACATAGGTGGTCGTCCTGGCCTATATATATGCGGTCATTTTTTGCGCATTGCATAGAACTTTGGATTTTTGAGCTCTCACCATGTAGGTCATCTCCGTCATGCAAGTTGCTCTCTTTTCCACTTTTCCTTTGTTTTCGCACTGCTGTCAAGGTATCTGGACCTGCGTGGTGACACTTGTGCGCCAAATACTTGCACAGCACATTATACATGCGTGACACATCACACTTGTATGCCAAGTTTAGACTTGCACGCCTTAATGCCATTTCCATTTTTTCTGAATTCTTTCAAAAAATTTATGAAAAATAAACTTACTTAAGAGTTAATTATTCAACTTTTGTGCAGAAACAATGGCTCTCAAGAGAATCGGAATAGTTGATGAACTGGAAAGAAAACTTCTTGATGATATGATGGATATCATTGGCCATGATTATTATACTGTATGTGATAGTACTCTTCCAGATTTGGCCAAGTATCTGAAGAAATATCATCACGACTTCCCCCAAATCATTTATCTGCCTTTGTACGGTTATGGTCATCTACGAGAAGTCACTATTCCAGAAGCAAAGAACTATCTCCCAATTTCTTGGTTTCAAAATTATACCAATTTTGATTCATTAAATATCTCATGTTGAGCAGGATTTATAAATGTTGGAACAGTGGAGAAGTCCCACATGATGCATCATAGCCCTTGTACGCCAAATATGAAACCTCATAAGCCTGAGCTGCAACCACATTGTCATCCTTCAATCTTCCGAAATGCTCAGATGGATCAATCAAAAGGCTGGAAGAAAAGTTTGTACTTTCATCCTAGGGGAGGTGTGAAGCAAACTTGGATGTGGGCATACTGGGTGTGACAAACCTATGTAGATTTTGTCAAGGATCTGGAAGGAGTGGTGATATACGAAGTTGTTTGGGTTGGGCAAGCATATGTTTACATACATGATAACTTCGTGCCGGAGATACTCAGCCACTGGAGCCCAGAAACTAATTCTTTCCATCTGACTCATGGAGAAGTAGGCATCAGTCTGTGGGATGTCCACAAGATCTCAGGGGATCCAATTTTGGGCGATATGTATGATTAATTCATTCCTCCCAAGGTGACATGGAATGATTCAGAGAAGACTCGTGATTTAGCTCGGAAATTATTTAAAATCTTCCACAGGTTCAAGAGTTCAAAGACCTCATTAACTCATTCTAGAAAGGATATTCATCCAGAGGATTGGATGAATATATTTCTTATTGAGAAGAAAGAGAAGGATCCAAAGGATAAAGATCCGAAGGAGAAAGGATCCAATAAAAATAAATCCAAGGATAAGAGGCCCACCCATCCTACCACCTGCCCAAAACATGAGAAGAGGGGTACTCCTAGCACATTCTAGACAAATCTAGAAGCAGGATAGTTTGAGAAATGGGGATATGAGGTGAATCAAAGGATCTGAAGAAGACTCGTCTGGCAGGCTTCTTGGATTTGTGGCTCAGCGTTTATCTCTTGCCAGTCAGGGATTCGAAGGGAGGCGTCAGGCCAGGGACCTTCATCATTGCGGAAAAGTTGGTTGAGGGAAAAATGGTTGGGTTGGCTACCCCCATTTTAGCAAAGATTCACAGGAGTTTACTTCATGTCTTCATGGGTAAATCTCATTTAATAATAGTGGGACCATTCCAAGTTTTATGGGGATGGATCGCCACTCACTTCAGGACTTACAATGTATATAATGGATTACAAATTCCTAGAAGTTCTTTCAGGATGTTAGTGCAAGAATTCTCTGGAGTTCCTCCATTAGATCTTAATGCCTATGATATGAAAGTTAGTCTGAGAATGTTTAAGGAATTCAACTTTTTCCCTATGGGAATCCGCCAACCGGGCGTTTTGTTGATGATGGAACAACCCACTTGGATTTGAGGGCATACATGATAGCTTGCAGAGATGGTGTGCTAGTTGCCAGGATTGATAGAGAAATTATATGAGAGGCCTATACTCCATATATATTTTCACGTCAATTCAAGTTTCTGCAACAGATTGCAACATCTCCCCCAGTACATGTAAGGTTAGAGAAAAATCCAATGGTTTCTCGGCAATTGTGGCTACTGACATCAAGGGAGAAGACTGGGGCAGTATTTGATCTACCAATTGAAAAAGCGGCACATAACTTGACCACATGGTATGCCGAGAACTGGATAGAATCATACCCTAAACGGGTTCTGAATCACCCAGTTTATCAGGTGGGGAAAAGGAAGAGGACTGTAGAGAATGGAACCCTTCCTCATGAAGGTGATTCTTCCCCACCTGAAGCTGATTCGCCATATTCCTCCTCTAGGACTGGTTCACCGGATTCCCAAGATGTGGATGATGAGGCACAACAAGTGGAAAAGAGGCCTCGTCCCTGATATAATCCACCAGTCAGAATCAAAAGACCCACTACATCAACTCCTGGTGAGTTACTTCATTGGGGTACTTTAATCACTACTACTTTATAAAGAAATAAGTCTTATTTTCTTATTCTCTATCTATAGTTGCAGGAGCTGGGAAGAGACTGAAATCAAAGATTGTAGGACCTTCCTCACAACCTTCATATCTAAGACCATAGGTTGTCCAGACATGACAGAGTTTATATTGTGGTGTTGAAACTGCCTGGCTGGATTTATGCGAGGGGCTACACCTCCCTGGAATAGGGAATCTTCTATCTTCTACAGACATCAGTTTTGAGAATAACCCCGATTAAGTGCGGATTTATATGAGAGAGCTGGAAATGATCATCTATGCCAATGATGAGTCCATTCCTGTCACCAAGAGGGTGAATGAATTAATTGATCGTGGTGCTGCTGAGGGGACTGATGAAGAGTGGCATGATTACGTGGCTCCTGAAGATGTAAGTTTTCTTTCCTTATTTGCTTTGAAACTTGATTTAAGTCAATGCTTTGTTACTTAAGGGAGTTATTTTCTTCATCTTGCATCTTGAAAAGAAGGGAACTACTGAGGTTCCTTCGCCACAATATAGCCCTGGTGGTACTTCCATCGGGGCTGCTGATGAATCTCCTCGCGAACCGGGCGAGATATCTCCAGGACAGTAGGCCATGAATGAGGAGTTGGACATGGACTTACATTCTCCAATTCAGGTGCCTATAAGGGAGACTGTTGATACTCCTAAAAAGCCAAAAGGATAAAGGCGACGAAGGAGGAAGTCCACCGCTAAACGCTTTATCAGTAGTGGTAAGTCCTTCAGATAATCATGAATTTTAAACCATGAAAAGGATTTCTCATTTCCTTGGGATTACATGGGATTTTTCAATTTCCCCTCTAAGGGAGAGGACTGATCCTCCTTTGAGGACCATGGAGGGTGCTGCGGAACAAACGTAAATTCAGGCTGACTTGGCTGCTTCTGAAAAAGAGCCAACATCTATTCCCAGTATTGCTCCTGCTACTGCTACAAGTAGAGAAGAACCTGCACCAGAATCATTGGCGGTCATAGCAACTGAATCTACCATTCTTTCTAAAGAAGTTTTCCAAGGTCAGGGGCCGCAAAATGAGGGTCGCCAAGAGGACACGTCAAATTCTCCCACTGGTGAGACTAACCAGGATTATAAAATATCATTGGATGAAATGATGAATCGTGGCATGTATTTCAAAGAATTTTATGATCATGATAAGTTATCATGTGATTTATAAGACTTTGGGCATGAGTGTTATCCTTTGTCCAGTAAATTTTCTAATAATTTACACTTCTAATCATGACTTAAAATAATATGCAGTTCCATCCATAGAAGATGTTGAACTGCCAATGCCTGAAGAGGGTGTGGACATTGATGTCAACCCTACCATTGCAGAAACATTAGCTCAAGTGGAGATAAACCCAGTAAACCCTCTTGAGACCCATCTTGAAGATCCTGTTGAAACTGGGAAAGATGGGGAGGAGTCTTCTCAAGCTGCTGATCTACTATTAGGTAATGATTGTACTGAGTTTTCAAGATAGACAACCAACTTCCATTATTATATGAAACTAACCATACTTTTAATTGATCAAACAAGGCTATCAACTTCAATGGCTAGAACTAGAGGTGAAGTCTCGACCTCTTCCCAAACAGTATTAGAAGGTGAAGCTACCACGGTCAGGGGGAAGGAGCAGAACAAGGCACTTCCCTAAGTGCATTAATCCCAGATTACATACCCCCCCTGTGATGATGATATCGAATCAGACCTAGAGGTGCTTAAGGCGCTCATCTTTTCACGATTCAAGGCATGGAACAACATATGGAAAATCATATCTGAAGTTCCTCTTGAAGAGCTGTCATCAAAGATCCCTCAATTTTCGTCCCAATTCGTCATGCTAGGACTTAGCGGTTTTGGATACCAAGAGATCCATACCACAGTGAAACAAGTCATCTTCAGGAGAGAGCAGGAGGAAAAATGTCATGATGATCTGACCAGGGTGAAACTGTCAGTCAACATCGGTGAATTTGAGGCTACGGTATCTCGACCTGAGGCTGACTATGCTGCAAAGATAAAGGAGATGAACCATAAGATCAAAGAAAAAGTCGTCCAGCAGGTGCAGCTCCAGCAATAGTTAGATTCTTTTACTGGGGAACTTGACCAGCTCAATAATTCATTGGAGGGAGCTCAAACGAATGGTATGAAATCCATTGCAGATGCCAAGAAAGCACTCCATCAAGCTGAGAAGAGTGAAGCTGGTAGAGTGCACGAGCTTCAAGTAGCTGCTGATGAAGCTCGGGATGTTGTACATCAAGTGAAGACTTATGTTGACAATCTTTTGTAATTTCCTAAAAAATAGAAGAGGCTCTAATCTGTGGATGTCCCTCTAATTCTTGTGCATCAATGGAGAGTACTTTTATCTTCAATCATTTATGCTTGTATTATTTCGCTACCTACTTTAAATTTTACCTAATCCAATGGGCCTAGTAAGCATAGTTTGATTTTTTTACTAGGATTAATGTAAATAACCCTACAAACTTTGAATATTTTAATTGCTCAATATTACCTAAATCATACAAAATGTATGTTTAGTGAGCTTGAACTTGACTTTTATTCAGAATTCCTTTGTCTTTTGTAGGCATTTTAAAGTCATGCACGTTGTACATAAAGAGGCTAATGTTTAAGGTCGAAATATCTTTGACCTAAATGGATTAAAATTGAATCAATTCCTTGAAAATTTATCTGAAAACATATTACCATACTCCAGTATGAGGGAAAATATGTAAACTATGACTTAAAAATATTTGAATCTGAGGAATGATATGAAAAAGAGCTAAAAGGCATTAGAAGAAGTGGTTCCCAAGAATGAAGTTACCATTATTTAACAAACCCATTAGGGGGGCGAATTATGCAGGGCCACACTTAAGGGTATTGGCTGCATAGTCAAATAAATAGTATCTTTTAGCTGACAGGTCCGTTATATAGACTACTTATGCAAGGCCACCTAAGGGCACGTGCTGCATAGTCAGGTAAAAGAACTCTCGGAAATTTAATTTCCTAGTTCTAAAAAGCCAGTGAATGTTTATGGAGATTCAAATTTTCAAAAGTATAGAGTTTGTTGTATGGAAAGAGGTACTTGAATATAGAGAAGATATTTCCAAAAAATATTATTGAATAACTGGATGGATATCACTCCTACGAAGGTCTGACCCAAATGTAGGGAAGGAGAATATAAACCATAGACTTGAATACTTTCAGATCATGAAAAAGGATATGGTACAAATATGTTAAGGATGGCTATTTTTGTGGATCCCTACATATTATCAAGACAAATAAGGACAAAATAGGTTTTACTCCCAAGAATGAAGTTACCACTATTTAAAAAACCCGTTAGGGGGTTGAATTATGCAGGTCCACCTAAGGGAATTGACTTCATATTGAAATAATAGCATCTTTTGGATGACAGGTCCGTTATGTAGACTGTTTATGCAAAGCCGCCTAAGGGAACGTGCTGCATGGTCAGGCAAAATAACTCTCAGAATTTCAGGCCTTTTGTGATTAGAAGTTAACAAAAGGGTTATGAAGATCTGAAAATATTTAAGGATAGGATTATGACACATAAATATGGGTATTGTCCAATGTATGTAGAGATACACAGATCAATGCTAACCATAATCATATTGTGGTTGGGTCCTGAATGGAAATGTTGGACTTCACTACGTATCCCATAAGGATGGGAATCAAGCCATACGTAGTTATTGAACTATAGTTTAATGTCGTGTGGGACAAAAGGATTGGAGATCTTAGTTTAGGTTCATAGAGCTTGGACCATTATAAGAAATACACAGTGTGTGTTTTCATGGGGACTTTTTAGCCAGGGGACTGAAAGGGGAATTTGGGGTTAGGCCCAAAAGACTTGGGGCTGGATTCGAGGGACACTTGAACGTTCCTACGTATCCCATAAGGATGGAAATCAAGTCCACATAGTTCTAGAACTACCCTCTGTACATATTAGGTTTGTACATGTGAAGGGTGAAAAGGGATTTTAGTGTAATAATGGTTTAACCCAAGATAAAAGGTTCAGGTATTTCCATGTATGCACGTAGTATTTGAAATGAAACATGATTGAAAATCAATGTAAATAATGATTCCCTCTCAGGTGAGGGTATCAAAGAATATTGTAGTTTATTGTCATACTGGACAAAAGTGTTGTATAGTTTAACGTCGTATAGAAAGGAAGAAAGTGAACCAATGTAAAGATATTGATTCTAGGGGCGGTTTCACGAATCAACATCGTATGAGATAGAGGTGAACCGATGTGAAGAGATTGGTTTTGGGATTGAACCTTGGGAGGTTGCCTACGTACCCAGCCTGGAAGGAAAGGATCAAAGTCCGCGTAGTTCAATTAAATAATGAATTAGTGATCAAGTTGTCTTTGGGGACAACGACCTAAAAAAAATAGTGTTGGGACTTACACATGGTTAGTAGCCCTGAGAGAGTGTTATGGTTGAAGTTTGATCTAAGATCACGTGATTCATACTCGGTGTGAGAAACAAGAGGTAGCAACAACCCTAACGATGAACAGTTTAATGTCATGTAGGACATATAAAGGTACTATGCAGTTTTAAGGTCTTGCAGTTAGGACTATTGGTGATGCACAGTTTAGCATCATGTAATTAGGACGATGGGGAAAATACAGTTTTAATGTCACGTTGGACAAAAGGGGGACTGTGCAGTTTAATTTCATGTAGTGAGGACAAAATAGTACACCATTTAACGTCATGTTGGACGTATTAGGTACTTTTTCACAGTTTAACGTCATATTGGACGAAAAAGGGATGATACAGTTTTAATGTCATGTTGGATGTAAGTGCCAATAGTTTAAGGTCGTATGCATGGACCGTTGGTTATGCAGTTTAACATCTTGATGGACGTAAGGGACTTCTATATAGTTTAACATCATATAGCAAGGACGATGAAGGGGGGCACAGTTTAACGTCATGTTGGACGAAAGTGAGAATAGTTTAAGGTCATATGCATTGACCCTGGATGGTGCAGTTTAACGTCATGCAGGATGTAAGGGACGTGAAAATAGTTTAAGGTCGTATGCATGGACCGTTGTTGTATTTTGTGTTCATACAAAATATTTCTTCTGAAATCTAGCATTGGTTGGAGTAGTGATGAGTTCTCCATCCATTGAGATTAAAGAATAAGCTCTATTAGAGTAGACCTTATGTATTGAGTAAGGTCCTTCCCATTTTGGCTCAAGCTTGGGAGGATTTTTTCCTGGTATCATTGGAGTTCTGAGAACTAATACCAATTCTCCCTGAGTGAATGAACGAAGACAAACTTTTTTGTTGAAAGCTCTTGCTATTCGATTCTGATAGACTTCCAAGTGGTGCAAAGTGCACAATCTTTTCTCATCTAACCATTCCAATTCATTCAATCGCTTTTGAGATTGTTCATCTGTAGATGACTGATCACAAATGGCTACTCTGAGCGAGGGTATTTGAACTTCAATGGTCAAGAAGGCTTCTGTTCCATATACCAGTGAATATGGAGTTGACCATGTTACAGTGCGGGTGGTAGTCTGATAAGCCCATAAAGCATGAAAGAGTTTATCAAGCCATGATTTCTTATCTTTATCCACCATCTTTTGCAGTATATTTGAAAGAGTCTTATTGAAGGCTTCTATCTAGCCATTGGCCACTGCATGATACCGAGATTAATGGTTGGATTTGATGTTGTATTCTTGATACAACTTCTTCACCTCGGATGAACAGAAGTTGGCTCCATTGTCTGTCAATATGGTATGAGGGACACCAAATCTGGTAATGATGTTAGACCTGATGAAGCTATCAATGCATTTATAACTGACTTCCTTAAGAGGTATTTCCTCTGTCCATTTGGAAAAGAAATCAGTAGGAGTAATAATATTATTAATCTACTTGGTCTTAGCTAAAGGGTAAGGTCCCACCACATCCATTCCCTATGTGGAAAATGGTCACGGGTATTTAGCTCTATGAAGAAACTCTGGAGTTTGATGAATGAAGTTGGGATGTACTTGGAATGAATGAAACTTTTTTTTGAAATCAACACAATATTGTATCATTGAAGGCCAAAAGTATCCCAGCCTTCAAATCTGATCAGACAGTCTATGTCCAGACTGGTGGGCACCACAGACTCTTTCATGCACTTCCTTCATGACAGTCATTATCTCTTCACCATTAATGCATCTAAAGAGAACTTCATCAAAACCATGTTTGTAGAGATTTTTTTCTAGGTGATTTGGGCTATCATAAAGAGTAAAATTAACCACACGTCGCTGAATTTGTTCTTTCTCAGCTCTATCAGGTGGAAGTGTTCCATTTTGAAGGTATTCCCTGATAGGTGACATCCATCCTATAGTATGACCATATGGTTCAGAAATGGGACTAATTTCATTAATTTCCTCTGTTCTGATTCGATCATAAGTTGAAATTGCACAACGGTGGGAAATACTGATGGTTGTCTCGTCCTTATTTGGATCTATCAGAGCTGTGGCTATATTAGCCAGTGCATCTGCTTGAGCATTTTGTGATCACGGGACATAATAAAATGTCGATTCTGAAGGGAATTCTGCCATTAACTCTCTGACATAATAATACAAAGGGATTTTCTCTTCTTTTCTGATGGAATAATCCCCATTGACTTGTTTGATTACCAGGACTGAATCACCTTTCACCTTTATGTGATTCACTTATGCTTGAAGTGCCAATTCCAAGCCTGCGATGAGAGCTTGTTATTATGAGTCATTATTGGTACCACCTTCCCACAATAAGAAGGAATAATGTAAACTGCCTTTTCTGGAGAAATGAGCAGAATTCCTAAGCCAACTTTGTTGAATTTAGGATTTTCCATTTTCCTCCCTATTAGACTTCTGGAAGCACCATCAAAATACATTTCCCATGCCTAAGGACTTTCTTGAATAGAGAATACTTTCTCATCAGGTATTTCAATATCTGAAGATGCGTCTTCCACTGAAGGATGTTCAGCCAGGAAATCAACTAGAGCTTGGTCCTTTATTGCATTTTGAGACACATACTGATTGTCGAATTGCTGCAAAATAACTGCCCACCTTGCCAGACATCCTGTAAGCATTGGACAACTAAGGATGAATTTGAGCGGTTTATTGAGAGATACCAATTGGACCTCGTGATGTTGCAGGTAGTGTCTCAACTTCTGCACTGCAAAGATTAATGTCAGGAAGAACTTCTCAATACTTGAATACTGGGTTTCTGCTTTAAGAATAGTCTGACTGAGGTAGTAGAGAATGTTTTTATTCCCAATATCATTCTTATGAGCAAGAAATGAACCCAATGATCACTCTAAATATGTCACGTAGAGGATAATTGGTTTTCCTTCAATAGGTGGCATGAGTACCGATGGACTCAAGAGGTATTTCTTGAGAATATTGAATGCTTCTTGACATTATTCATTCCACTGGTAAGTGACTCCCTTCTTCATCAACTTGGTGAAGGGTAAACTTTTTCCTACCAAATTGGCAATGAAACACAAAATATAGGCTAAGTTTCCTTGAAGTCCTCTTAATTCTTTCAAATTTCAAGGAGGTGACATACCAAGAATTGACTTTGTCTTCTCAGGATCGACTTCAATACCAAGATGGCGTACAACAAAGCCGAGAAATTTTCTTGAGGTTAACCCAAAAGCACATTTTAAGGGGTTCATATTCAAATTATGTTGTCGAAGCTTGCGGAATATGACTTCAAAATCAGCCAAGTGATTAGAATGTTGTTTGTATTTGACCACAAAAGCATCTACATAGCATTCAACAAACATCCCTAAAAAGGGTTTGAAGATACGATGCATGGAACACTGATATGTTGCACCTTCATTCTTTAAGCCAAAGGGCATTACCTGGTAGAAAAACACACCCTGAGGGGATCTGAAGGTTGTGGATTCCCCATATTTTGGGGCCATTCAGATTTGATTATATCCAGAATATCCATCCATGAAGGAAAGTGCTTCATATCTATCTTTTGCATCAATTAAAAGTTCTGTAATTGGAACTGGAAAATCATCCTTAGGACAATGCCGATTAAGATCTCTGAAATCTATGAAAACTCTAATTTGTACGTTCTTCTTCTTTATAGGGAAAATATTAGCCAACCACTTGGGATATTTAACTTCTCTGATGAAGTTAGCTTTGATAATCTTATCAACATCAGCTTCAATTTTGGAAGCATAAGTTGGGTGTGTTCTTCTTGCGGCTTGCTTAAATCCTCGATGTTCTTCTGCTAAACCCAAATGATGAGTAGAAACATCAGGATCAAGCCCGGGTATCTCTATATAGTTCCAAGAAAATATGTCTCGATTTTTTTTAAAAAGGAAATATACATCTCTTCTTCTTAAAGAGTCATGGTTGCACTGATTAAAGTGGGGCGTGGATCTTCTTTTGTACCCAGATTTATTTATCTCAATTCATCCATGGTGGTAGAGATACCCTCTTCAAATGCTAGAGGAGAATCTCTGAGATCTTCCTCTCCTTCTTCAACATGTGTTATTTCTTCCGTTTCTACTTGCATAGTAGATGATAAAGCAGAATTTCCATGATCAAAAGAGATGTTAAAATTTGAACATCTTGAAGAAGAAGCTTCCATTTCTGACCTGATTGATGATGAAAGGTCTTCCTTGGGAAATAAAGAGGAGATGATGGATTGATAATCGACATCATTTTTCACCTCTGATGTTTCTATAACTTATTCTAGCCTGATTGTAGAAGTATAGAAGTGTTGTATTTCAGAAAATGAAATGAATACGCCACCATTTGGGCTTTCATCACTGCTTGGTGGGTTACCAATTTCTCCCATGTTGTCTGGCTTGATTGTCGTAATTGCCATTATGGATCTTTCCATAAGAGTATTTTGACTTGGGTCTATCTTGTCAATTTGACTGATAGGAAACACATAATATGTACTCACATGTGTAAATGGATTTACTATAATCTTCTCCAAACCATATGGAGCATTAACTTTGGTAATCTACTTTATTGTGGATTTTTTCCTTCCCTTCATGTGATAGAATTCTGTCACAATGTATTGATATTCACATGTCTTGAACAGGGCCTTATCACCATACAATGTCCCAACTTGACCATCGAAACAATATTTGAGACATTGATGGTATGATGAAGGGATGGCCGCATGTTGATGTAGCCAAGGTCTTCCAAGCAAGATGTTGAAGGTTGAGTCTTGATCAACAACCATGAAATCTGAATTAGATACAAGATCTCCAAACTGAGTTCTGAGTGTAACTTCGCCGAGTGGTTCTTGTTCATTTTTATCATATCCTTGTAACATCATGGTAGAAGGATATAAATTAGATTTCGTGAGGCCCAATCGACAAATTGTACGAATGGGCATGAGGTTGACTCATGAACAATTATCAATGAAATCTCTTCAGAAGTCTACGCCATTGACCTTTCCAGATAAGTAAAAAGGTCTAATATGTCCATGCACGACATCATCTTCATCTTCATCAGTAAAAGATATTACTGCATGGCATTTGGTAGGATTATTCTCTATGTGATAGACTTCAGCTGCAGCAGTTTCAGTTTCAAACTACTGAGGACTTGACAAAGCCTCAACGAGTGCTTCCCGAAGATCCTTTGATAAATTCAAGGCGTCCAGACTTGATAACTTGGCCGGTACTTGGGCCAGCTGTTTCAATATATCATAATTTTGATCCAAAGGTATGCGTTTCCCAACAGGAACATGTGGTTTAGCAGGTGTCTTGGAAGTTGATGCTTTGGAAGTTGATGCATCTTATATCAGGATAGGAATTTCCAATATTCTTGGATTTGGAAGATTATACTTATTAGATCCATTTACTTACTGAGAGGAAGAAGATGGAACCTTCAACCGTTCTTCCAGAATAACTCTACCAGGACTGAATTTGCTATTGGTAAAAGAACTTTCTTGTTCTTGTTGAGCTCGCTGAAGGGCTCTGCCACAAGTTTTTGCTGCATACACTGTTCTAGTAGGGGTAGAATTGGAATAGTGGCTTCTGAAAGATCCACGTCTTCCCCTGTATACTGAGCCTCTGGAACTTCCTCTAATTCCTCTATTTGATATAGGGAATTCGGGCTTATCAAAATCAAAACTTCAACCGGCATATGGATATGTTAATTGAATCATATTAACAGAACCGAAAATCAACTCTTCATCCGATGAAGACTCTGCCTGATTAGCCTGTTTATGTTTTGCCATTTGGTGGGAAATTGCACGTTGCTTCGAAGTAGATGGCATGAAATCTACCAGATTCAAAGACAACTTAGGCTTTGACACATACTCATCTTCTTCTGATTGTTCTTCCATGGAATTGTGATGTTTCTTTGAATATTTTTCCTCTGATGAAGAGGGTTTTGCTGCGGCATTCATGGAAGAACGCACAATTGGTTTCTTCAATTGTGTTCGAAAAATAGAATGAGTTCAGTTGATCATCTTTCTGACCATCCAATCATCATATTTTTGTGCACTTTTTCTTTTGACTTCTTGCCACTCGCCTTCATCCTCTAGAACTATAGCAGTAACACATGCTACCTGATCTGAAGAGACTTTTAGTTTGACTTGTCCCGAGTAGACCATCCTTTGCAGGAGGTCCTTGAAAACAAAACACTCTTGAATGGGATGCCCCAACATCTGGTGAAATAGGAAATAGTTGGGACGGTCTTCATCTCCTTCCTTGTTTGGACTCTTGGGCCTTGGCAATTGTACCAAATTATTTTCCAGGGCCGAAATGAAATAACCAGGAACTTGTTCATTTCATAAAGAGTAAAATTTGCTTTTCAAATCCTCAAATTGTTTTCGTCTATGATCTATTTGATCATATTGATGAAACGACCTCTGTTGTTGATGGTCAGGAGGTGGAGCCCTTCGGGAAGATGAAGGTTTTGAAGTAGAAGCAGGTATGGGTGCTTGATTAAGCATAACTATAGCAGTCTCTGCTTTACCCATTCTCCTTCGTGGAGCTGATGGAATTACACAAGATTTATCCTTAGTCTGTATAAGAGAATCTTCAATCTGTTGAGATATTGAAGTAAGGTCTCAAAACCCTCCTGTGTATTTCACAGGGATCAGCAGTGTGTGTAATTCGTCACACGGATTTTCCACACAGATTGGCAACAGTTCCTCTTGAGGGAGTGCTAATATTAGGGAATATGTTAATCCCTTCCAGCAAACAATGACATCTGAGACCCTTTCATTCTTCCTTTGCTTACAGTTTTTAAGATAAAAAACTGTTGTCTTCGGTAACATTGAGCTGAATTGAAGAAGAAATCATTGACGGAGATCTTCCCATCCGGTAATTGACCGGGATTTCAAGATTTTGTACCAGACAAAGGCTGGTCCTTGCAAGGTTCGCACAAAGCATCTGAGTTTCACTACTTCTTGTTGCTCTGGTGTTCCCATCATAGGATCGCAACAAGACACGTAATGCATAAAATGCTATTCAGGGTCACCTGATCCATTGAAAATAGGTAATACATGTTTCCCAAAACTTGATGGGGGAGAGATTGAATCTACCCATTCAGGGTAATATTTCTTTTCTGGTTGGACCTGCACACGCTTCCCTTCCATAGTCTCTAACCAAGATTTTAATGACTCAATGGTAGTTATTAACTTTTGAGAAACATCTGGTTGAACTTGTACTTGGTCAGGTGCAATGACTGGAGTTTGGATATGTATGGCAGCTGGTACTGCAACTAATGGCAGCACTGCCAATTGTTGTTACACTTGACCCATAGGATTATACATGTGAGGGTGTACTGATAAAGGAAGATATTCTTGATCAATCTCAGTATTTTCAATAAACTCCCT
The DNA here is from genome assembly GCA_963277665.1 of Viscum album. NCBI lineage: Eukaryota > Viridiplantae > Streptophyta > Magnoliopsida > Santalales > Viscaceae > Viscum > Viscum album. Next base: position 1,968,577,317 of record OY728153.1, read on the forward strand.
TGGCTGACTGACTCTATCACGCTTAGGAGGAAGACTACCTTGAAGTAGTTCTGCGTTCAACCTCCTCAATTCTTTCATTTCTTCCTCTTGTTGTGCAAATCTTTTCTCTAGTGGGAGAGATTAGCCTTCTCGAGAGGAAGGATATGTAACCTGATTCTTTCCCTTCCCCTTGTTTAATCCCTTTTGGAGAGGGGGAAGTGGGTTATTTGAAGGAACGCCCATATTTTTGGTAAACCTTTTATTTCGTGTACGCACACCTTCTTCATCTGTGTCTGTGCGTACAACTTCTTGAACATGAACCTCTTCATTTAATCCCTCGGAGTGATCCTCATCTGGTGGATCAGTAACAATGGCATTGATGAAATTAATTGATGCATAATGCATTGCATCTCTTCCATCAGCATTTCTGTGATATTGTCTTATGCCATGCCCCTGAAGAGACATTGCCTTTTGTTGGTTTGATCCCTCAGGAACTTCTTAGAGAACTGTAATTTGGTGAGAATCTCCTTATAATTTGGTTCTTCGTTCCTCTTTAGGCTTCTTCCCCAATCGAGAAAAGACTGACTTTCACTGAGGAGGGGGTTGATGATTTGAAAAATTCCCCAGTCCGGTGGACTGGGGATGTTCATGATGTCTTTGCTCAACTCCTCCAATCCTATTTGTTGATTCTAAGGGTTGGTTTAAAAGAGTCCCTAGTCTGGCAAGCTGGGGTGGCTCTTGACATGCTATGTCTGAAAATTTCTTAAAAGAACACCTGATCTTGCAGACCGTAGTCCGGAAATTAGGTGGATGCATCAATTGACATCCACTTTTATCACCCAGCTCAAAAGACCGTTGGATGATTTCCGACACTTCTGTCACTTGATGATGTGCTTACTCCATACGAGAGGACTGTTCAATATTCTCGTTTTCTTGATGCAGGAGTAATTCAACAACATTTTCTATGTATTCTTGATTTTGAGAAGAACTATTTGAGGCCTATTCTTGGGTAATCTTTGTATTACAAACAAAACCCATTGATTGTGGCCGGCCACGGGAAATAACATTGCATGAGACCATTTTCGGCGGGCTTTGATGAATAGAGAGCATAGTGAAATGTAGTGCTCCATGAACACCTCATCCTCTGACATGAATACCAGATGGGGAATTGGAAATTAACGGGCACAATATTCTTTGTGTGCTAATGCACGAACGTTGAAGGGCTCTCTGCAGCTTTTCAGCCTTCGGATATCGAGAGACTGATAGAGATGCCAAATCAATCTAACATTGTAACCCTTCTATTATCTTAACATGATTTTCATATTCATCATAAGATAATAATTTATTTTTCAACTGAAAAAGAGTTTTCCATATGTTGAGACGAATATCATGAATTCCATCTCCTGTCAACATCTCTGGAATGTCATACTGAGAGTCAGCCAGAGGCCAAAACATGACTGGAACTTCACCTTTTGCCAGTTGTTTTCTCATGTTCAACATTTCCTCTTTATCATTCAATGAAGATTCTTCTACCTGATTTGACCAAAGATGGTGCTTCCTTGTTGCTTCATAGGATTCAACCATATTGGTAGAGAAATCACTGACCAAACTAGAAGATGCATGACTCAGGGGTGGTTCGGAGAATGACCTACACCCTGGGCTATCTTCCGATTGAGAAAGTATTTCACCTTCTCGCGATAAAGTATCAGACATGACTGGTTTCGCATTTGCAAGTGCCTCAAGATAAGAGGGCTTTCTTAGCACTAAATTGTCCACTAGAGCATTTTTCGGGCAATATGCATCACTACTGTAGAGAAGAATTTTGCAGAGAAATTCATCATCATGGGGAGGAACACCATGGTGGGTTACATCAAAAGACGAGATCTCTTGATCCTTGGTCTTCTAACCACACAGATGGTTCCTGTGGCTCTCATCTGAAGATGAAACTTCGAGATCGACCGAATTGTCATGAAGAAAGCCTTCATGAGGAAGTGTCTGTTGAAGACCTTCAGAACTAATGTTCCCACTATTGGGAAATGAGGGAGTAGAATCTTGAATTCCAACAGATAATTGCCTGAGGGATTCAAGAACTCCAGCATCGAGCAAGGCCTTGTTACAGATTGGCTCTTGATCTCTTGACTATGCTGGGCAGGTCTTCTTCTTAGATTCCTTCTTACTCGCCTTGGAAACCAGTTGTTGACGAAAGTGGCTTCTCTGAGCAGGTGTATGTGCCTGATCAGGAGAGATTTCCAGGTTAGGCTGATGATCTCTACTCAAATCAGGTGTATGTGCCTGACTTGGTTGTCCGTATGATATGGGGGGTATGCCCCACAACCATCTTGGACTAAAAAAGATGTGTGTGTCTATTCCGGAGTGAACTGTTGATGTGTCACTCCACTGGTAGGGATATATTTATGTGTCTTTCCCTGAGATGTTTCTGAAGCTATTATAATATCCTGGAAAGCATCCAGAATATGAGCATAGATTTGCTTCTGCTCTTTCACCATTGATAGAATATGCTTGGTGACTTCATCTGCTGGAACAGGGATATATATCCATTCCGTTCTTGGAGTAGGTGTATGTGCCTTCTCCTGTCCTCCTTTTCCTATCAGTGAATCCTGACAGTACTCAAGTGTGGGGGAAGAAAGTTGATTATGCCTCCTGTTTGTCGCCGGAGCTTTCCGATTGACTTCTCTATGTGCTACCAAGTGAGACTGTTGGTAGGATTAATCAGTACTAGCATGTGTATGTGCCTGTTGATTTCACTTCGCCGAACGTGGTTGACGAGATCCATCATATGTAGTCAGACGAGCCTGCTGACTTGTTGATGATGTATAAATAGGTATATGTTCCTTCCTATAGTAATCTACCGGAATTTCCTGGCAGGATTGGCGTGATGCTTCCAAATGAGTCTGTTGGACAGTGGAATTAAAACGGGTAGGTGTGTGTGCCGCTCATTGCTTGCCACCAAGTTAGGTTGGTAGACTTCTCCATAGATGTCAGAGATGATAACCTGCTCACTGTTAACCGGGTTTCGCCTCTGGCGATTCGTTTTTCCTGCTCGGGTTCGAGGAACCTGATCTGAATGCCTGGATTCGACACCCTCATCATGTTGAGGGCGCACTTCCGCACGAGTCTGGCGGCGATTGTTGATAGGATCCCTTTGGAAGAACTCCTGTCTACTTGAATTAAGTCCCTGAGGGACCTTCTCATTCACATCCTCAGAATAAGGGAGTGAATGGTGATTGTGTTCTAGGGATAACGAACCGAAACGGTTGGAGACAGTGGTTAGCATTGCCTACTTCTTGATCACTGGTCCTCACTGTCCGGACGACCAGGATGAATTGTTCACTTGGAGGGCTTGTCGGGTAGAATCCAGAGTTGGGATGGTATCGTGTTGACGGTACTCCTTAACCATTGTGTTTGATACCCAGTGTTGAAGACGCTGAGTAGGTGATGTCGTCCTCAGAGCGGATGATGATCCACCAGGAGTAGCAGCAGTGGCATTTGCAGCAGAGGTTTTCACAGCAGACGTATTCACGGGTGTGAACTTAAGAGAAGCCATTTTGGAAATGTAGAGGATCTTGGAAAAGAATGCCTGTTTGATATAACATACATAATCAAGATAAATTCAGACACTACATCTTTTGGATAAGCACATATGTCAATGATTGTTTTTGTTGGCCCTCTCATTGAGTTTTAAATAAGGGCCTAACAAATAAGTAAAAAATCATTTTAACTTGGTTAAGGATTCACATGGGGTTCACCATTTTTTGTTTCCCTCTGAAATGGGGGATGATATCATTGATTTAAGATTCAAACATTCCAATCGGTTTCTAACGGGTTTGTTCATAGAACCAGAAACATCCAATGATTCCATATCCATTTGAACCTACTTTCCAAAGGTAGGCTCTCATTAGTTGTGGACTGATGAGGCTTAGTAATTTTCATTGGTCGAGAAGATGGGAGGTCGGACTCATCACACCTTATTTAGGGGAATTATTGTCTACTCCGAGACTCTCTTTATAGATTTAAGTTATGTTTGTGAATCCTTATTACATTACCAAGTAAAAAATGATATTTCCTTGATATCTGACAATCAATGATTGATATATAGGAAATTTAGAGAATCTTTTATATGTATTCTAGGTTCTTCATTGATATAGAATCATCTGTATTTTTTAGAGATTCTTAGTCAATGGTATCCTTCGATACCTAAAAGTCTCTTGGTCATTATGATGACCATACTGGTTTTAAATCCACTCAGTGGGGCACTTGAGGTTTATTTTCATTGAGAAGGACATTGATTATTTCAAAGTTGGGATCGTACCTGCAGATGGGCTGCCTACGTATCTTTGTTTTGGAAAAGGAATCAGAACCCATGTAGTTCAAGTAAGGGAGTATGATGTTTATGCATGATTGATGGCTCAAAGAAAAGATGTCATGATTACTTTTACACTCTAAGCTCATGTGAGTCATGCTCGGTGTAAGAAACAAGAGGTATTGGTGAAACTAGAAAAGTGTGCCACGAAAGATGCAATGACGTGGGGCTTATGTTTGTATGACTACCCAAATAGATGAGGATTAAGATTTACATCAGAGAAGAAATCTAGGAATAGGGTCCATAAAGTTATATGTGCTTCATGGAGATTTGGATACTCTAATCTTGGGGATTACTCCTAATGAAGATTCCCAAGTTAAGAGGGGACTTGTGATTGGGTTTTACTCCTAATAAGGGAGCCCAGATCAAAAGGAAATTAAGACTGGTTAAGAGAGATTAAGGCTGGGGCTTACTCTTGAGAAGAAGGCACAGGTTAAGGGACTTGAAAATTTAAGGGACTTTGGGGCTTAATCCTGAAGAGGATGCCCATATTTGAGACTGGGGCTTACTCCTAAAAAGGAAGCCCATGTTAAGAGAATTATGGTTGGGGCTTATTCCTAAGGAGGATGCCCATATTTGGGAATTTTAAGATTGGGTCTTACTCCTGAAAAGGATGCCAAAATTAGGGGACTTGGGGCTTACTCCAGAAAAGAATACCCATATTTGGAAGGACTTGGGGCTTACTTCTAAGGAGGATGCCCAATAATTAACAGGAATTATGACTGGGACTTACTCCTGAAAAGGCGGCCTAGGTTAAGGGGTTCTTTCATCTTTAAAGGATGGGGTTGAATGAATGAAATCTTAATATTTAGTGACATAAAGATGTGTAAATCACTAGGTTTTGAGAGATTTTCTATGGAGTTCCTTTCAAATAGGGACGTAAAATCAAGAAATCATGCCATAAATGGCTTTTAAGAGTGTCTTGAAGACTGAATATTTAATAGGAGAGGTGGAATGGCATAAGAGGGGTGAAATGGGTAGGAAAAGGACCCAAGAAGATAGGGGCACGCAAGTCCTGGTAGGCACGCAGGTACTGCGTGGGTGCGCAAGTACTGGGCGCGCAGGTATACCTGCGCAGCACATGGGTACTTGCGTGATTTTCATCCCTTAGAGTAATATTTGGGCGATCCTTGATCAAAACCTTTAGAATTATCCCTAGAGGATTTCTAGAAGATGGCGCGCAAGTTATGATGAAGAAGTAGGGCGGCATGCAAGTGTGTCTATTTCCTTTAAGGGTAAAACACTTAGGCACGCATGTGTTAGTGAATTCTAACACTTAGACCTTACTCCTGTTGTTTAGACCTTCAATTCTAGGTAAAGAATTACCTTATAAGTGTTCGGAAGACCTGAAGAATAGACTTGGGAGTTCAGAGCTCTATATCTGAATTCTAGAAAAATTCCTCTCGAAATGGGGGGCCCACCGAGGGTATTTATAGGCTGAAGAAGACCCCAGGTGGTTATCTCTTAGGGCGTTCAAGTCACTTACGTGACCATTAGGCGGTGCGCATGTATACTTGCGCGACAGTAAGAGAACTTGCGCAACCCTTGTGTAATGTTCTTCTTATTCATTCCTTTTTCAATGTTTGATATTTTCTTCAAAGGATGAATCACTTTGTGCTAATTCACATCCCTTTCCATTCATTTAGAAAATGTGATGAAAAGGAGCGTCAACAGTGCCTTTCTGTAGAAAGTTGATGGATATTTTGTGCAAATTCCACCAATTCCATTGAACGGGGAATTGGGGGTTTCCTCTTTTGCCCTTCTTTTTGCCTGCTTTGCTTGATTGCTTTAGTAGAGGTTGATGCTTGTGAGTAGAGTAATTTATTTTGTGCTCAGGTTGCTTTTCCATGCTTGTTTTTCTTATTATGCGTTTCTCCAGTTGCCATGCCTAGTTGTAGGATTGTAGATTGTTTCATTGTATTGCTGTTGAGCCTTAGTTGATAGCCAAGTAGTTCTTGAGGTTTACTTGGATGATGCACGCGTGATGAGCATGTTTAGTTTCACTCAGGACTCTGTGAACCTAGAGTAGTAGACCAAAGGGAGAATTGACGGAAGTGCTTCTCTAGAGTGTCTTTTAATTACGATGCGAGACCGCAGGGGGAATTGATGTTGATTTCTTCCTCAGAGAGTTTGTAGTTCCTCGACATGGGCCACAGGGGGAATAGACATTGAGTTCTTCCCCAGAGAGCCTTTAGCACGATACGAGACTATAGGAGGAATTGACGGTGAGTGCTTCCACAGAGAGTCTATTAATTTCATAGCTGAACCAGAGGGGTGAGACTGTGTGTGCCTCTTAGAGGGTTTCTAGTACTCATAGGTTGAATCACGGGGGTTAGGCTGTGAGAGCTACCCAGAGGGTTACCTATTTTATTCTTGTTGCTGGTTGTTTACTTTGGTACTTTATTTGTTAGACTGTAGATTGTAGCTGTTGTGCTTTCCTGTTTACTGCTTCTTGTTATATTACTGCCATGTATTCATTGACTATTAGACACAAATCTTTGGGTGGTTGCCTACTGGGATTGTATCTCACACCCTATTTGGGCTATGCTTTTGGGCCCAATCAGACTATGTTGTTGTAGGTATAGATAAGGACAAGCGCCCTTATACTTCAAGTTCTTGATTTCACTGGAGTTGGAGGGCATGGGACCGAGCCATGGCTTGCGATGCTGAGGAGTTACTTTGTTTTATTTTTCACTTTGTTTTCATTTGTACTTCAGCACGTTGGTTTGTTTACTATTTTCCGTAGACATATGTACCATGTTGCATCATCATTATTTTATCCATTGCTTCGGCTATTCAGTTCAGTTTTTGTATGCTGTTTATTTGTTTCCACTATTGTGTCTGGTTGTTTTTCCGCTGCATACTTTACCGAATGAGGGCATAGTTTCCCCACCGACTCACCAAGTCCCTCGCTGCTAGTCGACAGCCTCTGCCATTTGGGGAAACGCGCTTGAGGTCATGTGGCGAACCAGGTACGAGGCACCATTGGAGGGGCTCCGGACTCTGGTCATTACAACGTGGTATCAGAGGAGTTATTTTCTCTTGCTTTACTATTTGGATACTTTATCCAGGGATAGGACGGACTCGGTACTTGGTATTAAGCTGTGTTCGGGAGTAGTTAACCTGTGTACAAGGAAAGTCCATACTACCTCATTAATTGGAGTTCTGGTTTTGAGATTTTATGGTTGATTTGATTTCACCTAGAGTGATTCACATGACTTGTGCTATTATTGTTTTGATACTTCGGTTCTATTTCTGTCGCAACCCAATGAGATGAGGGTATGACATCTCATGCATCATATAGGCACTTTTAGAAATCACATGTCATGCATTCTTACCATGCCATCTAGGGTGAATTAGCAATTTCATGCTGTTGTGATAGAATCTGTGTAGATTATGCATGCTGTTGTGATAGATTCTTGATAGATTCTCTGCTGTCATGTTAGAAAACTGTTTTTTTGTTCCTTGCTTAAAATGAATGCCAAATTTTGGTTCTTGAGGTGTTATGGGCCCTCATTAATCGAAAATTGGTGTATCATGATCCTTTTTTCTCTTGTATATGACTGTGGGAGATGCCAGGCTATGATTCTTGGGGAGTATGGGCCCTCACGGGTCGGAATTTGGCACCTCATTCCCTTGTTTTTAGTGTTTCTGGAATTTTGTGCAGTTTCTGAGCTACTGCCCAGAAAAACCCAAAATACATGGCGTGTACTTTTTCTATACACACCGTGTAGTTTTCAGGCCGTGTCACTGACTGTGTGAGAAGAACACAGTGTCGTGAAAGTAACCTCAATAACACGCCGTGTACGGTAGGTACATTTTGTGTAAGTCGAAGCCGTGTACCCGGCCATGTCACTAACAACACGGGCCGGATTTACCTTCTTTTCAACACGCTGTGTTTGTTCGGAACATGCTGTGTAAGGTTCAGCCGTGTATAAGGTTGTGTGTTTAACAACACGGGTCGCCGAAGCCTTTTCCACTACACGTTGTGTTCTCAGGTAACACGCCGTGTAGTCTCGGTTTAAGAAAACTGTGTGGGTCAGCCGTGTAAGAGACTCAGGCAGGGGAATAGTTTTCAGGTACACGCCGTGTAGTTGAGGTGTCACATGACTTGTAGGTAAGGAGCAAAAACCCATGTCAGTGGCTTAAGAAGACATGTCGTGTAGTTTTATTACACGCTGTGTAGTCAAATTTTGTAAACTTATGTGTTTTCCTTCCCCTGTTTCCATTTTGTACTCTCGTGTTCTTGGTCCTTGTTTTCCTGATCTAAGGCGTGCTTTTGATCCTTTAGAGATATGCCTCCAAGATTTCCTCTGGTCATACATATGTCATCAGGCAGTGATCAAACGCCAGACAGGGCTGATCAGGGACGTTCAGGCGAGTTGAACAGGACTTGAGCATCATGGGCTAGGAAGGGTGACAGCCCAGATTGCTAGTCTTTATCTGGATGATCATGGGACTTTGCAGTTGGACCTTCCTCCAGTGGTGGATCATTTCAGGGACGTCTTTCCAAAGGACTTTTCGGGGTTTCCTCTGGAGCATGAGGTAGACTTTTCTATTGATCTCGTGCCAGGAGCGGCACCGGTGTCCATTACTCCTTATAGGATGGCCACACCTGAGGTGCAGGAGCTCAAGAAGCAGTTGCAGGAGTTGCAGGCTAAGGGTTTCATCTGACCCAGTACTTCTCCTTGGAGTTCTTCTGTCCTGTTTGCGATGAAGGTAGATGGTACCCTTCGGATTTGCGTGGATTATCGGAAGGTGAACCAGTTGACGGTGAAGAACCGATATCCCTTGTCAAGGATCGATGACCTCTTTTATCAGCTTTGAGGAGCTCGGGTGTTCTCAAAGATCAACTTGAGGTCCAGTTATCATCAATTGCACGTTAGACCATCAGATATACCTCTGACGGCCTTCAGGAGTAGGTATGGTCTTTACGAGTATACAGTCATGTCGTTCAGTGTAACAGCCCAAGATTTTATAAAAAAATATTATTTTTAATTTTATTGATGTCTTGTGTTGTACACCAAAAGGAGCTTGCACAACACGCATCCTTGACTTGCCTTTCATTACACGCAATCGCGACCTTCCTCGATAGCGTGTGTAATACGCAATACCGAGTTTCACTAAACAACGATATGCTATTAAAATATTATTAAAACTAGCCGTTATGAATAGTAATAACCACTTTTTAAAACTCTGTAAATCTTATTTTTCAAAATGAACTTCATTTTTGGATTCGGAGTATCGAATTTAGCCTAAGGTGAAATTTTGGTACTTTTCGGATAACTTTCATATTCTGATGAATAGTGAAAATTACTAAATTATAATTAAAAACAACTTTTTTTAATCGAAATAATTAATAGTGATAAATTATTAATTTGAGTGGTTTTAAAGTATATTTAGAATATATTTTTACAATTTAATACAATGTTGGTCATTGGATGTAATTTCACATTTAAACCAGACATAAACAAGTGTCAATCTTTTGATAGATATTGTTTCTTAAAAACACGCTATTTGTTTTAACAGCGGGATTTAATTATAAAATTAATTAATGCAACTTCTATGTTATGAATTTGGTAAAATAGACTTCATTTTTGAATTCGGAATATGAAATATAGCTTAGGATGAAATTTTGGTATTTTTCTGAAAACTTTCATTTTTTGATGAATAGTGAAACTACTAAGTGGTAGTTAAAAAACTGAATTTTTCATAAAACTTAATTTTACCGCTTCTGTGAATGAAATTTCGAAAATCCGACAGACACGGTTGATATCAGTAAGTAAAATGTGGTTCAATGAGATAAAAATAATTTTTGGTGAATAGTAACTTTTTTACTTTTTTTTTCCGCGGTTAATAGTAAATAGGGTAACTAAGGGTAAATATGATATTACTATTACCCTAACACATGTCCTAATTCTATTGTATAACTGTAATTCGACCAAAAACAACCTTATGAATATAATATGACCATTTAGGCCCACTTGGATTAGATTAGGACATTTATTATTAATTTATTTAAAGAAGGGTTAAAATAGTTAAAATCAAAGTTTAATAAGTAAATCATTTTTAATATGGGGTTATACATAAGATAAATTCAATTGTAAATATTCATTAGAAAGCTAAAACGATTAACTACATAATGATATTTTATTTATAATTTTTAGACTTTAAATAAATTAATTTATTTATGACACAACGATGATGCAGTAATTACCCTTTTAAGGAAATATTAACATAATTGATGTTATAAATGCTCAAATGAATGTAATTTGAGACTTTTTATGAATTCCACTAATTTTCTAGGTTACTATGATATATTAATGTTGATTTAATCAACTTGGTTCGAACATATAATTCTGTTATGACTTTCACAAAAATCATATATCAAATAGTGTCAAAATTGACACAAAATAGTTTTTAAATCAAATATTATATTATTAATTGTTATGTTATTCCAAAAAATCTAAGGTTCGGAGAAATGACTTAGATAAGGATATATATATTAATAATAAACAATTTGGGGTTCGTTTGGCATGTTATAGTAAGTGTATTAATCATATAGTGAAAGAAAACAAAAAGACACGGTAAAAGTTAAATTATTTAACTTAGAGTTAAATCTAATTGATAAGGTTAAAATAAGAACCTAAACTTGTCTAAATCATATTGGTTGATAGGCTTTCGACCCATGCCCACTTTAGCTTCGAAATAAGACCCTTTGGAACCATTATAAACCGATTTTGACTTTAATATAAAATAATATTTTGAGATATTCCTAAGGTGCCCCTCTCCTCCCTTATAAAAGGGCACCTCCTCCCCCTCCTCCTCACACCAATTTGAGCACTCAAGCTCGGCCAACCCCTGCCAAAATCCCTTCCCCACTTCCCTAGAATAATCCTAGAGGTCTTGGTCTTCTTCAAAGACCAATCTTAGTTCCCTAAGTGGAGGATTCAAAGAAGCATTTCAAAGAAGAGGTAATATCCATTACCGATCTTTTCAATTTCTTTCTTCTTCAACTTCTTCTTCTTTAGTTGTTTCATGATAAAGTAATAACATCAGTATTTCTTATATACTGATATGTTATTATAAATATGAAACAACTCTAATTCACCTTCTATCTATCCTACGGAAAAAGAAATCACCGTGCGTGCGTACGTACGGAATACCATCTCCACGCCGTGGTGTAATCTATTTTCCACCACCGCCTTACATGGATGGGTATAATGGTGTAAAGAATAACTATACATAGTTATTAAAACATCATATTGATTCTGATATATTGTATAATCCACTCCAATTCAATTCAATATTTATGGAAATGATATCATCGCTCGTGCGTACGTACGGACTACCGTCTCCACGACGCGATGAGATTCATTCTCCATGTTAACCATTTAAGAATGATTATAAAGTATATATAAGAAATAATAATGAAATATATGAAATTATAAAGCTACTGGATTTATGTATATATATATATGTATGTCATCTACTTACTTCCATTCAAGACAATAGGGAAAGGAAAAAAGCGTTCATGCGTACGTACGGACTACCGTCTCCATGAACGGTGTTTTTCATTTCATTTATCTATCTATTATATATATATATATATACTGAATATATATGATATATAAATCATATTTTATATTCTGGAAGTAAGTAAATCATGATATAAGTAATAATAATGTCAAGAACAACAAGTCAAAACACCTACGATAAAAGAAACGATTTTACCCAAAACGCTTCTTTAACATGGAATTTACAAAAGAACGGGTAATATAATGTCATAAGTGAACCATATATGATATCATAACAATGAATATGATTCTGTAATAAGTCAATGACATTATTTAAACCATTATACAGGAGCTTCGGACACGTACAAAGCAAATCAGACCTAAGGTAAGGGAAATATCACAATCTCATTTTTATCCGAGATTGTTTATTCGTAAGTATTTACTGGGGTGTATTTTATCATCCACATCCATGTTTCATCAATATGTAATATTATTTCCATCCACCTAAAATCTTTTAAATCCATTTTTTACCCTTCGGTGAGTTTTTTAGTAATATGTATGAAAGGAATCTTTTGTCGTTTTTCGTACGAGGTACTTTTTGACTTTTCCGACAAAAGTACGAAGAATGTTTTTTTTTAACTTATACGACACGAACGGATTTCTACTGTTTTATAAAGCCTTATTTTCATGAAGCTTCCTCTAAAATATTTCATGACTATTTTCAATAAAATCTCTTTCTTTTAAAATTGCATGATTTTTGTGAAAAGAAATTGATTTTGAAGAAGAAAGGATATTTTCCTCAAGAATTCAATTCAAGTGTTTTATCAAAATTATTTTCCATCTAAGATAATAAAGGGTTCTGTTTCTATCCATATTTTTACATTGATTTGACTATGATGTGATGGAATTATTTTTATGAATTCCTTTATCTTATATGAATTGATTTATGATGTCATGATGTTTCAAGAATCCCATTTTTGTTACATGTGTTATGCGATGATGTATGTTTTATGATTATGTGGAACACATAAGAAAGGATTCATTATAAGATGGGTGGGACCTATATCTCCCTCCAATTCATTGGGTAATGATTTTATATCTCATGAGATAGACATGGATGGAATGGTAGGTTATACCGGTTCAGTGAAACAGGACTGAAACGAGGGTTACTCGATTCAGAAAGGGACTTTGTCCACTAAGATAGTCTTGGCAATGAGTCTTGACTAACAAGAAATGATTCTCTATGATTATGTGTGAATTCCACAAAGTTTCATGTTTTATGTTATGATTATTGTGATTACATTTCACTGCCATGATTTACCCCATGTTATGAAATTATGATCTCTTTTGCAGGTTAAGATTTCCAAAAGTTATGTGCTTATGTATATGATGTGATTGATATTTCTTTTGTTTACCCTTACTGAGCATTTGAGCTCACCCTTTTATGTTTTCTTTTCCCCAGGATATAAAGAAAGGTTTTAGGTAAAAAAAAGGAAGATCTTTATGGGAGATTTTGAATATCTTTCACCACGATTAGAAGATTATAGTCCGAGTTTCCAAAGACACTAAACTATTACGGTCCTTGTGTGTGTGTTTTTGTAATGTACTAAGTATTCCGAAAAAGAAATGTAATGTCAATGTACGTCAAGATACGGGTCTCTACAGTTGGTATCAGAGGAAAGGTTTAGTCAACCTTTGGAAACTAGGATGCGAGAACTTTAGTGAGATCCCTAGAGATATTTCTAAGGTATGTCTAGGGATGTCCCTAAGGTTAAGTATACGTATAGGTTATAGTACTAGAATTACGCTAACGATCATAGAATTAAACCTAAGATGTTAGATATTGAAGGTACTTCCCCTTTATTATGTTGTTTTCCCTAGCATGATTTTTGCCTCTCACACTATTCTTTTTGGGTTTTAGAAAATGGCTGGAAACAAGATGATTCACGATAATAGAGGATATGATGGACAATGGAATGATATTCTTCATAATGAAATGGGATTTGGAAGTCCAAACATAATTATTATGCCGAATCAGCAATCTCATAATATGATCAATAAAGTAAAATTTGGTAAGTTTCCTGACTCGGCTAATAAGAGAAAGATGGAGTTTCATGATGATCATAGAGGAAAGAAAGTTCAATTTCCCCTATGTAATTCATGTGGGAAGAGGCATCAAGGAGAATGTTTCAAAGGAACTGGAAGATGCTTTGAGTGTGGAAAAGAAGGACACAAAGCTAGTAAGTGCAAAGGAAAAGGTTCAGTTAACACCAGGGATGAGGATAATGGTATTGCTACGACATCAACACTGGTTAAATGTTTTAAATGTGGAATGTACGGGCATTATGCAAACCAATGCCCAAAGGGAAAGTCTCATGAAGAGAATCAGTATGGTCGTATGGGAAGTATTTATGTTGATGATGATGAAGAAACTACAAATGATATGTGAGATGAAAGAAATGTTGAAGCTCGGTCAATGGTCTAAGAATGTAGTGGAATGATTACATGTTTATCATGTGTAATAAGTAATCTCATGGAATAAGGAGACATCTAAGGATTGTTACACTGTTGTCTTTCATTAAGTTTTTAAAGTGTATGATGAATGGTACCAATAACCATGAAAGGTTATTCAGATACTTTTGGAAAGTAGATGATAAGTGCATAATGAAAGGATAAGAAGATAATGAGATGTTTGATTGTATTCATGAGCTCATGATTGATATAAGGACTAAGTGATATCATGGTTTGAGTATATAGAATTTTGAGGATTTTAGTATGTGGAAGGTGTTAACTTTTAACTGCATTCATGTTTTCACTAAGGTATTCAAGAGAATACACGATTAAGGACTTTGAATGTTTGGAATGTGACCAACAAAACATATCTTATGATATATGGGGATCGATGATGGTGTTAAATCTCTGGTAATCATTTTCACTATATTATGAGAGTCGACTGCAGTATTATGGATAAGCCTAAAAGATTGGAATGGATTATGTTGGACATAAGTTAGTATTGTTTGTTTTTTTCGATATTATTGATGGGATGTTATATAGTTTTAGAAAAAGGACAACCTGCAGGACGGGCGACAGCCCATCGCTTCGGACAAGGCTGTGGGAATCGAACCCACAACCGAAGTGCGACTGGCCTTTATCGCCTACCACTGGCCTACAGGAAGTCCCTGTTTAGTAGAAACTAGTTTTATTATATTAATCAGTATGATATATGAAGTATAAGTCCATTTTAGGAACTATATATGATTAATCTCACTATAGATCGACTTATGTATATAATTTTTGCTAACCTTTTGTTTGAGACAGATGGAATGACCCGTCATTCTATCACATGATCTGCTAACACTTCACGAATAACAAATTCAACTTCATTTATTTAAGAGATGAAGTGGAAATTGTTCTAGGCACGAACAATAGTGAGATTGTACCAAAATAAAGAAAGTATTTATTCCAATTCAAATTTTCAACTTTAGGGAAATGATCTTGAAAACCAAAAATGTTGTCCTAGTGATCTTATACCTGATGAATCGGATGGTACCTTAGATCGTCACAAATTTATGGATTTGTGATTATTGGCTTTTCCATAGCCATGTTCTCTACCACTCTCCATCAGAACATGATGGTTAGATTTCTCTTCCATATCCATATTTTCACCTATGTGGAAACCCAATGATTAGTTTATTTGGGTAACCGTTACGTTTCATACTTTTGTTTTTAAAGATTGGTTTTGATATTCCTTTTTAAGATGTGGGTTTCTATTAAAGAAACTTTCAAATAGTAAACCATTTATAACCCCGACGAATTTCGAGGGCGAAATTCATTTTAAGGGGGGTAGAATGTAACAGCCCAAGATTTTATAAAAAAATATTATTTTTAATTTTATTGATGTCTTGTGTTGTACACCAAAAGGAGCTTGCACAACACGCATCCTTGACTTGCCTTGCATTACACGCAATCGCGACCTTCCTCGATAGCGTGTGTAATACGCAATACCGAGTTTCACTAAACAACGATATGCTATTAAAATATTATTAAGACTAGCCGTTATGAATAGTAATAACCACTTTTTAAAACTCTGTAAATCTTATTTTTCAAAATGAACTTCATTTTTGGATTCGGAGTATCGAATTTAGCCTAGGGTGAAATTTTGGTACTTTTCGGATAACTTTCATATTCTGATGAATAGTGAAAATTACTAAATTATAATTAAAAACAAATTTTTTTAATCGAAATAATTAATAGTGATAAATTATTAATTTGAGTGGTTTTAAAGTATATTTAGAATATATTTTTACAATTTAATACAATGTTGGTCATTGGATGTAATTTCACATTTAAACCAGACATAAACAAGTGTCAATCTTTTGATAGATATTGTTTCTTAAAAACACGCTATTTGTTTTAACAGCGGGATTTAATTATAAAATTAATTAATGTAACTTCTATGTTATGAATTTGGTAAAATAGACTTCATTTTTGAATTCGGAATATGAAATATAGCTTAGGATGAAATTTTGGTATTTTTCTGAAAACTTTCATTTTTTGATGAATAGTGAAACTACTAAGTGGTAGTTAAAAAACTGAATTTTTCATAAAACTTAATTTTACCGCTTCTGTGAATGGAATTTCGAAAATCCGACAGACACGGTTGATATCAGTAAGTAAAATGTGGTTCAATGAGATAAAAATAATTTTTGGTGAATAGTAACTTTTTTACTTTTTTTTACCGCGGTTAATAGTAAATAGGGTAACTAAGGGTAAATATGATATTACTATTACCCTAACACATGTCCTAATTCTATTGGATAACTGTAATTAGACCAAAAACAACCTTATGAATATAATATGACCATTTAGGCCCACTTGGATTAGATTAGGACATTTATTATTAATTTATTTAAAGAAGGGTTAAAATAGTTAAAATCAAAGTTTAATAAGTAAATCATTTTTAATATGGGTTTATACATAAGATAAATTCAATTTTAAATATTCATTAGAAAGCTAAAACGATTTACTACATAATGATATTTTATTTATAATTTTTAGACTTTAAATAAATTAATTTATTTATGACACAACGATGATGCAGTAATTACCCTTTTAAGGAAATATTAACATAATTGATGTTATAAATGCTCAAATGAATGTAATTTGAGACTTTTTATGAATTCCACTAATTTTCTAGGTTACTATGATATATTAATGTTGATTTAATCAACTTGGGTCGAACATATAATTCTGTTATGACTTTCACAAAAATCATATATCAAATAGTGTCAAAATTGACACAAAATAGTTTTTAAATCAAATATTATATTATTAATTGTTATTTTATTCCAAAAAATCTAAGGTTAGGCCAAATGACTTAGATAAGGATATATATATTAATAATAAACAATTTGGGGTTCGTTTGGCATGTTATAGTAAGTGTATTAATCATATAGTGAAAGAAAACAAAAAGACACGGTAAAAGTTAAATTATTTAACTTAGAGTTAAATCTAATTGATAAGGTTAAAATAAGAACCTAAACTTGTCTAAATCCTATTGGTTGATAGGATTTCGACCCATCCCCACTTTAGCTTCGAAATAAGACCCTTTGGAACCATTATAAACCGATTTTGAATTTAATATAAAATAATATTTTGAGATATTCCTAAGGTGCTCCTCTCCTCCCTTATAAAAGGGCACCTCCTCCCCCTCCTCCTCACACCAATTTGAGCACTCAAGCTCGGCCAAACCCTGCCAAAATCCCTTCTCCACTTCCCTAGAATAATCCTAGAGGTCTTGGTCTTCTTCAAAGACCAATCTTAGTTCCCTAATTGGAGGATTCAAAGAAGCATTTCAAAGAAGAGGTAATATCCATTACCGATCTTTTCAATTTCTTTCTTCTTCAACTTCTTCTTCTTTAGTTGTTTCATGATAAAGTAATAACATCAGTATTTCTTATATACTGATATGTTATTATAAATATGAAACAATTCTAATTCACCTTCTATCTATCCTACGGAAAAAGAAATCACCGCGTGTGCGTACGTACGGAATACCGTCTCCACGCCGTGGTGTAATCTATTTTCCACCACCGCCTTACATGGATGGGTATAATGGTGTAAAGAATAACTATACATAGTTATTAAAACATCATATTGATTCTGATATATTGTATAATCCACTCCAATTCAATTCAATATTTATGGAAATGATATCATCGCTCGTGCGTACGTACGGACTACCGTCTCCACGACGCGATGAGATTCATTCTCCATGTTAACCATTTATGAATGATTATAAAGTATATATAAAAAATAATAATGAAATATATGACATTATAAAGATACTGGATTTATGTATATATATATATGTATTTCATCTACTTACTTCCATTCAAGACAATAGGGAAAGGAAAACAGCGTTCATGCGTACGTACGGACTACCGTCTCCATGAACGGTGTTTTTCATTTCATTTATCTATCTATTATATATATATATATACTGAATATATATGATATATAAATCATATTTTATATTCTGGAAGTAAGTAAATCATGATATAAGTAATAATAATGTCAAGAACAACAAGTCAAAACACCTACGATAAAAGAAACGATTTTACCCAAAACGCTTCTTTAACATGGAATTTACAAAAGAACGGGTAATATAATGTCATAAGTGAACCATATATGATATCATAACAATGAATATGATTCTGTAATAAGTCAATGAAATTATTTAAACCATTATACAGGAGATTCGGACACGTACAAAGCAAATCGGACCTAAGGTAAGGGAAATATCACAATCTCATTTTTATCCGAGATTGTTTATTCTTAAGTATTTACTGGGGTGTATTTTATCATCCACATCCATGTTTCATCAATATGTAATATTATTTCCATCCACCTACAATCTTTTAAATCCATTGTTTACCCTTCGGTGAGTTTTTTAGTAATATGTATGAAAGGAATCTTTTGTCGTTTTTCGTACGAGGTACTTTTTGACTTTTCCGACAAAAGTACGAAGAATGTTTTTTTAACTTATACGGCACGAACAGATTTCTACTATTTTATAAAGCCTTATTTTCATGAAGCTTCCTCTAAAAGATTTCATGACTATTTTCAATAAAATCTCTTTCTTTTAAATTTGCATGATGTTTTGTGAAAATAAATTGATTTTGAAGAAGAAAGGATATTTTCCTCAAGAATTCAATTCAAGTGTTTTATCAAAATAATTTTCCATCTAAGATAATAAAGGGTTCTGTTTCTATCCATATTTTTACATTTATTTGACTATGTTGTGTTGGAATTATGTTTATGAATTCCTTTATCTTATATGAATTGATTTATGATGTCATGATGTTTCAAGAATCCCATTTTTGTTACATGTGTTATGCGATGATGTATGTTTTATGATTATGTGGAACACATAAGAAAGGATTCATTATAAGATGGGTGGGACCTATATCTCCCTCCAATGCATTGGGTAATGATTTTATATCTCATGAGATAGACATGGCTGGAATGTTAGGTTATACCGGTTCAGTGAAACAGGACAGAAACGAGGGTTACTCGATTCAGAAAGGGACTTTGTCCACTAAGATAGTCTTGGCAATGAGTCTTGACTAACAAGAAATGATTCTCTATGATTATGTGTGAATGCCACAAAGTTTCATGTTTTATGTTATGATTATTGTGATTACATTTCACTGCCATGATTTACCCCATGTTATGAAATTATGATCTCTTTTGCAGGTTAAGATTTCCAAAAGTTATGTGCTTATGTATATGATGTGATTGATATTTCTTTTGTTTACCCTTACTGAGCATTTGAGCTCACCCTTTTATGTTTTCTTTTCCCCAGGATATAAAGAAAGGTTTTAGGTAAAAAAAAAGGAAGATCTTTATGGGAGATTTTGAAGATCTTTCACCACGATTAGAAGATTATAGTCCGAGTTTCCAAAGACACTAAACTATTACGGTCCTTGTGTGTGTGTTTTTGTAATGTACTAAGTATTCCTCAAAATAAATGTAATGTCAATGTACGTCAAGATACGGGTCTCTACAGTTGGTATCAGAGGAAACGTTTAGTCAACCTTTAGAAACTAGGATGCGAGAACTTTAGTGAGATCCCTAGAGATATTTCTAAGGTATGTCTAGGGATGTCCCTAAGGTTAAGTATACGTATAGGTTATATTACTAGAATTACGCTAACGATCATAGAATTAAACCTAAGATGTTAGATATTGAAGGTACTTCCCCTTTATTATGTTGTTTTCCCTAGCATGATTTTTTCCTCTCACACTATTCTTTTTGGGTTTTAGATCATGGCTGGAAACAAGATGATTCACGATAATAGAGGATATGATGGACAATGGAATGATATTCTTCATAATGAAATGGGATTTGGAAGTCCAAACATAATTATTATGCCGAATCAGCAATCTCATAATATGATCAATAAAGTAAAATTTGGTAAGTTTCCTGACTCGGCTAATAAGAGAAAGATGGAGTTTCATGATGATCATAGAGGAAAGAAAGTTCAATTTCCCCTATGTAATTCATGTGGGAAGAGGCATCAAGGAGAATGTTTCAAAGGAACTGGAAGATGCTTTGAGTGTGGAAAAGAAGGACACAAAGCCAGTAAGTGAAAAGGAAAAGGTTCAGTTAACACCAGGGATGAGGATAATGGTATTGCTACGACATCAACACTGGTTAAATGTTTTAAATGTGGAATGTACGGGCATTATGCAAACCAATGCCCTAAGGGAAAGTCTCATGAAGAGAATCAGTATGGTCGTATGGGAAGTATTTATGTTGATGATGAAGAAGAAACTACAAATGATATGTGAGATGAAAGAAATGTTGAAGCTCGGTCAATGGTCTAAGAATGTAGTGGAATGATTACATGTTTATCATGTGTAATAAGTAATCTCATGGAATAAGGAGACATCTAAGGATTGTTACACTGTTGTCTTTCCTTAAGTTTTTAAAGTGTATGATGAATGGTACCAGTAACCATGAAAGGTTATTCAGATACTTTTGGAAAGTAGATGATAAGTGCATAATGAAAGGATAAGAAGATAATGAGATGTTTGATTGTATTCATGAGCTCATGATTGATATAAGGACTAAGTGATATCATGGTTTGAGTATATAGAATTTTGAGGATTTTAGTATGTGGAAGGTGTTAACTTTTAACTGCATTCATGTTTTCACTAAGGTATTCAAGAGAATACACGATTAAGGACTTTGAATGTTTGGAATGTGACCAACAAAACATATCTTATGATATATGGGGATCGATGATGGTGTTAAATCTCTGGTAATCATTTTCACTATATTATGAGAGTCGACTGCAGTATTATGGATAAGCCTAAAAGATTGGAATGGATTATGTTGGACATAAGTTAGTATTGTTTGTTTTTTTTTGATATTATTGATGGGATGTTATATAGTTTTGGAAAAAGGACAACCTGCAGGACGGGCGACAGCCCATCGCTTCGGACAAGGCTGTGGGAATCGAACCCACAACCGAAGTGCGACTGGCCTTTATCGCCTACCACTGGCCTACAGGAAGTCCCTGTTTAGTAGAAACTAGTTTTATTATATTAAGCAGTATGATATATGAAGTATAAGTCCATTTTAGGAACTATATATGATTAATCTCACTATAGATCGACTTATGTATATAATTTTTGCTAACCTTTTGTTTGAGACAGATGGAATGACCCGTCATTCTATCACATGATCTGCTAACACTTCACGAATAACAAATTCAACTTCATTTATTTAAGAGATTAAGTGGAAATTGTTCTAGGCACGAACAATAGTGAGATTGTACCAAAATAAAGAAAGTATTTATTCCAATTCAAATTTTCAACTTTAGGGAAATGATCTTGAAAACCAAAAATGTTGTCCTAGTGATCTTATACCTGATGAATCGGATGATACCTTAGATCGTCACAAATTTATGGATTTGTGATTATTGGCTATTCCATAGCCATGTTCTCTACCACTCTCCATCAGAACATGATGGTTAGATTTCTCTTCCATATCCATATTTTCACCTATGTGGAAACCCAATGATTAGTTTATTTGGGTAACCGTTATGTTTCATACTTTTGTTTTTAAAGATTGGTTTTGATATTCCTTTTTACGATGTGGGTTTCTATTAAAGAAACTTTCCAATATTAAACCATTTATAACCCCGACGAATTTCGAGGGTGAAATTCATTTTAAGGGGGGTAGAATGTAACAGCCCAAGATTTTATAAAAAAATATTATTTTTAATTTTATTGATGTCTTGTGTTGTACACCAAAAGGAGCTTGCACAACACGCATCCTTGACTTGCCTTTCATTACAGGCAATCGCGACCTTCCTCGATAGCGTGTGTAATACGCAATACCGAGTTTCACTAAACAACGATATGCTATTAAAATATTATTAAAACTAGCCGTTATGAATAGTAATAACCACTTTTTAAAACTCTGTAAATCTTATTTTTCAAAATGAACTTCATTTTTGGATTCGGAGTATCGAATTTAGCCTAAGGTGAAATTTTGGTACTTTTCGGATAACTTTCATATTCTGATGAATAGTGAAAATTACTAAATTATGATTAAAAACAACTTTTTTTAATCGAAATAATTAATAGTGATAAATTATTAATTTGAGTGGTTTTAAAGTATATTTAGAATATATTTTTACAATTTAATACAATGTTGGTCATTGGATGTAATTTCACATTTAAACCAGACATAAACAAGTGTCAATCTTTTGATAGATATTGTTTCTTAAAAACACGCTATTTGTTTTAACAGCGGGATTTAATTATAAAATTAATTAATGCAACTTCTATGTTATGAATTTTGTAAAATAGACTTCATTTTTGAATTCGGAATATGAAATATAGCTTAGGATGAAATTTTGGTATTTTTCTGAAAACTTTAATTTTTTGATGAATAGTGAAACTACTAAGTGGTAGTTAAAAAACTGAATTTTTCATAAAATTTAATTTTACCGCTTCTGTGAATGGAATTTCAAAAATCCGACAGACACGGTTGATATCAGTAAGTAAAATGTGGTTCAATGAGATAAAAATAATTTTTGGTGAATAGTAACTTTTTACTTTTTTTTAATGCAGTTAATAGTAAATAGGGTAACTAAGGGTAAATATGATATTACTATTACCCTAACACATGTCCTAATTCTATTGGATAAATGTAATTCGACCAAAAACAACCTTGTGAATATAATATGACCATTTAGGCCCACTTAGATTAGATTAGGACATTTATTATTAATTTATTTAAAGAAGGGTTAAAATAGTTAAAATCAAAGTTTAATAAGTAAATCATTTTTAATATGGGGTTATACATAAGATAAATTCAATTTTAAATATTAATTAGAAATCTAAAACTATTTCCTACATAATGATATTTTATTTATAATTTTTAGTATTTAAATAAATTAATTTATTTATGACACAACGATGATGCAGTAATTACCCTTTTAAGGAAATATTAACATAATTGATGTTATAAATGCTCAAATGAATGTAATTTGAGACTTTTTATGAATTCCACTAATTTTCTAGGTTACTATGATATATTAATGTTGATTTAATCAACTTGGTTTGAACATATAATTCTGTTATGACTTTCACAAAAATCATATATCAAATAGTGTCAAAATTGACACAAAATAGTTTTTAAATCAAATATTATATTATTAATTGTTATTTTATTCCAAAAAATATAAGGTTCGGCCAAATGACTTAGATAAGGATATATATATTAATAATAAACAATTTGGGGTTCGTTTGGCATGTTATAGTAAGTGTATTAATCATATAGTGAAAGAAAACAAAAAGACACGGTAAAAGTTAAATTATTTAACTTAGAGTTAAATCTAATTGATAAGGTTAAAATAAGAACCTAAACTTGTCTAAATCCTATTGGTTGATAGGATTTAGACCCATCCCCACTTTAGCTTCGAAATAAGACCCTTTGGAACCATTATAAACCGATTTTGACTTTAATATAAAATAATATTTTGAGATATTCCTAAGGTGCCCCTCTCCTCCCTTATAAAAGGGCACCTCCTCCCCCTCCTCCTCACACCAATTTGAGCACTCAAGCTCGGCCAACCCCTGCCAAAATCCCTTCTCCACTTCCCTAGAATAATCCTAGAGGTCTTGGTCTTCTTCAAAGACCAATCTTAGTTCCCTAAGTGGAGGATTCAAAGAAGAATTTCAAAGAAGAGGTAATATCCATTACCGATCTTTTCAATTTCTTTCTTCTTCAACTTCTTCTTCTTTAGTTGTTTCATGATAAAGTAATAACATCAGTATTTCTTATATAATGATATGTTATTATAAATATGAAACAACTCTAATTCACCTTCTATCTATCCTACGGAAAAAGAAATCACCGCGCGTGCGTACGTACGGAATATCGTCTCCACGCCGTGGTGTAATCTATTTTCCACCACCGCCTTACATGGATGGGTATAATGGTGTAAAGAATAACTATACATAGTTATTAAAACATCATATTGATTCTGATATATTGTATAATCCACTCCAATTCAATTCAATATTTATGGAAATGATATCATCGCTCGTGCGTACGTACGGACTACCGTCTCCACGAGGCGATGAGATTCATTCTCCATGTTAACCATTTAAGAATGATTATAAAGTATATATAAGAAATAATAATGAACTATATGACATTATAAAGCTACTGGATTTATGTATATATATATATGTATGTCATCTACTTACTTCCATTCAAGACAATAGGGAAAGGAAAACAGCGTTCATGCGTACGTACGGACTACCGTCTCCATGAATGGTGTTTTTCATTTCATTTATCCATCTATTATATATATATATATATATACTGAATATATATGATATATAAATCATATTTTATATTCTGGAAGTAAGTAAATCATGATATAAGTAATAATAATGTCAAGAACAACAAGTCAAAACACCTACGATAAAAGAAACGATTTTACCCAAAACGCTTCTTTAACATGGAATTTACAAAAGAACGGGTAATATAATGTCATAAGTGAACCATATATGATATCATAACAATGAATATGATTCTGTAATAAGTCAATGACATTATTTAAACCATTATACAGGAGCTTCGGACACGTACAAAGCAAATCGGACCTAAGGTAAGGGAAATATCACAATCTCATTTTTATCCGAGATTGTTTATTCGTAAGTATTTACCGGGGTGTATTTTATCATCCACATCCATGTTTCATCAATATGTAATATTATTTCCATCCACCTACAATCTTTTAAATCCATTTTTACCCTTCGGTGAGTTTTTTAGTAATATGTATGAAAGGAATCTTTTGTCGTTTTTCGTACGAGGTACTTTTTGACTTTTCCGACAAAAGTACGAAGAATGTTTTTTTAACTTATACGGCACGAACGGATTTCTACTGTTTTATAAAGCCTTATTTTCATGAAGCTTCCTCTAAAAGATTTCATGACTATTTTCAATAAAATCTCTTTCTTTTAAAATTGCATGATGTTTTGTGAAAAGAAATTGATTTTGAAGAAGAAAGGATATTTTCCTCAAGAATTCAATTCAAGTGTTTTATCAAAATTATTTTCCATCTAAGATAATAAAGGGTTCTGTTTCTATCCATATTTTTACATTGATTTGACTATGTTGTGATGGAATTATGTTTATGAATTCCTTTATCTTATATGAATTGATTTATTATGTCATGATGTTTCAAGAATCCCATTTTTGTTACATGTGTTATGCGATGATGTATGTTTTATGATTATGTGGCACACATAAGAAAGGATTCATTATAAGATGGGTAGGACCTATATCTCCCTCCAATGCATTGGGTAATGATTTTATATCTCATGAGATAGACATGGCTGGAATGGTAGGTTATACCGGTTCAGTGAAACAGGACTGAAACGAGGGTTACTCGATTCAGAAAGGGACTTTGTCCACTAAGATAGTCTTGGAAATGAGTCTTGACTAACAAGAAATGATTCTCTATGATTATGTCTGAATGACACAAAGTTTCATGTTTTATGTTATGATTATTGTGATTACATTTCACTGCCATGATTTACCCCATGTTATGAAATTATGATCTCTTTTGCAGGTTAAGATTTCCAAAAGTTATGTGCTTATGTATATGATGTGATTGATATTTCTTTTGTTTACCCTTACTGAGCATTTGAGCTCACCCTTTTATGTTTACTTTTCCCCAGGATATAAAGAAAGGTTTTAGGTTAAAAAAAGGAAGATCTTTATGGGAGATTTTGAAGATCTTTCACCACGATTAGAAGATTATAGTCCGAGTTTCCAAAGACACTAAACTATTACGGTCCTTGTGTGTGTGTTTTTGTAATGTACTAAGTATTCCGCAAAAGAAATGTAATGTCAATGTACGTCAAGATACGGGTCTCTACATTCAGTCTCACAAACACACCTGCAGTTTTCATGGCACTGATGAACCGAGTGTTCCATCCTTACTTGGACTCCTTTGTTGTGTTCTTAATGGACTATATCTTGGTGTACTCTCACACTCGATATGACCATGCCACACATCTTGAGATCATTCTGAGTTCACTGAGAGAGAATCGGCTTTACGCTAAACCCTCAAAGTGCCACTTCTGTATGGATCAGATTCACTTCTTGGGTCACATCATCTCAGAGGAAGGAGTATCTGTAGACCTAGAGAAAGTGAGAGTTGTAGTTTCCTGGGATCAGCCAAAGAATGTATTTGAGGTACGGAGCTTCCTAGGGCTGGCTGGATACTACAGACGCTTGATTCAGGACTTTTCTCATCTGAAAGCACCTTTAACGGGTCTGACCAAGAAGGGGTCGAAGTTCTTATGGTCAGATTCTTGTGAGTCGGCCTTTCAATAGCTGAAAGGGAGGTTGACGTCAGCACTGATACTAGTCTTTCCAGAGTTAGGAAAGAGCTACACTATTTATTGTGATGCTTCGGGTATCGGGCTGGGAGCTGTGCTTATTCAGGGGGATGGAGTCGTTTAATACGGGTCTCAATAGTTGAGGCCACATGAGAGGAACTACCCGACGCACGATCTGGAGTTGGAAGCTGTTGTTCATTACTTACGCTGTTGGAGACACTATCTGATGGGGAGCACTTTATGGTCTTCATTGACCACAAGAGTCTCAAGTATATCTTCACTCAGTGTGATCTGAATCTGAGGCAGTGCAGGTGGGTTGAGTATCTTCAGTATTTTGACTTTGAGCTTGCCTATACGCTAGGAAAGGGCAATGCAGTGGCAAATGCTTTGAGCAGGAGAACTCAGGTTCAGGCGGTTCAGGAGGCCAGTAGTGAGTGGCAGCTGATGGATCTGTTCTCTGAGATGCATCTGGAGGTGCACGATAGACAGGGACAGAATTTTCTATCTTCTGTAGTTGTTACCTCGATAGTTATTGATCGGGTACGGATGAGGCAGCTATCGGACTCAGAAGGATTAGTCATGTGGGAGAGTGTGTTAGGAGAGGACCCTATTCCTAGATGGATAGTGGGCGAGGATGAGATATTGTGTTTCCAGGGATGCGTATGGGTGCCAGCATACATACGCGAGGAGATGATGCAGGATTTTCATTCCTCTGTTTGGCCAGTTCATCCTGGCGTCACCAAGATGTATCAGGATCTTCATCGCCAGTACTGGTGGCCAGATATGAAGAAGGATGTTGCTAGTTTTGTCATGAGATGTTCTACTTATCAGCATGTGAAAGCAGAGCATCAATGACCGGCAGGCCTTTTACAGCAGTTACCCATTCCAGAGTGGAAGTGGAATGATGTTGCGATGGACTCCGTGACCGGGTTGTCGAGGTCACCTTGGGGAAATGTTGCTGTTTGGGTTTTCATCGACAGACTCACGAAGGATGCTCACTTCTTGCCGATCAAGGAGACCTTCAGTGTTGATGATCTGGGATGACTTTACATCAGAGATATCATTCGTCTGCATGGAGTTCCACACTCCATTATTTCAGATAGGGATGTGCGCTTTACCTCTCTGTTCTAGCAGGGAGTTCAGAAGGCCTTGGGTACACCGGTACTTTTGAGTACATCATACCATCCCCAGATAGATGGTCAGTCCGATCACACGATCCAAGTTCTTGAGGATATTCTTCGAGCTTGCATCTTAGACTTTGGCGGTTCTTAGGAGAAGCATATTCCTCTGGTGGAGTTAGCATACAACAACAGTTTCCAGGCGACCATTCAGATGGCACCATACAAGGCTTTTTACGATAGTCCATGCCGATCACCCTTATGCTGGTTGGAGGCAGGAGAGGTAGATTTTTTGGGACCTCATCTTGTTCAGAAGACCTCAGAGCTGATAAAGCTGATTCAGAAGAGGATGGCTACAGCGCAGTCTCGACAGAAGTCTTATACTGATCAACAGAGACGACCTCTAGAGTTCAAGGTCGGTGATTAGGTTTTCCTGCGTGCCGTACCGAGGTTGGGACACAAGAGGATTCAGAGACAGGGTAAGCTTTCATCGTGGTACGTCGGGCCATTTGAGGTCTTGGAGAGAGTTGGGTCAGTCGCCTATCGGTTGCAGCTACCTCAGAGGTATCAGGCCATGCATGACGTCTTCCACGTCTCTCAACTCCAGCGTTACATTTCAGACCTGTCTCACATCTTTCAGCCTGAGGAAGTCGAGATTGAAGAGGATGCATCATTCGAGGAGCATCCTATCTGGATTTTCGATCACGGTACGAAGGTTCTCCGCAAGAGGTCTGTTCCACTGGTACGAGTGCTATGGCAGCACGGGCGAGTACAGGACGAGACCTGGGAGAGGGAGGCCGATGTACAATCATAATGGCCAGAGCTGTTCGGGGTTTCTTCTTCTCTGCCTCGTTAGGGAAATTCAGGGATGAATTTATTTAAGGGGGGAAGTTTGTAAGAACCCGGATCTTCTTTTCAGGTACGCTTTTCCTTTTTTGGGAGTTTTTAAGAAAAATGAAATTTCTAGAAAATTTTTGAAGTACACGCCGTGTACTTTCTGAGTACACGCCGTGTACTCTTTTCCGGCTCGAAGTTGTGTGTTGGCCGTGTCCAGGCCACACACACGGTGTGTAAGTGTGAGGTGGAGGCCGGTTAAAGCGGAGTACGGAAAACTGAAGTACAAGCCAGGCACTCAAGAAGTACACGCCGTGTATTCTCTTTTTTTTCATTAAACGAACCGGGGTCGCGCCTAACCCCTGATTTCATATTCTTCTCCAGATTCTGTCCACTCGAGAGTAACCGTACAGCCGGATCTTCAATGAGCTTCCGCCTCTTCTTCTGTTCTCTGATTCGAGCATGGTCGATTGCGTTGGAATCGCAGTGGTGAGCTCTCCCTTCTGCTTGAGTCTTGTTTCTTGATTCCTCATGTTTTTCAAGTTATTGTAGGTTGAGCATTTTTTGTGTTTTCTCATATCTATGTCGTTCTAAGGGGAATCCGTCTTCATCGTTCACGTATATCTATCTCCTAGGATCTAGGTAGGTGGTTTGTGCCTTTCTGTAGAAAGTTGATGGATATTTTGTGAAAATTCCACTAATTCCTTTGAACGGGGAATTGGGGGTTTCCTGTTTTTGCCCTACTTTTTTCCTGATTTGCTTGATTTATTTAGTAGAGGTTGATGCTTGTAAGTAGAGTAATTTATTTTGTGCTCAGGTTGTTTTTCCATGCTTGTTTTTCTTATTAGGCATTTCTCCAGTTTCCATGCCTAGTTGTAGGATTGTGTACCATTGCCTTGTATTTCTACTGAGCCTTAGTTGATATCCAAGTAGTTCTTGAGGTTTACTTGGATGATGCATACGCGCTGAGCATGTTTAGTTTCACTCAGGACTTTGTGAACCTAGAGTAGTAGACCAAAGGGAGAATTGACAGAAGGGCTTCTCCAGAGTGTCTTTTAATTACGATGCGAGACCGTAGGGGGAATTGATGTTGAGTGCTTCCTCAAAGAGTATGTAGTTCCTCGACGTGGGCCACATGGGGAATAGACATTGATTTAATCCCCAGAGATCCTTTAGCATGATATGAGACTATAGGGGTAATTGATGGTGAGTGGTTCCCCAGAGAGTCTATTAATTTCATAGCTGAACCAGAGGGGTGAGACTGTGTGTGCCTCCTAGAGGGTTGCTAGTACTTATTGGTTGAACCATAGGGGTTAGGCTATGAGAGCTACCCAGAGGGTTACCTGTTTTCTTCTTGTTGCTGAATGTTTACTTGTGTACTTTATTTGTTAGAACTGTGGATTGTAGATGCTTGTGCTATCCTGTTTACTGCTTATTATTATATTACTTCCATGTATTCATTGACTATTAGGCACAAATCTTTGGGTGGTTTCCTACTGGGATTGTATCTCACACCCTATTTGGGCCATGATTTTGGGCCCAAGTAGACTATGTTTCTGCAGGTATAGATAATGGCAAGCGCCCTTCTACTTCAGGTTCTTGATTGCACTGGAGTTAGAGAGCATGGGACCGAGTCATGGCTTACAATACTGAGGAGTTACTTTGTTTTCTTTTGCACTTTGTTTTCAGTTGTACTTCAGCCCATTGGTTTGTTTACTGTTTTCCATATACATATGTACCATGTTGCATCATCATTATTTTATCCATTGATTCTGCTATTCAGTTCATTTGTTGTATGCTATTTATTTGTTTCTGCTATTGTGTCTGGTTGTTTTTCCGCTGCATACTTTACCAAATGAGGGCATAGTTTCCCCACCGACTCACCAAGGCCCTCGCTGCTAGTCGGCAGCCTCTGGCGTTTGGGGAAACGTGCTTGAGGTCATGTGAAGAACCGGGTATGAGGCACCAGTGGAGGGGCTCCTAACTCGGGTCGTTACAGAAGGTTCAGTTGGAGGACTTGTAGAGGAAGGTATTTTTCAAAACCAGTGTGTCTCCCTAGGCATCCCTAGTGTTTTTACCAAGAATAAGGAGGGTTGATTAAGGTTATGTGTAAATTACCATCACCTAAATATGGTGTCCATCAAGAATAATTATCCTATTAATATAATTTATGACCCCTTCGTTCAGTTTAAAGAGGTGAGATGGTTCTCGAAGATTGGCCTCAAGTCAGGTTATCACCAACTTCGAGTTCATAAGGAGGATATATTGAAAGCATAATTCCAGTGTCGTTATAATCACCATGAGTAATTGGTGATTCCTTTTGGAATTTTGAATTCCAAAATAGTGTTTGTGGGACTCATGAATTAGATATTTCAGCCCTTCTTGGACCAGTTCTTGGTAGTCTTCAGGGATGACATCCTGGTGTACTTGGAGTCAGAGGAGGACCATGAGGTACACTTGAGGATGGTTCTAGATGTACTTTAGAATCACCAAATTTATGAGAATCTCTCAAAGTGTCAATTATGGATTTGATAGTTCCACTTCATTGTAAAAATCATCTCAGAAGAGGGAGTATCAGCAGACCTAGAAAATATTGAGGTGGTGCTAGCTTGGGAGCCACCCAAGAGTGTGACAGAGGTGTGAAACTTCCTTGGGTTGGTAGGCTACTATTGGAGATTCATGACTGAATTCTCCAAGATTATAGTAACCTTGACTACATTTACCCAAAAGTGGAATCTTTTTTTTTGGACAGAGAGGTTTCAATAGGCTTTTCAAGAGTTGTGACTTAGGTTGATGAGTACCCTCATCTTGAGGCTCCCAGAGGAGGGTGTCAGGTATGTTTTGTTCTATAATGCCTCTGAGACTGGGATCATATGTGTTCTTATTCAGAGTTAGGAAGTGATTGCTTATGGGTCTTAGTAGTTGATACCCTATGATAAGAACTATGAGACCCACAATCTAGAGCTGAAAATAGTGGTTTTTCCATGAAGATTTTATGACACTACCTTATGGGAGAGTAGTTTAGAATCTATTTTGACCAAAAGAGTCTCAATTATATATTTTCATAGAAATGTTTTAAGTTTAGAAAATTTATATGGTTAGATTTTTTTAGGATTATGAATTTGAGATAGACTATACTCCCAGTATGGGGAACGTGGTGAAAAATTCTCTCAACAGGATATCATGTTCACAGTTGTTGAGTGAGGTGTTAGAGTAGTTGTCCTT
Source organism: Viscum album (assembly GCA_963277665.1). Taxonomy (NCBI): domain Eukaryota; kingdom Viridiplantae; phylum Streptophyta; class Magnoliopsida; order Santalales; family Viscaceae; genus Viscum; species Viscum album. Next base: position 1,968,609,313 of record OY728153.1, read on the forward strand.
GTTGTAGTTGCCCTTCATAAACGAGGATGGTTTAGCCTACTTCTAATTGATGGTTGTAACCCCTCCACTTATTTAGTGTGTTAGGGAGGCTCAACCTAGAGATATCTATTACAAGGCCATGCGTGTTGAAATATTCACTAGATGTTCTCCTGATAGATATTATTAAGTTGGCGATAACATTATCCTTTTTTGAGGATGGATAATGGTACCAATTGTGTTGTGAGAGGAGGTGTTGAGGTAGTTTCATACATCCTCCTAGATTATATATTTAGTAGTGGAAAATATGTACCAAAAACATTGGTGTTAGTTCTGGTGGCTTGGGATTAATAGATGTATTGAAGATTTTGTCTCTCAATGCCTCACTTGAAAGTAGGTGAAGGTCGACCATCGGGTTCTAGAAAGTTTAGATCAACCCCTTATGGTGACAGAGTGAAAGTGAGATGATATCTTTATTTTTTTCTTAATGAGACTTCCATGATTAGTGATAGGCCGTGATATTAAATGGGTGATTGTAAATTAACTCATCATATTGTCCCACTTCTTAGCTATCAGAGAGTAGAGTTCAGTAGAGAGATTGGGACACATGTATGTGAATAAGATAGTATAGCTTCACAGGGTTTCCTTGATGATCATTTTAGAACACGATGATTACTTCACTTCATGATTATGGAGAGGATTGAATGAGGAATTTGGGACTTAGTTGAAGTTGAGTACAATATTTCACCCCTAGAAAGATGGCCAGACAGAGTGGAACAGTAAAGTTTGGGAGAAAATTCTTCAAGATTGTATGTTGGAATCAGGTCACAGCTAGGAGGATCACCTAACCTTGTAGTATTTTTCATATAACAATTTTTACCACTTTACCTTCAGTATGACACCATTTGAGGCTTTGTACATGATACCTTGTAGGTCACCACTATGTTACACTGATCTAAGAGAGTCGTCACTCCTAGGCTTGGAGTTCATATGAGCTACGATAGAGAAGGTACAGATTATCCAAGAGCATATGAGGACTTCCCAGATGTAACGCCCTGACACCAGTTACCCAGAGTCAGTGCATTACTTTAATACATTGGTATGATTACAAGGAATCAAGTCCCGAAGGAACGATCAGTTTACCAGTCTTGGAAAATAGATTACATACATAAATGTTACATTACACTTCATAACATACAAAACAACATAAATAATCCTTCACGAAGGCCATTATTACCTTGGCTTAACCCTGCATATCAATCACTATACACTTCTTGGAATCCATGGAAAAATAAAACATAGAAAGGGGTGAGCTCAGATGCTCAGTAAGGATAACAATACAGTGGAAACTTTCATAAAGAAGCATAAACATTTAAGGAAATGTAGAACTAAAACAAAAAACTTGAACATCAGCAAAAATAAAATGAAGTGATGTCATTTACTTATTCACATGGATATTCTACTAGTCGAATAATCACATGCAATATCACTAACCACTTTCATAATGATGGAATGAATAATGAAGAACTTTAATTTCTGTGTCAATGCCTCGGGCCAAGACCTAAGGTATTACTATAACTGGAACCCAACCTAGAGAGCCTCTGTAACCAGACTCCAACTCGGAGTGCCTCTAATAACCGGACACCAACCCGGAGTTCCTCTAATAACCAAAAACCAACCCGGAGTGCCTATAATAACCGGACACCAACTCCGAGTGCCTCTAATAACCGGACACCAACCCGGAGGGTCTGCTATAACCAGACCCCAACCCAGAGGGCATACTATTACCATTCCCCAAATCAGAACCTACTAGTCAAACACATTCGTCTTAAAAAGAGGATGAAATATAACATAAACATTCGTATTAAAACTAGCATAATAAATTCAAAAACATTAATCATAAACCATTAATGGCATAAAGATAACTCATACATAGTCAAACATATCACAAAACCTTAAATACAATATGGAAGATTTGTATCATAATAAATCAACTTCAAAAAAGTGTAAAATTTATCAAAGGATGTTGACATATATGAAATCAAAACTATTTGAGAGAAATATCTCTATTTAATGAAAACATTTAAATTTCACACAATTTGGAAAATAATTCATTTAAATACATTTTTGAATCAAAGTTTCCCATACCACTTTGAAACTTTTGAAAGTAATTAACATTTTAAAAACATTCATGTCCATAAAAATAAATCCTTAAAACCCATTTTGAAGACATGGACATTAATGAGAAAGATTTAGAAGAATAAATATTTAAAACGTTTGAAATGATGTTTTAGTAAAAATTCCCTTAAAATAATCCCTTTGAAAACTCTTTCATAAAACATGGATATGAATAATAAATATGTCCCAGTAGATACATACGTAAAAACAACCTCGGATAATAAAGAAATTGTGAAATTAACCCTTACCAATTTGGTAACTTACGGAACATACACCCCATGAAAGAGGTATCATACAACGAATATGTAAATACACATAAATTAAAGTTTATTACATAAATAATACAATTATGGGCAGTATATACACCACACAAAAGGTTATAGTGGCAATATGGCATGAATCTCATAGGAATTAGGAGTGAGATGAAAACCCCTTACCTTGCACTTTGCTTTAGTCGAGGGTACGTTTATCCTCATGTATTACGACTATAGTATGTTATTAAATTATACCATAACAATATTAATATTTATTATATCATAAATTATTCATTTATGACTTTATAGTACCCATTTAATAATAATTTCCATGTTATATTAATATTTCGTGTAATAATCGCTTTCTTTATCGTACGTGTTTTAACTTGTTACTCTTGATTGTATCACATAGATCATGATTTAAATACTTATAGAATATAAAACATGATTTATTTATTATATATATTTATAATATAAAAATTTATAATATACGTATATATGAAATGGAAAACACCGGTTATGGAGACGGTAGTCCGTACGTACGCATAAACGTTGTTTCTGTTTTTACATAGTATTGAATAAGATATATGTAAGTACATAAATACTTATATATATAAATATATATATTTCCAGTAGCATTATTATGTCATATATTACATACTTATTAGTAATATATATTTTTATAATCGTCGATGAATGGTTAACTTAGAAATTAATCTCATCGCGCCGTGGAGACGGTAATCCGTACGTACGCACAAGCGAAAATATCATTCTTTTGATATTAATATAATATATAATTGGATGATATATCATATATACAGAATCATTATCATGTTATATTTATTATTTACATAAATTACACATCATTATTATACCCATCCAAATAATAATATATTGAATAACAATTACACCACAACGTGGAGACGGTAAGTCGTACGTACGCACGTACAGTGACATGTCATTCAAAGGATGGATAGAATACTGAATATGGTTGTACCATATTTTTAATAATATCAAATTATATAGGAGATATTGGATTTATTATTTTAGAATGGTAATAACAAAGAAAGAAGAAGTTGAAGAAGAAATGAACTTGAAAAAGGGTGGTGAAAACATTACCTCTTCTTCGGGTTCTTCCTTTTGATTTGATCAAAAGGGCTCCTTAGGTTGTCTTTCTGATCCAACTAAGGCCACTAAATTGTCTTGAGTGAAGGTTAGAGAGTATTTGGGTAGGTTTTGGCTGATACAAGAGGCTTTTAAGGTGTGAATTAATGAGAAGGGGGAGTTCCATTTTATAAGAGGGGTGAGGGGCACCTTTGGAAAAGTTAGAAATATTATTTTATAATAAATTCATAATCGGTTTCTAATGGCACAAAAGTGGATTATTTAATAGTTAAGGTGGGGATAGGTAGAAAACCACTCAACCAATAGGATTTAGACAGGTTTGGGTTACTATATTAACCTTTTCTTTAAGTATTAACTCTTAGTTAATTAGTTTCACTTTTACAATGTCTCTTTATATTTTTATATTATATGGTTAATAAACTTACTATATACCTCCAAGAAACCACAAAGTGTTCCATTAATGATACACCTATCATGATATAAGTCTCTTGGACGAACCTTAGATTTTTAGTAATTTAATATCAATTAATAATATAATATTTATTTTAAAAACTCTTTTATATCAATTTTGACACTATTCAATAATTTATTTTTGTAAAAATCATAACAAAATGATTACTTAAAATAAAGTTAATTAAATAAAGATTACCATGTCCTATTATCCTAGAAAATTATTGGTATTTATAAAAAGTCTCAAATTACATTTATTTGGATATTTATAATTGCAATTATTCTAATTTTTCATTAATTAGGTAATTACTGCATTACAATTGTGTCGTAAATAAATTAAATTATATAATGTCTAAAAATTATAAATAAAATACCACTATGTAGTAAATAGTTTTATCTTTTTAATGAATATTTATACTCAAAAATACAACATATATAACCCTACGTAAATTTTTTTTTAAAGATATATGCTTTTGTCATTTTTGTATTTATTTTAACTTAATTAAAATAAAGTGTCCTATCACCTAGAAGTGGCTCCATGGGGTCCCAAAATCGATCCAAAGATGACCAAGGTCGGACATGTATCCAAAAATAAGTTTAGGAAATATTTTAGGGTAATTTAGTATTGTTATAATATTATTTGTTAACCCTTATTTACCGGATTTACCCTTTAACCATGGTAAATAAAATATTTACTGAAGTAATTATTCAAAATGTATAAAAATAAAATTTACCTATTTACACAATTTGGACATCCTGATTCCAAATATGGAATCCATTTTTCCAAATTCAAAACACAGAAGTGGCAGAAATTAATTTAAACTTAATTCCCGCTGTCAAAACAAAAAGCGTGTTCTTAAGATATAATAACTATCAAAAGAATGATACTTGTTTTGTCCGGTTTAATTGTGAAATTATGTCCAATGACAAAAATTTTATTAAATGGTAAAACTATATTTTAAATATACTTTAAAACCACTCAAATTAATAATTTATCACTATTAATTATTTCGATTAAAAAAGTTGTTTTTAATTAAAATTTAGTAATTTTCACTATTCATCAAAATATGAGAGTTATCTGAAAAGTAACAAAATTTCACCCTAGGATAATTTCGATATTATGAATCCAAAAATGAAGTCTATTTTGAGAGATAAAATTTATAAAATTTCAAAAATTGAGTATTAATATTCATAACAGCTACTTTGATTGGTCGTGGTGTGTGTTAGAACTCGAAGTTGCGTACAACACACGCTACTATATTATTAAAAGAGAAGCGTACCGTAGAAGTTTGGGGTGTTACATTCTCCCCTCCTTCAACAAATTGTGTCCTCGCAATTTATACTCGGTATTGAAAAGTTGGGGTTGACATTTCAAAATATCTTTGTTGAAATCCCACATCGGAAAAATGGATTAATGAGGCCTCTATTGAAAATAAAGAGTGGTAAGTATGAAGGTTACCAGAAATAAAACATACTAGGGTTCCATGTAAGAGAATATGGATATGGAAGAGAAATATAACCATTAATATCTAATGGAGAGTGGTAGAGAACATTGCTATGAAAAGGCCAACAATCCCAAAGCCATACATTTGTGATTATCTAAGGTACCATCTAGGACAACATTTTTATTCTAAGTTCCTTTTATTAATGTTGAGGAATTTATTTATGAGATTGGATAAGATCATAAGGAGATATACTTACTTTATAATTAGAGTTTTATCCATTAATAAATTTCTACCACAAACTCATCTTTCACTACAAAACATAAGACAACTCAAAAATACTCTATTTATCCTAATCATATAGGATTCCAAATATAATGAATGTATAATTCACATATCAGACCCATTAAAAAAAGAAACTACATTATACAATCTGGGTAATTCACGTAGTCTAGTGGTAGGCGATAAATCCCAATCGCACTATAGTTATGGGTTGAATTCCCGCAGCTTTGTCTGACGCGACGGGTTGTCACACGGTCTGTGTGTTGTCCTTTTATAAAAATCCAAAAATAACCTTTCAAACATAATCCATTCCAAACTATAGACTTATCCAAAATACTACTATCCAAACTCACAGTCCAAAATTTATAAGGAAGTTTAACACAATGAAGATCCTTTTGCCATGTAATTTCCAAAAAGTTTAAATCGCTGTAGAGTCACTTTTCTTAGTACTATAAAATCTCAAATCCTCAATGAAATAGTACTATAGTACAATCCTTATTTATTTCCAGAACATCATTGATAAAACACTTAAATGAAATAATTCCAAAAGAACAACATAATAACACTAGTCATTCCTCTTCATTTGTGGTAGTATCATAACTTGATTATTATCCAATAGCATCATTTGCATCATAGTCTGATGACTAGGACATTGGTTCACGTAGTGTCTAAAATCTTTGCAGATGATGCATTGTACATTTGAAAACTTTTTCTTACCCATGCAGTCACGTACTTGGTGTCCTTTTTCTCCACTATTATAACATACTCTCATTCCCTTCAAGCATTTTCCAAGGTGATTCTTTCTACAGTTATCACATACGAGAAAATCCTTCTTTACCTTATTCCCTTTATCTTTTCTTCTCTCTACCATATTTTCCTTCTCTTGATTCCCTTCAAGGCCATAGGACTCTAATAATTCTTTACTTGTCTTATCAACACATGATACTATTTCTTCATATGATGATAATACGTGGGAGACTATTTTCCTTCTTAATTCTAGCTTAGGACCATGAAAGATATGATCCTTCTTACTCTTCGGATCATACATATTACTGGAGTTCACATTCCTTCTACTGGGCGCCATTTCTAAACAATAGAATAAACTAGGTCAGTTTATGAATTGAAATGATAATTCCAAACTTGTAAAATACCTAACGCAAATTGAACAGATTATGGATATAATCCATAATAATAAAAATGTTTTCTTTGAGGAAGTATATACTCATAAACCCTTCATAATGGTTCGTAAAGAAAATGATAATTATCCTAATAATATACCCTGGGAGTGTCGTAACCAAGAGTGCAGCAAGGCCCGTTGGCGTGCACCAGTTCCGGTTCGAGTCTAGATCAAAGTGGTGCTTTCGGGTTTTACCCCTAGGTACATCTGTGCCAGAGCCGCCTCTACCTGCTCGTATCCAGACAGGGTTGTATTGCTCGGAAAACTCACAAAATCTCTACAATACCAAAATTCTAGGAAGTTCTTCTACACTAATCCTCAAAGTTCATCTTAGGTCTACGTGCTCTAATCAGAGTTTATCTAAATATAGTTTCCAATGTTATTGCTAAACCTCCCTCTGATACCAACTGTAACGCCCCGAAACCAGTTACCCAGAGTTGGTGCATTACTTTAATACATTGGCATGATTACAAGGAATCAAGTCCTGAAGGACCGATCGGTTTAGCAGTCTTGAAAAATAGATTACATACAAGAATGTTACATTAAACTTCATAACATACAAAACAACATAAATAATCCTTCACGAACGCCATTATTCCCTTGGCTTAACCCTGCATATCAATCATTATACACTTCTTGGAATCCTGGGAAAAATAAAACATAGAAAGGGGTGAGCTCAGATGCTTAGTAAGGATAACAATACAGCGGAAACTTTCATAAATAAGCACAAACATTTAAGGAAATATATAACTAAAACAAAAAACATGAACTTCAGCAAAAATAAAATGAATTAATTCCATTTACTTATTCACATGGATATTATACTAGTCGAATAATCACAAGCAATATCACTAACCACTTTTATATTGATGGAATGCATAATGCTGAACATTAATTTCTGTGTCAAGGCCTCATGCTAAGACCTAAGGTATAACTATAACCAGAACACAACTCGGAGATCCTCTTTAACCGAACTCCAACCCGGAGTGCCTCTAATAACCGGACACCAACCCGGAGTTCCTCTAATAACCAGACACCAACCCGGAGTGCCTCTAATAACCGGACACCAACCCGGAGTGCCTCTAATAACCGGACACCAACCCGAAGGGTCTGCTGTAACCGGACCCCAACCCGAAGGGCTTACTTTTACCGGTCCCCAACCTGGAACATACTAGTCCAACATATTCATCTTAAAAAGAGGATGAAATATAACATAAACATTCATATTAAAACTAGCATAATAAATGCCAAAACATTAATCATAAACCATTAATGGCATAAAGATAACTCAACCATAGCCAAACATATCACAAAACCATAAATACAATAAGGAAGATTTGTATCATAATAAATCAACTTCAAACAAGTGTAAAATTTATCAAAGGATGTTGACATAGATTAAATCAAAACTATTTGAGAGAAATATCTCTATTTCATGAAAATACTTAAATGTCAAACAATTTGGAAAATAATTCATTTAAAGACATTTCTGAATCAAATTGTCCCATACCACTTTGAAACTTTTGAAAGGAATTAACATTTTAAAAACATTCATGTCCATATAAATAAATCCTTAAAAACCATTTTGAAGACATGGACATTAATGAGAAAGATTTAGAAGAATAAATATTTAAAACGTTTGAAATGATGTTTTAGTAAAAATTACATTAAAATAATCCCTTTGAAAACTCTTTCATAAAACATGGATATGGACAATAAATATGTCCCAGTAGATACTTACGTAAAAACAAGCTCGGATAATAAAGAAATTGTGAAATTAACCCTTACCAATTTGGTAACTTACGAAACATACACCCCATGAAAGAGGTATCATACAAATAATATGTAAATACACATAAATTAAAGTGTATTACACAATGAATACAATTATGTTTAGTAATACACCACACAAAAGGTAATAGTGGCAATATGGCATGAATCTCACGGGAATTAGGAGTGAGATGAAAACCCCTTACCTTGCACTTTCCTTTAGTCGAGGGTACGTTTAGCCTTCTGTATGAAGAATATAGTATGTTATTATTTTATAGAAGAACCATATTAATTTTTATTAAATCATACATTCTTCATTTATGACTTTATACTACCCATTTAATAATAATTTCTATGTTATATTAATATTTCGGGTAATAATCGCTTTCTTTATCGTACGTGTTTTAACTTGTTACTCTTGATTGTATCACATAGATCATGATTTAAATAATTATATATTATAAAACATGATTTATTTATCATATATATTTATAATATAAAAATTTATAATATACTTATATATGAAATGGAAAACACCGCTTATGGAGACGGTAGTCCGTAAGTACGCATAAACGTTGTTTCCATTTTTACATAGTATTGAATAAGATATATGTAAGTACATAAATTCTTATATATATATATAAATATATATATTTACATTAGCATTATTATGTCATATATTACATACTTATTAGTAATATATATTTTTATAATTGTCTATGAATGGTGAACTTGTAAATTAATCTCATCGCGTCGTGGAGACGGTAATCCGTACGTACGCACAAGCGAAAATATCATTCTTTTGATATTAATATAATATATAATTGGATGATATATCATATATACAGAATCATTATAATGTTATATTTATTATTTACATGAATTTCACATCATTATTATACCCATCCAAATAATAATATATTGAATAACAATTACACCATGACGTGGAGACGGTAAGCCGTACGTACGCACGTATGGTGACATGTCATTCAAAGGATGGATAGAATAATGAATATGGTTGTATCATATTTATAATAATATCACATTATATAGGATATAGTGGATTTATTATTTTATAATGTGAATAAAAAATAAAGAAGAAGTTTAAGAAGAAATGTACTTGAAAAAGGGCGGTGAAAACATTACCTCTTCTTCAGGTTCTTCCTTTTGATTTGGTCAAAAGTGCTCCGTAGGTTAACTTTATGATCAAACTAATGCCTCTAGGTTGTAGTGAGGGAAGTTTAGAGATTATTCGGTCAGGGTTTGGCTGATCCAAAAGGCTTTGAAGGTGTTAATTAATGAGAAGGGGGACTGCCCTTTTATAAGAGGGGTGAGGGGCACCTTTGGAAAAGCTAGAAATATTATTTTATAATAAATTCATAATCAGTTTCTAATGGCTCCAAAGTGGATTATTTAAAGGTTAATGTGGGGATAGGTCGAAAACCACTCAACCAATATTATTTAGACAGGTTTGGGTTACTATATTAACCTTATCTTTAAGTATTAACTCTGAGTTAATTAGTTTCACTTTTACAATGTCTCTTTGTATTTTTATATTATATGGTTAATAAACTTACTATATACATCCAATAGACCCCCAAGTGGTCCATTAAGGATACACATATCATGATATAAGTATCTTTTCCAAACCTTATATTTTTATGAATTTAATATCAATTAATAATATAATATTTGTTTTAAAACCTCTTTTATGTCAATTTTGACACTATTCAATAATTTATTTTTGTAAAAATCATAACAGAATTATTATTTCAAAAAAAGTTAATTAAATCAAGACTAAAATGTACTATTATCCTAGAAAATTATTTTTATTTATAAAAAGTCTCAAATTACATTTATTTGGGTATTTATAATATCAATTATTCAAATTTTTCATTAATTATGTAATTACTGAATCACCACTGTGTCATAAATAAATTAAATTATATAATGTCAAAAAATTATAAATAAAATACCATTATATATTAAATATTTTTATATTTCTAATGAATATTTATAGTCTAAAATCAACCATATATAACCCTATGTAAAAAAATTGTTTCTAAAAGATATATGCTTTTTTCATTTTTGAATTTATTTTAACTTAATTAAAATAAAGTGTCCTATCACCTAGAAGTGGCTCCATGGGGTCCCAAAATCGACCCAAATATGCCTATAGTCGGACATGTATCCACCAATAAGTCTAGGACACGTTTTAATGAAAATTTAGTATTATTAGAATATTATTTTTTAACCCTTATTTACCGAATTTACCCTTTAACCATGGTAAATAAAATATTTACTGAAGTAATTATTCAAAATGTCTAAAAATAAAAGTTACCTATTTACACAATTTGGACATATTGATTCCAAATATTTAATCCATTTTTTAAAATTCAAAACACAGAAGTGGCAAAAATTAATTTAAAATTAATTCCCGTTGTCAAAACAGAGCGTGTTTTTAAGTTATAATAACTATCAAAAGATTGATACTTGTTTATGTCCAGTTTAATTGTGAAATTATGTCCAATGACCAACATTGTATTAAATGGAAAAAATATATTCTAAATATACTTTAAAACCACTCAAATTCATAATTTATCACTATTAATTATTTCGATTAAAAAAGTTTTTTTAATTAAAATTTAGTAATTTTCACTATTCATCAAAATATGAGAGTTATCTGAAAAGTACCAAAATTTCACCCTAGGCTAATTTTGATATTCTGAATCCAAAAATGAAGTCCATTTTGAGAGATTAAATTTATAAAATTTCAAAAATGGGTATTGCTATTCATAACAGCTACTTTGATTGGTCGTGGTGTGTGTTAGAACTCGAAGTTGCGTACAACACACGCTACTGTATTATTCAAAGAGAAGCGTACTGTAGAAGTTTGGTGTGTTACATTCTCCCCTCCTTCAACAAAATTGTGTCCTTTCAATTTATACTCGGTATTGAAAAGTTGGGGTTGACATTTCAAAATATCTTTGTTGAAATCCCACATCAGAAAAATGGATTAATGAGGCCTCTATTGAAAATAAAGAGTGGTAAGTATGAAGGTTACCAGAAATAAAACATAATAGGGTTCCATGTAAGAGAATATGGATATGGAAGAGAAATATAACCATTAATATCTAATGGAGAGTGGTAGAGAACATTGCTATGAAAAGGCCAACAATCCCAAAGCCATAAATTTGTGATTATCTAAGGTACCATCTAGGAAAACATTTTTATTCTAAGTTCCTTTTATTAATGTTGAGGAATTTTTTTATGAGATTGGATAAGATCATAAGGAGATATACTTACTTTATAATTAGAGTTTTATCCATTAATAAATTTCTACCACAAACTCATCTTTCTCTACAAAACATAAGACAACTCAAAAATACTCTATTTATCCTAATAATATAGGATTCCAAATATAATGAATGTATAATTCACATATCAGACCCATTAAAAAAAGAAACTACATTATACAATCTGGGTAATTCACGTAGTCTAGTGGTAGGCGATAAATCCCAATCACACTATAGTTGTGGGTTGAATTCCCGTAGCTTTTTCTGACGTGACGGGTTGTCACACGGTCTGTGTGTTGTCCTTTTATAAAAATCCAAAAATAACCTTTCAAACATAATCCATTCCAACCTATAGACTTATCCAAAATACAACTATCAAAACTCATAGTCCAAAATTTATAAGGAAGTTAAACACAATGAAGATCCTTTTTTCCATGTAATTTCCAAAAAGTTTAAATCGTTGTAGAGTCACTTTTCTTAGTACTATAAAATCTCAAATCCTCAATGAAATAGTACTGTAGTACAATCCTTATTTATTTCCAGAACATCATTGATACAACACTTAAATGAAATAATTCCAAAAGAACAACATAATAACACTAGTCATTCCTCTTCATTTGTGGTAGTATCGTAACTTGATTATTATCCAATAGCATCATTTGCGGCATAGTCTGATGACTAGGACATTGGTTCACGTAGTGTCCAAACTCCTTGCATATGATGCATTATACATTTCAAAACTTTTTCTTACCCATGCAGTCACGTACTTGGTGTCCTTTTTCTCCACACTTATAACATACTCTCATTCCCTTCAAGAATTTTCCAAGGTGATTCTTTCTATAGTTATCACATACGGGAAAATCCTTCTTTACCTTATTCCCTTTATCTTTTCTTCTCTCTACCATCCTTTCCTTCTCTGGCTTCCCTTCAAGGCCATAAGACTCTGATAATTCTTTACTTATCTTATCAACACATGATACTATTTCTTCATATGATGATAATACGTGGGAGACTATTTCCCTTCTAAATTCTGGCTTAGGACCATGAAAGATATGATCCTTCCTACTCTTCGGATCATACATATTACTGGAGTTCACATTCCTTATACTGGGTGCCATTTCAAAACAGTAGCATAAACTAGGTCAGTTTATGAATTGCAATGATAATTCCAAACTTGTAAAATACCTAACGCAAATTGAACAGATTATGGATATAATCCATAATCATAAAAATGTTTTCCTTGAGGAAGTATATATACTCATAAACCCTTCATAATGGTTCGTAAAGAAAATGATAATTATCCTAATAATATACCCTGGGAGTGTCGTAACCAAGAGTGCAGCAAGGCTCGTTGGCGTGCACCAGTTCCAGTTCGAGTCTAGCTCAAAGTGGTGTTTTCAGGTTTTACCCCTAGGTACATCTATGCCAGATCCGCCTCTACCGGCTCGTATCCAGACAGAGATGTATTGCTCGGAAAACTCACAAAATCTATACAATAAAAAAATTCTAGGAAGTTCTTCTACACTAATCCTCAAAGTTCATCTTAGGTCTACGTGTTCTAATCAGAGTTTATCTAAATATAGTTTCCAATGTTATTGTTAAACCTCCCTATTATACCAACTGTAACGCCCCAAAACTAGTTACCCAGAGTTGGTGCATTACTTTAATACATTGGCATGATTACAAGGAATCAAGTCCCGAAGGACCGATCGGTTTAACAGTCTTGGAAAATAGATTACATACAAGAATGTTACATTACACTTCATAACATACAAAACAACATAAATAATCCTTCACGAACGCCATTATTCCCTTGGCTTAACCCTTCATATCAATAACTATACACTTCTGGGAATCCTGGGAAAAATAAAACATTGAAAGGGGTGAGCTCAGATGCTTAGTAAGGATAACAATACAGCAGAAACTTTCATAAGTAAGCACAAAAATTTAAGGAAATATATCACTAAAACAAAAAACTTGATCTTTAGAAAAAATGAAATGAAGTAATTCCATTTACTTATTCACATGGATATTCTACTAGTCAAATAATCACAAGCAATATCACTAACCACTTTCATAATGATGGAATGCATAATGCTGAAAATTAATTTCTATGTCAAGGCCTCATGCTAAGACCTAAGGTATAACTGTAACCGGAACCCAACTTGGAGAGCCTCTTTAACCGAACTCCAACCCGGAGTGCCTCTAATAATCGGACACCAACCTGGAGTGCCTCTAATAACCGGACACCAACCCAGAGTTCCTCTAATAACCAGACACCAACCCGGAGTGCCTCTAATAACCGGACACCAACCCGGAGTGCCTCTAATAACCGGACACCAACCCGTAGGGTCTGCTGTAACTGGACCCCAACCCGAAGGGCTTACTTTTATCGGTCCCCAACCCGGAACATACTAGTCCAACATATTCATCTTAAAAAGAGGATGAAATATAACATAAACATTCGTATTAAAATTAGCATAATAAATTCCAAAACATTAATCATAAACCATTAATGGCATAAAGATAACTCAACCATAGCCAAACATATCACAAAACCATAAATACAATATGGAAGATTTGTATCATAATAAATCAACTTCAAACAAGTGTAAAATTTATCAAAGGATGTTGACATAGATTAAATCAAAACTATTTGAGAGAAAGATCTCTATTTCATGAAAATATTTAAATTTCACACAATTTGGAAAATAACTCATTTAAAGACATTTTTGAATCAAAGTGTCCCATACCACTTTGAAACTTTTGAAAGGAATTAACATTTTAAAAACATTCATGTCCATATAAATAAATCCTTAAAACCCATTTTGAAGACATGAACATTAATGAGAAAGATATAGAAGAATAAATATTTAAAACGTTTGAAATGATGTTTTAGTAAAAATTCCATTAAAATAATCCCTTTTAAAATTCTTTCATAAAACATGGATATGGATAATAAATATGCCCCATTAGATACTTACCTAAAAACAACCTCGGATAATAAAGAAATTGTGAAATTAACCCTTACCAATTTGGAAACTTACGAAACATACACCCCATGAAAGAGGTATCATACAAATAATATGTAAATACACATAAATTAAAGTGTATTACACAAAGAATACAATTATGTTCAGTAATACACCACACAAAAGGTAATAGTGGCAATATGGCATGAATCTCACGGGAATTAGGAGTGAGATGAAAACCCCTTACCTTGCACTTTCCTTTAGTCGAGGGTACGTTTAGCCTTCTGTATGAAGACTATAGTATGTTATTATTTTATAGAAGAACTATATTAATTTTTATTAAATCATACATTATTCATTTATGACTTTATACTACCCATTTAATAATAATTTCTATGTTATATTAATATTTCGGGTAATAATCGCTTTCTTTATCGTACGTGTTTTAACTTGTTACTCTTGATTGTATCACATAGATCATGATTTAAATACTTCCAGAATATAAAACATTATTTATTTATCATATATATTTATAATATAAAAATTTATAATAGACTTATATATGAAATGTAGAACACCGCTTATGGAGACGGTAGTCCGTAAGTACGCATAAACGTTGTTTCCGTTTTTACATAGTATTGAATAAGATATATGTAAGTACATAAATACTTATATATATAAATATATATATATTTCCAGTAGCATTATTATGTCATATATTACATACTTATTAGTAATATATATTTTTATAATCGTCTATGAATGGTGAACTTGAAAATGAATCTCATCGCGTCGTGGAGACGGTAATCCGTACGTACGCACAAGCGAAAATATCATTATTTTGATATTAATATAATATATAATTGGATAATATATCATATATACAAAATCATTATCATGTTATATTTATTATTTACATGAATTTAACATCATTATTATACCCATCCAAATAATAATATATTGAATAACAATTACACCACGACGTGGAGACGGTAAGCCGTACGTACGCACGTATGGTGACATGTCATTCAAAGGATGGATAGAATAATGAATATGGTTGTATCATATTTATAATAATATCACATTATATAGCAGATAGTGGATTTATTATTTAATGGAAATAACAAATAAATAAGAAGTTTAAGAAGAAATGTACTTGAAAAAGGGCGGTGAAAACATTACCTCTTCTTCAGGTTATTCCTTTTGATTTGATTAAAAGTGCTATGTAGGTTGACTTTATGATCAAAATAATGCCTCTAGGTTGTATTGAGGGAAGTTTAGAGAGTATTCGTGCAGGTTTTGGCTGAGACAAAAGGCATTGAAGGTGTCAATTAATGAGAAGGTGGACTGCCCTTTTATAAGAGGGGTGAGGGGCACCTTTGGAAAAGCTAGAAATATTATTTTATAATAAATTTATAATCGGTTTCTAATGGCTCCAAAGTGGATTATTTAAAGGTTAAGGTGGGGATAGGTCGCAAACCACTAAACCAATATGATTTAGATAGGTTTGGGTTACTATATTAACCTTATCTTAAATTATTAACTCTTAGTTAATTAGTTTCACTTTTACAATGTCTCTTTGTATTTTTATATTATATGGTTAAGAAACTTACTATATACATCCAAGAGACCCCCAAGTGGTCCATTAATGATACAACTATAATGATATAATTATCTTTTCCAAACCTTAGATTTTTATGAATTTAATATCAATTAATAATATAATATTTGTTTTAAAACCTCTTTTAAGTCAATTTTGACACTATTCAATAATTTATTTTTGTAAAAATCATAACAGAATTATTATTTCAAAAAAAGTTAATTAAATCAAGACTAAAATGTCCTATTATCCTAGAAAATTATTTGTATTTATAAAAAGTCTCAAATTATATTTATTTGGGTATTTATAATATCAATTATTCTAATTTTTCATTAATTATGAAATTACTGAATCACCATTGTTTCATAAATAAATTAAATTATATAATGTCAAAAAATTATAAATAAAATACCATTATATATTAAATATTTTTATATTTCTAATGAATATTTATAGTCGAAAATCAACCATATATAACCCTATGTAAAAATTGTTTTTCTAAAAGATATATGCTTTTTTCATTTTTGTATTTTTTTTAACTTAATTAAAATAAAGTGTCCTATCACCTAGAAGTGGCTCCATGGTGTCCCAAAATCGACCCAAATATGCCTATGGTCGTACATTTATCCACAAATAAGGCTAGGACACGTTTTAATGAAAATGTAGTATTATTAGAATATTATTTGTTAACCCTTATTTACCGAATTTACCCTTTAACCATGGTAAATAAAATATTTACTGAAGTAATTATTCAAAATGTCTAAAAATAAAAGTTACCTATTTACACAATTTGAACATCCTTATTCCAAATATTTAATCCATTTTTTCAAATTCAAAACACAGAAGTGGCAAAAATTAATTTAAAATTAATTCCCGTTGTCAAAACAAAAAGCGTGTTTTTAAGTTATAATAACTATCAAAAGATTGATACTTGTTTATGTCCGGTTTAATTGTGAAATTATGTCCAATGACCAAAATTGTATTAAATGGAAAAAATATATTCTAAATATACTTTAAAACCACTCAAATTCATAATTTATCACTTTTAATTATTTCGATTAAAAAACAATTTAATTAAAATTTATTAATTTTCACTATTCATCAAAATATGAGAGTTATCTGAAAAGTACCAAAATTTTACCCTAGGATAATTTTGATATTATGAATCCAAAAATGAAGTCCATTTTGAGAGATTAAATTTATAAAATTTCAAAAAGTGGGTATTACTATTCATAACAGCTACTTTGATTGGTCGTGGTGTGTGTTAGAACTTGAAGTTGCGTACAACACATGCTACTGTATTATTCAGAGAGAAGTGTACCGTACAAGCTTGGGGTGTTACACCAGATCCATCAGAAGTCTTATGTGAACAAAAAATGAATGCATTTAGAGTTTTAAGAGGGAGACCTTGTGTTCTTGATGGTATCTCATTGGCGAGGATTGTAAAGCTTTTTTCGAGATAGGAAGTTAACTTTGAGATTAATTAGCCCTTTCCAAATACCTTGTAGGGTTAGTGAAGTGGAATAACTCTTAGCCATACTTCCATAGTTATATTGGGTACATGATTTCTTCCACATATCCTAGTTGATGAGGTATGTGCACGAACCAGCTTATGTTATCAACTAGGGTGAGATGGACATCAGGGATGGATATACCTTCCCAGAGTATCTAGAAGAGATCAAAGATTGGTAGACGAATATCCTTCATGGGTGAAATATTGCCTTATTGTGCATTTTTTGAAGCATGAAAATCTCTAGGACAGCTCTTAAAATTAGTACAATCAGATGAGAGCTCAATACCCTTATATTTTTGAGTGGGATTTTTTATTTTTAGTATGAAAATCCCTATAGTGGGGAGAATGTGATGAATATTTTTTTCCTTATAAAACTTTTGAAGATTTTAAGGAATATTTTTGAATCCAGGCATTGTGTCACACCTACTTGTTTTTTTGTAAATAATGGAATAACTTCCGAATGAAGTCTCGGATTGGAAAATAAAGACCACTAATAAATCAAGAATGCAGGTTTTTCTCTAGTAATGATATAATATTTTTGCTCATTGGGAATTTTTTATAAGAGTAGTCATGTGTGGATTACTAAATAAATAGATTTAATTAATTTATTATTTATCTAATTTCCATGACTCAATACTCATCTTTATAAAACTGGTTATAAATAAACCCTAAGGTTAGTTTCATAACCTTAGGGATTTGAGAGAGCTGAGGAGGAGATATTTAGAAGAAACGACAGGATCGTGGATTGAAGATTTTTTTCCAAAAGGTTCATCATCAAAAAAGAAGTTCCTAGATCTCACCAATAAAAATGACACAAAACCATTCTTCATTAGATATTGATCCAACCTCGAGGAAGGAAATTATTTTGTTTGTTTAATCTCAATTTTTTATCCAATTTAAAATTAAAATCAATTTCTCTAACAAAAATTAATTCCAGGACCAATGGTTGGTTATAGTTTATTATTTACCATCAGAGAAATAGGAACTTATGTTCATTTATAGATTATTTCTTATTTTTTTCATCTTTCACTTTCTCCATAATCAATTAAGGACAATAAAAATAGTTCTTGACATTCTATTCTCACATTTTTCATACTTTTCTCCCCTTGTTCTTTGAGAATTTATCGCCGACATTCCATTTTTCTGGCAGTTCGAAAAAATACTCAGAAAATGATCATTTCTCACTTGATAATTGAAATAAAAAATCATTTATACATGTGTATATCTGGGATAGAAGGAAATATTAAGGTATAATAAAGATGATAGATGACCTAGTGTCAGATTGTAGATCTCCAATCCACTGGTTTGGTTGCCTTGGCATGGCAGTGTGATAGGAAATGATTCCCAAGAAGATGGTTGGATGAAATATAGACACAAATGATGGAAATTATTGGTCATGTATAGATCCATATTCATTAATGGATTTGGTAGTAGATTCATATATAGAAGATTCATGGGTGAGAAGTGTGATACTTTCTGGAATTTCTAGAAATTTTCAAGTTACATAGAGTATAATTCAAAAGAACACAGGTCGTGTGGTCCACTCTAGCGGTGCTAGGGTTTATGCATAGAATTAAATATCACACACTGTGTGATGAATTCATACATACTGTGACCTGATTCCAGTGACTTGACATGCACCCCTTGGGTAAACGGGCATGGTCATGGACAGACACACATGCATGAATAGAGTACATGGGAACAACTATTATACATGGGAATGGGTTAATGAACATAGGAACATATATAAAAAAATCCAGGTTTACCGAAACACATTTTTTACTCCCTATACATTATTTTTACATTCCTTTAAGGTAGTTTATACCCCCCCCCCCCCCCTCTTTAGTGTAAATGATATTTTATAGGGTACATTCCCTCGATAAATCCCTATAAGGGTATAATGAGGTATCCTATCTTTATTAGGATGAGAGATCACATATATGGGTAAAGTTATAGATATAGTCAAGAATCCCTCCATGTGTAATGAGGTATATTCCTCTATCATTATTCCCTAGGTTGGTTCAGGTATCCCAATACTGAAATTCGAGGAGTATGGTCCACTTCCTAGTTGATTATCACAGATAGGGTTAGGTATCCTTCATAATCACTAGGTGTTTTCCACTACCTATGTATCTACATCTTCTATGTTGTAGAATGTACCTATTTATTGTGGGTCATGATATACACAACCTATCGGTTGAGCGTAATAAGTGTTATGATTACTCAACGAGTGAGTTATCTTGTACAAGAAATACCTCAGAGCCATGAGTATAATCCTTGTCTAATAGTATGGGTGTGATCTTACTCAAATTATTGGTTTCTATCCTATTCATATATAGGTTTATTATTGTATCTTTTTCTTGTGTTATGATTTATATATATTAATGGGGTTGATATGATCATTTATATTCATGTTTTTTGTTTGGTGACTTTGGGGTGTCCTACTATGTATGTTGTACTCACCAATGCATGGGTTCTTCCTGTACGTGTCATTTCTTATGACGATGACATTCCATTTGGTGGATTCCTAGGAGGACTAGGAGAAGATGGAGCATTGTTGAGCTAGAAAACCCACAATTGGTTCTAGGAGTTTCATTCTTATTAGTAGTACCTTCTTTACTTGTAGGAGGTTGGAATATGTGTTTAGTGGGATTGTATTTGACCTTTTATGCTTTCCCATGCTTATGCCATACTCTGATGTGGGGTAGATGTTATGCATGCATTTACAGTATCAATTTCTTATATTTTTTGTAATATATTGGTGTATGTAGATGTGTGTGTGTGTGTGTGTACAGGTGCTTTAGGATAAGTTATCCCATGTGTATGATATTCCCACTCAACTCTGGTCATCAGGCCCTGGTCTATTGGAGGTGGGATTGGGGTGTCACACTCGGCTTGCCTCTAGCCAAGAAGTCCCCAATTGGTCAGGTCATGACTTATGAAATAATTTGATGATGCATAGATAATGAAGATAGCCGAGTTTGAGTATTCATAAGCAGATGAGACTTCGTCTCATGAAGTTCACACTCATTAATCTATAAGATGAGAGATTATGAGGATAGAACCATTATTAAGAATTAAACATTTTTTAATTTTATTGAATATTCATGTTTGTCGATGTGTTTAATGATCCTTAAATATTAAGGTTACTGTTAACAAATTCCATGACTTTTATTCTTCAATGTGATGATAAAAACCATGACACGCTATATTCATAGGAAGTAGGGTATATTAGGTCTCTCAAAAATGATATGTTATTAATAAATAAGTCAAGGAAGGATTTTCCCTTCCAACTTTATGTAATTTTATATTTTATCCCTTTGATTGAAATAGAACTATCCAACTAAATTTCATGACCATGGTATATTGATGGGTTCATTTCATATAGTTAAATAAAGATGTATCAGTTATATTGGTTGATGACACGAGTTTGAAACCTTCTTGATGAGATATCAAGAAAAGGGGATTATATTACCAAATGAGTGTTCGTGTGAGTTTTTCAACATTATCCATCCAAATTAAATTTTTATTAAAGAAAATCCATTTTAAGGGAAAATGGTAAACCATTGTTCTGCAAAAGGAAAAAACTATGTACTGAAGGAACTAACAAAATGATTAAAAACCAGGCTAAGATTACTTGACTCAGCTACTCGATAAAGCTCCCAGTGCAGCATGCTAACCTGGGTTTCTCGATCCTCTCTGAGTAGCTCTTCAAGGTGAGTGATCATCCTTTCCATTGTCTGAATAAACTCTTCTATGTTGATTTTACTCTGATTGTATCCCCTGGCCAGTATGCGGTCTTGTTTATCAATCCAAACTTCTTGCTCCTCATTAGCATCAACTTGCAGCCGACATTCATAAATCCTTTGAATCTCTTCTTTGTAGACATTGGGCTGAAGACTTGTTTCTAGCATTTCTTCCTTGGAGTGCAGGATAAGTTTCAAGCACTCCCCAACTTCCTCTTCCCTGTCTCTTGTATTTCTGCTCGATGCTTCACTTTCCCCCTTCTGTGCATCTTTACCTTCCTTTTTTCTATCGTTTTTGGCCGACCAAGTCTCCATTGGTTTTGTAAAGTGTGATTAGTCCTTGCGTCCCTTTGATTTTTCCCCTGAACCACAATGAATTTCCCCGGGTCGTGCATGCCTTTTTTCCCTTTCTTTCGTCTAGGACTATGGGGTCCTTTCTCTTTGATTTGTTCCATGTTGTCCACTGAGGGATGACTATAACAATCATCATCTGGTGACTCATCCTCATTAGATAAAGGAGGATCATGGACCTCAAGACCTTCAAAGCGGTTCCCCATCTCTATTTCCGCTACATCAGTGGGATCCATCTACATACTCAAAGACTCCTTACATGTTTTCTTCCCCAAGCCAGAGATCTTCCCCCCCTCCCCAGCCTGCCTCAATTTTCCAGAATTGGTTCCAATGGTGTTTGGATCTAAGGAACCCAAGACATTCCCATCGATCATCCTTTCCTATCCACTTTGAGAACCGGTTGCAGCCAACAGGAAGGATTTTCCCCACATCAAATCCATTCATGCATCTTGTTTGTAACCTCATCCCATGAACTGAGGTTGCATGTTACAAACCTCCCAGCCCCGACCATGAGAGCCACCGGGTCTTTGAACATCCTTCTCAGCCAAACTCACAGCTAAGGTATCGACATTATTAATTTAAATTCTTCCTCTTGGGGCCTTTACATGTTTCTATATGAAGATATTGGACTTTAGACAAACCCACCTAATTCCACTAGGGAATATGCCTAGAGGGTCACACACTTAGTGTTTCTATTTATCCAAATTACATTATATTTTAATTTAATTGTTGGAATAATTTTATTTAATACCACATAATATTATTTATTTCATATTTATTGATCACATATATTTAATCACTATTTTATGTGAGTTGAATATTAAATAAATATTTATTCACAATACTGTGAATATTATAAATATTTATATATTTATTGAATGGATAATATTTATTACTAGAGGTTAGGTGAATACCAATGAAGAAACACTAATATAATTATATTTTTATCATTTATATATTGTAATGTTTTTATATTAATTTTATTACCATTATTTATTCATATACCTCATCAATTAATAAAAACAAAGATGTTGTTTGTGCATTGTGCAGAATAATACCTCGATGACATAACTTGTTTCATTTTCCTTCGCCACCTTACAAGATTAGATATAAGGATGGAATTAAAGGATAAATATTATTTTTATGATATCATTAATGTTTTGGCATGAAAAATTAAACAACCTATTTATATTATGATCAATAGAAAATCATCGTTAATTTAATCTTTTAAAATAAATGTACTAAGAGGATAATATTTTATTCAAATTGTGTAATTTTTTCACATAAATTATTTCTTTTTCCAATTATTCCCAATTCATATATATCAAAAAAAATACTAAATAAGTTTTTTAGGATTTTTGTATAATGATATTAAAACTAAACCATCTCAGAATCATTCATTAAATAGGGGTATGTTCATGTTTGGGTTGGTTTAACCACCTAATTGATCAATGCTTTAAATTTATATAATGAATGACTATGGGAACATAATTAATAATATAATATCATATAAATGTGTAAATAATTATCTTTTTTTGTTTTGGAGATGTTATATCAAAATTTAATTCATTAATTACAAAAACATACTTCGATCATCAAAAATCACCAAAACATACTTGTTATCGATTTAATATTCAAGGATAAAGAATAAGACACTCATGAAATGAGTTTTAAACCTAATAAATAAATAAATAAATACCTAAAATTAACTTTAATTATCTAGTAATGATGAAATATGAAATAATAATGAACACAAACATAGCTATTATGAAACTAGTACAAACGATCCAAAAAATAAACACCCAATATGGAAAATCAGTAGAATTAATGTAGAGAATGGTTGTTTAAGAAAAGTATAAATGAAAATGTATATGTGTAAGGTTATTAATTAATTTATTTAGATAAATATATTTTTGATATAGGAGATTAAAGAATTTTTGTGGAATTTAGGGATAAGATGTGAGGGTTTCAGTCTCAATTTCCTTTCACCAAGACATGTTTGTGTTATACACCATGTTAGATTTTGTATGGTGTAATTACCACCCCATTGTAATATTTATATCATTATTATCTTATATTTCATGGTATCCATTTTCTAATTTAATGTTAACTTTCTCATGGTATTTTGGTTCCTATGTTCCAAAGTTCATAAGGGGTTTCGTCTCAAATTCCTTTAAGACATGATTGGCATTATGCACCTAATTTATTTTATGTGCTGTATATACTTTGGGGAATATGTTAATCCAAAAATTTCATTAACCAATCAATTATTTTTATCTATAAAAAACCCTCAACTATTTTACTAATGAAGTTTCATTAAGTGTATTTCAGGATTATATTTATTTTTGTATTAATTGTTTTTCATAGAATTCTGGAAGTATTTTGTTTTAATTCAGTAGAAGTTTTATTTTCAAAGTCTTCTAGAAATTTTTAAGAATTATAGAATAAATATTCATAAAACTACATTTAAGAAGATCATTAGGTTTGGGAACATCACTTTCATTGAGGATCACTGCTTTTGGAACCTTACATTTTGATAGAACATTAGGTTTGAGACCTAAATTTTGTGAAGAACCCTAAATTTGAGTGTTTAGTGTATGGTTTTTTATCCAAACATTTTGAATCAACCATACCCTATGAACTATAATTTTTAATTTATCCTTACATAGATAAATCCCTATTTAGAATTATTCATCAACAAAATTTTAAATTTTGGATTATTTCTGTGATTTCTACAATGGTTTCTTGGGAGTAAATATCTGATTGAAATTCATTCAAAGAAAAATTCAAATAATCTTAATCAATAGATTAAAAAATCATTCTTTCTAGGGGAAGCTGTGATTTTTAGTGGCTAATTAATTTCAAATTTCAAAATTTCTGAGTGTCTAAAAAGATCACATTTTATTATGCAATACCTATCGATCTACTTGACCTGAAGTAAATCATGTTTCTGATTTATTCTTATTGGATATATCTAGTTGTATATGTTGATTCAAATCCTTATGAATAATTTTCTAACTCTATAAAGGACTACACTTTGGAGAGATGCATTTTTATCAATTTATGATTGTTAATCTTGCTATTTTTGTGTATTTTTATTAATATTTTTCTATATTTCATTGAAGATATTTTCCAGATTACACATTAGAGCCATACATGTTTGTCATTTAATGAGTGTTTGTTCTGATACTACTACAAAATTTGTTCTTGCTAATACATTTTGTTTTAGAATATTTTCTTAGTTGTAAGATCAGATATTCTTCTAAAATAATGTTCTTTGAAGATCATTTATATTTACTTATGAATATTTCTTATTTTTTTAGTTTTTTTTAAACTATGTGTCAGAGCTATTTCAAATATATTTATATCATCTCTTTCTGCTTATGTTTCAGCTAGGTGTACTCAGTAATGGTGGAGTGTTAGCTTCTTTTACTAAATAATTTTCATCAAGGTTCCTTATAAAATAACTTTACTTCTTGTAATATGTCAACTTCCTACACTCTGTTTTTGAGGTCTCCTGATAAGAGGAACTATTTAGTAAAAATCACCAAGATTGTTGAAAGAGAATTTTTGGAGTGGACTAGGGGATCTTTATTCTCCAAACCACTTTAAAAATTGTTTTCTTCTCTTCTTTATCTTTCCACTATATGTTATATTTAAATAAATAATGCTTCCTTGTTTCTCAAATCACAAAGAGGGATTGAATTTGATTTTTGTCAAGATTTTTAAAAGGACACAATTCTCCCCATCTTTTGTCTTTGTATTATTCCAATATAACAATTTTTATTAAAGGACTGTTCCTTGAATAATTTTGGTAAACTCTATAAGTCTTGAACCGAAGTTCTATATAAAGAAATATTTATATGGTTGAACTCAATGAAGGAATGTCAATGGTAAAAGTTATATATTTAAATAGAGAGAATTATGGATGTCGGAAATCCCTTATGATCATATATCTGAAAAATATTGGTTTTAAAGTTTATATAATGGTTGTTAATCCATATAAAATTACTGAGGAAGATCAAGAGAAGTGGGATGCTACCTAAGAGTCTCAATATGATGTAAATTAAATTGAAATGAATTCAATCATTTATGTACTTAGTCATGATGAATTCAATCACATATATTAGTGTGCTATTGCTTAGGGGATGTGGAAGGAAAATGAATTTTTCTATGAAGGAACCAATAATGTAAGACAGTTGAGGTATAATAATAAAAAATTAAATTTTGATACTTTTAGGATGAATGGAACTGAAATCATTGCTAAAATGAATGGATGACTAACTGAAATATTCAATCATGTTGTTACCTTGAGAATTCCAGTTCCACAACAAGATCTGGAAATGAATGTTCTAAGAGTTTTACCCACTAAATGTAATGGGATATCTACTTCTAATAAAAAATACACACCAGTTAAAAATTTAACGATGTAGGAATTAATTGGTACCTTTATGATGTATGAAGCAGAAATAAAATATGTAGCTAAAGATCACATAATGATAAAAAGGGATAATATTTCTCTAAAATGTTCTATTCTAGAAAGAGAAAATAAGTTATAGGAGGATGTTGTATCCTTAAACGATTCAAGTTTTTTCAAATTATGAAATGGAACTTCCTCAGATAATAATAATATTCAATAATTTCTATAAGAATAATAATTGCTTCAAGAAGTATTTCAATGATTCCAAGAAGAAGGATTAAAGACTGAAAGAATTCGGGTGTAATAAATGCAAATAGATGGGGAATATCAGACCAAATTGTTCACAGCTAAAGGACTCAATAAAAATGGAGAACAATGATAAAAATCTCATGATGAAGGAGGATTATGAATGCAATGGAAAAAAGGAATTATAGGCTACAAGTAGTGTCTCTAAAACTCCAACATCTCTTTAATTTATAATTCAAAATAGAATTAAGTGAATTTGAAAGAAAACAAGTTCTTTATGTCTATGTAAGATATGGTAAAAACTTTCTATTCTTCTTCTTTTGATTCTGAAAGTTACTCAAATAATAAATTAGCTGAATGTTGTTATATTATTGAATAAAAATATGAATACCTAATGAAAAATTATAAATCCTTAAAAAGTATTCATAATTATTTCCTTATTGAAAAATATTCCATGCTAAAATAGTACCTAGAACAAAAATAAATATTAACCAAATATACTTCAATATATATCATGCATAAAAATAAAATTAAATAATTGAATACTGAAGTAGAATTATCTAAAAGGTATGTTATCATATTTACTAAGGGAGAAGAATCATTAAAAGAAATTCTTGGAAATAATGTCTATAGAAAATAAAAATATGGTATTATTAGTATCGGTGGAAAACCCCAATTGTGAAGAAAATATTTTATGCCTTGTTTTAAGAATCAAAACATGTTTATAAATACTTATTTTCATTGTGGAATTAAATTCCATCATGAGAATAACTATTTCCTCAAAAATCCATAGATCGGTGGTGTAAAGAAATATTTTATTTCTAGAAATATATATTTAATTAATTATATTAATTTTAGTAAAATTATATAGATATGGGTGCCCGAATATTTTCTCACGGACACTACAGAATCCAAGAACATTTGGGCACCAAAATAATATTTTTTTTATATTTTTATGGGTAAAAAGACATAGGGATATAAGTTGAATATGGTATACAGATAGTGGCTTCTCAAGGCACATGAGTGGAGACTTCTAAAATTTACATGCACTATCTCATGTTGATGGATGTCTGGTTACCTTTAGTGATAATTCTAAAGTAAAGATTGTTGGAGGTAGATCAGTTGGGGAACTGAAGTCAGTTTTTATCAAAACATTTATATAAGTTCAAGGGTTAAAGAACAATATAATAAGAATTTCTATACTATGTGATGATGGATTTTCTAGAAGCATATATTTTTAAATAAATCCTTAAGCTTCCAAGGTCTGGAGTATTTGTTTGATGGTAGAAATATAGATTATTCTTATGAGAAAGATGTAAAATATTTTTATGAGAATGCATAATTTTGTTTTTTTGATACAGAATATTTTGTGTCTTTATAGGTTAATGGAAAATAATTTTCAATATCAATGGTAGATATGGGTCATATTTTCATATATGCCCATGAAGGCATTTTTTTTACTTTATTTAAAGATCCATTGGTGATAGTGTTCTTAAGTTATAATATATAATGTCCTTCTTGTTTGGAACCTCTCAAATCAAGAAGAAATTAGTGAAGGATTTGAAGGTTGAAAAAATTGGTCTTGTTTATTCAAACTACTATAGTATCGAGGATATCTACATTGGATAAAATATTCTTCCTTGATATATACATTATATTTTTTTTGTTGGGAGACATAAATCTTAATTTTAGTAGGTTCAAGATGATATATATGTATCATTATTGTCATAAGGATGCTATAATGTCCTTTTACTCAAATTAAAGATTAGTTTCGCTTATTTTGTGGAAGAGAGGATTATTCAATGACATCAGAACTTGGATGATATGTCATCACATCAATATTTTATCTTTTGGAATTCTTAGAAAAGTTTCCTTTTTATAGAGCACAACCAAGGGTAAGATGATGTTCATTGGGGTTTAGGATGAAGAACAGTCAGGATCTCATGTTAAGGGGGAACACAGGAGCCTAAAATCTACTAGTTCTATTAGGCGTGGTGAAGAAGAAGTTAGGGAATATAGAGTCAAAGGATTTAGAGTAACCCTTTGGTTGTACATCTATAAAATGTGTATGTTGATGAAACCAATATTCCTCTCAGTAACAAGATAAGGAAAGTAGTGGAAGAGAATATCCCAACTAGGATTGGTTGATTTCTTTAATTCCATAGAACATATCAATTTCATTATTGTAAAGACAATAGATATTTTCTTATTCTAAGGATGATAAAAAGGGTTAACCTATTTATAATGTTGTATCTACTATAGTTCAAGATATAAATCAACATTTTCCAATTTCTAAAGAAAGAATAGAAAAATATGGTCTGGAAGTTTCTATTGAAGAAAGAGTTAAAGATGTTATTAAAACTCATGATAAGTGGGTTTCTCATGATAAGGATCAAGTTTTTAGGGAAGCGCATTATCATGAGCATGTGAGTACCCCTTTAGCTAAAACAACAAAACTATATGGAGACCAGATAGTTTTTTTTGAAGTGTCCTTGGAAAGGACTGTTGTAAAGGAAAATGGTGAAGAAACTAAAATTCTTGGAGATTCTCTATCTCCATATAGTGAATATTTAAAATTAAAATCACTTCAATTAGTTGAAGTTAGTGAGCCTTCTATAAAACTAGATAATGATTCATCATATTCTTTAAATTATTATTTTTAAGAAATAACTCACTCATTATCCATAGGCATGGATTATAATGTTAATCAAATCAATGATGAGGATATGATATTAAAGGGGAAACTTAAGAGTTCTCATAAAACTATTAAATATATGATACGTTCATTTTTTCCTAGAATAAAATTAAAATATCTCTAGTAAAAGTTTTATAGTTTAAAGGAAAACTCAATTTCAAAGAAGTATTTTGATGATTTAAAGAGAGACGTGGTTGCTCAAGTTGGATATATCAGAAATTAATTAGCTTATAAATCAAATTTTGGTTATCTGAAGAAGTTTTTGGGATTCCAATTTGAATTGATCAGAGCTAGTTCAATCCAAGTAAGGGATTTAACTTCAAATGGACCAACGTCTCTAGATTTGATAAGAAGGTTTGAGTCTCTTACTTTTGTTTTTTTAGTAATGAATTATAGAATTCAGATATTATAGAGTGATAGTATTCCACTACACACTATGTTGGAAAATCAGTAAGAGATAGTTACAAATTTAACTTATGCTGATCTAGTAGTTCAGAGTTTTTTCAACCCACTAGGTTAAATGATGGAAATATATGTTCAGTCTTCTGATACTTTTCATAAATTTCTAAAATTGATTCTATTTAAAGTGATAAAAATATTCCAAGAGTCAGTATTATTTATGAAGAAATGGGTTGATCCTATGAATGATAATTTCAAGCTATTGATGGAAGATTTAAAGGTTGTGCATCAGATTATTCATGGTTCTCTGAGCACAAGATCTTTTTTTAATGAGCCTTAACCTTATTCACATCCAAATCCATAGTTCTTTTCAACCCTTGATAAAAAAAATACTTTTTAAACTAAAAAATTAAGGCAAAGAAATTATTTTTATGTATATTATATTTTATTCTTTCTATATTTACCATTTAATACAATTTTATATTTCAAATTCCATTCTATTTTTGGATAAAATTATATTTATATTAACATAACACTCACTAACAGTTTTTTGCAACATTTAATGTGTTTTAATCCATTTTATACTTTATTTTTCGTCTCACAAAAAAGGGGATAAATCCCAATAAACACAACATTTTATCAAATTTTTTATCATTTCTATGATAAATAAGGTTTAACACAATAAACTATGATTTATTTGATATCTGTTTATTTATTTTTAAAACTAAAATGATTTGTATTCTTGTTTTTATGTTTCTATAGATATTTATATGGGTTTTTCAATCATTAAAAAGGGGTATAGTTTTTTGTTATATGGTGATTCAAAAATTTCATTAATATATCATTTATTTTTATGCACACAAACACCCTCATTTATTTTACTAATGATGTTACATTAAGAGGATTTCAGTATTATATTTATTGATATGTTTATTTTATTTTCTCTGGAATTCTAGAATTCTTTAGTTTTAATTTGATAGAAATTTTATTTTCTAAGTATTCTTGATTTTTTGAAGAAGTATGAAATAAGTGTTTATAACACTATGTTTAAGGTGAACATTAGGTTTGGGAACATGACCTTTGTTAAGGATCACTACTTTTGGAACATTACGTTTGGACTAAAAATTAGGTTTTCGAACCTAACTTTTCTGGATAACCCTATGTTTGAGTGGTTATCATATGGTTTATCATCCCAACATTTGGAATCAAACTTACACTATGAACCAAAATTTTGAAGTTATCCTTAATTATAGAAATCCCTACATTGAATTAGTCATCTATGAAATTTTAAATTTTAGATTATTACCATGATTTCTTCAATAGTTTCTATGGGGAAAATATCTCATTAAAATATGATCAAAGACTGATTCAAAGGCTCTTAATCATCAGATTTAATTTTTCCTATTTATATGGGAAGTTATATTTTTTAGTTTCTGATTAAATTCATATTTCAAATATGATGAGTGTTTTAAAAGAACACGATTTATCAAGTGATATTTATAGATCTTTTTTACCAGAAGTAAATCAATATTATTATTTATTCTTATCAGATCTCTTTAGTTGAATATGTTGATTCAAATCATTTTGATTTTTTTTTGATTATATGAAGGACTATACTTTTGAGACATACATGTTTATCCATTGTTTATTTTTCATATTTATACAACTATATCTATCTATTAACCTTTTGAAGTAGTTCATCAAAGCTATTTTCAGGACTACACTTTGGAGACATACATGTTTATCATCTATTGAGTGTGCATTCTACTACTACTAGAAAAGTTGTTCTTACTATTCTTATTGTGATTTTTAGAATATTTTATCAACAACAATATTAGATATTCTTCTGAAGGAAATTTATTTGAATATCATTTACATTTACCTATGAAGATGTCTTCTTTTTTCATTTGTTGTTGCAAATGTGTGCCAGAGATATTTCAACAATCTTAGTCTCATATATTTCTACTTAAGTGTTGAATAAATTTACTTAGTCTTGGTTGAGTGTCATAATCATGTAAAAAAATGTTTTTTTCAATGTTCTCTGTAAAAGAATCTTATTTTTTGTATGGTGTCAGCTTCCTACACTCAGTTTTCAATGTCTTAGGATAGGAGGATATATTTAGTGAAAATCACTAAGATCACTAAGATAGCATTGGTGGAGTGGACTAGGGGATCTTTGTTTCTTGAACAAATATAATTGTTTTTATTTCTATTCTTTAACATTCCTCTACATATTCTATTTAAATAATGAACATTTCATTTCTGCTCAAATAATAAAGAGGTATTAACTTTAATATTTGTCAAGATTTTTAAAAGGACACAATTCACACCCTCTCATGTATTCATATTATTACAGCCTAAAAATACTTCCAATTTATATCATGAATTATCTTTTATTAATTTTCCTTGAAGTTCAATTACAAAACTTCTCTTCCAAGGGGTTTTGATTAAAAAATTTCTCAAGTTGTAAGGGTTTTTTTGTCTCAATTCTAATTCATTGAGACATAATACATTTTGTGCGCCATGATTCCTTGGTATGGTGTATTTACTACCCATTTTTGTATTTTTATTCTAATAATTATATTTTATGAGATATACTATCCAAATCATGTTCCCTTATTCAATTATATATTGATTCAGTTTGTTCCCCAAAAGTAAGGATTTTTTCTAACTCATTTTTTGATCAATGATTTACGATCGTTCTTTGAAAATATTTCATATAGGTTGGGTACATTATTCCATTTGATTGAATTGTGTGGTATTCTGTCATTTTTTCTGGGGATATACATTCCTTCTTCATAAACCCATTGATAAATATTCCTTACTTATTGGGTTATTTTCTATTAAAAATCATCCACATTCTTTCTCTAGATGGTTTGAAATCATGTTATTCTAGTATTGAATTAACCATATAACCATTTCTCTATACGGTGTGAATATCACATTTTACACAATCCAAATTATATAATGTTCACCTATAAATAATTTTATTATATTTTAAAGGGGAAAAATATTGGAATTCTTGATTATTATTGAATGTCGATATAGGTTGATCATGTATTGATATTCCATATTCTTAATTATATGGATTTCCTTATTTTTATTCAGTAAGAGGTTCCTTGGGGAATAGTGTGGAAAATAATTTTAACTCTAATACTGAATGAATTGGACATAATTAGGTGAAAAGTGGGGGCTAATAATTATATATCCCCTTGATACATCAACATGTCTCATGCGAAAAAACATGTTTTGGTTTTCGGTGTATTCATGCCCAATTCCATAAGATATCTTGAATTTAATCTTGAGGACAAGTAAATTTCTTGGTATAAGGCCTTGATCGTAGGTTTTTTATGCACTTCATTATGAATCCCATCCGTATGAGATCAATATTATGGATATCTATGTTTTCATTTTTTTTCATGGATATAGTATGCTTCCATTTTCAAGTTGATTATGGTTTCATGTTTTTCCCATTCTTACTATAATATTTTAGCTATGTTTATTCCATGATTTCTTTAGTTCTCTATTTTACCTTACTGATCACTTTTTCTCACAACTTATTATGTTTCCATTTCCCTAGGTTATGAATAAAATTAGTAAATCTGACATTTTTAGAAGGATAACATGTTTTGAAGAATTTGTGGGATATGTTTAAGACTCATTATGGATTAATTAGTTTCTTATATATAGTGGAACAAATACCTGCTTGATACAAAGAACATGTAATTTATTAGTTTATGATGTGTCCTAATTCTCTAAAACTCTAAACATGAAAATATCATTTTTGATGTAATAGATTCAATAATTATTATTTATTTTTTAGTTATATATGGTTATATCCATGATCTTATAGCTGGTATCAAAGTAAGTATATAAAGTATGTTTTTATGGAACCAGATCCGAGAGTAAAGGTCTAAGGCATAATAGTTGGTATCAAAAGAACAGTTTATATGACCTTAGAGATTAGGTCGTTTATTAATGATAATTTAAGGGTTGATAAGTTAATGTTGATCATAATTTCAAAGGTATATATAACCTTTTTATATATATATATAAAATATAATATTAAGGTAATAATGTACATTTTATTTTGGTATTAGGGTTATAGACCCCTAGTAAAAACCCTAGAGATGAATCAAAGTATAGGATAATATCACGAGGTTTTGGTAAAGTTTTGAGTATTTGGTTTTCCTAGAAATTACATCCATGTATAGATACTATAAATAGACGCAGGATTAGACATAGATGTACTGAGGGGTAATAACCCTCAAAAGGTTGAATTGGGTATTAAATCTATCACCACCGGGTGAATGACAATGAGGCATAACTACGCACCTGGTTTAATACTCCTAGGGGATATGATTTGGGTAATCACATTCACTTTAGAAAGCACAATTAAGAGTTTAAGAATGATTTTAACTAATTAGGTAAGATAAACAAATAGAAAAATGATCATGGATAACCAAGGATTGAACAAGGAGATTCATAGGTTGATCTGAAAGTGTAATATTTTAAAAAACTGATATCATAAGGGAAGAAAATTTTGGATTGATGTTTTCATATTCATATTTTAGATATTATCATAACCATTTTGGTATTAGAATTTGGTTGAATCGGGATAATTAAGATGAAACTTATAAAGGTTTGTATCAAGAAATCATTGTGTCTTATAACCGAATAAGGGAGAACATGTAAATAATTAATAATTTTAGTATATTCTTATTATGATAGAGAATATGTGTTTTTTAGTCTTATGTATGGTAGTGAATTTTATATTTTAATAGAAATTAAATCATCAAAATCTTAGTTATTCTCATTAGTTAGTGATATTTATCATTAATATTTTGTTATATTCTAAAATTTATAATAATTATGTGAAACATATAGGGATTGTTCTTCAGTATTTTTCTATTTAAGGAGTAGAAATATATGTTAAATTGAATTAATAACCTTGAAAAAATTAGTTTATGATAAGGTTATATTTTGGGGATAAATATTGAGAACACATGATTGAGGTATGACTAACTTGTAGGATTAATACATGCTTGATGCTAAGGTAATAAAGGGTTAATTGATTTTGAGAAAAGTAAGTTAAATATTATTGGTAACCTTGATATTGATAAATGATTTATGATATTTTTGGTGAATTTCATCACATTTTTTGGATTGCGATTTAAATTGGATGGGTTGTGAGTTTAGTAACTAGTGGTTAATACCATTTCAGGGTTCAAGACAGAGATAATTTTTAGACAAATCTATTACATCATTATGGTTTATTTAATTGGAGATTCAAATAGTTTTGGGAAACGTATGTTATGGATAATATATGATTAGATTATACACATACTTGTGTTTATGACTGTAAGAATGATTCATGTTTTTTGGGGAAGGATAAGTTGGATTTTGAGAGTATAGAATTCAATGATTATTAGGTTTAGAATATTTTAATAAAGTTTATAGTAATATTATATCTCTATTTTAAATATTATGTTAATAAGTATGAGGGAACCCAACTCACAGTAAACTAGCTTAATCCAAGAATGATATAGGTTGAACAATTACTGATGAAGGTTTCACTAAAGGAATTACATACTAACATGATTATATGGGTAAAAGGTTTTAAGGTTGAATCCTTTTTATGTTATTTATTTTGATCATTTCCTCATATTGATAATGTTTCACCCCTCATGTATACCCTTTTGGTTTTAGTAAATGTTGGAACTAGAAGTAACCATGGGTGCAACGGATAATGAAAATATTACCTTAAATAAAAATCCAATAGAATGGGTGCAACAGTGAGAAATATTATGATTATTCCAAACCATATATTATAAAATATGATTACTAATGTCAACATAGTCTAAGTCCCAAACACACCAAATAATAGAAAGATTGTGTCTCATGAATGATCAGGTGAAGAAGGTTATCTAAATCACAAACGTACGGGAAAGAGAGAAGCTACAAAAAAAAATTGATTCAATTGAAATAGATTTTATAATTATGTGGATCAATTTCCCAATCAAAGGGGAAAATAGGGAGTTAGTCACCAAAAATCACGTGGAAAAGGAAAAACGTATGCCACTGCTACTAATGAATCGAATAGTGAGTTCTCACTCTAGATATTCTAGTATCCAATGTCATGATAGTTTTCATATAGACAAATATCATTACACATCCTAAATAAACATATGATAATCTAGTATTGTAAGGTTAATTAAATTCTCCCTATATAAATTACTTTAATCTTATAATAAAAATTTTGAGGATTCAATTTATTTAGGGGGGTATGTAACACCCTGAAATTCTAATTACCTTTAAATAGGTCAATGTGTTCAATAACTTCCCTTTTACAAAACAAATGACATAAATGAGCCAAAAAAATATTATAATAACATTATTAATTAACCTGATATTGTAATAAATTAAAAATAATTAACTTTATAAGATAAATAGTTGATATGAGTAAATGTTGAAAATGAGTGTTTTCAATGAAAGCTGCTTTATTTATATTTTTCCATTTCCATTTAAAATATAAATTTGAAAATTTTAGAATATGAATTGGATATAAAGAACCTTTTTTAATTAAACACATAAATATTTACTTATTATTAATTTTTAACTATTTTCTAAAAAAAATTTATTTTTAGTAAAATAATGGGAGATTTATGAAAATTATAATTTACATGATTTTATAAATATTTAAGCATAACCTAGAACATTATAAAACCATTAAGGTATTAAAACATGAAATTAATAAATAACTTTTTGTGTTTTTAAATATTATTTTTACACAGTAAACCTACACCATTCATTTTTATAAATAAAAGTAAAATGTTACATTAATATAAAAACTATTTTTCCTCTTCAATTTTAATTCTGGTATTTTCAAGGTGAGTTCAGTTTCTGATTTCCTTGGAAGTATCGTACCTTTTATTAAATTAATTATAAATCAACTTATGTCTTTAAAATTGGTAACCATGATAATTTTATCATATATGTATTTAAAATATTAATAATGTTTTTAAAAAAAACTAGTTTACATGTTGAATTGTTTTAATTTTAAAATTAACATTTTATACTTGTATAAATTTTGATTGATAAAATGGTTCTCAAAATTGAAATAAGAAGATTCAGATTAGGTAATAATTTCAATTTTATTTTTTTTCTTTAAAATTAATTACTATGGTTAAAAAGTAATTATTACGGTAAATGTAAAAGTGGTAAATTGAGTTTAACCCTGCGTAAAAGTAATAAAACATTTAAAAACATGACTTCAATTGATTTTTTGAGATTTTTAATGACCAATAAATTTTACCCTACACTTTTTTTCCATTTTTTAGTCTTGTAACATTAAAAAGTACATTTCATTATTGAAAAATGTAAATACGTTTCAAAAAGTCCCCTTACTTCCACTTATAAAAACATACAGCTTCCAACCTTCAAATATACAATTCACAGTAGAATTACTCCATGAAACCCAATAATTTTATGTTCCCTGTAACCATATCTCATTGAAATAATCCATTGTTCACTCATAGTTAGCCTAATCCCATCAAATTCCATGAGACTTCCAAGGAAAATTTAAGTCTCCGATGTGAGTATTATCAACTACTTAGTTTTCTTCTTAATTATATTTTTTAACATTTATTCTATCAAAACTAATATAATAATATTATTATAATTTATATACTTTAATTTTAATATATTAATGGTATTTCCATTTTTTATTGATATACCCCATCCATTAAGAAAAACAAATTTAACATCATGTGTTGTGCAGACTATTGCCTCCACAACGTAACGTGTTTCGTTTTCCATCACTGCCTTACAATGATGGATATAATATTGGTATTAAATGATATACATATTTTTTATAATATAATTAAGGTTATTTTATTATAAATTTCAGAACCTATTAATGATATGATCAACATATGATCATCGTATATTTTATTGTATAAAATAATTGTACTAAGAAGATAATATTTTATTCAAAATGTGTAATGTTTTCATATAAATTATTTATTTATCTAAAAATTTAAATTATAGATATATCACAATAATAAACACTAAATATTTTCATTTTTCTTCCGGTATAATTATATTACAACAAAACCATTACATAATCATTTATTAAATCAGTGCATGTTCATATTTGGGTCAATTTAACCACCTAAGTAAACGATACTATGAATTTATTTCATGAATGACTATGGGAGCATAATTAATAATATAATATGATATAAATATATAAATAATGATTTTTTTGGTTCTATAGATTTTATATCAACATTTAATTCATTAATTAAGAAAAACACTTTGATGGTTAATAATCATCAAGACATGCTTGTTATCGATTTAATATTCAAGAATAAAGACTAATACACTCATGAAATGAGTTTGAAACATAATAAATAAATATAAATAATCAATAATACTATATTTAATGATATATTAATTATTATATGTTAAATACATATGAAAACATTCACTATTATTATGAAACTAGAACAAATGATCATAACTATAAACACCCGATGTGGAAAACCGGTAGAATTTATGTAGAGAATGACTATTAATGAAGAGTATAAATAAAAATGGATATGAGTAAGGATATTGATTAATTGATTAATATTTTTTGTATATATAAGGTTAAACTACATTCATGAAAGTTAGAAACAAGAGGTGAGGGTGTAAGTCTGAATTTCTATTCATTGATACAAGTTTATACACCATGTGTGCTTTTGTACGGTGTAATTACCAACCCATTGTAATATTTATATAATAATTATATTATATTTCATGATATTAAATTTACCATTTCATTTTAAATTTATCATCGAATTTTTGTTCCAATGTTTGAAAGGTTTTAAGGGTTTTCGTCTCAAATTCCTCTCTTTGAGAAATGATTGGCATTATACACCTAATTTAATTTTTGTGGTGTATATACTAACTATTTGAGATATAATATCAAGAATTTATTTTTAATAATGGTATTTTAAGTTAAATTTCAAGACTTATCTTTCAAGGATTTTTAATTTAAATATTACTCAAGTCGTAAGGGTTTTATTGGTCTCATTTCTAATTATTCGATACATGATATATTTTGTGTGCCATGATTCCTTAATAATATGTATTTACTACCCATGGATGTATTTTTATCATAATAATTTTATTTCATGGGGTTTACTAGTAAAATCATGTTCCCTTATTCAAGTGGCTATTTATTCAATTGTTTCTCTAGTAGTGAGGAATTTTGCTAACTCAATTTTCATTCACTGGGTTATGATCACTCTTTGAACATATTTCATATAAGTTGGTTAAAATATTCCCTTCGATTGGATTATGTGATATTATCTCATCATTTTATTTGGATATAAATTTCTTCCACATAAACACTTTGATTAATATTACAACATTTCTATGGAGGGGGAGAAATACAATAAAATTCTACACTAATTCAATATGGAAGTACTTGGTGAGACTCGAACCTGAGATCTCACCGAGACACCACAGGGCCACTACAAACCAAGATGAACCCTGGGGGATAATACTTTGATGAATATTCCTCACTTATTAAGTTATGTTCTTTTATAAACCAACAAACTTATTTCTCTATATGTATTATGATCATGTTATTTCAGTCATGACTCAGCCATTCAACTTTTTATCGATACAGTGTGAACATCACATTTTACATAATTTAGATTTGATGATTTTAACCTAAAAAGAAGGTTACTTTTTTTTTAATGAGGAAAAGTATTTAAATTATTTATGTTTATTAAATTCCAATGTTGGTTGATCATATATCAATATTTTGTATTCTCATTATATAGATAACCATGTTTTAATTCAGTAATAGTTTCCTTAGGGAATTGTATTAAAAGTTTTATCGACTATTATGGTGAATGCATTGGACTTAATCAGGAGATGTGTGGGGGATGAAATTTTATAGCATATCTATGTATTGGTAGGACTCATGAGACAAAATAGGTTTGAGTATTTACTTTATGATTTCCCAATTCAGAAAGATGTCTTGACTGTGGTCTTTATGACAAGTAAATGTCTTTTCACAATACATTGACAATAGGTTTTTGATGTCTTAAAATATACATTCCATCAGTATCAGATTATTATTATTGATATCCATATTTTTATTTATTTTCGTGGATATAACATGTTTCCATTTTCATTTTGATTATGGTTTCATGTTGATTACATATTTTTGTCATAATATTTATTTCATGTTTATGTCATGATTGCTTCATTGGTTTTTTCCCCTTACTGGGTGTTTGATCTCACCCATTCTTATGTTTCCATTTCTCTATGTTATAAATAAAGGTAGTTCATATGACATGTTTATAAGGATATTATGTGTGGAAGAATTTGTGGGAGATATTGAAGACTCATTATGGATTAAGTAGTTTCTTATATATAGTGAAAACAATGTGTGCTTGATACAAATAATGTGGACTTTAAGAGTTTATGATGTCTCTTAATTCTGTAAATCTATAAACCTAAAAATATTATTATTATATAAGATATGCAATAATAATAATTTATTTTACAATAATGGATGGTTATATCCAGAATTTTAAAACTGGTATCAAATAAAATATGTAAAGTATGAGTTTATGGCATCAGATCTGGGAGTTCAGCTCTGGGGCATCCCATACACATGGTACATGATTATAATCAACTATTTTTATTAATATTTATCTTCTATGTTCAATCCAATGAATAATTTTTTTCCTTAATATATTGAAGTTAACGAACGATTTGAATATAATAGGTAATAATAAGATTCGGAGGATCATGTTGGGGATCACAAGAGGAGCTTGGGAATCAGAAATTGTGACCTCCATTATCATTTATTTATGAAATATTTTTATTTTATCTTTTTTTTTTATATTTTAATTTTAACTAATTATAATGTATCTCAATATTATATAAATAAATTTACTGATATTGAAAATGTTTGTGGGATAATTCAATAGTTTATTCCAACGAATGATCTGGACCATTATAAACCCATCATTTGGAATAAACTTGTGGTACTAGTCCTGTATCACTATTGTTCAACTGAATTCCCTTAATTTTGTTCAGCCCCGAAAATTTCTCCTAACGGTGGGCCTAGAATCCCAACATCACTCTATATATATACCTTCTCTACATATATCAAAATGATATGGTTCATGACTGGATAAAATAGTTTTGATCCAGATCTCGCTTGTGCAAGGGTATATCTTTTAGCTACTGTGTCCAATTAGATTCGTGTGCTTCCATTAAGCAGAATAATATGGAAAACAAATTAGTATACAGTGATACCCTTTTCTCTCCATGTATAAAAATACTCCCAAATCAAGAGAGTATCAAAGTGAGGGGTCACTTTTCCTTGGGAATACAGGAGGTTTATGAGATGAGTTTTTTATGGTTTTGTAGGTTGGTTCTCCTGATTCCATGGTTTTTTGGTTATTATAGGGGGAAGGTTCTCCACCTAGGATAAAATTTTGAGTTTTCCTAGCCAAACTTATGCAGTATTCAAGAAAGTTTTAGGATACTTTGATGTCAATATGAATCACAGGAGGATCTTATTTTAATACTTTTTGGAATCAGATGAAAACCTTGATAGAAAACCCCTTTATTATTTTTTTTCTCCCCCACTCCTCTACTCATTAATCCCCATATTGAAAAATGACCAGTGATCTGGGTGGATTCTATTTTCTATGAGAATCATTTTTATCATCTTTTCAGGTATCCTAGTAAGATTAATATTTGATTTATGTGTTCTGTCTCAAAACTATTTATAGATTATATATAATCTTCTTTTCTATTGATAATATTTTCATAGAAGATTATATCCACTTTATCTTTTCATCTCCCCCACCAAAATCAAAAAAGGGGAGTTAGATCTTTTGATATTTTTCATGGATGTTGTCTACTATTATATGATTGATATATATAAAGTGTCATTTTATAATTCATTTTTGAAATTTTTTAAAAATACCCTCAGGGCCTGGTGGCTCTTCCATTGGTAGTGGTGCCTTTATGGAGTTGGTTTTGTTCTTTCCCATAGGTGATGGTCGAGGCCTTCAAAAAAAATTAAATCCATGGAACAAAGTTATTATCTAAAAATTAATATTTTGTTATTCTTAAATCTACAGAGTTTCTATTTTATCCATTGTATTTTTGCAGTATCCAATCTTATCATTTTTTATTCACATGCTACAATGGGTTATTCATATTCAGAATTCAGTTTAGATTATGTTTTAGGTTATTCCTCTACTAAAAATAAACCATATTCTACAAACACTCTCTTTTTATCTGGTTTTCCAGGAAATTTTATAGAACATTCATTGAATGTCTTTTCTTATTCATAGACAAGGACATGCTCATGTTCATGATCAAATGTTACTATAAATTTTCAGTATTCAAACCTAGAAAGTTGTTCCTCGCTTTTTTTTATATCATGTTTATCCAATATTATCTTCTTTTTATCCTTTATTCCTTTATAGATACTTTCTGGTATTCTGATAATTATATCATTGTACCCGTCCATTTATTCTTAGATTAGATTGGAAACCCTATTCTCCTAGTTGGTGAGTATTTATAAATAGAATACCAGTTCTACTAGTCCCACGGCATGGTGGGATATTACTTTCATGGTGTAAACTGGATCCAAATAATCTCAATCCAATGCATCGCATTTCTATAGGGTACAAAAAACTGTTCATCTAGGTACTATCTTTCTTCTTCTTCTTCCTTATTTATGGTGAAGGGTTCTGGCCACATAGAATTTGGAATATCAAAAGTTGATATCTTTTAATTATTAGGATCCAATCATAAATATTGGTCAATCAATATAATATTTCATTTAAATGCCTTTATTTATTGGTATATTATCTAATAATAAAATAAAACTATCTCATAGAAACATTCAAGTCTCTTTTCTTTATCACACACCATATCCATGATATTTTAAAATAAGACAATTTTACTCTTTGTGACCCTTTAAAATTGTGAGGAAACCTAAAATATATAGATTTACATTTTTACATTGTGAGGTATCTATAAAGACAACATGATGGAGTGAAACCAAGTCTATAAGAATTCAAGAGGGTTTTACCACACAACTCTACACTTTTATGAAATATTCATTGTTGAGGATGCTATGATTATATCACGAAAACTATGATAGTGGATAAGACATAAAAAATATTTCATGCATCCAATATTCTTTTGTTGCAATAATAAAGAATAAAAAAATTAAAAAAAAAATTTGACTCGTAACTTCCATGTTAGTCACAGTGTTGGATTTGGTACTCTAGAACCAACTGAATTTGTACATTAAATTACCATAATATTAATAAATATATTATCACATGATTATTTTTCCTCTGTATTGAAGGTTCTGAGCACAACAAAAGAGCTTTTGTTACATAGATAACTCAACTTTTAATATTAATTTATGAAAACCATTGTTTTACATGATGTATAACATCATGACCAATAGATTCAAATTTCTGATTACATGACTAGATAAACATTGGAACCAAAAAAGGAGGATTTTTATATGTAATTTATAATTAATTTATGAGGAGTTATAGAGTTAAGTAACTTGTAATTCCCTCTTCATTGATGATATAGTTGACTAGATTTTGTTTTACCATCATTGCGTTGTAGGATAAAAGTGCATAATCCCTCTAGAAATTTTCAACATGTGCACCCTAGTCTCATAATTTCATCATCTAGTCATTAGGAACTAGCAAGAACGATCCAGATTTCCTGCGTTGTTTGTGGTTGATTATAGAAGAATTCTTCTTGAAAGAGGAAGATCGCTTGATGTTATCTTGATGTATTGAGAGAGGAGGAGGGAGAATGCTCTAGATCACTTGATATCTCTATAGGAATTAAGAGAGACTCTTTCTATCCATTGTGCACGCCAAGAATTATTATGTATTGTAATATAATTAGATATTTATTATGGAAGGTTTAGGTTCAACAAATAACACAATATACCATTTTCAATTATATAATTTTTTAATTGACCCCATGTTCAATAGTAATAATATAAATATTATTTTTAGTCACATGACATGTGCAACACTTTTAAGAATATATAAATAAATATCATTTATACCATTTCCAATTAGACCATTAAACACAGTTCTCTCTTATCCTCTTTAATATTTATCAAATCTTTAATAACGACTATTTATTTAATAAATAAATATCATTTCATTGTTCATCGATAAATATAATAAATATTATATTCTCTAAACCTTGAAAATTATTATTATTATTATTATTTAACACACTTATTCTTTTTAATAACTTGTGATTAAATCTTGATGGTCAACCAAACCCAAATAAATATTATTTATTCTAACTTGTTAAATTCAATGCTTAAATTTAACCTAGATTGTTGATACACTCATTGTGTGTCTCTCTATGCCTCTTTCTTAGTGGAATTAGGAATAAATATTAAAGTCCAAGGTTAGAATCTAGAAACACATCAAGTCACCCGTAAAGAAATAAGTTAATGTCATAATGAAATTCAACCTCCTATGGATGCTTATCTTGTAATATAATACCTTTATACCAATATCTCAAATCAAGAGGGTTGAATATCGGTGTTATCAACCTTTATGATCGATATCTCTTTCTTTGAATATCCAGAAATGAATGTTCTCATATAAAACCATGAACATATATTTAGTTAGGTAGTTTCATTCTATCAAAGGGTATGAGATATCAACTTTCATCAAGGGATGGAAGGGATAAATAATTTCTTGCATTATCCATTAATGTAATATCACTCATGACATACCCCATGTATCCTAAATCACTGCATGAATATTTCATCATAATTTTCATCAATACATCAAATCCCATGAATCATGATATCCATTAATGATAATCTTAATGTTTAAGGGTCA
The DNA here is from genome assembly GCA_963277665.1 of Viscum album. Lineage (NCBI taxonomy): Eukaryota > Viridiplantae > Streptophyta > Magnoliopsida > Santalales > Viscaceae > Viscum > Viscum album. The sequence continues at coordinate 1,968,654,144 of OY728153.1, forward strand.
ATACACATGTTTGTATATAGAAACATCCAATTAAACATGAAAAAATGGATTTCTTATTGGAGGGCCTATTATTACAATCTCCTATACTTGAAATTATCAAGGGTGTACACAATGAGATGGTGCCTCAAAGTTTACTGACTCTACAGCCTTGATATCATGTATCATATGAGACACATAAAAAGATATCATCTATCCATAGAACATATATTCAAGAATACTCTCACAAAACCTCCCAATTCTCTTCATAGAAGGGAATTTCTATAACAATTTAGTGTGGCATATATATTCAAAGACATTATTACATACAAATTTCATACATAGGAATAATCATTATGTGATAAGAAACTTCATTAATAATGAAAACATGTATTCAAGTACTAATAAAGTTGGTTCTAAACCCCCCAAATCCAACATTAATAACCTTAATATGATAATATCCTTAAATTATTTGTCGCACCAAAAGGTTTTAGTAGTACCCCATGTAATAGAATGAACCTTTAAGAACATTAAATTGAAGTAAATTTGGTAATATATGTTTCATGGGGAGTCCTAAGGTGTTTGGATGGGAATAGGAGAGGTTAGAATTGGAAAATCTAGTTGAAAGAAGTTCGAATGCATGGAGCTAGAGGTTATGCCATAAAGGAATCGACTGCGGAATAGGGAGGATTGATTGTAGTGTAAGACTTTCCCCAGTGGCCACTGTGGCATGGAGGAGTTTTCTGTGGTGTTGGGGTGTTAGGTTTTTTATCTATGGAGGTTATTTCAATGTATTAAGGATCCTAGAGGAGGAGTTTAGAGCCACTATCAACTTGGGGGGTTCTTGTGCCACAGAACCTTAGTTGTGGTGTAGCCCCTTCTTGGAAAATGTTGGTTGTGACCTGGAGACTTGGGCTATAATGTAGAATCATTTGGGTCATTTTTTTAAGTTTCAATCGATTTAGGGTAGCTAGGCCATGGATATGGGTTGTGGAATAACCCCCTTTGTGGTTCTCAGGTCCTACAGTGTAGTAGTTTTGGTTTTGTAATTGTCCCTTATTGGTTACAGAGGTTCTATAAAGTAGAAATCCTTGATGCATTGTGGGATCCTCTACATTTTAAAGGATTTTTTATGTAAACGTAGCTATAAAATTGGAAGTCTAGGTTGACTTTCTAGGATATGTGATGGTCCACTTGGTTTCACCGTGGTATCCATTTATTTCATAAAATATTTGGTGTGGTCCCTTGGGGTTGTATTGTGATCTTATTCTTTTTGGTTTGGGTATAAATTCCTAGAGACCCTCAGATACAATTACTATTATATATTTTCTCATATTTCTTAGGTAACCTAAGGGAATCCCAAAGAGCTCTTTCAGACCCCTTTTAGAGGATTTTGATCTCAGTCTTGGAGACTCGAGATGTAGTGGCTAAGGTGAGTTTCTCTCCTACCTTTCACCATGTTTCCTTCTATTTATTCATCTATTAGGGGATGATTTTAGGTGGGAACTAGATATTTTGAGGTTGTTTTATAATAATTTGTTGTGGGGTGCTTCTTCTATGTTAACCAAGGTGTTCTCTTTTGTTTTGGTGTTGGCGGTTGTCTCCTTTTTTATCCATCTTTGCAAAGAAAATCAGAAATCTACATATGAGGTAGGGTTCATTCATTTCTCATATTGTATATCAGGAGGGAGGGGTTTACACTTGTTTATCTATGGTAATATTGTTAGCACCAGTCTAATAAAGATGATGAAATGGTTCATTGAAATTGAGTGTTATGGTTTTTGAATTGCATTTATTTACATCTTTTGATATTATCTTGATATTGTGAATTGTATGGGCTAAATATCCCACATAAAATAAAAAAAATTGGGTATTTTCTTGAATTGTAGTTGTGGTTGTGAATTCCATTTTGTGTGATTTATTTTTTAATCACATTTACTAAAAATTCCAATTACTTATAACTGGTTAATTAACTAGCTGTGCATGGATATTACTAATTGTGTGAGAATTCCCATGAAATAATAAATGTGAAATTTTTTAAAAACACCATTTAAAAATCTAAAAAAATTTATGTGTTTATGAAATTGAATTTTTGGTGTGGTTTTTCTATGTGGATGTGAAGTATGGGAAGTGGCTATGTTTTGGAATTTGTGTGGTGTGATGTTGTATGTGGTGGATATTGTGATATGTGGTGGTTGTGATGGAAAGTAGTGATTGTGTGTGATGGTAGCCATGTAGGTATTGTTTGCATGAAAAGGGGGGCGAGGATGATTGTTTTGTTGTTGTGATTTGGTTTTATTAATGTTTTGTGTTGTTCTAGATTCTCAGGTAGTAATGGAATTAATTTTTTAATAATGAAAGTGGAACGACATGGGTAGAAATGGTAAAATAATGTTGAAACTAAAATGGATAATGAATATTATCTTGAAATGGGATATGTATTTAAAATAATTGATGTTATATATTAATTAATGGGTAAAAAAATGTGAAACAAGTGCATTGTTTAAATGAGAATTGGTCGATAATGTGAATCTGGAAATTACCTTTAACCAAGGGGGAAGATGAAATTTAGTCTGTGGATTGTGTTTTCATTTGTGTGGGGTTATGCATTTAGAAGTTGAAAATGAAGTTATGAGGGTTATGATGTGATGTGGTATTGTCAATTGAGATGATTCACTTATTGTGGTCCCATATTTTGGGCTTTTTATTAAGGATTATATGTATATACATTGTATTTCCTTGTGGTTTCTATATGTTCCCCACCCATGTTGATAACCTAGTGACAACAACCAAATTTTTTGGGGTTGTTTTCCCAATATCCTACTGGGATGATAGATGGATGGACACCTTCTCTTCCCCGATTCCTCTTCAAGACAATGATGACATACACGGGTTGTAATGGGAAGAAGTCAAAAGTTCACTATCATGATGATGAGATGGCTTATAGAAGGAATTGTGCATCGTATGAGGGGACATAATTTGATGTAAAACATGATCATGATACCCTACTACTCTAGTTATGTGATGTGATAGACTAGGTGTCTTCAGGTGAGATGTGACTTGATGACCCAGGTGTCTTCGGGTGAGATGTGATATGATGACCCAAGTGTCTTTGGGAAATATGTGATGCGATAGACCAGGTATATATAGGTAGGCTGTGATGTGATAATATGTGATAATATAAGTGTTTATGAAAATAATGTGATACATAATAGGTGGTAGTTCTGGTACATATGTCATTGGGAGTGTGAGATTAAGGAATTTGTGGGAAATGGTGTTGGGTTCCTTATCATTGATATACTTCATATTATGTAATTATATTAGAATTCGTTATTTGGTTAATGGTTCATGGTGAGGATGGGATTTGTTAGTTTCCCTGTTTATGTGTTTTTAGTTTTGTTATTTTCTTACTGATGGATTAGTGTGCTCATTTCACATGTACACTAGAGACCATGTGTATGGTCATAATAAGTATACTTGTATGATCAATGTATGTATATAAACTATTTTTGTAGGCTTATATAATGACAATGTGGACCATAATAAACATTACTATATAAAACCTTTGATTGTTTCACTTTACCTGCCTTAGTTTTTCTTTTTGGGTATTTACTTTGGAGATTCCTATATTTGTTTACTTTATGCATATGACATGGATTTGATTAATCATTGATATCCTATCTCCCGATCATGTTTATATTATATAGGGTATTTCATCCCATTCATGATATTATTATACCCTCTATGTTAGTCGTTATCTTGGGGCCAACTGAAGGTGGGACTTGGGGGTCATTATCTCTCTTTCTTCATTGCCATCCTATGAGGGGTACCTTTGGAGGGAGGGGTCATGAAAAAGTTATATCAGAGGCTGATAGTTGAGATATGGGATATATTTTAGAGTTAGTCACAGTAATTATTGTATGGGATAGTAATGAAATGGTTTCATTTAGACTTAGTGGATTACATAGTCCAGGGATGGCCGGTTAGGACATGGTAATATAGGGGGCCCATGATCTAATAAAAGGAATATGATCCTACCGAATGAAAAAGTGATGTGGCATCGCTTGCAGGGTAGAGACCTATGATAGGTACATAGAATCATGATTTAATTGTATTATTTCTTCAATTTTTTGATCTTGAGAAGTTAAAATTATTTAATTAAAGTAATCTTAATAAAATTACATGTTATCGGTCATATGAACTCCTTGTTTTACCCCATTTATTAACGGATTGTGGTCATTTTCTGTATGTGGTTTAGGTACTGCAGGTTTAGCAGGTTGTCCTAGTTAATCATCAAGGGGTTGATCTAGTTGAGGAGGAGGATCAGCGATAGAGGAAATTTCGTGCTTTTTAGAGGCATATTTTGGTGAAGTACGAGGGATGAATATCTGATGTGGAGAAAGAGAAATGTTTATATGAGATAGAGATTACTTTCAATTTTATATAGAACAAGGTTGAGTACTAGGTCCTTTTTGGAAGTTAGTCAAATATGGGGAACTGCACGTTAATGGTGGAGGTTATTTGAAGATAAGTGCAAGGAGGTGAATGTGTTGTGGTCAAACTTCCAGAGGGGTTTTTTTAGAGTTTTTATCATCAACCATAATGGAAAAGAAGAGGTTGGATCTTCTCTATCTTCAATAGGGGAGAATTTCAGTTCAATATCATAGGATCAAGTTCAAGGACCTTTTAGATTTCACCCCTGACCTTTTCTCTAATGAGGAGTCCCATGCTTGGTGTCTTCAGGAGGCACTTCACCCTTCTATATAGTATACATTTACTCATTTTACGTTTCCAACAGACTTGGAAGTCTAGAAGATGATAGAGGTGATTGAAAAGTTTCAATCATGAGGAGGTTTACCATTAGAGGGGTTCTATCATGGTTCCTTGAGGAGAATAGTATTCAACAAACGTTCCAGCCACTAGGGCTTTCAATGTTTTGACTTGCATGGATTCAGCCTCAGCAATTTCCTTTCTAGCCATCTAGGACTAGTGGTTTCTATGATTTTCCTAGAGTCATTGGTATGGTGATTCACCCAATTTGTGTATACATTTTCATATAATTTATTGAAAAATAAGAACAAGTTTTCAGCACGTTCGAACTATTTAGGGAACAAATACTTTGATTTTGGTGATCTTGTTGATTTCTAGGAGATTTATGGACAAATACACAAAATGGGGAAGAACTGATAAAAAATTTACAACTACACGTCATGTACTTATATACACTCCGTGTACATTCAAGCTTAGACAAGGGCTGACCGGGACAAGTACATGCCCAAGTAACCGGAAGCTGGTACACACCGTGTTCACACCATACACGTTGTGTATGACATTCTAGAAGTGGTTGGTGGACGAGAAGAGTCTACACGCCTAAGTGGCCGGCTGAAGGGGAAACGCCATGTTTAACTGATACATGCCGTGTAGACATTTTCTAGAAGCGGTTGGTGGCTGAAAAATGAGACTACATGCCATGTATGGCGGCTCTACACGCTGTGTACATTCACCTACCAGGTGTCTCTATGTTCCAAGTCAAAGACGGCGTGTTATGCTGCCTACCAGCGGAGAAAACGAAGGAAAAAATGTGTTGAAAAAGGTACACGGTGTGTAATTTGTACACACGCTGTGTACTTATTTTTTTCTATAAAAAGAGGCCTCGGCCTCTGGACTGAGGAGGAGTGTGGGGTGGTGTTGTGTGGATAAAAGGGTTGAAGTTTCGAAGGAGATATGCTCAGCCGTCATTCCACCGTCTACCGCATGATCACATCATGTATCAAGAGTCTTTTGTTTATCATTACCTTTATGTGTAACTAAACACCAAGTGTGTTGGGGTTGTGGGAGATGATGAGTTGTAATTTAGATTAACTACTATGAATGTGTTTGTTCTTTTAAATTCTTCTTATTCTTATTAAATCATTTCATTTTATCACTGAAAATTCTGAACCATACCAAGGAAAGAATTTTCAGGGATTCAAAAGAAGAATAACAACGAATATTTACATGATCATTGTAAGTATTCGTTGAGTCAACAAAATAGACTAAGACAAATAAAGATCTGTTAAGCACTAACTACTAGACCAAGGAGTTAATTTCTTCAGATATAAATATAAAGTTTACCAAACCAAGGAAACATTATTACAAATTTAACCCAGAGTGTTGGGTTATCATGAACAACACAACCTCATAAGCAATTGATTTAATAATCAACTTCTCATAAATCAATAACCCTAACGCATTTCTATCTTCATTTACATCAAAAACAAATTTTTCTATATTTAAATTTTATTATGTTAAGAAATTTGTTAAAATAATCTTAAACCAAATTATTCTTTTTGTATCCAAAATAATCAACAAAAATCGACTCTAAATTCAGTAGACTTTGCTAAAACAAAAATACAAACTATGATAAGTAAGATAAAATAACCTCTTAGTTCCCTGTGGATCGACCCCTTACTGGTGTTATACTTGTTAGGGTAAAAATAATTTGGGACACTGATAACATACCTTCAGTGAAACGACCCACCAAATTTTGGCGTCTTTTCCAGGGAAAGTGGGTAGGCTAATCCTCATCACTGATTTCATCATCCTCAATATGGAGGATGACCAGGAGGCACCTCTCATACTTGGAAGACCTTTCTTGGCAACTGGGAAGGTATTGATCGATGTGCACCAAGGAGAGCTGATTTTCGGAGTAGGAGATGAGAGAGTCTCCTACAATGTCCTCAAGGCTATCAAGCATGCATCATCGCCCAAGCATGAGAACTGTTCTATGATAACTATTGTGGATGATCTCTTAGTGGATGATCTATTATGTTCTTTTATTTCTGATAACTTTATCATTCCAGATAGTCCAGTTGAAGAAGATCCAGAGAACCTAAAATTCCTAAAAGGACTGGGCGAATACTATTAGGACCATTATCCACCATAAATCTTAGGTAAATGAGGTAATTAAGTTGATCCAACGACCTAAAACAAAAGTGCTTCCAGGGAGGCAACCCAGAGGACAAACATTGTGTACCACCTATATACACGGCATGTAAATTTTTTTCTTTTCATTTATTTTATAACTTTTATAAATATATATATTAACAAAGTGATAAACAGGGATGATGTTGGTGTCAATGGTAAGGTCACTGGAGTATATCTGAGCCGTCCCCAGTTCGAATCCTCTTGGCCTACCTTCAGCACAGGGTTCCTTCTTTTTTATATTTTCTTACACGGCGTGTTTGATATTTATTTTTCACATATATGTATATTTTCCTATAAGAAAACCCATGATGGGGATGGATTGGTTGGTCAAAATCGTAACCCATTTCCAAAAGACTTGGGTTCGAATCCTGACAACCGCCCCATTTCCATCATTTTTCCTTTTAATAAAACCACATGGCGTGTCTTTCGATATACATCATGTGTTCCATATTTTTCCTTGCTAAATTTAAAACATTTCCATATAAATTAATTCATGCGGGTGAAGTTGGCATATTGGAAAAGTCTTGGCCCTGGTTCCAAAAGACCCAGGTTCGACCTCAGCTAATGTCCCTACTTCATCCCATTCTTGTATAATTAAAAACCACACATCGTGAATTTTCTTCTTCCCGTGTAGTATAGGATATATAGATTCAATATATATAAATGACAAATATGGGTAACAGTACAACCTTCACTCCAATGGTTGATGGATTCGGTTTGGAATGGCTGATCGCCGGTTCGAACCTCGCCCCAAGCACCGGACCTAAGGTTGTACTTCTCTTTTTCTACTTTTAAAACACACGCCATGTATTTTCCCACTACGTTACGTGTATAGTTTTATTTTTAAATTCTGTATATATATATATATATATCTATTTTTATTATTTTTAATTATTAATATTAATTATTATATAGTTTATTACAATAATTATATATATCTATATATTACTAAAAAAATTGAGATACACGGCTTGTATTCTGGATTTACACGCCATGTACCTTGGCTATATAAGCTGCATCCACCTGGCTTCAGGCCGTATCGCGTAGAGTCCCCTTCTTTCTGTTTTCTTCCCTCGTACGATACCCAAACCCCCTTCGCTCAAATCCTTCAATTCTGGGCGTTTTGGGTTCTGATTTCTCTTGCATTGCGATCCTCGGTCCCGGTACACCCTTCTACACCCTCTCTATCAAGTTATTAGAACCGTTTAGGGTGATTTTGGGATTAGCTGAACATTCGGCTTCCGTGGTACATGGCCACGATATGAAGAACACATGTCATGTACTTTGTACATGGCCACACACAAAATGCTTCACAATTTGAATATACACGGTGTGTATGTTTGCTACACACTGTGTACCTTTCCCCATCGTGATCGGGTATCATTTGGCACACGGACTCACACACCATTTTAATCAACACAATGTGTGTGTTCAGTATATGCTGTGTATGCTATTTCTTTCGTCCAGCCCATGTCTCGCCCCCCCCCCCTCACATGACCATGTTCCTCTGGTAACGAACACGCCGTGTTCGATCTGTACACGGCGTGTCCTTTATTATTTGAACTGTTAAAAATGTGGTAGTGTCTTTACTAATACAAGACCATTTCCACTTTGCATGAACCCAATGTGTATGTTCGGTACACGCTGGGTACCATTTCCTGATCTACCTTCTGCTCCCTTGACAAGTTTATCCAGAGAACATGAGATTCTACTCAGGTTTCACTACATGCAATGTACTCTGGATGTACACGTCGTGTACTTTTATTTTTCATTTTTCTCACTTTTATTTGTTTTCTTTTCTTTTCTATTTCTTTTGTTTAGTTTTTCTTTCTCTCTTATTTTATGGAAGACTGAGATCCTTCCCGTGGGAAGTGGCCAGCCTCCGCCACTAAGGGCGAGAGGCCCATTTATTATCGGATACAACTCCGGCCTCCAACGCAGCCAGACCCAAATGCTCCATTATACAAGATCCCTCCATTGGCCATCCTTCCACCACCCACTGCCTCATCGGAGGATGGGCCCAGCACAGCAGTCCCTTCACCAACCCGTCTAGAGCCACCGAGCACCATCGTTTTTTCTCCACCGGCTGTTGCACTTCCTGTGCCCCCTTCAGTAGCTGTTAACCCCGCATCGACCGATTCATCATGCGGGCCTCATTCTACTTCAACAAATTCACCCCTAGATCCATCTCCTGTTGCTGCACCTCCACTTGGACCTAGACATACAGGTTTTCCCTACCCATGCATGGTGTTCCTGGTCACTGACTTGGAACATGATAGTGATCGGCGTTTTTCTCGCCACCAGATTCTATTGAGTGGTCGCTACCTCAACAGAAGCATCCCACAACAGCTCGGTATCTGGGGTGAGTTAGAGGATCTTCTCGGTCATACTCCATTACTTTCGATCTTCCAGGTCAGCGCTCCTATTTTTCATGATTTACTTTTGGAGTTCTCTACCTCATTCGAGTTCGATGGGGCCAAGTACCGGGAGACACCTAGTGATGCAGTATCAGTGGTTCGGTTCCGACTGGTCGGACGACGCTTTTCCCTTACCATGACTGAGTTTGGCCGAGGGTGCTGTTTCTACCCTCATCCCATCACCCCACCCCCTATTTCTACCCTGACTAGGCCCGAGTGCTCTGAGCTCATTGCTATGTGGTGGGAGATTACTGGGCCTGACCACCACTACACCCCTACCTCGCAGAAGAGTACCCTTATCACTGGCCCATATTTTGTTTTACCCACCGGTGCTTTAGCACCATTATTTTCCCCCGTCATGAGGATATGGTGGTCGTGATCGGTCATCACATGGATCTCCTTACCTGTGTCATCCGACAAGACTACCCAGACTTCCCTTACCTTTTCGCCTCCTACTTCCATGCCTTGTTTACCGGCCGTCAGGGCAACCTGAACAGCAGGTTTTATGCCACTCGCCTTGCCCACCACCTTGGGGGGTTTGAGCCTTCTCTACCACATGACTTGTTAGGTTCTCCCCAGCGGATGGACTATCTCATGCTTATTCGCATGGGATTAGTCCAGAAGCAGGGGGTGCCTACGTCCTTGCCTAGGCTCCTCCCCACCCACCTGCTGACCCACCTGCACCCGCCGATGCACCTCCTCCTCCATCCCCACCCCCACCAGCTCCCCCCCCCTTCTATTGAACCCACTTCTTCTATACTTCCTTCTTCTAGTCCACCACCAGCCCCACGTACCCCCATAACCTCAGTCGGTCTCACCCTTTCCCTCCAAATTGATACGATGGAGCAACACTTGGTTCATATCGACAGCCGCCAGGACCGTCTAGAGAATATGTTGGGGATTATTCTTCAGAATCTTGGTATTCCACTACCCCCACCACCTGCCTCTACCTCGGTTCTTGGCCCTTCTACAGCAGCTCTACCTCCCTTTACTGTACTAGCCATGGATTTCGTTCTTTTATCTAGTTTGGACCCAGCTGCTACTACTGCTACCACTACTGCTGCTAGTCCAGGGAGTGTTGCCGAGCTTCTCATTTCGAGTCCCACACCTATGGCTCCTACTTCTTCGGGTTCCCTTCCAGGTGCAGATTCGATGGCTCCAGATCCATCTCTACCAGCTGGTTCTATACTGGATGATGCCTTTTATGAGGCGACCCGCTGACTAGTTTTTGGACACACCCTTTTTATTATATATATATTGTTGTGATATCTTGTGCCTGTGTCTATTATGTATTCTTAAATTTTTCCCTTTCTCCCACCATCATAGGTAATCTGGCACGTTTTGGGTTTCACTTTTCTATCACATTCTGTTTTTCTATGCCTAGACATGAGGAGAGTATTCTTTTTTCCATCGTTTCCTTTTCTTTCTTGGTTTACTTCTTTCATTACTTCACCTAGGTCCGGTTCACTATTGTGTCCCCACCTTTCATTGTTCCTCTTTTGGGGAACTTAGTGGACCATGTGCGGTATTCATTATGGGGGGGTAATCTATCGACCTCTTTAGTCTTTTCCCTTTTCAGATTCTAGGATACGTCATTATTAGACAATATATTTGAATATGTGACGATATTTTTGGTTAATCATATTTTTAATAATAAAGATACAAAGGGAAATTTTTAAAAATTTCATGCTTATCTTGGTTCTTAAGTGTTCTAAAATGATTGATGATATAATTTAAATTACAACTTGTAATCCTTGGATAATTACATCGATTAGACTAATCAATTATTTGTAAGTCATGACCTGATTGTCTCTTTATTTATTTTTCCCACTCCTGATAGGTATTCTAAACCCTTTTTCATGTTCTTTACAATACCCTCTTTCTTGAGAGATTCTTAGAATATACATAACTACCATACTTTCCAAGTTTTCTTTTTCAAACCTGAGGAATTTTTGAATTACATTAAAATGATTGAAGCATTAGATTGTTTTAACCCCTTTATCTTGAGACCTACCCTACATCTTATCTTCGTAAAGCCCCTAGAGACCATGAATAACCTTTATAGGAATCCATATTACAAGCCTATTTCCCTTCCTACCACAATTATTTTATGATTTTTCATGATTATTCATTTGAGCTCAAAATAAGGGATTGGAAACACATGGTATAAATTCATGAATTGTCAAGAAATTAAGTATAGGGGAGATCCTCTTGATCATTTGGGGTGAAAAGGGTTCCAAACCTCTATTTTTGGAAATTCAAAAAGGTTCCCTTTGTGTTTTTGTAAAAAAATGGTGCAAAAAAAGGGACCTTATACTCACTTCCTGGTTTCTCACTCCTACCCAACTAAAAAAGATAGTGGTGATGAGATTATTTGATAAATCTTGTTGAGGACTTTTTTACATTGAGTTTAGCTTTGAATATCATGAACTTTTATTTAAATAATTTAACCTTATCTTTCAAGCCTCAAAGTTATTTTCACATCTTTACCTACCAACCTTTAGCCACAGAAACATTTGATCCTTATTGAAAAGCCCTCATGATTTTTGTAAGTAAAATTTTCTAAAGTGGAGAACTATATTTATTGTAAACATATGGATAGAGTGTATATATCTTTGATTGAGAATAACTCTAATTAAAATCATCTTGAGTGTAAGTAAGTTATTGGTGAGGTAAATCATCAAGTGGCTTGCTTATTTTTGAAAGGTTGAATCATGTGTTAAAAGAGGATGAAAGTAGTTAATTGAATTATATACGAGGAATGATTAGAATATCTCCTGGATTGAAAATATTTTGTATTCTTTTTAAAATTTTCTCCTATAACTTGTTATTTACATTTATGATTAACTAAATTCCTTCCTTTTAAAATATAGACTCTTTTAATTAGATGTTTAGATTTTCCTGAGGGAAAGCAAATGACTAAGTATGGGGGAGTTTGATGCACCCAATTTGTTTATACATTTTCATATACTTTATTGAAAAATATGAAAAAAAATTCAGCACATACCTACTATTTAGGGAACAAATACTTGGATTTTTTTGATCTTGTTCATTTCCAGGACATTTATGGCCAAATACACGAAACAAGGAAGAACTGAGAAAAAAATTACAACTACATAGTGTGTACTTATATACACATCGTGTACATTTAAGCTTAGACACGGGTTGACTGAGACAAGTACATTCCCAAGTAATAGGATGTCGGTACATGTTGTGTTCACACCATACACGCAGTGTATTCCATTCTAGAAGCATTTGGTGGATGGGAAGAGTCTACACACCCAAGTAGCTGGCTAAAGGGGACACGTCGGGTTTAACTGATAAACGTCGTGTAGAAATTTTCTAGAACCAGTTGGTGGCTAAAAAATGATACTACACGCCATGTATCTTGGTGCTACATTCCATGTACATTCACCTACCAGGAAGCGTCGTGTTCTAATTCAAAGACGGCATGTTAGGCTGCCTACCAGCAGAGAAAACAAAGGCAAAAATGGGTTGACAAAAGTACACGGCGTGTACTTTGTACACATGCCGTGTACTTATTTTTTTCTATAAAAGGAGGCCTTGGCCTCCAGACCGAGGAGGAGTGTGGGGTGGTGTTGTGTTGAGAAAAGGGTCCAAGTTACGAAGGAGAGATGCTCTGCCGTTATACAACTGTCATTCCACCGTCTACCAAAGAATCATTTTTACCTCGAAGTTCCAAGCATGATCACATCAGGTATCAGGAGTCGTGTGTTTATCTTTACCTCTATGTGTGACTAAACACCCAATGTGTTGGGGGTTGTGGGAGATGATGAGTTGTAATTTATATTAACTACTATGAATGTGTTTGTTCTTTTAACTTCTTCTTATTCTTCTTAAATCATTTCATTTTATCACAGAAAATTCTCAACCAGACCAAGGAAATAGTTTTCAGGGATTCAAAAGAATAATAACAACGAATATTTACATGATCATTGTAATTATTAATTGACTCAACAAAATGGACTAAGCCAAATAAAGATCTGTTAAACACTAACTACCAGACCAAGGAGTTAATTTCTTCAGATCTAAATATAAAGTTTACCGGACTAAGGAAACTTTTTTACAAATTTAACCCATAGTGTTTGGTTATCATGAACAACAAAACCTCATAAGAAATTGATTTAACAACCAAATTATCATAAATCCATAACCCCAACTCATTTCTATCATCATTTAAATAAAAAACCAATTTTCCTATATTTTACTTTTATTTTGTTATGAAATTTGTTAAAAGAAGCTTAAAACCAATTATTCTTTTTGTATCCAAAACAATCAACAAAAATCAACTCTAAATTTAGCAGACTTTGCTAAAACAAAAATACAAACTAAGATAAGAAAGATAGAATAACCTCTTAATTCCCTGTGGATCGACCCCTTACTGGTGTTATACTTGTTAGGGTAAAAATAATTTGGGACACTGATAACATACCTTCGGTGAAACGACTCACCAGATGGTGTGCTTAACCTATGGAGACTGTGGACATATTCATGACTAGTGCTCTTATGGTTATTAGGGATCATCTTGGTAGAGGTGGTTTGGTTCAGTGTCAGCCTCATTAGCGGTTTCCAAAAAGGATGTTTTAGGAACAGGGTTACAAGTTTTATACTCCTCTGAGAAGAGATAGGGCAGATAGAGGGTGACCTTAGGATACTCCTTGTCATCAAGGACATAGACCTAAGCATGGCCATGGAGGTGGATATTAGTAGAGTGGTAGAGGAGCTGGTCATTGTCAGTTGTATACAGTTGAGGTTCCATCTCTGGAGGGGCCAGAGATCATTTGAGTTAAGATTAGTTTTTCTTGTACCCTTGTTTATGCTTTTTTTATTCCAAAACCTTGAACTCCTTTGATTCACTCGCCCCAGTACATGATCTAGGACAATATTTAGATATGATTTTCATTACTCTATTGTTAAATGTTCTAGTTAGAGGCCAGACTAGATTTTTTTATATGTGGTGGGGGTATAGGCTGATGATGGGTAAACAAAAATTGTGTTTGGATCTATTCTTGCTTCAGATGTATCTTTATAATGTCATCCTTATCATCGATAGGTTTTATTCCATATGCAACATTATCAAATGCTTCCGAAGGTAATTCGTGTTATAGGATATGGATGGATAGTGTGTAGTTTTCAATAGTGAGTGGTGTTGTTGGTTAGGCCAAAGGTGTGTGGAACCCCTTCATTCCTAGATGGTTGATTTGTCTATGAAATCAGAAGATTCTAGGATGGTGGAGGTTCTTAGGGTCATCAGGGATTTTCTAGATATTTTTTCTAAGGAGACAGTGATTCTACCACCTCGATGTGATGTTGGTTTCATGATAGACTTGCAGATCGGTGCTTCTCCAATATTAATGGATCCTAAATCAGATGTCACCTTCTGAGTTGTGAGAGTAGAGAATTCAGATAGATGATCTGATATAGAAAGGTTTCATCTGATCTCGGGTGTCATCGTTGGGTGCTTCTATGTTATTCTCTAAAAAGGTATATAGTATTCTGAGGCTATGTATAGACTAATGAAGGTTTAATCAGGCGATGAATCAATATCCTTCTATGAGGATTAATGATGTTTTGACCAGTTGAGGGGGCTAGTTAGTTTTCTATGATCGATCTATTTTCTGGGTATCACTAGTTGAGGGTAAATGAGGGTTATATCCCAAATAATACCTTCCAATTCATGTAACATCTCGAGAAAATTTAAAGATTAGTTAATTGGTTAATAATTTAATAAAAAGGTTTTATAAATATTTTTTTTAAAATAAAAATATAGCATATCACTTTGTATATAGTATGTTTATATCTTATGAAATTAATATATATATATATATATATATCTGTGTGTGTGTGTGTGTGTTGCAAGGATATATGTATACGAGTATTATTTTTTATTATTTTAAAAAGAAAATCAATATTTTATTAAATTATTTTAAATAATTATTTCATGATAAAATTATATAATAATAAATGAAATAATTCATAATTGATTAAAATTTAAAACTGTTAAATTATAAGATAATTATAATTATATTTTGATTTATAAAATTTATATTTAAATTATAAATAAATTATGATAATTATATTATTAATTCAGAATTACAAATATTATAACTATTATAATTAGTTTTTTAAAACAATAAATTATTTTTATAAATAAATGAATTATGTTTATTAAATTATTATTCTATTTTATTAAATATTAAATGTGAAACAAAATACATATATTATGAAATTATGTTCCTATAAATTATGTAATTTATAATATTATCATAAAATAAATTCAGTTTTTAAAATAAATTGAAATAATAATGAATGTTTTAAGATAAAATGATATATAAGTTTATAGAAAACAAAAACGAAATGGAAATAATAATTTTCAGTTTGCAGGTTTCGTGAATAGGAAGTCCAAATAGTAGGGATCAGTTAATGAGCAGTGGTCATGTGAGAGGATAGTTTGTCTCCTTCATGTTGAAGCAAAACTGCAACAAGCATTAGAGGAGATGAGGTCGAGGCCAAATAGGTAGTTTCGAACCACGAGTTCGAGTCCTTGTGGGATTCTTCAACCTTTGAACGATGTCCGAGAGTCATTTGTGGTTCATTTTCAGATTGGGGTTTCGAAGTAGGCATTGACATTTCAATTTTATGTTTTTGATCCCATTTATAAACTGCGATGGAGACAGCGAGCTAATCTTCGTCGATGATTTCTCCTAATCTATTCCAAATAAGTGTGAGTATTTTTCCTTAGTGTATTAATCTTAATGATATCCTCTTAAGAGTTACATATTTTTGTCAATTTCTTCACGTTTCTTCTTCCATCGAACTGATTTTCGGTTCATCAAATATCCATTTGTCAATTTTGATCTGAATCTTCTTGTATAATTTTTATCATGGATCAATATTTTCCTCCCATCTCTATCTATCAATAATATGATAATCTTGTTTTGTTAGTAATTTTAGCTATCTATTTTATTTTAATTTGTACATTATCTATCGATGAAATACTGTTTTTCATGAATCTAAATTCATTTTTTGTCACTTTCTTCGATATAATAAATTTATCTTCTGTCATTGATTTTGACCTTAACGATTGATATCAATGCTCATCTATCTCGATCTCTCCCGAATTACGCATCAAATAAATATATAAATTATATCAGTCTCTCAACATGCATAGCAAAGTTATTTGGGCATTGAAAATCTCTATGCAAGTTGAAATAATATATATATATATATATATATATATATATATATTTGTACAGTGAGTTTGGGACTATAAATAAGTGTCTTGGTTTTCCTTCTTATTGCACTGTCTATCGAGGTAGAAGGTAATGATGTTGTTTATTTTCTTATGAATTGTTTTTGGTGAGAAGAGTGTGGAAAGACAGGCATTAGCCTTTGCTGTAGTGAAATAGGAAGAATAATAAGTCTCAAGTAGTCATCTTTAAATAACAAGTAAGGTAAAATATTTGTTTTGAAATATTTCTTTTATTTTTGTAAAGGATATATTAATTCTATTTTTAGATTTTAGTTCCCTATAGTGTTAAGGGTAATTTTCATAAATCAAATTTTATTTCTAATTATTCTATCATGACACTTCTATTTTATTAGAATTTTAATTATGTTAAAATTATTCTACCAAGGGTGTTTTAATTAAAAATTCTATGATTTTGGAAATTATGTGAAAGGGATTATTATTTCATTATTTATATTATAATGATTCAAAACTACTATTTATTTTACAAATAACTTATAAGCGTAATATTTTTACTTGTTTTCAATCTTTGTTTTTTTATGTCAAATTATGTCATTAATAATTTTGAATGTTTTATTTCCAAAATTTAGCAAGGGTTTTTATTTTTATAAATAAAATTCAGTTTTTAAAATATAATTTGATTATAATTTTAATTTTGTATGTATAATTGTATTGTTTTAAAATTCTTCTATGATATGCGTTTTCATAAAAATTATATTAGATGTCAAAAGAGATTTTATAATTAATTATACATGATTGTTTTAAAAGAAACCATATTTTGTTATTATTTTCAAAGTTATAGGATTATTACTTTTTAATTAAATATAATGACCCTATATAAGTACCTTTATTATGACATTATACTTCAAGAATAAGTTATTAATTCATTTTATATTTATTATTTATGGCTTTAAATAATTATAACTATCATGTTATAGTTTCAAGGTACATATAAAATTATGGATGTCATTTATAATATATGGCTACAATCTTTAATACATGAAATATCATGCATGCATCAGTTTTATTAATTATATATGTATTTGTTAATGTTAAATCATATTTTCATTAGAAATTAATTTTTAATTGGTATATATGAGTTTATTTTTTTTTATTTTTTATAAAATGGTAATGATTATTTCATTAAAATTCTATGCGATTATGAGATGTCCAAAAGTGGATAACTTTAGTTTCTCCAAAATACCTTGTGTTTTCTTATTTAGTTTGTTGGTGTAAAAATAATTACAAGCATATGAAAATATGTCATCAATATTTTTAAAGTATAAAACCCATTCAAAAATTTATATGTACGTAAAGCATGATTAAAAATGGTTTTCATAAAATCTGGCACTTGAACATTTTAAATATGGTAAGGAGTTGGGGAGTAAACTCATCTCTCATCAAGTAGGTAGACCCAATATATCCTTCAATTTTTCAAGTTTTCACAATGATTTTGTTTTCAAAATCCTGCGTAAAGTCTTCTAAAAATAACTGGATTACATTTAAAGAAATTTATGAATGTAATTACTTTCAAAAGTAGTATAGTATTTTAAATCATAAGTAATTTCAATAATGTTTTCAAAAGGTATT
This sequence comes from Viscum album, assembly GCA_963277665.1. Taxonomy (NCBI): domain Eukaryota; kingdom Viridiplantae; phylum Streptophyta; class Magnoliopsida; order Santalales; family Viscaceae; genus Viscum; species Viscum album. The sequence goes on from OY728153.1 coordinate 1,968,672,363, forward strand.
TTCAATAGTATTATTATGCTATTATCAAAAGAATTTCAAAGTTATTTCTCAAAAGTAATTTTCAAAGAAATATTTTGTAAAATGTAATTCGATGATTTTAAAACTCTTTAATGGGAAATTAAATGCTCATCTCATGTTTAAAATGTTTTTCACAGGAATCATAGAAGCTCTAAATCCGACATCGATGCTTTTGGAGTTAGCACGCGGAAGCATAGTAGATATTTGTTCTATTTTTGTTCAACTTTGATAAATCTATGTTGTTTTCTAATCTACCAAAAAGTAAACCGGAAAATATTCTTTATTGTATAAAGAACTATTTATTTTTTAGTTATCTTTTATAAAAAAATAAAATAAAATAAATTCACAACATGTTTTCAAGCACTGAACCCGAAAGCATGGGTTTGGGGTGTTATAATTAGTATCAAAGGCATGGTCTATACAACATTAAAGATTAGATTTATTCTCTTAATGAAAACAAAATCAATGCATTATAATTTTCTTTAGATAGTGAAGTCCCCTTATAAATTCTTTAATTATAAAGGCAAAAATTCATAATTTTCTTAAGTCTGACGAATGAATTACAAGGGCGTAATTAATTAAAGGGGGAGAATGTGACATCCCAAGAAATTTTAAATATTAATTTTTTATCTAATAATTTAATAAAATGGTTTTATAAATATTTTTTTTAAATGAAAATATTTTTTGAATCAAAATACAAAATATTACTTTGTATATAGTATTTTTATATCTTAAGAAATTAATCTATATATGTGTGTGAGTGTTTTTTTTAATATATGTTGCAAGGATATATGTATAAGAGTATTCTTTTTGATTATTTTTGTATATTAGATCAATATTTTATAAAATTATTATAAATAATTTTTCTATGATAACATTTAAGAAACATAAATGAAATAATTCATAATTGATTAAAATTTAAAATTATGAAATTATAAGATAATTTTAATGATATTATTAATTATAAAATTTATATTGAAATTATAAATTAATTATGATAATTCTATTATTACTTCAGAATTAAAAATATTATAACCATCATGATTAGTTTTTAAAAATAATAAATTATTTTAATAAATAAAATAATTGAGTTTATTTAATTATGATTATGTTTTATTAAATGTTAAATGTGAAAAAATACATATATTATAAAAATATGTAACTATAAATTATGTAATTTATTATTTTATGAAAATATAAATTCATTTTTAAAAATAAACTAAAATAATAATGAACTTTTTGACATAAAATGTTATATAAGTTTATTAAAAAAATGAAAATGAGATGGGGATAAGGAGTTCGGGTTTGTGGTTTTTGTGAATAAGAAGGACCAATATTAGGGATAGATTCTTGAGTAGAGGTCAGATGAGAGGATATTTCATCTCCTTGATGTCGAAGGCGAGGTGCAACAAGCTTCGGAGGAGGTGAGGTCGAGGCCAAACGAGGAGTCACAGACCACGAGTTCGTGTCCGGGTGGGATTATTCGACCTTCAATTGTTGTCCTGACATCCTCTTGGGTTTGTTTGCATATTGGAATTTCGAAGCAGGCATTGAAATATTGATTTGATGTTTTCAATCCCATATCTGAATTGCGATGGAGACAATGAGTTTTTCTTCATCGACGCATTGTCCAGATATGTTCCAGATAAGTGTTTAAATTTTTCTCTAGTGTCAGAATCTTATTGAAATTTCCTTAACATTGAGTTGTTTTTGTCAATTTATTCAATTTTCTTCTTCCATCAAACTGATTTTTAGTTCATTATATATAAATTTGTTGATTTTGATCCCAAAATTCTTGTTTAAGGTTTATCAGGGATTGAGATTTTTCTCCCATCTCTGTCTATCAGTAATATGATAATACTATTTTTTCAAAAATTTTGAATATCTAATTTATTTTCATTTTTGTGCTATCGGTCGATCTCATACTATTTTTCACAAATATGAATTCCATTATTTTCACTTTCTTCAATACATTTAATTTTCTCTTTTGTCATTTCTTTCAATCTTAATAATTGATATGAATGCTCTTCTATCTTGGTCCATCCCAAATTATACGTCAAATGAATATATAAATTATACCAAACTCTCAACTTGCATAGGAAAGTTATCCAAGGATTAAAAATCTCTATTCAAGTTGAAATAAAATGTATATATTTGTACAGTGAGTTTGGGACTATAAATAAGTGTCTTGGTTTGTCTTCTTGTTGCATTGTCTATCGAGGAAGATAGCAGTGATGTTGTTTAGTTTCCTTTGAAATTTTTTTGGTGAGAAGAGTGTGGTAAGGCAGGCAGTAGCCTTTTCTACAGTGAAATAGGAATAATAATAAGTCACAAGTTTTATTCTGAAAATAACAATGAAGGAAAAATATTTGTTTTCAAATATTTATTTTATTTTTATAAGGGATATGTTAATTCTATTTTTATATTTTGGTTCTTTATACTATTAAGGGAAATTTTAATAAATCAAATTTTATTTCTAATTATTCTATCTTGAAAATTATATTTTATTTCCAAAATTTAGTAATGGTTTTTATTTTTCTAAAGAAAATTCTATTTTGACAAATGTATTTGATTAGAATATTAATTTTGTAAGTATAATTGTGTTGTTTTAAAACTCTTATACCATGTTAATTTTCTTAAAAATTATAATAGATGTCAAAAGAGATTTTGTAATTAATTATACATTCTTGTTTTCAAAGAAACGTGATTTTGTTATTATTTACAAAGTGATAGGGTTATTACTTTTGAAATAAAAATAATGACCAAATAAAAGTACCTCTATTATGAATGTTTACTTCAAAAATAAGTTATTAATTCATTTTATGTTTATTATTTATAGTTTTAAATAATTAGAACTATCATTTCATGTGTAAAATGTACATATAAAATTATGGATTTTATTTATAATATATGTCCATAATCTACAATACATGAAATATCATGTGGGCATCATTTTTACTAATTGAATATGTATGTGTTAAGGTTAAATCATATTTTCATAGGAAACTAATTTTGAATTGTTATCTATGAGTTTAATGAATCTCAATTTTTATAGAATGGTAATAATTCTTTCATTAACATTCTATGTGATTATTAGATGTCCAAAAGTAGAGAACTTCAGTTGCTCCAAAATATCAAGTGTTTTCTTAATTAAGTTATCAGTGTAGTACTATTTACAAGCATATGTGAATATGCCATCAATATTTTTAAAGTAGAAAACCCAATGAAAAATGTGAATGTACATAAAGAAATATTGAAAATTATTTTCAGAAAGGCCTTCACTTGAACATTGTAAATATAGTTGGGAATTGGGGAGTGAACCCATCCCTTGGTAAGTGGGTAGCCCCAAGATAGCCTTCAATATTTCAAGTTTTCATAATGTTTTTGTTTTCAAAATCTTGCATAATGTTTTCTAAAAAACACTGTATTTCATTTAAAGTAATTTATGAACGTAATTACTTTCAAAAGTAGTATATAATTTTAAATCATAAGTGATTTGAATAAAGTTTTCAAAAGGCATTTCCAATAGCATTCTTACGCTATTATCAAAATAATTTCAAAGTTATTTCTCAGAAGTTTTTTTCGAAGAAAAATTTTATAAAAGGTAATTTAAGTATTTTAAAACCCCTTAATGTGAAATTAAATTATCATACTATGTTTAAAATGTTTTTCATAGGAATCATAGAAGATATAAATCATACATTTACACTTTTGGAGTTACTGTACGAAAGCATAATAGGAATTTGTTTTATTTTTGTTCAACTCTGATAAAAGAAAGGCATTATCTAATTATACAGAACCTAGACCAAAAATGATCCTATATTGTATAAATAACTGTGTATTTTTTAGTTATCTTTTATAAAAAAATAAAAGCATTTTTTCAATCCCTAAACCTGAAAGCAAGGGTTTGGGACCTTATAATGTAGTTAGGGACACTTCAAGTTTGTAGTCATGTGGTTTGGTGTCACAAACACGCCAACTATGTTCATGGTGATCATGAACTCCATGTTCTATGGATTCTTGGACCAGCTCATAGTTGTGTTCATTGATGACATACTGATCTACTCAAAGTCATAAGAGGAGAATTCTGATCATCTTAGATCCATTTTATAGGTCCATCGACACCACTATCTCATTGGGATGTTGTCCAAGTTTCTGTTTTAGACTTGGGAGGTGTGTCTCATTTCTCATGTAGTGTCCCAGTAGGGTGTGTGCATGGACTCGTCAAAGGTTGAGGACTTTTTTTCTTTGGAATCCCTCAAAAATGTGGTAGAAGTTCATAGTTTCCTTGGTATCATAGGTTATTACTGAAGGTTTGTTCCATATTTATCATGCAGTTTGGCACCATTGACAGCCTTAACTATGAAGGACTAGTTTTTTATCATGATTGATTAGTTTTTGGAAGCATTCTCTTACCTAAATGGGATATTGATCAATGCTCTAGTCCTTAAATTTACATTGTAAGGGTTGATGTTTGAGATGTTTTGTGATGATTTCCGTATAGTCTTGGAATGCATATTATTACAGAGGAATGAGGTCATCTCTTATGGGTCTAGGAATTTATTCCCCCATGAGAATAATTATTTCACCCATGATCTGGAGATATCTATAGTGGTGTTTATAGTGAATTTATTGTGATATTATCTCATTGGGTAGTATTTTGTGGTCTTCACTAATCACAAGTGCTTTAGTTATATCTTTTCTCAACATGACCTAAATCTATGGAAATGGATGTGGAGTTAGTTTCTCTAGGATTATGATTTTGATATATCTTACACCTCAAGAGAGGGGAATGAGGTTCCCAACACCTTGAGTAGGAAGTCGTGGAAGTATTTTATTCATGGATATAAGTATTCTAGTATGGTTATGGATGAACTGGAAGCCTTGAACCTAGATACAAGGGTGGTTAATAGAGAATGTTTCTTGTTTTGAATGATAGTATAGTTTTATCTGATGTGGAAGGTGGAGGAGTATCGGTGGGGAGACTCAGTGGTAGTGGTGGTGAATGATCGTGTTGGCCATAGTGACAGTTCTAAGGGATTGTTAGAGGATGGTCAGAGCTAGATATTATTTCAGGGGTGGTTTTTATTCTGATAGTGATGCATGATGGATTCCTTTGTGAGTTTCATAGCTCACCTTTGGAGGTACACCCAGGAATACCAAAGATCTACCATGGTCTTAGGATTCATTTTTGGTGGCTCAAGATGAAATGGGTTGTGGAAGATTCTATGCTCTATGTCTTGTTTTTCAGTAGTTAAAGGTTAAGAACTATGTTCCTATAAGTCTGTTGCAACCCCTATACATCCTTGAGTAGAAGTGGGAAAACATCTCAATTGACTTTTTTATTGGGTTTCACTAAACTCGGGTAGTTTATGATGTTATCTAGCTAATCATGTATTAGTTGAAAAAATCATCCCACTTCCTAGTGATCATGTAGTTGAGCATCATGGATGTCCTAGAGAGGAGGTATATGGATGAGGTTATATAGTTTCATGGAGTTATGAGGTCCATTGTCTGGGATTAGTTTACTTGTTTTACCTCGTAAGTCTAGAGGGGATTGCAATAAGATTTTGGCATGTAGTTATGCCTCATCATTGCTTTCCACCCTCAAAAAAACAAATAGATGGATTATACCATCTAGAATCTATTGGATCTATGGTGGGCATGTATCTTGTACTTTTACATATCATGCAAAAAACATTTTCCTTTGGTTGAGTTTTCTTATAAAAATAGTTATCACTCATCCATCGGCATGACCCAGTTTTAGGCATTGTAGGGGTTGCCATTTCATTCTCTATTGTATTGGGATGAGGTTGGAGAGTAATCAGTTCTCAGTCCCGATGTGGTATAGATCATGACAGAGAAGGTTCATATTGATTGTGGGAGGATGAAGGTAGTGTAGAGTTAGAATAATTTGTATGTCGATCATAGGAGGAGACCCTTGGAGTTCATGGTTAGAGACCAAGAGTTCTTAATATTCTCTCCTTGATGTGGGAAATAGAGGTTTGGTAGGGGATTAATCTCTCACCTAGGTTTTTTAGGCTCTTCAAGGTGTTGGGGCACATTGGTTAGGTGACTTATCAATTTGTGCTTCCGCCATGAATAGACCTAATCAATGAAATCTTCCACATATCTTAGCTCTGTTGGTATCTTCACAATGACTCCCATTTCGTAGACTGGGGATAGTTGGATATCAAGGAAAACACAAAGTTCATGGAGTACCTAGTATGGATCAAGGATCATCGAGAGATGGTGTTGTGAGGATGGACCATTCCTTTGGTTTTTGTGTTGTGGAGTCATGGCGTCTTGGAGGAGACTACTTATAAGAATGATATGTAGATGTGTTTTGAGTACCATGAGTTATTTTGAATTTTTACTTGTTGATGTGATGTTTAACCATGATGTTTTATGATATGTTCTTCTTACTTTTTTATGTGATGTGTATTTATGATTTGAGCATACAAAGAGGGGGAAACCAGATCCTTAATCGGGACATGTTATACATTTATGTGCTTAAAACCATGTGGGTGAGTCATTTCCACCCAAATTGGATAGTATCTTGACATGGGAGATGAAATTCCTTAATTTTTTTGTTTGGGTCTCTATTGGGTAGTGCTTGTGACCGTTTTTGGCTTGAAGATAGTGTGGTGTTAAGATGAAGATGTAGATGCTTGTATGAGGTGTTTGTGGACATTTTCATTTTGTTTTTATTTTTATATGGAGGTCATGTTTTGGTTTAAATTATATCATTTATAGTTATCTCATGGGATGTTTTTTTAAACCTCATTTTCCTTTGTCTTTCTAAGTTAGTTTTTATTCTTGATAGTGTGAATTTTTTGAGTGTTGTCATATGTAAAAAATCAAACCTCAAATCCATTAATTTTGTGGGGAATCTTGTAGTAAATGTTTCAGGGGGAGTACCATGGTGTTTAGAGTGGAATAGGGGAGGTTGTAGCTAGAAAATCCAACTGAAGGCAGTTCTATGATGTGAAGCTAGATGATACTCAAAAAGGAACTAAGTTTTGTCTCAGGGACGAAAGGTTGTGGTGTAAGCCTTTCCTTGGTGGCCACTACAGTATGGAGGATCTCACTGTGGTATAAGGGGGTTTGGTTATGTGGCCTTATAGGTGAAATTTAAAGCGTAAGGAGACTATAGGAGGAGTTTAGAGCTACTGTGAAATTAGGGGGTAGCAGTTTCATGGAACCTTGGTAGCCATGTATCCCCTACTCGACAAATATTGGCTATGGTGTGGAGATCCAAACAATAGCGTGGTGTCCCTGGGGTTAGTGTATGGGGGTTCTATTAATTTTGGGGTATCTACACCATGGAAATGTTCTATGGCGTATCCCCCTTCGTGGTTCTTGGGTTTTATGGCGTAGCAGCTATGGTTGTGTTGTGGTCCCTTCTTAGTTATAGAGGTTATACGGTGTAGTGGTCCTGGATATTCCCTAGACTCCTCATCCTTATATAGGATATATGGTGTGGATATAACTACAAAATAGGAAGACCATTTTGAATTTTCAGGTTGTGGTGTGGTCCTCCTAGTTGTTTCATGGTCTCCCTTAATTTTAACCATTATGCAGCATAGTCCCTAGGGGCTGTGTTGTGGTATTATGTGTTTTAGTATGGGTATAAATTACCAAATCCCATTGAAACCAATCACTTTTCTATTTTCTATCATTTCTTAACCAAACCAAGTGTGTCCCAAATAGTTCTTTCAGTCACCTTTTAGTGGATTTTGATCCCAGTCTTGTAGATTTTATCCATGGTGGTTAAGGTGAATTTCCCTTATTTATTTATCCTTTTTTCCTTATGTTTCATCATATGCGAGTGGCTTTTTTCTTGAGGGGAACTGTCTATTTGGTGATGTTTTGATAAGAAGGTTTTATAGGGTTCTTAATTTAGGGTAACCAAGGTGTTATCCTTTTTTTGGTGTTGTAGGTTGTCTCCTTTTCGATCCAACTTTGCCTAGAAAATTAGAAAGCTCCATTTGAGGTAGGGTTCCATCGATTCTCATATTGTATATCATGTGAGATGGGTTATCTCTTGTTTATATACGCGAATATTTTTTTCATTAGCCTAATAAGGATAATGAAATGGTTAATTGAAATTTAAGGGGAAGGGTTTTGACTCCCCTATCTTTATAGGTTTTGATATTATCTTGATCTTGTGAATTGTATAGGCTAAATACCCCGCTAAAAATAATTATCATTGGGGGTATTTAATTTAATTTAAGTTGTGATTTTGGAATCCATATTGTGTGATTATTGTTTTTCATAACCTTTATTAAAAAGGCTAATTAATTATATTCAGTTAATTAATTGGTTCCACATGGATATTAAGACTTCTGTGAGAATTCCCTTGAAATAAATAAGTAAAATTGAAGAAAATCTCCTTTACCAAATCTAATTATTTTTATATATTTGTGAAATTGAAAGTGTGGTGTGGTTTTTTTGTGTGGATGTGAAGTATGGAAAATATATATGTTGTGGTGGTTATGTTGTGTGATGTGGTATGTAGAGGATGTTTTTATATTTGGTGGTTGTGATGGAAAGTGGTGGTGGTGTGTGATGGTAGCCATGTGGGGCTTGTTGGAATGAAAAGTGGGATGAGGATTTTGTTTTTGTTATTGTGATGTGGTTTTAGAAATGTGTGGTGTTGTGATAGATGCCCAGGTAATAATGTAATTAATTTATTAATAATGAAAGTGGAATGACATGGGTAGAAATGGAAAAAGAATATTAAAATAGATATGGATAATGAATGTTGTTTTGAAATGGGTTGTTTAGTTTAAATGATTGATGTTATATATGAATTAATGGGATAGAAAACATGAATCAAGTGGACTATTTAAATAATAATTGATTGGTAATTTGAATCTAGAGATTGGATTTAATTGATAAGGTAGATGAAATGTGGCATGTGGCTTGTGTTTTTTTGTCGGGTTATATATTTAGAAGTGGAATCATATGTTATGGGTGTTGTGATCTGATGTGGTGTTGTGAATTGAAATGAGGCTCTTGTTGCAAACTCATTGGTTGAGATTGTGTGTTGGGGATTATATGTATATACATTGTATTTCCTTGTGATTTTTATATAAACCCTACCCATGTCGAGCACCAAGTACCAAAAACCAAATGTTTTAGGGGGTTTTCCCAAGATCCAAGTGAGGGGATAGATGGATTTCCACATACTCTTCCCTAATTCCTCTTCCAAAAGATAATGACATGCACATGTTGTGATGTCTAGAATTCAATGGTGTGTTATTGATATGATGAGATGGATTATGGTGTGGTCATTCATGGTAGGAGGGGTATGCGAGGTTGATTTCCTACATGTTCATGATACTCTACAAATATGGTTATGTGTTTTGATAGCCCAGGTGTCTTTGGGAGAAATGTGATGTGATGGATTAGGTATCTACAGGTGGGATATGATATTATGTGATGAGATATATTAGGTTTTTGCAGGTAGCATGTGATATAGAATAGGTTAGAGTTCCAGGACATACATTAGTTGACGACTTCCAAATAAGCAACAGTAAAACCACAAAGGAAGAAGTATTTGAACATGGATATTATTTTCCCCATGAGATCAAGGAAGAAGAGGACAGTTAAAGACTCACAATTACATGAAAATTTCATGGTCACATGGATTATCCATGCAAGGAACCTAACACACAGCAAGTCCCGCAGATCCCTCCTCAAAAATCACCCTATTTCACCAGTGGCCGAACAGTGACAGCTAAATGAGCATCCCCTAGGCTGCATGGGTTGACATTGGCAAGTACCTGACAAACCATTTAGAATCCTTCAAAAATAAAGGGAAGCTACATTTCAAGGAAGAGACCCCCAATGGTCACATAGATCACATACCAAATAATCATTGAGAAGATTAAAATCCCTAGATGATATCCAATACATCTTGCGAGAACTTCAAGCATTCATAAAAAAGAATGAATGTGATAACTAGGAGGAGGCTAGAGGGTAAAACGATCACTTAAAGGCATGTGGCGCACCCCTAAAGACATGAAATGCACCACGACCTATCTGGTGTGCCTCACAAAACCCCTTCAGCTCGTCAGCCGCACCACATGGAAACTTCTGTGGCACTCTAATAATGGATGCATGGGTTTTTTCACAATAGCTGCACACTCTCATATGATCCATATTGGTCATGTGAGACACCATTTGAAAATTGGGTAAAAAACACAAATATTACTCGAGAAAACTCGCATACCTCCAAAACCTTGTCTCCTAAAACGAAGGGGGTCAAAAGGGAAGAGGTGAGTGGTGTCTTTGGTCACTGAAGTAGATGTGACGCACGCCTCGAGCAATCCATGAGACACCACGAGACCTCAGTTTCATGACAGCCTCACCTCGCGATGTCCCTTTGGCTTGTTAGCCTCCGCACTCAATAGTCGGCACGTGTATCTAGAAAACTCTACGGTACTCTAATAACCGATGAACAGACCTGTCCCCTACATGCTCGCATGATCTCTATATGCCCTGTATTGGTCAAGAGAGACATCACCCAAAAATCAGGCATAAAACTTAGACATTGATCATGAAATCATGCATGAACCCGTACATATATGAAATAAAAAAGGAGATATAAAAAGGGGAAGTGAGAGGGGTTTGTGGTCGCTAAAAGACATTCAGATCACCCCTGACAACCTATGTAGCACCACGAGCCCTCAGTGTCATGCTCGCCTCACCTCAAAAAAGCCCTTCGGCTCAAGGACTTTTCCACAAAATTCTCATTCACCATATGACCCATAATGTTCATGTGATGTGTCTCTAAAAAATAGTGTAAATACCCTCAAAACCACACAATGAAGGAGATAAGAAAGGAGAAGGTGATCATGGTTCATGATCGTCGAAGGGCATGAGATGTGCCTAGTGCACCCTCAGTGTGGTCCTACAAGGCCCTGAGACAATCCATCCAATGATTTGTATATGCCTTCAAATAGTCATTTGGATTTATTAAATACCATTGGACATGTTGACATTACGACATGAAATTACATCAAAGCACAAGTCCTCAATAGTTATAAATAATTAGATAAAGGATGAATCGACTTGTGGCCATTGAAAATTAGGTGGCGCCCATGATGTGTTCCACCGTAGAGACTCACGAAACCACGTAATGTTAGACCTTGCATTGAATCCATCCTAGACTCACACCAGATTCCCCACAAAAATAAGTGATTACATGGATGTATATTCCTAAAAATTCTCTACTCCAACTCATGAAAAGGGTTTAGTGGGTTGGTTCATTAGTTGGTTGATTGAATGGTAGAAGTTTTGAACCAGACTGTCACTACGTACATCAGCGCTCAGACTCCAGGCTTCTGTACACATTTGATCATGCGATTGGTCAACTTTTCACTATGTAATACACTAGTGGACCGCCATAGCAATCATGATCCATGAATAAAGCCCTCCATATGAGAAATAAAAATCACACAAAGTTATTATGGAGATACAAGCGAATACCATATCGCATGTCCTATAGATCACGCGATATACAAAAAAATTGACACTGAACCAAACCAAGGAACTTGCAATACAATGTAAAAAAATAGGATTAAAAGTGGAAGACCCAATAGGAAGAAATGATCGCAGACCTCCATATGCTTCACATGTGCCAATCAAGAATACGTGATTGTACCAAGTCATGCCACCTGGACCTCACGACATCCCTTCAAAATTCCATCCGGGATATGTAGAATGCTCCAGAAATGTGGGGAAAAGTCTTGCAAACCCTTCATGGGAACCAACTTGATCCTAAACACCCTATGGGTTCATCACCCCATAATTGAAACGTCCTTAGGATGCACCTTCTGACTCGTATAACGGTGCCCACTCATATCAGCTGAGTCTCAACGACACATCTAGACATGACAATCTAGCTCTCATGGAGTACCCTCCGGACATGTAATCTTGGTCCCGCGATGTCTCCCCATGGTGTCATCCAAGAAATGTGACACCCTCTGGACATGTCTTCCTGGTCCTGTGATGTCTCCCCAAAGTGTCAGCTAAGACATGCAGAACCCTCTATACATGTCAGCCTGGTCTTGTGATGTCTCCCTGAGGTGTTGGCCAAGATATGTGAAACCCCTAGGATCACGATACCATGACTCTCACGACACACTCCACATGTGTCAATCCTGGTCATGTGATGATCTCTGGGGTATTCCAACAGGATCATGCGACACCTTCTAGATAAGAAGGCCTATTCACCAGGGAAGCCTTAGTGTGTAAGCCCCAATATCTTCAAGATAACTATAAGGACTCTGATTCCCGCCATAACTTGGATACGTAGGACGCATCCTTAAAGTCCTAAGCTCCATATTAAACACTACAAGGACTAACCCAATAAAAAGATCCCATATCCATACACCATTAGGATGATCATGAACTCCCCCTTATTTATCACAGTGATCATGGATCACATGGGCTTAGTAGGATGCAACTGACACCTCATTAGGAATTAAAAAACTGTTCACTAAGTAAGATTCAGTGTGTAAGCCCCAACATCTCTAAGATAACTATGAGGACTCTGATTCCTTCCATAACTAGGATACATAGGTTCCCTCCTTAAAGGCCCAAGATACATATCAAACACTCCAAGGACTGCCCTAATATGTATGTCTCATATCCACACATCATGAGATTGATCATGCACTCCCCCTTGTTTCTCACAATGAGCATGGATCATGTGTCTTAGGGGGATGCAATGAACACCTCATTAGTCATCAAATATACATTCAATAGGGTAGCCTCAGTGTGTAAGCCCTAAGATCTACCGAAATATTATGACTCTGATTCCTACCATAACTAGGATACATAGGATGTATCTTCAATACTCGAGCTCAAATATTTGGTGTTTTGAAACCCCCCATATTTGTCCTTACCACATGATGTTAAACTGATTGGATCAACCAAACTACATGGGTTTTTATTCTTGTAATAACCAAGAAATGTAGGACACATCATAATGGATCAATACCATCCTTGAAATATCAACCACCACTATAAAAGGGATCATTTCCTAAAACACTTGTTCATATGGTTTCATCATATAAGCGACCACTCAATACTGTAAAATGATGAATAACCTAAGATATATATAGATGGATTCACAAAATAGATCCTAGTATGTCACACATAAAAGAGAGTTAACCCATAGATGTTTTATTAGGGTAACTGTTCCTACATCGGGATTAGGAAGATATTCAAGAACATATAATAAATCTATAAGAGAGTACCATAGTAGGAAAAAATTCTCCCCAAAAGGGTGTGATGATCCTGGTTTCTAATCCTCTTGACCAATGTGAGTCCCCAAGAGTCATTGGTCCTGAAAACCCAGACGACTGTTCGCCTTTGGAAAGCAGGCCCATACCCAATTATGGGTGGGGGAACCATTGGGAGTTTTAGGGAAAAGTGACAATGGTAACGCAATGAGCGGAACCCATTCCACACCAAGAATCCCAACAAAACAAAAATGGTTAACCCAACCTGAATGTCTTAGATAAAAAAATGAACAGGTTATAGTCAATCAGATCATTCTGTTTTCCCAATACACAAAAAAGTGATGAATCTGACGTGAATACCTCTAATAAAAGACAATTGGGTTATAATCCATCGATCCATGTTGCTTTCCCCTTATAAACAAAGTAAAATGATAAGATCGATGTGAGATTCTTAGGCTAACTTTCTTTGTAAACTATATACAAAAAAAGAAATAAGACCATCATAAATAGGGATTTCTATAAGTCCATCTTCATCTTGACATGTTTACATGAGCAGAATGGATGGAAAGGGAATATAGGACAATTGTGTTAACCATGAATATCTGATTGAACATTATTATGCCTATGATATAGAACTAATTGGTGGTCTTGTTTTTTATTGTCTACATGATTTTAGACTCTCAATCTGAGAGAATGTCTTCATCTTCCAACACTCGTTCTGATACCTCATCCACTTCCACGACCGTTGTTTGTCGAAAATGGTCTCTCCTAGAAAATGGATCCATCATCATGTAGAAAGCATGATGATTCGAGAGTATTATTTATATGGTAGCATCCCAAATATGGAAGTTTCTCATGAGATTCTTCAAGTGTGGTATCTAGTGATTCCACATCACTCGATGAAGGTTTCCACTAAAAGGGTGTCCCCATCACCACAACCAATCGCTTCAGGAGAGTATCCTCAGAGTGTGATAAATTCCACCTTCCATACCTGATGAAGGTGGATCAGGAGGCCAGATCCAGATCCCTTACAGTTCAGGAACTATCAAGGAGGGTGCCTGCTAACCTCCATCACCAGTATCATCAAACTGGTACCTATCAGTTGCCTGGTGAGGGTACCTACTAACAGATAGACACCTTGTACACCCATGCATGGGCTCTACCGAGAAAGACTAATTAGAGAAAGAATACACAGGATACCCAAAAAAGGGGTAAAATCCCCACTTCTACTGACAACAACTTCCATCATACTCTGGTAGGGACCATCCAGCATGCTCATATCCCTGATCACTCAGAACAAGTCTGTGGGAATATTCCCATAGAAAATGTGGGGGAGGCTCATACTTCTACCCCCAGGAACGAATCCCATCAACATATATCAATGGCACATGAAAGAAAATAATTGGGTGCACATACCTGCTTCAATAGAATATATATGTCTAAATTTCATGGAGATGGAAAAAATGTGGGAGTATATCCCTGCACACACTTTTCTAAAATGCCAATACATTTTAGCAACAGCTAAAGAACTCCACCAGAATATTCTAGAATTGTTGCAGATCAATGGGTTGGAACATACTCTTATCTCAACATACATAATGACTCAACACTCTAATCATCATGATCAAGTGGTTGTACCTTAGTAATATCACATTATTTATCCCACTTGAGAGGATTATCGGCATATCCTGATGAAGGGTGAGGCATCGGACTAGGCTCATAATCTCATTCCAACTAGGTCCAACCAAGTGACAGCAGAACATGCCTTGGGAGAGGGGCAAATACCTATCGAAGAAGCCCTGTGGCGTAATCTGATGGCCCAAGATTGGGCCCATACCCCTATTCTTCCCGAGGCTAACCAGGTGAGAGTGGAACACACCTAGGGATAGGGGCACATGCCTGTTGAATAAGTCATGTGGCATAATCCAGAGGCCCAGGATCAGTCTTATACCCCCATTTTGGCCGAGGCTAAGCAAGTGAGAGTGGAAAAATTCTAGGTACAAGATCATATTCCTGTCAGTGAATCTGTTCAACATACTCGAGAAGATCACATAACCAAGGTGCATGTTCCTACTTCTGCTAACGAATGACTGAACCAACATCATTCCAATGCAATACAAGAGGAGGCTCATACTCCTTCTCCCATTACGAAGGAATGTTGGCATATTTCAATAAGGAATGCATATTTGGACTAGGATTATACTCCTGATCCAACCAGGGCCAACCCTGTGAGAGTGAAACATGCCTCGGTGAAAGCTCATACTCTTTCCAACAAAGACCGATAACATATCCCAAAGGCTCAAGATGGGTCCCATACCCCTATCTTAACTAAGGCTCACTAAGTGAGAGAAACAAACGAATTTGGACATGTTCATATCCCTGTCAACAATGAGTCATCTTATCGACATATTCTGACAGATCCTCGACATTAGGATCGTATCCCTACAACACTATCAGTTATATAAATGTTCTAGAAATAGTCGTACAGTGGGCCCATGTCCCTTCACAACCACGAAAGGTAGGTCGATATACTCTGACCATGATGTAGAACATGACTCATATTTCTAATTCTAGTGTCCTTGAGGTTGTTCGAGACACACTCTCAACACCACAAGGGTTTTTCGACTCTTCTATCAAAGTGGAAGTCGGATACGTTCATTACCATGATAATCTTCCTCATTGTAATGTAGATATAGATTGTAAGGACTCTACTCCTGGAATCCACTATGGTCAACCTTCCCATAGAGATATCTCCCATGGGAAAGGCATTCCTCCCTTTGTCTAGAAACCTCTGTATAGGGAGGTAAACCCAACACTAATACCTTCCTAGATAGAGGTTCTCAAAACACCAGTATCAATTGTATATAGTTCCCCATTAGTATCCAGCAACACTCCACTCCTATCAACAGGAGACCATTAGAGTCATCTTCTATGGTCTGACCAGATGGAGTCATGTAAGTCTGATGAATAAGAGTTTGACATTGACATATGGAGAGATTTAGCCAGAAACAACCTCCCCATCATGTTATGGTCCCCCACTACTTCTAGCTATGAGATCCCCGATGAGTTAGAAAAGGTGTGCATTCCTTATCTACACTATAATATGTGGGCTACTCATCAGCAACTAAAGGATCAACATCTACCTTATCCAAGATATAAGTGTCGCCTTCAGATAATTAGGATACACTATTGATATCTTGACCTAGCTGTTATCTTCATGGCCCAGGATCCAAAACCGGAAAATCACAGCACAAATTTACAACACGCTTGCCACCATTACATCATGAAACTTCATAAACTGATCTCCGAAGCCACATTAGGCATACGAATTCGAGTATTGGGATAGAATGGAGAGTTACACTTCGAAGCTCCCCTGGAATAGCAGAGCCCCTCAGAAATGACATCCTGCAATGGTATAACCTCCATCGAGGTCATGGGACTAGGAAACGCTCAAGCTAGTTGGTTGCTGCAACAGAATGCCTCGACTCTAATAATGACTAGACATCATAGATATGGAGATATGATATCCAAAATGACATAAAATTGGTCCCCTAAAGATAATAAAAGGAAGTTTTGAACATGGATATCAAATATTCAATCACCTGGAAAACAACCTGCAAGGAACGATCCTTATAATGGGATTCCAACGCACCCAAATCTCATGCAAGCACAACTGTGTCACATCAAAGAGACTGCAGTAGTAGCTACCATAGTAGTCGTCCAAGAACAGACTCATCCCCTAGACCAGGAGAACATTTTCCACTATATCCACCCCTAGGGTCATCAGTTCCTAAGAAAATTCAGGACATGCTTGCAGCAGTCCCAAATAAACCCCATCCCATAGGGCTTGGGGAATTTATATCTCAATATTCATATCCAAATTCATTATCCCCTGAAAATGGATGGGAGATGTCAGTAGTGATTCCAGATCACCTCAACCCCAACGGGCTGGGGAAAAATACATCTTCAGGTCTAATGACATCCCCAGATTAACCCCATCCCCTAGGTATGGGGGAATTTTTATCATCATCAGCACCATAGAGGGAATCTATATTCTCTAGTATGGGAGGAAGAGATCAACGGTTGGCATCCCGGTAGTACCTCCTTCCGTAAGACAAACCTCTGTTGGTTGGATTTTGTTAGGAAACCCCGACCAAAAATTCCCTCGTGGTCACCACTCATAACCCAAGAGGAGAGGAGCATACGGTGAAAGAAATCAGTCCCCACTGGGGTCATAAGACAAAATAGACCAATAAGGTTAGGGGTTTGAATAAAGGACTTAATAAAAGAATTATTGTTGACACTCCTTCATAAGACAAATATATTATGAAGAAGTCCTTTAGATATTTCAAAACTCTCAAGATGAAGCTAAATAAATTAAAATACATAAAAGTGAAAGGGACCTACGTGGAGGAGCTACACTGGAAACCTACATGACATGCCTCTGCAACCTAAAAACCAGCACACATTGTGCTCATATAGCCTAGTGTGTAGCCCCTTCATGGTAGACCTACATGGAGGAGTGACATAGAAGAATTACATGTCACTATAATTTCAGTACCCTACGTGGAGGAGCTACCCGAAAGAGCTACATGGCGGACCTACGCCGACAAACTCCTTAAACCATCTCTCCTTCTTATCTATAAATAGGACCCTTGGGCTCCCCATATGAGCACTAAAAAAACTTGGAATAACTCTTGAAGCTCCCATTGCATATCTCTTTCACCCAGGTCCCCCAAATTTTCTCTAGTAGCTCTCTAAAACATGAGAGAAGATAGAATTAGATGGGATAAGCAGGTTTTAAATCCTTTAAGAGCTTGAAACACAAAACATCTGATTAAGGATCCTTCTTCCTTAAAGAATAAGCTACCCACGCAAGGCCTATTCCTTAAAGGACCTATGCAGGGCTCTTCCAAAGACACCAAAGGAGACCCTGGGTGTTTATATTTACATCTCACCAATGTGTTGTCTTCTTGGAAGTCTTTTTTGAAGCTTGTATAAGCTTGGTTCTCATGTGTTAAGCACTTTTTCAGTCATCACTTGGACCTACACGACACACCTATTCGACAAACCTGTGTGGTGAACTTGCGTGACATAACTACACGGTATAGATACGCTTCATAACTGTGCCCAGGGCCTACATATATCACATTGGATACCCTCTTCAAATCCACTTATGGTAGGGAACCTCCTTCCTTGGTTCCCTTATATTAAAGGGACTAAGTTGAAGCCTCCACCACAACCTCCTGACTTATCAAACCTTTGGGAAGGGAAAATAAGTGTGTCTCATACTTGGGTTTGTATATCTACAATCAGAGGTTCCCCACATTTGTATTCCTAGGTAGTTATGATCCTTGGTATGTTTTTAGGTTTTCATATCTACAGTAACATAGATCCTTACCTTAGAGATAGTGTTGGTAATTTCATGGTCTTGGATTTTGGGAATGGGACTCTATCCTCCCATTTTTCGTCTCTAAGACCCTGAGCCTCCGGTTCCCAATAGGGAGAGTGAGGGTTACACTTTATATTCCATTCACCAAAAGAAAATTATTCCTCCTCTCCTGGGATTCACTAGGAAATTACTTTTAGATTAAGCCCCTAATATTTCTAACTGGACCCAATGACCTTCAATTTCATTTCACATTGAAGGGTTCATTACTCTGTGCCATCTCCCACCGTTGCCTCAGTATCTTTCACTGTAGGCCCATACTCTTCCATCAGTAGAAGAGAAAGTGTGTGGTTATTTGAATCTTTTACATCCTCTCATTTCTCACACTAAGCATGAATCATGTGGGATTAGAGAATTGTGATGATCACAATAGCCACACAATCCACCAATCTTAAACTATGAGAACTCTGATTCTAACCATAATTGGGATACGTGGGAATCCTTCACCCAGGGCCCAAGCTCATTGGATACCCTCTTCAGGAATCCAACCCTAATTCCCTTAATCATGGAATCCTCTTTAGGATTAATCCTCAACCTATTTCTCTCAAAGGGTCATACATCCCTGAGAGACTTACTAAACTGCAAGGGCCTTGATTCCCATTCGAATGGGATATGTAGGAATCCTCCCTAAGGTTCAAACCCGACACTCCAAATAAACCCTATTCTATCTGGAACATATTACCAATAGGGTCTAATCTAACTTGGAAATTAATATCCTTTATAGGTTCCTTGGGATACTCAAACAAAAGTCCCACACCAATATTTAACTAAGCACCTTACGCTTGGATGTCCTTACCACATGACATTAAACTGTATGGTTAGGTCCTTATCACATGACCGTAAAAGGTATGATGTGTCCCATTAAGTGGCCCCAAACTATGAGGGTTCTAATTCATTTGACAAGGATACATAGGTAGCCCATTTATGAGTATGATCCCAATATCAAAACAAACTTTTGTCTCCCTGTATGACCATAAATTCCAGAGTGCCCCACTGAGTGGCTTAAAAACCAGTATCATCATAATAATGGCTAAAGGATCTCTAGGTAGTATATAAGAGGATACCATTGATGGTGAAACTCAAATACATCGGATGATTCTAAATTTCACAAATGAAAATAATTGATTGGAAATTCCAAGTGAAATATATGTTATAATTTCTTAATTAATAAGGATTAATGAAAAATTCTCAAATCTATAAGAGAATCCCAAAGTAGGAAATAATTTCCCTCAAAAGTTTTTGGTGAGTCCGACCTCCAATCCTCTCGAACAATGTGAGTTATTAAGTATCGTTGGTCCAAACCTAACAAACTCTTTCCTTTGAAAATTAGGTCCCTTTGGATAAAGAACTGTTGGATGTTTCCAGTTCCATAAATAAATCCAATGGAAACTTCCTGAAAGTAGTGATTCCTAATCAGAACACATGTCCCGAGGGTGATGAAACAAAAATGGTGAACCTGACATGAATACTTAACCAAGATGATAGTGTTACCCATTTTTAGGCCTCTATAAATTGATACCAAAGCGACAAACAAGGGAATCAATGATACATGTTTCCATCTAAAAGATGATGTTTTAATGGAGTTAATTATTTTTATTTGAAAAATTTTCTTTGAACTCCCTTCATTCCAAATGGATTCCTTCAAGTTTGCACCTATGAATGCCCCAACTACTACACAAGTTGGATCCTCATCTTCTCGAAGGACGTCATCACCAACTCATCATCTTTAATGTTGGGTCCCCAATGTATTGGTTTGGGAATACCATCAACATGGTACTATCTTAACCCCGGTGGATTCCCAACAGGCTCTCCAAATTAACAATAAACCATGAGCATCCGATCAGCGATGACTGGTGGTCAGGAAACAGACGATACCAATCATCGTCTTCAATCGTTTCAAGTCCTTATCCCTAGAACACAATAACCAGTCCCTCCCATACTATAGATAGGTGGATCAGGATGTCACTTATGGCCTCCACTCAAAGACACGGGGGTCATTCCTGAGATATCCCACCAACAATCTCCCCCAATAGAATCATGTGGCAATGAACCCCCAACATGATTGGGGTGTTGCCTTTGCTTGTCTGGTCCAGGTCCCTCAAACCTGGACATTCAAGATGAACCATCAAGGAAAACAACCATCCAATAGGGAGTAGGTTCCTACCTTTTCCCCCTCCAGAGAAGACCATCAATCTAACTTGGTGGGAAATAACGAATGGGAACATACACCTGCCCGGCATAATTTTTCCATCCAGTAGACTCTTCTAGAGTTTCCCAACCAATCCCAAAATTAAAAGCTGATGGAGTACCATGAGTAGTCACATACAACTTCTTAGAAAGTATCATAAAGTTAGTAGACTCATTTGGCTTCATTCAAGGAAACATGTCAATCAAATATGGTGGTAACTTGTAAGCCAAAATATACACCTACCTGCATTCAACAATCCTGCCAGCAGTCTCATCTGTCAACATTGAAAGAAGTACATTGAATATTATTGGATGGAAACATACATCAGGAACTTACACCTACCAACATCCATCAAGCCTTCCAATAGTCTCATTTGGTATTAGCTGGAGAAGTCAGTCAGAAATCTCCAACGACAAACCTGGGGCAGACTCAATTCCATGCCCCCACACATGAGTACTATCAGTATCTGCTGATAAGAAAAGGATGACTGGAGTAGGTACAGACACCAACTCTAGATATTTAATGGACTTATATTCATAGTCTTTTAGCTTATGTCACCAAACACATTTTAACAATGGTGAAAGTGAAGACACAAATCTCTTTCCATATTCTGGAAGCCTGCTAGAATATCATAACGGAAACTTCCGTAGTACCAAATGCATGGACACATAATTCTCTCCCCACACCTGGGTTGACTTGTCATCATGCCATCTCAAAGGAGATACATACCTCAATTCTAGTCTAGGAGGGTTATGGGTCATACTCCCCCATATCATATGGAAAACCAGATCAGAAACATACACCCATTCAAATTGGTGGTAATCAGCCTATTCTGATGATCGCTCTAAAGAAAGCACATACAACATACCATAATAACTACTTCTTGTGACGCCCTGAGCCTGCTCTTCCGGACTCGTTGCTTCAAAATGTTGTGTAATAATTTTTTTTTTAATTTTTTTTTTATAAACTTAACTTTAAAATTACACAACACTTTAAACAAAACGAGGATCTTTTACCGGTCTAGGTTCTGGAAGATTAGACATAAACATACATTATCAGAGTTGAACAGAAATAATAAATTTTTCCATTATGCTTCCGCTGCGCGCTAACTCCATAAGCGAAGACATCTATGACAAACTCCTAAGATACCTGTGAAAACATTTCAAATCTAGGGGTGAGCACAAAAGATGCTCAATAAGGGGTTTTGAAAACCTTTGATAAATCACTTTCAAAAAAAATCATTTCAATAATACATTTGAAAATTTTCAATTGTAAATTCATTCGTAAAACAACCATTATAAAATAATATAGTCCTTTTGAAAAATAATTATACTTTGAAAACACTTTTAAAATAAATCCAGTGATTCCGTTGAAAATATTAAGAAAGCTCTTAAAACAAAATAACTGAGGCCACTTGAAACTTTGAAGGCTATCTTGGGCCTACCCACTTAAGGGATGGATTCGTTATCCAACTCCCTATCATATTTACAAAGTTCTAGAACCATTTTATTTATAAAACTTTTTTTTAGCTTGCCTTACTTATTTATAATTTTCACTGGAGTTTTAAATCTTGAAAATATATTTAAAATCATTCTAGGAACAAGTAAATACCAGTCTTTACTGAAAACTACATTTTCGACATGGTATGATCTAATCGTTGCATAATCCCATTTATGATAAATCAACATCCACACACTTGAAATTTTAAAGGCATATTTATTAAAATTCATTTTATGCAGGAAGGTAAACTGATAGCAATAACAATCATATAATTCTATCTCCTTAAAAATCAATCAATATCAATGAATAATTATATGTCACACACAAAATTATCAAAGCAGTATAATAAAGTCATACTTTTGTATGCACTTAAGTTTTATGAAATGTGAATTTAACAAGTTTATAAAAATATGCACAATCATAGAACATGAATTAGGACCAACGATCTTAAAAGTTAATTAAATTATTATTTTTTTATATGTATATGTTTGATTAGCATGTACATATATATCTCACTCCAATAATTAGATACATGGATTGTTTAAATTAAAGTGTGAAAAATAATAATTCAATATAAATATATGTATCAAGAATTTACATATACTATTAATAAACATGATAATTTATAAATATTCATATAAACTTATCATGCATGAAGAAAGAACAAACGTATTAATTTGTGAGTTCAAAGTATAGATTTGGATTTCATGAAAATAAAATATTTAAACTATTAAAACCACAAAAATGGGGATTATAATTTTTAAAGGAGAAAACTCCCTTACACAAGGATAGAACTCCCTTACTAAAATAGTATATCTTATTGTACTGAAATTATATATAAATCCTTATACATAAATCCAATTAATTTTTTTGAAAACCTTAGATGAAAAATGGAGAAAAACTCTATTGCGATCATCATTGAGATGTGAAGAAATCAGATATAAAATAAATATTCATTGCGCAAATATAATTTGGGTAGAAAATAATTTGGCATGACAGATATAATGAAGTAGCAGAGTACATATTTGAAAATAAGGTCCTCTTCTATAATCTACCACAACTTCAAAAGTGAAAAAATATGCTGATTTTCATTTGAAAACCCATAAAAGAAATAAATTTCACTTGCATAATTATAATTTTTGAAGAAAACAAATTGACAGAATAAATAGAAAGATCCCTTACCAAATTGTTATGCAGATTTATTCTTACATCTCCTTTCCAAGCTACTTGCCACTCAAATATTCCAAGCCAGGAAAAACCACGTATTCCATTTTTTTTCTACAACCACCCAGCACCCCTATATTTATACACCCACCATGATAATATAATTGATTATATTTTTTTTAATTTGTGAGAACAGTTCATTGATTGGGTGTACATATAATATATAAACATCCATATCCGAATTAAAATCATGGATTGAGTTGTTGCGAGTATAGATATGAATCAATTATAGGATAATAATTTTATGGAAATGGACAAATGCAATTTAAGTCAGATGTTTACAGGTATATTTTTTTATTCCGATGACAGGTACTTTATGGAATCAATCAAAGATAGTCAAAATAGGAACAACAAGGTTCTTCATGAAGCATTCAACTCCAGCCGTTCATAAAATTAATTCGTATTGACATCAAGCTCAACAAATAAGAAAAGTCAATAGGATCGGAGCAAATCGTCGATAAGGACAAGATAAAGTATTATTTATATGTTTTCAGAAGATTTGGATAACAAAATATATTTATATAACCGGTACCCATTTGCAGAAACCAGACAAAACATCAAAATCGCGGGTCATTTTTATCCTAAATCTGGTTCAGAAACTTCAACGTGAAGCAGATCGAGTGATTTATGGACTTCGAACTCGGATCAGATGCGGATCGGACTCAAACATAACCCTAAGAAATAAACAGTGTTCTTATACCCGGTTTTCATCTCGTCTCCACAATAACCTCGATTGACCTCCATGAACTCAGAATACCTAGTCTCGAAGTCGACTCTGAAGACGAACCCAACATTTTTGACCTCACCGCGCAACTGCTCGAAGCTCTGTGAAACCCTCCGCGTCGGACTCCCCCGAAGAACCAGCCTCAAAACCCCAAATCCCGATTTGACGTTACTTTTATTTCATCCATTTTTTTCATTTGTTTTATTTTAATTACTATTATTATATTAATATTTGAAATTTCATAATATAGTTTTCTAAATATATTAATTTTTAACTCTTAAAACCTTATTTATTAAATTGGATATATATATATATATATAAATTTTTTTTATTACATATTATTTCGGTAATAATATTTAAATTAGTAATGTTTTTATTTAGTTATTTTATTAATAAAAAAATAGTCATTTTTATTTAAATTTTTAAAAGTAATAACGGATAGTTTTTTTTTGTAACGGTCGGATAAAACTCTATCAATACTAATGTTTTACGGGTTGTTCAAACACTCAGAAGAAAAATACCTCGACGCTCACGCCATTGCTTTTGGAGATGGTTTTATATGTTCCACTTATTTTTAGTTTTATTTCTATCATCCTTGCCATAACGTTTGTTCTTCTATCAGATCCAAGAGATGATAACTACTCGATCGGCGTTGTTGTGTTTCTCGGTAGTCTTCCAATTGTTTTATTATCAATAGCAGTGGGTTTAATGGGTTAGTTCTTGTGTATCAAGGGTGTATTCTGGAATTTGTATGAATAAAGTGCTTGAAAATTATATATTTTCATTCGGTAATTTATTTTATTACATCTTGGAAACATTGCCAAAACATAAAACTTAAATTTAAACCTGGGGTGTTACATTCTACCCCCCTTAAATAGAATTTCGTCCTCGAAATTCACTTACACTTATCGCTCTCAATTCTCATCTATTCTGAGTCTCACATGATGTCCCCAAGGTCTGTATAGTTGTCTTCCACGGTTTCCATGTCTTCCTAAGAAATTAAAGTTCAATGTGGCTTCGAAATCTTCCACTTCCTTCGCCCATATGCAACTAGTGCAAGAGGGGTTGTATGGATGTAGGCACCGGAAGACAGTCCTCATGGAATGATAATCAATATAGTATCTGAGAAGTTCGTCTTGAATTTGATTCCTATAAGAAAGTCTCATTGCTTCATCTTCGAATGTTTCGAATTCATCATAAATTCTTCCTGTGAAGCAAAAGCTTAATAGTTGACACATAAATGCTGCGCGAAGATTTCCTTCTTCAGCTGCTCTGTAAAAATTGGAGATTGATTCTGGTTGCTCAAACATTGTAAAACACCTAAAAAGTCCTTCGTTATATGCTCCTTGGCGTAGATAGAAATGACGTTGGATCTGTCTGATATCTTCGAATACGAAACCATAACCATGATGAAAATGAAGTATATCTGGTGTGCCTGATATATTATAGAGACGTTTACAAGAAAGCCGCATGGCTTCATAGGGCTGAAATTCTTCTTTGCATGATTTTGCCACGATCATAGCGAGTAATTCATCCGGAAGGTCTAAGAGACTTGTTTGAGTTCTCCTTCCTTCCATCTGAAAATTACAAAGAAGAATGTTGACTGAGAACGACAGTCAATTTATCAAAGGGTTCTAAATTTCCAGAGTTATCTAGACCATTCCTTTGATACCAAGTGTGACGCCCTGAGCCCGCTCTTTCGGACTCGTTGCTTCAAAATGTTGTGTAATAATTTTTTTTTAATTTTTTTTTATAAACTTAACTTTAAAATTACACAACACTTTAAACAAAACGAGGATCTTTTACCGGTCTAGGTTCTGGAAGATTAGACATAAACATACATTATCAGAGTTGAACAGAAATAATAAATTTTTCCATTATGCTTCCGCTGCGCGCTAACTCCATAAGCGAAGACATCTATGACAAACTCCTAAGATACCTGTGAAAACATTTCAAATCTAGGGGTGAGCACAAAAGATGCTCAGTAAGGGGTTTTGAAAACCTTTGATAAATCACTTTCAAAAAAAAATCATTTCAATAATACATTTGAAAATTTTCAATTGTAAATTCATTCGTAAAACAACCATTATAAAATAATATAGTCCTTTTGAAAAATAATTATACTTTGAAAACACTTTTAAAATAAATCCAGTGATTCCGTTGAAAATATTAAGCAAGCTCTTAAAACAAAATAACTGAGGCCACTTGAAACTTTGAAGGCTATCTTGGGCCTACCCACTTAAGGGATGGATTTGTTATCCAACTCCCTATCATATTTACAAAGTTCTAGAACCATTTTATTTATAAAACTTTTTTTTAGCTTGCCTTACTTATTTATAATTTTCACTGGAGTTTTAAATCTTGAAAATATATTTAAAATCATTCTAGGAACAAGTAAATACCAGTCTTTACTGAAAACTACATTTTCGACATGGTATGATCTAATCGTTGCATAATCCCATTTATGATAAATCAACATCCACACACTTGAAATTTTAAAGGCATATTTATTAAAATTCATTTAATGCAGGAAGGTAAACTGATAGCAATAACAATCATATAATTCTATCTCCTTAAAAATCAATCAATATCAATGAATAATTATATGTCACACACAAAATTATCAAAGCAGTATAATAAAGTCATACTTTTGTATGCACTTAAGTTTTATGAAATTTGAATTTAAGAAGTTTATAAAAATATGCACAATCATAGAACATGAATTTGGACCAACGATCTTAAAAGTTAATTAAATTATTATTTTTTTTATATGTATATGTTTGATTAGCATGTACATATATATCTCACTCCAATAATTAGATACATGGATTGTTTAAATTAAAGTGTGAAAAATAATAATTCAATATAAATATATGTATCAAGAATTTACATATACTATTAATAAACATGATAATTTATAAATATTCATATAAACATATCATGGATGAAGAAAGAACAGACGTATTAATTTGTGAGTTCAAAGTATAGATTTGGATTTCATGAAAATAAAATATTTAAACTATTAAAACCACAAAAATGGGGATTATAATTTTTAAAGGAGAAAACTCCCTTACACAAGGATAGAACTCCCTTACTAAAATAGTATATCTTATTGTACTGAAATTATATATAAATCCTTATACATAAATCCAATTAATTTTTTTGAAAACCTTAGATGAAAAATGGAGAAAAACTCTATTGCGATCATCATTGAGATGTGAAGAAATCAGATATAAAATAAATATTCATTGCGCAAATATAATTTGGGTAGAAAATAATTTGGCATGACAGATATAATGAAGTAGCAGAGTACATATTTGAAAATAAGGTCCTCTTCTATAATCCACCACAACTTCAAAAGTGAAAAAATATGCTGATTTTCATTTGAAAACCCATAAAAGAAATAAATTTCACTTGCATAATTATAATTTTTGAAGAAAAAAAATTGACAGAATAAATAGAAAGATCCCTTACCAAATTGTTATGCAGATTTATTCTTACATCTACTTTCCAAGCTACTTGCCACTCAAATATTCCAAGCCAGGAAAAACCACGTATTCCATTTTTTTTCTACAACCACCCAGCACCCCTATATTTATACACCCACCATGATAATATAATTGATTATATTTTTTTTTTTTAATTTGTGAGAACAGTTCATTGATTGGGTGTACATATAATATATAAACATCCATATCGGAATTAAAATCATGGATTGAGTTGTTGCGAGTATAGATATGAATCAATTATAGGATAATAATTTTATGGAAATGGACAAATGCAATTTAAGTCAGATGTTTACAGGTATATTTTTTTATTCCGATGACAGGTACTTTATGGAAACAATCAAAGATAGTCAAAATAGGAACAACAAGGTTCTTCATGAAGCATTCAACTCCAGCCGTTCATAAAATTAATTCGTATTGACATCAAGATCAACAAATAAGAAAAGTCAATAGGATCGGAGCAAATCGTCGATAAGGACAAGATAAAGTACTATTTATATGTTTTCAGAAGATTTGGATAACAAAATATATTTATATAATCGGTACCCATTTGTAGAAACCAGACAAAACATCAAAATCACGGGTCATTTTTATCCTAAATCTGGTTCAGAAACTTCAACGTGAAGCAGATCGAGTGATTTATGGACTTCGAACTCGGATCAGATGCGGATCGGACTCAAACATAACCCTAAGAAATAAACAGTGTTGTTATACCCGGTTTTTATCTCGTCTCTGCAATAACCTCGATTGACCTCCACGAACTCAGAATACCCAGTCTCGAAGTCGACTCTGAAGACGAACCCAACATTTTTGACCTCACCGCGCAACTACTCGAAGCTCTGTGAAACCCTCCGCGTCGGACTCCCCCGAAGAACCAGCCTCAAAACCCCAAATCCCGATTTGACGTTACTTTTATTTCATCCATTTTTTTTCATTTTTTTTATTTTAATTACTGTTATTATATTAATATTTGAAATTTAATAATATAGTTTTCTAAATATATTAATTTTTAACGCTTAAAACCTTATTTATTAAATTGGATATATATATATATATATATATATATATAAATTTTTTTTATTACATATTATTTCGGTAATAATATTTAAATTAGTAATGTTTTTATTTAGTTATTTTATTAATACAAAAATAGTCATTTTTATTTAAATTTTTAAAAGTAATGACGGATAGTTTTTTTTTGTAACGGTCGGATAAAACTCTATCAATACTAATTATTTACGGGTCATTCAAACACTCAGAAGAAAAATACCTCGACGCTCACGCCATTGCTTTTGGAGATGGTTTTATATGTTCCACATATTTTTAGTTTTATTGCTATCATCCTTGCCATAACGTTTGTTCTTCTATCAGATCCAAGAGATGATAACTACTCGATCGGCGTTGTTGTGTTTCTCGGTAGTCTTCCAATTGTTTTATTATCAATAGCAGTGGGTTTAATGGGTTAGTTCTTGTGTATCAAGGGTGTATTCTGGAATTTGTATGAATAATGTGCTTGCAAATTATATATTTTCATTCGGTAATTTATTTTATTACATCTTGGAAACATTGCCAAAACATAAAACTTAAATTTAAACCTGGGGTGTTACACTTCTCCTAGCATGTGTATCCAACTATGCATAAAAGAGAATCTAAGAAGAATTCTCCCCAAGCACAGTTGGAAAATCAAGATTCAATATGTGATCTATCTCCTCTTAATGCTGGAGTTATTGAAGCCATCAGACACTTGTCTGTTTCAACTCAAGACCCTACCCTCCCATTACCAAATTGTGGGAGTAGTAATAGTAATTCTGAAGTTATCCATAGGAAACTTCATCATTAAGGATTGATTCATGAAAATTTGGTCAATCTTGATAACCTATATCTGGATGATATCCATAGAAACCCTCCATGTGGACAGAAGACCAAGGACCAATAGGATTTATCCCTTGCTGTAATCCACCATGGTGGTCCTCCCTATGATGGAATTCACTACGAAACTTATCTCTGCATCAGTATTTCTTATTGTCAAGATAATTATCTAATTGACAATGTAGTGATGAGAAATTCCTCTTATCTTGAGGCATTTTCCAACATAAGTTCAGTCATTTATGATGACTTTTTATTAACAGGGGAAATAATTTCTCAACTAGAAGATAGCCCAAGGTGACGGTTATTCTCTAAACCTCACTTGGGTTACTTGCCTTCTAATATGGAAGATAGAAAAACAATTGATCCTATTTTTTATGATGGAACAATTGTGAAGCATCTACTCTGGTCAGACCAAGTTGAGAAACCTCTATCAAAAGATGAATAGGATATTTTGGATATGAGAAAACAACTGGATAATGGTGAAATACCGTTCATGTTTTGGCCTTTGGAAACCACTCAATACAGCATTCCAGAATTGATGGCAGATGATTTCATTCATGATATCTACCTCAGTATATAGAAGACTCATCATCATCTGAAATCCAAAGTATTACCATATGATTAATATCAAGATCATGTTAAGGTAATATAAGGGTTGTCGTTCCAAATAGACTTGTCGTCTCTCCAGGTTTCCCGACATCCAAAGGTCGAGAAGAAAAAATTAGCCATTCAATGTGTATTCCTTAATGCATTAAAGAAGTTGTGATAATTGATTGTAGAAACCCCATCTGGTGTTCATATCAGAGGATGGGGTGAACATGGAGCATTTCATTTCACTTTACTCTAAAATTAGCAAAGCCTGCCAAAAGTGGTATCATTAAATGTTATTCCCCCATGCCGGCTACAACAAAGAAATTATATTCATAACCAAATATATGCTCAGCAGGAATAGGCCTTGATCATTTTTCCCCAAAGTTGGGCCCAAAGAGGGAAAGTTGTCAATATACTTTTTCATCAAGAATTTGAGAACATTAAGCAGGCCTCTCTCTTAGAGAATGTCAGACATCAAATTGCACAAATGTATGAAATAGCACAACAGTCTTCTGAAATAGGTGATTTAAGTGGTTATCAAAAAATGAACCTAGCCAATGTTCAGACCAGAATTCATTAAATTAGAAGATCAACTGTGCTAATATCAGCCATAGAAGTTTAGGAGCCACCCCATCTTGTAGGGTTGGGGGCTTGTTTAAATCAAAATTTGAATTCAACAAACAAAGTTCAAAATTTTGAAGAAGAATAACAAGAACAGTCCTATCCTACAAGGTTGGGGTATTTTTCACATCTACAATCCCCTCCTTAGCGGAAGTCAGTTTTCTCATGATTAGGGAAGAATACATAAAGTGAATGCCCAACTAAACTATTCATGGATTCCCTTTAGGTTATTTTCCATCAAATAGTTCCTGGGAGATCAACATATAGGAGAAAAAATTCTCATGGAGGGAAAAACATAAGGAGATGATCTTACAAAGATACTGACAGGATGTCGTCAATGCATTATGCATTAGTGAATGTCATTAATACCATTATATAAGATCCTCCAGAAAATGAGTCCATTTTAGTGGAGTCAAAAGATGATATTCTTTTTCATAATATGGTACACACTAAAGAAAATAAAGGAGGTGTGTGTACCTGAAATTAGAGGCTTTCCCATAATCGTGGTATTCCCTCTAGTGACCAACTCCCACCTATTCGAAAGGAATCTAACAAAGGGAAAGCTAAAGGTTAGATCATGGCTCAATTTTACACTGCAGCAGTTCAATCTATTTCGCTTGAAAAAATATTTTCCCAGTAAGAGGAGGAGATGACGGAGTTTAAAAGACTCAATGTATAGTTACTACGAAGTTTCATTCCTACCAGACATGCTCCACAAGTAGATCCCCAACTTGCACATCTAGTAGGAACTCCCCAGAAAAGAGGGTTTTTTGCAACTACAGATTTGGATAATGAATTCCCTACATTTGGTACACATCTAGAAGAGTATCAAACACATCCTTACAGGCCTGTCCCCATGTTTTATCCAAGACAAATACCAGCAGCGCCAACACCTGTGGTTTTTTCAGTTGTCATGCCAGTTCAATCTCCAGTTGTTGTACCTGTACAGGTCCTAGATCATCCAGATATTCCCCAAATACTTATGAATACAATTGCGTCATTAACAAATTCATTGGAAGATATGTAAGAACAATGTGAACCAGTACAACCAGAAAATAAATCTTACCCCGAATGAGTTCATCTAATCCCTCCCCCACCAAACTTTTTGAATACCACATTTTCAATTTTTAATGGTTCGGGAGACACGGATAAGAACATAACACATTTTTTTTCTTTTTGTGCTCCCATTATGGGGACCCCTCCACAAAAATAAGCAGTAAATATCATATGTTTTGTGCAATCATTATAGGGTCCAAAGTTTGTCTTGTGCAGTCTCGATCAATTACTGGATGAGAAGACCTCCGTCAGAAATTCATTTTCCAATTCATCTCAATGCTACCAAAGACAACAGTTTTTTATCTTCCAAATTGAAAAAAATGGTAGAATGAAAGAGTTTCATATTTCATTGCTCGATGTAAAGGATTAACATATTCCATAAATCTACTAATCCCTCAAAAGATTTTCTTCCAATTTCTGTGGAAAATCTGTGTGATGATTTATGCACACCACTAATCCCTGTGAAATACACAGGAGGGTTTCGAGACCTTTCTTTAATTTCCCAACAAGGGGAGGATTCCATTTTTGAAACCAAAGATAAATATTGTGTAATCCCATAAGATCTAGGAATAAGAACAGGGAAATCAAATGCTACTACAGTTACACTCAAGCAACCACATGTACCTGCTAATGCTTCAAAACCGTCATAATACCATAAGGCTCAACCTCCTGAGCATTAACAGCAATGACCTCCTCTTAAATATGATCAAAAATATCAAAGGCAGAGACAATTGGAGGATTTAAAGAGAAAATTCAATTCTTTATGAAATGGAAAGGTTCCTGGTTACTTCATTTCAGCTTTGGAAAAAAATTAGTTTAGTTGAAAAGGCTGAAGAAACCAAATAAAGAAGGAGATGAAGATCTCCCAAATTATCACCCCTTTCATCAAATGTTGGGGCATCTCATCCAGAAGTGTTTTGTTTTCAAATATCTCGTGTAAAAAATGGTAGACTCTAGACAAGTGAAACTAAAAATTTCATCATCCCAAGTATAGTGTTTTACTGCTACCGATCTAGAGGAAACAAGCATATGGAAGGAAGTCAAAAGAAAAAAATTCAAACAAGTATGATGATTGGATGGTTAGGAAAATGATCAATCGCACTCAAGACATTCTAAGAACACATTTGAAACAAAAAATTGTGACTCCTTCCACTTCCATAATAGAAAATTCATCTTCATCAAAAGATCAATCCTCCAAAGGTCAATCCTCAAAGAAGCAACATGATTAGAAAGATAAAGAGTAGTCAGAAAGAAGATGAGATCGTGTCAAAACCAAAGCTATGTTTGAAATTGTAAGATTTCATGCCAACTGTCTCAAAATCATGGGCATCTCCCCACCAAACGTCACAACAAGAACTGACCTGTCAAACAGAATCTTCTTCAAATGAGGAATTGAACTTCAGTTTCATTAACGTTATCCACTTAATAGATCCCCATGAAAATGATGATTTTGGTTATGAACCTGAATTCCTTGTAACTTCTTGAGTAAATAGGGGAATAATTCGGGTTTGAGGATATAGGGGAAGACATGGATATGCTAGAATCCACTATTTTAACTATTACCCTTCTTGAACAATTTATGCAGTAGAAACTCGTGGGAGATCCCTTCAGCAGGCTCAGTAAGAACAAGGGAATTCTCCCACACATGACATGATTATCCCTAACATGATCATCATTGAAGAATAATTATAGGCTACACCACCACTCTCTTGGTAGGTAGATAGACCTAGTCTGTCTATTCTACCAAGAGTAGAAATATTTCCAACTTCTGTCCGGACAAATGATACATCTACATCGGGAGCATCAACTTCCAAAGAACCTAAAAAATCTATCTCTGTGATGGAAAATGTAGACCTTTAGACAAAAAATATGATGTTTGGAAAAAATTAACCTAATTAACATCCAAGTTATCAATTTTGGATTCTTCAAATCTTTCAAAATATCTTCGAGAAGAACTTATTAAGGATTTTTCAATTCCCCAAGAGTTTGAAACTGAGGTTGTTGCTACTGAGGTTTACCGCATAGAGAATGGTTCTATATAATGTCATGTAGTTATATCTTTCACGGATCAATATGAGGATGATGTTGTACATGGACACATCAGGACCTTGTATTTTCTGGCAAGGTTAATGATATAGCAATCTAATTATCTTTCATTGATAAAGGATCAGGAGTCAACCTCATTCCCAACCATACACTTTATCGATTGGGTCACACAAAATACGATTTATCTCCATACACTCTGATGTTTAATGGTTATGAAAAAAATTGAAAATAACCTATTGGTGAGATTACACTCAGATCTCCATTTGGGTATCTTATATCCAATTTAGATTTCATGGTTGTCTGAGATGACACATCTTTCAACATTCTTCTTGGAAGAACTTCGCTACATCAACATGCATCCATTCCTTTGTCATACCACCAATGTCTCAAGTATTTATTCAATGGTAAAATTGGGACATTTCATAGTGAAAAGGATTCATTAAAAACATGTGAATCTCAATATATTGAGGTAGAGTTCTATCGCACAAAGGGAACAGAGTTTGTGGAAAAAGATAGAATAAGAATCAATGCTCCGAATGGTCTGAAAAAGATCCCAGCTAACCCATTCATACATATCAGTGTAGATTATGTGTTTCCTATCAATCAAATTGAAATGATAGACCCAAATCCAAGTACTTATGTGGTGATTTCTATAATATCAATTGTGGAAATCAAGCCTAATAACATGGGAGAAATTGTTGATCTACCAAGAAGTGGTGAAATCTTAAATGGAGATGTCTTCATTTCATCCAATGATCTTTAGAAAGTCTTTGATTCATCAGTCAAGATAGAAGAAGTTGTATCATTAGTATAGGGAAAAAATTTGATTTCCAACCCTTCATTCTCTCTTCAATACTCCAGGAAGACCCTTCATCATCAGTAGGGTCATAAGTAGTTGCCTCTTCTTTAGGATGTCCAAATACTGACTCCTCCCCTATCTCTGAAAGACTTACTGCATCACATACCCTTCAAGAAGAAACATAATGGTTAAAGTGTGATAAATAAGAATAAAAAGATCTCAAGGATTCCCCTCCGGAATTTGAGGAAGGCGTCTCCACCACTGTGGATGTACTCAGAGAAATAAATCTGGGTACAGAATAAGATCCAAACCCCACTCTGATTAATGAGTCCATGACCTCCAAAGAGAAAGAGGTGTAAACATCATTTATAAAGTAAAACTAATATGTGTTTTCTTGGAAATATAAAAAAAATCCAGTCCTTGACACCGATATAGCTACCCATAATTTGGGTTTTCCAGAAGAGCATCGAGGATTTAAGCATGCAACAAGAAGAACGCACCCAAATAATTCCTCAAAAATTTAAGCTGAAGTCAAAAATATTATCAAAGGTAACTTTGTTAGGGAGGTAAAATATCCCAAATGGTTTTCCAATATTGTCCCAGTGAAAAATAAGAATGTAAAAATCATAGTTTTCATTGATTTTGTAGATCTTAACCGGCATTGTCCCCAAGATGAATTTTTGGTTCCAATCATAGAACTTTTTATTGATGCAACGACTGGTTATAAATCTCTCTCATTAATGGATGGATACTCTGGGTACAATCAAATCTATATGGCCCCATAAGATGAGGATTTTATAGCCTTAAAATCCCTTCAAGGCATATTTTTATATCAAGTAATCCCATTTGGATTAAAGAATGTTGGTGCAACGTATCAATGTGTCATGCAACATATCTTCAAACACTTCCTCAGTAAATTTGTCAAATGTTATGTGGATGATCTGGTGACTAAATATAGACAATTTTCTGATCACCTGGATAATATGGAAACAATATTCAGTAAACTTCGGCAACATAATTTGAAGATGAACCCTTTGAAATGTGATTTTGGGGTAACCTCTGTAAAATTTCTCGGTTTTTTTGTGAATCATCGTGACATCAAAGTTGATCCTAAGAAGAAAAAATCAATCCTTAGTATGTCACTTCCTCGAAAAATTAAATAATTGAGAGGAATTCAACGAAAATTTTCCTATATTCATCACTTTATCTTTAATTTGGCAGGCAAGTGTTTACCCGTCACCAAATTAATGAAGAAGGGAGTTACTTATCAATGGACCAAATACTTCCATGAGGAATTTGATACCATCAATAAATATCTCTTGAACCCACTGGTATTAATGCCACCTGTTGAAGGAAATCCACTCATTCTCTATGTGACAGCTTTAGAGCAGTCACTGGGTGTCATCCTTGCACAAAAGAATGATGTCTGGAATGAAAGAATCATGTATTATCTTATTCAAACAATGATTGATGCTAATACTAGATATTAAAGTATCGAGAAGTATTTCCTAGTATTAATCTTTGTAGTTTAGAAGCTGAGGCACTACCTACAGCATCACGAGGTCCAATTGGTATCTCTAAATAACCTGATCAAATTTATTCTTAGTCATCCTATTCTTACAGGACGTTCAGCATGGTGGGAAGTTATTTTTCAATAGTTTGATATCGAGTTTTTCCCCCAAAAGCAATAAAATTCCAATCCTTGGCAGACTTCCTTACTGAAAACCCATCTGCAGAAGATACATCTTTAAATGTTGAACTTCCTGATGAAGAAATTCTCTCTATTCAAGATAATCCCCAAACATGGGAAATGTACTTTGATGGTGATTCCATAATTCCAATGGGGAAGAGAATGGAAAACACTAAAATCAACAAAGTTTGGTTAGGAATTGTGATTATCTCCTAAGAAACGGTAGTGTTTCCACATTCCTTTCTATTATCAGAAGGTGGAACCAACAATGAGGTGGAATATCAAGCTCTCATTACAGGCCTGGAATTGGCACTCCAAGAACAAGTGAACCACCTAAGAGTGATAGGTGATTCCGAATTAATAATAAAATATATTAATGGGGATTATAGTATCAGAAAATAAGAATTAATCCCTCTATATGATTACATCCCAGGATTAATGGCTTAATTTACCTCAGATCCAATACTTTCTTATGTACCATGATCAAAAAATTCCCCAGATGATGAATTGTATAATGCAGCCACAACCCTAGAAGATCCAAATTAGGGTGATACAATCATCAGTATTTCCCATTGTCATGTGGTTTTACCTTTTTTTCAATCTAGAATGGAGGAAATTAATGAAATCAACCCTATTTCTAAGGCATATGGTCATACCATGGGATGGATGAAACCTATCATGGAACATCTTCAAAATGGAGTAATTCCACCAGATAGAGATGAAAGAGAACAGATCCGGTGATGAGTAGTTAATTTCACTCTTTATGATTGTCCATATCATTAGAATATCCTTTAAAGATTATGTTTTTATGGAGTCATCTTCAGGTGTATTAATGGAGAATAAACTGTATCATCATGAAATATGTACATGCTGGAGCTTGTGGTGATCACCAGTCTGGGAATAGTATTTCTGATCAGATCCAAAGGCTTGGATACTTTTAGCCTTCAATGATGTAGGATTGCATAGATTTCACCAAGAATTTTCATCCCTGCCAAGTGCATGATAAATTCATTCATAAACACCTGGTGTTTCTATATACATCTAAATACTCTTGGAAATTTTCTACATGGTTAATGTATGTGGTAGGACTTCATCCTCCAGCTAAAACTAATCAGTTCAAGTATATTCTTACTGCTACAGATTTCTTCTCCAAATTTTCTGAGGGAATACCTCTCAAAGAATTCTGGTCCAAAAGAATTGTTAGCTTTGTCAAAACTAATATCATTACCAGATTTGGTGTCCCTCATACCATATTAATGGACAATGACACCAATTTCTGTTTTTTTGAGGTAAATAAGTTATATCAGGAGCATAATATCAAATCCAACCATTCATCTCACTATCATGCAGTGGCCAATGGACATATAGTGGCTTTAAAAAAGACCCTATAAAATATAATCTAGAAAATAGTCAATAAAGATAATAAATCTTGTCCTGGTAAACTTTTTCATGATTTATGGGCTTATTGGGCTTCTACCCATACTACCACATGGGAAACTCCATACTCATTGGTGTATGGAATGGAAGTAGTTTTTTCTATTTAAATCCAATTTCCTTCACTCTAAGTTTCCATCTGTGATCATTTATCTACAGATGATTAGTTTTAAAAGAGATTTGATGAGTTGGAATGATTAGACGAAAATAGATTTCATACTTTTCATCATTTGGAAGTCTATCAGAAAATAATAGCACAAGATTTAGACAAGAAAGTTCACCTCCACTCATTTGTTTAAGGAGAATTATTATTAGTCCTTAGGACTCTGATGATACCAGGAATGAATCCCTAAAAGCTTGAGCTATAATGGGAAGGACCTTATACCATACATAAGGTATACTCAAATGGAGCTTATTCCCTAATCTTAATGGATAGAGAACTTGTAACAACTCCAACAAATAGAATATTCTTGAAGAAATACTTTTTGTAAT
The DNA here is from genome assembly GCA_963277665.1 of Viscum album. Taxonomy (NCBI): domain Eukaryota; kingdom Viridiplantae; phylum Streptophyta; class Magnoliopsida; order Santalales; family Viscaceae; genus Viscum; species Viscum album. The sequence continues at coordinate 1,968,710,829 of OY728153.1, forward strand.
CACACAGAATAATGTCCTTATTTCAAGACTCTAAATTTCACATCATAATTTCCTAGTTGTAAGACATTAAACTTTATAAACTTATACATCCATGCTTCACGGCGTTAAAATGCATAGCGTCTTTTTTCTTGTCGCACGACGTTAAACTGCATGACATCATTTTTCCTCACTACATGACATTAAACTGTATGGTTAATGTATTTTTCATTTGACATTAAGAAATCCCCTAAGATACATCAAATTGGAATTCCTTGTGGTAAATTAAAAAAATGAGTAGGTTCCATGTGCAAGCATTACTCACATCATTTCTACTCCTTAGTGGTACATGAGTTCCACTTCTCCCTATGTTTGAATCATATTTTCATAGAGACCTCATTTTAAGAACTACATGTGGCTTGATTCTCATTCCAATGGGATACATAGAGACGTCTAGATCCCCAATCTTGGGCCCATCCACAACCATAAAAAAATTATTATTTGCCCTTTCCCTCCGGTATATGAACCAAATATATAGAGAGTACTCTTCCAGGATACATGGTTTGATCTTTATATTATCTTGTGTATTAAGCTTAACCATTCTTCTAGAATGTGTTAAAGCTCTCGTATCACACATCAAACTTAATTGGTGTGGGGAATGATTTTATCAAGAACTATGTTTGGATTGATTCTCATTTCAATGGGATACGTAGAGATGCCTAGATCTCCAATATTGGGCTCATCCACCACAACAAAAAAGATAAATCCCTCTTCCACTAGTCAAAACATGACTGATTTGGGGAAAATATGAAGAACTACATTTAGATTGATTATCATTCCATATGAGATACGTAGAGATTATTATATCTCTATTCTTGGTCCCAAACATGATAAAAAAAATCCCCATTTATTCCCTGTGTGTATGAATCAAACCTGCATATGGAATGTTTTAAGAATAATGTGTGGCTTGATTCTCATCCATATAAGATACGTAGTGACACCTAGATCCTATCCTATGGTAAGGAAAAAATATTCCTTTTCATGTCAGAATCACTTCATGTCCTCACTACATGAATCTAAAATGCACATCATAATATCCTTTCTGCATGACATTAAAACTAAAAAGTACCCAAAGAACTATGTATTGCTTTATTCTCATCCCATTGAGATACGTAGTGAAGACTAGGCCTTATCTCCTAGTCCCAACCACGGGATAAAAAATTATTACCTCCCTTCCACATATACTTAATAATCTATGTGGGAGTCTTTATTTTGGTTCCTCTCCTTAGAGATCCCACCAAGGATACAAGAAATGTCCACATTGTACATACGAGTCAGATCTATGTAAGAGACTCCAAATTCAATTCCAATGTTGATTCAAATACTTTTCTTGTGCTTTGAACTTTACACCTTTCAAATTTCACACTCTTAAACTTGAATACTTTCATATATTCATAATATTTCTTCGGTTTCTGGTGATAGGATTTCTGATACTTGATAACTCTTTTTCTTGACTATGCAGTATGTTCCCCTAGGTGACCTTTCATAAATCACCTACATAATGGGAATATCAGTCAAAGGATTCACCTATTTTTCTATGAAATATATTCCTGAGTTTTCTCTACATAATAAAACCCTTGTAATGTGTTTTTTCAAATAGTGGTAACTTCGTTCTTGGTAAATGAATCTTTTTCCCCTTCAAAATTTGATGATAATATACAAGAATATGTATCTTAAAGTGGTCATCAATATATATTTGTCCCATTGCCTTTCTCTCAATTTGAAAGCCTCCAAGACCATGGTTTAAAAATTTTCCCTCTCCATGTGTTCAAATCATATTGAAATAACCTTGTATTATTGGACTACATATCATCCATTTTTTCCATAATATTTTGGTCCTAGTCATGTGACCTAAAACTACAGACACCATAATTCCTACGTTTAGGCCAGACCTTCATAGATATCCTATTCCTATGATTCTTTGGAAATCATGATTAGAAATACTCTTTCTGTACTCAAGTACCTTTCTCCATAAACCAAACTTTGTTCTATGTAAAATATGAATCTTTATAAACTTTCATCGGGTTTTAGAAATAGAATTTTTGATACCCATGATATCTTTTGCATGACTATACAGTATGTTCCCCTAGGTGTCCTTTCATAACTCGCCTACATAACTGGTCTGTCAGTCAAAAGATACCATTGTTTGGCTATACAGTATATTCCCCATTTGGCCTTACATAATATATCCCCCATAACGGGTTCGTCAAATAATGGTAACTTCGTTCATAGAAAAGTCTTCTTCTAATGCCTTTAGCCCTTTTTCCCATGCCTTTCTCCAGATCCAAAAATTTCCAAATCACAGTTTACAATTCGTTATTTCCATACTTGAACATGGTATTAAATTTACAGAAAAATTATCAAGAAATTTGAGACTCATAAATCTTTAGTCAAAGCTAAAGACCTTAAATTAAATACATCCAATGTCATTAGTTCATGACTTCAAACTGCACAAAATAATTTCCTTGCTACATGACTCTAAACTACACAACATAATATCAAAAATCCCCCTTTCTAAACAATTTTAATCATTCCTCATATATATATCAAATTTATGTAGGAATGATTTTTTCCATTCATAGCCTATGTTGGCACATATATCCCCTTTATTCTCATGTATATTTATTTGTATAAGCCATCCATTGTTGCCTTGAGACATCCAAATCCTAAATCCCTTTTCTATCTGCAATAAAATGTCAGAATTATTAAGAGCTCCTTTACCTGACTATTCCATATGTACCCCCAATGGCTTTGCATAAAATTCACCTACATAATAGGCATGTCAATCAAAGGATTCCATTGTTTGTTTATGCATCACATGTCCTAGTTATCCCTACATAATAGAGCCCTCATAATGGTTTTTTCATGAAATGGAAACATTGTTCTTGAAAGAGACATCCTCTATTTTTATACTTCAAATTTTAGATTTGGTGAACATAAAAAAATAATGACTCAAGATTACCCTTGGAAGTATCCGAAAAATATCGGGACCTTCACAACCATCAAAGCCTTGTTTGGGTTATAATCTAAAAAATCATGGTCAAATATATTCAACCTAAAAAACTAGAATTATTAGTCCATCATATAAGACCTTAAACTATCAATAAAATAAGACATAGTATTCACCAGGTTGAAAACCCTCAAGTGGAACCCTGGACAAAAATCGAGTCTCAACTCGCTATACCTACATTTAGTATGGTTTAGGAAATATTGAGAAATAAAAAGTCAAAAGATATGAATTTTTTGGGGTTGTCTATATAACACTATTAAAAATCAAACTTTTCTCATTGGTCCCATTAGCTTAAGTAAAAATTTGAGCACCACCATTTCTATTATTGTAATTATGATTATCTAACATAAAGGTTTGATGTTATAAAAAATCACCTTTGATATATCAATTATAGAAAGAAAGAAAGAATGAAGACATGTATGATTGGAGACAAAATTCTTTTCATTAATATGGTGAAATTAGAGGAACATCCACAGAATGAATCCTCTCTGTCTTATATTAAAAGAAACTCTCAGCATGACTCTTCATATGTTGAATGGTTTCATGAGATTTATCTGCCACTTGAAGAAGCTGAGACAGTTGAGAAACCTCATCCTCCTTAGCTTGACGAAGTGCTTCTTTGGAAGTTGAAATACTAATTATCCCTTCCAACTGAGTTTCTTCCAATGTTTAGTTTAATTTCTCAATATTTTTATGAACAATACCCATTTTTTAAAGATATATCATATCCTTTGTCACCTCCTTAATTTTTTTTCCAATTTCTATCGACCTCTTTATATGGTCGGCCTCTACCTCAACTACTACATCTTAGAAAATATCAACATTAATAAGTATTTTGGCCTTTTCAAGATCTTTCTATAGATTATGTTCTTACTCCCATCAGTGAATAGTCTCCTTCATTACATTATAAACTAGGAAGTAATTAAATCCACCAAATCCTGATATACAAAATAGTGTTGGGAGTTTTCCAAGATGTGAGGGTAGCTCATCCAAAGGATTCTTGACAATTATATTCCAAGTTTGTTTCCATGTATTCTTACGCACCATGCCAAGATAAACTTGAATCTATAAATCTAAATCTAAGTCACTACAATGCGGAGGAATGTACTCTGGAATCAAATCACTTAGAGAGGTTCCTTGATCTGATTCTTTTAGAACAGTGGATACTTCGCCTTCTGTTAATGTTTGAGCCAACATGTAGGTTTCATCTTCAGATCTAGATGTAAGATCTAATATCCCTAAATGATGAAATATAATCATTTTTAGTTTCAAAGTAATGGTAGAAATAGAGCATGATATTAATATTCAATGACATTTACCTAGTGAAAAGTTGACTACTTGAGTAGATTCCTCTTCAGTATTCCTAGTTTCAGTGGTTTGATTAGGTGTTTCTTGGGGAGGTTCATTCTCCTGAGTTTGCCCAATTTTCATAATCAAATTCCCTAGATCATATCCCAATATGGGGTTCTCAATTAGTATTTCTCCAACCTCAGTAGAAGAAATATAGAGTGGAATGCCTAATTCTTGAAGGGCCTTCATAATATTCTATGCAGAAAAAGCTTCATAAGTTGAACTTTTATGTGAAATACCAAGTAAATTAAGAACAATTATGTATATAAAATGAAAGAATGATAAATTACATCCTTTAAATTACTTATGGAAGTCCCCAAAATTTTTAATGGAATGTGGAATATCAATGTTTGGATTAAGGGAATCCATAATTTCTGTGTATGCGGCTTTGAATGTTATAGAATCCTCACCATTTAAGGTATCCAAAAAATGTTGGTCGATGCCTAAATTGGATCCGTTGACATTTTGTTCCATCAATTCTTCAACTGATGCAACATCATTAGGTATTTCCAAGTCAGGATCAGCATCAGTATCTACTTCAGATTTCCTAGGATCCTCGTTCTTTCCTTCCAGAGCAATAGGAATATCAACATTGATTATTGAGGGATCCATCAACATGGGCAACTAATCTGAGATATTATTGATAAAGGAATGTTAGAAACAACATGTGATACTTAGAATAAATTTATCTGATATTAACATGATATTTCTCTCTCTATATAGAAATACGAGTAGAGGAAACTGTACCTTTTGATGGATCATCCATCAAAATAACAGATTCAAAAAACATTAATCTGTGATTCTCTTGGGGTTTCCTTCTCTGTTCCAGAAGAACCAATCTTTAATCCCTTAAGGGAAGAAAGAGATGCAAGTCCTATGAGAAGATAAATGTGGTCATCAAGGTGTTTCATGAAATTCATAATACCATAGGACAACACAAATAAATACGTTTTTATGTACACTTTGGACCAATCTCAATTCTCTCTTGCGTTTCTTTTCATAATCTTGTGGAGAGATTGAAATAATCCTCTTGGCAGAAAAAAAAACGGAGGTAGTGGCTGAGGATGGTTTGTCGCCATTACCCTAGTCATGATTTTCACTCCTGGAGAAAGTACTAGAGACTTGGAGAGATCATTTAGTGTATCAATGGAAGAACATTTAGGTCCATACCTTAGTGACTTGAGAACCTGTCCTGAGGTTCTTTCCCAGATTTCAAGCTGAAAAATGCCATATAATCAAGATTAATGATGGTGAATGATGAATTATAATTGAAACACAAGAAAAGGGAAATACATTCTCAATATTAACATAAATTTCCCATTCCTCTTGAGGATTAACAATTACCCCTTCACGTATCCCTCATTCCATCAAATCAGATACTCATTTTGAGGTCGGGACTTGGTCATCGGTTGCATATATAATGGTCTCCAACTCCGCAATATGATCACATACTTTATCCAAGTTACTATCCAGATAAAAATTAGAAGGTTATTTAATATCACCCATGTCTCATATTCAATGGCCAGTTTGGAGGAATTCCCATGAATCCCTAAGTTCACGAGTCAAGGTTTCCTAGTATTGAATAGTTAGAGACCACACATAATTCAATTTTACTGTGGTTGGTTGTCGATAAAACTCAACACCCCTAGATTGGAAATCCTCTCCAGGTCTCCCTTCTTTTTCAGAAGAATTAGCACATGGGACGGTAATCTCTTTCTAATAAAAGTGACTAGACCACCTCGGTTCTGGAGGTACTACTTCATTATACTTTTTCTTCTTGGTGGATCTTCTACAGAGATGTTTTAAAGGTTCTAAAACTTTTGATTCCCCTGCATTATCTTTGTCTTTAGACCTTTTACCACGGTTTCTATGAACAACAGTTGTCATTGCCTCTACCCTATATATTTATTTTGTTAAATCCCCTGAGGGTATAAAGAATCCCAATCATTGGAATATTTATCCTCTAATCCAATTGATTCATATGATGGAGGTAACGTAATTGATAATTTGGATGTATCTAAAGCCATCATAATCCACAATTGTATAGATACCATTGGATGTTTCTCATGCCTAACATACATGGGAGGAAAAGTGCTTGATTGTTGAAGACATTTTAACTGGTGATCAAACCTATAAGGGACGTAAGCCTCAGATAATTTCACCATCAATCCTGGTTTATAACATGTTTTCCTTGAATTCAATCATATAGGACCTCAACTCATAATTTTTTTCCTTACCATCATCAACAAATTTTCCAGTCGATAGGTCACCAAAAGGAAAGAAGTTGAATTCTCTTGATGCATTCAGTGCCCTCAGCACTACATTGGGTTTCAGGCTCAGAGACTGAATCCCAGGTACTTTCTATAAAAATGGGGTAAATCGACCATTGAGTACACTAATTGAATTCAGCATCGAATATGAAGAAAAGTGTGCTACAATCCAGCCCCACAACACTTGAAATGGTCATGAAAGTCTAAATAGAGCCTTTCGATTGTACAAATGCAGCAAGGAATGATAGATTCTTGCTGGTAAAGGGGTTTTCAACCCAATATATTTCCCCTCTACCAATTTGACTATGATAACAAAAATCCCTGGACTTACACCACTACCGGACTCACAGACTGGAATAAATTAAATGCTTTTCCACATGGAAAGGAAGTCGGCTAAGTGTACCTTTGACTCAATATCATATTTGACTTTATGGCCCCAGTGCTTGTAGTCACCTCTCTCCAATATGGGCCAGTGTGTGCCTGAAATACCCTGATTAACCATAGATGGGAAAATGATAGGACGTCTGCAGGTGGTACCTTTCTCTTTCATTGGTTCTAAAAAATATTCCATCCACACTCTTGCATGAATATATTTCTTTTATTTCGGAAATTACATTGCTATTTTGAATAATTCATGAGCCAGTGGTGGAATCCTGGTAATTTCACCCCATGTTGTTACTAGTGGAATGAATTCATCATACATCTCCCTAAGAATAGGAACCCCGGATATTTGTTAGATATCCTATAGACTAATTCCTACCTCACCATGCATCAAGTGGAAAGTATTTGTCTACGGAAACCATCATCTCAGCAATTCGGGAATGAATTTGTATTTGTAAACATAATTTTGTCTTATCTAGACAGATTCATAAATATGAACATCCGATAGTTCTTTCCTGATTTCTTCATAAGTCCAGTCTACCCTAAACACCAACATCCATTCAGGTTTAACTCCTCCTATAGAACGACGGTCCCAGTCTTCCTTCCAACCATTAGAATGATCTGTTTGTGAAGCATGAAAGGTTAAATCATAAAAATGTAGACTTGGATCCACAACATGATATTTCATATTATGGGTACAAACACTATGGTGTATGGTGCATCCAATAGGGATTGTTCCCTCATTAACGGGCATACCCTTCGCGCTGATATTCATGAAATGACAGTTAATGTTTTGGACAAAAAAAATATTTGGAAAGTATCCCTTATAATCCATAACATGAGAATATTTCAAAATCCCATGTCCATACAGAGGTAGATAGTGACTTCATGAATATTCATGTTGGTATGGAATCAAACCTTTCAACGGCCCAAGGAGAGTACTCTCAACAACTTCATAATATTCTGGTCCAAACAAATTCATCATCTCGTTTTGACGAGATTTTGCTTCCTCAGTTGTGGTCATCAAGTGACTATTTCCAAAAAACGAATTACCAAATTTTCCCCATTAGTTTGGAATTTTGACTTAAGAAAGTTCAAATTTTAACTAAATGGAATTTAAGAATTTGGAAAAGGAAATTATTCATGTAGGTCCTTCGATGAGGTCATCCACATAGGTCATTCAACAAGGGTCCTAGCACAAGTCCTTCAATGGAATCCTTCCACATACCTACATCACTAAAAATAGTTTTACCATGAGAAACTTTCAAGGGACCTACATGAGATCATAATTCATAAAGGTTGTACAAGTGAGATACACAACGAGAGTGAAAAATATGAGATTCTGAGTGAAGGAAATCATAAAGGATCGGTTCTATCTATATACACCATAGACTTACCAAGAAAACCTATGTGATATAGCTACACCAAATACCTGTACGACATAGCTATGCCGCATACCTGCACAGTTCATAATTTACTCTATAATCTTTTCCCCATAATCTTACATCGGGATTCAACCCTCTTTTCAATCGAATCCAATATTGGGAGGATTTTTTTGACACACCTTCACCAGAAAAAAAATATTATGAAGAAGTCCTTTAGATATTTTAAAGTCTTAAGATGAAGCTAAAGAAAGTGAAATACATAAATGTGCAAGGGACATACACAGAGGAGCTATGATGGAAACCTACATGGCATAGCATCCAAAAAACCAGTGCACATTATGCTCATACAACCCAGTGCGTAGCCCCTACGTGACAAATCTACGTGGAGGAGCAATGTAGAAGAACTACGTGAGACTATAATTTCAGTAACCTACATGGAGGATCTATTAAAAAGAGCTATGTGGCTGACCTAAATCAATGAAATCTTTTCAAAAATCCCTCCTCTTTGCCTATAGATAAGACCCTTGGGCTCCCCATTTGACCACTGAAAAAAGTTGGAACAACTCTTGAAGTTCCCATTGAATAGATATTTTTCCTAGGTCCCCCAACATTTCTCTTTTAGATCTCCAAAACATGAGAGAAGATATAATCAGATGGGATAATCATGTTTGAAATCCTTTCAAATTTTGAAACACAAAACATCTGATTAAGGAACCTTCTTCTTTAAAAAAGAAACTTCATGCGCAAGGCTTATTCCATAATGGACCTACGCAGGGCTCTTCCAAAGACACTAAAGGAGACACGGGGTGTTTAGATTTACATCTCACCCAAGTTTTGTCTTCTTGTTAGTCCTTTTTGATGCTTTTATAGGATTGGTTCTCTTATTTTGAGCACTTTTTCAGTCATCTCTAGGATGTGTGCCACTTACGCAACATACCTACACGGTATAGCTAGCCTGCATAACTACACCCATGGAATATGAATATCATGTTGGATACCCTATTTAAAACCACTTAAGGCATGGGGAATCCTTCCTTGGTTCCCCTATCTGAAGGGGACTAAGTTGAAGCCTCTTCCAAAACCTCATAACTTATCAAACCATTGGGAAGGGAACATCAGTGTGTCTTCTATTTGGGTTTTTATATCTACAGTCAGAGGTTCCCCACATATTTCTTCTAAGGGAGTCAGGATCCTTGGGATGTTTGTAGGTTTTTATATCTACAGTCACATGGATCCTTACCCTAGAGATAGTGTTGGGAAGTTCCCAGTCTTGGATTCTAAGGATGGGACTTTGTCCTCCCCTTTTCGTCTCTAATACCCGAAGCCTATGGTTCCCAATAGCGAGAGTGAGGATCACACTTGCTTTTCCATTTAACAAAATAAAATTATCCCTCCTCTCTTGGGATCTACTAGGTCATTACACCTAGATTAATCCCCTAATATTTATGGCTAGACCCAATGACCTTCAATTTCATTCCACATTGAAGGGTTCATTTCTCCACGCCCTCACCCACCATCACCTCAACATCTTTAATCATGGTCCCTTTCTCTTATATTAGTGGAAGAGAAAGTGTGTGGTTTGTTGAATATTTTACATCATCTTTTTTATCACACCGACCATCACTCAGATGGGCCTAGAGAATTTAGATGATCACAAAAACCACACAATTCACCAATCTTGAACTATGAGAACTCTGATTTCCACCATAATTGGGATACATAGTAAGCCTTCACCCCGGGCTCGAGATCATGGGATACCCTCTTCATGAATCCAACCCTAATTACCTTAATCCAGGAATCCTCCTTAGGAGTAAGCCCCAACCTATTTCTCTCAAAGGTTCATGTATCCTTGAGAGACTTACCGAACTACATGGGATTTGATTCCCATCTGAATGGGATATGTAGGAAGCCTCTATGTGGTTCAAACCCAACACTCCAAATCAACCATGTTATCTCTATTCCATATTCCCTGTAGGGTCTAATCCAACTTGGAAATTCATATACTTTTCAGTTTTCTTTTCCTACTTATACATAAGTCCCACAACAAGCTTTGATTAAGAACCTTCTGCTAGGATGTCCTCACCACATGAAATTAAAATATATGGTTAGGTCCTTATCACACGACCTTAAAAGGTATGATTTATCCCATTAAGTGGAACTAAACTATGAGGGTTTTGATTCCTTTCAAAAGGATACATAGGTAGACCATTTATGGGTATAATCCCAATATTAAAACAACCATTCATCTCCCTGAATGACCATAAATTTTAGAGTGCCCCACTGAGTGGATTAAAAACCAGAATCATCATAACAATGGATAAAGAATCTCTAAGTAGTATATAAGAGGAAACCATTGATGGAGAACCTCAAATACATATGGATTATTCTAAATTTCACACATTTTAATAATTGATTGCAAATTCCAAGGGAAACATATGTTATACTTGGTGAATTAATAATGATTAAATAAAATATCTCAAATCTATAAGAGAGTCCCAGAGTAGGAAATAATTCCCCCCAAAAGGGTGTGATCAGTCTGAACTCCCATCCTCTCAACCAATGTGTATTCTTAAGTATCATTGGTCCAAACCTAATCAACGCCTTCCTTTGGAATATAGGTCCCTTTGGATAAAGAACTGTTGGATGTTTCTGGTTCCATAAATAAATCCAATAAAAACCACCCAAAAGTATTGATTCTTAACTAGAACACATGTTCCATGGGAGATTAAACACTTACAGAACTAGAATTCCATGTGTAAAGAAATGGAACAACCACTATTTCTTGATATGCCTCTATGAACATCGTCACTATTAACATGGAAGAAATTGATCAAGATCTAGAAGTAGAGGGTCGCAACAGGGAATACATACCCCAGGTTTAGGGTCATTTGGACACACTAAATGAGGTTACATGCACCCAGAATCAAAGAAGGATATAGAATTTGGCACCACTAAATAATGAGTTTCCACCTCCTCGGTGGAATATATCTAAAGATAATGTGAAAAAATAAACTATACATAGGATTCCATCTTTAGAATAGAAATTTTCACAATATGAGAGTGAAATACGAGCTCTCTGGAAGCTTAATGAGGAGCTACTCAAGGGAAATATTCCCGTTGGGTATCACCTTCAGCCAAAGGTGAATATTATCCCTCCTACGGTTGATCCAAAAACTAGAGTAGTGTCTGAATATCATAATGTATTCGGGTCTAGAAAAACCATTCATATAAATAAGGCATCCAGGAATGATCAAGACTTCCCGCCACTGTGAAGATAGCCTCTCCCTCACCAGGTTAACTCATCAGTCATAGGAAAAATACAGGATCAGTGGGAGATGATAGTGGGACCACCATATCAACCCCCCAACTACTCCCTATAGATGGGAAGTAACTCAAACAATAGTGCCTCTAGAGTTTCTCACTGTCATTTAATCCCTAGCTACTCAGATAAAATCCATGAAAGGGAGACGTGTGCCAATGCAGCTTGAGAAGAAGCCATATACCTAATGGGTAGATAATACCCCACCTCCACCCAAATTCACAAATCCTACCTTTTCCACCTTTAATGGGGGAAGGTGATCCAGATCAGCATCTCACACACTTCGTGTCTTGATGCGGGCCAATGATGGGCCCTCGGGATCAATAGGAGGTGACAGAGATGAGGTGTTTCATACAAACATTGATAGGGCCAGCCTTCATCTGGTTTAGCAGTCTACCTGAACGATCTAACATGGGATAGAATGACCTTCTTTTCTAGTGACTTTACCAATTCAGTTCAACACTGAGGAAGACGATGATTGTCAACCTGACAAACTGAAAGCAGTGTGAGAATAAAAGGGTGTTTGACTTCATAGCATGGTGAAAGGGTCTGACCTGTTCTCTTGTCATCCCTCTCTCATAGAAAAAACTGCTGGAAATATGTGCTGAAAATCTTAGGGATGAGCTAAAGACACCCCTAATCCCCATGAAATATTCAGGTGGGTTCAGAGAGTTTTTTGAAATAGCACAGCATCTTGAAGAGGCTATTCAACGAACTTGATCCAAGTCTCAACCTACACCCACAACACAACAAAAAAAATCCAGAAAGAGCAGAAGATGAAACTGTCACCCTCAAACCCAAAATAGTCCAAGAACCAAGGCAATCTACAAACCACCCAGTACCTCCTGCTGACTGATGGTAGCTACAGAATCACCCTTAGCCAAAAAAACAGAGAAACCAGGACTACCCAGGATTTCAGGAATGAATGAAAAAGGTATACTCCTTCTGAAATGAGCAATTCTCAGGCTACTTCTTAGCATACATGGACAACAACATACAAACACTACAATATCCCAGGAATACTAAAGAAGTCAACCTCACTAATCATACCGATGACTTCCCTTTCCATAGAAGTCTGGTTCATAATATCTAGAATTGTTTCGTCTTTAAGGGTGTCCTTCAAGGCATGGTTGAATCTGGATAGGTGACATTAGAATATTCTCTAGAAAAAGTGTCTTGCATAACCATTTCTCTATTCGAGGAAGGGAAAGGATAGAAAAAAATTCATACTAAGAAAGCACATATGTTCGACAGCTAGATGACTCGTAAAATAGTTGATTGAGCTCACAGCGCCCTGAGGACAGAGTTGCAAAAACTCACAACAGCTCCACCACCCAAAAAAGATATGTCTAATATACATCCAAAGGGTGGGCATGACCACTAAAAGTAGGAAGAACCAGAAGGGGAAAAACATATTCTTCTCCAAAGTAGAATCTAACTCTTGCAGATTTCTTCCCTGCAACATCTGCAGTACAGGCACCACCTCCCCCCCCCAAATGGAATCCTCATCAGGAAAATAGCTCATATTTAGTTCCTTTAACACATTACAGTTGATGAAACCCTTTTTTGATGATGATCATGCCCCCAAATAAGGTTTTATCTCATATAACAAGGGAACGAGAGGTTTCATGCGTCAAAGATGAGGATACAGGGGAAAACATAGATATGGACAGATTCAGTACCCTAGCCATATCCCCACAGGAGACACATATGAAGATGAGACCCATGGGAAATCACTCCAACAAGTTCAAAGGAAGTAGGTAGGTTCCTTAAAGCCCTATAGTAGTTTCCCACACCCAATTGTCTTTCATGAAAACTTAACGGGGCTTTGGCTTAATCAACCAAGGAAATAGGGAAGGTCGGCGCAATCTACACAACCGACAATAGATATTCCCTCAACCTCTGCACAAGCACCAGGTCCATCTACCTCAGATGCTCTATTTCCTAAGCCGCATGCCCTAGATCATCCCCATGTCGGTAAATGGTGACCTTTGGAACAAAATTATGATGTTCTAAAATATCTACCTATTATCTCATCAAAGATCTCAATCCTTGATGTGATTTGTATTTTGAGAGAACTCAGTAAGGCACTTGTTGAGTCCCTCTAAATCCCACATGAATTTGAGATAGAATTCACTAAGGCCAAGGTCTATTGTGTGGATACCATGTCCTTAGGATGTCATGTATCCATGTCATTCACTAATAAAGATCAGGAGTAGGCCATCCATGGACACATCAGACCCTTTTATGTCTCAGAAAAACTCAATAATGTCAACTTCCAAAGGGTTTTGATCAAAAATTGATCTTGGATCAATCTCATCCCAGTCCAATACCTCTATTATTTGGGGTATATTGATGGAGACTTATCCCCTACAAAGCTGACCATTCAGGGATATGATAATCATGAGCAAATGCCCCTCAAGAAGATTAATCTAGAGACCTAATTTGGGGAGCTCACATATGATGTTGAGATCATGGTTAACCAGTAAGACATCACATATAATGTCTTTATTGGAAGACCTTGTCTCCATATCCACTCAGCGGTACCATAAACATTCCATCAATGTTTGAAGTACCACATCAATGGAAAAGGTCAGAATACTTCATGGGGATAATTCCCCCTTCGAGACTTCTAGATCCATCTATGCTAAAGTAGACTTATATAGGAAGGGAGGCAAGAAGTTGGTGTCAGATGATGTTATACATGTTTCTTCCCACAATGGTTTAGGAACTACCCCTATAAATCCTTAGAGCATGATTGATGAGGATTATTTTCTCCCCATAAACATGGTCAAAATAGAAGACCCAGTCCGAGAGGTCTAGGCCTCTCTTGTCCTTAGAAACAATCATCTTCAGCATCTCTCTACGACAACTCAGATGAAAAAGAGATGATGATATGTATTCTAATGACCTCCCTCACCATAATAGTGATGGAGAGGCCCCCAAAATACCATCCTTATCTAAAATTTTCCCTACATACTCATAAATAGAAGTAGATGAGGATGGTCGCAGAAACGACCCTCCATCATTTGAAGAATGTGTTTCCACCACCATAGATGAGCTCTGGTAGATAAACCTAGGGATAGAAGAAGAACCATGGCCTACATTGATTAGTGATTACATGCCTCACAAATAGTAGGAGATGTATATCTCATTCCTATAGAAACGGCGATATGTGTTTTCCTAGAACTATACATAAATGAACTGATTGAATCCAGATGTGGCTACGCACCATCTCGGACTACTTGAAGAGCTTCAGGGATTCAATTAGGCGGGCGGGATAATTCACCCCTCTCATGATACAAATGTGGAGGCCAAAGTTGACAAGTTGATCAAATCCAACTTTGTATGAGAAGTGCAATACACGAAATGGCTCACCAAAAGCATCCCTGTCAAGAAGAAGAATGGGAAGATTAGTCTCTGAATTGAATTTAGAGATCTTAATCGGAATTTACTAAAGGAAAACTTCCCATTTCTAATCATAGAACTCTTGATCGATGTAACTGCTGGCTTCCAATCCCTTTCCTTCATGGATGGGTACTTGAGGTACAATCAGATAAAAATGTCCCATGTGGTTGAAGAAGCCACCACCTTCAAGGAATCGCAAGGGATCTTCGGCTACCTGGTCATGCCATTCAGATTAAAGAATTTTGATGCCACATATCAGTGTTCCATGCATCTCATATTTAATCCATTCTTGGGAAGGATAGTTGAGTCTTATATAGATGAATTTTTTGTAAAATCCTGATAGATATGTGATCACTTCACGGATCTTTGGTAAATCTTTGACAAGTTGTGACATCATATTCTATAGATTAATTCGCTAAAGTGAACTTTTGGGGTAAAGTCAGGTAAATTCCTTGGTTTTGTGGTATGCCACCATGGTATCAATGAAGACCTGAAGAAGATTGATTTTATCCTAGAAATTCCACCCCTGGGAATCTAAAATAACTAAGTAGGCACCAAGGGAACCTCACCTACGTTTGGAAATTCATACCCAACCTAACCAGCAAAGCCCTCCCCTTCATGATGCTAACGAAGAAGGGAGTCGCATACCAATGGGATGATGAGTGTTAAAATTATTTCAAAAATCTCAAGCAGTATCTGCTACACCCACCAGTTTTGATGCCTCTGGTGGAAGGTAGGACACTCATCTTATATGTGTTCACCATAGAATGCTCACTAGGCACCCTCATTAAACATAAGAATGACATAGGGAGTGAGAATAGTTTTTACTACCATAGTTGAACTATGCTAGGTGTTGAGACCATATATTATGATATTGAAAAGAACTACCTTGAACTCATATTCATAGTGAAAAAGCTGACGTATTACCTATAGCACTACAAGGTCCACTTGGTATCTCGTATCGACCCGCTCAAGTATATCCTTGGCTTTCCTATGTTGAATGGGTGTTTGGATTGATGGATGGTCATTCAGAATTAGTATTACATCTAGTGCATATCCCAGAAGTCTGTAAAATGGAAATCTCTAGCTGACTTCTTGGAGGAACATCTCACTCTTGAAAAATAGACTGGAGGACATTAAACTCCCAAAGGAAGAGGTCTTTTATTCCCATTACACTCCCCAGACATGGGAGGTGTATTTTGACGGCGCCTCCTGGAGTCCTATCGGCACAAGAATGGAAAACCTGAAGCTCAATATGGTTGTCCTAGGGGTTATATTTGTCTCTCCAAACAAATCATTTCTTCCCTACTCTTTCTCACTATCCAAGGGCTAGATGAACAATGAGGACGAATACTGTGCCCTCATCATTGGGTTGGAACTAGCTATATAGTTGCACATAGCCTACCTGAACATCAAAGGGGATTTGGAACTAGTGATAAAGAAGATCAATGGTGAATATTCCATCAAGAAGGAAAGACTATCCCCCCAAAAATGATATGTCCTGGGACTAATGCCAGAGTTCCCCTTTGATCCCACATTTCATTATATCGCTCGATCATAGAATTATTTTGACGATGCACTGGCTAACGCATTCGCCACCTTAGTCGACCATGATCAAGAGGAGGCAACCTTCCGCATAAAACATCGAAGAATGGTCTCATCGATTGTTGTATGTAATGTGAAAAATATCAATAAAGTTAGCATGACCCTATATCATGATGAAACAGTGAACTCATCCTGGTGGATGGAGCCCATAATCAATTATCTTCGGGGTGGAATTATCGCAAAGGATCGCACTAGAAAGGAACAGATACGGTGTTGGGAAAAAAACATCACCTTGTATGATGGCCTAAATGATCAGAAAATATGTGTTTCATGACATTAAACTACATGGAATGTCTCACACGCGATAATAAACTATACAGGAACATCCTCTCCACATGAAGTTAAACTACATGGTTCTTCAAGAACTACGTACGGATTGATTCTCGTTTTCAATGAGATAAGTTGAGACGCCTTGATCCTATATCTTGGCCCAACCACCACATAACATAAAACACTCATATCCTATCATCCATGACTATAAAAAGTGTAAGGGGCCCTTGTCAGTCCTTGTTTATCACACCGAGCATAGCTCACGTGAGCTTAGGAATTCCAGTAAGCGGTTCCCTATACAAAATAGGGCATGAAGGCTTGATACAAACTCATTATCATCCTAAGTACAAGGAGGTAACGGGTATGTAATTATTCCTCACCACATGAAATTAAACTACATGGTTGTTGTCCCCTATATGACATGAAACAGTATGAGAGGAACACTATCATTGGTGTCAGTATCCTACTACACCAGCATCCCAATAACTATGTACAACTTGATTCCCATCCCTATAGGATACGTAGTGATGCCCAAACCCATTCCACTGGGCCCAACCATAAGATTATCTTCCTCTCATGTTGGAATACCTTCATCCTTACCACATGACGTTAAACTACATAGAAAATTGTCCTTTATGGATGCTGTTAAACTGCATGGTGCTTCTAGAACTACGTGTAGCTTGATTACCACCCTTATAGGATACATAGAAATGGCTAACCATTTAATCCTCTAGTACATCCCTAGGTACCAAAAAACCTTCCTTCTTTTAGGCCTCTTGGACTGAGACCCTTTCAGAGATGTATGGATTGGTGTAGATCTCTTTGTTCTTCATTCATGTCGAGCTTGATTTATCACTCCATGCACATAACCTTAGGGACTTCATCCCCCCATCTTCTTCCTTATCGCATGATGTTAAATTTCATGGAATTCTAAGTAATATGTGTAGATTGATTCTCACTCCCATGAGATACATAGTGATGCATGGATCTCTAATCCTAAGACCATATGAAACTATCAACTGAATATAATTCCCACCTCTAAGTATGGGACATACCTGCATAGAGTACCTTATTTTCCAAAAAAGTAGACTTTGATTCCCAACCAGCTAGGATATGTAGGAAACCTCCCAGGGGTTCAAGCCGGATGTTTCATGGACCTTATCTATTCTATCATATTCACATCAGTTCGCCTTCAGTCTCACCACATGGTGTTAAACTACATGGAATATCTTCATCCTTACCACATGACGTTAAACTCCATGTAATTCAAATAACTACATATGGCCTTATTCTTATCTTCACAGGATATGTAGTGATGCCTAAACACCTAATTCTTGGTCAAACCAAAGAATTGTCTTCGTTTAATGATGGGTGATCCTTCATCCTTACTACACGATGTCAAAATATATGGGAATATATTCTGATTTCATGACGTTAAACTTCCTGGAGCTCTCAGAACTACGTATGGATTGATTCTAATCCTCAGGAGATACGTATTAACACCCAGACATTTTTTCATCAACCCACCCAGGGGTATAACCGTCTTTTTCTCCATTGAAAAAGATTTGTGGTGTGGATGAGATATCTTTGGTATGCATTCACATCGGGTCTCTTCATGGAACTACATTGTGAATCTTCATCAGGGACTCCATATTACAGTCCGAATCACATGACCCTAAACTGTCTTTATATGTGCCTGAAACACCACATTAAACTATGATGCATCATCCTTACCATATGATGTAAAACTGCATGAAATTAAGTCCTCTAAACATGATGTTAAACTATATGGTCTTTTAGAAACTATGTGTGTCTTGATTCTAACCCCCATGAGATACATAGTGATGCCCAAGTTCTCATCCTTGGGCCCAACTACAACATTACTTCCTTTCATGTCAATTATCACATCCTTATTTCATGATGTTAAACTACATAGAGATGAACGTCCCCACTACATGATGATAAAATACCTAGGTCATCATCCATCACCCTTCCTTATCAAAGGACCTCAAGAGCCTTACCCCAGCCAACCAAAGAATGGAGTGATCCCATTATATTTTCAAACACCTCTATCCATGTTCAACACTTCATGGAACAAGCATCTTGGGTCATCGCAAACCTTTCTGTACCCCTAAAAAAAGATCTCTCTTCTTGGTTATATTATGGAAGTGAGGGCTCAAACCCACCAGCCAGAGACATCTTAGTCTGGAATAAAGGGATTTCTGATTCTTGTGAGCCTGAAAACCCTAAGGTGGAACCTAGAACCCCATTATGTGATAGGTTTTCCCCAAAATTATTGTCCCATATCATCACTCATGACCCGAGAACCTCAATCCATGATTTATGAAGTCTCCATTTCCCACTCAGAAGGATGTTTGAGTAATCTTTACCCTAGGTTTTCTAATGAGCCTCTTGTGTAACATCCCCATACTAGGTCCAAGTGTCATGACTTTAAAATTCTCACACCTTGGTCAAATTTGTACGAACTTAAACTCTAGCACGTAATGGTCCAAACCACAAGACCCTAAAATTATAATAAAAGAGACACAAAACACATCAGTTCAAAAATCCGTAAAGGGAGACCTGAGAAAAAGTCAAGTAATCGCCTGCTAAACTCATCATCTTTAGAGTTTATGAAAAAATTATGGCACAAGTAAATAAGGCGTAAATATCATAGGGTCTACTCTATAGCCCTAGTAAAATCCAATCTATGATCACTGGACCCCCTGGTCCAAGATAGAATTAGACAGTTGATTCTTCGAATCTCCTCATCGTGAGAATATTTTCGACAGGTGGTGGCATAGATTTTAGGGTGCTCAAACCCTTCTTAGATATTACATTTTCCATATATCCCACTTCATGATCTGAATCATCTTAGGTCGTCGAAAATCGTGCATTTCCCCTAAATAAGAAAATAGATCTCTCCTCTTGGCCATGCTATTGATGCGAGGAATCAGACCCACCAACAAGAAACATCTTGGCCCGTGGAAATGGATTTATGATTATTATGATTCTGGCATCATCATGGTGGAACCCAACACCCCATTTTGTTATAGGTTCTCTCTAGGGTGATTTTCCCATACCTTCCTCATGAACTTAGCACTTTGGAATATGATTTAGAGTCTCCAGATTAGACTATCCAAGCAGATCTGATATCTTCGACATTACATCACCATTTTTTGTACCCATTATCAAAGATGGAATGCTACCCTTCATTCTTGAACCTTTTAAGGGTTCACACCTCATGATTCAAAACAAAAAGGCGTAGGACTCGATCTATTCAATTACGATCTAGGTTTACCTAGGGTGTTGGAACCCTTCCTAGATAGCCTTCCTTCCATACCCAACTTTTTCATCTTTATGTTTGAGATTTCATAAATATTTAATAGCCCCTAAAATGGAAAAGAGATCTCTCTGCTTGGCCATGCTATTGATGCAAGTGCTCAGACCCACATATCGAAAACATATTGGCCCTGTATAAATGGACTCCGAATCATTATGAGCCTTAAAAACATCGTGGAATAACCTAACACCTCATAGGGTTAAGTTACATACCTAACATGTCTACCCCATTCCATATCACTCGACTCAAGCTTCTAGGTTTTGATTTACATCACCCACATCCCAACTATCCGGGTGGGCCAAGCTTCCCTAGAATTTCACCCTCAACCATATTCACCCCATGAATCTTCCATAGCCCTTGTAAAAGACTAGAGATCATCTTTTATTGTCCATGATATCGATTCATAAGGGATTTAAACCTCTAAGTGAAGACATATCTTCCTTGTAATAAAGGAACTCCAATCCTCATGAGCCCTAGAAACACCACGATAGAACTCATCACCCCATAGTGTTTTGAGTCACCCCTAATTTTCCATCCCCATATTTCATAAAGGTACAAGCTAGAAGACCCTAAACTATAGTATGCCAAAGTTCTAAGCTCAATGACCCTAAACAACAGCATAATGATGGTCTAGAATACAGGACCTTAAAGAAGCAAGAAATATGATACCCTCTAAGATGAAAACTTGATAAGGTCATCCTAGAAAAAATTTGAGTTTCCTCTTGATGGACATGCACTTTTCATGATCCAGAAAATATTGAGAACCTATAAAATGAAATAGGCACATAAACTTGTCAGGAAAAAAACCTATAAGAAGGAGGCCTGAGAAAAATACAAATCCATGCCCGCTAAGTCTTCTCCCATATGAAGCTTAGGCAAAGTTAGGGAAAAACTAAAATGATAAAAATCTTGTGGATCCCACTATATGGTCCTAGAAAAAATTAATCCATTCTCTCTATGTCCCTTGACTTAGGTAAAATTTAGAGAACTCCATATTTTGGAATGATACCATGTCCAAATTGTCCCTGCAAATTAGAAGATCTCAAGACTAGTGGAACATTAGAATAAATGAAGAATTTAATATTAGTGGCCATTCATGAACATTTATTAAAGAGAGACTTGTTGAAAGTCAAGGATATCGGATTTGTCTGACATTACAGACAAAGGATTGGAATCATGGATGATCTGGTCAAAATTTCCACCGAAATATGAATCTTCATCCAGGATTTCATCAAAAAATAGTGTCATACCCCTCCTTCGTATGAGTTAGATATATGTAAGTACATTCATCATAGGGTTATTTATCCATGAACCTATGTCTCCTATGCATGTGCCTGATCTATATAGTGATATATTTTAGAACTACATGCATCTTGATTCCCATCATCATGGGATACGTAGGGAAATCCATGTGATTTTCATTGGATCCAGCCATAGGTTCCATTCCACCCAATCCCTATCCCATTTTGGAATGCATATATGTTCCAATTTTAGGGTTTCCATGATTCAAGTTAAGGTTACTCCCCATATCGGATTCATCCAGGCAGTTATGGCCATATATATCATCTTCATAGCACATGAGAACTTCTCATACATACTCAAGACAAGTCCTTTCAGAGTTAAGCATCATGGATCATCAGACACTCAGATATACAGAAAAGTGATCTACGTTCACCTTAGAATATTATTCGTTTGTTCTGACAAATATCATTCTAAGGGGGGTATTTTTTTATGCCCGCCACATAAGCATCAGCAAAACCACAAAGAAAGAAACATCTAAATGTGGATATTATTTTCCCCATAAGAGAAAGAAATAAAAAGATGGTTAAATACTCATGATTTCTTGGATACTACAAGGTCACGTGAAGTCTCCATACAAGGCGTCTAACCTGCGGCAAGTCCTATAGATCCCTCCTCAATGCGCACCCTTGTTCACTAGTGGCCAAACGATGATATCTGGATGAGAATCCCCTAGGCCACACGGATTTTCATTGAAAATTACATGACTAACCTTCCAAAATCCATCAAAAATCATGGGAAGTGACACTTCAAGTAAGAGACCCTTGGTGGTCACACAGATCATGCACCAAATCATCACTGAGAAGAATAAAATACCTAGATGATATCCAAGACATCTTGTGAGACCTACAAGCCTTCGTCACAAAGAAACAATTTGATAAATATGAAGAGGCGAGAGGGGATCACAGTAACAGAAGGACATACGGTGTGCCCCTAAAGACATGTGACACACCATGAACTATCTGGTTTTCCACACGAAACCCATTCAGCTTGTTAGTCGTGCCACATGGAATCCTTCAGACAATTCTGCAGTGCTCTAAGGATAGACACATGGTTTTGTTCATAGTACTTCCACACTATCATATGATCCACATTGGTCATGAAAGACACCACTAGAAAATAGAGTAAAAATAACAGATATTACTCAATCAAACTCACATAACTCCTAACCCTTGTCACATAAAACAAAGGGGATAAAAAGGTAGGAGGATAGTGGTGTCTGGGGTCACTAAAGGACATGTGACATGCGCCTCGAGTGATCTGCAAGACACCATGAGACCTCGCTGTCATGAGCACCTCACCTTGTGAAGTACATTTTTCTTGTCAGCCTCACCGCTCAGAATCCTGCATGTGTGTTTATACATCTCTGTGGTACTCTAAATACAGATGAAAAAACTTGTCCCCTACAAGTTCGCATGATCTCCATATTCCCTATATTGGTCAAGCAATACATCACCCAAAAATAAATCATAAAACCTATAAATTGATCATAAAAACCTTCATGACCCCAGATATTTGTGAAATAAAACAATGGAGATAGAAAAAAGGAGGAGAAAGGGTTTTGTGGTTGCTAAAAGACATGAGGTGCACCCCTGATGACCTGTACAGCACCACAATCCCTCGATGACATGCCCGCCTCACCTCATAGAAGCCTTTTGGCTCGAGTACTTGTCTGAAAAATGCTCACTCACCATACAAACCATAATTTTCATGCAAGGAATCTCCAAAAAATAGTGTAAATAACCTCAATACCATACAATGAAGGATATAAGAAAAGAGAAGGTGAGAAGGGTTCTTAGTCACCGAAGGGCATTGGATGCACCCAGAGAACCCTCGGCATGGTCCTGTGTGACCTTGAGACAAGTCATCCAAGGAATCACGGATACCTTCCAATAGTCATTTGGATTTCATGAATACCCTTGGACATGTCAACATGATGAAATGAAATTCCTTCAAAGTGCAAGTCCTCAATAGTTAGAAATAATCTTCTAAAGGGTGGATGGACTTGCAGCCGCTGAAAATTAGGTGGCACCCTTGACCCGGTCCACTGTAGAGTCTCATAGAACTGCATAATGCCAGACCATGCATCGACTCTAGTCTGGACTCATGCCATATACCCTGCAAAAACTGATGAGTACGCGGATGGATACACATATAAATTCTCTACTTCAACTCGAAAAAAGTGTTTGGTGGGTTGGTTCATTGGTTGGTTGATCGAACGCTATAAGTTTAGACCGAGACCACCACTACATATGTAGGCACTCAGACTCTGGGCTTCTTCATACATCCAATCACGCGACTGATGGACTTTCTTCAGGTAATACATTGGTGGACTACCAGATCATTCATGCACCAGGCATAAATCCCTTCACATGATCAATAAAAGATCATGTGAAGGACTTCTGGTGAGACATGCGAAGACCATATCACATGTCCTCTAGATCATGTGATACCCAAACAAACTAACACTAAACTAAACAAAGGCACTCACAATACAAGGGAAAAAAATAGGATTCAAAGTGGAAGACCCGAGTGGAAGGCATGTTCATGGACCTCTGCATGCTTCGCATGTGTCGATCATGAATACACAACAATATCATGTCCCGCCACCCGGACCTCATGACATCCCCTCGACATGTCATCTGAGATATTCTTAATGCTTCAGACCTATTGAGACAAGTCTTGTGGAAAATTTTTGGGCACAACTTGGATCTTGTGAACCCTATGGGTTTTTCACCCTAGACTTGTGACATACTTAGGTCACACTGCCTGATTCATATAATGGAACCCACTCATTTCAGCTGAGTCTCATAGACACATCTAGACATGACAATCCATATCTCACGGCGTACCCTTTGGACATGTCTTACTAGTCCCATGATGTCTCACTGAGGTGTTATCCAAGACATGAGACACCCTCTAGACATGTCATCTGGGTCCCGCAATGTCTCTCTGTGGTTTTATCCACGAAATGAGACCCCCTCTAGACATGTCATACTGGTCCCACGATGTCTCCTCGGCGTGTCAGCCAAGATACGCGACACCCCTTGGATCATAATACCATAACTCTCGTGATACCATCCACGTGTGTCAATCCTGGTCTTGTGATGATCTCCAGGGTATTCCAACTGGATCATGTACCACATTCCAGATAATAAGGCCTATTCACTTGGGAAACCTCAATGTGTAAGCCTCAACATCTCTAAGAGAACTATGAGGACTCTGATTCCTGCCATAATTGGGAAACATATGATTCCTCCTTAAATCCCTGATCTCCATATCATAATATCCGAGGAATACCCCAATAAACATATCCAATATCCATATGCCATGAGACTGATCATGCACTCCCCCTTGTTTCTCACAATGATCATGTCTCATGTGGTCTTAGGGGGATGAAACAAACACCTAATTAGGCATCAAACACTTATTCAATAGGGAAGCCTCAGTGAGTAATCCCCAACATCTCAAAGAGAACTACAAGGAATCTAATTCCTGCCATAACTAGGATACATAGGATGCCTCTTTAAAGTCTCGAGATCCATATAAAACACTCTAAGGATTGTCCCAATACGTAGGTCCCATATCCATACACCATGAGGCTGATCATGCACTCCCCCTTATTTCTCACAATGAGCATGGATCACATGGGCCTAGGGGGATGCAAAAAATACCTCATTATCCATAAAATAAACATTCATCAGGGAAGCCTCGGTGTATAATCCCCATCATCGATTGAACTATGATGACTGTGATTCCTTCAATAACTAGGATAGATAGAACATCTCTTCTAGACTCAATATCAAATATTATTTTTTGAAACCCCCCATATTAGTCTTTACCGCATGATGTTAAACTACAAAAATCAGATAAACTTTGTGGGTTTTGATTCCTGCAATAACCTGGATATGTAGGAAACCACATAATGGCTCAATCACATCCTTGGAATACCAACCACCTCTATAAAAGAGAGATTGGGACAAAAATCTTGGTTATATGGTTTCATAATATAATAGACCTCTCATTATTGGAAAAATATGAGGAACCTAGGATACATACATATGAATTCACAAAATAGATCCTAGTCTGTCGCACATAAAAGAGAGTTAACCCATAGCCATTTTTTTAGGGTAACTGGTCCCGCATTGGGATTAGAAATAGACTCATAAACATGACTTATATATATAAGAGATTCTCAGAGTGGGAAAAAATTCCCCCTAAAAGGTTGGAATGATCTTGACCTCCCATCCTCTCGACCTATGCGAGTTCCCAAGATTCACTAGGCTGGAAAATCGAGATGACCGCCGACCTTTGGAAAGCTAGTCTGTACCCCGCTACAGATGGGGGAACCATTGAGAATTTCAGGGAAAAGTGAAAATGGTAACTCAACAAGAGGAACCCATTCTATTCCATGTATCCTGAAAAAACAACGTACTTAGGGTTTGATAGGGGATAATCAGTGGGAACATGGTTTAGGGTACCTTATTGTCGATATGCTCCATATTATGTTATTATACATGGATACATTATTTGGTGAGAAAGTCATATTGAGGATGAGATTTTGTTTAGGTTTTGTTGGTCTTATTTTTTTATAAATGATGAATTAGTGATCGCTTTTCACATGTGTATGGGATACCTTGGGTATGATCCTACTGATTATACTTTTATTATCAACCTTTGTATATAAACTACTTTTTCAAGTTTATAGGAGGACTATGTGGACCGTGTTGGAAATTACAAGTTCATACCATTTATTTTTTCACTGTCGCTGCCTTCGGTCTCCTTTTTTGGGTATTTACATTGATATTATTTTATTTTTTTACTTTATTCATGTATTTTGGGATGGTTTTGGTTTCTTCTTTTATATTATATCATGTATTTGATTTATTATTGATATCTTATCCCCTGGTCAAGTTAATATTATTGAGGATAATACCACCAGTTAATGAGATGTGTATACCCATGGTGTTAGTCTCCAACTGAGGGCCTACTAGAGGCATGACTCAGGGGGGGTCATTATCTCCATTTCTTCATTTCCAGCCTAAGAGGGGTACTGTTGGAGGGAGGGGGTCATGAAACCCCTCTATAATGTGAAATTAAATTCCATTGTAGTTGGAGAAGATGAAGTTGTATTTGTTTTTAATTAATGAGAGTCAATGTATGATTGTAATAAACCATTGAACAAGAAAATGATAAATTAGGTTATATAGGAAAAGGTGAGTAAAGAGGTTTCTCGTGCATTGTGGGAAATTAAGTGAAGTGTTAGATGATAGGTGTGAAACCCATTTATATTTGATGATTTTTTAGATAATAAAAAAATATATACATGTTCTGAATCTTAGATTGTAGTCTAGAATATTAGGCAATTGATTTGGAAGAAACTACATAATGGCGAGATTGAAGTGTTATTATTCAAGGAAGAAAAGCTAGCTGGAGTTTTGAGATATTCTGAGAAACAATCCAAGGTATATCACACATGAAGGATGTTGAATATTAGTTTTGAATAATAATTGGATGGAGTTTTGAGAAGTTTTAAGAATCCTTGAGAACATTATAAATTCGTCTTATTTAATTTCAAGTTATCTGAAATTTTAGTACTTAAATAAAAAAAATAGAAAAGTCGAAAACTATGTATGAGTTATTATCCTATAGATCATATGAGTCATTTACAATCTATATATGTGTCATATAAATGGAAACTAGAACTACATGTGATTTATTAGACTAAACATTTGTTTTATCCATAGTAGTGTATGAGTGAACTGAAGTTGCATATGTGTCATTCTGACCAACGTATGTGTCATCTACTAACCTTTGTACATGTGAAATGAGATAAATTATTAATTTATCAAAATATGTAAATATAAGATCTTTTGATGATTGGCACTATGATTTTAGTAGATTAAATACCATAAGACCTTGCGATTCAATCTGAGTATGAGAAGAGAAGCGGGTGAAGTGGATTTGAAACTAGTGTGCATAGATTCAACTAGAATCTGTATAGGTTTCTAGATAATGCACTTGAGATGAATGAATATGATCTACAAATGATTATGTTATTGTTGTATTTCATACAACACTTGAATAAATATTTTATGAATATACTATGAGTTCATTTTAAAAAATATAAAGGATCCAAGAATGTTGTAGAACAAAAGAAATATATATTCTATAATGAATAATAATGAATAAGCAAGATGATTAATGGAATTTTTTCTTGCTCTATAAGTTGGAAAAGGAGATATTGTGATATGGAAATCATTACAAAATTTCCCACACTAAATATTTTTTGAGAAGTGATTAGACATGAAAAGAGGCCAATATTAGTTGTTTATATTATAATATTCATGTTCTTTATTAATCATAAACACCATTTTTAGTTCATTTTACACTTTGAACATTATTTAATATTATGATTGTAATTCCTTCTTCAAATGCACTATTACATGGTACATTCTTGAACAACTCATAAAACACAAAATGGCCTTGATTTTATTTTCATATTTTATTTTTATTTGTACCATGATATAAGGAACAATTCATTATTTTGTAGCA
Source organism: Viscum album (assembly GCA_963277665.1). Lineage (NCBI taxonomy): Eukaryota > Viridiplantae > Streptophyta > Magnoliopsida > Santalales > Viscaceae > Viscum > Viscum album. Next base: position 1,968,739,060 of record OY728153.1, read on the forward strand.
CTTCAATATTCACATTGGAAGGCCACCAAAGTTGTCCTTAAACCAACAAAATTTTGGGAAAAGTAAACTGGACATCATCCCAATAAAGAGACTGTATCGGCCAAGATTCAAGCCCAATAATTCTGAAAATTGAAATGAGTATATAATAAACCATGGGTAACATTTCATCCAATAGTGACAATAGATAATTCAGAGTGTTAAAGGGATTTACATGCGGCTCAATTTGGAGATAAAATTATGGGTGAGATTCTGCGACCTAGAAAAATAGTCCACCAATTTACAGATATCGCGCAAACCAAATATCCATTTGGGATGAAATTTTACAGAAAGTCAGGGGAAATCTGTATATTCATATTTATATTGTATGGACCACCCAAATTCGGCCATCCTGATGTTATTTTGGACACACATGTGAAAGGAATTCACGTTGGCTTGTATTTTTTTTTCAATGGTGGAAAGGTCCACTCTCCCTAAACTTTCCACCCACCTTGGCCTACCACCATTAATTAAGGATAATTGGAATATTGGTGGATCAACCCAAGGCTTCCTAAATTCCTATTTAAGGTAATGTTGGTGGAGTATTTGAGGATATTGGAGCTTTATTTTCATGGTAATGTTATTATGTGGATTTGTCTTTGTGATGTTCTTCTTTCTCATATAAGTTGTTTGAATCACTTTAGTTTTTAATAAAAGTTATTCTTCTACTCTTATTTTGTTCTTCTTCATATCAAGTTGATACCTTTTCTTCAAGGTTTGAACTTATTCACACCAAACCTTGTGAAATTCTTCACACAACGGTGGAGTGATCAATATTTTGTTGTTTTTACTTCTTCAATTCCTCCCTTATGAGTATACTTCATGCTTCCATTGAGAACATGTCATCAATGAAGGGATAAGAATTTTATGGGCTGATATAATGGAGTAGAAATGGTATGTATTAGATTTTATTTTTCTCTCTATAAATGTTTATTAATTTCTTTTATTTCAGTTTTTTTATTCAATGATTTTCTCTCTTCCTCTTCCTTATTGAATTTATTATCCTCACTTTTATGTGATAATAAGATCCATTACCTTAGGGTGATCATAAAAATGATCCTACAAGTGTTTAGGTGATTAGAATGTGTTTGTGAAGGTGTTTAACCAGTAAGTGAGGAGGTTAGTTTGAATTCATTGAATAAATCATTCTTGAGTTAATGAAATTGAAATTGTTAAAAAAAAGGAATTCATCAAATCCACCCTGAGTAATAACCTAGGATCAACACTTTCTCATAATTGAATTCACATAGACCTGTTAGTGTTCATTTAAACCCATCTAAAATCGACCCATGTTGGCCACTTCATATCCAAAAACAATCCATAGAATGTACATGTCTATAGGTTTCTTCTTAGGTCTCTAAGGATTTGAAAACCCAAGCTACACTACAAGCAACTTCTTAACACTAAAAACATGGGTAAATTTGGGAGAGACCAAGAAGTGCATTAAAAATCATTGGAATAAAAATATGGGTATTTAATAATGGTGCTTTTAAGATGATGGTTGGTTTCTATACATCCATTCCAATTATGGACATTAGAAATTAAAGGTAATTTAATTTAGCTACTTTTGATAGTTGGAATCTCAAGGAATAAGAATATATAGAAAAAGATGGATCCACTGTTAGAGTAGAATATACTGAGTTGATTGAGAGAAGATGAAATCTCAAAGGAATAAGAATATATAGGAGAGGCTAAGATAACAAGAATCACTTTTAAATAATAGTAAGGGGAAGGATCTACTACATACTGTAATGAGAAATATCAGATCTACTAAACTAGTTTTTAAGAGATACTACTTGCTGGGTTTTAAATAAAGAGAAGAAGAAGTATAGAAATCCGAGTAGGATGTTTCTTTTCTTCTAGAAATATTAATTTTAAGAGAAGAAAATAAGAACACCTGAGTTTCTGGTGAGTTATATTTCCATGAAATATCTATAGGAGTAGTTCAATTATTTATATACTTTCTTGATAAGATATATTATGTGGATGAATTCTTAAACTACTAAGTTGATAGATATAGAAAGTGGTTTCTATAGAGAATATATAGCTCTATAGTAGAATAGATACTGAGCTGTATGGGTAGTTTTGAAGACCTTGAGGTAGTTTATGACACTCTTTAGTGGGGAATAAGATCATATTTTTGGGTTCATATACGTCCCTAGATAACTTGTCAATCTATATCAGGTGAAGGAAACAAAATGATAAGACTAGCTGGTGGGATGCTAGTATGAAGAAAAATCATGGGATGAAACTCGTGTTTACATTTGTACTATTGTAAGACCCTACCAGTGTAATATAGTGAGAGTGGTTTAGGATGAAAGCATCACACACTCCACTTGTAAATTGATAAAAATATTATTTTGGAGAATCTATGACTTGTACATCCCAAGAACGATAAGGAGTAAGATTCCTAAGAGGTCTGAACCTTGTTAAACAAATGTTCCAAGCTTTAATTTCAATAGTACATTGCATATAGGTGTATTCTAGGTTAAAACAACAAAACCATCCATCTTATTTAACTAGCATCAGAGGTTCAAAAACAAATGTGTTTAGGGAATTAAAAGAAGAATTTTTATTTGATAAAATAATACGGAAACATTAGATTCACCCCCTCTCAGGTGTGTCTTCATGATCTCACTAGAACTCTCAAGAACATATAAATTCTATGATAATATTATAAAACATATTTCATATGGTAAAGATAACAATTATCAAGTATATACCAAAATCTTATGGTGAACCATTAGTATCGACTTTCTGTAATTTCAAATTACCAACGGTTCTAATGAAACCATTGGTATAGATAATTACCAATGGTTTAAAAGTCCATTGATAAATCCTTTTAATAACAGTTTATAAACTATTGGAATGGTATTTACTATCTAAAAGATATACTAATGGTTTCATGAAACTATTGGTATAGACCTATACCAATGGTTTTCAAACCGTTTTTATAGACTTTCTATACCTTCCCATGAAGCAACACCCCCACCTTTCCCAAACAGCCAGTCGAAATCACCAAACCGGTAGAAACACCTTCACCTTAACCAATTACCTATATAAATCACTAAAAAAATTAGAAAACGTCACCAACTAATATACAAACAATTATAACATAATAAAATATTAATGCATTCAACCAATGGTAACACACATTTAAAACATTACATATATTCATTCACAAACTAATCGTCAAACATAAATGTAATAAATATTAGTAAAAATGTAAAGGATAAATCTCTCTCTCACCTCCATCATCATCACTATCTTTATCATCATCCTCACCATTATCCGCACCATCATCCTCACCATCGGCATTTCCAGCAGCATCACCAGGAATGTCGTTGTCCTGACCACCACTAGGACCATAGCCTAGTGCACTATATTACATCTGAATTGTCGAAATATATGTATCACAGTCTATTGAAGTATTTAGTGGAAGTTAAGGACACAATGATTCCATAAATTTCATAAATTTATCATGGGACTTTTGATTCCTTTCAAACTCCTACATGACCATTTTTGAGTCCTTTTTTCCTTGATATTAGCATGTGCTACCTCTATATGAGATGTTTCCAACTCGATGCTACCAGAACTAGAACATGATGTGGTATAATATCTAGTGGGGAAAATAATCATCCCTAGTCGAAAATATACTCTCTCATGGTGTTTATATCCTAATACCTAATGAAAATGGTCATTTGTCCCAAAGTTGTTAGATTCCTGTTCATCAAGGTCCTCCAAATCACACTATTCCAAATTTAAATGAATTATTTAGTTACATAATAAATATTAAAATTTGAAATTGATAAAGTAAAACATACAATATTTTGTTGTGTCTGTTCGTTTACCTCACTTCCATATTTCTTATTTCTGGTTGATCAAAACCATTTTTCCCTAGGAACGCATCATTTAATATTCAATACCACCCTCTGCAATGAAATTAAATATACAAAACCATTAGTCAAAAATTATTTAGTCATGAGTTTCAAAATGAAAAAAAATATAACCAATTGAAATTAAAATTATTTTTCAGCAAACAGATCATGAAAAATGCTTATAATAATAACTCAAAATGCCAATGGACTCATTAGTCAAGATTTATTTTAACCTAAAAAAATATTTTCAATATCTTGCATGTACAAACACAGTGAATTTTTTATCAATATGTAAAGTATATCACAGTATAATAACAAACATTAACCAATGACTGAACAATAAGTGTCATGATTTCCCTAAAGAATTCATAGATAGAGAGGATATTTTACAATAATAAATGACCAGTTAACCTAATATCACCAGTAATAAACCATTGTATTAGAGGAAAACTATAAATAATCACCTGGAAATGTCAATGATGAACAAAAATGGTTATTTTAATTCCATAAAATATAAATATAATCCAAACAAGGGGTATAAAAACTCATTACTTCTTTGATCTATTTGAGGTGTCTTGAGGCGTGTTAATTGTATTGTTTCCTTGTTTTTAATATGAAATCATTAGTATGAATGTTCTAAGGCTTTCTGTGTCTCCCATTTTTTGATTTATGGTTATCTATGGTTTTTTAGGTGATTTTTTTATAGGATGGTAACCCTACACCTTTCTTAAATATATATTGATGTGTTTTGAATCTAATTCTAAAATCCTATTTAAAAATGGTTGTATGTGTCGAATTATGGTAAAATTAATGAGTTTTACCCTTAGTAAAATTATTATGTTGTGTTATAATGTTTTAAAAGGTTTTTTTATGAAACATAAAGGATTTAAAATGGTTTATAGGTTGTTTATATGGGGTAATTATTTTTGAAATAATGTTTCTTGAGGAGAAATGAGTAGTTAGTTGGAGTTTGGTTTTAGATTATTGTTGTTGGTGTTGTCTTTATTTACTGTATTTGGCTTACCTCAATGGTGAGGTTTATGTTTGTGACATATTCCAATAGTTTTGATATTTATAGATGTTTTCTTTTTTAAAGTGAGCTGGAATAATATCCAAATAGTTCTGAGATTTCTATGATATTCTATGGTTAAGTTGGTCTATATCTAGGATAATAATAAATTTAGCCTACTCTATAACTGAATGAGTTGGGATGAGGAATGACATGATTTTAATTTTTATTTCTTTGAATTTATTTTGAATTAAAATTTAATTTGGTATTTGGGATTTAGAGTAGAGTAAATATTTGGAAGGATGGGTTGGTGGTGGTTGATTCTAGAAAAGACTAGAAAAAATCATTGGGTACCTAGTGTGGAGAACTGGGTTCAAGGTGGAGGAGACATGAAAGGTGTATTCTGAGGATAACCTCTAGGTACTTAGTAGATATAGATTGTTTACTCATTAGAGTACTTGGGAGTTTTTTTAGATGCATTTACATCTTTTTTTTCATCAAGGGATTTGAGTATTAATATAATTTTTCATCATTCCAAAGGTCATTTGGAAAACGTTTCCTCTCTCCAAACCCTCTCAAACTATCCTCAATTTCTCTTGATGATTTCTCCTTCATGTATATGAAGATTAATAAAGACCTTAATTGTAATAAAATGTTTTATGATGTTTTATTTTATTGAATTTATGCTATAAAGATTTGATTATCTATTATTTAATAATCATTCCATGTGATTTAAAGGTGTAAATTGATGGAATAATTTTTAAAGGATATAAAGGTATCAATTTTTGAATTAATAACACTAAATCATATTTATATTTTGGAATTTTTTTTAAATAGTGTTGTTTGTGTGTTGAGTGATCATTACTGATCTATAATGATTTTTTAAAGCATCATGTGGCATGTTGACATGTAAAAGGTATTTTACATGATGTCATTTCTTGTTTGGGTTGAATAACTTGTGTTCACAACTGGAATTTAATTAAAACTTGATATTAAGAGTGGTATAGGTTACTAAATCATGTGTAAGTTTTAAGGGATGTAGTGAGTTATTAAATGGGCATAATAAGTGATTTAAATAAGGGCTTAATATGGAAATTTGTTCAATGTTCAATGCTATAAAGTGATGAATTTCATCCTATAATATTCTATAAATTCCTTTAGTATACCTTTGAGTTAAAAAGATATTTTTTTAATGCTTATGGATCATGAAATATGCAAGGATGATATACTTATTATAAAGTGATTAAGTTAGTTTAGGCATTCATGCATAACACTGGATTAAGGTAGTAGTTCTTCCATGATGAAAATAATGAGAGCATAGGTATTGGTTTAGGATTTTCATAAATGAATCACTTAAGGTGTTGGATTCATGTGAGGTGAGTTCTGGAAGAGGAATTGTTGACGAGGTTGGTCAAATTGGACTTGGATGGTATTTTTGTGGGGAGTGTGGTTCAGATAGAAATTTCCTATTCATATTAAAGGGATTGAGAACCCCACTAGCTCTCTTAGTTGAGTTTCTAATTTGTTTCTAGAAGTGAGGAGCATTATGGGTATGGTGATTTTTTATGTTGTGTCTTAGGTATGGGATAGGGCATACGAACTAACTGATATTGTGGAATGTATTTGATGATTTAAATTTTAATTAAACATACCCATTCTACCACATCATCTATATTTATACAATTCTTTATAAAATATAATTTATTCTTATATGCAAGGATAAATTGATGTTTTTTCTTTTGTGGGGTGGCTTTATTCAACAATATTACCCTATACATAATCATAGAAAATATTATAAACCATTTTAACCACTAAAATTGTAATTTTATATTAATTTCTAAATAATATTAAAACATCACCATAATCATTAATATACGATAACAAGATATGTTATATGAAATAAGAAGAGATATAATTAGTTAATTTACAAAAAAAAATTATTAATAGTAGTGATTAACCAATTATATACACTTGAACATTGCACATTTAGGTAAATTCATCATCATTAGATTCTAAATTATCAAATATTTCCTACCCAAATTCAGTTTATAGTTTCCTAAAATTATAAATCTTTTCTCATTTCATACACTTTATTTACATATAATAAAACATGTGACACACAACCATAATTTTTAATAAAACCCATGAAAAATATTGAAAATTCCATGCTTACTATTTAAAATAGAAATTCAAATTCCTAAGTCAAGTCATTAAAAAACTCTTTAATCTATTTTTCCTCATCAATATATTATAATGTTCATAAATTCACATGTACATAAATATATTTTTCATGATCAAATTCTAAAGAATCTATATAATTTACTATTGAAGAAATTTTACTTCAAAAATTTATTTAAATAGAAAAATTATAAATGAGTTTCATACATAATTTTTCTCATGTTCGGACATCATAGTCTACCCCAAAGTGTGGAGGTATTTCGCAGAATCCTTATTTTTTTTGTTTCTTTGTGATGCTTCCTAAAATATAATTTTCAATAATACAAAATGAATTATTAATGAAAATCATGGTAAGTTTCATCCAAAACTTAATTTTTTTAATACCTTAAACTCGATACTCTTCTAATAAGAAATACTTTCCCAATAATGTGATAATAGACACTCATTAATGATATGTATGGCCTCTAAATCCATACCAACTCTATTACACCAACCATGATACAAATCATTCTTATATGCTCTCCACAGCTCACCTAATTCCATGAATCATGCTCTCCTTGAAGCCTCACCATCGAAAAAATTATAATGAAGATGACACCAAAATATTAATTCATATAAATAAAATAATAATATAACATTACATATAATTAATTTTCTTACCCATATTTGTGCCCAATCATTATCCTTTACATCATTTTGAATGTATCTCCAGTAGAGTGGCCTAACAGGAATGATGACATGGAATTTGTCAAGAATATCTATAAAACTCTTACTTTCTCACCCTATTTTTATAATAATTTTATTATACTCATTGTACTCACCCATCAGATGTGTGTGGAAGTTTCAAACCTCACACATGTGTTTACTCCCATGCCTCCTAGTCATATATCCAGCTGTGAAAGAAAAAAAAATTATTATAACAATACATCTTATAATGAAAATAAATTATGGTCAAAAATATCTCTAGGGTTCTATAAATATACCTGATCCATTATGATCAGTGGGTACCATTGAATCCCTAGTCTATGAAGGACCATCAACCTATAAAATAGGATTTTTATCCAATGTCTGATCATGATACTTATAATATATCAGATAAGAAATTGAAGGAGCGTTAATATAGAATCTTAGGGAGAAGTAAGTATAAGTAAAAGAATATTTCATAGACATTTGTGGAAAATTATAATATGGATGGGGTGTAGAATCCATTATCAGATAAGGGAATGAAATATGAGTAGGATTAGATGAAAATGGTGGTGAAAATATAGGCATCCTAAATATCCTGGGTGACTCAAATGACATTGTGGGATACTAAAGTGTGCTAGATAGTATATTTGATGAAGGTAATGGGTGTTATTGGGAACCATGAGTGGTGTTCATAGCTCTCATACCCCCCCCCCCTCACATTGTCTGGCTGAGAACTGATTCCACTAGGTTTGTTGGAGAATAATTTTCTCCATGGTGGTGAATCCTAATTAAAAGTTAAAAACAAAATTAATCACCTAATATTATATATTTTTGATATATACATATATATAATAAAATACATAAAAAATGCACCATAGGAGGAATGAACATCTCTCTCATGTGGATATTATTTTCTGTCATCATTTTCCTTCATATCTCTTCAATGTTTTTCATTTTCTATATTTCAAAAAAAAATATTTTATTAATTATTAATTCATAACTAATGTGTCATCCAAACAAGAAAAAAGTTGTCACATAGCTTAATTAAGGAATACCAATTGTTAAAACAAATAAATGATATGTAGTTATATAATAAAAACATATTATATTTAGTGGTAATAATATAAAAACATAAATTATGTGTCATAGAAAAATCAATACATTCAAATTAGCATGTTTAAAATGGGTTTGATATAGATTTATTATATTTTTAATTTGATTCAATTTAGTTTTGATTAGGTCATTTGGTTAATTTTGGACAATTTATTGGGTCATTTGTCCGTTTTTTTGGGTTAAGTCATTTGGTTCATATTTTTGGGTTAAGTCATTTTTCCATTTTTTTTGTTAGGTCATTCTTTTCATTAGTTTTGATTTTCATTCTAATTAGTTTAAAATGTTTCAATTCAATTCATATTTTTTTCTAATTGAATTTTTTTATTTTTTTTATTTTATAGGTTATAATATAGTTCAATTCAATATTAGAAAATAAAACTCAAAGAAAATTTTAATCAGTATATATTGAAAATGAACAAGAAGTTCATTTGGGATAAAAAATATTTTTAATCAATAGTAAATAAATTTGAATAGTACCAACCTAAAAAACCTAAGTCATGCTAATTTAAAAGAACTGAGAACATAGATGGATGATTCTATATATTTCTCACCAATACTTTAGGTTCACAATCAAATCTAAAAATTAAACTATTGGAGTCATCATAAGTAATAAATTGATTGGGGCTAATGGGAGCAGTGATGGTGTCATTTTCGTCATCACCATCATAAAAAATATGTCTTGGTATTACTTTTATAATGACACTAAATTCCGGTAAAAAATGATATTTTACATAAAAAACTTGTTTTTCCATTGATTCCAATATATATGGCTCTTCTATAAGAAGATTGTAAGTCATTTCAATAACTCAAATTCCACAATCATCAATAAATCTTCCACACATCTTCATCATATCAAAACACTTTGATTTCATCATAGTGACTCATCCATGAGAGTAATAATCTAATATTAGTATTTTCTCAATGAGTCCATGATAAGATTAATTTTCAAATTGAGGTATAATGTCTGATGCACTATCATAACAGTCTATTGTGGAAGTTACTATAACACTATCATATTGTGTTCTCATGTTCATTTCTAATTCATTAGTAATAAATTTGTACCCATTTATCACAATTGATTTTCCTTCATGAACCATATAATTAGAACCAAAATAAAATTCTTTTATTTCCTCAGAGAAAAATTCATCAAGAAAACTCAATAATTTAAATATAAATGAATATTAAAATTATCTAAATATTAATTTTATTAATCTATTACAGTAATACTTATAACTTCAATTTCAACCAAACAAAATACTCTTTTCTATGCAATGTCTATCTCCTTCTCAGAGATAAAGAACTATGATTTCTATTTATAATTTTTTTATGTTTCCTATATAAAAAAATATAAATAGTTTAACAAATATGTATAATTACATGAGATGAGATAAAATATACATGTTCAATTTAATTACTTAGTGTAGTTGTTGAAAAAAAATTAAAAAATGATGTGTCATCTCTTGTGCTTTAAAGCTTAAAATACTCAATGAATATGATCCTATAATTCCCCCTATTTGAATAAGTGAGGGAAAACTAGGTTCAATTTTCTAATATTTCACTTCTTCATTTATAATTGGTCTATTTTTTCCCGTAGTCACATTATACAAATACATTGAACATAAATCCAAACATTCTTGAGCCAAGTAACATTTCTTGATAGAACCATCTGGATGATTCTTATTCCAGACATAAGACTTCAATGTGTAAATATTTCTTTTAGTTGGAAACATCCAAAAAAATAAACAAGTCCTCTAATAAGTATTTTAGTTGAAATATGGATAGTTATATGCAACATGCATGTGAAAAATTATGGAGGAAACATTTTATCTAACTCACACAAAATTAATGATATATTTTCCAAAAAAATTTCAAGAAATACTTAGACAACTTCTTAGCACAAATATCTCTATAAAAATGGAACAACTGAATAACTTTCACCCTTACATTATTGGAAAATAGATGAAAATTTTCTATTAGAATCAAATCATGTAGAAGGATGTGATAATCATGAGTCGTCAAAGATTTCAAATTCAACTCTCTTATATTGAACCATTTTTATATGTTTCTTGAATAGCCATCATGAACTTTAATAATGTCTATTTCTTCTACGAATTGATTTTTTATGTAGGTTTCATCACATAAAAATCACACCTAATTTTTCATATATTTTCACTAATAAACACAAGATGAAAACCAAGTCTGATACCCCAATCCACCAAGTCACACCAAGATCATAAATCATCTTTCGTATTTCACTTGACATTTATAAGAATTAAAAGCATCATGGCACATATATTTTTTTTCAATGTGCATTACGTCTTAGAAATGACTTATCAAATTGTTTGACGAATAAGGTTTAAAGAATATAATTTTATTCTTCTAATTGTAATTGTTTATAGTGGAAACATTCTTCCTCTTTCTTGATTTCATATAACCCTTCCTGAATGAAAAACTAACATCATTAAATTCATTAAGAACATCAGTTCTAGACATACACTAAGGTGGATTTTCAGTCTCCATGATATTGTCAAACCTTTGAAGATTATTCCCACATGGATGATCCATTACCAAGAATCATCGATGTCCTATAAAATGAAATTACAATTATATTTAAGGCTTATAGATCATGTATGATTTATAAAAATGGGACATGAAAATTTTCCCTCCATGCTCTAGCCAGACATCATTGTATAAGAAGAAAAATCATTTATTGTCCACATAAGTGTAGGACACATATGAAATATGTCTATATAAAAATAATCCTAATTCCACACACCCACATTTCAAAGATTATTCACCTATTTTATTTTTCATGTATATATTTATATCATTTCCAGGATCAGAACATCCAAATGTGACTATACTCATGAAAGTGAAATGTTTTTTCATACACATACATGGAGGAAGGTTATAAATGTGTATGAAAATTATCCATGTTCTATGTGAAGTAAGAATCCTCCCAAATGAATTAAAACATCACATGATAGACCCAAACTCACATTATTCATGTTAGATAAAAAATAAAGATATTGAGAATCAAATTTCCCCTATGTTAATCCATCTGTCGGATGAATGAACTCATCATTATCATTCCTTCTCTTAGTATCATTACATATCATTTTTATTGATATTTCATTAGACATGAAAATATTATGGATTCTAGGAATAGATGTAAAGTTCATAATTACTCTCTATGGCACATGGTATGGTGTTCCATCAATATTTGGCTTCCATTTGGATGTGCACATTTTTTAGAATCATTTTGTTCAGCTATCTCCTTTCATAATAATCTACAATATTTCGGACAAGCATGGTTTTTTTTAGAAAATATATGTTTTTTAAATAAATTCCATGCCATATAATGGTTTCAGGGTATATATACATCACTAGGATGGAATTCCTTCAAAAAGCTAAGAATGTAATTGATGGTGGTATTAGAAATTTTACACAAGGTTTTCCCATGAAACAATCAGATTTAAAATTCCATCTTTTTCATTTTACTACATTTCTGATATACTGGAGTTGTGGAAACGTCATTAAATTTTTTCACCCTATCAAAATCATCATTTTCATTACATGCATCATGTGTTCTTGCATTAAAGTCTTCTTGGTTCAACATCCTTTATTTCTCATGATGACGGATAAATGGAAACTGATCATCAAATAAATTCTTCGATTTAGTAATCTCATTCAGGTCATGAACATCTTGAGATTTCATTTTCTCCCCATTGTGATACCACACATAGTAGTTTTTTTGAAACCCATATTTGATTATATTTTAGCTAACTTCTTCACTACTTAACCAATGTCTTACATCACAATTATAACATGGGCAGTGTATATGAACACTATTTAATGCATTTTTAAATGAAAAATCTAAAAATCTCTATAACTTGTTTTGAAAATATCTTGAGATCCAATCAATTTCATACATCAGAATCCTATATAGTCTATAAAAAATATTATATATCATTTCATAAAATAAATAAAATAATATTGAAGTTAAATTAAAAAATATATTTAAGGAAATGATAATTGTTCACTTTATATAAAACCATAACTGACACACTAGTCTATATGTTAATAATAATTTAAAAGCCAAAAAAATACTATATATATGACAAAATACTATAATATAAAACCATGATATTGAATTCCATTATATCAATGAGAAATAACAATAAATAATAATACAAAAAAATGTTTCTAGAATTTTTGTTTTCATTTTTTCCTCTAATTTTATTCACTCTTGAACTTATGTTATTCTCATTCTACAAATTCATGTATAAAAGAATACTATTTATAGGTTAGAATCTTCTTTAACATGAATTAATTATGAAGTTAGGTTTTATAAACCATAATTATTGGTTTCTCATATTGAGGGATGTTAAAGTGATTCCTTAAGAAATTTACTAATCATCCCCCATGACTATAGTTTTGGCTATCTAGAATTTGGTATAGGCCCCATTTATATTGAATTAAGTATAATTTTTCATTCTTTCCAATGGTTTTGTGGTTTTTTAACAAACAATTTAGTTAAAAATGAATTTTTATACATAATATTATTTTATAGTTCAATAAAACTAATAAGTAGTTTGAATATGTGGTTTCAATATGGTTTCTTATTTATATTATAAAATCAATATGCTTTGTAATGTTTAGTTTGAATATGATTACATTTAAAAATGAATTTTTACCATGTAGTATCTCATGTTTCTTTGTAACAAACATTGAGAAATCTCAAGTGGTAGTGAGATTCAGGATAAGTATAGTAACACAAAATATTGGTGGAAGTGTGTGTGATGATGAGTGAAAGTGAGATAGAGTTGATAGAATATATGAAAAGTGAAAAATAGTGGAAAAACTAAATAAAATTTGTGTATGAAAAAAAGAGTGGGAAGAAATGGGAAAGTGTAAATAGTGGGTTTATGAGATAAAATAGTGACAATGTGAAATTAGTAATGAAAACATGATTGCAATCAATAAAATTATTCTAAGGGGGATACATTTGATTTGGGTTGCTTGAAATATTTTTTTGGACATATGTTTTTATTATTGGATAACTGAGACTCTTCTAAAGTGTTAGGGATCTTTATCAATATTTTACAACCAATCACTAACTAGACAAACTATTTTATAAAAAACAATACCAACAAGTATTAATAATTTAATTGATTTGAAAATGCCTATGAAATTCTATATTTTTATATGAAATTACTGTAGTTCGACTCACTAGTGCACTGCTGGTCATCTTTTCAATTTATTACTCAAGAAAAAAGAATTTATATTTTTTGAAAGATTTATTTTATCATATTTTTCATGTTAGTGAAAAACTAAAAATATGATAAGAAAAAAAACTTCCCAAGAGAGTAAAATAAGGTTCCACATATCAAAAATACAAGGCATAAGATTATAGTGAGATGCTCATTACTAAAGAAGTCCCCTAGAGGGATTGAACTAATAAAATAATCCACTGAAAAAATAAATTATATATATCATAGTAGTCTATGTATTAAACAAGAGAAATAAATAATTAAAAACCGTAAAATTAAATAATTCTCCTTCAATATAAATATGAAAAATCCTTGTTTCAAAAGCACACAAGAAGATTTAGACATATCAACAGAAATTAAATATATAAAAAAAATATGATGGTGTTTTAGACCTAGAATAAAAATTAAATTAATGGTTGATAAAAGAGATGAATGATTTCAAATTCACTGATTTAATATTGACGAATAATTGAATTAAAATAGTAACAGATGATATATCATTATGGGTGGAGAAGAAATTAGAATTTTGAGTGTTGCTAGGGTTCTGGATGACAATGTGATGGGAGGAGGGTAGACCACATGGACTATATATTACTATTAAGCTTATCCAAATGGTTTTTTAAAACCGTTGATATAACCAGCTCTATATCAATGGTTTTAAAAAATCTTATAGATAATGATATATAACCCAACAGGTTTTTAAAATTGTTGGGATAGGCTTGAGATAAATTTACCATCCAAACAGTTATTCTGATTTATTATGATATGACCACCTACACCAATGTTTTTTAAAAACCATAGGAGTAACAACCCAGGTAATTATAAGATAATTAACTTTAAACTTAATTTCCCACTTCTATGTTTTGAATTTTGAAAATCGAACATACACGATTAGGATCAGTAAGAATTTTGGAGTCCGATAGGAAAAACTAAATTTTTGGTGAATTGTAACCTACCCTTATGAATAGTACTCTACCCTTATGAATAGTAGTATGACCTTTATGAATAGTAAAACATACAAAATAATATTAACCTTACCCATGAATTATTAAATAAAATTTAGGCATCTTATAAGTGACAATTTGACTATAGTAAAAGTATTGGTGTTTTTGTAAGTCGTAAATAATAAATTATAATTAATTAATTAATTTAAAAGAAAATTTATTTCCTAAAATGTTATCATAAATTATCAATTATATGTATTTTGGGTTTTAAGATAATTTTATAATACCTTATGTAATTTTTTGAAAGCATTATGAAATCAGTTTTAATTTTAAAATCTGTATTTTTCAAGTAGATTGTGATTTTAATTAAAAATTAAATTAATCACATTTATAAAATTATTTTTGAAAAATGGAATTCATTTTTAGATTCTAAATGTCTAAAAATGGTTGGGGTGAATGTTTTTCATTTTTCTGAAATACTTCAATTATCAGGTGAATAGTATAAATACAGTTTTTCACATAACTTGTATATCCTAAATTGGATCATTCATGGTGTAATGATGAAATAAACTTTATAGAAATTTATATTCGGGCATGTTATATTTAGTTTCATAAATGGTTCCTCAAAATACAATAAACTCAATTTCCAAACCTAAAAAGAACTTTCCAAAACCTAAAGTTAAAAAGTGATTCCTTAAAGTTTCGTTTTCTCTTTCTTTTCACTTTCCTTTTAATAAATTAATGAATTAGAATTATAAAGATTATTTAAAGTATAAAACGAGTTAAATTATATTAATATATGATTTGTGTTCTCAAAAAACTGCTATTACAAATCTAACATTAGATATATTATTGTATTTAATATTTTTTTCTAACCCCCCCCCCCCCCCCCTCATGTATAAATAACCCCTCTCCCTCCCCTTTCCAAACCACACATCTCAAGCCTTGAGAATTATCTAATTTCTGCCAAATTCCCTCCCCAATATCATTTCCCACATTCACAACCTTCTGGTCTCACCCAAAGGCCAAAATCAAAGGCCATAAGGAGGATCTCAAGGAAAATAGATCAAGAGGTAAGAAATCCTCTTCCTTTTTCATGTGTTTTCTTTCCCTTTACTTTTCATTTATTATAGAATATTCCCCTACTCTTATCCAAGAGGCATTAAATATATAGAAATCATGTATATTCTTTATTTTCTCATTTTCATGGAAATTTTATCATCATTATTCTTCTCCTCTCCCACTTATTCAAGGAATAAAAACGTTGTCTATGATTTGTCGAATTACAGACATCATGGATGATGTAATTCAAATTTTCATTAATTACTTAAATTCTGGTCAGAAAACCATTTTTATGGTTGAACCAGGTTATAATATATGTATTTTTTATCATTCATGGTTATTTATTCCTTTTCTACAAATGGTTTTAATTGACAAAACAAAATGAGATCGTTATTATCAAATAACCACTAAAATGATCTAAACGAACATCATTAATGTTTTAACTAATGAATCTTTCTCACATAAGAATTAGAAATAATAAATTGAATAATTAAGGTAATATAAACATTTAAATACCATTTCATTCCACTTCTGTAGTTTCTTTTACAACCAACATAAAAATCCATTACAAACCGCTCATGGAAACCCTGTAATGCATGCACCTGAAACAAGGGAAATAACAAAGTATTATCAATGAATGGGTGGAATGATGTTATAAAGTGATAATATAATATGTTATAAACATTAAAATGTTTTCTTAAAATCATAATAACACTATTTTAACCATTATATAGTAGGTTTAAACATTTTTCATGGAAGTCGCACCCGGGGTAAGGGATTCTCTCTCTCACTTTTATTCAAGAATCTCCTCTATGTTGTGTCCTTTTGTTTTTCCCTAATGATGGGATATGTTTTTTTCACCTCCCCCATACTTCCATTATTATATATTTATGATTATATACCCCATTATATCTCATTAATCCCTCCCATGTACACTTGATACCATGCGAAAATTTCATAAGTGAATTTTAAACCCAATTTCCATTCTTTGGGTTAACCTTCAACTTCAATGCTTTTTTATCATGCTAAGATGACTTGTGAAATTTAATTTGATTATATAAATTTTTATTATCTATATTTACAATATATATACATATTTCCTTCATTTAATCAATTCTATCTTCAATTTTATTGTATTTGTAAAGGACCTCCCTCTTAAAATCCTTTTAAATGTCTCCTTTATGAAATCCAAAGAGACTGTTCTTTTTTTTGACATGAGTGTAATATTATGATTTCATAATTTTTTATTACCATATTTTCTTCATTATATGTTTATATGGTTGTTTTTGAATAATAATATTTCATTATCATTTATAGAATGTTTATGTTCTAAGAGTGATTTTTATGAGAAAAGGGTATTTTGAAATGCGAATGTATTTTGCTCAAGGGTGTATATGAGTTATGAAGTGTTTTATTCATTGTATATTCCTTGGACATTATTTATGTTGGTTTGAGACCATTATATCTAAAGATATGATGGGTTAAACACATTATAACTTAAGATATATTGGGTTGATCCCATTATAGCTCAGGATATGATGGGTGAGCCCCATTATAGCTCCCCAATGCATTGGGTACTCCACAGATGGAAGTCAACCAAATGGTTATTCCAAGTGTAAGGGTTAATATAATAATGATATGGTAAATGTGTCCCAAGTAAAATACATGAGTATTATATTCATTTGAGTTTTTATGATATAGGTTTTATTGGTTTTTTTATGTTATCACTTGACTAATGATTTCTCTCTTTATATCCCTTACTATGTTTTGTACTCATCCCACATTTTTAAATGTTTTTAATAGGATATAAGGATGAGTATGAGTAATAGGGGAGTCATGATGAATTTTACTAATATGTTTCAAAGAAATCATGTTTTATTTTTTAATTTTTTATACTCTGAAAAAAATGGATATTGTTTTTAATAGTATCTTATTTTTATGAATATGGTATGTTATGTATGTAAGATATCCTAAATCTCTAAAAATATAAACCCGAAAATATCCTTACTGTGTAATAAATGTATGTTATTGACTAAAATTCAAGATTATGTAATGTTTTAAGTTTGGGTCTTTATAATAGGTCTGTGGGTATAGAACGGTTTTCCATTAGTAAGATAATGTTTGACTATTATGTGTTGGAGGCTCATAGGATAATGAGACTTCTTCTCATGATGTTCGTACATAGAAATCTCTAATAAGGGAGGTTATAAGAACATACCCACCAATAAAAATTATATATGTTTATATATAATTTTATATTACTATCTGTAGATACGTGTATTGGTCTGTAGACTTAATATTATTGTTAATTTATATCATGAATCATTTATATTAACGTACGGACAAAAATTGTGACCTTATTTTCTCATAGTGAGGTAGCATAGACTACTAGAAAATGGACCTATCCCTAAGGTTTTCAGGAAAACCATGGGGATAGGTACACCTATACCCACGGTTTTTGAAAACTGTGGGCATAGGAAACTTTTCAGGACTTATACCCATGGTTTTGGAAAACTGTGGGAATAGGCCCCCCTATACCCACGGTTTTCAAAAACTGTGGGTATAGGGGTACCTATCGCCACGGTTTTCCCCAAAACAGTGGGGTTTGGTCTGGGATAAAATATGTATACCCATGGTTATGAAAAACCATGGGTATAGGTTTCCTGTGTGTGCGTGGGAAATTTTTTTTCCTCCGAGAAGGAATTGTTTTTTGGTAGGATTCCTATACCCATAGTTCTTCCCTCTATTCCCACAGTTTATATAACTATATTTAACAATATATATATATATATATACACACACATAGGTGATGTTAGGGAAGTGGTAATATGCGGTGTTTTCAGCGAAGTGGTTTTGGGATAAAAACCCGCTGCCCTCATTCTTTTAGGATTTATACCCACGGTTTTAAAATCGAGGGTAAAAGATTTTGACAGCGTGGAAATTGTGTATGATGCTTTGACACAGTGTCAGAACATCTATACCCACAGTTTTGGAAAACCGTGGGTATAGGCTGGGGACCTATACCAATTCCACTAATGGCCACGGTTCCCAAAACCGTGGGTATAGGCTATACCCACGATTTTGGGGGCTATACCCACGGTTTTGAACCGTGGGTATAGGCCATTTTTTCAGTAGTGATATATTGGTTGAATCATGTAATGTCTCGGATTTTCCGTGTATTATTTTTAAATATTAAATAGAATTATTTCGAGACCGAGTGCAAAGACGGCATATCATTCCGCGGCCCAATGAGCCCGAAATGGTGGTTTTGACTTTTTTTAAGTTAAGTGATTCGGCACTTGTGCATGGTTGTGCCAGTTTCCAAAAGGATTCCCGTATTAAAAATATGAGGGCACTGTTGCGTCTGAGGCGACGACTTTACCTAATAATGAGACTAACCTCAACTGGCACGGGTTGAGGGAAAAGGTTAATTTTTGGACGTTTTAAGTAAAATAAAATAAAATAAATTCGCAAGTTTATTTTATTTATTTTATGGAAACATCTGTTGAATCATGGAAACGGGGCAGTTGTTTCCTTAATTAAATGGCACGTCATAATGACTCAATAATGGAAAGTTGGACCCATTAATACTGCATTGTGTTTTTTAATTTCAAAAACGTTTCCCTTTTTATTGGGATAATTGAACATCGATCGTTGGAGAAATATTGAGAGAAACGCTAGAGAAAACTCTCATTGATGAATGACAACGGATCGAAGCTGTGAATCGCTACGCCAACAAGGTTGAAGGATCTTGATGTTAACAGTAGCACAGACTCTTCGTCGGCGATCGATCCCTTCTTGAGGTACGGGTTGTTATTTTATTTTTTTCCCCCATTTTTAAATTTTAAACGGTGAATGTGGATCAACCATGAAAATGTTGATCCGCGGATTCATGTGTTCTTGCTGGAGGGATTTTATTTGGGATGATCATGGGGAATTAATCCACGTTAATTATTGTGGTTGATTTCTTATCCGTATAAGCCTATTAACGGGAGTGGATCAACGTTGTGACGAACGACGGTGGAGGTTCGTTCATCTTTTTATTTTATTGGTTTTCCTTCCCCCATTTTATTCTCATGTGTTATTCGCGTTCTTTGTGGGGTGATCAACAACGGAACTTTTTGCATCCGTTATGTGATGCAACGATCCCAAATTAAAGAATCGACACCCCAACGACCTTGTGGAGGTGCGGCGATGATAGCGGATGACGAATTGGACCGGATCGGGAAGGTTTGTTGTTCAAGTGTTCTTTGCGCGGGAAGATCAAAGCATGTTTTCAGGGCCAATCGGAGGTCTGAAAACACCAGAAGAAGCTTTGCAGCATCAGGGAAACCAAAAATCAAGAGTTTCGTGGCAATCGGACAGCTGGATCGACGATTGGGGCTGCAAGGGAGGCGCACTGATGAAGAGCGTCGTTTCTGGAAATTTCCAGAATACACGGCGTGTACTTATGAAGAACATGTTGTGTAGTAATGGCGGTGGAGGCTAGGGTTTCGGGGGCTAAAGAGGAATCACACAGCATGTGACCCTGGTCACACGGCATGTTAGACTTTCCCCGAAGCTTGGTGTGTACTTTGGGAAGTACACAGACACGGGTTGGACTGCATGGCTTCAGACGACACGGCGTGTACAGCATGGAAGAGGCGGATACACGGAACTCGGCATGTGTCTAGGGGGTACACAGACACGGGATGGAGTACACGACCGTGTACTCCATCACACAGCCAGGTGAGGCTAGTAACGTGGGTCACCCCGTTTATAGATTACACGGGTTGGTGTACATGGGTTGATGACCGTGTACGGGCACATGAACAGCGTACACGGATCCAACCCCAATCACTCAGACACAGTGTGTTCATCGTACTACATGCTGTGTACTCAGTTTTTCTACATGACCAGCCTTACGACATGATCTGTTGTACATGGGCAGTACCTGGGGTCATACAACACGGCGTGTAACTTTTCTACACGTCGTGTACTTTTTGGAAAAATGGCATGGTCCTCTTGTTCACCGTATCTTGGAAATATTTAGTTTGGGTTAGTGTCCCTTCTTCTTGTTCCCCTAAAGGTCAGGCATCGTTTCCTTTTATAGAAGTATGATCCCTTCAGTAGGACTTTCTGTGATAGAGTCAGGCATCCATCTGAGAGGCCCGGATCGAGATCCTATATGCATTCTTGACCATAGGTAGAGTCCGGCATCGACGTGACCAACTCCACCGGGTGTCGATCCTCTACCTAGCAGGTAAATTCAGGATGAGTCACGGTATCCTCCATGGCCTTGGCAGTGATCCTCGTCTGTGTATCATGATCTTTCCCACTCAAGAGTGTGTCTCCCATAATGAGTGCATCTATCTACTGTAACCTTCTCACTCAGAAGTGTGTCTCCCGTAATGAGTGTAACTACCTATCGTGACACTTCTCGATGAACATTACTTCTCGAACAGATGTCATCAGAGATGTAATACTCGTGGAGTGTGTTGTCCCAGAATGAGTGCTTCGTGGAATCTTTGAACTGAAACCCTATCTGGTGGTATGCGGTTGTGTGACTTGTCCCTAGATTACGGTTCTAGGTTTTGAGTATATCTGGTTTGTGCTATATGCTCTGTAGACATATACTGTGCATAGCTGACTGTACCTTTTCTTTGTGTATTGATTTTTGGTTTTCGTGGTCATCTACTGAGTATTGTTATACTCACCCCTACACGAGCTTTTCCCGTACGTGTCGTGTCTTGTGCAGATGAGCAGCCTTTTGACGGAGTCCATGGAAGACCAGGACAGGACCGATCTTTTTGAGTTCCATATAGGCCGAGGCGTTTCAATGGCTATGAGCAGCAGTCCCAGTACCTTTTGTGTTTACAGGTTGGACTTTGTAGTTTTCAGACTTTTGTTTTGGTGGGCTTGTATTCTGGCCCAGTTTACTTTTAGTATTTTACCTTCCGTCATACTCTGTTGGTTGGGTTTAGTTGTATGCATGCATTTTTGTTCCTTAGTATTTTTACATTTCAGCATTTGTGGTCTTGGAGATGTGTGCATGTGTATAGGTACTTAGGAAATGCCTCCCATGATTGGTAATATGCCTACTTGGTGCTAGTCACCAGCCCCTGGCCTATTGGAGGTAGTCTTGGGGAGTCATGGCATGGGCCCCGCTGGGACGGGTCGTGAAAGAGTGGTATCAGAAATAGTCGGTTCTACCTTAGGACCAAGAGTCTGTGAGATTGGTTTGGGGAAACAGTGTTAAGTATTTCAAGTTCGGCCTTCAGGCCAGAGACTCCAGTGTTTGTGCGACGGCCGATGTATCCATACACTAGGACACTGATAACCTTCTTTTCGACTCGGTACATGAAAACAATAGTTGTGGGGAAGTAAAAGAATGGTACATGCATCATATAGGAATGAGTTGTGTTTTCCATGTCCTTTGTGTCATCTATCCAGATATACTCATTGACCATGGTACATCTTGTTTTCTTACAGGATTCCTCTGTGACGCATACCCACTGGGATTCAGTGGAGAGATCATGAGGATGACCCCCTCAGTGATGAGGTTTCGATACAGGGACTAGTTCCCCAAGAGTTTCCACCAGGTGGTGCACTAGTTATGCCGCTACCTGTGGAGCAGTACGTGGTACTTGTGGTACTGATTAATGAGGAGCGCAGGATGAGCACGCTCCATGAGTTCCAGATACAGAGTCCCCTCAGGTTCCGAGGCAATCCCGATCCTCGATCGACTGAGGACTGGATTAAGGTGGTGACCAGAGTTTTCCGTCTAGTGAGGACACCAGCAGACCAGATGGTGATCCTAGGAGCGAGCCTTCTCTAGGGTTCGGCAGGACGATGGTGGAGTCTGACCACACAGACTCACAATGAGGAGACTCTTTCGTGGATGGAGTTTGAGTAACTATTTAGGGAAAAGTTCTCTCTGGTTACGCTGAGAGCTGTGCGCATCTAGGAGCTTCTTCATCTCTAGCAGGGGAGTATGACACTATTCATCGAGGTTCACCAACCTCGCCCGGTACTCGATGGATATGGTCAGGGATCAGTACTTCAGAGCTCGGACCTTCAAGCAAGGTATACAATGAGACATTTGAGCTAGTGTCGTGAATCTATGAATTTAGAATTATGTTGTAGTGCTCGAGCAGGCCTTGGTGATCGAGAGCTTCTTGGCGGAGCAGAGACAGCCGACGACGGTCAGCAGTAGGAAGATAGGTGCGGAGACCCCGGAAATAGGGAGTCGACGTCAGGCTCAGGGATCTGGACGTGCGAAACATCATTGGAGGACGGAGGACAAAGGATCGATAGTCCAGGGCTCTCAGGCTGGATCCAGTGAACCTAGGGAGAAGTGATGTTATGCATGTGATGGTAGGGGACATCTCTAGAGATTGTCTGACCCGTCGAGTTGCTGACAGAGAAGCGGTGGATGGACCACCGAGGCAGAGGTAGATGGTGGAGCAGACAGACCTTCCAGGTGGCAGATGTGGTAGAGGAGTAAGGATAGCTGCGAGTGGTTGAAGACGCTTTGACTTACTTCCACCACCACCCACAGGAGGTCCGCACCAGGCTCAGGGAGCTGGGGGATAGGGGCGGGGACAGCTGCATGCGGTCAAGGTATATGACCCAGGGACTCTAGGGATGATTCAAGATACAATCTGTGTCTTTAATACCTTATATGCCGTACTTATAGACACAGGTTCCAATCATTCCTTCATAGCCACATGTCTTGAATGAAACCTCGAGATTCCGGTAGAACCGTTGACTCGATCCTTACTCTTGGAGACACCTACGGGAGGAGACTCGATGATCACGTACCTTTGTAGACAGTGTGATATTACCCTTGGAGGTGAGAGTTTTAGTTGGAACCTCTTGGTGGTAGCGTTGAGGCCTTACGACATCATTCTTGGTATGGATTGGATATCTTCGGTCCATGCCCAGATTGACTGTTTTAGGCGAAGAGTGTGGTGTGCCCGCCCTGATGGAATGAGGTTTTCCTTTTTCGGAGAAAGGGAAACCCATGTAGCGTAGAATGGTCTTATGTATAAGAGGGTGCAGCCAATCGCTCATGAGTTGGCTAGCCTAGCCCTCAGAGCAGTGGATGTTGTGAGCTCTCAATTCCCAGCATTAGTGGTGGAGTATGAGGACGTCTTTCCTGAAGATGTACCAGGATTACATCCCCACCGGGAAATCAACTTCTACATCGATTTACACCCTGGGATGACACTAATTTCCTCATCAGCATACCGGATGGCTCCCGCAGAGCTTCGTGAGTTGAGGGTGCAGCTGGAGTATTTGCAGATCAAGGGTTTCGTGAGACCCATCATTTCACCCTAGGCGGCCCCAGTCTTGTTTTCCAACAAGGCAGATGGAAGTCTAAGTTTTTGCATGGATTACCGGTGCCTGAACTAGGTGACGGGGAAGAACAAGTATCCACATCCAAGGATCGATGACCTCTTCGATTAGCTAAGAGGGGCACAGTGTTTCTCGAAGGTTGACCTTCGATCGGGCTATCACCAGTTACGAGTACGGGACAAGGATATACTGAAGACGGATTTCAGATGCCGCTACGGTCACTATGAGTACTTGGTGATGCCTTTCAGTGTGACAAACGCCCCTAAAGTGTTCATGGGACTGATGAAATGGATATTCCAGCCATACTAGGATCGGTTTGTAGTGGTCTTCATCGATGACATCCTTGTGTACTCGTCATCAGAGGAGGAGCACGCGAGACACCTCCGGATGGTCCTAAATGTACTTCGGGAGCACCGGCTTTATGGGAAACCCTCAAAGTGCCAGTTCTAGATTCAGGAGGTTTACTTTATAGGACATCTCATCTCAGCAAATAGAGTAGCTGTATACCCAGCCAAGGTGGAGGCTGTGTTAGCATGGGAGCCACCTCGGAGCGTGACGGAGGTATGGAGCTTCCTTGGGTTGGCAGGATATTATCAGAGATTCATTCCTGATTTCTCTCAGATATCAGTACTGATGACGACCTTGACATGGAAGTGGAAACCCTTCATGTGGATGGAGAAGTTCCAGTAGGATTTCGAGCATTTGGGATGAAGTTTGACGAGCTCCCCAGTCTTGAGATTTCCAGAGGAGGGTGTCGAGTACATAGTTTTCTGCGACGCATCAAGGATCGGGCTTGGTTTTGTCCGGATGTAGAGGCAGGTGGTGATTATTTATGGTTCATGACAGCTTAGGCCACATGAGCAGAACTATGTGACCCATGATCTCGAGTTGGCAGCGGTAGTATTCGCATTGAAAATGTGGTGACACTACCTTATGGGCGAGCGGTTTATCGTCTACTCTGACCACAAGAGCCTCAAGTATATATTCTCACATAAGGATCTAAATCTGAGGCAGAGTCATTGGCTAGAGTTCCTCCAGGATTATGATTTTGAGATCATCTATACTTTGGAGAAGGGGAACAAGGTGGTGGATTCTCTTAGCAGAAGGTTGAGCTCACAGCTGTTGAGTGAGGCGAAAGAGCAGTTATCCACGTTACAGTTGTCCTTCGTGGATGGAGAAGATACAACTTACCTACAATCAATGGTTGTCTCCCATCCAATCTTACAATGGGTTAGGAAGGTGTAGGTAGGAGATGTTGACTATGTGTCCTTATGTTCTCAGTTATCCACAGGACATGTTCCTCATGGATATTTGCAAGGTGTGGAGCACATACTTATTTTCAGAGGATGCACTGTTTTACCATTGGCGTTGTAGGAGGAGGTCCTGAGGGAGTTTCATACATCCCCTTTGGCAGTACATCCTAGAGTGAAAAAGATGTACCGGGACCTCCGATGATAGTTCTGGTGGTCAGGCATGAAGAAGGCAGTAGCAGAGTTCGTTTCTCGATGCCTTACATTCCAGAAAGTGAAGGCCGAGCACCAGGTTCAAGTTAGATTAGCTCACCCCCTGGAATTTCCATAGTGAAAGTGGGATGGAATATCGATGGACTTCGTGACAGGCTTACCACGGACGTCCAAGGGGCATGATTCCATCTGGGTGATCATTGACCGACTCACCAAGTCGGCCTACTCCCTAGATATCATGGAGCAGAGTACCGTATAGAGCTTGGGATGCCTCTTCATGCAGAAGATAGTTCGGCTTCATGGAGTCCCCTCAAAAACAGTCTCGGAACGAGACTCCCATTTCACATCCCAATTGTGGAAGGGATTGTAGGAGGATTTTGGGACTCAGCTACGCTTGAGCACAGCGTTTTATCCCCAGACTGATGGTCATACGGAGAGGACCATTCATGTAGAGACCCAAATCTTGACGTACATAGACATTACATTAATTTTGTGGAATAATTAATACATGACAAAAAAGATGCCCAAAGACCATTTTAGTTTAGTGTATTTGGAAACATGGAACATAATCTTCTAATCATGGTGACGGATCTTCAACATCTCCCATAAAGATCTTCCCCTTTGGTTTTCTTACCTAAAACCTTTCTTTATATCCTGGGGAAAAGAAAACATAAAAAAGGTGAGATCAAATGCTCAGTAAGGGTAAACATGGAGAACATAAAACAATCCCTAAACATTGGAACGTAAGAACATGAACATAAAACATCAAAATCATGAGTAATGACATAAATCTTGGCAGTGCATAAGGCATAGATCATAAAGGAACATTAATAATGAAAAACTAGCTTGGGAATAAAATATGTAATTGTGGCATCCATTAATCACATGTTATGGTTTCCATAGTAGCCAAGGCATTTCTTCCAAAACCATCATAGTGGACAAATTCCATTACTGAACCGGGTTTACTTGTCATTCCAGCCATGTATTACTGAACCGGATTCACTTGTCGTTCCAGCCTTGTTTATCTCATGAGATATAATTATTTACCCAATTAATTAGAGGGAGATATAGGTCCCACCCATCTCATATTTAAATCATTCTTACGTGTGCCACAAAATAAACATAAATCATTCATCATAACTCAAAGAATAAAATGGGTTTCATATATGTCATCCCATCATAACATAATCCATATAAAACAATGGATATAATTTCATCATAAACAAAATAAAACCATGTAAATAATAGGAAAATTATACATGAAGAATATCCATATTAAATAATGTCATCTTAGATGGAAAACAGTTTGGATAAAACACTTGAAATGAATTCTTGAGGAAAATATCCTTTTTTCTTCAAAATCATTTTCTTTTCTCAAAATGTCGTGCAATTTTAAAAGAAAAGAATTTTTTTAAAAACAATAATAAAATCTTGTAAAGGAAGCTTCATGAAAATAAGGTTTTATGAAACCGTAAAAATCCATTGATGTTGTATAAGTTAAAAAACATTATCCTTGTACTTTTTCCGAAAAAGTCAAAAAATACCTTGTATAGTAAACAAAAGAATGATTCATTTCATACCATGTGGTAAACGTCAAAAAAGGGTAAACATGACTTTAAAAATACATGTAAGAATATTAAACACTTTACTAAAACATTTTTATGGACATGGATGAAAAATATAACCCCAGTAAATACTTACGTATAAGCAATCCTGGATAAAAATGAGATTGAAAATTATCTCTTAACTTATGTCCAATTTTTTCCGTATGTGTCTGAGACTTATATATGGTGTGTTTAAACATAATATTAACTTGTAAAAGAACCATAATAATATTTATGATATCATATATGATTCACTTACGACTTTATATTACCCGTTCATTTGTCAATTCCATGTTAAATAAGTGTTTTGGGTAAAATGGTTTCATTTATCGTCCATGTTTTGACTTGTAATTATTCATATGATTACTTAGATCATGATTAAATACTTCCAGAATGTAAAAAATTATTTATATATAATATATATTCAGAATATACATATATATATAATATCTATAAATGGAAATAAATACACCGTTCATGGAGACGGTAGGCCGTACGTACGCGTGAACGTTGTTTTCGTTTCCTTATTAAATTGAATAGAAGTAACTAAATAACATATAAATAAATCAATTATCATTAATATGTCATATATTTCATGATTATTTATTATATATACATTATAATCATTCTAGAATGGTTAACTTGTAGAATGAATCTCATCGCGTCGTGGGGACGGTAATTCGTACGTACGTACGAGCGATGATATTGTTCCCATAATTATTTAATGGAATTATAGTGGATGATATAATATCTCAGAATTAGTATCATGTTATAATTATCATATATAGTTATTCTTTACACCATTATATCCATCCAAGTAAGGTGGTGGAGGAAAAACAGATTACACCACGGCATGGAGACGGTATTCCGTATGTACACACGCACGGTGATTTCATTTTCCGTAGGATGGATAGAAGGTGAAATAGGTTTCGTTCATATTTATAATAACATATCAGTATATTAGTGATACTTATGTTATTAATTTATTATGAAACAACAAAATAAGACGAAGTATAAGAAGAAATTAATTTAAAAGAATCGTTAAAGGATATTACCTCTTATTTGACGCGCCTCTTCTAAACCTCCTCTTAGGGCACTAAAGTTGGTCTTTTAAGAAGACCAGGACCTTTAGTATGTTTCTAGGGAAGTAGAGAAGATATATGGGCAGGTTTTGACTGATCTTGAAGGCTCAATGTGTTGTCAAGATGAGATAGAGTAGGTGCCCTTTTGTAAGGGAGGAGGGGGTCACTTTTGGAAACCTCTAAAATATTAATTTATAATAAAATCCAACCCCACTAAAAAACCTCCAAAAATGACTCAAATCCAAATATTAGATGAGATAGGGTTCTAATATCATCAACCAATAAGATTTATACATGTTAGTAATTTATTTTAAATCTTATCAACTTGATTTATCCTTATTTAATCTATTAAATTTTATTTATGGTAATAATATTCTAGATTTTAAATTGTTATAAATAATTACTTATATGTTGTTAATTGTCTATAATTGGATACTTTATGAAATTTTAGAAAATATAAATGTAAATTTATAATTTTTAAATACTTTTGTGATTTTTAATCAATTTTATAATATATGTTTTTTATAAAATAACAAGTGTCAATTTTGACACTATTCATTTATTTGAATTTAAATAAAATCCACACAAAGGATATATTCAAAAAAATATTTAATATACTCCTAACATGTAATGTTCATCTAGAAAATTTTTGGAGAACATTAATTAGATCATATAATATTTATTTTAATATTTTTATAACCATTTATTTGATATTTCAATCAATAAAATAATTTCTACATCACTATTGTGTCATCATTAATGATAATTATTTAATACCTAAAAATTATAAATAAATTCTCATGATGTAGATAATTTTATTATCTTTCCGGAGACTATTTATATTCGATGTTTTATTAGGTTTATCACTAAATTAAAATTATTACACTTATAGGATATAAGAGAGTGACATGTTGTCACTTTCTTTGGTTTTAATAATAATTATATCATTTTTATGGTCAAAAGTCCATGAAATGAATCAATTACGACCCTTAAGTGATATGTGTAGACTTTTATTCGTCCAATATAATTTTGGAAGGTCTTAGCGTAATTTTATAATCTTATTTTTACCCTTAATTACCTGATTTACCTTTAACTGTAGTAAATAAAAAATTATCATAGTTACTATTCATAATATCAAAAAAAATAAAAGTAACCTATTTACATAATTTTGACCAACTGAATCCAAATATAGAATCCATTTTTAAAAATTCAAAACACATAATTTTTAGTAATTAATTTAAAATTAATCTTGTTATTAAGAAAATGTGTTTTTAAAAGTTAAAACATTGTCAAAGATTGAAATGTTTATTCCTATGAATTCAATGTAAAATTAATGATAATGACTTGAATTATATTAAATGGTAAAAATATATACTATTTATACTTTAAAACAATTAAATATTATAATTTAACCATATAAATTATCTTGATGAAAAAAGTTTTTTTTAATTAAACTTTAGCGTATTTTTACTATTCATCAAAATATGAAAGTTATCAGAAAACTATCAAAAATTTATCCAATGTAAATTTTTATATCCTGATTAAAAATAAGAAGTTTATTTTGTAAAATTGAACTTATAAACTTGTAAAAAAATTATATTTAAAATGGGTGCACCATCAAAAAGCGATAAAACTGCATTTTTTTAAAAATACATCATTTATCGAAAAATTGATTTTTTTCATATATCATTATAGAAAATGTGTAAGATGAATTATAATGTTATAAAATTCAAAATTCAGTTAATAGTATTCATAACAGCTAGTTCATAATGTTATAATAATATATCATTGTTTAGTGAAACTCGGAATTGCGTACAACACACGCATTTGAGGAAGGTCGCCCTTGCGTGCAACACAAGCCAAGAATAGTGTTTGCATATAATACAAGCTAATACGTTGTTGCGTATAACACAAGATAATCTTGGTTTAGCGTACAATACAAGACATAAAAGAAAAAACTTATTTCTCATAAAATCTCAGGGTGTTACATTCTACCCCCCTTAAAATGAATTTCTCCCTCGAAATTCATCGGAGTTATAAATGGTTTTATACTTGAAAATTTCATTCATAGAAACCCACATCGTAAAAACAAATACTAAAACATAATATTAAAAAGGAACGTTAGAAATATAATGGATTCCCAAAGTAACTCATCATTGGGTTTCCACATAAGAGAATATAGGTGAAAATATGGATATGGAAGAGAAATCTAACCATCATGTTTGGATAAAGAGTGGTAGAGGACATGGCTATGAAAAAGCCAACAATCACAAAGCTATAAATGTTTGATAATCTAAGGTAACATCTGATTCATCAGATATGAGGGCACGAGGACAATATTTTTGGTTTTCAAGATCATTTCCCTAATGTTGAAGAATTTTTGAATTAAAAGAAATACTTACTTGATTTTGGTACAATCTCACTATTGTTTGTGCCTTGAACAATTTCCACTTCATATCTTAAAGAAATGAAGTTGAGTTTTCCTTCTGTGAAGTGTTAGCAGATCATGCGATTCAATGATAGGTCATTCCATATGTCTCAAACATAAGTTTAGCAAAAGTTATATATATAAGTCCATCTTATGGTGAGATTAATCGTATATAGTTCCAAAAATGGACTTATACCTCATCTATCATACTGCTTAATAAAATAAAAGTAGTTTCTACTAACCAGGGACTTCCTGTAGGCCGGTGGAAGGTGATAAAGTCATGTCGCACTTCGGTTTTGGGTTTGATTCCCGCAACCCTGTCTGACGCGACGGGTTGTCACCCATCCTGCAAGTTGTCCTTTTTTCTAAAACTACACTATTATAACATTCCAGAAATAATATCGAAAAAAGGTTCTATCCTTAAAAAATATTATCTTATGTCCAACATAATCCATTTCAAATATTTAGACTTATCCAAAATACTTTTGTCTAATATCATAGTATAATGAAAATGATTACTAGAAATGTCATCTACCAAACATGTGAATGTCATCATTTATCCCCCATATATCATAAGATATATTTTGTTGATCGCATTCCAAACATGTGAATACCTTAATCATGTATTCTCTTGAAACATGAATTACCATATAACCTTAATAAAAACATGAATTCTGTCAAAAGTTAATTATTTCCACATATCAAAATCCCAAAATTTCTATATACTCAAACCATGATTTCGCTTTGTCCTTATATCAGTCATGAGATCATTGATACTATCAAACATATTATTTTCTATGTATCCCTTCATTATGCACATATCATCTTCTTTCCAAAAATATTTCAATCACTTTTCATGCTTATCGGTAACATATTCTTATGGAAAACCCCAATGGAACAATACACAAATATTTAAATATGCCATAAAAGTACCTCAACAACATTATTCTTGAATTCCAATACATAATCCCTTCAATACATCCTCTTAAATGATTAGAATGTAATAGGTCCTTACTCAATTTAAAAGTAACCTCTTAGGTTAGGGCATTGAGTTAGGTAATTTCCATGTTCTCCACAGATAAGACATTAAACCCCATAACATTCTATCACTCTATGACCATTTTCCCCACATAGATAACATCTTCCCCTTCATTTGAGGTATTACTCAAGGTTCTTCTTCCCTTCTTCAGAAATCTCAATATTCCTTTCTCTATGATCCTCACCATGAGAACATGCATAAAAGTTCATCTTCCTATTATTTGATGAATTAGGAATACCACTAAAGTTCACCTTATTAATCATATATCGCGATGACTGATTCGGCATAATCACAATATCTTTCTTTCTATTCATTATGCAATTTCATTTCTCATAGTCGCCAATTTTTCCATTGGATTCAATGTTGACCCAATTCCTTCCGGTTCCCCTCATTGACTAAAACCAAAAACCATGCTGTAAGAAACAGTTAAAATAAAGAGGAACCACATAATCATAAAAAGTATAACATATCGCACATTCTTTAATCCATGACACCTTAGGTTCACCCTAGGTTATTCATGATCTTCAACATAATTCTAGGACTGTAACCTATAGTTATACTAAACCTTAAGGACATCCCTAGACATACCTTAGAAATATCTCTAGGGATATCACTAAAGTTTTTGCATCCTAGTTTCCAAAGGTTAACTAAACCTTTGCTCTGATACCAACTATAGAGACCCAAATCTTGAAGTACATAGAAATTACATTACTTTTGTGTAATTCTTAATACATGAAAAAAAACAGACTCCCAAAGACCATATTAGTTTAGTGTCTTTGAAAACTCGGAACATAATCTTCTAATCATGGTGAAATATCTTCAACATCTCCCATAAAGATCTTAACTGTTGGTTTTCTTACCTAAAACCTTTCATTATATCCTGGGGAAAAGAAAACATAAAAAGGGTGAGCGCAAATGCTCAGTAAGGGTAAACATGGAGAACATAAAACAATCCCTAAACATTTGAACGTAAGAACATGAACATAAAACATCAAAATCATGAGTAATGACATAAATCTTGGAATTGCATAAGGAATAGATCATAAAGGAACATTAATCATGATAAAATAGCATGGTAATAAAACCTATAATTGTGGAATCCATTAAGCACATGTTATAATTTCCATAGTAGCCAAGGCATTGCTTCCAAGACCATCATAGTGGACAAAGTCCATTACTGAACCGGGTTTACTTTCCGTTCCAGCCTTGTTTATCTCATGAGATATAAATCTTTACCCAATTAATTGTAGGGAGATATAGGTCCCACCCATCTCATATTGAAATCATTCTTACGTGTGCCACAAAATAAACATAAATCATTCATCATAACTCAAAGAATAAAATGGGTTTCATATACATCATCCCACCATAACATAATCCATATAAAATAATGGATATAATTTCATAATAAAAAAATAAAACCATGTAAATAATGGGTAAATTATACATGAATCATATCCATATTAAATAATTTCATCTTATATGGAAAATAGTTTGGATAAAACACTTGAAATGAATTCTTGAGGAAAATATCCTTTCTTCTTCAAAATCATTTACTTTTCTCAAAATGTCGTGTGATTATAAAAGAAACTAATTTTGTTGAAAATAATCATGAACTCTTGTAGAGGAAGCTTCATGAAAATAAGGCGTTATGAAACCATAAAAATCCATTGTCGTATAAGTTAAAAAAACATTATCCTCGTACTTTTTCCAGAAAAGTCAAAAAATACCTCATATGGTAAACAAAAGAAAGATTCCTTCCATACCATGCGGTAAAAGTAAAAAAAAGGTAAACATGAATTTAAACATACATGTAAGAATATTAAACACTTTATGAAAACATTTTTATGGACATGGATGAAAAATATAACCACAGTAAATACTTACGTATTAGAAATCCTAGATAAAAATGAGATTGCAAAATTATCCCTTAGCTTGTGTCCAATTTCTTCCGTATGTGTCTGAGACTCTTGTATAGTGGGTTTAAACATATTATTTACTTGTAACAGAACCATAATAATATTTATGATATCATATATGATTCACTTACGACTTTATATTACCCGTTCATTTGTCAATTCCATGTTAAAGAAGTGTTTTGGGTAAAATTGTTTCATTTATCGTTTGTGTTTTGTCTTGTAATTATTCATATGATTAATTAGATAATGATTAAATACTTCAAAAATTTTAAAAAATATTTATATATATTATATATTCAGAATATACATATATATAATAGATCGATAATTGGAAAGAAATACACCGTTCATGGAGACGGTAGGTCGTACGTACGCATGAACGTTGTTTTCGTTTCCTTATTAAATTGAATGGAAGTAAGTAAATAACATATACATAAATCCAGTATCATTAATATGTCATACATTTCATGATTATTTATTATATATACTTTATAATCATTCTTTAATGGTTAACTTGGAGAATTAATCTCATTGTGTCATGGAGACGGTAATCCGTACGTACGCACGAGCGATGATATCGTTCCCATAATTATTGAATAGAATTAGAGTGGATGATATAATATCTCAGAATTAGTATCATGTTATAATCAACATATATAGTTATTATTTACACCATTATACCCATCCAAGTAAGGTGGTGGCGGAAAAATAGATTACACCACGACATGGAGACAGTACTCCGTACATAGGCACACGCAGCAGTGATTTCGTTTTCCGTAGGATGGATAGAAGGTGAAATAGGTTTGGTTCATATTTATAATAATATATCAGTATATTAGTGATACTGATGTTATTACTGTATTATAAAACAACAAAATAAGAGGAAGTAGAAGAAGAAATGAATTTGAAAGAATCGGTGAAGGATATTACCTCTTCTTCGACGTGCCTCTTCTAAACCTCCTCTTAGGGCACTAAAGATGATATTTGAATAAGACCAGGACCTCTAGTATGTTTCTAGGGAAGTGAATAAGATAAATTGGTAGGGTTTGGACGATCTTGAAGGCTCAAAGTGTAGAGACCCGAAGCTTGACGTACATGGACATTACATTACTTTAGCGGAATACGTAATACATAACAAAAACAGACACACAATGACCGTAATAGTTTAGTGTCTTTGGAAACTTGGAACGTAATTTTCTAATCATGGTGAAAGATCTTCAATATCTCCCATAAAGATCTTCCCCCCTTTTTTTCATAGCTAAAACCTTTCTTTATATCATGGGGAAAAGAAAACATAAAAAGGGTGAGCTCAAATGCTCAGTAAGGGTAAGCATGGATAAAATAAAACATATCATATACATTTGAATCTTAAAAACATGAACATAATGTTTAAACATCAAAATCTTGAGCAATGACATAAAACATGGAAGTACGTAAGGCATAGATCATAAAGAAACATTAAGAATGATAAAATAGCATGGGAATAAAACATGTAATTGTGGCAACAATTAAGAACATGATATGATTTCCATAGTAGCCAAGGCATTGCTGCCAAGACCATCTTAGTGGACAAATTCCCTTTCTGAATCGAGTTCACACCTCGTTCCAGTCCTATATTACTGAACTAGTTTAACTTGCCGTTCTAGCCATGTCTATCTCATGAGATACTAATCTTTACCCAATGCATTGGAGGGAGATATAGGTCCCACCCATCTTATAATGAAATCATTCTTACTTGTGCCACAACATAAACATAAATCATTCATCATAACCCAAAAAATAAAATGGGTATCACAAACATCATCCCATCATAACATAATCCATATAAAAAAATGGATATCATTTCATCATAAGAACAATGAAACCATGTAAATCATAGAGACATTATACTTGAAACATACACATATGAAATAATGTCATCTAAGATGGAAAATGGTTTTGATAAAACACTTGAAATGAATTCTTGAGGAAAATATCCTTTTTTCTTCAAAATCATTTTCTTTTCACAAAATGTCATGAAATTTTAAAAGAAAAGAATTTTGTTGAAAATAGTCATGAAATCTTTTTAGGAAGCATCATGAAAATAAGTCTTTAGAAAACTGTAAAAATCTGTTCGTGCCGTATAAGTTAAAAAAACATTCTTCTCGTACTTTTTCCAGAAAAGTCAAAAAAAGTACCTCGTAACGTAAATAAAAGAAAGATTCCTTACATACCATGTAGTAAAAGTCAAATTGGGTAAAAAGGACTTTAAACATACATTAATACACATTTATAAAACATAAACATGGATGATAGAAATAACCCCAGTAAATACTTACGAATAAGCAATCTCGGATAAAAATGAGATTTTCACAATTATCCCTTACCTTAGGTCCGATTTTCTTCGTAAGTGTCCGAACCTCCTCTTCTTTGAAGTGCCTCTTTGATTCCTCCTCTTAGGGCACTAAAATTGGTCTTTGAAGAAGACAAGGACCTCTATGATGTTTCTAGGGAAGTGGAGAAGAGAATTTGGCAGGGGCTGGCCGATCTTGAAGTCTCAAAGTGGTGTGAGGAAGAGAGGGAGGAGGTTCCCTTTTATAAGGGAGGAGAGGGGCACCTTTGGAATAACTAAAAATATTATTTTATTATAAAGCCAAATTCGGTTTTAAATAGCTCCAAATTGATTTATTTCGAATCTAAGGTGGGGGTGGGTCTAAATCCTCTCATCCAATAAAATTTAGACAAGTTTCGGTTCCTATTTTAACCTTATCATTTAGATTTAACATTAAGTTAAATAATTTTACTTTTACCGTGTCTTCTTGTGTTCTTATAATATAAGGTTAATAAACTTACTATAACAATCCAAACAAACCCCAAGTTGTTTATTATTAATATATATAACCTTATCTAAGTCATTTGGCCGAACCTTAGATTTTTAGGAATAAAATAACAATTAATAATATAATATTTGTTTTAAAAACTATTTTATGTCAATTTTGACACTATTTAGTAATTGATTTTTGTGAAAATAATAACATAATGATTAGTTCTAAAAAAGTTAATTAAATAAATACTAAAATGTCATATTAACCTAGAAAATTATTTTAATTCATAAAAATTCTCAAATTACATTTATTTTGGTATTTATAACATCAATTATGTCAATATTTCATTAATAAGATAATTACTGCATCATCTTTGTGTCATAAATAAATTAAATTATTTAATGTCTAAAAATTAAAAATAAAATAAAATTATGTAATAAATCTTTTTATATTTCTAATGAATATTTATAGTCGAATTTATCTTATGTATAACCCTATATTAAAAATGATATACGTATTAAACTGTGATTTTAACTATTTTAACCCTTCTTTAAATAAATTAATAATAAATGTCCTAATCTAATCCAAGTGGGCCTAAATGGTAATATTTTATTCCTAAGGTTGTTTTTGATCGAATTACACTTATCCAATAGAATTAGGACATGTGTTATGGTAATAATAATATCATTTTTACCCTTAATTATCCTATTTACTTTTAACCGTGGTAAAAAAAGTAAAAAGTTACTATTCACCAAAAATTATTTTCATCTCATTGAACCACATTTTACTTATTGACATCAACCGTGTCTCTCGTATTTTTTAAATTCCATTCACAGAAGCGGTAAAATTAAGTTTTATGAAAAATTCATTTTTTTAACTACCACTTAGTGGTTTCACTATTCATCAAAAAAATGAAAGTTTCCAGAAAAATACCAAAAATTAGGCCTAAGATATATTTGATATTATGAACTCAAAAATGATGTCTATTTTACCAAATTCAAAATATATCAGTTGTATTAATTAATTTAAAAATTAATTCTCGTCGTCAAAACAAATAGTGTGTTCTTAAGAGATAATAACTACCAAAAGATTGACACTTGTTTATGTCTGGTTTAAATGTGAAATTACATCCAATGACCAACATTGTATTAAATTGTAAAAATATATTCTAAATATACTTTAAAACCACTCAAATTAATAATTTATCATTATTAATTATTTCGATTAAAAAGGTTGTTTTTAATTAAAATTTAGTAATTTTCACTATTCATCAGAAAATGAAAGTTATCCGAAAAGTACCAAAATTTCACCCTAAGCTAATTTCGATATTCCGAATCCAAAAATGGAGTCCATTTTGAAAAATAAAATTTAAAAAATTTCAAAAAGTGGTTATTACTATTCATAATGGCTAGTTTTAATAATATTTTAATAGCATATCATTGTTTAGTGAAACACGGTATTGCGTACTACACACTCTATTGAGGAAGGTCGCGATTGCGTGTAATGAGAGGCAAGTCAAGGATGTGTGTTGTGCAAGCTCGTTTTGGTGTAGCGTACAACACAATACATTAATGAAATTAAAAGAATATTTTTCATAAAATCTTGGGGTGTTACATTCTACCCCCCTTAAAATGAATTTCGCCCTCCAAATTCGTCGGGGTTATAAATGGTTTACTACTCGAAAGTTTGTTTAATAGAAACCCACATTGTAAAAAGGAATACCAAAACATGGCTTTAAAAACTAAAGTATGAAATGTAACGGTTACCCAAATTAACTCATCACTGGGTTTCCACGTAGGAGAACATAGGTGAAAATATGGATATGGAAGAAAAATCTAACCATCATATTATGATGGAGAGTGGTAGAGAACATGGCTATGGAAAATCCATCAATCACAAAGCTATTGATTTGTGATAATCTAAGGTACCATCTGATTCATCGGATATAAGGGAACTAGGACAACATTTTTGGTTTTCAAGATCATTTCCCTAAAGTTGATGAATTAAAATAAATACTTGCATGATTTTTGTACAATCTCACTGTTGTTCGTGAATTGAACAATTTCCACTTCATCCCTTAAAGAAATGAAGTTGAATTTGTTATTCGTGATGTGTTAGCAGATCATGTGATAGAATGATGGGTCATTCCATCTCTTTCAAACAAAAGGTTAGAAAAAGTTATGAGTCCATCTTATGGTTAGATTAATCGTATATGGTTCCAAAAATGAACTTATACTTCATATATCATACTGCTTAATAAAATAAAACTAGTTTCTACTAACCAGGGACTTCCTGTAGGCCAGTGGTAGGTGATAAAGGCTAGTCGCACTTCGGTTGTAGGTTCAATTCCCACAGCCATGTCTGACGCGATGGGCTGTCGCCTGTCCTGCAGGTTGTCCTTTTTCTAAAACTACATTACTATAACATCACATAAATAATATCAAAAAAAAAGTTCTATCCTTAAACAATACTAACTTATGTCTAACATAATCCATTCCAATCTTTAGGCTTATCTAAAATACTTTGGTCCAAGCTCATAGTATAAAGAAAACGATTACTTGAAATTTCATCAACCAAGCATGTGAATACCATCATTTATCCCCCATATATCTTGTTGGTCACATTCCAATCATGTGAAAACCTTAATCATGTATTCTCTTGAAAAATGAATACCCATTAAACCATAGTGAAAACATGAATGATGTCCAAAGTTAACTCCTTCCACATACCAAAATCCAAAAATTCTATATACTCAAACCATGATATAACCTTCTCCTTATATCAGTCATGAGCTCATGAATACTATCAAACATTTAATTTTCTCTTTATCCCTTCATTATGCACATATCATATACATTCCAAAAATATCTGAATATCCTTTAATGGATACTGGTACCATTAATCATACACTTTCAAAACTCAAGGAAAGATAACAGTGTAACAATCCTTAGATGTCTCTTTATTCCATAGTACCATGAGATTACTTATACAACATTACACTTGATAAACATGTAATCATTCCACTACCTTATTAAACCATTGACCGAGCTTCAACAATTCTTTCATCTCACATATCATTTGTAGTCTCTTCATCACCATCAACATAAATACTACCCATATGGCCGTACTGATTCTCTTCATGAGACTTTCTTTTAGGGAATTGGTTTGCATAATGCCCGTACATTCCACATTTAAAACATTTAACCATTGTTGATGTCGTAGCAATACCATGATCCTCATCCATGGTGTTTACTGAACCTTTTCCTTTTCACTTACTGGCTTTGTGTCCTTCTTTTCCACACCTAAAGCATCTTCCAGTTCCCTTGAAACAATCTCCATGATGCCTCTTCACACATGATTTACATGAGGGAAATTGAACTTTCTTTCCTCTATTATCATCATGAAACTCCATTTTCTCTTATTATCTGAGTCAGGAAACTTACCAAAGTTGAGATTATTGATCATATTATGAGATTGCTGATTAGGCATAATAACGATGTTTGGACTTCCAGATCCTGTTTCATTTGGTTTCTCATGAAGAAAAGCATTCCATTGTCTATCATATCCTCCATTATCGTGAATCTTCCTGTTTCCAGCCATTTTCTAAAACCCAAAAAGAATAGTGTGAGAGGAAAAAATCATGCTAGGGAAAAAAATAGTAAAGGGGGAGAACCCTTAATATCTAACATCTTAGGTTAAATTCTAATATTGTTACCGTAGTTCTAGGACTGTATCCTATACGTATACTTATCCTTAGGGACATCCCTAGACATACCTTAGAAATATCTCTAGGGATCTCACTAACATTTTCGCATCCTAGTTTCCAAAGGTTGACTAAACCTTTCCTCTGATACCAAATGTAGAGACCCGAAGATTAACTTACATGTACGTTACATTACTTTAGCTGAATAATTAATACATAACAAAAACAGACACACAAGGACCGTAATAGTTTAGTGTCTTTGGAAACTTGGAACGTAATCTTCTAATCATGGTGAAAGATCTTCAACATCTCCCATAAAGATCTTCCCCCCTTTTTTTCATACCTAAAACCTTTCTTTATATCCTGGGGAAAAGAAAACATAAAAAGGGTGAGCTCAAATGCTCAGTAAGGGTAAGCATGGATAAAATAAAACATACCATATACATTTGAATCTTAAAAACATGAACATAATGTTTAAACATCAAAATCTTGGGCAATGACATAAAACATGGAAGTACGTAAGGCATAGATCATAAAGAAACATTAAGAATGATAAAATAGCATGGGAATAAAACATGTAATTGTGGAAACCATTAAGCACATGATATGATTTTCATAGTAGCCAAGGCATTGCTGCCAAGGCCATCTTAGTGGACAAAGTCCCTTTCTGAATCGAATTCACTCCTCGTTCCAGTCCTGTATTACTGAACCGGTTTAACTTGTCGTTCCAGCCATGTCTATCTCATGAGATATAAATATTTACCCAATGAATTGGAGGGAGATATAGGTCCCACCCATCTCATAATGAAATAATTCTTACTTGTGCCACAACATAAACTTAAATCATTCATCATAACCCAATGAATAAAATGGGTATCATAAACATCATCCCATCATAACATAATCCATATAAAAAAATGGATATCATTTCATCATAAGAACAGTGAAACCATGTAAATCATAGAGACATTATAGTTGAAACATACACATATGAAATAATTTCATCTTAGATGGAAAATAGTTTTGATAAAACACTTGAAATAAATTCTTGATCAAAATATCATTTTTTCTTCAAAATCATTTTCTTTTCACAAAATGTCATGAAATTTTAAAAGAAAAGGATTTTGTTGAAAATAGTCATCAAATCTTTTTAGGAAGAATCATGAAAATAAGTCTTTATAAAACTGTAAAAATTTGTTCCTACCGTATAAGTTAAAAAACATTCTTCTCGTACTTTTGCTGGAAAAGTCAAAAAAGTACCTCGTAACGTAAATAAAAGAAAGATTCCTTACATACCATGTAGTAAAAGTCAAATTAGGTAAAAAGGACTTTAAACATACATGAATACACTTTTATAAAACATGGACATGGATGATAGCAATAACCCCAGTAAATACTTACGAATAAGCAATCTCTGATAAAAATGAGATTTGCACAATTATCCCTTACCTTAGGTCCGATTTGCTTCGTAAGTGTCTGAACCTCCTCTTTTTTGAAGCGCCTCTTTGAGTCCTCCTCTTAGGGCACTAAAATTGGTCTTTGAAGAAGCCCAGGACCTATAGGATGTTTCTAGGGAAGTGGAGAAGAGAATTTGGTAGGGGTTGGCCGAGCTTGAAGGCTCAAAGTGGTGTGAGGAAGAGAGGGAGGAGGTGCCCTTTTATAAGGGAGGAGAGGGGCACCTTTGGAATAACTAAAAATATTATTTTATTATAAAGACAAATTCGGTTTTAAATAGCTCCAAATTGATTTATTTCGAAGCTAAGGTGGGGATGGGTCGAAATACTCTCATCTAATGGAATTTAGACAACTTTAGGTTCCTATTTTAACCTTATCATTTAGATTTAACATTAAGTTAAATAATTTTACTTTTACCGTGTCTTCTTGTGTTCTTATACTATAAGGTTAATAAACTTACTATAACAAGACAAACGAACCCGAAGTTTTTTATTATTAACATATATAACCTTATCTAAGTCATTTGGCCGAACCTTAGATTTTTAGGAATAAAATAACAATTAATAATATAATATTTGTTTTAAAAACTATTTTATGTCAATTTTGACACTATTTAGTAATTGATTTTTGTAAAAATCATAAAAGAATGATTAGTTTGAAAAAATTTAATTAAATCAATAATAACATGTCATATTAACCTATAAAATTAGTGGAATTCATAAAAAGTCTCAAATTACATTTATTTTGGTATTTATAACATCAATTATGTCAATATTTCATTAATAAGATAATTAATGCATCATATTTGTGTCATAAATAAATTAAATTATTTATTGTCTAAAAATTACAAATAAAATACAATTATGTAGGAAATATTTTTATCTTTCTAATGAATCTTTATAGTCGAATTTATC
Source organism: Viscum album (assembly GCA_963277665.1). Classification (NCBI taxonomy): domain Eukaryota; kingdom Viridiplantae; phylum Streptophyta; class Magnoliopsida; order Santalales; family Viscaceae; genus Viscum; species Viscum album. The sequence goes on from OY728153.1 coordinate 1,968,781,991, forward strand.
TTATGTATAACCCTATATTAAAAATGATATACGTATTAAACTTTGATTTTAACTATTTTAACCCTTCTTTAAATAAATTAATAATAAATGTCCTAATCTAATCCAAGTGGGCCTAAATGGTCATATTTTACTCCTAAGGTTGTTTTTGATCGAATTACACTTATCCAATAGAATTAGGACATGTGTTAGGGTAATAATACTATCATTTTTACCCTTAATTATCCTATTTACTTTTAACCGTGGTAAGAAAAAGTAAAAAGTTACTCTTCACCAAAAATTATTTTCATCTCATTGAACCACATTTTACTTACTGACATCAACTGTGTCTCTTGAATTTTTGAAATTCCACTCACAGAAGCGGTAAAATTATGTTTTATGAAAAATTCATTTTTTTAACTACCACTTAGTGGTTTCACTATTCATCAAAAAAATGAAAGTTTCCAGAAAAATACCAAAAATTAGGCCTAAGCTATATTTGATATTATGAACTCAAAAATGATATCTATTTTACCAAATTCAAAAAATATCAGTTGTATTAATTAATTTAAAAATTAATTCCCGTCATCAAAATAAATAGCGTGTTCTTAAGAGATAATAACTACCAAAAGATTGACACTTGTTTATGTCTGCTTTAAATGTGAAATTACATCCAATGACCAACATTGTATTAAATTGTAAAAATATATTCTAAATATACTTTAAAACCACTCAAATTAATAATTTATCACTATTAATTATTTTGATTAAAAAGGTTGTTTTTAATTAAAATTTAGTAATTTTCACTATTCATCAGAAAATGAAAGTTATCCGAAAAGTACCAAAATTTCACCCTAAGCTAATTTCGATATTCTGAATCCAAAAATGGAGTCCATTTTGAAAAATAAAATTTACAAAATTTCAAAAAGTGGTTATTACTATTCATAACGGCTAGTTTTAATAATATTTTAATAGCATATCATTGTTTAGTGAAACTCGGTATTGCGTACTACACACGCTATCGAGGAAGGTCGTGATTGCGTGTAATGAAAGGCAAGTCAAGGATGCGTGTTGTGCAAGCTCCTTTTGGTGTAGCTTACAACACAAGACATTAATGAAATTAAAAGAATATTTTTCATAAAATCTCAGGGTGTTACACAAAGTGTTGTGAAGAGGAGAGGGAGGAGGTGCCCTTTTATGAGGGAGGAGAGGGGTACTTTTGGAAACCTCAAAAATATTAATTTATAATAAACTCAAACCCCACTTAAAAACCACCAAAAATGACTCCAATATGAATATTAGATGATATAGGGTTGTAATATCATCACCCAATAAGATTTAGACATGTGGGTAATTTATTTTAAACCTTATCAACTTGATTAATCCTTATTTAATCTACTTAATTTTATTTATGGTAATAATATTCTAAATTTTAAATTGTTATAAATAATTACTTATGTGTTTTTAATTGTCAATAATTGGATAATTTATGAAATTTTAGACCATATAAATTTCAATTTATAATTTTTAAATATTTTTTTGATTTTAATCAATTTTATAAAATAACAATAGTGTCAATTTTGACACTATTCATTTATTTGAATTTAAATAAAACCCACACAAAGGATATATTCGAACCAAAATATTTAATAGACTACTAACATGTAATATTCATCTAGAAACATTCTGTAGAACATTAATTAGTTCATATAATATTTATTTTACTATTTTTATTACCATTTATTTGATATTTCAATCAATAAAATAATTTCTACATCACTATTGTGTCATCATTAATGATAATTATTTAATCCTTAAAAATTCTAAATAAATTCTCATGATGTAGATAAATTTATTAGATTTCTGGGGACTATTTATATTCGATTTTTTATGATGTTTATCACTAAATTAAAATTATTACACTTATAAGATATAAGAGAGTGACATGTTGTCACTTTCTTTGGTTTTAATAATAATTATATCATTTTCATGGTCAAAAGTCCATGAAATGAATATATTAAGATCGTTAAGTGATATGGTTCTACTTTTATTCATCCAATAGAATTTTTCCAGGTCTTAGGGTAATTTTATAATCTTATTTTTACCCTTAATTACCCGATTTACCTTTAAATGTAGTAAATAAAAATTACCGTAGTTACTATACATAATATCAAAAAAAGTAACCTATTTACATAATTTTGACCCACTGAATCAAAATATGGAATCCATTTTTCATAATTCAAAACATAGAAGTTTCATTAATTAATTTAAAATTAATCTCGTTGTTAAGAAAATGGTTTTTTAAAAGTTAAAACATTGTCAAAGATTGTAATGTTTTTACCTATGAATTCAATGTAAAATTAATGACAATGACTTTCATTATATTAAATGGTAAAAATATATTCTATTTATACTTTAAAACCATTAAATATTATAATTTAACCATATAAATTATCTTGATGGAAAATTTGTTTTTAATTAAAATTTAGCGTATTTTTACTATTCATCAAAATATAAAAGTTATCAGAAAAGTATAAAAAATTTATCCAATGTAAATTTTTATATCCTAATTCAAAATAAGAAGTTTATTTTTTAAAATTTGACATATAAACTTGTCAAAATTTATATTTAAAATGGGTGTGTCATCAAAAGGCGGTAAAACTTCATTTTTTAAAAATACTTCTTTTATCGAAAAATAGATTATGTTTTAATATCTCATTATAGAAAATGTGTAAGATGAATTATAATGTTATAAAATTAAAAAATCGGTTAATACTATTCATAACGGCTAGTTCATAATATTATAATAATATATCATTGTTTAGTGAAACTCGATATTGGGTACAACACATGATATCGAGGAAGGTATCTCTTGCTTGGAACACAAGCCAAGAATAGTGTTTGTGTATACTATAAGATAATACGATGTTGCGTATAACACAGGATAGTCTTGGTGTAGTGTACAACACAATACATCAAAGAAAAAAATTATTTCTCATAAAATCTTAGGGTGTTACAATTCAGGTTCTAGAAGATATGTGGCGAGTCTGTGTCTTGGACTTTGGTCATAGTTGGGAGGACCACCTACCACTGGTGGAGTTTTCATACAAACATATCTACCACTCCATCATTGGTATGGCACCGTTTGAGGCCTTGTATGGGAGACGTTTCTGGTCACCGCTTTGCTGGACCGACCCCGGAGAGTCAGTACTCATGGGTCTAGAGTGGGTGCGAGCTACCACCGAGAAGGTGCAGATCATTCCGGAGTGGATGAAGACTGTACAGAGCCAGTAGAAGTCTTATGCAGATAGATGATGGAGACCTCTGGAGTTCGAATTCGGGTCTCACCTCGACGAGGGTTATAGAGATTTGGCTGAGGCGGAAAGCTATCTCTGAGGTTCAGCGGACATTTCCAGATACTGTGAAGAGTTGACGAGGTGGCGTACCGCCTAGCACTACCGCCACAGTTTCATCGAGTACATGATGTCTTCCACGTATCGCAGCTGACGAGGTACGTGCATGACCCATCACACATCATTGACTGGGGCGAGCTGGACATCGAGGATGGAGTGACCTTTATTGAGTACATGGTAGAGATCGAGGATCAGAAGGAGAGGATCCTTCATAGTAAATTGATTCCCTTGGTGCGCGTCTGGTGGCAGCACTGGAATCTTCAGGAGAGCACGTGGGAGTAGGAGGCCCAGATCTGTGCCCAGTACCCACATCTTTTTGAGAAGCCTTTGTTTTGACTTTTCAGGGATGTAAAGCCCCAAGGTGGGGAGAATGTAATGTCTCAGATTTTCTGTGTATTATTTTTAAATATGAAATGGAATTATTTCGAGATAGGGCATGAAGACGGCACATCATTCTGAGGCCCAGTGATCCTGGAATGGTGGTTTGAAGTTTTTTGTAAGTTAAGTGAGTCGGAACTTGTGTGAAGTTGTGGTAATTTCCAAACGGATGCCCGGATTAAAAATCTAAGGGCACTATTGTGTCCGGCGCGACGAATTTAACTAAGAATGAGCCTAACCTCGACCGACCCAGGTAGAGGGAAAAAGTTAATTTTCGGATGTTTTAAGTAAAATAAAATAAAATAAATTCGCAAGTTTATTTTATTTATTTTATGGAAACATCCACTGCAGCGTGACAACGGGGCAGTTGTTTCCTTAATTAAATGGCACGTCATAATGACTCAAAAATGGAATTTTTTACTCATTAATATTGCAGTGTGTTTTTTAATGTCAAATATGTTTCCCTTTTTATTGGGATAATCGAACGACGATCGTTGGAGAAAGATTGAGAGAAACGCTGGAGAAAACTCTCGGCAATGAATGACGACAGATTGAAGATGCGAATCATTGCGCCAACAAGGTTGAAGGATCTCGGCGATGACGGTAGCATGAACTCTTCGTCGGAAATCGATCCCTTCTTGAGGTAGGTGTTGTTATTTTTTTCCATTTCCCATGTTTTTAAATTTTAAACGATGAACGCGGATCAACCAAGAACATGTTGATCCGCGGATTCGTGCGTTCTTGCAGGAGGGATTTTATTTGGGATGATTATGGGGAATTAATCCACATTGATTATTGTGGTTGATTTCTGCTCTGTTTAATCCTATTAATAGGATCGGATCAACGCTGTCACGAATGATGATGGAGGTTCGTTCTTCTTTTTGTTTGATTGGTTTTCCTTCCCCCATTTTCTTCTCGTGCGTTCTTCGCGTTCTTCACGGGGCAATGAACAACGGATCGTTGTGCATCTGTTCTACGACGCAATGATCCCAAATTGAAGAATCGACACCCCAACAACCTTGCGGAGGTGAGACGACGATCACGGATGACGAATCGAACTGGATCGGGAAGGGCTGTTCTTCGAGCATTCTTCGCTCGGGAAGATCAAATCATGTTTTTGGGGATGACCGGAGGTCCAGAAACACCGAAAGAAGATTCTTGGTGTCGGGGCGACCAAAACCTAAAAGTTTTGTGGCGATAAGATAGCTGGATCGATGATCGGGGCACCACGGGAGGCGCACCGGTGAAGAGCGTTGTTTCTGGAAATTTCTATAATACAGGGCATGTACTTCCGAAGAACATGTCGTGTAGTACTGGTAGCAGCGGATAGCATTTCGGGGGCCAGAGAGTAATCACATGGCTTGTGACCCTGGTCACACGGCGTGTTAGACTTTCCCCGAAGCTCGGCGTGTACTTTGGGAAGTACACGGACACGGGTTGGACTACACGGATTCAGACGACACGGCATGTACAACATGGAAGAGGTGGCTACGTGGAACTCGGCGTGTGTCCAGGGGGTACACGGACACGGGATGGAGTACACGACCTTGTACTCTATCACACGGCCAAGTGAGGTCAGTAACACGGGTCACCCCGTGTACAGATTACACGAGTTGGTGTACATGGGTTGATGACTGTGTACGGGCACATGGCCAGCGTACACAGAGCCAACCTCAGTCACTCAGACACGGCACGTACATCGTACTACACGTCGTGTACTCATTTTTTCTACATGACCAACCTTACGACATGGGTCGTTGTACACGGGCAGTACCCAAGGTCAGATAACACGGCGTGTAACTTTTCTACACGCCGTGTAATTTTTGGAAAAATGGCATGGTCCTCTTTTTTACCGTATCTTGGACATCTTTCGTTTGGGTTAGTGCCCCTTCTTCTTGTTCCCCTGAAGTTCAGGCGTTGTTTCCTTATACAGGAGTTTGATTTATTCAGCAAGACTTTCTGTGATAGAGTCAGGCATCCATTTGAGAGGCATGGATTGAGATCCTCTATCCATTCTTGACCCTAGGTAGAGTGAGACATTGACATGACCAATTCTACCAGGCGTAGATCCTCTACCTAGAAGGTGAATTCCGGATGAGTTGCGGTATCCGCCATGGCCCTGGCAGTGATCCTCATCTGTGTATCATGATCTTTCCCACTCAGGAGTGTGTCTCCCGTAATGAGTGCATCTATCTACCGAAATCTCCTCACTCAGGAGTGTGTCTCCCGTAATGAGTGTAACTACCTCTCGTGACGCTTCCCAACGAACAGTACTTCTCGAACGGACGTCATCAGAGCTGTAAGACTCGTGGAGTGTGTTCTCCCAGAATGAGTGCTTCGTGGAATCTTTGAACTGAACCCCTAGCTAGGGGTATGTTGTTGTGTGACTTGTCTCTAGACTACGGGTCTGGGTTTTGAGTATATCTGATTTGTTATATATGTTCTGTAGACATATACAGTGTATATATGAATGTACCTTTACTTTTTGTACTGATTTGTGGTTTTCGGGGACCTCTACTGAGTATTGTTATACTCACCCCTACACAGGTTTTTCCCGCACGTATCGTGTCTTGTGCAGATGAGAATCCTTTTCATGTAGTCCAAGGGGGACCAGGACTGGACCGAGATTTCTGAGTTACCTACAAGCCGAGGCGTTCCTTTGGCTATGAGAAGCAGTCCCAGTACCTTTTGTGTTTACAGGTTGGACTTTGCAGTTTTCATACTTTTGTTTTGGTGCGCTTGTATTCTGGCCCAGTTTACTTTCAGTACTTCACCTTCCATCGTACTCTGTTGGTTGGGTTTAGTTGAATTCATGCATTTTTGTTCCTTGTTATTTTTACATTTCAGCATTTGTGGGCTTGGAGATGTGTGTGTGTGTGTATAGGTACTTAGGCAATGCCTCCCATGATTAGTAATATGCCTACTCGGTGCTAGTCACCAGCCTCTGGCCTATTGGAGTTTAGCTTGGGGAGTCATGGTGTAGGCCCCAATGGGATGGGTCTTGACACATCATAAGTGATATTAAATTATTTAAATATTTCATTAAATTATTTGACTCTTTTTGAGTTAATGGAAAAAGATATCCCTAGACCCTTGATTGAAATGGAACCCTATGATTAAATCCATGGTCATGGTAGTTCATCAACAAGTTCATTTTGAAAATTCAATGAAAGAAAAATCAAGAATTTATAGTGATGACATAATTATGTAACATTCTTGATGATATATTAAGAAAAAGAAATTATATTACACAGTATCATTCATAGGAAGGTTGGTATTTTTATGACTTTAACTGCATTCTCTATGGATGTCTTTCCACATTCTCATATGTTGATCTTGTACTTTAAGTAAGTTCACCTAATGCAACTAAGAAAGAGGCATAGAGGGTCAAAAACTAGGTGAATTCAAAATCTCATTAAATTATATTGAATTTAATAATCAGAATATATACTATTCTCAACTTTTGAAATAATAATTATTCAAGTTAACTTAATCTCATAGATTCAATCACTAAATATTAAACTTTAGAATATGTGAATTTAATTTTATCTTAAATTAAATCACCATATATTTTGAGTGATTTAAGTTTTATCTCAAGTTTATTATTCAAAAGTTAATAAATAAATACTTATTTATTCACCAGTTTAGTGGAAAAATAAAAATAAATATTAATTTAGTTATGTGAATATTAAAATAAATATTTAATCATGAGTATAGTGAATATAATATTTATTTATTTATTTATTTAATAATATTTGTTTTAATAAATAATTTATTATTTAAAGTTGGATAAATTCCATGGTAGGATTGGCGGGCTCGATGGAAATAATATATTTTATTTAATATCATTTAAATAAATATTTATTTATTTATTTAACAGGTGATATTTAAATACATCCATCTCATGGAAATAATAATAATAATAATAATAATTTTGGATGTGAGGAATTACTTAAAAGAAATATTTTTTAAAGGTACATTACGCAATTATAAAACAATATTCCTATGTATATATTCCAATTTATATCATTTTGAGAAGATCCCAATTTATATTGATAATAATTCTACAGTTTCATTCTCTAAAAATCTTTAGTAGCACTCTAAGACTAAACACATTGATGTCAGGTATCACTTTATTAGAGATCATGTTCAAAAAGGAAATATTATTTTGGAATTTAATTCAACAGAAGATCAATATGTTGACATTTATTTTAAACCACTAGATTTATCTAACATTGATAAAATAAAATTTAAAATTGGTAGGATAGAAATATAAATTCACATATTTTTTTAGGGGGAGTTAAAATATGTTTTTGTGCTAATTTTTTAATTCTTTCATTTTTCATGATAAGTTTTTATTCTTCTCACTAGATTGTTATATAATAGTTGTCTACCATTGAATTCATTGAAAATCATCAAATATCATTATTTGAAAATTAATAAATTTTTTCATGGCTCTTTGAAGACTCTAAAAATTTTTCCAAAATAATTCATATTATTATACACAAGTAACTTTTAGGGAGATATTTCTATATTCAATTATAATTAGAAAGGTTAGTTTCTTTCCCAATAATGTATATTTATCCAAGGGGGGCTATCTTTAAACTATTGGTACATTTAAGGGTACATTTGTTTAATATTTTTAATTAATTTCAAAAAGGAGGTGAAATTTTGGAATTTACAATTATTTTATAATTATCAAAAGGGGGGATAATGTTAAAGTGGATTCTTGATCAACTTTGTTTATTTTTTTTTATAATTAAAATATTTCTTCTTACATAATTATAATTTTTTAAAACTTTTATTTTGATGCTTTATTCCCTCTAATGTGAGTTTCATTGAGTCTGCTGTTATTTTTTTCAGTTAGTTCTTAAAAATTTAGAAAAGTCAGGGATTGGCCAAGAGTGAAAATTTTGAAAAGTACTTGACCTACCGTATAAAGAAAAACAAACTAATCTTAAGAAGAAAAATGAATTGACACCAAAAATAAAAATGAACTGACCATAAGAAGAAAAATGAACTAACTACAAGAAGAAAAATGAACTGACTGAAAGAAGAATAATAACATAATGACAAGAAGAAAAATGAATTGAACACAAGAAATAAAATAAACTGACTACAAGAAGAAAAATGAACCCACCTCAAGAAGAAAAATCAACCTACCATAAGTGAAAATTTGGAAAAGTATTGAACCTACCATATGATGTCAAAATTTAGTAGAGTGTTAAACCAAACTTATGAAGTTGAAATTTAGAAAACTATTAAACCTGTATTATGACCTACCATGAGTGAAATTTGGGAAAAGTCCCAAACCTAACTTATAACCTATGGTCACTTAATGACTTTGTATTATTTTTTATCTAAAAACATGCTCTATTTTACTTATTATTTTATATTACGAATTACTGCATGTTTGTTTCATATGTTTCTCTTGATATAATTAAACATTAGATAATCAATAATTATTTTGAATCTATAGAAATTTATTAAGAGATGTTTTATTTTGTATTTAAAATGAATTAAATGTGATTATACATGTTTTAATATACACATTTTTTTCTTAGAACTTAAAATGTTTAAATTTGAATTAATTGAAAAATGAATAGTTTTCCTCACATATATTATGGAAAGTTTCTAAGAACATTTATATTGGTTTTTATGAGTTCATTTACTATTCTATAAAATTTTGTAACAATCTGTTTTGTACAACCTATTTTAGTTTTATAGATTATCAAAGTAAAACCACATGGGAATAATTTTCATGTACATTCAAGGAAGAAAGAACATATTTATTTAGGAAGGATGAAATGAAACCAGATCCATGCATTGAATATAATTTACATGAAAGAACTATATATATTGATTTCGACAAAACCAAATTAAAAGAATAAGGCTGAGGATATTCCTGAATTGTATTGTGTGATACACCTTAGTGATCAATTACTCCTCTTGGTTGAACTTCAAACGTTTGATTTATTTCTTCTTGAAGAGAACACTACTTCCATTACACTTCTACTCGAATTTATCTTCTGGTTTCTATGATTATTAATTCTTTATATTATTTTTTGTTCTTAATGGTGTCAGGTTATTCTACCCTTAAAGGCCGGATTGTTGGGTTGTGACTCCCACACAAAATTCAAGAATTAAATTGTTCCACTAGGATAAAAAATACATGACTATTTATCTTGTTCCTTCAAGTTGAAAAATGAAATATTTTTTGGGTTGTGCCTCCAAGTTGAATATGTGAGGAATATTCAGGTTGTTCCACTTAGTATAAAAAGGTAGGATAGTTGGTTTGTGACTCCAGATGTAAAAATTTAGTCTTGGGTTGTTCCTCCAAGGTTTTAAAATGCAGTTGTAAAGTGTTATGACTTCCTTCAAAGGCATAGATTCCATTATAGTGGGTTTCATCTCTATCTACATTTGAGAGGGGTAAAGTATATAGTGGGATTATTTAGATCTGAAATACTATAAAAATCATTGTTTTTATTTTTCTTTATATTTCCGCTGTATTAACTTAACTCTGATAAGTGGTTAAAAATATTTACAAAGGTCAATTAACCCCTCTTTACTATTCAAATATTCCCATTAGAACCTAACTTCCACCACTTGTGGTTGGAAAGATACTTAGCATGATAAATTTTAAACTTTGACATCTTTATTATGTAATCCTAGAGGATCATATAATTAGGGTTTAGTTGGGTATTATCTTAATCATATTGATACAGTTAATATTTTCATTATTATTTATATTTTTTCAATGATTTAATCCCTCCCAATTATTCAATGCGAGTGTATTTGCATCATTTATGTGTTTTTGGTGTATTTTGGGCTTAAATGTGAAAATGGGGTAATTCTGTAAAATTGTCATTTTTATATAGCTTCTATTTTTCGGGCATAAATTTTATAATATGGGTCCAATTGAAGTGAATCTTTTTTTTAGGATTCCTATACTTGTGGACTTAAAATGTTCCTTCTGTACCAAGACCAAATTTGAAACCCAATGGTGCAGAAAATTCAATCAAGTGGAGAAATCAGTTTGAAAGGCAGAATGGACCCCACTTCATTAAATATGAAATATCTCCTTCATCCGATCTTAGAATGAGGTGATTACAGCTGGTGTCGACAGAGGACTTCAAAAGGACGGCTCCAATTAAATTCCATAAATTATTGATCTCATTAATGCATCCTTTTGGTGCGTCCAAGTGGAGTGGGTGAAACAGTGTTTGGAGGCCATAAAATTAATGGTCATTGATTTGGCCATATCTTTCCTTACACCTGTCCAATTACTTTAACATTGTTAGGGGAGATAGAAAACTGCATTCCCAACATTCTATAAGAAGGGACTCCAGTGAGTTTCGGCCGGCTGGTGGGCATAACAGAGGCAAACTTCTGTAGTACAGATTCTGGAGCATCAAATTTTCTGTTCTTTGTTTTCTCTCTTTTGTTCTTCTTAGTTTTGTAATGAATTATTCTTTTCCCTTAGTCACAATTACCCTTACCATGGTGGGGTAAACTTCTGTGTGATTGGGGAAGGAGAGGTTTTCCATATTGTATTTCATGAGTTCCTTCTATTAATGTTTTAAAATCCTCTTTTCTCTTCTGCGAATCTGTTTCAATTTCTTATAACAGTTTTTATTATCATATACGATTGTATTTGATTTTAGATTATGTTGTTCATTTATATTTGGTCAATGATCACTATCTCCCTCCACTAGGTTCTGGTTTATAAACAATGGAATAGATCGAGATTTAGTGGTGTAGTACTCGGTGATCATTGGTACGTATGTGAGGAGTACTGAATGTTCTTGATTACTTGGGATAAACAAGACCCGATTGGGAATTGCCTAAGATAATTGGGGGTATTTTATACAACTCTATTACACATTGTAAAGAGAGTAGACCAACCTAAGATTTTATTAAGGTTTATTCTCACATTTTTAATTGACCAAGGGAGTGAGAAGAAACGATTGTGGATTCTCACTCTTAACGATTTAGAAGAGGAGAATTGGGTAAAATGAACAATGATAGAATTACAATTGGAAAACTGACCCTAACCTGATCACCATTTCATATCACTGATTTAGATCACATCATTTGTCAATTTATTTCAAAACTTTCACTTAATTACTTTACTTTATTTAGTTTCTTTCTTGTATTTTCTAAATCAAACAATTTCTAAAAACAACCTCACTTCTTTCTATTTTAAGGTGACATCTTAATTGTTGTGCACTCCTCTCTGGAGACAACCTAGGTAATCCACTCTACGGCATTTTAACTTAGGTAATATTTGTTTTTGTCACACCCCACGACAGGCACATGTCAAAACTTGGCGCCGTTGCTGGGGAGGTAGTTCTAACATTTCTTTTCTTTTCTTTTCTCTCTTTTCATCTTTTCTCTTCAAAATTGCATGACTAGAACCTCAAAAACTGAACCTTTACCCATAGATCCTGAAATTGAAAGAACCTTGTTGAATAGACTTAGAAACATTAATTTAGAATCTGAATTTGAGGATGTTCCCCTTGCAGACTCAAGTGAAACTTCAAGTGTTCACTCTGAGCCTGTCATCATGGCTGAAAATCGAAACCAAACACTTAGAGACCTCTGTGCACCACAATTCTTTAATCAAAACAATCAACTTTCCATGCCAGTGTTACAAAATGATTTTTAAATTAAACCTAACATGATTCCTTTGCTTCCAAAGTTTTATGTTTTGGCAGGTGAAGATCCAAACAAACACATTAAAGAGTTCATACATGTGTGCTCAATTTTCAGACCCCGTGGAATTACTGAGGAGCAGGTAAAGTGGAAGGCATTTCCGTTTTAATTGGATGGAGCTGCTAAAGAATGGTTGTACGGCCTACAACCAGGAGATGTACATGACTGGAATGACCTGGTAAGATGTTTTATGCAAAGATTCTTCCCCACCTCTAGAAGCACAGCCATTCGTAAGGAAATCTACGCCATACGACAATCATCTGGAGAAACTCTTTACGAGTACTGGGAGAGATTTAAGAAGCTATGTGCCAGCTGTCCACATCAACCCATTGAGGAACACCACTTTCTTGTCTTCTTCTATCAAGGACTACTGGACAATGACATAAACCTTCTAGATGCATCATCTGGAGGTGCACTGATTGACAAGTCGCCAGAAGAAGCCAAGGGCTTGATTGAGAAGATTTCCCAAAACTCATAGCAATTTGGAACAAGAGGTATTGGAACAAGAGGTATTCATGAGGTACGCACTTCTCATCCATCACCCTTATTAGAAACTAAGATTGAAGAGCTTACTAGTTTGGTGAGGCAGATGGCCTTGAAGCAAGTTAGTGACCAACAAGCACCAGCTAAGGTATGTGGTTTATGCTCATCTCCTGATCATTTCACTAACCAGTGTGCTGAAATACAGGGAATGGAAAGTTGTGCAGCAGCCTTTCAACCAAGGCAGTTCCAGAAAAATCAAGGATGGAGAGAGCCTAACCAAGTCCAATATTGATTTGGAAATCAACATAATCAAGCTAGGACCCCGTACCAAAATCAGTTTCAAAACCAACCCCCATTCCAGAATCAATTCCAGAACCCTCCACCATTTCAACAAAAGCAGTCTTATAATCAGCCTTCATACCAAAAAACAACCAATATCCAAATACCCTAAGAGAAACCATCCACTAGTGCCCAACCTCCAATTCAAAACCAACAAAAATCTGAGTTTGAAGGACTGAAAGACACTGTTATAGATTTGTCCAATAAGTTTGAGAGTCTCATGGACTTTCTGACCAAAAATCCAGGTAAAATCCCTTCCCAAACAGTCCCAAACCCAAAAGATAATGTTAGTATTATAACTAAAAGAAGTGGAAAAGAACTCCAACCACCATCCACCATTGAACCTGATACAATAAAAACTAATATGGGTGAGAATGAAGTTAGAAATGATGAAAATTCTATGAAAATGCATCGGGAAGAAGATAAGAAAGAGGAGGATGATAATGATAGGCCAAGAAGGAAGAAACAAGAAACACCATTTCAAAGGCAACAAAGGGAGAATAAAGATATACCACCACCATTTCCATCAAGGATGATTGAATCAAAGAGGTTATAAGAAGAAGCACTGCAAAAAGAAATTCTGGACACCTTTCAGAAAGTGGAAATCAACATACCTCTGCTTGAAGCACTCAAAAAAATTCCAAATTATGCTAAGTTTTTTAAGGATCTTTGTACCAAGAAAAGGAGACTTCAAGGGAATGAGAGGATCAATTTGGGAAGAATCGTCTCAGCCCTTATCACACCATAATTGCCAACCAAATGTCAAGATCCAGGGACGTTTTCTATTCCATGCACCATTGGTTCATTAAATTTCTCTAATGCTTTGTGCGATTTAGGTGCATTAATTAATGTATTGCCTCACTCAGTATATACTTCTTTGCAGATGGGAGACTTGAAGCCCACAAGAGTGGTGGTCCAGCTTGCAAATAGATCCACAGTATTCCCAGCAGGAGTTCTGGAGGATGTCCTGGAAAAAGTCAAAGATCTTTTATTCCCTGCTGACTATTATGTGTTGAATATGGAAGATGATAGGATCCCATCACACTCACCCATCATTTTGGGGAGACCCTTCTTGAAGACAGCCAAAACCTTTATCAATGTCCATGAAGGGACACTTACCATGGAGTTTGGAGACAGCACCGTCCACTTCAATATTTTTGAATCCATGAGGCACCCATTAGATGATAATTCACTCTTCTCACTCTCCCATGAAGATGAAATAGAACCAATTGAAGAATCAGGTATGTTTCATGAATTTTTATCATTAGGAGAGAATTTTTTCATTAAAGATATCACTAAACATGTGGATTCCCAAATTCTTGGAGGTTCTGATTTCCTGTTGGAAGAAGAGGTAAAATCTGATTTCTTTGATAATTTGTTAAATGATAATGAAGATTATATGATTTCTTGCGTGCAGGATGTCAAACCATTGGATGTGCATAACCTCAATTTAGTTTCATCTCTTGAGCATCCTCCTGATCTAGAATTAAAACCACTCCCCATAGATTTAAAATATGTTTACCTTATGGAGGGGGAGAAATTTCCAGTAATAATTGCAAATAATCTATATAAAACTCAAGAAAAATAATTGATTGAGCTTTTGAGAGATAATGTCCAAGCAATAGGGTGGAGCTTAGGTGATATCCCAGGAATAAACCCAAACATTTGCTCACATAGAATTTTTCTTGAGGGAGATTCCAAACCTGTCAGACAACCCCAAAGGAGGATGAACCCTACCCTGATGGAGGTTGTGAAAAAATAGATTGAGAAGTTATTAGAAGTCGGGATCATCTATCCCATATCAGATTCACAATGTGTTAGCCCGATCCATGTAGTCCCAAAGAAAACTCGCCTAAACATTGTGAGGAATGAAATGAATGAATTAGTCCCTGTGAGAATTCAGAATAGCTGGAGAGTATGCATCGATTTTAGGAAGCTGAATCAGGTCACTCGAAAAGATCATTTCCCTATCCCGTTCATTGACAAGATGTTAGAGAGATTGGCAGGGAGAACTCATTATTGCTTTTTGGATGGATTTTCAGGTTATTTTCAGGTACCCATTACCCCCGAGGATCAAGAGAAGACTACATTTCCTTGTCCTTTCGGTACTTTTGCATAAAAAACAATTCCATTTGGATTGTGTAATGCTCCAGGTACATTTCATAGGTGTATGGTAAGTATATTTTCTGATCACATTGAAGATTGCTTGGATGTTTTCTTGGATGACTTCACAGTTTTTGGAAATTCGTTTGACCATTGTTTGAAAAATCTGGAAATTTTTTTGAAAACTTGCATTGAAAAGAACCTTGTTTTGAATTTTGAAAAGTGTCATTTTATGGTTGAGAGAGGAATTGTCCTTGGGCATGTCATTTCACAGAAAGGCATTGAGGTTGATAAATCAAAAATTGAAGTGATAAATTCTTTGCCTTACCCAACTTGTGTGAAACATGTTAGATCATTTTTAGGACATGCAGGATTCTACAGGAGGTTTATAAAATATTTCAGTAAGATTTCTCTCCCTCTCTCTAGATTACTTTTGAAAGATGCTGATTTTGATTTCAACGGTTCATGTAGGGAAGCATTTGATGAGTTGAAGAAGAAATTGATTACACCACCAGTGATGTAGCCACCAAATTGGGAAGAACCATTTGAGCTACTTTGTGATGTTTCAAACCAAGCAGTTGGAGCTGTCCTTTCTCAGCGAATTGAGGGCAGGCCACAAGTCATTGCATATGCCTCGAAAACCTTAGATGTGGCCCAATTTAACTACACAACAACAGAAAAAGAGTTTTTGGAAGTTGTTTTTGCTTTAGAAAGATTTAGATCGTATCTTCTTGGAACTAAAGTCATTGTGTTTTCTGATCATGTAGCTCTTAGGTACTTGATGAAGAAGGCTGAAGCAAAACCAAGGCTAGTGAGATGGATGCTACTACTACAGGAGTTCAACATAGAAATCAAAGATAAGAAGGGATCTGAGAACCAATTGGATGATCACTTAAGTAGACTACCCAACACTGCTGAAGTTGAGATTCCAGACACTGAACCACTAAATGATCACCTTCTAGGAGAGCATTTGTACTTCATTGAAGGAGAAGTACCTTGGTATGCTGACATGGTCAATTATCTGGTAACATCTCAGGTCCCATCTCATTTAAATTCTCACCAAATTTACAAATTGAAATCTGAATCTAAATATTACATCTGGGATGATCCATTTCATTGGAAGATTTGCAATGACCAAATGATCAGAAGATGTTTGCCTAAAAATGAATTTGAATCAGTCTTTAGGTTTTGTCACACATTAGCTTGTGGAGGCCACTTTGGACCTCAAAGGACTACAAGAAAGGTTTTAGAATCTGGAATTTATTGGCCAACACTTTTTAAATATTCTTATGAATTTTGTAAACGGTGTGAAAAATGTCAATTTTCAGGAAATATTTCAAAGAGACAAGAAATGCCCCAAAAGCCACTTAATTTTTGTGAAATATTTGAAGTTTGGGGGATAGATTTTATGGGACCTTTCCCAATTTCATTTGGAAATTCTTATATTCTTATTGATGCTGATTATGTTTCCAAATGGGTGGAAGCAAAAGCCACCAGGACTGACGATGCTAAAGTTATTTGTGATTTTGTCAGGGCTAACATATTTTGTAGGTTTGGAGTTCCTAGAGCCATCATTAGTGATCAAGGGACTCACTTTTGTAATTGGAGAATGGCGGCTTTATTGAAAAGGTATGGGGTGCATCATAAAACATCAACTCCATATCATCCACAAACTAATGGGCAAGCTGAAGTGTCCAATAGGGAAATAAAAGGAATTTTGGAAAAGACTGTTAATCCAAATAGGAAGGATTGGAGACAAAGGTTAGAAGACACATTATGGGCTTACAGGACAGCCTACAAAACTCCAATTAGAATGAGTCCATATAGGCTGATTTATGGGAAAAGTTGTCACCTACCTGTGGAATTGGAACATAAGGCATACTGGGATGTGAGGAAGATGAATCTGGATCTTGATAGTGCTGGTAAAGAGAGAAGATTGCAGTTACAAGAGCTGGAAGAAATTAGAAGGGAAGCATTTGAAAATTCCAGGATTTACAAAGAGAGAACAAGAGTGGCTCATGACAAACTGATCCAACCAAAGGACTTCCATCCAGGAGACAAAGTGTTGTTATTCAATTCAAGACTCAAGCTGATGCCAGGTAAACTTCATTCCAGGTGGGAAGGTCTATTTATAGTTACTCATGTATATCTTTTTGGTGCTGTACATATTGTGAAGGATAGAGTTAAGGATCCATTCACTGTTAATGGGCACAGATTGAAGAAATTCCTTGGGACCATGCCATCAGAGCCAATGGAGGAGATCACACTCCTCCAACCTATTTATCAATAAAATCCTTCGGGTCGTACCTATCCTTTATATTTTCATGATTGTTTTGATTCAATTTCCAATATTCTTACATGTTAAATACATTTGAATGCATTGTGGACACTGCATCATTTAAGTGTGGGGGAGGGAACCTTTGTAGTGTAGGATTTTTAAGTGTTGTTTGTTTTCCTATTTGTTTTTTTTTTAAAAACATGTGAGTGTTTAAATTTTTTTTGTGTTTATTTTTCAATTTTTGTGTGTTTTTGAAACTTTTGAGCTGAAATGATTATCATTGATATTTTTGAAACCCATATCCATGAGTGCAATAGTTTATTCCTTGAAACTGAGCTTAAATGAATGCTTAAAATGACATTGTTTCAAGTTCAATTATTTGGGAATTTCATGAAAAATACTCTATTTTTTGAATCCCATGCCACATATCACTGTCTTTATATTTGAAATCACATTCCCGTGAGGCTTCTAAACCTATTATTTTTATATTCTTTACATTCACCTCACTTATTGAGAGAACCAAATCATGCTTGATTTAACCAGAATTTGATTTATTCCTGTCAAAACTTGAGGGTTTGAGGTACTTGTGTTTTAAATGATTGAGGCATTTCTTTGTTTTGAAAGCCCCCTTTTCAAGATAATCCCTTTCATAATGCCCTAACTTGAACATTTAATCCTTGTAGCCCATAGAAGCCATGAAAATCCAATTAGGTTAGCCACATTACAAGCCAATATTCCCTATCCAACCTGCACTTGAAGTTAAATTTCATGATCTATTTGAACATAAGTGTGGGGGGAAGATGTATTGTATTGTACTACCTTATTTGGGGATACTTTGGGTGAAAAAAATGTTGCAGAGATGTTATTACTGCTGAAAAAAACCATCTAGCTGAAAGCTGTGCCTTTTCTGGAGCTTTCATGATGAGAGAACCTGTGCCTTTCTGGAGCTTCTAATGTAAAAAGGAAGTTGTGCCTTTTCTGGAGGTTTCAAGAAATATTATATTTGAGAAGATTTAAATGTTTGATGATGAAATGATGATCTGTATGAACATTCCTTGATATTCCATGAAGAAGGAGCTTATTTTCTACTATGGGGAGGGAAGAGGAGACCATACTTTTGTGAAATTTAGATTAATGCAATTTTGCTTCAAAAAGAGCCAAGCCCTCTCATTCTGCCTCAGAATCCTTCACATATAAATCCTACCAACCGAAATCCATAGAAAAACCTTAACAATTCCTCATGATAAACATATGTCTTTGACTCAGATCGGGTGGAGATGTAGGAATTTATCAAGCCTATGGTGACCCTTATATGAGTTTGGATGAGAAAGACATTGCTAAAAAATTGATATTTGTGTAATGAGAGATAATGAAAGTTAGGTAAGTGTTTTGTGTGCATGGAAGGAGAAATGAAGAGTGAATTTATTTAATGATACTAAATTAAGAATATGAAATAATAGATTTTGAGGAGGCATGATATATTTTGTTTCTTGTTTTCAAATTTTTGGATCTCATGGATATGTGTTTTGAATTTACTTTTATTTTATTTTGATTCTGACTTGTCCAGGTGTCCGAGTGATAAGTGTGGGGGAATTGATAGAGTTAATATTTTCATTATTATTTATATGTTTTTCAATGATTTAATCCCTCCCAATTATTCAATGTGAGTGTATTTGCATCATTTATGTGTTTTTGGTGTATTTTGGGCTTAAATGTGAAAATGGGGTAATTCTGTAAAATTGTCAGTTTTATATAGCTTCCGTTTTTCGGGCATAACATTTATAATATGGGTCCAATTGAAGTGAATATTTTTTTTATGATTCCTATACTTTTGGGCTTAAAATATTCCTTCTGGACCAAGACCCAATTCGAAACCCAATGGTGCATAAAATTCAATCAAGTGTAGAAATCAGTTTGGAAGGCAGAATGGACTCCACTTCATTAAATATGCAATATCTCCTTCATCCGACCATAGAATGAGTCGATTCTAGCTGGTGTCGACAGAGGACTTCAAAAGGACGGCTCAAATTAAATTTAATAAATTATTGAGCTCATTAATGCATCCTTTTGGCGCGTCCAAGTGGAGTGGGTGAAACAGTGTTTGGCGGCCATAAAAGTAATGGTCATGGATTCGGACATATCTTTCTTTACACATGTCCAATGACTCTAAAATTTTGAGGGTCGATAGAAAACTTCATTCCCAACATTCTATAAAAAGGTACTCTAGTGAGTTTCAGCCGGTTGGTGGGCATAACAGAGGAAAACTTCTGTAGTACAGATTCTGGAGCATCAAATTTTCTGTTCTTTGTTTTCTCTCTTTTGTTCTTCTTAGTTTTGTAATGAATTATTCTTTCCCCTTAGTCACAATTACCCTTACCATGGTGGGGTAAACTTCTATGTGATTGGGGAAGGAGAGGTTTTCCGTATTTTATTTCATGAGTTCCTTCTATTAATGTTTTAAAATCCTCTTTTCTCTTCTGCGAATCTGTTTCAATTTCTTATAACAGTTTTTATTATCATATACGATTGTATCTGATTTTAGATTATGTTGTTCATTTATATTTGGTCAATGATCAGTATCTCCCTCCACTAGGTTCTGGTTTATAAACAATGGAATATACCGGGATTTAGTGGTGTAGTACTCGGTGATCACTGGTATGTATGTGAGGAGTAGTAAATGTTCTTGATTACTTGGGATAAACAAGACCCGGTTGGGAATTGCCTAAGATAATTGGGGGTATTTTCTACAACTCTATTACACATTGGAAGGAGAGTAGACCAACCTAAGATTTTATTAAAGTTTATTCTCACATTTTTAATTGACCAAGGGAGTGAGAAGAAATGATTGTGGATTCTCACTCTTAACGATTTAGCAGAGGAGAATTGGGTAAAATGAACAATGATAGAATTACAATTGGAAAACTGACCCTAACCTGATCACCATTTCATATCACTGATTTAGATCACATCATTTGTCAATTTGTTTCAAAACTTTCACTTAATTACTTTACTTTATTTAGTTTCTTTCTTGTATTTTCTAAATCAAACAATTTCTAAAAACTACCTCACTTCTTTCTATTTTAAGGTGACACCTTAATTGTTGTGCACTCCTCTCTGGAGACAACCTAGGTAATCCACTCTACTGCATTTTAACTTAGGAAATATTTTTTTTTGTCACACCCCACGACAGGCACGTGTCAAAACTTGGCGCCGTTTCCGGGGAGGTAGTTCCAACATTTCTTTTCTTTTCTTTTTTCTCTTTTCATCTTTTCTCTTCAAAATTGCATGACTAGAACCTCAAAAACTGAACCTTTACCCATAGATCCTGAAATTGAAAGAACCTTGTTGAATAGAATTAGAAACATTAATTTAGAATCTGAATTTGAGGACGTTCCCCTTGCAGACTCAAGTGAAACTTCAAGTGTTCACTCTGAGCCTGTCATCATGGCTGAAAATCAAAACCAAACACTTAGAGACCTCTGTGCACCACAATTCCTTAATCAAAACAATCAACTTTCCATGCCAGTGTTACAAAATGATTTTGAAATGAAACCTAACATGGTTCCTTTGCTTCCAAAGTTTCATGGTTTGGCAGGTGAAGATCCAAACAAACACATTAAAGAGTTCACACATGTGTGCTCAATTTTCAGACCCCGTGAAATTACTGAGGAGCAGGTAAAGTGGAAGGCATTTCCGTTTTCATTGGATGGAGCTGCTAAAGAATTGTTGTACGGCCTATAACCAGGAGATGTAAATGACTGGAATGACCAGGTAAGATGTTTTATGCAAAGATTCTTCCCCACCTCTAGAAGCACATCCATTCGAAAGGAAATCCACGCCATACGACAATCATCTCGAGAAACTCTTTACGAGTACTGGGAGAGATTTAAGAAGCTATGTGCCATTTTTTCACATCAAGCCATTGAGGAACATCACTTTCTTGTATTCTTATATCAAGGACTACTGGACAATGATAGAAACCTTCTAGATGCATCATCTGGAGGTTCACTAATTGACAAGTCTCCAGAAGAATCCAAGGGCTTGATTGAGAAGATTTCCCAAAACTCACAGTAATTTGGAACAAGAGGTATTGGAACAAGAGGTATTCATGAGGTACAAACTTCTCATCCATCACCCTTATTAGAAACTAAGATTGAAGAGCTTACTAGTTTGGTGAGGCAGATGGCCTTGAAGCAAGTTAGTGACCAACAAGCACCAGCTAAGGTATGTGGTTTATGCTCATCTCCTGATCATTTCACTGACCAGTGTGCTGAAATACAGGGAATGGAAAGTTGTGCAGCAGCCTTTCAACCAAGGAAGTTCCAGAAAAATCAAGGATGGAGAGAGCCTAACCAAGTCCAATGTGGATTTGGAAATCAACAAAATCAAGCTAGGCCCCCGTACCAAAATCAGTTTCAAAACCAACCCCCATTCCATAATCAATTCCAGAACCCTCCACCATTTTAACAAAAGCAGTCTTATAATCAGCCTTCATACCAAAAACCAACCAATATCCAAAGACCCTATGAGAAACCATCAACTAGTGCCCAACCTCCAATTCAAAACCAACAAAAATCTGAGTTTGAAGGACTGAAAGACACTGTTAAAGATTTGTCCAATAAGTTTGAGAGTCTCATGGACTTTCTGACCAAAAATCTAGGTAAACTCCCTTCCCAAACAGTCCCAAACCCAAAAGAGAATGTTAGTATTATAACTAAAAGAATTGTAAAAGAACTCCAACCACCATCCACTATTGAACCTGAAACAATAAAAACTAATATGGGTGAGAATGAAGTTAGAAATGATGAAAATTCTATGAAAATGCATCGGGAAGAAGATAAGAAAGAGGAGGATGATAATGATAGGCCAAGAAGGAAGAAACAAGAAAAACCATTTCAAAGGAAACAAAGGTAGAAGAAAGATATACCACCACCATTTCCATCAAGGATGATTGAATCAAAGAGGTTACAAGAAGAAGCACTGCAAAAAGAAATTCTGGACACCTTTCAGAAAGTGGAAATCAATATACCTCTGCTTGAAGCACTCAAAAAAATTACAAAGTATGCTATGTTTTTGAAGGATCTTTGTACCAAGAAAAAGTGACTTCAAGGGAATGAGAGGATCAATTTGGGAAGAAGCGTCTCAGCCCTTATCACACCACAATTGCCAACCAAATGTCAAGATCCAGGGACGTTTTCTATTCCATGAACCATTGGTTCATTAAATTTCTCTAATGCTTTGTGAGATTTAGGTGCATCAATTAATGTATTGCCTCACTCAGTATATACTTCTTTGCAGATGGGAGACTTGAATCCCACAAGAGTGGTGGTCCAGCTTGCAAATAGATCCACAGTATTCCCAGCAGGAGTTCTGGAGGATGTCCTGGTAAAAGTCAAAGATCTTTTATTCCCTGCTGACTTTTATGTGTTGAATATGGAAGATGATAGGATCCCATCACACTCACCCATCATTTTGGGGAGACCTTTCTTTAAGACAGCCAAAACCATTATCAATGTCCATGAAGGTACACTTACCATGGAGTTTGGAGACAGCATCGTCCACTTCAATATTTTTGAATCCATGAGGCACCCATCAGATGATCATTCACTCTTCGCACTCTCCCATGAAGATGACATAGAACCAATTGAATAATCAGGTATGTTTCATGAATTTTTATCATTAGGAGAGAATTTTTCCATTAAAGATATCACTAAACATATGGATTCCCAAATTCTTGGAGGTTCTGATTTCCTGTTGGAAGAAGAGGTAAAATCTGATTTCTTTGATAATTCGTTAAATGATGATGAAGATGATATGATTTCTTGCATGTAGGATTTCAAACCATTGGAAGTGGATAACCTCAATTTAGTTTCATCTCTTGAGCATCCTCCTGATCTAGAATTAAAACCACTCCCCACAGATTTAAAATATGTTTACCTTATGGAGGGAGAGAAATTACCAGTAATAATTGCAAATAATCTATCTAAAACTCAAGAAAAATCATTGATTGATATTTTTAGAGAGAATGTCCAAGAAATAGGGTGGAGCTTAGGTGATATCCCAGGAATAAACCCAAACATTTTCTCACATAGAATTTTTCTTGAGGGAGATTCCAAACCTGTCAAACAACCCCAAAGAAGGCTGAACCCTACCCTGATGGAGGTTGTGAAAAAAGAGATTGAGAAGTTATTAGGAGCCAGGATCATCTATCCCATATCATATTCACAATGGGTTAGCCCCATCCATGTAGTCCCAATGAAAACTGGCCAAAAAATTGTAAGGAATGAAAAGAATGAATTAGTCCCTGTGAGAATTCAGAATAGCTGGAGAGTATGCATCGATTTTAGGAATCTGAATCAGGTCACTCGAAAAGATCATTTCCCTATCCCGTTCATTGACCAGATGTTAGATAGATTGGCAGGGATAACTCATTATTGCTTTTTGGATGGATTTTCAGGTTATTTTCAGGTACCCATTGCCCCCGAGGATCAAGAGAAGACTACCTTTACTTGTCCTTTCGGTACTTTTGCATAAAAAATAATGTCATTTGGATTGTGTAATGCTCCAGGTACATTTCAGAGGTGTATGGTAAGTATATTTTTTGATCACATTGAAGATTGCTTGGAGGTTTTCTTGGATGACTTCACAGTTTTTGGAAATTTGTTTGACCATTGTTTGAAAAATCTGGAAAAAGTTTTGAAAACTTGCATTGAAAAGAACCTTGCTTTGAATTTTGAAAAGTGTCATTTTATGGTTGAGAGAGGAATTTTCCTTGGGCATGTCATTTCACAGAAAGGCATTGAGGTTCATAAATCAAAAATTGAAGTGATAAATTCTTTGCCTTACCCAACTTGTGTGAAACATGTTAGATCATTTTTAGGACATGCAGGATTCTACAGGAGGTTTATAAAATATTTCAGTAAGATTTCTCTCCCTCTCTCTAGATTACTTTTGAAAGATGCTGATTTTGATTTCAACGGTTCATGTAGGGAAGCATTTGATGAGTTGAAGAAGAAATTGATTACACCACCAGTGATGCAGCAACCAAATTGGGAAGAACCATTTGAGCTACTTTGTGATTCTTCAAACCAAGAAGTTGGAGCTGTCATTTCTCACCGAATTGAGGGAAGGCCACAAGTCATTGAATATGCCACGAAAACCTTAGATGCAGCCCAATCTAACTACACAACAACAGAAAAAGAGTTTTTATCAGTTGTTTTTGCTTTAGAAAGATTTAGATCGTATCTGCTTGGAACTAAAGTCATTGTGTTTTCTGATCATGCAGCTCTTAGGTACTTGATAAAGAAGGCTGAAGCAAAACTAAGGCTAGTGAGATGGATGCTAATACTACAGGAGTTCAACATAGAAATCAAAGATAAGAAGGGATCTGAGAACCAAGTGGCTGATCACTTAAGTAGACTACCCAACACTGCTGAAGTTGAGATTCCAGACACTGAACCACTAAATGATCGCTTTCTAGGAGAGAAGTTGTACTTGATTGAAGGAGAAGTACCTTGGTATGCTGACATGGTCAATTATCTAGTAACATCTCAGGTTGCATCTCATTTAAATTCTCACCAAATTCACAAATTGAAATCTGAATCTAAATATTACATCTGGGATGATCCATTTCTTTTGAAGATTTGCAATGACCAAATGATCAGAAGATGTTTTCCTAAAAATGAAATTGAATCAGTCTTTAGGTTTTGTC
Organism: Viscum album; assembly: GCA_963277665.1. Lineage (NCBI taxonomy): Eukaryota > Viridiplantae > Streptophyta > Magnoliopsida > Santalales > Viscaceae > Viscum > Viscum album. The sequence goes on from OY728153.1 coordinate 1,968,807,390, forward strand.
ACACATTAGCTTGTGGAGGCCACTTTCGACCTCAAAGAACTGCAAGAAAGGTTTTAGAATCTGGAATTTATTGGCCAACACTTTTCAAAGATTCTCATGAATTTTGTAAACGGTGTGAAAAATGTCAATTTTCAGGAAATATTTCCAAGAGATAAGAAATGCCCCAAAATCCACTTAATTTTTGTGAAATATTTTAAGTTTGGGGGATAGATTTTATGGGACCTTTCCCAATGTCATTTGGAAATTCTTATATTCTTCTTTCTGTTGATTATATTTCCAAATGGGTGGAAGCAAAAGCCACCAGGACTGACGATGCAAAAGTTGTTTTTGATTTTGTCAGGGATAACATATTTTGTAGGTTTGGAGTTCCTAGAGCCATCATTAGTGATCAAGGGACTCACTTTTGTAATTGGAGAATGGCGTCTTTATTGAAAAGGTATGGGGTGCATCATAAAACATCAACTCCCTATCATCCACAGACTAATGGGCAAGCAGAAGTGTCCAATAGGGAAATAAAAGGAATTTTGGAAAAGACTATTAATCCAAATAGGAAGGATTGGAGCCAAAGGTTAGAAGACACATTATGGGCTTATAGGACAGCCTACAAAACTCCAATTGGAATGCGTCCATATAGGCTGATTTATGGGAAAAGTTGTCACCTACCTGTGGAATTGGAACATAAGGCATACTGGGCTGTGAGGAAGATGAATCTGGATCTTGACAGTGCTGGTAAAGAGAGAAGATTGCAGTTACAAGAGCTGGAAGAAATTAGAAGGGAAGAATTTGAAAATTCCAGGATTTACAAAGAGAGAACAAGAGTGGCTCATGACAAACTGATCCAACCAAAGGACTTCCATCCAGGAGACAAAGTGTTGTTATTCAATTCAAGACTCAAGCTGATGCCAGGTAAACTTCGTTCCAGGTGGGAAGGTCCATTTATAGTTACTCATGTATATCCTTTTGGTGCTGTACAGATTGTGAAGGATGGAGTGAAGGATCCATTCACTGTTAATGGGCACCGATTGAAGAAATTCCTTGGGACCATGCCATCAGAGCCAATGGAGGAGATCACACTCCTCCAACCTATTTATCAATAAACTCCATCAGGTCGTACCTCTCCTTTATATTTTCATGATTTTTTTGATTCAATTTCCAATATTCTTACATGTTAAATACATTTGAATGCATTGTGGACACTGCATCATTTATGTGTGGGGGAGGGAACCTTTGTAGTGTAGGATTTTTAAGTGTTGTTTGTTTTCCTATTTGTTTTTTTAAACATGTGAGTGTTTAAATTTTTTTGTGTTTATTTTTCTATTTTTGTGTGTTTTTGAAACTTTTGAGCTGAAATGATTATCATTGATATTTTTGAAACCCATCTCCATGAGTGAAATAATTTATTCCTTGAAACTAAGCTTAAATGAATGCTGAAAATGACATTGTTTCATGTTCAATTATTTGGGAATTTCATGAAAAATACTCTGTTTTTTGAATCCCATGCCACATATAACTGTATTTATATTTGAAATCACATTCCCATGAGGCTTCTAAACCTATTATTTTTATATTCTTTACATTCACCTCACTTCTTGAGAGAACCAAATCATGCTTGATTTAACCAGAATTTGATTTATTCCTGTCAAAACTTGAGGGTTTGAGGTACTTGTGTTTTAAATGATTGAGGAATTTCTTTGGTTTGAAAGCCCCATTTTCAAGATAATCCCTTTCATAATGGCCTACATTGAACATTTAATCCTTGTAGCCCATAGAAGCCATGAAAATCCGATTAGGTTTGCCACATTACAAGCCAATATTCCCTATCCAACCTGCTCTTGAAGTGAAATTGCATGATCTATTTGAACATAAGTGTGGGGGGAAGATGTCTTGTATTGTACTACCTTATTTGGGGATACTTTGGGTGAAAAAAATGTTGAAGAGATGTTATTACTGCTGAAAAAAACCATCTAGCTGAAAGCTGTGCCTTTTCTGGAGCTTTCCTGATGAGAGAACCTGTGCCTTTCTGGAGCTTCTAATGTAAAAAGGAAGTTGTGCCTTTTCTGGATCTTTCAAGAAATATTATATTTGAGAAGATTGAAATGTTTGATGCTGAAATTATGATCTGTATGAACATTACTTGATATTACATGAAGAAGGAGCTTATTTTCTACTATGGGGAGTGAAGAGGAGACCATACTTTTGTGAAATTTAGATTAATGCAATTTTGCTTCAAAAAGAGCCAAGCCCTCTCATTCTGCCTCAGAATCTTTCACATATAAATCCTACCAACCGAAAGCCATAGAAAAACCTTAACAAGTCCTCATGATAAACATATGTCTTTGACTCGCATCGGGTGGAGATGTAGGAATTTATCAAGCCTATGGTGACCCTTGTATGAGTTTGGATGAGAAAGACATTGCTAAAAAATTGAGATTTGTGTAATGGGAGATAATGAAAGTTAGGTAAGTGTTTTGTGTGCATGGGAGGAGAAATGAAGAGTAAATTTATTGAATTATCCTAAATTAAGAATATGAAATAATATAGTTTGAGGAGGCATGATATATTTTGTTTCTTGTTTTCAAATTTGTGGATCTCATGGATATGTGTTTTGAATTTACTTTGATTTTATTTTGATTCTGACTTGTCCAGGAGTCCGAGTGATAAGTGTGGGGGAATTGATAGAGTTAATATTTTCATTATTATTTATATGTTTTTAAATGATTTATTCCCTCCCAATTATTCAATGTGAGTGTATGTGCATCATTTATGTGTTTTTGGTGTATTTTGGGCTTAAATGTGAAAATGGGGTAATTCTGTAAAATTTTCAGTTTTATATAGATTCTGTTTTTCGGGCATAACTTTTATAATATGGGTCGAATTGAAGTGAATCTTTTTTTTAGGATTCCTATACTTGTGGGATTAAAATGTTCCTTCTGGACCAAGACCCAATTCAAAACCCAATTGTGCAGAAAATTGAATCAAGTGGAGAAATCAGTTTGGAAGACAGAATGGACCCCACTTTATTAAATATACAATATCTCCTGAATCCGACCTTAGAAGGAGGTTATTCCAGATGGTGTCGACAGAGGACTTCAAAAGGACGGCTCAAATTAAATTTCATAAATTGTTGAGCTCATTAATGCATCCTTTTTTCATGTCCAAGTGGAGTGTGTGAAACAGTGTTTGGAGTCCATAAAAGTAATGTTTATTGATTTGGCCATATCTTTCTTTACACATGTCCAATGACTCTCAAATTTTTAGGGTTGATAGAAAACGTCATTACCAACATTCTATAAGAAGGGACCTCAGTGAGTTTCTGCCGGATGGTGGGTATAACAGAGGAAAACTTATGGAGTAAAGATTCTGGAGCATCAAATTTTCTGTTCTTTGTTTTCTCTCTTTTGTTCTTCTTAGTTTTGTAATGAATTATTCTTTCCCCTTAGTCACAATTACCCATACCATGGTGGGGTAAACTTCTGTGTGATTGGGGAAGGAGAGGTTTTCCATATTTTATTTCATGAGTTCCTTCTATTAATGTTTTAAAATCCTCTTTTCTCTTCTGCGAATCTGTTTCAATTTCTTATAACAGTTTTTATTATCATATACGATTGTATCTGATTTTAGATTCTGTTGTTCATTTATATTTGGTCAATGATCAATATCTCCCTCCACTAGGTTATAGTTTATAAACAATGGAATAGACCAGGATTTAGTGGCGTAGTACTCGGTGATCACCGGTACGTATGTGAGGAGTAGTGAATGTTCTTGATTACTTGGGATAAACAAGACCCGATTGGGAATTGCCTAAGATAATTGGGGGTATTTTCTATAACTCTATTACACATTGTAAGGAGAGTATACCAACCTAAGATTTTATTAAGATTTATTCTCACATTTTTAATTGACCAATGGAGTGAGAAGAAACGATTGTGGATTCTCACTCTTAACGATTTAGCAGAGGATAATTGGGTAAAATGAACAATGATAGAATTATAATTGGAAAACTGACCCTAACCTGATCACCATTTCATATCACTGATTTAGATCACATAATTTGTCAATTTGTTTCAAAACTTTCACTTAATTACTTTACTTTATTTAGTTTCTTTCTTGTATTTTCTAAATCAAACAATTTCTAAAAACAACCTCACTTCTTTCTATTTTAAGGTGACAGCTTAATTGTTGTGCACTCCTCTCTGGAGACAACCTAGGTAATCCACTCTACTGCATTTTAACTTAGGTAATATTTGTTTTTGTCACACCCCACGACAGGCACGTGTCACATATCATTGTTTGGAGCTCAATTAATATGGGATTAGTCCTATCATGTGAAAAGTATGACATCTAGCACCTTGATTATGATATACTTATGAGTGTGTGGACACACCTAAATTGTACATTTTATGTTCTTATCTATTCATATGAGGGGAATGTGATGTGGTCATCCATAAAGGTAAATGGAATGTGATGTATTCTTCAACTTATCTAGTTCATACTTTGAGATTTGAGAACATATGAGTTGGCTATATGGGATTGACGTACTCTATGTCTCATGGTTACTCGATGTCATTGAAAAAGGAAACATATGAGAATTCACACAAGTATGTGATGTGACTGTTGGACACATTTATGGAGATATTTGTTTTGATGGAGATCATGGAAAATGCATTTATAGTTTTAGTAACGCTGATAATTTTCTATAGTATGATCTTTTCCCACATTTATTGATCAAGATTTTCATATTTTTTATGAAATCTAAAAGGTCCCATGGCGAAAAACTTTGTAGTTGAATGAATGTTGAATGAGTATGACTCATAGAGACTCTCTAAAACTATTTTAGAGTTAATCCAAAAGTGTTTTGGATAGATATACACAAGGAATTTCATATGATGTAATATATGGTGAAGTTAATGATAACATTCCAAACCTTTTTGGGAAGATACCCAAAAGGAGTATTGGATATGATTTCACAAGTTATTATATATGATACAACATATATTGAAATGGCATGTAATCCTTTTCAGTTTTAGTGAAAGTGAGAGACTAATGGAGATATTCCCTAAATCCCAATTACATGTGATGTAATATGGAAATATCATATCCTATAATAGAGGTATATCATAATTAATGAGATTTCATGTCATTTATATTCTAAATTGTAAGGTATTATTGATGATATCATTATATAGCTTCTCATACAAGTCATAATGCACAACTTCCATATCATATGTTGTATACATTTCACTATCTATGATTGAATAATTAGAAATATGTTAAGTGTTAAAGTTATACGGATTCTTATAAGTCTACAATCATTAAATATTTGTTACATAACATGTAATGCACCATTGTTTCATTCATACAATGGTTTCATGAATTGGTTATGGCATTCACTTATATGTTATAATTTATGAGTAAATGAAAGTTTATCCAATGAGTTTCCTCAAAGGCTATTTAAAGGGGATACTTTCTTGAAACGGTTTATAGATGTTTTCCCAAACCTTTTTCTGAATCTCCCTCATTTTAAAACTCTCATCTCCTTCACCTTTACCTAGTGATGTGCTGACACACCTTGGTGAGAAGGAGGATCATGCTCATATGATGAGAGATTTAGTATCCCATCTATAGATACTCAGTCTTATCATAAATAAATATTACATTATTTCTTATAACATTTATTAAATTTTATAAACACACACCTAGGGATTGTAATGGTATAGTTACTTTGGAAACTTGTAAATAAAAACAACTTTTTCATAGTTAAACTACATCATCTCACACTATGTTCTTCATAACTATCACCCTTCTTATACATATCATACGTAATACACTTCTTCAAAACCTATAGAAAGGAAACATAAAAAAAAGGTGAGCTCAGATGTTCAGTAAGGGTAAACAAGGGAGATATGTAAGTGTAACAAGAACATAAGGGTATGAGAACATGATAATAACATTTGAAAACCATACCCTTCATATCTATGATCATAATATTGATCCATGAAATAAATATTGGAATTTTAAAATAAATTAATCATAAGAGAATCAAATAATATGAGTCATGAGAGCATAAAATTGGCATAGGACATAGATTTATGGAATATACATAAGCATAGAAAATCATTTCCATAATAGGTAAGGCTCACTATCAAAGAAATCATAGTGGAATGGGTTCACTCTCCAAACCATAATAGTATTTAAGGTTCACTCCCAAGACCAGCATAGTATAAAAAGTCCTTTACTGAATCGGGTTCACTCCACATTCCATACATGTCTATCTCAAGAGATATAAATCTTTACCCAATACGTTGGAGGGAGATAGAGGTCACACCCATCACATATTTAAAATCATACGTATATATTCATAAGATCATAATACATTAATCATATCATATCCCATGAAATGAAATAGGTTTTGTAAACATTTCATCATATCATATCCCATGGAAAAGAGACACATTTACATATCATTTCTACATTTTATCATAGCATAACCCATGAAAATAATCAGGTTTCAAAAAAAATTATTATGGTATAACCTATGGAAGATAGATTTGTTATATTAATATATTATCATCATAAACCATTCAGATTAAGAATATGAATGGTATCCTTGTTTTATAACCCCAGCAAATCATAAATTATATCAAAGGATTTTATCTTAGATGGAGAATTATTTTGAAAGATATAACACTTTTAACATTTCTTGATGGAAATAAATTTTCATTGAAAAACATTTTTTTAAAACATAAAACATTTCTTAAATATTTTTCTTTGAAAATAATCTTGAAAATTTATAAAGGAAGCTTTAAAAATCATTTAAAACATTTCATGAGGAAAATATCCTTTTATCTTTGAAAAATAATTTTAAAAACATAAAACATTTTAAAAAACCTTTTCATTGAAAATAACCTTGTAAACATATAAAGGAATCTTTAAAAATAATTTAAAACATTTCTTGAGGAAAATATCTTTTCCACTTTGAAAAATATTTTTAACAACACAACACATTTTGAAAATAATTTCTTTGAAAATAACCTTGAAAACTTATAAATTAGGATTAATATCAAATAATTGGTATGATGGTGGAAAATTTTTCTCATGTCATACATGTTAAAATAAATATTCCTTTCACATCTTCGCTATAATCCAAACACGATTTGTTTGGAAAATGATATGAAGATTCTATTCAATTTTTTTTAAAAAAAATCAAACATGGGTAAAATTGTATTTAATAATTCATTTTTATAATGTTAAAAACATTTTTTAAAGAATTTTTAAAAAATCTAGTTTTGGAAGAAAAAGGTTTTTTGACTGAAGAGGGAAATAAAGATGTTTTTTCTTAAAATAATTCTTTTGAACTATTGAGTATATAAAGAGAGTAAAATGAAGGTAAAATGTATTCTCATTAAATAACTATAGGAGACTAAAATAAATGATTTTATTGATAGATAGATCAAAATATTTTATAATTGGAGTCATAATCATGAATAGTCCTGGTAAAATATGTGATTGTAACATAAAATCCTTACCACATTGGTAACATTGAATCGAAATTCCCATGAAAGAATAACATTAAATGAATATAAAAAACCACGATAATAAATTAATTAATCATATTACATGTAAAAGGTTTTTTATATAAACCTCATAAAATAACATAGGTTCATAACATATGATATGTCTCAAATAAGGCAAGTTGAGATGGAAATCCATTACCAATTTGGTAACTTTTGAACTGTAATCCAATTGAAAGAGAGGTCCTAAAATGTATATGTAAAAAAAATATTTTTCATGAGAATAATAATAAAATAAATTCATGAGAATTATACACACCATATAATAAAAATAGGTGGTGAATATGGCATGTGTCTCACAAAAGTAAATAATGAGACGAAAATCCCTTACCATAAGTCTCGACATCCTTTATACATTTTCGAACCTCATTTAAATTAAATAAAATTTTATTATACATATATTATGGAACCATAAATATATATATTCCTCTATCTATTATTTTCATATGACCATATATTACCCATTTATTAACAATTCCTTGTTAAAATCACATTTTAGGTTGTAACTGCAATGTTTTTTATATATGTTTTGATTTTTTATTTTTAGTCCTCTTACTTTGATCTTGGTAATATCATATATAGAATAATAATAATAACATAATTATCATATTTATATATAAATTATACTTTTTATACTAATCAGGAATGTTGTTTTGGATAAATTAAGTATGTTACGATCATGGAGATGGTAGGTTGTACATACACAAGAGTAACATTTCCATTTCTCAGTGATCATTATGGAAAGGAGGTAAGTAATATTTTATATTTAAAAATGATAATAATATAATAAATAAAATGTTATTTATTTAAATACAAATATAAATATAATTCATTTGGTGTGGTGATGAAAAGATATTGTCACATCACTTTGTGAAGGCGGTCGTCCACACATACATGAACAACATTATCATCTTTTAGTGAGTGAAAAGGTAAGAAATAAAATGGTATATTTTATATTTTTAGAATGATAAATATTTTATTAATATCATAATTATTTAATTTAAATAACATATATTCATTAAATTTTTCATTTTTATCTTCCATGTAAAGTGTTAGTGAAAAATGAATCACATCGCTTCGTGAGCCGGTAGTCCTTCGTACACACGAGTGATGTTATCATATCCCATATAGAATGGAAATTAAAAAATTTATATATGATATAATGACTTAAGAATTATAATTATGTTATAAATATCTTATATGTACTTTATATCCATTATCATAAACAACCGTGAGAGGTGGTAATGGAAAAACAAATGGCATCCGTTCACAAGGTGGTAATCCCCTATACACACAAATAATGATTTCGTACCCCATTTGATGGAAGTGGATATAGTTTTAGGTAATTAACTTAACATAGAAACATATAATTATAAAGAATACACTGATTTTATTATATAATTATGTTTTAATAATAATTTAAGTAGACGTAGGAAGAAATAAAATAAAAAAGGCTCGATGAAGAACATTACATCTTCTTTGCATATCCTCCTAAGGTTTACACCCAAAACCTTCCTATATTTTATTTATTCCCAAAATAAGGATTATAGGATGAGAGGATTTAATTTTTTAAGTTATTTTAAAACTAAAATGGTTTTAATGTGTGAATCTGTGAGGAGAGGGGGTGGCCTTTTATAAGTGAGGTGAGTGGCACACTTTTAATTTTTTAGAAGAAAACGTTGTAACCATGTTTTTCACATTCTAAAAGGGTCAAAAATGGATTATTTTATGTCTTTAGACATTATATGGTCCAAATATGTCCATAAAATATATTCTAGACAAGTTTTTAGGACATTTTAACCCTTATCTATTTAGTTTAACCCCTGATAAACTCATTTTTACCTTAGCTGTAGTAATTAATTTTTATTGTTTTCACTATTCATTTTGGTAAAAAATTAAGCTAAAATTATTAGATAATATAAATTATTATTATTAAAAATAATTAATCCATTTTTACAAATTCTATTCAAATAAGATGCAATATTTAATTCAAAATTAATTCTGAAGACATGATGAGAAAACGAGTTTTCAAAGGTAAAATGTTCAAAAGTTTACAAAGTTTTTATATCAAAATTAAATATTAAAATGATTCTAGTGAAATAAATTGTATTAATAGATATATAATTGAACTAATTTTACTTTAAAATCAATTTAAAATATAATTTAACTTTATAAACATTTTAATTAAAAAAAATCAATTTTGAATTAAAATTTAGTATTTTTCACTATTCATAAAAAATAATCTTTTTAGAAAATTCTCAAAAATTCATCCTAAGATAATTTTTATAAGATTATTTAAAAAATAAAATTTATTTTATAAAATAAATTTTCTTAAAGTTTCAAAATTTTGTTTTAAAATAAGTGTGAAAAATGGTGATAAAAATGCTTTTTAGAATAATACAAATTTTTAAGCGTAAAATTAAATTTATTATTATCTCTAGTCTAGAAAATATATAAGATTAATATTAACCAGATGATTAAATATATAATATATAAATTTAATTAATCATTC